>OZ005741.1:198051811-199409227 GCA_963930735.1 Dioctria linearis | reverse complement strand
TTGAAAGTAAAATATGTACACTAAAATCTCCTCCAATAACAATGTTAAAGTACCTGTGGGCTAAATCACTCAAGGTTTCTTCAAACTCAGGTATATTTGCGGGTGTAAAGCAATTTGGCGGGCAGTAGACTGATGCCAATAAACATTTTTGTAAGCCATATTCAATCTCAAAACATAGGAATTCTAAGGGATCTGCAACAGAACTTCTTATCAAACGTGCCTTAATACCTTCGCTTCTATATATAGCCACTCCGGCCCCCATTATACCAGACATATCATTCCTGAAAATCCTAAAGCCAGGTAAGGCAACCATAGAAGACGAGATTTCGGAGCGTAACTAAGTTTCGCAGACTAATATGACATGGATATTAGATTCAGCCAACATTTCAGTCAATTCATCCATTTTCGGTCTCAGGCTTCTAGCATTCAAGTTTAGAATATTCAATCAACATTACATTTAAAGATACTGAAACAAACATATTTCAAAAACCAGTAATCAAGTTATATGGAGACTAACTAATTCATGAAAATAAGCTTTTTACTCCCGGTCCAAAGGCAAAATAACGAGCAGATGGTATATGCTGAATGCGTGCACAGATATTTGATAAAATATTTTACCAGGCCTTTCATTAGGTCTGTTTGATGAAAACCCCGGGTAAACCTGCTACACCGGGCTAGACTATCTTGTTTTTTTAAAAACCTAGGCTACCCTGAGCTTACACTAATCATTTCTTGGGGTAATGGCTTGAAATTTGTCACTTGAAAACTGTCACTTGCAATTTGTTTCTGATTGCGACATATAAATTACTTTTTGAGAAAAAATAAGCAAAAATTAGAAGAAAAGTAATAGATAAATAACTAGAGCACATTTTATTTGTCTTCACCCATTTCATAAATAACTTTTTACAATTAATTATACTCAGAAGAACTGTCAGAGAAATGTCAATACACTAGATTTCCCCGGTGTTTTAAAAACTTGTTTAATTTGGGGAAAATTGTAGGGGAAATTTACACGGTATGAGCTCTCATTTGTTTCCTCCAGAGCAGAGTACTTCGCCTTCATGATGGTTATAGACTGTTCAACAGCATCAAGTCGTTTGTTTATCGAGCCAACGATATCACGAAACTTGGTCATCACCCTGGCTTCAGACTCCAGCAGAAGCCCATTTATTTTGGGTAGTAATTTGGAAACGATTCCTTCAATAACAACATCTGATACATGATCAATGCTGGGAGAAAGAGCAGCTTTCGATGAGATCTTTGGAACTCTCTCGGCACTCTTTGCCAACAGTGCAGCATCAGAGAGCGGGCCCACTTTAATACAATCAGAAGTAGCAGCCTTTGTTGAGTTTTTTGTTATTCTCTCCGCACTTTTTGTCGACATCGAGGGAACCGTTTAAATTTTACGTTGAACTTTAAAAACTTTAAAAAAAATTTATAAAATTCAAACAAGTTACTCCTCTGGTATCACTAGATACAACCTGAAATATTTTATAAGAACGTCCAATTTTCTCCTACAGACTAAGAACATACCACCCAACCCAATGTCATTATATCGATACTAACATACTGTATGGTACGCTGTCCAAAATGTAGCGTATGACCCACCCACCATCATTCCACCCAACACCAGATCTGCCCCGATTTTTCTTGTCAAACAAGCTACATAATATTCGCGTGGTATGGATGGAACGACATTAGAATCAAACACCGTTGCCACTGGTGACGCTGAAATCTCTAGAGCGTATTTACAAGAACAAAGCCAATGTAAAAAGTTAATTACATTTAACTTTGTAGACTCATATTCACTCAAGAGTTTGCATGCCTACATTGCTATGGTACGCTGGTCGCAGCGTAGCGTTTGGCAATTGATTAACACCCCCTGATAGTAACCCGGGGATTACACGAGATAGTACAGCTTGCATGCAAGCCTCCCTTCCAACGCGATTTTTAACTTGACAGCAGAAAGCAGAAAGCAGGTTGATGTCTTATCATCTTGCATGCAAGTTCATTTAAAAAATGCCATTTAGGTGTAAAGTCATGCATATATTGGAAAATTATAGCATTAAAGGTAGTAGCAGAATGATAAAAACCCAAGAAAAAGTTAAGAGAAAGGTGTTGGTAAATGACGTAATGCAGATGATCCCGGAAAATCTCATTTTCCCAGAATAAATTTATCAAATTCTCTAAAGCATTTCATTTGCGCCATCTTAAAAACTGTATAATGTCAAATGGCAAGTTTGCTGAAAGCTGAACTGCCAGCATGGCAGTAGAGGTTACACGTGCAAGAAGTATGACAGTGCGGCTTGCATGCAAGCTGTACTATTACGTATAAGCCCCCGGGTAACTTTCATTGATAAATTCAGAAGTATATGCAGGTGCGGGTGGGTGTCGGTCTTGCTCACCACCAGATGTTATAAATTCGTAGCTTTTTTTAAATAACTTTCATCCGACCTTCGTGACGAATATTGTAAAATTTTAGGAATAGTTTTACAATAGTAATTTTTTGTTTTAGAATTAGTCAGTGGGCTTAATTTTTTAAGTTTTTTGGGAGTTCTCATGGAGTTGTCCAATTTTGGCCGTGTGTAATACCAAATTGAAGCTTTTGCTGAGATTTATTAAATGGCATATTTTCTTTTATTTTGTAAGAAACTTTATAACCGACTTTTTTCACCCGAATATCTTTAAAATGCGTGATTTTCGAATTTGTATACAAAGGGGGTGTAAGTTCTTGCGGGTGGCTGATTTTTCTTCCCAACGCTTAAGCATAATGTTTTACATATTTCATGTGAGCATTTAAATTGTATATGTTTAACATGGGGGGTTTTGATGTGAAATAAAATTTTCCAGTTTTATCGTGTAAAACGTTTTTACATGGAAGTACTTACATTAAAGTGCGATAATCTTCTAAACTATACTTACCGCAGAGGTAAAAAATTACATCACAACATTCGCAAAAGAACGTGGATGCGAGTTAATATGCATATATTAGATAGATTATCAGTACGTTTATACTTGAAGTATACTTATCTGAGGTTCAAGTCGATTTCAAGTCAAGTACTAAGTATTCATGTAAATGTATTGATTATTATTGCGCTGGTATGTCTAAGCACAAGTTGAGGAAAATGCTTCCTTCCCTAAAAACTGCAAATAAAGTAAAATCTAAAGTAATTGGAATTAATTCAATCAACCGCCCTACCTGAGCTTCAAGTGGATTTCAAGCCAAGTACTCAAGTATTCATGTAAACCTACTGTATGTCCTGTTGTATGAGTTTTTAGCAAAAATGTATTGATTAGAAAATAAAATGTATTAAAAAAACTTTTTAAATAAATAACTTTCATAAAAAATTATAGGCTAAGTAAAAAATAATTTTTTCTTTCATCCAAGAAAAGTTTCATTGCAAAACTGATCTATCCAATAACAATATTTTAAAATTATATTATCTCGTTTGACTTTAAATGTTTGAATGTTTTTTATTATAGAATTGTTTTAAACATATTTTATTCATATTGTGCAAAATAAGATAATGACTATCTATAATAATATGTACGTTTCTGTTTAATTGCGAGAGAATGTGGAATTTTTGCTTTTATTTGAGGATTTCGGCGAACGAGTATACTTAAGTACAATAATAATGGTAATTGAATTGAAAAAAAAATGAATTAGATGATTAGATTTTTTGCGTACGTTGTGAAAGGGGATATTGAGTGAAATTTTTATATTTGCTTAATTATGGGGCAGGCGGTATTTGCTGTGAATGGATTAAATGAAAGATATGATTGCATCGCTGATATATTTAACGATGATAACGGCTTCCGTCTCTTTCAGGAGCAAGAATAAATATGAATATTTATATTGTGTATTATTGACATCATTGACTTTGATATATGTATAATTACTTATAGTAGCAATGAAATAAACTGAAAAGCGGATGTATAATTTACACAAAATGTATTGCTTCCCTACTTCTGAATCCCACGAACCGCCACTGATAGAAACCGATATTTTCAACAGAAACCAGGAAACAAAGCAAAATGTATCCAAATACACAACCTGGAAGATTGAAGTGACCATAAATTTGATAAATATCGCCAAAAATCACAAAAAACACCGAAGCAAGCAGAAGCACGTCTATTCTGTTTCACTCATTACAATCTTCCAATCAAGTACCTGAAAGAAACGAATGCTGATTAAAATATGTAAACATGGTGAAATAAAAACTGCATACTTACATAAGTGTTACAAATAATCTGCATACAGGAACAATACCTTTTCTTATAGAAATTTTTTGTAGTAACATAAAAAGAAGCTCTAATATTTCTACTCTCATCCGTGTAATTTTAAAAAAATGTTCGAGGTCACGAGTGTAAAATTTTTCAAATGATTGGGCAAAATAACCATCCGTATCTATCCCTCGTTAAAATTAACTTCCTGACCCGCCATTGCCTTTTTCTGATCTTTTTTGCATTTTATTGCCAGTTTCGCAGCCTTAAAAACCATATAACTAAATATTAACATTTTTTGCAATTTCTTCCCTTCTACTACTACTACTACTACTACTACTACTACTACTACTACTACTACTACTACTACTACTACTACTACTACTACTACTACTACTACTACTACTACTACTACTACTACTACTACTACTACTACTACTACTACTACTACTACTACTACTACTACTACTACTACTACTACTACTACTACTACTACTACTACTACTACTACTACTACTACTACTACTACTACTACTACTACTACTACTACTACTACTACTACTACTACTACTACTACTACTACTACTACTACTACTACTACTACTACTACTACTACTACTACTACTACTACTACTACTACTACTACTACTACTACTACTACTACTACTACTACTACTACTACTACTACTACTACTACTACTACTACTACTACTACTACTACTACTACTACTACTACTTACTACTACTACTACTACTACTACTACTACTACTACTACTACTACTACTACTACTACTACTACTACTACTACTACTACTACTACTACTACTACTACTACTACTACTACTACTACTACTACTACTACTACTACTACTACTACTACTACTACTACTACTACTACTACTACTACTACTACTACTACTACTACTACTACTACTACTACTACTACTACTACTACTACTACTACTACTACTACTACTACTACTACTACTACTACTACTACTACTACTACTACTACTACTACTACTACTACTACTACTACTACTACTACTACTACTACTACTACTACTACTACTACTACTACTACTACTACTACTACTACTACTACTACTACTACTACTACTACTACTACTACTACTACTGACTACTACTACTACTACTACTACTACTACTACTACTACTACTACTACTACTACTACTACTACTACTACTACTACTACTACTACTACTACTACTACTTACTACTACTACTACTACTACTACTACTACTACTACTACTACTACTACTACTACTACTACTACTACTACTACTACTACTACTACTACTACTACTACTACTACTACTACTACTACTACTACTACTACTACTACTACTACTACTACTACTACTACTACTACTACTACTACTACTACTACTACTACTACTACTACTACTACTACTACTACTACTACTACTACTACTACTACTACTACTACTACTACTACTACTACTACTACTACTACTACTACTACTACTACTACTACTACTACTACTACTACTACTACTACTACTACTACTACTACTACTACTACTACTACTACTACTACTACTACTACTACTACTACTACTACTACTACTACTACTACTACTACTACTACTACTACTACTACTACTACTACTACTACTACTACTACTACTACTACTACTACTACTACTACTACTACTACTACTACTACTACTACTACTACTACTACTACTACTACTACTACTACTACTACTACTACTACTACTACTACTACTACTACTACTACTACTACTACTACTACTACTACTACTACTACTACTACTACTACTACTACTACTACTACTACTACTACTACTACTACTACTACTACTACTACTACTACTACTACTACTACTACTACTACTACTACTACTACTACTACTACTACTACTACTACTACTACTACTACTACTACTACTACTACTACTACTACTACTACTACTACTACTACTACTACTACTACTACTACTACTACTACTACTACTACTACTACTACTACTACTACTACTACTACTACTACTACTACTACTACTACTACTACTACTACTACTACTACTACTACTACTACTACTACTACTACTACTACTACTACTACTACTACTACTACTACTACTACTACTACTACTACTACTACTACTACTACTACTACTACTACTACTACTACTACTACTACTACTACTACTACTACTACTACTACTACTACTACTACTACTACTACTACTACTACTACTACTACTACTACTACTACTACTACTACTACTACTACTACTACTACTACTACTACTACTACTACTACTACTACTACTACTACTACTACTACTACTACTACTACTACTACTACTACTACTACTACTACTACTACTACTACTACTACTACTACTACTACTACTACTACTACTACTACTACTACTACTACTACTACTACTACTACTACTACTACTACTACTACTACTACTACTACTACTACTACTACTACTACTACTACTACTACTACTACTACTACTACTACTACTACTACTACTACTACTACTACTACTACTACTACTACTACTACTACTACTACTACTACTACTACTACTACTACTACTACTACTACTACCTACTACTACTACTACTACTACTACTACTACTACTACTACTACTACTACTACTACTACTACTACTACTACTACTACTACTACTACTACTACTACTACTACTACTACTACTACTACTACTACTACTACTACTACTACTACTACTACTACTACTACTACTACTACTACTACTACTACTACTACTACTACTACTACTACTACTACTACTACTACTACTACTACTACTACTACTACTACTACTACTACTACTACTACTACTACTACTACTACTACTACTACTACTACTACTACTACTACTACTACTACTACTACTACTACTACTACTACTACTACTACTACTACTACTACTACTACTACTACTACTACTACTACTACTACTACTACTACTACTACTACTACTACTACTACTACTACTACTACTACTACTACTACTACTACTACTACTACTACTACTACTACTACTACTACTACTACTACTACTACTACTACTACTACTACTACTACTACTACTACTACTACTACTACTACTACTACTACTACTACTACTACTACTACTACTACTACTACTACTACTACTACTACTACTACTACTACTACTACTACTACTACTACTACTACTACTACTACTACTACTACTACTACTACTACTACTACTACTACTACTACTACTACTACTACTACTACTACTACTACTACTACTACTACTACTACTACTACTACTACTACTACTACTACTACTACTACTACTACTACTACTACTACTACTACTACTACTACTACTACTACTACTACTACTACTACTACTACTACTACTACTACTACTACTACTACTACTACTACTACTACTACTACTACTACTACTACTACTACTACTACTACTACTACTACTACTACTACTACTACTACTACTACTACTACTACTACTACTACTACTACTACTACTACTACTACTACTACTACTACTACTACTACTACTACTACTACTACTACTACTACTACTACTACTACTACTACTACTACTACTACTACTACTACTACTACTACTACTACTACTACTACTACTACTACTACTACTACTACTACTACTACTACTACTACTACTACTACTACTACTACTACTACTACTACTACTACTACTACTACTACTACTACTACTACTACTACTACTACTACTACTACTACTACTACTACTACTACTACTACTACTACTACTACTACTACTACTACTACTACTACTACTACTACTACTACTACTACTACTACTACTACTACTACTACTACTACTACTACTACTACTACTACTACTACTACTACTACTACTACTACTACTACTACTACTACTACTACTACTACTACTACTACTACTACTACTACTACTACTACTACTACTACTACTACTACTACTACTACTACTACTACTACTACTACTACTACTACTACTACTACTACTACTACTACTACTACTACTACTACTACTACTACTACTACTACTACTACTACTACTACTACTACTACTACTACTACTACTACTACTACTACTACTACTACTACTACTACTACTACTACTACTACTACTACTACTACTACTACTACTACTACTACTACTACTACTACTACTACTACTACTACTACTACTACTACTACTACTACTACTACTACTACTACTACTACTACTACTACTACTACTACTACTACTACTACTACTACTACTACTACTACTACTACTACTACTACTACTACTACTACTACTACTACTACTACTACTACTACTACTACTACTACTACTACTACTACTACTACTACTACTACTACTACTACTACTACTACTACTACTACTACTACTACTACTACTACTACTACTACTACTACTACTACTACTACTACTACTACTACTACTACTACTACTACTACTACTACTACTACTACTACTACTACTACTACTACTACTACTACTACTACTACTACTACTACTACTACTACTACTACTACTACTACTACTACTACTACTACTACTACTACTACTACTACTACTACTACTACTACTACTACTACTACTACTACTACTACTACTACTACTACTACTACTACTACTACTACTACTACTACTACTACTACTACTACTACTACTACTACTACTACTACTACTACTACTACTACTACTACTACTACTACTACTACTACTACTACTACTACTACTACTACTACTACTACTACTACTACTACTACTACTACTACTACTACTACTACTACTACTACTACTACTACTACTACTACTACTACTACTACTACTACTACTACTACTACTACTACTACTACTACTACTACTACTACTACTACTACTACTACTACTACTACTACTACTACTACTACTACTACTACTACTACTACTACTACTACTACTACTACTACTACTACTACTACTACTACTACTACTACTACTACTACTACTACTACTACTACTACTACTACTACTACTACTACTACTACTACTACTACTACTACTACTACTACTACTACTACTACTACTACTACTACTACTACTACTACTACTACTACTACTACTACTACTACTACTACTACTACTACTACTACTACTACTACTACTACTACTACTACTACTACTACTACTACTACTACTACTACTACTACTACTACTACTACTACTACTACTACTACTACTACTACTACTACTACTACTACTACTACTACTACTACTACTACTACTACTACTACTACTACTACTACTACTACTACTACTACTACTACTACTACTACTACTACTACTACTACTACTACTACTACTACTACTACTACTACTACTACTACTACTACTACTACTACTACTACTACTACTACTACTACTACTACTACTACTACTACTACTACTACTACTACTACTACTACTACTACTACTACTACTACTACTACTACTACTACTACTACTACTACTACTACTACTACTACTACTACTACTACTACTACTACTACTACTACTACTACTACTACTACTACTACTACTACTACTACTACTACTACTACTACTACTACTACTACTACTACTACTACTACTACTACTACTACTACTACTACTACTACTACTACTACTACTACTACTACTACTACTACTACTACTACTACTACTACTACTACTACTACTACTACTACTACTACTACTACTACTACTACTACTACTACTACTACTACTACTACTACTACTACTACTACTACTACTACTACTACTACTACTACTACTACTACTACTACTTTTGAACTGCGGCCCGTTAGCACAGATTAAGACTCTTGGTACTCCAAAAAGTAAAAACACCGAATCTTCTAAAGCCTTCAGAATGGAATTCGAGGTTGCCGATCGGAGAGGAAAGAGCAAAGGAAATTTGCTGAATTAATCTACAACTGTGAGAATATAAACGCATAAATTAACGCACGAATAAAAGCGCATAAAAAAAAAACAAAAAATGGATTAATTGATAAGTTCTAGAAAAACATTTCGAAATGAACTTTTCAGACAGAATTTTTGTCGTCGAAAATTAAATTTCGCAATTTAATCAGAAGGGGATGGAAAATATGCTCAAAATATCAGAAGAAAATCACAAAAAATCTAGCAAAAGGAATTTCGCAAATTGGATAATATTTACCCCACCTCCTTCAGAACACCGGAATTCGCGAAATGAGGAAGTTTTTCCCATATATGAACATTTCGACATTGAATTTATCATCCGATTTTGATGAGATTTTGTACGGATATTCTACACAGATGGTAAAATATAAAATAAATACCCACACCCCTGGAAAAAAATATTTATTTTTTTATAATCATATATGTTCATATAGTTTCAGTGTTCATAGAGTTTCAATAAATCATAAAAAACTCACAATGAACTTAGCATAAAAAATTGAAAATCGGTTGGAGTTTGGCCGAGAGATATAGGTGATAGCTTTACAATATATGCTGCTAATTAATGTAAGTTCAAAGTAATTTAGCAAACCTCGCAATTTTATTTTGTTAAATGCTCCTAAACTAATTGGCGTAATGACTTCTGGTTTTCTGGATATGAAATAAAACAGATTATAGATATTTGTAACGAAAAGAAAGAGGCTTTAATGTTCCGAAAAGTGTTAATTTTAACCCCGGTTTCACGTACATTATGCATTATTTCGGTTTCGCTTGGTCATCTAGGGTTCCCACTTGCGTCACTTTCATTTCCAGTCAAGCCCAACAAATACTGTGAATTTGGATGAAATCGGTGATAGGGACCCTCTCCTTGTAAGACCAATTCTTATAATACCCTAGATAAATGCCCGTATTTAATTTTGTATGGTCACTTCTCTGTTCAAGTTTGATTTTTGAAATGGTTTTTTGAATATATTTCTAAAACGGCTCGTCGGACAGTAAAAATGGTTATAACCAATTTCATAAGATTTCACATTCTGAAGAACTTTTCAGTAAATTAAAACCAGATAGGGCTGATCGTTTTCGCAGAATAAAAATCCTAAAGTTTTTTATGGGAACACCAAGAAAGGGTTGCGCGATTTAGTCCTTATTTGAAATGTTATTTGCTATTAAAATGAAAACTGCCGAAAAACTGTAACACTTAATTAAATAAATTGTTGTGAAATAAAGAAAAAACTGCTGAAAATCAGTGAAATTAATGAAGCAGAGGTTGAGATTCTTTTTTTACTCCAAATCGCTTCTTTGTTTTTTAAGTGACAAGAAGCACGAGCGATTGGTTATATAACAACTGGTGGAGCAGTAACCGAACCCAAAGTAATATAAAATCAGTGCCTATAAATTAAAATTAAATAAAATAAAACGAAAGTTTCGTAAAACTCTAATTTAACTGTTAGAAACAAACAAATAAACTAAAAAGGAAAAAATTATAATAATAATAAAAAAAATAAGCCCGGGTACCCAGGAGGTACTTACAGGAGTTAAAAGTTTAAGCGCCCAAGCGCTCACCGTGGGACCCAAGGAGGCTTCATCCCTGCCTCATTAAGACGTACCCAGACGGAATGAAGTCCCCTCTCACTCAGACCAGAAATCGTCGTAATTTTATCATTGTCATACCATCCAACACCTACACACAACATACAACAGCAACATCTTTACCCCAACTCTAAATCTCCTAGAAATCGTCGCCCTGGACGCGCAACTTATTGACATCAACTTCAACAAAACAAGATACTAACAACTAAACAATACTTCTGGATAAAAAAACAAGTAGCGAAAAAAAAACTATATTTATAATCAAGTCATTTACATATGCAAAGACACATTATTTTTATAATCGATTCATTTCGTGTTCAAAATTAAAATATTTTTATGCTCGACTCATTTTATATGCAGAAACAAATTATTATAATTATCAATTCATTTATACAAACATATCGACATAGTGCAAGCAGCACATATTTTTTTTGCAAGTGAAGTTTTCTTTACTCTAGGAGATGGTACAAAATCCTAGCTTAAAACTTTTTTTTATATATATAATTCAAACCTATCTTACTATCACTTTTTACCCTTCCGCGAAGCGACCTCTGCGGTAAGACCTCATGAGCTTGCTGGTCAGAGGACTTCGAAAAATCACTCCCCTGTGATAGAACTCGGAAAGGCTATCGTTCAACGGAGAGATTTTGATTGGAGGGAGGAATCATGAAAAAAGGAAAAAAGAATTTTTTCAGCTTTTTATCAGCATTCCTTCCAGAATTTCCTATTCTAATACATATAACATTCTTTTTTTTTGTGTGTTACAAAATCAATTCCAAATTTTCATTTTTTCCCTCTCTTAATTAACAGAAATATTTACTTGCAACCAACATAACTCTTTATCTTGACTTTGGGAGTCCTAATAAATTTTTAAATCCAAACTTTAAATCAACCTGCTAACTGGCAGCTGCAATACGTATAGACCACTACAATAATTAATAGTCAAGTGATTTTGTCTTAATTTCCACGCAAGTTTTCTTTTATGTGTCAAACTTTAGTTTACTGTCGCTACTCCTTCACCTCAATTTTTTAAACCCCAAAAAAATTTTATCATTTAATTCATATAAAAAAAAATGTTTTTTTAACCTAATTCTTATTTCCCTATTGATTTATCATTTTGTTGCTGCTATTGTCGTTTTATAAACTTACCTCTCATACAAAAAATAATACGCACCTAAACATAGGTATACATACATACCTAACTTCTCCCAATCTTTTTTGCTCTTCATCCTCCATATAAATTTACCACGTCTTCTATATTTTTCTAACTTAAACAAATTCACCCCGATCTGAATACTACTCGAATCAAACATGACTGAAGAAACCAAAACGTTTGACGAGCTTTGCTTATCACAAGTCGAGAAACCCGAAGAAATTAGAAAGATATTAAAAGAATATCATAGTACCAACAAAAAATACAGAACTTCGGAATTTAATTCCAATAAAATTCAGAAATTGGAAGAACAATGGGCAGACTTTGAAGAACAGAATCCATTATCCAAAATCATGAAGATTTCGATGAAACGCATGAATATATTAAACAATCATGCTCTGATAAGACAGAGGATTGGTACAACCTAATCAAAGTAACATTATCAGATAGATTAAAATCGATTTCCATACATACGGAAGAAACGAATAACGCATTCTTTATTAAACCTCCAAAATCTTCACAAAAAGCAGCATCGATAGATAATCAGGACAACGCAGACCAAGAAAATATAGTACAATTTCGGCTACAGGAGGATAGACAAAAAACAATATCACATATTATCCAGTCTATCAATCTTAATTCACTATCAACTGCAAGCCAGGCATATTTAACTCAAAAACTACATTCGCTGCATGGGCATTGGGATGATTTCAAAACAACTCATACTGAAATAATTTCAAATGCTGGCCCTAAGGACAAAGGCAGCGATTACTTCACGAAAGATGTCTATATAAATATGGAAACATCATATTCAAATACTATAATTTCGCTACAAGAACAGTTGGACTCTCGATTCCAAAATGTATCAAACAATACAACTAACTCCACAGATCATCATCATAATGTCTCCTTTAGAGACCAGTCTACTCTATTCCTTTCAAACGCAAGAACATTAATACAAAATTTCATTGGAAATCCGAGAGATCTTCACAAATTTATATCTAGTTGTGACGATATTTACAAAACCACATCGACGGTGAACGAAAAGCACTCCCTCTTTAGCTTAATAAGGAGTAAGTTATCTGCAGAGGCATACGATATCTTCAGGTATAATCAAGTCGAAGATTGGGCTACCCTATCATCAATTTTAAAACAAACATTCGAAGCAAAAATTCCCAGATCCGCCCTGCAATCTCAATTAAATAATAGCAAGCAGATAATAAGAGAAAACGTAATGGATTTCCTCCAGAGACTTAGCACAAGTCTATTTAAATTAAATGAGGCGACACACTCCTATACAAGTGATAAAATTCTTTTAAAATCTCTTTTAAAAGATAATGAGTGTCAAGCAGTGAGGGCTATTGAGGATGGGCTAATAAATGCCCAACTCCAAACTTTAGCAAAAGTACATTCCGAAAAATCGTTTAATGCATTAAAATCGCATATTTTAGATCACGCATCACGCTTGGAACTGAGACAATCCAAATTTCAAACGAACTATGAGGTAGATCAAAATTCCTCTCCACAAAAAATTAATTTAAAACTTCGTTGTTTTAAATGTAACGAACAGGCGCATGCTGCATCAGGTTGCCCAGTCATACAACGCTTAACGCAAAATTCTAACGGAATTCAAAGAATGAATTCGTATTTACAACAACGTCCTATAGATTTCAGTAAAACTACATCTCTGTCACAGATTCCATCTTATCGATATTGTCGTCGGATGGGACATACAATCGAGGGATGCAGGACTAGAACAGAAAATAATAATGGTCTTAATAGCAGCCAAGGAAATCGGAGTAATTTTAAAAAAGGTAAACGATACTCCGTCAACTAATATACAGCCACAAACCAGGAATTGGCAGCAGCCAGTAATCCGGGAGAACCGAACTCCGCCGAGATATAATAATGTGAATATCTTGGCTAGATCACCATCTCCAAATAGGCGGAAAGCTAATATAACTACTTCTGAATCCAGGCAGGAAAACTGGATGCAGCGGAGGGTCAATTACGGCAACCCCTCGCTTATACAAATGAAGGCACAAATCCACAGGGCTCCCGAGACAATATCGACAGAAACACCAACAACAAATTAATATATAACCCCATCCCAATTAAATAAAAATTCATTAACTCTTTCTTTGCCTGTCGACATCTGCTCTACTCCGAAGCTTACCTTTTTGATTGATACTGGAGCAGAGATCAGCTGAATAAAACCCCATCCATTAAAGCCAGACAGTATCTGCTACAAGAGATGCTGTCTGCAATATAAACACATTATTTACAGAGTCCACTTCTACAGAAGGACTCATTTTTGCTAAGTTAAATTTGAATTCTGAACAAAATAATTCTATCCTAGAACACCCATTTCAAATTGTGGGAAATAACTCCATCCTCTCATACGATGGCCTGCTTGGTCATGATTTTCTATCTCGATACAATGCGAGTATCAACTACAAAAATAAACTTATTTCTCTAGAAGTGAATGAATCAAACGAATTCTACCCGTATGAAGAATATTACACTAACTACCCATACGTTTATTTGAAAAGCGAAGACCCAGAAAAGAGGTCTCAAACAAAGAGTCTGTTATATACAGGGATAACATTCTCCAATAAAGATATTAATACAATTCCATCTCCATAAATTGCTTCGAAAAGCAATGCAAATCGATCGCCAGCAAATGCTTCACAAGAAATGAAGCACAAAGGTAAAAATCTATCTCGGTCTATAGCTAAAAAAAGGCTGAATTAAAAAATCAATCTCCATCCAAGGCTTCACAAGAAAATAAAAGTAAAACACCATCAATAGCTGCCCAGGAGGCTGCATCTAGTAAAATTCTATCTCCTTCATCAATAAATTCACAAAAAGTGAATTCCAAGAATAAATCAAAGAAGTCAAAGCATTTCAATAAAGTTTTATCTCCTTCAAATTCTATCGAGTCGGAATCATCGTATAACTCCTTCCAAGATCCACAAAAGATGGAAACAGATCTCCTTCCTATTAAACATCCGAAAGACTCGGATAAATTAAATTAAATTAAAATTTCGGCTCGATGAGAATTCATTATTGAAATTCCAACTCCTTCCATTCAACATCAATTGGTTTGTTTCAAGAAGAAAATAAGGCCAGGTTTATTTCTCGGAAACTCGACCGTCGAACCAGTCAATGGTATGGCAAAAGTCCTAATCCTCAACACAAATGAGGAGGATGCCGATCTGGGCCCTTACGAGGTGACCCCAGTTTACCAAGACTTGGACGACGTTGTGGTCATCTCCACAAACTCTGAAAGAAATCCAATTAAGGGCAGAATAGTGACACCGCAAAACCTTATCAAATTGGATCACTGCAATTCGGAGGAATCTGAGAGTATTCGCAACATCTGTAGGGAAATCAATGATCTCTTCTATATAGAAGGGAATTTCCTTTCATATATAGGTACAGATGCGATTACCCACAAAATCGAGACACTCCAAGACAAACCGCCCATCTATATCAAGCCTGACAGACTTCCTAAGGCAAGCCAAACTGAGATAAATAGGAAAATACAAGAAATGCTTGAGTCAGATATCATCAGACCTTTACATAGTCCACTTCCCCTGGTTCCTAAAAAACCAGATGAGAATGGAAACAAAAAGTGGAGAGTAGTGGTAGACTTTCGTCGTATTAACGACATTACTATTGGCGATGCATACCCACTGCCTACTATCACTGATATATAAGACCAGTTGGAGAAGTCGAAATATTTTATCACACTCGACTTATCCAGTGGATTCCACCAGATAAAAATGGACTCGAAGGACAGGGAGAAAACTGCCTTTAGCACACCCTATGGCCACTACGAATACAATCGTATGCCATTTGGTTTAAATGGAGCCCCTGCTACCTTTCAACGAGCCATGAACAATGTTCTGTCTGGAATTCAAGGTATTTATTGCTTCGTATACATGGGTGATATTGTAGTCCATGGATACAACCTCAAAGACCACAATTCCAGACTTACAGCAGTATTCAGCCGTCTCCGAAAATTCAATTTGAAACTCCAAACCGACAAGTGCCATTTCCTAAGTAAGGAAATCATGTATTTAGGGCACAATATTACAGCAAATGGGGTCAAACCAGACCCAGCGAAGATAAAGTCAGTTCAGTCCTATCCAAGACCCAAGAATGAAAAGGATATTAAAGCCTTCCTTGGTTTCGTCGGCTATTATCGCCGCTTTATACCCAACTTTTCAAAGATTGCGAAGCCTCTTACAAATCTTTTGAAAAAAGATACGCCTTTCAAGTTCGACGCAATGTGCGACGAGGCATTTTGCGAATTGCGAAATAAATTAATTTCAGCACCAATTTTATCATATCCCAATTTCGACAAAGAATTTTTTGTTACCTCCGATGCCAGTGACTACGCCATCGGAGCTGTTCTTTCACAAGTTGATGATCAAGGAGATCATCCAATCGCCATGCGCGTAGCGAGGTAGGGGCCCGGGTGGGCAACCCCCTTCCCCCCAGAGAAGTCCGTGTAGTTCCGGTGCCCCCCCCCACAACAGAAATACGAAGCAATTATTACTAATAATCTGCAATTTTTTCTTTCATTCATTCTTCTTTCATGTAGTAAGATATACATACAAGCATGATTGATTTTATTCAATTATTTGCAAAATTTTGAATAACTTCAAAATCCTTTCAAATTATTCATAATAATGAATTTTTCGTATATCTACTCTACCTCAATTTTTTAAGACAAAGACAAATGTCGTTTTGGCCAATGTGCTGAAAAGAGATGTTAAATGTCTATCAGTCAAATAAAATTCTGATTTTTCCCAAGCCCATCAGAGAATGAGTTACAGAAGCGATTTTCTACCTTTCGTCGACATGTAATTATTATTTTTGAATGCTTGAGTTATCAGTTAAAATAAAATAAAAATACACTGTGAAAATTACTACAAAATAGTAGGTATGTGGGATATAATTACTACAAAATAGTAGGTATGTGGGATGTTCAGATGTTAAATTTTTCGAAAAATTCAGTAGAAAAGTTCATTTAATTCAAGCGTATATTTTGACATTAAAGTACGACAAAAGATCAGAATCACCCCCAATTGATTTTCTAGCTTTTCAGTCGACATATAATTATTATTTTTGAATGCTTGAGTTATCAGTTAAAATATAATTAAAATACACTGTGAAAATTACTACAAAATGGTAGGTATGTGGGATATTCAAATCATAAATTTTTCGTTACTTTTCGTTAAACCTCACATTTGATCTGTACTTCTGTACACAGCGCCATAAATAATTCATAATTAGAATTATAAAAATTACTTGGTGATTTTTATTTGTCGACAGATAAAATAAAAATCACTTCATGAATTATATTCTTAATCAAGAAAAAGAAAAATCACGATGCGATTTTTATACGTGATCAGGAAAAATAAAAATGAGGAAATGATTTTTATTCCTGATAAAAAAAACATGTTTAATCATCTCGTAATCCCCTGTCTATACTACCAAATGTTATTGCTACGGAATTGCCAGTGTAGAGTAGACCGTGTAGCCATGGCCATAATTCATGGTAGGCCATATATGGCAGACCATATGGCGTACCATATATATCAAAAAAATTGCTTACCATAAATTAGACGTTTGTGATCAAAATGGCTGAAATGAAGCTAACGAGTTCAGAACTAAATAAATTAATTAATTTTTATGAACTAAATAAGTCCTTGTGGAACTATAAAGGTGCATATTCGTTTTCTTAAATTTTTCATCTCTTCTAACTGGGCGAGCTCCAAATTCTTTTTGCTATCAATCCTCTGATCGCAGTCTTTTACGATCTTGATAACGCCATCGGCCAACAAAAAATTGTTCACACCAAAATTTTTTTTTCCAAGATGGGCTTTACCATAAAATATAGTAAGCAATTTTTCATGGCCAGTGTAGACAGGTGGAAACGATTATGTATGACTTTCAAAACTTTAACTGTGTTGGTCGGACTTTTAAAGTAAAATTTAAATATAATTAGTTTACTATGATTTTTATGTTATCAATCACAAATTTTGTAATATTAATAGCAATGAACAGTGCCACTCAATAGGTACAAGTAGGCGGAGAAGAGATCTTAAGTAGATAAATATTTCTGGGTGATTTTTTCCATGAGAATTTGAAAAGTAATCGTTATTTACGAACTCTGTTCTTAGCTGGACATGTCTCGTCATTCGGCTTTGTTTACAATAATTCGCAACATATACTTTGATGTTTGACATGTATCGCATATGAGGATCAGGCAGGATGTCAAACCATGCCATGCATACGCTATGTTACTGTGGACCACTGACTTATAACAATGGACTGAGCGAATTGTAATTTTCCTATAGGAAAGCATGGCACAAGTTTTATAGTTCTCTCTTTCGCCCTATGGCAGAGTTGGAGCTACCAACACAAAATATTGCATTCTGGAACGTTTGCTTATGCCATTTGATGTTTTTATGTTGGCTACAGATGCAATCACCGTAGAAGGAATAAGGTAAAGATAGTGTTTACCATACTCCGTCTCTCTTGCCCATAAGCAGGATTCAGTTAAGAATAACTTTTGAAAATTAAAGTCGGAATGAGTTTTCTTCCTTATAAGCGATTAAAATATCACTTGGGCACAAGAAAATATATTTTTTTAATTAAATTCGATTTTCGGGTGTAAAATTTCATCTGATTGGTTGAGTTTTACATGTTTTTTATGTAATCGTTTTAAAGGGTGCTCTAACGGTGATATACAGAATCACAATATTTTTTGTGCCACATGAAATAGCAAATCGCTCAGTCCATTGTTATAAGTCAGTGCTGTGGACGCGTTTAGGCGGAGACCAAACCAGTTTGGAAGAATTGGTAGCGTTTGGTGACAACCATGTAAAAATGCCAACCACTTCGGTATGGTTTGCAATTACGCGGAGGAAAAACAATTTTTTTTAACCGGTTTGGTTTCCGCCTAAACGCGCACAGATGCCTCAATTTCTTAACGGTCAATCTACTCTTCCACTGTAATTAGCTGGCAGTTCAAAAACCTTGGAATATATAACAAACAGGAATGGTTAAATCGTGTAAAATTCATGTACATGAGCTTAATTTGTCAAGAGCAGGACATTATACATAGGAGTAAATGAGATGAAGGAAGGAAAAGTTGTCAAATGTGCTTTTGTTTTGTGAGCAGATTTAGTCAATTTAAAATTCTTTTGTGAAATTTAACAAAAGTACCGAATTAATTCTTTTCAAAACTATTTATCTTTGAACTTTATTTAGTGCAAAGTTTTATAGTGCGACTAGAACCTATTAAAACCTTCATATTAATTAAAAAATAGAAATAGTGTTCGGTCAGTGCTTGCAAATATTAATCGGATTGTAAACTAGGGAAATCGTGTTTCAGGCTAGTGCACTATCTAAATTATCTTTTTTCGTTAATAGAAACAAACATTTATATAAATTAAATATGTGAATTATTTCAAAATAAAGTCAAAAAAGAACATTTTTTACCACAGATGCTCCGCTCAAAACCGTTGTTTACTTTTTGCAAATTGAGAAGTTACTTATAGAATAGGGCTTGGATCATATAACGAAAATATAGGCCATGCTGTGTAAAATTCCTGTACGTGAGATAACCATTTTTTTTTACCCGGAGGGGAAATGACAAGAGGGGTATCGCCTTTTATACCCTAGATGAAATCTATAGGGGTATACTAAGTTTGTCATTCCGTTTGTAACACCTCGAAATAATGATGGTAGAGCAAAATGAATTGGACACCCACACATAATATTAAAAGTTATTTTGATTTTTGAATGTCCGTCCATCCGTCCGTCCGTCCGTCCGTCTGTCTGTCTGTGCGCACGATAACTCGAGAACGCGTTCACCTAGAAAGCTGAAATTTTGTACACGGACATTAAAAAAAAAAGTAAAATTAAGTTCGAAAATGAGACAAATCGGGCAACACCTTCGTGGGGTTGCCATACAAAAATTTCGTTTTCCACGATATATTTGGACACTACCTGAGAACACGTCCACATAGAAAGCTGTGTTTTCATACTAATAGCAAATAAAATTTCAAAAATGGGCTAAATCGGGCAACCCCTTCTTTGTGTTGCCATATAATAATTTTGGTTTTTTACATATACTTTGAAAACGATCAGTCCTAGACATTTTTATTGTACATTTTTCAGGCAAGTTTAATTCTTTCAATAAATTCAAATTCAAATTCAAAATTTATTTATTACAAGCCCCGGCATGAGCGCCACGCAAATAAGCGTTGGGTATAGCGAACAGACTATTAAGACAAGGTATATTAAGATAATTACACAGTTGAATATAGCTAGAACTTAAACAGAAAACAATAATTTTTTGAGTATTAAGACAAGGAATATTGAGATAAATATACAGTTGAGTATAACTAGAACTTAAAAAGTATAACAATAGTTAGTTGTGAATAGGGAATTGAAGGGTAAATAGCATCTTCTTAAGTAAATAGCATTATAGAAGTTAACATTTAATGAAGAAGAATTAAGTGCTATTACTAAGAATAAATCTATCAATTTATTTGGTTCATTTTTATATATGAATACATATTTACTTATGTGTTTATTGGGATCACATTGGTTACAAACTACATAGTGCATTGCTCAACTTATTGGGTTCACCGCTGTTGTGGGTTGCAAGCTCCGTGGTATTGTTGAGAGAGCATGCTCTAGATAAGTAAAAATGAAACGCACCTTTATCTGTTGATAACTTCGAACTTCGCATTTGAACTTATCTATTGATTCCATAATTAAATTTATTGATCATTTCAGCAATTAACAATTCTGACAATTAAATTTATCAACTATTGCGACGACTAAATTAATTAATTATTTCAGCATTACAGTTTACTAATTATTTTCGGCATCAAGATTTGTAAATTATTTTCGACACTAGAATTTATCAACCTATAGTTGACTTCACAATTGAGTTCACCAATGGTTTTGAAAATTAGATTTATAGATCGATTCGGCAATTAAATTTATCAACAATTCAATCGTTTTGAAAATTAGATTTATCAACAATTTCTGATAATTAAATTTATTAACTATTGCGACGATTATATTAATTAATTCAATACTCCCGAACTATCCTACTCGGCGGTCCTGAAACATACTCCTCGAGGTTTGAGCAAATTGCACCCAGGTACCCGTGATACTTTTTAAAAGCTTTTTCATTATCTTTTGCTATCTCACGACGTTGAAAAATCGTACGTGAGAAAATGTAGACTTTAGGCCTATTAGTCTCCTGTGTTTCTTGGCTAAGGTCTTGGAGAAGATAATTTTTATGCAGGCTGCGAACTACATCAATCGCAATGGATATCTGACTTCTTGGCAATCTGGATTTCGACCGAATCATAGCTGCGGGACTGCTATGCTTAAGGTTACCTCAGATATTCACGAAGCACTCGACAAAGACCAACTTACGATCCTTGCTCTACTGGATTTCAGTAAGGCATTCGATTCCATCAATCATTACAAGCTGCTGGGAAAACTATCAAAAGAATTTCTATTTTCTTCATCTGCAGTAACACTTCTCAGGAGTTTCTTGAGTGGACGCAGTCAGTTTGTTAGGGTGAATGAGGTCTGCTCGGGTGAAACGTCTCTCTTATCTGGAGTTCCTCAAGGATCCATACTTGTCCCCTTGCTGTTCAGCCTATACGTGAATGCATTACTGACGTAATATCAGATGCTTCCATCCATCTATATGCTGACGATGTGCAAATGTATCTGAGCAGGCCGATTGGCTTAACGGAGGACTGTGTATGCCGCTTCAATGATGACCTGCAACGTGTATATGATTGGTCACTACAAAATAACCTGGAGTTGAATCCCAGTAAGTCAAAATTCTTAGCAATTTATAGGAATGGAATTGATCCTAATACCGTCCCGCCAATACTCATTAACAACACCGTACTACCATATGTTGATTCAGCTAGGGCTCTTGGATTTGAGCTTAACTCTAAGTTCACCTGCTGCAAACATATTGGTTTTACGATAGGAAAAATATATGGGTGTCTGCGGCAGTTATGGCTGAGCTCTAGTTTTCTCTCACTTCATATGCGGATGAAGCTGGTCAGGGCTTTAGTGGTCCCTCACTTCACATATGGTAGTGTGGTTTTCTCTGATCTTGACTCAGTCTGTCGCAGGCGGCTCTTGGTAGCACACAATGATGTCCTCCGCTTTGTCTTTAAAATGCCTCGCTTCAGTCATATATCATCTTATTCAACATGCTTGTTTGGTTGTTCTTTGGATGCATACCTAATCCAAGGTTAAAATTTCTGCACAGACTAATATATAACCAACAGCCCACGTACTTATTCGAAAAGCTTAACTTCTTGCAATCGGCTAGACACAGGAATCTTCTAATCCCTCGTTGTAGATCACGATTTGGCCAGCATTCTTACTTTTTCCAATGTGCTCGCCAGTGGAATCTATTGGCGCATGATATTCAGTGCACGAGTGGCGGTAGAGCTTTTGGCATAGTAATTAAATCAGTGAATCTTGTCTAAATCGGCGGTTATCATAGTATCGAATGTTGCTCAACTAAATCCTAGCTTATTTAATTTCTCTTTCACTGTATTCTTTTTGCTCTCAAATATTCCATAGCTTAGTTTTACATAAGTATAGTATATTCTCCTCATTCATTTTTTTTTATTTTTTTTCTTTTCTCTTCGTTTTTTTTCTTTTCTTTTTTTTTCTCATTGCACTCAACTCTAATATTAGTTTTATTGCTACTTTTGTTTAATTAGTTCGTAGTAACTTTTTCTTTTTATTTTTTTCTCTCTTTTTGCTATTTAATCCGGCACACTACTGTACATCTTAAGACTGTAATCATCTTTGTACTGAAAATAAATTGTCATTATTATCATTATTATTATTATTCTAAAGAGTGCGGACGTGTCAATTCAAGCTCCGTGAAATTTCTAAAAATCAGTGTAATAATAAAAACAAAAAAGCGAGAAAAGTCAAGAATATTAAGTGTGTGTGTTGTTCCACAGGTTGTTTCTTCAAAATTTTGTTGAAAAAACTAATAACAAGAAACTTAAATTATTGTGAAAAATCGAAAAAATTTGTGACATTTTAAGAATTTAATCTAATTTCGGTCGTTGCCATGACAACGAGGCAAAACAGACAAATTTTTAGTGCAAATTAAAAGTGGAATATTTTGATAAATAAATAATTTTGGACAGAAGTAAAAGAATAAAAATTATAATAAAAAAATAACTGTAATCTACTCTGCCGCGCTCACAATGAGCTCGAGCAGCAACGAATCTGAGGATTATCCCCTCAAAGTGAAAGGAAGTAGGAAGAAGAGCAGAAACGCTTCTTCTTCCTCTTCCGATAAAACTCAAGGGCCCAAAGAAAAGGCCATTAAGGGCCCCATTCAAGAGGCCATTAAGGGCTCAAGTGAAGAGGCCAAGGCAATTGCCAGGAAAACTCCGACTGTCCAAGAAGAGTCGGGAGTACCAGCTCCAAAAACTACAGCTATTGCTGCAGAATTTGTAGCTGCAGCTTCAGCAAATGCTGAGTCGAAATCTTCGACTCTAGGACAACATCCTACTCTGAAGGAAGTTGTGCAAAAGGCTTCGTCGTCGGCGCCAAAGCCTAGCGGATTGGTAATGAGGCCACCGCTTTCTTCAAGCGTCTCCAAGAAGCAACCAGTAGTACCAGGAGTTCAGGCAGCAGCACCACGATCCCCGGCGTTAGTGTCAGGGATCTCTTATGCGCAGGTAAGTGGTGGTTCCAAGAACATTTCCATAATCGAAATTCAGAGCAGGGGCATCACTCCTCGTCCAGCCCCATTGGACGCAGGTAAGCCTCGGCCCAAGACCAGTGCGGGTCTCCAGGGCTTCTTCGACGGGAGGTGGCAGGATGAGAGCTACGGTATGCAGCTCGAGCACATCAGAGGATGTCCTCAGAGCGCATACCTGAAGGCAATCTTCCGCGTCGTCTCCTGTGAGCAGCTATTCTCCATGGGGATAATAGCTGGGGGAATGGTTGAGGTGTATACCACAACCCTCGAGAGTGCTACCAAGCTAATGCTTGAGGGCATCGAGGTGGAGGGCAGACACCTCGTTCCATTCCCGTTAAAAGAGACGCCCACGAAGGTCGTGTTTTCACGGGTCCCTATGCGAGCCCAACATGAAGACCTCTCGAATTTCCTTGGGAGATTCGGGAAGGTTCATGGAAAGGTTCGCGCTATTCCCATTAAAATTGGGGATGAGGGTCTCGGGCGGGGTATCTTCGGTACTAGCCGGGAAGCGTCCATCACCTTGAATAAGGGGTGTACGCTTCCAAAGGGCTTTTACCTGAGCATATCCGGCTCGAGATACTGGATAGACGTTGGCACCGAAGCGAAATGCCATGCTTGCCATTTGGTAGGGCATTTTATTGCTGACTGCCCCAGGAGAACCGGGAAGAAGGCTGAACCGAGGGTTCCCTCGAAGGAAGCAAGCCACTACTACAGTAGTGGATCTGGAGAAGGAGCCTTCGGCCGGCACTCGACCTGCTATTCTGGAGCAGCCAGTGACTAGGGTGCCTGAAGCTGTCCCAGAGGCAAAAACGATTAAGGCTATAAGCGGTGCCACGTCGGCACGTGAAAACACGGCTACTTCCGACGAGGAGTCGAGTAGCCATTTATTTAAAAAAGAGAGGACGAGGAGGAAGACGAAGGTGGACCGTGTGATGCTGCCTCCTCCAGAGCCAGCAAAGCCAGTCGCTCCAAAACGGCCCCACTCGGAGGAGGACGATAGTGGAGCTCGCGGTTCGAAGGTTGTAGTAAGGGACGCGGTAGTGTCTCACGAGCAGCTTTCGGACTGCGACATGACCGGCTTGGATGACACTGGTCTTTCGAGCTTCGGTGGCTACGAGTCGTATGATAGCATCATTTCGACTGGTAGCCAATTTGAAGTCTCGAAAGGGATAGAGAACCTTCCTAGGAAGAAGATCGCCGAAATTCTTGCCCAGCTCCAGTACAAGAAGAATTCAGATAAAATCTGGAGTATTCTTGTAAAGGAGCTGGAGAGTCCAGAGTTGTTACTTCCTCACCTTCAACTCCTACAACAGGAGTCCAGGAAGAGGAGGAAGTACAACGATGTTGCTCGGTTAGAACGACTTCATAGGAAGGTGGAGGAGTTGCTTCAGGAGCATCGCTTGGCCGATTCTTCTCGTCCGTAGACGTCGTACCATCATCGTTTGAGCTTTGCATCTCTTTGAATGTGCAAGATAGCTTCTATCAACACCGGGGGTTTAAGTGCACATACAAGGTTACACAGCACTATCGAACATGTCAAAATGTTCGATATAGACATCGCGCTTCTACAGGAGACGAACTTTACACAAGACACATATACACAACTTGAGCGTTATGCTTATTTACACACTGGCTATGCAATGTTTGCCACACCTGCGCCTCGCCGAGGCTCAGGGGTGCAATCATTGTATCCAACAAATTTACACTATCGTCTCTGTCTATACAGATATCTTCCCAGGCTTCGCTTCTTCCTTGGACTTTGTCATTCAAGACAAAAATATCAAGGTAGTAAACGTGTACCTTCCTCATGACCAGAACATTACAAGACAAGTTCTTGATAGTGTTCAGTCGTGTCTGGTGAATTTTAGCGGCGAAATTGTCCTCGGAGGTGATTTCAACTGCACTCTGAATCCCTCAATGGATCGGCACTCTGGAGTTGAGTTCAACTCTGTCAATGCTACTCGATTGAGGAATTTTGTCGGTGTTTTCAGACTCGTGGATATCTATCGTTGGATGCATCCTACGACTAGATCATACACGAGGATCTCGCGAAATATCCATGGAAGTCTCGCAGGCTCCAGAATTGATAGACTTTACGTCTCACCTGGAATACTAGAACATTTCGTTAGTGTCACTCATGAAGTGTGTTCCGTTAGCGATCATCTTCTTGTAGTGGCGACCAGCACTCTAGTTGAAAGACGAACTGCATACTGGATATTCAACAACTATTTGTTGAATTCCGAGCAGTTCATCAATGAGTTCATTGATTTCTGGCACGGTTGGCAAGAGAGGAAAGCTGACTTTCCTTTTCTTAGTCAATGGTGGGATGTTGGAAAGCTCCAGATTCGGTCTTTTATCGAGACGAGTTTCAATCGAAGTGGCTATCAAGCTTCTAGCTTGTCGGCCGAGGTCTCTCGGGTGGCAGCTCTTCTCCCAACTCAGCCGGGGTTGATTCTTTATTTCAATGGAATAAAGGAAGGCTTGGCGACACAGACTTACAAGCACAGCTTGGAGTTTGTGCTGCGCGGCCAATCGCGCTGGCTGAGAGAAGGCGATTCTCCAACTGAGTACTTCTTTCAGGCGACTAGACGTCGTACTGCTTCTTGTGAGGTCGAATCGATAATTGATGAATCTGGACAAGTCCTCAACGGACAACAGCTATCAGAATATATTCGAGACTACTATGAACCACTCATGAATTTCTTGAGAATATTCCCACTTTCTCTGAAGACAGTAAGGAGCTCCTGGATACAGTAATCACATTGGAGGATATGATTGCTGCGACAAAGGATCTAAGGCGACACACTTCACCTGGTTATGACGGCTTGACTCCAGAATTCTTCATACGTTTCACGGATTTATTAATTCCTGACCTTATGGAAGTCTTCAATTCGGCGGTTGAGACACATTCAGACTTTCCTTCTAGTTAGAGGAGATCTGATATGCGCTTGATTCCAAAGAAGGGAGATTTGCAGAGGATGGGGAACTGGAGGCCAGTAACCCTATGCAATGTAGACTACAAAATCGTCTGCAAAGCATTAGGGGCGATACTCCGCTCAGTGATTGCTTCGGTAATACTCCCAGAACAGTCCTATTGTGTACCTGGTCGTAGTACCTACGACAATATCGCGATAGCCAAGCATTTGTTTGCCTACCATGAACAGACAGGTACACAAATGGCCATGATTTCACTTGACCAGCAAAAGGCTTTTGATAGTGTCTCGCACGAGTATCTCTTGACTGCTCTCGAGGCATTTGGGTTTCCACCCAGGTGGCTCGATATCGTCGGGAAACTGTATAGAGATTCAGCGATTTTGATTAAGCATCAAGGACAAGTTCTGGCTCCTATCTCGTTTCATCGAGGTATCAGACAGGGCTGTCCATTGTCAGGTATGCTTTATGATCTTTCGTTGGAGCCGCTACTGGTGAATCTTCGTCGAATGCTCGGACGGTATGCGGTTCATCTGCCATATACCAATGTGAGGCCTCTTATGTTGGCGTATGCGGATGATCTGTCTATTTTCGTGACAAGAGATGAAGCTTTTCCGGTCGCTCGTGCTGTTTTCGAACAGTTCGAACGTATAGCGGGCGCTAAAATCAACCTTAGTAAGAGTCAAGGCTTGTGGTGTGGAAGGTGGAGAGATCGTACAGATACTCCACTGAACATCCAATGGACTAATACTTGCCTGAAGTATTTAGGTGTGTATATCGGACGCGAGAGTAAATCAAATAATAGCCGCATCGCTCTTGAGAAACTCTCTAGAGCTGTAAACTCATGGCGTAGTCGACTGTTTCCATTATCCTTAATGGGTAGGTCAGTCGTGATAAACTATTTGATTACCTCGTCCATCGTTCATCTGCTAAAGTCTGAGACGTTTGATGAAGGCTTCGTAGGTCTTCTTCAAGCAAAAGCGATAGACGCCTTTTGGTGCGGAAGACGATGGTTTGCTGAAAGCACGCTCTGTCTGCCAGTCAAGATAGGTGGATTGGGTCTCACTAACTTGGTTGTGAAGTCAAGGTGTCTCCAAGTGCGTGCATTCCAAAGAGTGTTCTGCCAGAGAGACAGCTTGATTTCTCAACTGTGGGTGAATGTACTGGGAGGGATCGGCATAGGGGAGTATTACTACCAACTCTCTGTTCGACCACCTTATCCTCGTGACTGGCCACAGGATCTAATCTCAACGATTCAGACCTGGGGCAGAATCAGGCCAGCATTTCACCTTCAGTGGAATGCTCTAAGGTACACGCAATTCGCGTCGATTCCAATCAGGTTTAATCCTGAATTAATAGATTCAGTGTTCAGTAATGCTCGGGGTTTTGAAGCTGCCACGGTTCTCGGAGATATTATTGATATCTCTGGAAACTGTCGAATAAACACTAACACTTCACAACTACACGACCTGGCTGCTTCTGCGCGGGAGAGATTTCGCCAACTTGGGACCAGTGACCCTGGCACTAAGTTGGAAGATGCTTTCGTTCTGAACAGACCACCATACACACCTTTCAGCACACTTACAACACGTGTGCTCCGTGACGTGCTTATGTCAATAAGACCTCCGGAGTATACAGGATACAACAGATGGCGAACACACCTCGGGGTGAATATGGGCGTGATGGGAGGGATAACTTGCAGAGTAGTCTACAGTTATCCTTCTAGTTACAAAGATACTGATGTATCATTCAAATTGCTGCATCACAGTCTTATGCATCCTAATCAGTTGTCACATATCGACCGCCGAGTTCAGAGGATTTGCACAGTTTGTGCTGGTGAGGGCACCCTGTTTCACAGGTTCTTCACTTGTCCGGCTTTGCAGGGTCTAATGGATCTCGTGCGCGGTATGTGTCAGTTGATCCACCCGAATTTCGGCATTACTAGGACATCGTTTCTATGGGGACCAAGGGTCTGTAGTCGAGTGAATTGTTTGATTAGCTTTGTGTTGACACTGGCCAAATCTACAATTCACCTGTACTACATGAGAGTCGAAGATGGGAATCAGAACACTGACCCACAACACCACGCACACGCACTTAAGCGCCACTTCGTTGACAGGTTGAAGAGACGTTTACGTCTCGAATATCTGGCAACGAACGCAGACACATTCAACTGTACATGGCAACCACTATCGTCGGTACAGGATGGAGCTCTTGTCTTTCGCTGGTGATAACAGGCCACAGAATTTGCAACACTAGTCCACGGGGCTTCTCTCCGCTTAGGAATCGTTGCAAGTGCTGTGGGAAAGACAAGCACTCTGTTAGAGATGCTAAGCTGGAGGGATGATGAGGGCAGTTTGTAGAGGTCCATGATACTACAGGCTGCACTCGCGGGACTCTATAACGGTATCGCGTAAATTTTTCGTTCGTTCGACATCTTATTTTAATTCGGTTTCGGTCTCGGTGCTAAATTTTAAAATTTTTGTTGAAATTCGCTCGTTTAGGTAAAGATATTTATTAGATTATTTTGGAATTTTGGAACTTTTGGAACTGCCACTTACCCTATTGTCAAAATAGGGGCAAGCAAAATTTTTTATTGTTTTACATCTTTTAGGCATTGTTAAAAATTTTTGTATCCGTTTATTGTCTCTTTTGAGAACATAGTGTTCACTTTTTGTCCTTTTACCTATTAGTGTCTAGTTTGTTTTTGTTGTCGCTATTGACTGTTATGTTTGTGATTTTTTAGTTTAGCTAGTGTCTTTTTCTTATACATTGTACAGCCTTTTGCACCTATTTTTAAGGAATTTTGAAAAGAGCCAAAGAGCCAAAAAATAAAGAGCTTATATACATAAAAAAAAATTATTATTGTAAAAAGTGCGGACGGGTCAATTTTGAGTCCGTGAAAAGTGGAGAAAACGCGCAAAAATACAAGTGAAAAGGTGCAATAAGTGACGAACAGTGTGTGAGTGTGTTGCTCAAGGAGTTTTTTTGTGTCCTTCCTTAAAAAAAACTGCATAAAAAAGCATAAAAAATAAAAATTTTCTGACATTCAGAAAAATTAAGTAATTTAATTTCGGTCGTTGCCATGACAACATGGCAATCTTAAAATTTCTAGTTTAATTTTAGAAATTAAAAGCAAAACAATTAGTGACAAATAAAAACTATTTACAAATTAAAAAAAGGAAAAAACAAAACAATCTTATAAATTAAAAAGAAAGTTCAAGTTACTCTGCCGTACTCAGTTTGAGTACGAACAGCAGCGATTTTGTGGGGACAGGTGATCCCCTGAAATTAAGTGGAAGAAGGAAGAAGACCACAAATGCTTCTTCTTTTTCTTCCAAAACAATTCGCAAAGGGCCCACAGAAAAGGCCATCATGGGTCCTACTGAAGAGGTCAAAGGCAAAAACCTGCAGCCATCTCCATTCGAGAAGACTATTTCCAGCACAACCGAGATTGTGCGAGAAGAAACTGGAGTAACAGATCCAAATCAACGGATATTCCTGCAGCATCTGTAGCTGCCGCTATAGCAAATGAACTGCCGAGGGGTTCAAACCCAAAACGCCCAACGCTGAAGGAAGTCGTTGAAACGGCTTCGGCTTCAGCGCCAAAGCCTACCGGTCTTGTCATGAGGCCACCGCTTTCTGCAAAGGGGGCAGTCGTCTCAAAGAAACAGCCGTCAACACCAACAGCAACAGCAGTGAGCTTAGCAGCAACACCACGAACCCCGTCGTTAGTCGCAGGCTTATCTTATGCACAGGTAAGTGGCACTTCCAATAAGGAGTCATCTATCGAAATTATAGGTGAAGACATCACTCGTCCAGCCCCACCGGACGCCGGTAAGCCTCGACCCAAGACCAGTGCGGGCCTCCAGGCCTTCTTCGACGGGAGATGGCAGGATGAGAGCTACGGTATGCAGCTCGAGCACATCAGAGGATCTCCTCAGAGCGCATACCTGAAGGCAATCTTCCGCGTCGTCTCCTGTGAGCAGCTATTCTCCATGGGGATAATAGCTGGGGGAATGGTTGAGGTGTATACCACAACCTTCGAGAGTGCTACCAAGCTAATGCTTGAGGGCATCGAGGTGGAGGGCAGACACCTTGTGCCGTTCCCACTCAGGGAAAAGCCCACGAAGGTCGTGTTTTCACGGGTCCCTATGCGAGCTTGCCATGAAGACCTCCTAAATTTCTTGGGAAGATTTGGGAAGGTTCATGGCAACGTTCGTGCCATTTCCTTAAAAATTGGGGACGAGGGTCTCGGGCGGGGTATCTTCGGTACTAGCCGGGAGGCGTCCATCACCTTAAATAAGGGGTGTACGCTTCCAAAGGGCTTTTACCTAAGATTATCCGGCTCGAGGCACTGGATAGACGTTGGCACCGAAGCGAAATGCCATGCTTGCCATTTGGTAGGGCATTTTATTGCTGACTGCCCCAGGAGAACCGGGAAGAAGGCTGAACCGAGGGTTCCCTCGAAGGAAGCCACTACTACAGTAGTGGATCTGGAGAAGGAGCCTTCGGCCGGCACTCGACCTGCTATTCTGGAGCAGCCAGTGACTAGGGTGCCTGAAGCTGTCCCAGAGGCAAATACGATCAAGGCTATAAACGGTGCCACGTCGGCACGTGAAAACACGGCTACTTCCGACGAGGAGTCGAGTAGCCATTTATTTTAAAAAAAAAGGACGAGGAGGAAGACGAAGGTGGACCGGGCGATGCTGCCTCCTCCGGAGCCAGCAAAGCCAGTCGCTCCAAAACGGCCCCACTCGGAGGAGGACGATAGTGGAGCTCGCGGTTCGAAGGTTGTTGTGAGAGAGGCGGAAGCATCTCTCGAACAGCTTTCGGACTGCGATATGACCGGTTTGGATGAGACTGGTCTCTCGAGCTTCAGTGGCTACTAGTCGTGTGGTAGCACCATTTCGACTGGTAGCCAATTTGAGGTCTCGAAGGGGATGGAAAACATTACTAGGGAGAAGATCTCTGAAATTCTTGGCCAGCTCCAGTACAAGAAGAACTCAGATAAAATCTGGAGCATTCTTGTAAAGGAGCTGGAGAGGCCAGAGTTGTTACTTCCTCAACTTCGAATCCTACAACAGGAGTCCCAGAAGAGGAGGAAGTACAACCATGTAGCTCGGTTAGATCGTCTCCATAGGAAGGTGGAGGAGTTGCTTCAGGAGCATCGCTTGGCCGATTCTTCTCGTCAGTAGATGTCGAACATTCATCGTTTGAGCTTTTCATCTCTTTGAATGCGTCAGATAGGCTCTCTCAACACCGGGGGTTTAAGTGCTCCTACAAGATTACGCAGTACTATCGAACATGTCAAAATGTTCGATATAGACATTACACTTCTGCAGGAGACGAATTTCACTCAAGACACATATACACAACTTGAGCGCTATGCTTATTTACGCACTGGCTATGCAATGTTTGCCACACCTGCGCCTCGCCGAGGCTCAGGGGTGGCAATCATTGTATCCAACAAATTTACACTATCGTCTATACAGATATCTTCCCAGGCTTCGCTTCTTCCTTGGATTTTGTCGTTCAAGACAAAAATATCAAGGTAGTAAACGTGTACCTTCCTCATGACCAGGACATTACAAGACAAGTTCTTGATAGTGTTCAGTCCTGTCTGGTGAATTTTAGCGGCGAAACTGTCCTCGGAGGTGATTTCAACTGCACTCTGAATCTCTCAATGGATCGGCACTCTGGAGTTGAGTTCAACTCTGTCAATGCTACTCGATTGAGGAATTTTGTCGGTGTTTTCAGACTCGTGGATATCTATCGTTGGATGCATCCTACGACTAGATCATACACGAGGGTCTCGCGAAATATCCATGGAAGTCTCGCAGGCTCCAGAATTGATAAACTTTACGTCTCACCTGGAATACTAGAACATTTCGTTAGTGTCACTCATGAAGTGTGTTCCGTTAGCGATCATCTTCTTGTAGTGGCGACCAGCACTCTAGTTAAACGAAGAACTGCATACTGGATATTCAACAACTATTTGTTGAATTCCGAGCAGTTCATCAATGAGTTCACTGAATTCTGGCAAGATTCGCAAGAGAGGAAGTTGACTTTCCTTTTCTTAGTCACTGGTGGGATGTTGGAAAGCTCCAGATTCGGTCTTTTATCGAGACGAGTTTCAATCGAAGTGGCTATCAAGCTTCTAGCTTGTCGGCCGAGGTCTCTCTGGTGGCAGCTCTTCTCCCAACTCAGCCGGGGTTGATTCTTTATTTCAATGGAATAAAGGAACGCTTGGTGACACACACTTACAAGCACAGCTTGGAGTTTGTGCTGCGCGGCCAATCGCGCTGGCTGAGAGAAGGCGATTCTCCAACGGAGTACTTCTTTCAGGCGACTAGACGTCGTACTGCTTCTTGTGAGGTCGAATCGATAATTGATGAATCTGGACAAGTCCTCAACGGACAACAGCTATCAGAATATATTCGAGACTACTACAGTAGTCTCTACTCTGAATCGACGTCGACAACATCCTCGACCACTCATGAATTTCTTGAGAATATTCCCACTTTCTCTGAAGACAGTAAGGAGCTCCTGGATACAGTAATCACATTGGAGGATATGATTGCTGCGACAAAGGATCTAAGGCGACACACTTCACCTGGTGATGACGGCTTGACTCCAGAATTCTTCATACGTTTCACGGATTTATTAATTCCTGACCTTATGGAAGTCTTCAATTCGGCGGTTGAGACACATTCAGACTTTCCTTCTAGTTGGAGGGGATCTGTTAAGCGCTTGATTCCAAAGAAGGGAGATTTGCAGAGGATGGGGAACGGGAGGCCAGTAACCCTATGCAATGTAGACTACAAAATCGTCTGCAAAGCATTAGGGGCGATACTCCGCTCAGTGATTGCTTCGGTAATACACCCGGAACAGTCCTTTTGTGTACCTGGTCGTAGTATCTACGACAATATCGCGGTAGCCAAGCATTTGTTTGCCTACCATGAACAGACAGGTACACAAATGGCCATGATTTCACTTGACCAGCAAAAGGCTTTTGATAGTGTCACGCACGAGTATCTCTTGACTGCTCTCGAGGCATTTGGGTTTCCGACCAGGTGGCTCGATATCGTCGAGAAACTGTATAGAGATTCAGCGATTTTCATTAAGCATCAAGGACAAATTCTGGCTCCTATCTCGTTTCATCGAGGTATCAGACAGGGCTGTCCATTGTCAGGTATGCTTTATGATCTTTCGTTGGAGCCGCTACTGGTGAATCTTCGTCGAATGCTCGGACGGTATGCGGTTCATCTGCCATATACCAATGTGAGGCCTCTTATGTTGGCGTATGCGGATGATCTGTCTATTTTCGTGACAAGAGATGAAGCTTTTCCGGTCGCTCGTGCTGTTTTCGAACAGTTCGAACGTATAGAGGGCGCTAAAATCAACCTTAGTAAGAGTCAACGATTATGATGTGGAAGGTGGAGAGATCGTACAGATACTACACTGACCATCCAATGGACTAATACTTGCCTGAAGTATTTAGGTGTGTATATCGGACGCGAGAGTAAATCAAATAATAGCCGCATCGCTCTTGAGAAACTCTCTAGAGCTGTAAACTCATGGCGTAGTCGACTGTTTCCACTATCCTTAATGGGTAGGTCAGTCGTGATAAACTATTTGATTACCTCGTCCATCGTTCATCTGCTAAAGTCTGAGACGTTTGATGAAGGCTTCGTAGGTCTTCTTCAAGCAAAAGCGATAGACGCCTTTTGGTGCGGAAGACGATGGGTTGCTGAAAGCACGCTTTGTCTGCCAGTCAAGATAGGTGGATTAGGTCTCACTAACTTGGTTGTGAAATCAAGGTGTCTCCAAGTGCGTGCATTCCAAAGAGTGTTTTGCAAGAGAGACGGCTTGATTTCTCAACTGTGGGTGAATGTACTGGGAGGGATCGGCATAGGGGAATATTACTACCTACTCTCTGTTCGACCACCTTATCCTCGTGACTGGCCACAGGATCTAATCTCAACGATTCTGCCCCAGGTAGAATCAGGCCAGCATTTCACCTTCAGTGGAATGCTCTAAGGTACACGCAATTCGCGTCGATTCCAATCAGGTTTAATCCTGAATTAATAGATTTAGTGTTCAGTAATGCTCGCGGTTTTGAAGCTGACACGCATACACTGACAGTTCTCGGAGATATTATTGATATCTCTGGAAACTGTCGAATAAACACTAACACTTCACAACTACACGACCTGGCTGCTTCTGCGCGGGAGAGATTTCGCCAACTTGGGACCAGTGACCCTGGCACTAAGTTGGAAGATGCTTTCGTTCTGAACAGACCACCATACACACCTTTCAGCACACTTACAACACGTGTGCTCCGTGACGTGCTTATGTCAATAAGACCTCCGGAGTATACAGGATACAACAGATGGCGAACACACCTCGGGGTGAATATGGGCGTGATGGGAGGGATAACTTGCAGAGTAGTCTACAGTTATCCTTCTAGTTACAAAGATACTGATGTATCATTCAAATTGCTGCATCACAGTCTTATGCATCCTAATCAGTTGTCACATATCGACCGCCGAGTTCAGAGGATTTGCACAGTTTGTGCTGGTGAGGGCACCCTGTTTCACAGGTTCTTCACTTGTCCGGCTTTGCAGGGTCTAATGGATCTCGTGCGCGGTATGTGTCAGTTGATCCACCCGAATTTCGGCATTACTAGGACATCGTTTCTATGGGGACCAAGGGTCTGTAGTCGAGTGAATTGTTTGATTAGCTTTGTGTTGACACTGGCCAAATCTACAATTCACCTGTACTACATGAGAGTCGAAGATGGGAATCAGAACACTGACCCACAACACCACGCACACGCACTTAAGCGCCACTTCGTTGACAGGTTGAAGAGACGTTTACGTCTCGAATATCTGGCAACGAACGCAGACACATTCAACTGTACATGGCAACCACTATCGTCGGTACAGGATGGAGCTCTTGTCTTTCGCTGGTGATAACAGGCCACAGAATTTGCAACACTAGTCCACGGGGCTTCTCTCCGCTTAGGAATCGTTGCAAGTGCTGTGGGAAAGACAAGCACTCTGTTAGAGATGCTAAGCTGGAGGGATGATGAGGGCAGTTTGTAGAGGTCTACGATACTACAGGCTGCCCTCGCGGGACTCTATAACGGTATCGCGTAAATTTTTCGTTCGTTCGGTGATTTATTTTTAATTCGGTTTCGGTTCTAAATTGCAAAATTTTTTGTTGAAATTCGCTCGTTTAGGGACATTTTTATTAGTTTATTTTGAAAATTTGGAGCTTCTTGGAACTGCCACTTACCCAATTGTCGAAATTGGGACTGGTTCTAAATTTTTGGTTAAACTTTAGATCTTTTTCAAAATTCTTGTGTCCGTTTTTAGTCTCTTTTGAGAATTTTGTCTTGTTTGTTTTCCTTTTTGTGTGTCATTTTTGTTATCTTAATTGTTTTAATTGTCCCTTTTGACTTTTTATAAGTTAGTTTAGCTAGTGTCTTTTTTACAATTTTGTGCCTTTTGCCAATTAGTTTTAAGAAATTTTTAAAAGAGCCAGTGAGCCACTCAATAAAGAGCATATACAAATAAAAAAAATTATTATTCTAAAGAGAGCGGACGTGTCAATTTTGGCTCCAAAGAAATCAAACAAAAAAGTAATAATAAAAGAGTGAAAAAGTTAAGAAGTGCCATCAGCAATAGTGTACAACAACCAGAGTTATCTGAAGTAGATTATCTTAAAAATAAATCCAGCAAAATTGTGAAAAAAAGTGTTTAAAATAAAATTGTAGTGACATTTCAAAATATAATTTAATTTAATTTGGCCGTTGCCATGACAACGGGACTACCGTAAAATATTTTCTAGTGACCCGAACAGAAACTTTTAAAATTTTGTGAAGTGAAAAACATTAAATTAAATTAAATCAAAAATTAAGTCGTTGGAATAAAAACAAAAACGGTAAATTCACGCTGCGCCACTCAAAATGAGTGAAAACAGCAGTGACTCTGGGGGGACTGATGATCTCCCCAAATTAAATGGAAGGAGGAAGAAGAGTAATAAGTCTTCTTCCTCCGAAAAAATTAACCAAGGGCCCACAGAAAAGGCCATTAAGGGCCCTACTCAAGAGGCCGTAAAGCAGACAGTAACCAGGGCAGCGGATGCAGCCCGAGAAGTACCTGGAACGTCAGCTGCTACAATGGCGGCTACCCCAGCAGCACCTGAAGTAAAAGGACAACGTCCGAAATTATCGGAAGTTGTCAAAACGGCTTCGTCGTCAGCACCAAAGCCTAGCGGATTGGTAATGAGGCCACCCTTTTCTTCAAGCGTCTCCAAAAAGCAGGCAACAGTACCAGTAGGACCAGCAGCAACATCACGATCCCTGGCGTTAGTGTCAGGGATTTCATATGCACAGCAGGTAAGTGGCAGTTCCCAGAACAGTTCCAACATCGAAATTCAGAGCAGGGGCATAACTCCTCGTCCAGCCCCATTGGACCGAGGTAAGCCTCGGCCCAAGACCAGTGCGGGTCTCCAGGGCTTCTTCGACGGGAGATGGCAGGATGAGAGCTACGGTATGCAGCTCGAGCACATCAGAGGATCTCCTCAGAGCGCATACCTGAAGGCAATCTTCCGCGTCGTCTCCTGTGAGCAGCTATTCTCCATGGGGATAATAGCTGGGGGAATGGTTGAGGTGTATACCACAACCTTCGAGAGAGCTACCAAGCTAATGCTTGAGGGCATCGAGGTGGAGGGTAGACACCTTGTGCCGTTCCCACTCAGGGAAAAGCCCACGAAGGTCGTGTTTTCACGGGTCCCTATGCGAGCTTGCCATGAAGACCTCCTAAATTTCTTGGGAAGATTTGGGAAGGTTCATGGCAACGTTCGTGCCATTCCCTTAAAAATTGGGGACGAGGGTCTCGGGCGGGGTATCTTCGGTACTAGCCGGGAGGCGTCCATCACCTTAAATAAGGGGTGTACGCTTCCAAAGGGCTTTTACCTTGTGAAATCAAGGTGTCTCCAAGTGCGTGCATTCCAAAGAGTTTTTTGCCAGAGAGACAGCTTGATTTCTCAACTGTGGGTGAATGTACTGGGAGGGATCGGCATAGGGAAGTATTACTACCTACCCTCTGTTCGACCACTTTATCCTCGTAACTGGCCACAGGATCTAATCTCAACGATTCAGACTTGGGGCAGAATCAGGCCAGCATTTCCCTTAAGTGGAATGCTCTACGGTACACGCAATTCGCGTCGATTCCAATCAGGTTTAATCCTGAATTAATAGATTCAGTGTTCAGAAATGTTCGGGGTTTTGAAGCTGACACGCATACACTGGCGGTTCTCGGAGATATTATTGATATCTCTGGAAACTGTCGAATAAACACTAACAATGCACAACTATACGACCTGGCTGCTTCTGCGCGGGAGAGATTTGGCCAACTTGGGACCAGTGAACCTGGCACTAAGTTCAAAGATGCTTTCGTTCTGAGCAGACCACCACACACACCTTTCAGCACACTTACAGCACGTGGGCTCCGTGACGTGCTTATGTCAATAAGACCTCCGGAGTATACAGGATACAACAGATGGCGAACACACCTCGGGGTGAATATGGGCGTGATGGGAGGGATAACTTGCAGAGTAGTCTACAGTTATCCTTCTAATTACAAAGATGCTGATGTATCATTCAAATTGCTGCATCACAGTCTTGTGCATCCTAATAAGTTGTCACATATTGACCGGCGGGTTCAGAGGATTTGCACAGTTTGTGCTGGTGAAGGCACCCTGTTTCACAGGTTCTTCACTTGTCCGGCTTTGCAGGGTCTAATGGATCTCGTGCGCGGTCTGTACTACATGAGAGTCGAAGATGGTAATCAGAACACTATGTTGTGACTCAGGTGCCCAATGCCCCGAATCACAACCATAAGGTCCATGCACCAATATATTGTCCTATGCAATATATCGATGCATTACAAAGTTGACCCTGAAAAATTACTTTCAATTTAAATTTCATTAGAAACTCTATCAAAATTTAAAATGCATTTAGAAATGCATTCCCATATTATAACAAAATGCAATTAAGCATAAATAGCATTTTGTTATCAGACACACATTCCACTCACACGGTATGCACAGGTACCTACATACAGTGTCTTCTTACTTTTTTTCCGTATGTACTATGTACATACGTACATTACCTCCTTAATCCAATCTTATTGTATGTACATAATGTTTCAAGACGGGCGCACAAGTGCATATCGGATTACAGTTTTGCATTGATGCATATAGCCCGCATCAAAAAAACTTTTGCATTTTCTCACGTACGTTTTTTCAACGTCGTGAGAAAACAATAAAAATTAAAAAAGAGCTTTTGAAGCAATCACGGGTACCTGGGGGCAGCAAGCCCAAACCTCGAGGAGTCGTCTCTTAACCCGTCGAGGAGTAGAAACCAAAAATTGTAATTCTTTAAACGGCCCTGTGAAATTCAAATATTTTTCAGTGATAAGTTTTGCAAATTTAATAAGTCTCATAAATTCTAATATTTTTTACTAATCTGAATCGCCTCGCGAAGTTCAAATATTTTCCAATTCAAATCTTTTTCAAGTGATAAGTTTTTTCAAATATTTTTCAAGTGATAAGTTTTGTAAATTTAATAAGTCTCATAAATTGTAATGTTTTTCAAATTGCCTTGCGATTTATAAGTTTTAATATTTTTGAGTTCAATAAAGAATATAGTAGTGAAATATTTGCTTTACAATTTTTTTTTGTGTGCCCTAAATTTCCTCTCCGATCGATTCTTCCTGAGAATGCCCGGAAGCACGAGAGATCGGCTACATAACATTTTGGTGGCAGCGGACCCAAAAACAAAACCAGTGCAAATAAAGAATAACAATAAACGCCTATAAAAATTTTTTTTTGGTAATTTAATTAAAATCAAAAAAAAACAAAATAATAATAAAACAACAAAAGAACGCAATAACATTTTGGTGATAGTGGTAAACCAGTGTCCAACAATATAAAACAAAAGTGAAAAGAAATAGTGTATAACAAAAACCAAGCAATACATAACAACAATAAGTAAAATAAAAAAAGTAAATCAAAATTAATATAAAACGACAAAAAATAGCAAAAATAATAATCAATAAAACTAAAAAAAAAAAATAAGAAAAAATAAGCCCGGGTACCCTTAATACACGGTACTTAGAGGAAATAATCGTTTAGAGTGCCATAGTGCTGTTATGAATCGGCCGATCCCCAACAATGTTTTAATAATATTTGAAATTGATAATATTAATTTCACATAAATAAATCTTTTCGTATACACCTCCATACATCTTGTTTACGTTAGCCATTCTTAAGTCGCATTTTCCATCAACGTGACTAAATCTCATATTCCAATTTGTTTTTGCCCACATAAATATTTTTCATTGCAGCTAGACTGTAACATAAGCCCCTGAAGTTGTCGATTTCACACACTCAACCGTGAATGTTTTTTGTTCTTTCGCACAAATAGTGCTGGATAAGCATTTAGGTTTTGCAAAAGCTTCTCGTGTGAAGAAAATATACGGGGAGTCGAATAGAAGTTATCGCGGCACGCGCACCTCAAAACAAAATAGCAGGGAGATTTAAATTAAGTTTGTTATTAAATTGTGAACCTAAGTTGTTCGAAAATAATTAATTAAAAATTTTGAAGTTGTGTGTTATTTATTCGATTTTTTTTCCTTCCTCACGAAATTATAACAAAAATGGTGGCAGTGGTGGGAATTTTGGTAAGGTTAGTAAGACCTGCCAAAGCCCAAAGTGTAATAAAAAAAAATCAAATAAAAAAATACGATAAGTCGAGATAAAGTGAAGAAAAAGAGGTTGAAATATTCAGCGCGCCGCAACGACCAATAAATTTCTGATTAAAATATGCAGAATACACAACACCTAGCGTCGAATTTCTACAATTTACCAACGAGCACACATCTGTAGTGAGAAATTGATAGGCGAGGGCACCTTATAGCCCTACAGGAGTTTATCAACTCATAATAAGGATAACAATAACAACGCTAAACCAGAGACATTTTTCCTTGCCTTCATAAGTCTCAGTAAGTCTCAATGATTGTAAATTAAAAATACTTCTAATTATTATATTCGATTACTATATATATTACTACATCATATATTAAATAAATTCTAATTATTGGGTGTAATTGACACGGCGCGGCAGTTGTTATATTTGGTACAGTGAATTTTATTTTATCCAGCTTAAATTGAAGATCATTAAATATAACACAAGTTAACAAGTATTTGAAAGTTCCACGAAATGATTTCTATGACAAAATAGTTTATGGTGAGAAATTTAAAATGGCAGGAACTGGATATAAAGATTGCATACAGCAGTTTTTTTTCGACTAATTTAGAATAGCAAGTGCAAAATATATATTCTTTTTATTTAAAAAGAAAATGTTTGAAAAATTCCTTTTTATTGTACATAATTAACAAAAAGATCGTCAAATAGTGAAATAAAAGTGAAAATTTCGTGTAAATCCCTAGTTATTGAGTATATTTGGAATTTTGCTATATTGCTTGCACGCATCGGAATTTTAGGATATGATTCGAGTACATGATAAATCATGAAATTTCAAATTGTTTGTAGATACATAATTCATACCTTTTAAACTTGGTATTGAATAGATTCCCAAAAGTTTCAGTTTCCACCTGATTTAATTAGGTATTTTACATTGTTTAAAGTATTATTTGTGAAAAAAGGGGGATTTATATATGTAGCCCTTCTTAAGAGTTACAAATTCTTTAAAATAAGAAATAAAATCATTAAACGATTTATAGTAGAGAAATGATCAAATCAGCCTGTCGACAATATGAAGGGTTGACTAACCAATCTTCTAGAAATATACGCATTAATTTAATTGTAAAATCAATTAAAATTTCGCATTTGACCCAACAGAGGACATGAAATGTATGTATAGGCACGCAACATCCTTGATTTGAATTTTATATTGCTCTAAATCTCTTATCGCTTTGTTTAATTTAGTAATATTACCAGAAATCAAATTAATTTTAACAATTGATACTAAAGTGAAGTAATTAACTCCAAAGTGAAGTGATTGATCCCAAAGTGAGGTTTTATCCGTGAAATTCAACAACTCTTTCAAAATACTAAGATTGTCAAAAAAAAATTTTGTATCTTAACGCGTAAAAATTCTTTCCCGAATTCGCTCCAAACTAGTACGTGCATTTGAGGAGTTACCTTTCCACTCGGAATCACCATGACAAACGAAGGAGACGAAATCAAGTCAATCAGTCTTTCCGATGTCAGGTGTATGATACCGGAGTACAATGGTGACTCCGGAGAATTGCACAAGTTTTTGGTTTGTTGTAACTTATTGTTTACTTCAAGCGTTTCCGAACAGGATAAACAGTTGTATTTAAATATAGTAAGAACTCGGTTAAGCGGCGACGCGTATGAATTTATTAAATATAAAACGTTTGAAAATTGGGAAGGTCTAAAAAATGCTCTCAATGGAGAATTTTCACAAGTAAAATCACGTTCGGTTGCCTAAAGCGAATTGTTAGCCGCAAGGCAAACTTTTCGGGAAAATGTTAGAGATTTCGGAGAAACGGTTTCCAAGTTATTATCTAGTTTGAATACCAGTACGTACGAAAACGTGATTGAGAAAGAAGCTCAGAAATTCCTTCTTAATGAGAATGAAAAGTTGGCAATTCAAACTTTCGAAGACGGCCTAAGAAATGAGTGGGTTAGGTTACTAGTGAAAGCTGGAGGAGAAAATAGTTTGCGAAAGGCTATAGAGTTTGCTATAGACCATTCTAATAGGTTAGAACGGACTCCCCAAACAACTCAATTTAATCTAGGTATCTCGAGGCCTCCTCCCCCGAGCTGTCAAATCTGTGGCCGCATAGGTCATTTTAAAGATAATTGTTACCACAATAGAAGCTTACCAAATTTCAAACCGGCACAGGTAAAAAGAGAGGTTCAACATATCGTTTGTAGTTATTAACAGTTGTTATACAAGAATGGGGCGAAATAATGTAGCCAATTCTAAGTCAAGATATAATCAAAATCCTCAACAAAATTCGTATAGAGCTAGTGAAGTGTACACACAAGGACGTCGCAATGGTGCAATATCTCAGCCCATACATCGAAATGCTCACTACTCTCCAAATGCTAATAACCCTCGCTTTAATGAAAATCAAGTCAATCAAATTGAAGACCGAAATGAGTCTCAGTATAAGGGAAACGAAAGAGCGCGGGTGGGAACAGCCGGCAAGACCTCCCGCGACCGAATGCAGCAGGTAACAGCCGCGATACACCACGCGTTGTGAAAACTTACGATGAAGAAAATATTTATAATGTATCTATAATGCTAAAGAGATTTGAAAATTCATTGAGTGTGTATTTACCATTTTTTCCTTCCAAAAAGCTTTACTCAACATTTCTTATAGATACGGGTGCCGAAATTAGCTTAGTTAAATCAGATAATGCGCCCTTAAATGACAGTGCACAATTCCAAAGGTGCGTCATATCGACTTTATCGGGAGAATCTGTTACAACTATTGGCCAGACTCTTGGTACTTTTGAACTAACTGACGGAACCAATAAATACAATATTAAACATTTATACCATTTTATACCTGAAAGTTCCAATTTGAAATATGACGGTCTAATTGGAAATGATTTTTTGAGTAAATATAACGCTAGGATAGACTACTTAACTTAATAAATTAGAACTATGCATTAAATATAATGAACCCATCAGAATAATTTCCGAACAATTTAATAACATTAAAGCGAATGTAAGTGGTCCCAAAGAAATTTCAGCACGTGTGCACAAAGCAAATAAGATTAACCTCCCGGCCAGATGTGAAACAATTGTAAATTTGCCCACGACACGTGATGGCGACTGACTTTGTTTATTTTAAAAAGGAAGTAAAACCTGGTGTGTATTTGGGTAATGCGGTGGTCCGGTCAATGAATTTGATGGCGAAAGTTTCAATTCTAAATTGTAATGAAAATGATATCGAGTTAGACGTAAACGATATTAAACCCCGGTATGATAATCTAGACAACAACAGTATTTCAGTCATGAATTGCGAGGAAGATCCGGTAGTCAATAGACTCAAGAAATTAGAAGAATTGCTTAAGCTTGACCACTGCAATATCGAAGAAAAGAAGTCTATACTAAACATTTGTCGTAAATATAACCACCTATTTTATTTGAAAGGAGATGTTCTTACCAGTACCGATGCTATAAAGCACGAAATTCATACTCCTCTAGACAGACCCCCAATTTATGTTAAACCCTATCGTCTGCCAGATCGCCAAAAGGTTGAAGTTGATAAACAAGTTCAGGAAATGCTAAACGATGGTATTATCAGCCCAAGTTACAGCCCATGGAACTCGCCACTTCTCTTGGTACCCAAGAAAGCCGATAGTGCCGGGAATGAACAGTGGAGAGTCGTGGTCGATTTCCGTAGGCTGAATGATATCACCGTGGGAGATGCGTACCCTCTACCTAATGTATCAGATATACTAGACCAGTTGGGTCGGTCTAAATACTTCAGCTCGCTAGATCTAGCGAAGGGATTTCACCAAATACCTATGAAGAAAGAACATAAAGAAAAGACTGCTTTCAGTACTCCTTTTGGGCATTTCCACTACAACCGAATGCCATTCGGCTTAAAGAACTCTCCTTCCACTTTTCAGAGGCTCATGAATAATGTCATGACTGGCCTCCAAGGAATACACTGCTTCATATATATGGATGACATAGTAATCCATGGCTATAGTTTGAATGATCACAATGAGAAATTGATACGTGTTTTAGAACGTCTTAACCGACATAAACTAAAACTACAGCCTGACAAATGTAACTTCTTGAGGAAAGAATTAATGTACCTAGGTCATATCGTAAGGGAAAAAGGATTGAAGCCTGATCCAAAGAAATTAGAATCGATAACATTATATCCCGTACCAAAACGCGAAAAGGATGTTAGGTCTTTTCTGGGACTTGCGGGATATTATAGGCTCTTTATTGATAACTTCGCGAAAATATCGAAGCCACTGACGAGTTTATTGAAGAAAGACACTCCGTTTAAGTGTTATACTTTCTGCGATGAAGTCTTTCGTTGCCTAAAGGAAAAGTTGACAACTGCACCAGTTCTAGCGTACCCTCAATTCGACCGCGAGTTTTTAGTAACTACTGACGCCAGTGATCAAGCAGTTGGCGCAGTACTTTCGCAGGGAAATATTGGGACAGACAAACCAGTGTGTTTTGCCAGTCGAACCCTCAATCCCGCAGAGACTAGATACACTACTACGGAAAAAGAATTGTTGGCAATTGTGTTTGCAGTGGAACAATTTAGGCCTTACATATATGGAAAAAACTTCAAGATAATAACGGATCACAAACCGCTTATATGGCTCCTTGGTCTTAAGAATCCTACTTCTAGATTAATACGATGGCGAATCCGACTGGAGGAATATTCGTATGAGATATTGTACAAACCAGGAAAATATAACGTCAACGCTGATGCTTTAAGCCTCATAAAAGTAGATAAACCTACCGAAGACTTCACTCAGACTAATAACAAAAATGATATAATGGTAGTTACCCGTCATCAAATGAAAAAAAGGGAGGAAGATAACGCGTTCCCTGAACCGGCAACGAAAACAAACACAAATAAAGCGGAAAATAGCTTAACTTACGAAAATTTCTTGAAAACCAAAGTACTTAGTTCAGAAGTAAAAATAAACCAAGATTCATTAATAGAATCAAACAAAATAACGCACAAATTCGTTATTTTATCCCCTACTGAAAATTTAAAGGACAAAATGAAAGAGTGTATTGGCGATAGTACCAACCCCCAAGTTAGTGAAATTAAAATCAAGAGGTCAAATGGATCAAGTTATATTGTATCAAAGGCTATTCTACCCGTTCGTTCACAAAACGACAGTAAAATACTTTTCGGAATCTTAATTGAATTCCTTTCGTATGGTCTGCTATATAATTTAAATGTGGTAAATATATTAATTAATGCAATAGACCAACGCTCATTGGACATCATAAGAAATATGTGTTCGTATATATTCAAACCTAATAAGATAATCTGTACCTTGTACGTGGACAATAAAACAAAGTTGGTCAGCAGGGACGAAATAGATAAGGTACTCCGTGAGTTTTACGATAATCCTCTCGGAGGTCACCAGGGCATATCGCGTACGTTTAAGCGACTAAAACAATGTTTTAGTTGGCCCACCATGCTTCAAGCTATCAGGAATTATATAAGAAAATGTCCATCTTGTCAAAGGAACAAGCTTTGTAAGAAATCGCCCCTGCCAATGAAAATAACTACTACGAGCTCAAGGCCCTTTGAGCGAGTGGCCCTCGACATCGTTGGCCCACTAAATACTAGTTATGAAGGAAATCGTTATATCCTAACTTTCCAAGACGATCTAACCAAATTTTCCGCCGCGTTCCCCATTAAGAATGCGGAAGCTCATACAATAGCGGAGACATTTGTAAAGGGTATAGTATGTCAATTTGGCCTTCCGGTCTTCATTCTCACAGATCAAGGGTCGAACTTTTTGAACAAATTATTTCAAGAAACCTGCAAGTTATTGAAAATTAATAAACTACAAACTACACCGTACCACCCGCAATCAAACGGAGCTTTAGAGCGAAGCCACCGTACATTAGCGGAATACCTTCGACATTATGTCGATAGAGATGCTATGAATTGGGATTCATGGATTCCATATTCAATGTTTACGTATAATACTACTCCACACAGCAGTACAAACCTAACTCCCTTCGAACTTCTCTACGGGTTCCCTGCAAGGATTCCCTCTTCGCGTACAGAAGAGCCCCAAATTTGCTATAACTACGAAGACTATGTTAATGAATTACGGTCCAGATTGCAGCACGGGTATCAGATAGCCAAAGATTCACTAAACACCATAAAGGAAAGGTGTAAGATTTATTATGATAAAGGTACCAAACCCTGTCAATTTAAAATAGGAGATAAAGTGTTACTAAGGAACCTGAAAAGATATAAACTCTCTGGGAGGGACCTTATAACGTTATTAAGACCAATTCTGTCGAAACTACAACAATTAAGCTAGGGAAAAAGAACAAAACTATTCACAATAATAATTTAAAACCTTTTATCGAATAAAACTTATAGGTGAAAAAAAACACTCGTTTCAGGAAATGGATACAAAACTTTTCCGATCGCCGACAATCCGGGAATGTACTTCGAACAAGTGGGAGAAGTGAAGCTGTATTCCAACGAATGGAAAGTTGTCTCATATTTTGATCTTGATACTTTGAGAACGGAATTCAAATATATACAATGGTATGTTACTCAATTAAACAAAATTTGTGAAAGGCTTAAGAGGCATGAAAAATTAACACAGATCTGTATAACCATAGTTGCTGAAATTAACCATATTACTTCAGACATAACTCAAAAAAATAACCTTCTGGAAAACAGAATCCGACAAAAACGTGGTTTATTCAATATAATAGGCATTGCAAGCAAATCACTTTTCGGAATTTTAAGTGATGAGGACGCAAAGTACTATGACGACCAAATAGATCTATTGCGCAAAAATGACAAACATTTAGAAAATTTAGTAAGAAACAATACCTACCTATTAGATTCAACTGTAAATGTGTTCAATAAGACACTTGCTACAATTAATGCTCAATATGTTACCATTGCATCCAAATTGCAAAGTCTGTCAGACTCTAATTTAACTAACGAGGCCGTTATGGAAATTAAATCTATCTCCACCTTAATTACTTTGACCTTGTTCCGAATTGTGTCAACACAATCCATCCTTATAGATTTAGTTACAGATGCCCGACATGAAAAATCTCATCCCTCCATCGTAACACCCTATCAGTTAGAAATCATATTGCAAACAATTCAAAAGGAAATACCAAGCTCTTTATCATTACCAGTAAATCCAGGAGATAACAACCTACTAAAAATATACAAAATTGCCAGAATGAACACTGCAATTCATAAAAATAGAATAATCTTTGAGCTTACTATTCCCTTACCCGTCAATGCAAAATATGAATTATACAAAATAATTCCTTTGCCCACACATTTTAACAACACATTCGTCTATATTCAGCCTTCTACCGAATTTCTAGCAGTAGATTATAACAGGGAGCACTATTACAGTCTTAACAAAAATGATCTTGTAAGTTGCCATGTGGAAAATAGTTTGGAATATTTATGGCAATTACATCACCCACTTTTAAACTCCCTCTCTAGGAATCACCTGTGTGAAATTACCCTACTCAGAAGAGAAAACCCCCCATTAGAAATTTGCACTATCAAATTGACTAAACTTAATTCCTTCTGGATTCAATTAGCCACTGCCAATAATTGGTTATTCTCCATCGATAAAGACATAGTTGTAGACAATATTTGTAACGACAAAATTAATCCTTTGATTTTAAAAAATACTGGAATTGTTCATATCCCCCATGAATGTTATTTGCGCAGTAAAGAATTGACGATACAGGCTAATGATGTAAAAGAAATCGTGGAACCGAACTTATTTATTCCTGCATTTAATATTTCTCAAAATCTCTTGAATTTTTCCGTGCGGTCAAATTATCCTGACCAACCACAAACTGCCGTGCTCAGGTATTCGGCCAGCAATGATCTAGACACATTACTGCAAGCCATTAAGGGCCAAGAAAAATTAGAAATTTCCCAAGAAGAGATAAATGCTCATCACGTCCACCACTACTCCCTGGGCTATATTCTACTCTTGCTAATACTTGCTCTTGCATTGTACAAACTTTTTAAATGGCGTAAATTGTCCATTGGGAAAATACGCGAGAGCATTCGTTTTAAAAAGGACAACCAAAAGATACAAGACCACGAAGAAAATGTTGAAGAATAATGACGGAAGTCAGACCAAGTCGACTAAACTTACACTAAAGGTTTAAAAGAGAGATAGTTACTTCGCTTTGGGAAATTATTTGCTTATATGCATGTCAAACAAGATTAGTTTGCGATGTTTATTTCCTCTTTCAAATATGTATAGTTATTTCATTTTAAAAGTATTGTAAAATACTATATATTATATAAAGTTAAAACAAATAATAAAACAATGAAAAAAAGAGGAGTAATATTAGTTATATATGACATTATATAATAAAGAAAAAAAAAAGAGAAAATAAATATATTTTATAGTTTCATAATGAAAAAAAAAATGAAAAAAAAGGGAAAGCTAGAAAATAAAACTTTGATAGAGTAACAAAAATGTTAATAACAATGTAGTCTTTTCATGACTAGACAGCTTCTTATCTCATTAGAACGTAAAAAAAAAAATAATAATAATAATACTATAATAATACTGTGTTATCAAAAATATATTTTTTAAAATACTAGTATATGAAATAATAATACGAAAAAAAATATATATGTTTTTTGTATAAAATATAATAAATGTATTAGTTTTAACCAAATTTGAGGTGCGCTCGCTTCGAGAACATATTTCCTTTGATGGTCGAAAACTTAAAGATTCAGTTTTCTTTTTTTTTAAGGGGGGAGGGATGTTATGAATCGGCCGATCCCCAACAATATTTTAATAATATTTGAAATTGATAATATTAATTTCACATAAATAAATCTTTTCGTATACACCTCCATACATCTTGTTTACGTTAGCCATTCTTTAGTCGCATTTTTCATCAACGTGACTAAATCTCATATTCCAATTTGTTTTTGCCCACATGAATATTTTTCATTGCAGCTAGACTGTAACATAAACCCCTGAAGTTGTCGATTTCACACACTCAACCGTGAATGTTTTTTGTTTTTTCCCACAAATAGTGCTGGATAAGCATTTAGGTTTTGCAAAAGCTTCTCGTGTGAAGAAAATATACGGGGAGTCGAATAGAAGTTATCGCGGCACGCGCACCTCAAAACAAAATAGCAGAGAGATTTAAATGAAGTTTGTTATTAAATTGTGAACCTAAGTTGTTCGAAAATAATTAATTAAAAATTTTGAAGTTGTGTGTTGTTTATTCGTTTTTTTTTCCTTCCTCACGAAATTATAACAGTGCTCCAACGTGGGAAAATTGCGAGGCTTCATCCCTGCCTCAGTTTAGACGTTTCTTATGAAGGAAGGAAGGAAGGAAGAAAGGCCGCAACAATTCGTCAACCAGGGTGCCACAAATCTCCCTACTTTTATTCATCCTCACCACCAACATCTTCAAATAAAGGAATCATCAGCCTGGACGCTCTGAGAAGCACCATCAATAAAAACAGCAATCAATATTTAAAAAAAAAAAAACTGGAGCAATATCTGTGGATTAAGTAAAGGTAGCGTGAAAATATTTTCTTTCTCACTTTTCGTGTTTTTCCACATAAGAGGCACAATATGAATTATACAAATGAAAGATGAAATGAAGAAATTCATAGCGTTTAAGGAGAATATATTTGTACAATTTAATAATAATAGAATATTTTTACAAAACATATACAAAATCAAAGCGCAAAGTGCTTTCGAAATTATTTTGGTTGGTGTGTGTATGCATTTCCTTAAATGATGGCGAAAAATTTTTAGTAACAAATTTAAAAAACTTTAAATGGTTGTAATGTGTAACAAGACATTTTTAGAAAATAATGATTCCTCCTCAATTTCTCACGAAACGGATGTATTTACAGAAGTTAGTTCCAAATTCCGTCTCTTAAAAACACAATTTCCGATTATTATTTTTTTTACATTTCCTGGTTATATACTTAATTACATTTTCCCGAATATTTACATTTTTTCATATATATATGTGCAGATATACGAACAAATGAAAAACAAAAAAAAACTATTTCTCACATCCCTTGAAAACCAAGGCTAATAAAAAAAAAGAATAGCACCAAATTTAACGCATAAAAATTAAAATCTGCTGTTCCTAGAAGCGACCTCTGCGGCAAGACTTCGTGAGCTTGCTGGCCAGAGGGCTTTGACAAAAATCAATATTCGATCCCCTGCGGTAGGACTTCGTGAGCTTATCGGCCGGGAGTAAGAGATTGATTGGAAAAGCAACCAATTAAACCATACCAAAATATATCCATTATGATGGAATTTTTTTGCTACTAATTTGTCATTTGTTATTTAACGCGCCTTGTCTGCTCTCAATTGTAATCAATATTTTGATCTAATTTTACTCCCCAATTAAAGTCAAAATCATACAACAAAAACAATTTTTAACGTATACATATAGCATTTTATTATTAGAGAGGTGTATCCTTATTCAAAAGGATAGTGGATGCAATTTTTTTTTTATTGTTATAATTCTCCGACTCACAAATAACACAATACCTATTTACCACTACCCCCTCCGATTTTTAATAAAGTTTCATGAAATTTATTTTTATTCTTATTTTCTTTGAATAGAAATACAATACAGTAAACAAAATGCAATCATCCTCTTGAAACTGAAATTTCGAAAACAGATATTCTAAATTTGTTTTTCCCTCTTCTCTTCTCACTTCTCCTTTCTTTAACATCTTCTCGCGAAATAATTGGGAAATTTTTTTTTTATTAAAAACATCCCTTGTCCATCCGATAAAAATAATATAAAATCCCATACCAATAACAAATCGATCAAATTACTTTTAATACATCTTACAGTTTGCAACATTTTACATACCCCAATTAAGCATACTGATTACACATAACAACGATTCGCAACTTATTACTGTTTGGAAATTTGACGATTAGTTAGTTTTCTACTCGGATGTTTTTTTTACATACAATTTTCTCACATCTTCTATAGTCTCCCACAAATCAACCAAACCGAAGCTCGAAACAGACTCCCTTAATATAATAAAATCTCATACCACATCTCTACCAAAATTTCTGTCTGTTACTTCACAAAGCCACAGTGACTGAAGAAATGGTTTCTTTCGACGAGCTCTGCTCATCTCAAGTAGGAAAAAATAAAGAAATTAGGCTAATACTAGGGGCTTATCATCAAGCCGGTAAAGTGAAGCTTACCAATACCTTTGTGAAAGGTAAACTACAACAACTCGAAGAAACATGGAGCGCCTTCGAAAAAACAGAAGAACAAATAGTTCAGCATAAAGACTTCACGACCGACCACGATTATTTCAAAGAATCGTCCTCAGACAAAACTGAGGATTGGTACATGTTGACGAAAGCAACACTTTCCGAAAGATTGAAATCAATCTCAGAAAGTACTATGAACAAGCAAAACCCCTTCCATATACCACCACCAAGAGCTTCGTAGAGAATTCCAATCAAATCACAATTTACAGAAGCTAATAAGGAAACAAATGGTCCACAAAATGAAAGTATTTTCAGAAGTCTAAATACAAAAATTAACTCAATTACAAGAGTTATACAATCATTAAACCCTGATACTTTACCTACAGTGAGTAAAGCATACCTAGAACAAAAACTGGGTATCCTAAATAAACATTGGGCTGAATTCGAAGAACTCAACAATACAAGCGAAATGCAATCTACGCCACAAGACCGAGAAAATAAATACTTTACTGAAGATGTTTTCGGTAAAACAGAAGCAGAATATGAAGAAACTGTAATTGCTATTCAAGAACAGCTAGATACGCGCTTCCCTAATCACCAACATGACACACCAAATAACTCATCACACTTTCACAATGAAAGCACAGAGATTAAAATTTCACATATTTCCCTATCAGAAATAAAATCCTTAATACCAAATTTTAACGGCGACCCAAAAGACTTCCATAAATTCGTGTCATGTTGCGATGACATAGAACGGCTTTATCCCAATACCGACCCAACAACCCTGTTTTCAATAATCAAAAGTAAGCTATTTGGAGATGCCTACAATGTACTCAAGTACAATGATACATGCAGGTGGTCATATTTGAAGAAAATATTACTCCAAACATTCGAAGAGAAATTAGAGAAATCAGTACTCCAATCAAAACTACAAAATACAAAACAAGGAACAGGAGAGCCTGTCAAGGAATTCTTAAAACGGATAAATATAATACACGCTCAATTAAATGAAGCCACCCATTCATATTCGACGGATAAAATATTAATAAATTCTCTAATAAAGGATAACGAAAAACAAGCTATTAGAGCGATTGAGACGGATTAATAAGCAAGCAACTGCAAACGCTAGCCAAACTCCACGAAAATAGAGCATTAAAGCCCATTACGTCATATATTGGTGAGCAAGCATTACGCCTAGAATCAAAGGCAACAAAATTAGCAACAAACTCTTCTCGCACTGCTCAATCAATACAAGTGCAGAGCCCCTTTTGCTATAAATGCTGAGCACTGGGACATTTAGCTCCAAATTGTCCACAGAACATTCATACAAACCCAACCCCAAATAAATATTTTTCAAATAATTTAAACAAAGGCAATCCTCCTAAGCAGGCTAGCACCTTCAACAGCACTACTCCTACATGCAGGTATTGTCACAAATTAGGACTTACCATAGAAGTATGCAGGGCAAGGATAGCAAACCATGGGAATTTCTACAGGGAAAATACAAATCCGGTTCCCCAAAACTTCAAGAATCGAACCGAAATTCCCAATACAAATGCACCACCTTAAAAGCAGATCAACGTCAACCAGATTCCAAATTTTAATTATAGGAAAAATCCCCCTTCTTCAACAATACAACCTCAAATTGAACCAAGATCAAATAAAGATCACATACAAAATCCGAGAATATTTTTAACACACTCGGAAAACAAATCAAGGTGAGAGGAATTAGTCGGCAGCCCCTCGCAAATCCAAACAAAAGCCGACATCCATACAAATTTAAATTAGATACTTGAGAAGTAATAAATGAGCACATAACGCTGAAAATTCCAATTATTATCAACCCCAACTCCATTACTATCTCTCTATCTACCAATGTGTGCTCCAATAAAGAAACAAAGTTCCTCGTAGGCACAGAAGCAGAAATTAGTCTCATCAAGTTCAATACACTGAAAGCAGGTAGCACTTACTATAAAGATGCAATCTGCAAGACAAATACTTTATTTACGGAATCTAAAACTACAAAAGGATTAATATTGGCAAAAATGGCAATTATATCAAACGAAGAATTTATAATAGAACATCCCTTCCAAATAGTAGGAGAAAACTCAGCCTTGGCATATGACGGCCTAATTGGCCACGACTTCTTGTCCAGATACAACGCTCGTATCAATTATAAAAACAATTACATTTCCTTAGAGGTGAAGCAATGTCATTCATCCTATCCCATAGAGCAATATCGCTCAGATTATCCAAATACATATCTTAGATATGATAACCACGACAAGAAGTCTGAAACAAACAATGTAAGTTACCCAGTACTTCACGGGATTTAAATACCAAACGTGAAAAGTACCCCAACACAAATATCCTGCAAAAAACGGAATATATTTTCCAACCCAATGAAAACCGAAATAAATCGGACAAACTACATGATAAAGTTATTACAATTCTCGCACGCTCTGAATCCATAATTCGAAATCCAACTTTGTCAACTACGGAATCAGTATATTCTAAAAAAGAGGTAAAGCCAGGGTTGTTCTTAGGTAATACCATAGTCAACCCATCACAAGGAATGGCAAAAGTCCTAGCTCTCAACGTGAATGAGCAGGACGTCGAACTGGCTATTCATGACATGAATTCAGAATGCCATGACCTTAACGACTTCGATTGCATTTCTACGGATTCCAACAGAGATCAAATTAGGGGCAGAATAAAAAAAACTGCACACCCTGATTAAATTGGATCACTGTAATTTGGAAGAAGCCGAGAGTATTCGGAAAATTTGTAAGAATTTCAACGATCTCTTCTACTTAGAAGGGGATTTTCTAACGTTTACAAATGCAACCGAGCACAAAATCTAAACAGTCCCAAATATACCTCACATATACACTAAACCGTACAGACTTCCAGAAACAAGCCGGAAAGAAATTATATATAATAATACTGTATTATCAAAAATATATTTTTTAAAATACTAGTATATGAAATAATAATACGAAAAAAAATATATATGTTTTTTGTATAAAATATAATAAATGTATTAGTTTTAACCAAATTTGAGGTGCGCTCGCTTCGAGAACATATTTCCTTTGATGGTCGAAAACTTAAAGATTCAGTTTTCTTTTTTTTTAAGGGGGGAGGGATGTTATGAATCGGCCGATCCCCAACAATATTTTAATAATATTTGAAATTGATAATATTAATTTCACATAAATAAATCTTTTCGTATACACCTCCATACATGTTGTTTACGTTAGCCATTCTTTAGTCGCATTTTTCATCAACGTGACTAAATCTCATATTCCAATTTGTTTTTGCCCACAGGAATATTTTTCATTGCAGCTAGACTGTAACATAAACCCCTGAAGTTGTCGATTTCACACACTCAACCGTGAATGTTTTTTGTTTTTTCCCACAAATAGTGCTGGATAAGCATTTAGGTTTTGCAAAAGCTTCTCGTGTGAAGAAAATATACGGGGAGTCGAATAGAAGTTATCGCGGCACGCGCACCTCAAAACAAAATAGCAGAGAGATTTAAATTAAGTTTGTTATTAAATTGTGAACCTAAGTTGTTCGAAAATAATTAATTAAAAATTTTGAAGTTGTGTGTTGTTTATTCGTTTTTTTTTCCTTCCTCACGAAATTATAACAGTGCTCCAACGTGGGAAAATTGCGAGGCTTCATCCCTGCCTCAGTTTAGACGTTTCTTATGAAGGAAGGAAGGAAGGAAGAAAGGCCGCAACAATTCGTCAACCAGGGTGTCACAAATCTCCCTACTTTTATTCATCCTCACCACCAACATCTTCAAATAAAGGAATCATCAGCCTGGACGCTCTGAGAAGCACCATCAATAAAAACAGCAATCAATATTTAAAAAAAAAAAAAACTGGAGCAATATCTGTGGATTAAGTAAAGGTAGCGTGAAAATATTTTCTTTCTCACTTTTCGTGTTTTTCCACATAAGAGGCACAATATGAATTATACAAATGAAAGATGAAATGAAGAAATTCATAGCGTTTAAGGAGAATATATTTGTACAATTTAATAATAATAGAATATTTTTACAAAACATATACAAAATCAAAGCGCAAAGTGCTTTCGAAATTATTTTGGTTGGTGTGTGTATGCATTTCCTTAAATGATGGCGAAAAATTTTTAGTAACAAATTTAAAAAACTTTAAATGGTTGTAATATTCATGTGTAACAAGACATTTTTAGAAAATAATGATTCCTCCTCAATTTCTCACGAAACGGATGTATTTACAGAAGTTAGTTCCAAATTCCGTCTCTTAAAAACACAATTTCCGATTATTATTTTTTTTACATTTCCTGGTTATATACTTAATTACATTTTCCCGAATATTTACATTTTTTCATATATATATGTGCAGATATACGAACAAATGAAAAACCAAAAAAACTATTTCTCACATCCCTTGAAAACCAAGGCTAATAAAAAAAAAAGAATAGCACCAAATTTAACGCATAAAAATTAAAATCTGCTGTTCCTAGAAGCGACCTCTGCGGCAAGACTTCGTGAGCTTGCTGGCCAGAGGGCTTTGACAAAAATCAATATTCGATCCCCTGCGGTAGGACTTCGTGAGCTTATCGGCCGGGAGTAAGAGATTGATTGGAAAAGCAACCAATTAAACCATACCAAAATATATCCATTATGATGGAATTTTTTTGCTACTAATTTGTCATTTGTTATTTAACGCGCCTTGTCTGCTCTCAATTGTAATCAATATTTTGATCTAATTTTACTCCCCAATTAAAGTCAAAATCATACAACAAAAACAATTTTTAACGTATACATATAGCATTTTATTATTAGAGAGGTGTATCCTTATTCAAAAGGATAGTGGATGCAATTTTTTTTTTATTGTTATAATTCTCCGACTCACAAATAACACAATACCTATTTACCACTACCCCCTCCGATTTTTAATAAAGTTTCATGAAATTTATTTTTATTCTTATTTTCTTTGAATAGAAATACAATACAGTAAACAAAATGCAATCATCCTCTTGAAACTGAAATTTCGAAAACAGATATTCTAAATTTGTTTTTCCCTCTTCTCTTCTCACTTCTCCTTTCTTTAACATCTTCTCGCGAAATAATTGGGAAATTTTTTTTTTATTAAAAACATCCCTTGTCCATCCGATAAAAATAATATAAAATCCCATACCAATAACAAATCGATCAAATTACTTTTAATACATCTTACAGTTTGCAACATTTTACATACCCCAATTAAGCATACTGATTACACATAACAACGATTCGCAACTTATTACTGTTTGGAAATTTGACGATTAGTTAGTTTTCTACTCGGATGTTTTTTTTACATACAATTTTCTCACATCTTCTATAGTCTCCCACAAATCAACCAAACCGAAGCTCGAAACAGACTCCCTTAATATAATAAAATCTCATACCACATCTCTACCAAAATTTCTGTCTGTTACTTCACAAAGCCACAGTGACTGAAGAAATGGTTTCTTTCGACGAGCTCTGCTCATCTCAAGTAGGAAAAAATAAAGAAATTAGGCTAATACTAGGGGCTTATCATCAAGCCGGTAAAGTGAAGCTTACCAATACCTTTGTGAAAGGTAAACTACAACAACTCGAAGAAACATGGAGCGCCTTCGAAAAAACAGAAGAACAAATAGTTCAGCATAAAGACTTCACGACCGACCACGATTATTTCAAAGAATCGTCCTCAGACAAAACTGAGGATTGGTACATGTTGACGAAAGCAACACTTTCCGAAAGATTGAAATCAATCTCAGAAAGTACTATGAACAAGCAAAACCCCTTCCATATACCACCACCAAGAGCTTCGTAGAGAATTCCAATCAAATCACAATTTACAGAAGCTAATAAGGAAACAAATGGTCCACAAAATGAAAGTATTTTCAGAAGTCTAAATACAAAAATTAACTCAATTACAAGAGTTATACAATCATTAAACCCTGATACTTTACCTACAGTGAGTAAAGCATACCTAGAACAAAAACTGGGTATCCTAAATAAACATTGGGCTGAATTCGAAGAACTCAACAATACAAGCGAAATGCAATCTACGCCACAAGACCGAGAAAATAAATACTTTACTGAAGATGTTTTCGGTAAAACAGAAGCAGAATATGAAGAAACTGTAATTGCTATTCAAGAACAGCTAGATACGCGCTTCCCTAATCACCAACATGACACACCAAATAACTCATCACACTTTCACAATGAAAGCACAGAGATTAAAATTTCACATATTTCCCTATCAGAAATAAAATCCTTAATACCAAATTTTAACGGCGACCCAAAAGACTTCCATAAATTCGTGTCATGTTGCGATGACATAGAACGGCTTTATCCCAATACCGACCCAACAACCCTGTTTTCAATAATCAAAAGTAAGCTATTTGGAGATGCCTACAATGTACTCAAGTACAATGATACATGCAGGTGGTCATATTTGAAGAAAATATTACTCCAAACATTCGAAGAGAAATTAGAGAAATCAGTACTCCAATCAAAACTACAAAATACAAAACAAGGAACAGGAGAGCCTGTCAAGGAATTCTTAAAACGGATAAATATAATACACGCTCAATTAAATGAAGCCACCCATTCATATTCGACGGATAAAATATTAATAAATTCTCTAATAAAGGATAACGAAAAACAAGCTATTAGAGCGATTGAGACGGATTAATAAGCAAGCAACTGCAAACGCTAGCCAAACTCCACGAAAATAGAGCATTAAAGCCCATTACGTCATATATTGGTGAGCAAGCATTACGCCTAGAATCAAAGGCAACAAAATTAGCAACAAACTCTTCTCGCACTGCTCAATCAATACAAGTGCAGAGCCCCTTTTGCTATAAATGCTGAGCACTGGGACATTTAGCTCCAAATTGTCCACAGAACATTCATACAAACCCAACCCCAAATAAATATTTTTCAAATAATTTAAACAAAGGCAATCCTCCTAAGCAGGCTAGCACCTTCAACAGCACTACTCCTACATGCAGGTATTGTCACAAATTAGGACTTACCATAGAAGTATGCAGGGCAAGGATAGCAAACCATGGGAATTACTACAGGGAAAATACAAATCCGGTTCCCCAAAACTTCAAGAATCGAACCGAAATTCCCAATACAAATGCACCACCTTAAAAGCAGATCAACGTCAACCAGATTCCAAATTTTAATTATAGGAAAAATCCCCCTTCTTCAACAATACAACCTCAAATTGAACCAAGATCAAATAAAGATCACATACAAAATCCGAGAATATTTTTAACACACTCGGAAAACAAATCAAGGTGAGAGGAATTAGTCGGCAGCCCCTCGCAAATCCAAACAAAAGCCGACATCCATACAAATTTAAATTAGATACTTGAGAAGTAATAAATGAGCACATAACGCTGAAAATTCCAATTATTATCAACCCCAACTCCATTACTATCTCTCTATCTACCAATGTGTGCTCCAATAAAGAAACAAAGTTCCTCGTAGGCACAGGAGCAGAAATTAGTCTCATCAAGTTCAATACACTGAAAGCAGGTAGCACTTACTATAAAGATGCAATCTGCAAGACAAATACTTTATTTACGGAATCTAAAACTACAAAAGGATTAATATTGGCAAAAATGGCAATTATATCAAACGAAGAATTTATAATAGAACATCCCTTCCAAATAGTAGGAGAAAACTCAGCCTTGGCATATGACGGCCTAATTGGCCACGACTTCTTGTCCAGATACAACGCTCGTATCAATTATAAAAACAATTACATTTCCTTAGAGGTGAAGCAATGTCATTCATCCTATCCCATAGAGCAATATCGCTCAGATTATCCAAATACATATCTTAGATATGATAACCACGACAAGAAGTCTGAAACAAACAATGTAAGTTACCCAGTACTTCACGGGATTTAAATACCAAACGTGAAAAGTACCCCAACACAAATATCCTGCAAAAAACGGAATATATTTTCCAACCCAATGAAAACCGAAATAAATCGGACAAACTACATGATAAAGTTATTACAATTCTCGCACGCTCTGAATCCATAATTCGAAATCCAACTTTGTCAACTACGGAATCAGTATATTCTAAAAAAGAGGTAAAGCCAGGGTTGTTCTTAGGTAATACCATAGTCAACCCATCACAAGGAATGGCAAAAGTCCTAGCTCTCAACGTGAATGAGCAGGACGTCGAACTGGCAATTCATGACATGAATCCAGAATGCCATGACCTTAACGACTTCGATTGCATTTCTACGGATTCCAACAGAGATCAAATTAGGGGCAGAATAAAAAAAACTGCACACCCTGATTAAATTGGATCACTGTAATTTGGAAGAAGCCGAGAGTATTCGAAAAATTTGTAAGAATTTCAACGATCTCTTCTACTTAGAAGGGGATTTCCTAACGTTTACAAATGCAACCGAGCACAAAATCTAAACAGTCCCAAATAAACCTCACATATACACTAAACCGTACAGACTTCCAGAAACAAGCCGGAAAGAAATTATATATAATAATACTGTATTATCAAAAATATATTTTTTAAAATACTAGTATATGAAATAATAATACGAAAAAAAATATATATGTTTTTTGTATAAAATATAATAAATGTATTAGTTTTAACCAAATTTGAGGTGCGCTCGCTTCGAGAACATATTTCCTTTGATGGTCGAAAACTTAAAGATTCAGTTTTCTTTTTTTTTAAGGGGGGAGGGATGTTATGAATCGGCCGATCCCCAACAATATTTTAATAATATTTGAAATTGATAATATTAATTTCACATAAATAAATCTTTTCGTATACACCTCCATACATCTTGTTTACGTTAGCCATTCTTTAGTCGCATTTTTCATCAACGTGACTAAATCTCATATTCCAATTTGTTTTTGCCCACATGAATATTTTTCATTGCACCTAGACTGTAACATAAACCCCTGAAGTTGTCGATTTCACACACTCAACCGTGAATGTTTTTTGTTTTTTCCCACAAATAGTGCTGGATAAGCATTTAGGTTTTGCAAATGCTTCTCGTGTGAAGAAAATATACGGGGAGTCGAATAGAAGTTATCGCGGCACGCGCACCTCAAAACAAAATAGCAGAGAGATTTAAATTAAGTTTGTTATTAAATTGTGAACCTAAGTTGTTCGAAAATAATTAATTAAAAATTTTGAAGTTGTGTGTTGTTTATTCGTTTTTTTTTCCTTCCTCACGAAATTATAACAGTGCTCCAACGTGGGAAAATTGCGAGGCTTCATCCCTGCCTCAGTTTAGACGTTTCTTATGAAGGAAGGAAGGAAGGAAGAAAGGCCGCAACAATTCGTCAACCAGGGTGTCACAAATCTCCCTACTTTTATTCATCCTCACCACCAACATCTTCAAATAAAGGAATCATCAGCCTGGACGCTCTGAGAAGCACCATCAATAAAAACAGCAATCAATATTTAAAAAAAAAAAAAAACTGGAGCAATATCTGTGGATTAAGTAAAGGTAGCGTGAAAATATTTTCTTTCTCACTTTTCGTGTTTTTCCACATAAGAGGCACAATATGAATTATACAAATGAAAGATGAAATGAAGAAATTCATAGCGTTTAAGGAGAATATATTTGTACAATTTAATAATAATAGAATATTTTTACAAAACATATACAAAATCAAAGCGCAAAGTGCTTTCGAAATTATTTTGGTTGGTGTGTGTATGCATTTCCTTAAATGATGGCGAAAAATTTTTAGTAACAAATTTAAAAAACTTTAAATGGTTGTAATATTCATGTGTAACAAGACATTTTTAGAAAATAATGATTCCTCCTCAATTTCTCACGAAACGGATGTATTTACAGAAGTTAGTTCCAAATTCCGTCTCTTAAAAACACAATTTCCGATTATTATTTTTTTTACATTTCCTGGTTATATACTTAATTACATTTTCCCGAATATTTACATTTTTTCATATATATATGTGCAGATATACGAACAAATGAAAAACAAAAAAAAAACTATTTCTCACATCCCTTGAAAACCAAGGCTAATAAAAAAAAAAGAATAGCACCAAATTTAACGCATAAAAATTAAAATCTGCTGTTCCTAGAAGCGACCTCTGCGGCAAGACTTCGTGAGCTTGCTGGCCAGAGGGCTTTGACAAAAATCAATATTCGATCCCCTGCGGTAGGACTTCGTGAGCTTATCGGCCGGGAGTAAGAGATTGATTGGAAAAGCAACCAATTAAACCATACCAAAATATATCCATTATGATGGAATTTTTTTGCTACTAATTTGTCATTTGTTATTTAACGCGCCTTGTCTGCTCTCAATTGTAATCAATATTTTGATCTAATTTTACTCCCCAATTAAAGTCAAAATCATACAACAAAAACAATTTTTAACGTATACATATAGCATTTTATTATTAGAGAGGTGTATCCTTATTCAAAAGGATAGTGGATGCAATTTTTTTTTTATTGTTATAATTCTCCGACTCACAAATAACACAATACCTATTTACCACTACCCCCTCCGATTTTTAATAAAGTTTCATGAAATTTATTTTTATTCTTATTTTCTTTGAATAGAAATACAATACAGTAAACAAAATGCAATCATCCTCTTGAAACTGAAATTTCGAAAACAGATATTCTAAATTTGTTTTTCCCTCTTCTCTTCTCACTTCTCCTTTCTTTAACATCTTCTCGCGAAATAATTGGGAAATTTTTTTTTTATTAAAAACATCCCTTGTCCATCCGATAAAAATAATATAAAATCCCATGCCAATAACAAATCGATCAAATTACTTTTAATACATCTTACAGTTTGCAACATTTTACATACCCCAATTAAGCATACTGATTACACATAACAACGATTCGCAACTTATTACTGTTTGGAAATTTGACGATTAGTTAGTTTTCTACTCGGATGTTTTTTTTACATACAATTTTCTCACATCTTCTATAGTCTCCCACAAATCAACCAAACCGAAGCTCGAAACAGACTCCCTTAATATAATAAAATCTCATACCACATCTCTACCAAAATTTCTGTCTGTTACTTCACAAAGCCACAGTGACTGAAGAAATGGTTTCTTTCGACGAGCTCTGCTCATCTCAAGTAGGAAAAAATAAAGAAATTAGGCTAATACTAGGGGCTTATCATCAAGCCGGTAAAGTGAAGCTTACCAATACCTTTGTGAAAGGTAAACTACAACAACTCGAAGAAACATGGAGCGCCTTCGAAAAAACAGAAGAACAAATAGTTCAGCATAAAGACTTCACGACCGACCACGATTATTTCAAAGAATCGTCCTCAGACAAAACTGAGGATTGGTACATGTTGACGAAAGCAACACTTTCCGAAAGATTGAAATCAATCTCAGAAAGTACTATGAACAAGCAAAACCCCTTCCATATACCACCACCAAGAGCTTCGTAGAGAATTCCAATCAAATCACAATTTACAGAAGCTAATAAGGAAACAAATGGTCCACAAAATGAAAGTATTTTCAGAAGTCTAAATACAAAAATTAACTCAATTACAAGAGTTATACAATCATTAAACCCTGATACTTTACCTACAGTGAGTAAAGCATACCTAGAACAAAAACTGGGTATCCTAAATAAACATTGGGCTGAATTCGAAGAACTCAACAATACAAGCGAAATGCAATCTACGCCACAAGACCTAGAAAATAAATACTTTACTGAAGATGTTTTCGGTAAAACAGAAGCAGAATATGAAGAAACTGTAATTGCTATTCAAGAACAGCTAGATACGCGCTTCCCTAATCACCAACATGACACACCAAATAACTCATCACACTTTCACAATGAAAGCACAGTGCTTAAAATTTCACATATTTCCCTATCAGAAATAAAATCCTTAATACCAAATTTTAACGGCGACCCAAAAGACTTCCATAAATTCGTGTCATGTTGCGATGACATAGAACGGCTTTATCCCAATACCGACCCAACAACCCTGTTTTCAATAATCAAAAGTAAGCTATTTGGAGATGCCTACAATGTACTCAAGTACAATGATACATGCAGGTGGTCATATTTGAAGAAAATATTACTCCAAACATTCGAAGAGAAATTAGAGAAATCAGTACTCCAATCAAAACTACAAAATACAAAACAAGGAACAGGAGAGCCTGTCAAGGAATTCTTAAAACGGATAAATATAATACACGCTCAATTAAATGAAGCCACCCATTCATATTCGACGGATAAAATATTAATAAATTCTCTAATAAAGGATAACGAAAAACAAGCTATTAGAGCGATTGAGACGGATTAATAAGCAAGCAACTGCAAACGCTAGCCAAACTCCACGAAAATAGAGCATTAAAGCCCATTACGTCATATATTGGTGAGCAAGCATTACGCCTAGAATCAAAGGCAACAAAATTAGCAACAAACTCTTCTCGCACTGCTCAATCAATACAAGTGCAGAGCCCCTTTTGCTATAAATGCTGAGCACTGGGACATTTAGCTCCAAATTGTCCACAGAACATTCATACAAACCCAACCCCAAATAAATATTTTTCAAATAATTTAAACAAAGGCAATCCTCCTAAGCAGGCTAGCACCTTCAACAGCACTACTCCTACATGCAGGTATTGTCACAAATTAGGACTTACCATAGAAGTATGCAGGGCAAGGATAGCAAACCATGGGAATTTCTACAGGGAAAATACAAATCCGGTTCCCCAAAACTTCAAGAATCGAACCGAAATTCCCAATACAAATGCACCACCTTAAAAGCAGATCAACGTCAACCAGATTCCAAATTTTAATTATAGGAAAAATCCCCCTTCTTCAACAATACAACCTCAAATTGAACCAAGATCAAATAAAGATCACATACAAAATCCGAGAATATTTTTAACACACTCGGAAAACAAATCAAGGTGAGAGGAATTAGTCGGCAGCCCCTCGCAAATCCAAACAAAAGCCGACATCCATACAAATTTAAATTAGATACTTGAGAAGTAATAAATGAGCACATAACGCTGAAAATTCCAATTATTATCAACCCCAACTCCATTACTATCTCTCTATCTACCAATGTGTGCTCCAATAAAGAAACAAAGTTCCTCGTAGGCACAGAAGCAGAAATTAGTCTCATCAAGTTCAATACACTGAAAGCAGGTAGCACTTACTATAAAGATGCAATCTGCAAGACAAATACTTTATTTACGGAATCTAAAACTACAAAAGGATTAATATTGGCAAAAATGGCAATTATATCAAACGAAGAATTTATAATAGAACATCCCTTCCAAATAGTAGGAGAAAACTCAGCCTTGGCATATGACGGCCTAATTGGCCACGACTTCTTGTCCAGATACAACGCTCGTATCAATTATAAAAACAATTACATTTCCTTAGAGGTGAAGCAATGTCATTCATCCTATCCCATAGAGCAATATCGCTCAGATTATCCAAATACATATCTTAGATATGATAACCACGACAAGAAGTCTGAAACAAACAATGTAAGTTACCCAGTACTTCACGGGATTTAAATACCAAACGTGAAAAGTACCCCAACACAAATATCCTGCAAAAAACGGAATATATTTTCCAACCCAATGAAAACCGAAATAAATCGGACAAACTACATGATAAAGTTATTACAATTCTCGCACGCTCTGAATCCATAATTCGAAATCCAACTTTGTCAACTACGGAATCAGTATATTCTAAAAAAGAGGTAAAGCCAGGGTTGTTCTTAGGTAATACCATAGTCAACCCATCACAAGGAATGGCAAAAGTCCTAGCTCTCAACGTGAATGAGCAGGACGTCGAACTGGCAATTCATGACATGAATCCAGAATGCCATGACCTTAACGACTTCGATTGCATTTCTACGGATTCCAACAGAGATCAAATTAGGGGCAGAATAAAAAAAACTGCACACCCTGATTAAATTGGATCACTGTAATTTGGAAGAAGCCGAGAGTATTCGGAAAATTTGTAAGAATTTCAACGATCTCTTCTACTTAGAAGGGGATTTTCTAACGTTTACAAATGCAACGAGCACAAAATCTAAACAGTCCCAAATATACCTCACATATACACTAAACCGTACAGACTTCCAGAAACAAGCCGGAAAGAAATTACTCGGCAAATAAATGAAATGTTGGATTCGGAGATAATAAGCCCTTCAAATAGTCCGTGGAATTCTCCCCTACTTCTAGTTCCCAAAAAGCAGGATGAGCATGGGAAAAAAAATGGCGAGTCGTTGTAGGTTTCCGCCGAGTAAATGACATTACTATTGGCGACGCTTACCCGTTACCTAATATTACAGACATATTAGATCAATTGGGTAAGTCCAAATATTTCACAACGCTAGACCTCGCCAGCGGATTCCACCAAATTCGCATGGACGGGAAGGATAGAGCAAAAACTGCGTTTAGCACTCCTTATGGTCATTACGAGTTTAACCGTATGACATTTGGATTAAAAGGTGCACCCGCAACCTTCCAACGTGCCATGAATAATATCCTTTCCGGACTCCAAGGCATTTACTGTTTCGTATACATGGACGATATTGTAGTTCATGGATATAATCTTAAAGATCATAATATTAGGCTCGCAAATGTATTTAGCCGCCTTCGGGATTTCAATTTAAAATTACAACCCGACAAGTGCCATTTCCTAAGAAAGGAAATAATGTATCTAGGGCACATCATTACTGAAAATGGAGTCAACAGACCCGGCAAAAATTAAACCAGTTCAATCTTATCCTAGACCCAAGAAGGAAAAAGATATCAAAGCCTTCCTTGGTTTCGTCGGCTATTATCGCCGCTTTATTCCCAATTTTTCTAAAATCGCGAAACCTCTTACTAACCTTCTGAAGAAGGACACACCATTCAACTTCGATGCAATTTGCGATGAAGCATTTTGCGAATTAAGAAAAAAATTAATATCAGCACCAATTTTATCCTATCCCGATTTCGACAAAGAATTTTTTGTCACCTCCGATGCCAGTGACTACGCCATCGGAGCAGTTCTTTCCCAAGTAGATGATCAAGGAGATCATCCAATCGCCTATGTGAGTCGAGCTCTCAATGGTGCAGAGACTCGATAGTCAACAATCGAAAAAGAGCTTTTGGAAATTGTTTACGCAGTTGAGCAATTCAGGCCATACGTGTATGGTAGACAGTTTACCATCATAACTGACCATAAACTATTAGTATGGCTAATGAATCTAAAGGATCATTTCTCAAGACTAATGAGATGGAGAATACGTCTTGAGGAATATGACTATAAAGTAGTTCATAAACCTGGAAAACTCAATACAAATGCAGACGCTCTCAGTAGGGCTATCCCAGAAAATTCCGTAAAATCAACGGAACCTAACACCTAATGTAAATGTGGTAACCAGGAACCAAGCCAAAGCTCAGGCGAATTTAGATACACCAAATCCAAATATTACTACTCCAAATCCAGATTTATCAGTTGTAAACAGTTCCTCAGTGATAATAACTGAGACCAATTTCCCATTACTTTTAACTAAAAACACAAATCCCAAATTTTTCATCTTGCCAATGCAAGATACAGAACTTGAAAGAGTTTTAAAATCTAAACTAAAACTTTCAGACAAACCACCTCTACTAGGAAACGAACTGAACTTCTTTAAGAAAAAAGACTCCACAATAATCATTTCAAAAGTCAATCTACCTTGCCGATCTCAAAGAGATAGATTAGACATTGAAAAGACTTTAACTGAGATCTGCTCATATACAGAAGCAAATCAGTTAAGTGAAATAAATATCTCCTTCCATGTATTAGACCAACAAGATCTATCAACTATTAAAAGCATTTTTACCAAGGTCTTCGTTAACCAAAAAATAAATATAAAACTTCATCAAGATTCCATAAAGTATTTATCTAACAGCAGTGATATTGAGCAAGTTCTGAAAGATTTCCACTCTCTACCAACGGGCGGCCATCAAGGTGTCTCCCGTACAATTAAAAGAATTAAAAAACAATTCTATTGGCCTGGCATGTCAGACTATGTTGTAAGATATGTAAGGAAATGTAATCTTTGCCAAGTAAACAAAGTATCCAGAAATCCCAAGATTCCTATGAAAATCTCAAGCATAAGCTCAAAACCTTTTGAAAGAGTGTACCTAGATGTTGTAGGACCTCTCCCAATTTCCCATTCTGGAAATAAATACATCCTTACATTTCAAGATGACCTTTCCAAATTCTCTGAGGCTATTCCCATAGTAAACACTGAATCTAAGACATTAGCGGAAGCCTTCACGACAACAATAGTTTGTCGACACGGCATTCCAGAAAGTATCCTAACAGATCAGGGATCTAACCTCATAGGTGGCATGTTCGCCGAGGTCTCTAAACTCCTAAAGATCAAAAAGCCTCAAAACTACTCCATATCACCCTCAAACAAATGGTGCATTGGAGAGAAGTCATAGAACTTTAGCAGAATACCTCAGATCTTATGTAGCGAAAGATCCTCAAGACTGGGATACATGGATTCCATATGCCCTGTTTGTCTTCAATACCACACCTCACTCGAGTACAAATTATACTCCCCGCGAACTCCTGTACGGATTCCCAGCCGAAATCCCAAATAACTTAAAATCATCTCCGACCGTTTGCTATAATTACGATAATTATGCAAACGAGTTAAAAGCACGTCTACAACACAGCTATAAAATTGCGAAAGATATAGCCATGGCCTATAAAAAAAAGTCCAAAATCCAATATGATAAAAACACAGTTCAAAAATCTTTCAAGATCGGAGACAAAGTCTTAATAAAAAGCCGAGTAAGAGATAACAAATTCTCACCACTATGGACACTCACGAGATCATAGAAATCAATTCCCCTAAAAACTCCACAGTTAAAATCAACAACAAAAATAAAAGAGTCCACAATAATGACTTAAAACTTTTCTCCGATTAATGCCAGAATATATAAAAACATACGTTAACATATACATATCCCGTAGACTCATGCTTCCAATCAAACAGTACAAGATACACAAACTTTAACGAACAAATAACTGACAAAGCAACCTTTCCCATTTATCACCTACCCCTCCCAAAAATCATAAGAAAAAAAAAAACATTTTTGAAGATGCCAAAATTATTTTCTTTTGTGAAATATCAACGTTTACCTTTTTTTCATTAAATAGGATTAATATTTTTCGTTTCTGACAGAAACTAACCAATAAATAAAAATTAGAATGAATAGACAATTTTTTTTTCTAAATAAGGAAAAAAAATCAAAAGAAAAATAGACAATTTTTCTTTCCCTGTGTGGAAAATAGTCCTTACAATAAGGACTAATGCTTTTTTCTTTTCTGGTAGAAATTAATAAATAAATAAAAGTTAAAATAGTTAATAATGTATATATATATAAAACAAAAAGCAAACTAAAGAGAAATAAAAATAATCATAGTTTTTATTTACAAATTAACTTTTATATATAATACAATAAAGGAAATAAAATAAATAAATATAGTAAAAAAAAAAAACCTATGCAAATAAAATAAGGAAATTAATAAAAAAAAAATATTGTCTCTTAAACATAACTCCACTATTAATTAGGTACTATATAACAACAAATAAAAAAAAAAGATATCTAGTAATTACATATAATTAGTGATTCAAACAGTTTTAATTTAAATATTTTAATTAATTTTAAATATATAGTAGTTCTATAATTTTGTAATTATTTATAGTAAGCTACATACTATTTTATTTTAGGATATGAATAATGAATTTAGTTATTTAGAAAGAAAGTTTTCCTCTTAAAAAGAATAAAACTTTCTTTTCCCCAGGGGGGAGGGATGTTGTGACTCAGGTGCCCAATGCCCCGAATCACAACCATAAGGTCCATGCACCAATATATTGCCCTATGCAATATATCGATGCATTACAAAGTTGACCCTGAAAATTAATTTCAATTTAAATTTCATTAAAAACTCTATCAAAATTTAAAATGCATTTAGAAATGCATTCCCATATTATAACAAAATGCAATTTAGCATAAATTGCATTTTGTTATCAGACACACATTCCACTCACACGGTATGCACACTTACCTACATACAGTGTCTTCTCACTTTTTTTCCGTATGTACTATATACATACGTACATTACCTCCTTAATCCAATCTAATTGTATGTACATACATACATACAATTATCAAAATTATTCGCGCCCTCTTAAAATTAATATTTCAAGACGGGCGCACAAGTGCATATCGGATTACAGTTTTGCATTGATGCATATAGCCCGCATCAAAAAAACTTTTGCATTTTCTCACGTACGTTTTTTCAACGTCGTGAGAAAACAATAAAAATTAAAAAAGAGCTTTTGAAGCAATCACGGGTACCTGGAGGCAGCAAGCCCAAACCTCGAGGAGTCGTCTTTTAACCCGTTGAGGAGTAGAATCCAAAAATTGTAATTCTTTAAACAGCCCCGGGAAATTCAAATATTTTTCAGTGATAAGTTTTGCAAATTTAATAAGTCTCATAAATTCTAATATTTTTTACTAATCTGAATCGCCTCGCGAAGTTCAAATATTTTTCAATTCAAATCTTTTTCAAGTGATAAGTTTTTTCAAATATTTTTCAAGTGATAAGTTTTGTAAATTTAATAAGTCTCATAAATTGTAATGTTTTTCAAATCGCCTCGCGATTTATAAGTTTTAATATTTTTGAGTTCAATAAAGAATATAGTAGTGAAATATTTGCTTTACAATTTTTTTTTGTGTGCCCTAAATTTCCTCTCCGATCGATTCTTCCTGAGAATGCCCGGAAGCACGAGAGATCGGCTACATAACAACTGACCCACAACACCACGCACACGCACTTAAGCGCCACTTCGTTGACAGATTGAAGAGACGTTTACGTCTTGAATATCTGGCAACGAACGTAGACACATTCAACTGCACATGGCAACCACTATCGTCGGTGCAGGACGGTGCTCTTGTCTTTCACTGGTGATAGCAGGCCACAGCATTTGCAACACTAGTCCACGGGGCTTTCTCCCCGCTTAGGAATCATTGCACGTGCTGTGGGAAGGACAAGCACTCTGTTAGAGATGCTAAGCTGGAGGGATGATGAGGGCAGTTTGTAGAGGTCTACGATACTACAGGCTGCCCTCGCGGGACTCTATAACGGTACCGGCTAAATTTTTTCGTTCGTTCGATTTTTCTTTTTTCTAATTCGGTTTCGGTCTTGGTTCTAAATTACAAAATTTTATTTTGAAATTCGCTCGTTTAGGGACATTTTTATTAGTTTGTTTTGGAAATTTGAAACTCCTTGGAACTGCCACTTACCTAATTGTCAAAATTGGGACTGGTTCTAAATTTTTGGTTAAACTTTAGATCTTTTTCAAAATTCTTGTGTCCGGTTTTAGTCTCTTTTGAGAATTTTTTCTTGTTTGTTTTCCTTTTTGTGTGTCATTTTTGTTGTATTAATTGTTTTAATTGTCCCTTTTGACTTTTTATCAGTTAGTTTAGCTAGTGTCTTTTTTACAATTTTGTGCCTTTTGCCAATTAGTTTTAAGAAATTTTTAAAAGAGGCAATGAGCCACTCAATAAAGAGCAAATACAAATAAAACAAAAAAAAAACATTATTATTATTGTGCGCCTGTCTTGAAATATTAATTTTAAGAGGGCGCGAATAATTTTGATAATTGTATGTATGTATGTGCATACAATTAGATTGGATTAAGGAGGTAATGTACGTATGTACATAGTGCATGCGAAAAAAAAGTAAGAAGACACTGTATGTAGGTAAGTGTGCATACCGTGTGAGTGGAATGTGTGTCTGATAACAAAATGCAATTTATGCTAAATTGCATTTTGTTATAATGTGGGAATGCATTTCTAAATGCATTTTGAATTTATATTGAAATTTTAAATGAAATTAATTTTGATTTTCAGGGTCATTTCTGCGATACATCAATATATTGCATAGGGCAATATATTGATGTATTCCCCTTATGGTTGTGATTCAGGGCATTGGGCACCTGAGTCACAACATCCCTCCCCCTGGGGAAAAGAAAGTTTTATTCTTTCTAGAAGAAAACTTTCTTTGTCGTAACTAAGAAGCTGTACCAACGGATATATTATACTAAATATGCTATAATACATATTTTTATATGCTAGAGAGAAACGACATTTTGTAGTTCTAGAGCTCTTAAACTTAGCATTACTACTACACTAGTTTATAACCTCCTTTGGGTATTATGTATATACTTTTATTATGGTTCGAAAGTATTTAATATTTATTAAAAAAAAAAATTTTATTAAAAGGCTGTACAACATTTTTTTGTTTCTCTCACGTAACTAATTATTATTTTATGTTACTAATTATTACATGTTATAAATATATATATATATATATATATATATATATATATATATATATAATAGATGTCTGTAATCATTTCTTAAATAAAAGCTTTTAAACGTTATTTATGAAAATAGAAAAACCTTAATTAATTATTACGTTATATTAAATTCATATGTAGTGTCTAGTCTATAGATGACTTTTGTTTTACTTTATTTTGTTTATTATATTATATATTTGTAGAATGTTAATTTGTAAAGAACTTATTATTTATATTTATTTTTATGTTTAGCTCTTTTTTTTATAAATTTCTAGTTTTATGTTTTGTTTTTTTTTTGTTATAGAGCGCGTTTGATTGTTGGGATTAAGGATAGAGGTTCTTGAAAAAATGGTAAAAATTGGGGAATTAGAGGATACTGTTGTCCGTGTCTTATGCCTGTCGTAGTAGTTTGTATAGTTTAGTTCTTTAGATTGGAAGCATGAGTCCGTGGGATGTATACCCATATATAATTATAATACGTATTTAAAATATGTTATCAGTTTTGTGTCTTTTTTCTGGTGGGAGCAGGAGTTATTTTAAATCCGTCTCTTCTTGGGGCCGGGGTTGGTACATCTTCTAGTTCGTGTGCAGAAAGTATTTCTTTCGATTCACGCGCTTTTGGTTTGTATTTAATATACATATATACGCAGGCAATAGAGGTGATTAAAGCAATTGTCACGTATGATATTGCGTAGTGGTGAATATGATGATTATTTATTGGATTTAAAGGGATAAATTCTTGATTTTTTTGGAAACGAATGGATTCTAGAAGTTTATCTAGATCCTTGTTGTTCGAAAGATTTAACGTATTTATTTTTATATGCGATCCTATTGGGGAGGATGTCATATTCGATATTATACTGGAAATGTTTATTGTTGAGATAACATGGGAATTAAATATGGAAACTTTTACGCTATGTCCGTGCAAGATGAATTCTTTGCTTCGTACATAGCAATCGGGATAGATAAACATTGTTCCTGTTCCTTGCAGAACTTGTGAGCTAATGGAATTTTCGCAAATAATATCTATGTGGATGGAATCTTTTAGGGAGAAACGCCAAGCGTTCTGCTGTGATAGTTGCGTCCAAAAACAATCTTGTTCTAATGTTAAAATATTACGATCGGATGTAATCGGCTCCTTTTTTATTAAATTTATCTCGCATTGATTTACCCTAGTATTTGCATTTAAGATTGGGGATGTCATCTAGCAGTAAAAGTGCGTATGATCCAACGTTGCGCATTGTGGATATCATGTAATGCTAGTTCAATATAGTGCTCACGATAGTAGTCTATTAGTATATATTCATTTGCTGGTTCAATATATATGAACGATCCGTTAAGGAGTGTACGTAATGGCATTACTTTGAATAATTGGTATGGTTCCTTGAATGGAAGTGGAATTCGGAGCTCGATAATTATTTTATTATTGAAAATATTCGCTGCTATTGTACTCAATTTGTAAATTTGTGATAAAATATTGTCTCTAGAATTTATGGGAAGCATCATTGAATTTGGCAATTCCTGTCTGATGTTCAATATGAGTTCTTCAATTTGTCTAGGGGAAATGAGTGTAGGATGAAATTTTCCATGCCTTGAATCTGTTAAGAGATTTATTAATTCCGACTGGGTATTTTGGTATCTGAATGCCATTAACGAAACCAGGGAAATAAGTGATTCAATTTCAATGGATATTTTGTTATCCAATGTTTTGTTTTCCATTAATGATGTAGCTATCTGTATTGAAATTAACTTTTTATGCATAACCATGAAATCCTTTTGAATTGCGGCTTTAGATTTGTTGAAAACATTTGCGGTTGCTTCGACTTTTCATAAGTGATAGGAGGGAGTTTTGGTTAAGAGTGAGATTTCGGATTTGTTCATCATATAGCTTGGCATCATCTTCGTCTAATGTAACGAAGAGAGCTTTAGAGATTGAGCCTATAGCATTGAAAAGTGCTCTTTGTTTTCTATTTTGGGTCACAAGTAACATATTCTTATATTCTATGTTTGCTAATATAAGATTTATTTGTAACAACGTACCGTTACAAGTGTTGGCCATCGCTGAATTTTTATTAAGTTTCTGACAGATTGCTGTAATCTGGTGTGCGATGAATTGCATATTCCTGAATTCATATTTGAAGTTTTCTAAATCGTAGTAGTTTACGATTTTCCATTCGTTTGTGTAGAAATTGGCTCTGCCGATTTCTTCGAAGTAAATGCCCGCGCTAGCATTTAGCTGTTTCACTTCCACTCCTGAGCCGTGGATTATCAGGATGAAAATTAGAATGAATGCTATATGCATCATTGTGGAAACCTGGAAGATGACACTATGTTAATATCTCTGAATGATGTTTGAAGATAATAAAGTTTTTACTCTGAGAACAGTTTTAGGTCATTGTTATGGACTCTTTTGTTTTTATTGTTGATTTTAATAGTGGAATTTTCGGGGAAATTAATCTCCATTATCTCATACGGACCTGACCATAGTGGTGAGAATTTGTTATCTCGAACTCTGCTCTTAAGTAGGACTTTATCGCCTACCATAAAAGATTTTTGGACGGAGCTTTTATCGTATTGCAATTTTGATCTTTCTTTGTTTGCCATGGCTATGTCTTTAGCTATTTTGAAGCTATGCTGTAGACGCGCTTTTAACTCGTTTGCATAATTGTCGTAATTATAGCAAACGGTTGGAGAAGATTTCACATTGTTTGGAATTTCTGCTGGGAATCCGTAAAGAAGTTCGCGAGGAGTATAATTAGTACTCGAATGAGGGGTGGTATTGTATACAAACATGGCATAAGGAATCCATGCATCCCAGTCTTGTAGATCTTTTGCTACATAAGATCGGAGATATTCTGCTAAGGTTCTGTGACTTCTCTCCAATGCACCATATTCGTTTGAGTGTGATATGGAGTAGTTTTAAGCCTTTTAATTCTCAGTAATTTAGATACCTAGGCGAACATGCCACTTATGAGGTTAGAACCTTGATCTGCGAGGATACTTTCTGGAATACCATGTCGACAAACTATTGTTGTCGTGAAGGCTTCCGCTAATGTCTTAGACTCGGTGTCGACTATGGAAATAGCCTCAGGAAATTTCGAAAAGGCGTCTTGGAATGTAAGGAGATATTTATTTCCAGTATGTGAAACTGGCGGAGGTCCTACAACATCTAGGTACACTCTTTCGAAAGGTTTGGAGCTAATGCTCGAGATTTTCATTGGAATTTTAGGGTTTCTGGATACTTTGTTCTCCTGACAAAGTTTACATTTCCTTACATATTTGACCACGTCGTCTGACATGCCAGGTCAGTAGAATTGCTTTTTGATTCTTTTAATAGTACGGGAAATACCTTGATGGCCTCCCGTTGGTAATGAGTGAAAATCTTTTAAAACTTGTTCGATCTCGTTAATGTCGGATAAATATTTAATCGAATCTTGATGTAGTTTGATGTCTATTTGTTTATTAGCGAAGACCTTAGTAAAAATATTTTTAATCATTATTAGATTTTGTGGATCCAATATAGGGAAGGAGATATTTATTTGGTTTAACTGATTTGCTTCTGTGCATGAGCAGATCTCAGTTAAAATCTTTTCGAGGTCTGATCTATCTCTTTGGGATCGACAAGGTAAATTAGTTTTTGAAATGATTATTTTGGAGTCCTTTTTTGTGAAGAAGTTCAGTTGAGTTTCTAAAAGTGGAGATTTATCTGAAAGTTTTAGTTTCGAAGCCAACACTCTTTCAAGTTCTGTATCTTGCATTGGCAAGATGAAGAATTTAGGATTCGCATTTTTAGTCAGTAAAAGAGGAAAATTAGTCTCAGTTATAATGACTGAGGAATTTTTGCTGACGATGGAGCTGGGTTTGGAGTAATAATACTCATGCTGGGAATGTTCTGATTCGCCTGAGCTCTAGCTTGATTCCTTGTTACCACATTTACGCAGGTGGTAGGTTTTGCGAAATTTTCGATACCATCTGGAATAGCTCTACTGAGAGCGTCTGCATTTGTGTTGAGCTTTCCTGATTTATGGACTATTTTGTAGTCATATTCCTCAAGACGTATTCTCCATATCATCAGTCTTGAGGAGTGGTCTTTAAGATTCATGAGCCATACTAATGGTTTATGGTCAGTTATAATTGTAAACTTTCTACCATAAACGTATGGTCTGAATTGCTCAACTGCGATGGCTAGAAGTTCTTTTTCTATTGTTGAGTAACGAGTCTCTGCACCATTGAGAGCTCGACTCACATAGGCGATTGGGTGATCTTCGTGATCATCAACTTGTGAAAGGACAGCCCCGATGGCGTAGTCACTGGCATCGGAGGTGACAAAAAATTCTTTGTCGAAATGAGGATAAGATAGGATTGGCGCTGAAATTAATGTATTTAGTAATTCGCAAAATGCCCCGTCGCAGATTGCGTCGAACTTGAAAGGCGTATCTTTTTTCAAAAGATTTGTGAGTGGTTTGGCTATCTTCGAAAAATTTGGTATAAAGCGGCGATAGTAGCCGACGAAACCAAGGAAGGCCTTAATATCTTTCTCTTTTTTTTGGCTTGGGATTGGACTGAACTGACTTTATCTTTGCTGGATCTGGTTTGACTCCATTTTCAGTTATAATGTGCCCTAAATACATAATTTCCTTTCTTAGGAAATGGCACTTGTCGGTTTGGAGTTTTAGGTTGACTTCACGAAGACGACTAAATACTGCTGTGAGCCTTGAGTTATGGTCTTTAAGGTTGTATCCATGGACTACGATATCGTCCATGTATACGAAGCAATAGATGCCTTGAAGTCCAGATAGAACATTGTTCATGGCTCGTTGAAAGTAGCAGGGGCTCCTTTTAAACCAAATGGCATACGATTGTATTCGTAGTGGCCATAGGGTGTGCTAAAGGCAGTTTCTCCCTGTCTTTCGAGTCCATTTTTATCTGGTGAAGTCACTGACAGATAATAAGAATGGAATGGCACAAATATTGAACAGGCTGTGAAAACCCTTTATTTCGTACAATTGCACACCGATTCATAATTTATTATTATTTGTCGATTGGAAACACTAAAGTTGTTATAAAATAGTATTGCATTAAATTAAAATTATTTAGAAAGTTAAACTTGTTTTAATTAACCCAAAAACACATTTGTAATATTACTGAAAAATGTGCTCCTCTGCAGATTTTTTGTCGAATTTCCTTGAGCTTGTAAGAGTTAGACGTATAAAAACAATATATTTGTCTCAATTTTTATGTCAATTCCAATGCATTCCAATTAATACAGCCGTACTGTTTCCAAAATTGGTTACAGTTCAGTGTACATTTTGAGCTTGAAAGTGACAGATAGATTTTAGCAAAAATTTGTGCCATTTTTGACTATAGGAATTAGATAGGATAGCTCAGTCCATTCTTATTATATGTCAGTGGGTGAAGTCCACTGGCTAAGTCGAGTGTGGTAAAATATTTCGATTTCCCCAACTGGTCTAATATATCAGTGATATTAGGCAGTGGGTAGCGTCCCCAATTGTGATGTCGTTAATACGACGAAAGTCTACCACTACTCGCCACTTTTCATTTCCATTCTCATCTGGTTTTTTAGGAACCAGGAGAAGTGGAGAATTCCAGGGACTATGTGAAGTTCTGATGATGTCTGACTCAAGCATTTCTTGTATTTGCCGGTTTATTTCTGTTCGGCTTGTTTCAGGAAGTCTATAAGGCTTGGTATAAATTGGCGGTTTGTCTTAGAGGGTCTCGATTTTGTGGGTAATCGCATCTGTATATGAAAGGAAATGCCCTTCTATGAAGAAGAGAACGTTGAATTCCTTACAGATATTGCGAATACTCTCAGAATCCTCTGAATTACAGTGATCCAATCTTATAAGGTTTTGCAGTTTAATTATTCTGCTCTTAATTGGATCTCTTTCAGAGTCTGTGGAGATGACCACAAAGTCATTCAAGTCTTGGTAAACTGGGTTCACTTCGTAAGGGCCCAGATCGGCGTCCTCCTCATATGTATTGAGGATTAGGACTTTTGCCAATGGTATGGTTTGACTATTGAATTTCCAAGAAACAAACCTGGCCTTATTTCCTTCTTGAAACAGACCGATTGATTTTGAATAGAAGGAGTTGGAATTTCAATGATGAATTCTGATCGAGCCGGAATTTTAATTTTATTTAATTTATCCGATTCTTTCGGATTTTTAAAAGGAAGGAGATATGATTCCAACTTTTGTGGAATTTGGCAGGAGTTATATACGATGATTCCGACTCGATAGAATTTGAAGGAGATAAAACTTTATTGAAATTCTTTGACTTCTTTGATTTATTCTTGGAATTCACTTTTCGTGAATCTATTGATGAAGGAGATAGAATTTTACTAGATGCAGCCTTTTGTGCGGCTGTAGATGGAGATATACTTTTACGTTCTTGCTTCATATCTTGTGAAGCTTTGGATGGAGATAGAATTTTATTTAATTCAGCCTTTTTTCTGGCTATTGATGGAGATAGATTTTTACCTTTATGCTTCATTTCTTGTGAAGCATTTGCTGGCGATAGATTTGCATTGCTTTTCGAAGCAATTGATGGAGATAGATTTGTATTAATATCTTTATTGGAGACTGTTATCCCTGTATATAACAGACTCTTTGTTTGAGACCTCTTTTCTGGGTCTTCGCTTTTCAAATAAACGTATGGGTAGTTAGTGTAATATTCTTCATAAGGATAAGATTCATTTGAATCGTTTATTTCTAAAGAAATATATTTATTTTTGTAATTGATACTAGCATTGTATCGAAATAAAAATTCGTGACCAAGTAGGCCGTCGTATGAGAGGATGGAGTTATTTCCCACAATTTGAAATGGGTGTTCTAGGATGGAACAAAGTATTAATATTGCAGACAGCATCTCTGTAGCAGATACTGTCTGGTTTCAGTGGATGGAGTTTTATTAGGCTGATTTCTGCTCCAGTATTAATTAAAAATGTAAGTTTTGGAGCAGCGCAGATGTCAACAGGCAAGGAAAGCGTTAAAGAATTTTTATTTATTTGAACGGGGATTTGAATAATTTTCTTGCTGCCTACTTTTCCGTCGATATTGTCCCGGGATGCCCGTGGACTTGTGCTGTAGTTTGTATGTGCGAGGGGTTGCCGAATGAGACCCCCCGCTGCATCCAGTTTCCCAGCCTGGATGCCGATGAACTTTTGTTGTCGTTCCTATTTGGAGACGGCGATCTAGCCGAGATAGTTGCATTTGTATTTCTTGGTGGAGTTCGATTCTCTCGGAATACTGGCTGCTGTCAGTTCCTGTTTTGTGGCTGTCTTTTTTCCGGTGGAATTGTATTTATTTCCCGAAAATTATTTTGGATTCCTGGGCTGTTGTTAAAACGATTATTATTTGCAGCTCTTGTCCTGCATTCTTCTATGGTGTGCCCGATTGGATGACAATATCGACAAGATGGGACGAGCGACGGAGATGTGTTTTTATCGGAATCTGGAGGGCGTTGTAATTGCGAGTTTGGCTTTGAAACTGCGTTGAAATTTTGCGTGGTGCGTTTTATGACTGGGCAACTTGATGCAGCATGCCCCAGGCTATTACATTGAAGCAACGAAGATTTGAATTTACTGTCTGCGCAAATGGGGTTTGATTTACCTTGTTATGTGCTTGGAAGCCGAGTTGTTTCTGCTCCAAGCGTGATGCATGTTCCAAAATATGCGATTTTAATGCAGAAAAAGATTTATCCGAATGCACTTTTGCTAAAGTTTGGAGTTGTGGATTGGATAATCTATCTTCAATTGCTCTTACGGCCTGGCTCTCATTATCTTTTAATAAAGATTTTAGGAGAACCTTATCTGTTGTGTAAGAGTGGGTTGCCTCATTTAATCTGGATAGACTTGTGTTAAGTCTTTGGAGAAAATCCATTACGCTTTCCCCTATTTTCTGCTTGCAATTATTTAATTGCGATTGTAGGGCGGATCTGGAAATTTTTTCTTCGAATATTTGTTTTAAAATCGATTTTAGAGTAGGCCAATCTTCGACTTGATTGTACCTGAAGATATCGTATGCCTTTGCAGATAATTTACTCCTTATTAAGCTAAGGAGGGAGTGTTTTTCGTTAGCCGTCGTTGCCGTCGCATATATATCATCACAGCTTGAAAGGAATTTGTGAAGATCTTTGGGATTTCCATTAAAGTTTGGAATTAATGAACTCGCGTCAGATAGGAAAAAATTTGACTGGTCTCTAAAAGAGACATTGTGGTGATGCTCTGTTGAATTATTTGTAGTATTTGTTATGTTTTGGAATCTCGAGTCCAGCTGTTCTTGCAGCGCAATTACAGTGTCTGAGAATGATGTTTCCATGTTTATGTAAACATCATTCACGAAGTATTCGCTATCTTTGTCATTTGGGCCAACATTCAAGATTATTTCATTATGTGTTGCTTCAAAATCATCCCAATATTTGTGCAACGAGTTTAATTTTTGGTTTAGATATGCCTGGGTTGCAGTTGCAAGTGAATTATTTTCTATAGATTGAATAATATGGGATAATGTTTTTCGTCTATCTTCTTGTAACCGAAATCGTACCGTATTTTCTCGGTCTTGGTATGTATTGTCCTGATTATCTATTGCAGTTGTTTTTTGCGAAGTTTTTGGAAATGGAATGTAAAACGGTTTGCGCTCTGTGTGGACTGATATGGATTTCAACCTATCAGACAGAGTTGCCTTTGTAAGATTGTACCAGTCCTCCGTTTTGTCATAGCATGACTGCTTAAAATAATCATGAATTTCAGTAAAATCTTCATGATCTTGAATCAGGGTTTCCGGTTTTTCAAATGAAGCCCATACGTCTTCCAAATTTTGGAGTTTTTCAGAAGTAAAATCTGAAGTCCTTTTACTTTTATTCGCTGTGTGATAATCGGCCAGAATTTGTCTAATTTCTGCCATTTTTGGGACTTGTGACAAGCAAAGCTCTTCGAAAGAATTGGTTTCGTTAGTCATGTTTGTTTCGGTTTGAGTAGTGGTAATAAAATTGGGAAGCAGGAGAAGCAAGAGATAATTAAAATTTTACATGCAAAACAAAGTTTGCGTGAAAGGAAGGATAAAAAACAACGAATAAGTTGTTTGTATTTAGATATTTGTTAAAAATGAAATTTGGGAATTAAATGTAAGTAAAACAAAATATAATTCGTAATTATTTGTTGCAATTGTTAATATACGGTGAATTTTCATTTTTTTTTTTAACAATTATTGAAAAGAAGGGAAAAAATCAGTCAGCTCCATATATTTCAATTTCTGAGTAGCTAATCGAGAGAGAACAAAAAAAAATAATTCCGAAATATTGCATATATGTGTACCCAATATGAGAAGAAAAAATTCAAGATCGCTCCCTCCAACCAATATCTGGCTCCTGGTCGATAGACTCACGAAGTCTTATCGCAAGGGACGGATTATTGATTTTATTCGAAGTCCTCTGACCAACAAGCTCACGAAGTCTTGCCGCAGAGGTCGCTTCTAGGAAGAACTGATCTTATAGTTATTCACTACTTTTGTTAATGATATGATTAATAAAATATAAGAGCTATCTAAATATTGTGTATATATGTATATGTATTTATATAAGTTGAGAAAATAAAAAGTATAATATTTTATATTTCTACCTTGCGTATTAATCCGTGAGTTTGCTAATTTGTTGTTGATGAATGTTGGTTGAGTTGGGCGTCCGGGCTGATGATTTCTTCAAGTTTTTACCTGCTTTTGATGATCCTTTTGATAATTGTTGTTGTTATTGGTGTCATGTGTCGGGCATCCCGGCCAACGTCTTCTTGAAGTCTTCCTTCTGGGTTGTAAAACGTCTTTGTTGAGGCAGGGATGAAGTCTCGCAAGAGTCCCACGTTGAGCGCTATGGCGCTTAAACTTAATTATCCTGTAAGTACTTTAAAGCAAAGAATAAATAACTAAAAGAAAGGACACAGAAGAGTGTTCCGATTGTTTTCCATTTAAACACACACGGCGAGAAAAGGAAGGAAAAAAGAGAAAAAAAAAATCAAACCCTCTTTGAACGAAACGGAATGGCGAATAATTTATTTTCGTAAATAAGAGAGAATGGGGGAGTTTTCCTAATGTTTTTCGTAAATAAGAGAGAATGGGCGGAGTTGTCCCAATGTTTATCGCAGGAATTCTAATGTTTGTTGGTGTGATCCCATGATATTTGAACAGCACGTTTTTCTGTTTACATTCGTTTTGCTATGAAGAGAATAAGTGGGAGAACTCATGCTGGATTGTCTGATATTTTCGGAAAAAATGAGAATTTTATTTGAGAGGAACTTTACATCTCCTTTCAGCATGTGGGCCAAAGCGAAATTTATCTTTTTCTTTAAAATGGGAGGTAGTATGACCTGATGTACATTATTATGAATAGTTTGATAGGATTTTGAGGGATTCAATACTTTGTCGTTCGGGTAATCCTACGTCCTCTCGATTTTTGTTTTTAGCTCGTTGTCTCGGTTGCACTACAATAGTGTATAGCCAAGTTCTTTTCCCCCATTCATGCAAAAGACGAAAGTATATGAAATTACTTGTTTCATTCTAAAAAACACCAAAAATTTCCTATTTTGTTCGCCTCTGTCTCTACTTATACTTATTTATACTTTGCTTTAAAGTACCCGGGCTTATTTTTTTTATTATAAAACTTTTTATTATTATTATTTGTTTATATTTCTTTTAATTTTAGGCACTGATTATTTTGGTATTAAATACCGCTGCCACCAATTGTTATGGCTCTGTGGCAGATTTTTTTTATTATAATTTTTTTTTTTTTAGTATTTCTTTATTTTTATTTAATTTTTATTTTATTAACTTTTTCATTTAAAGGCACTGCATTTTGGGGTAGGTACACCGCTGCCACCAGTTGTTGTGGCTGCAAGCTCTGTGTTCTTGGTGAAAGAGCATGCTCTAGATATGTAAAAATGAAACGCACCTTTTTCTCTTGATAACTTCGAACTTCGCATTTGAACTTATCTATTGATTCCACAATTAAATTTATTGATCATTTTGGCAATTAACAATTCTGACAATTAAATTTATCAACTATTGCGACGACTAAACTAATTAATTATTTCAGCATTACAGTTTACTAATTATTTTCGGCATCAAGATTTGCAAATTATTTTCGACACTAGAATTTATCAACCTATAGTTAAATTCACAATTGAGTTCACCAATGGGTTTGAAAATTAGATTTATAGATCGATTCGGCAATTAAATTTATCAACAATTCAATCGTTTTGAAAATTAGATTTACCAACAATTTCTGATAATTAAAATTATTAACTATTGCGACGATTATATTAATTAATTCAATACTCCCGAACTATCCTACTCGGCGGTCCTGAAACGTACTCCTCGAGGTTTGATCAAATTGCACCCAGGTACCCGTGATATTTTTTAAAAGCTTTTTCATTATCTTTTGCTTTCTCACGACACGTTGAAAAATCGTACGTGAGAAAATATAGAAAAGTTAGGATGCAAGCTATATGCATCAATGCAAAACTGTAATGCGATATGCACTTGTGCGCCCGTCTTGAAATATTAATTTTACGAGGGCGCGAATAATTTTGATAATTGTATGTATGTATGTGCATACAATTAGATTGGATTAAGTAAGTAATGTACGTATGTACATAGTACATACGAAAAAAAAGTGAGAAGACACTGTGTGAGTGGAATGTGTGTCTGATAACAAAATGCAATTTATGCTAAATCGCATTTTGCTATAATATGGGAATGCATTTCTAAATGCATTTTGAATTTATATTGAAATTTTAAATGAAATTAATTTTGATTTTCAGGGTCATTTCTGCGATACATCAATATATTGCATAGGGCAATATATTGATGTATTCCCCTTATGGTTGTGATTCGGGGTATTGGGCACCTGAGTCACAACACCGCCCACTTGTAAATTCAATCAGGGCTGTTTCAATATTAACACTAAACTTAGTGTGAGTTCAAAACGGGTGATAGTGTTTGTGGTTAGTAAGATTAAAAATAATGGCAAATAAAGAGTAATGGAAGACCAATAGGCCAAGCAATGCAGAATTGTACAGAGTTTAGATCTGGTGGATTTATAATAACTATAACTATAAGGTACATATATTGTAATGACTAACGCCCCATAATTGGTATCTTAACAACTAACACTGCTAAAATGTAGACAGTAAATATACATTAAGTTACTCAGCTACTAAGCTAGATCTAGAATTGACTAGCAGTTGCTATTGCACCAATCGAAATACTTGGCATAAGACCAAGCAGGATGAACAATTATGTAATAAGAAGATATGGTCAGGAAGGATGGTAGGTATGTGACGATAAGGCTAGAGGTGGATTAGTCGGTTAAGGCAATCGTACAATCAGATGCCATGGTTTTAAAGGTACTAAGTGTTGTTGCTGCCCTAACGAGTTCAGGTAGCCTGTCCCATAATGTGATCCCCTGACCATAGATGCTATGGGATGCAAAGTGAGTGTCAGTGCGGGAATGCACAATACGCGCAACGCTTCGATTACTCCAATTAAATTTTACATTCACATATTCCGGAAGCAGCTTAAGCTTGGATCGCATTATGAAAGTAACCACTCGGATTGAGTAGAGTTTGTGCAGAGGGCACGGGAAAAATAGCTGCATGAATGGCGTAACATGTTCAGACCGTCTGAGTCCATAAACAAATCTGACACAGGCCTTAAGGGCCCGCAGAACTTTAACCATCTTGCCATTACTGAGTGGAAACATAACTATGTCAGCATAAAAGAAGTGAGGGACAATCAAGGATTTTACCAGCTTCAGCCTGATGCTGGAAGGGAGCTTGTGTGCAACTGCATATAGGGAACGAAGTCCTCCAAATACGCGCGCACAAATAAGCTTAACTTGAGGACTCCATTTGAGATGTGGATCCATAAGAAGTCCTGGGTTTTTGACTTGAGTTGTGGAGAAAGCGACAACCAGGCCTTGAAGGAGCAGTGGAGGGGTAACACTGGACGAGGCAAGAGTCCTGGAGCACGACGAGTAAATCATTGCCTGTGTTTTTGCCGGGCTGGTGCTAAGCTGGTTATGCCAACACCAGTGTGAAATGTCTTCCAGTATGTCGTTTAATTTGGCAATGAGAACGGGGAGATTGTTCACCTGTGACGCACTATATATTTGTAGATCGTCAGCATATAAGTGAAAGCGAAGGTCTGGGATTGTTACCGATCCTGTGAGAGCTGACGTGACGTCATTGATATACATTGAGAATAGTAGAGGGGCCATAATAGCCCCTTGAGGGACACCTGAGACCATAGCAGCAGGAGAAGAGCTTTTGCCATTCGATATGACCATTTTTTGGCGGTTAGAGAGATAGCTCGCTATAAGAGAAGTAGCAGTAGTGGAAAAGTTGAACAGTGTAGCTATACTGAATCCGGATTGCAGCTGATTCAACAGATTCTCGGTATCTAAATGCTGGCCAATTTGCTCAGCAATAATTGATTCGAAAGCCTTGGAGATGGCGGGCAATATGGTAATTGGCATCCAGTCTGCCAATGAGCTCGGTGTAGTTTTTTTGGCTATCGGCGGCGTGATGAGTGCAGTTTTCCAACAATCAGGAAAGTGAGAACAGGTGATGAGTTTGTTGAACAAGCTGGTCATTTGCGGGAGGATGAGGGGGAGAATAATTTTACGGAATCGAATAGGAGTACCGTCACTACCAATAGCATTTGATTTTATACGCATCACTGCTGCCAATACCTCACTCTCAGTACAGCTAATAAGAGAGAATCCACCATCACGCGACAAGGTCGGATCAACACTCCCATCAGGTCCAACGGTAGTTGTGCTGGAGTTATGACTCTGTGCAGGAGCGGAAGAATTCGCATGAGAAGTCGAGGGGACTTAATTGCTGCAAATTCGGTGGATGGGAAAGAAAGAAATAAGTCGAGCAGCGAGCTTTGGAACCAAGTCCAAGTTCTCTGATTTTACCCCAATTCACGCCTTTCTCGAAGCTCCGCTTCTTAGTCTTTGAGTGGATAAGGTAATCAGGCTTTCTTCACATCCTGCTGTACTCTAGATGTTTGAGTGCGGTTTTGTCTCTTTTCCAGCGTGAGTAAGCTATGTCTCTCAATTGACATTGGAGAAACACGTCAGGTCTGTTGAAGGCTCTTTCGTCGGATAATTTGATGCAGATTATTTTTAACGGGACATGAGTGTGATAGAGATTGCATAGAGTTCTGGTGACGAAGGTAGCAGCATGTTCAGGGTCGGGGGTGTTGTGGATAATCGACTAATCAATAGCGGAGATATCGCTGGCGACAGCATCATGCTGAACGGCAGCAAAGTTACGGAAGCTTCTTTGTCTAACGGAGGCAGAGCAACCCAGATCAAAAGTGGCAAAGATCACCTCATGTTCCGAGAACCCGGACACTGACCCGTCAAAGTAGGTCTGAAGTTCGGAGCGACGACAAAGAGATCCAACACTGTAGCTGAGGAGGTTCAGTGCCGCGTGGGTTCATGATTCAATATTGCCAGATCCCGCTCAGCAAAAATATCATTGAGCAACATACTTAAGCTGGACTAGACGCCAACATCAATATTGAAATCTCCACTCAGCACCAATCGAGGACAACTTCCCGAGACAAGATCGAGAAAATCGCTCAATTGCTCCAAGCCGTGGTCCACAAATGTTCCGCCTCTTCTATATGCCACAGAAAACGCTGTTGGTTCAACCATGTCATCCCCGTCAGCACACCAGACTAGGACTGCCAACAACTCCCAGGTGCGATCCGCAAAAAAGTGAATAAGTAAGAAATTTCGTAAATTTAGGAGATAATTATGTATGCAAAAATATTATTTCTTAGCAATCAATATGCCAGGAACGTACTCACACTTTCTTTTTTCTTAGAATAATTTTTTCTCCGAAATCGCCCTTAATTACATTGCTGCACAATTTATGACCTTTTCAATATTTAATTTTTCACTTGAAACCATTTTCTCTAAAAAAACAAGTATGTTCACATTTCACAATTTCCACGCCAGATGATATTAGGTCTGTATGATAAAAACCCCGGGTAAACCCGGGCTACACCGAGCTAGACTATCTTGTTTTTTGGAAAAACATGGGCTACCCCGTGCTTACACTAAAAATTTCTCTAGCTAATGGTTTGACAGGTGTCACTTGCAATTTGTTGTTGATTGGGACATATAAATTACTTCTTGAGCAGAAATAAGCAAAAATTAGAAGAAAAGAAATAGAAAAATAACTAGAGCACATTTTATTTGTCTTCACCCATTTTATAAATAGATTTTTACAATTAATTATATGCAGGAGAACTGTCAGAGAAATGTCATTACATTAGATTTACCCGGTGTTTAAAAAACTTGTTCGATGAGTGTTTTGTAATATAATACCATCAGTTGTATTTCTATGCTGAAAACAAAAGTAATTATGTTGCTGGCGTTATGAAAAAACACAACAAAGTTTTTGTGACGACTTTTAGTTTATTGGATAGTTTTTTTTTACATATGTTAGATTTGATGAAACACAAATTACTATCGACGTTGTTTGTTAAGGAGGGATATTGGAACAGTATCAATCTTTCCACATTGCTGTGTAAATCAGTACAATTTCCCAATATCTGTGTTCAGATTCTTCGCGACGTAATGTATCATTCGAGATACAATGTTGGGGTTCGAAAATTCTGAAAAAAGTTAGAAGGTATTCAATATATACCCGTTGATGCACCTTTGATGATTTAATTGCTGGGGGCTTCTAATGTGTATACTTCGTGTTGCCTCTTAGAGTCCTGTAGAGAAACTGACATCTTTTTGAAATTGCAACGCCTTTTTATAAAACTTTTTTTGTGTCGATGCTTGCTGTGATTTTGCCAGATTCCACATGCCAAGTGAAAGTGTTTATTCTTGTCTACTATGTGATTAGTAAGATGTGGAACTCAATCTTTACTAATTTCCACATACTAGGTGAATAGTAAAACATAAATTGTAAAATTGGTTCGAGTTCTCGCATTAGCTGCTGAAACAATGAGTGCACAAATCCCCGGGTAAATTTGGGGAATATTGTAGGGGAGAATTTACACGGTGTTTTCATCGAACTAATGCGACTACATACTAGGAATGGGCAACAAATATCAATGTATCGATAAATCTTGTGTCTATATTCGATAATTTCACTAGATACTGGTTAACCCGATATTATCGGTGTATCGATATTTTGCATCTTATAAAAAACATGTATACCTAACCCTAAATTAAAAGTCACAGTACAACACGGTAAAGTTAATGATTTGACACAGCAATGTTGTGTTAAAAATTTACACTTCATGTTATATAATCAAAGATCCACTTTATGATATGTACATATGTACACTGTGCTTTATAATGATATATCAGTTCCATACGACTTCTTTTCCAAATAAGAACAAGATCATTGTCAATTTGTCATTTGTGCTGCAGTGTATTTATAATATGGTTTCCCTGCGTTTACATTTTCCAAGTTTAAATGCTTCATTATTGTTTGTACTTCCACGGGCTTGTATTTAGAAATTGTATCTTGTGGCTGTTCAAAGTCAAGGCCTTAACATTAATAAAAATAAACAGCAGCAAATACATTTCCTGATTTCTGTTATACCGAAAGCTTCCACAGGAAATGTTAGAGATGATAAAGGTACGACTACTTGCCGTACTTCATTTTTTGTGAAAACGGAAAAGTTAGTGATGTCTTCCGTTGTTTGTCGGTTTTAACTTTTTGCATATTTAGGAAGTTGAACCTATAGGAAATAATTATGATGAAGAAAAAGGTAATCTTAGCTCTTTCACTCAGCCATCATCACATCAGTTATCCATTCAGGAGTGCATGACACAAGTTAAAACATATTCAAGTTTAGTACCTACTTTATTTACCATATTTATTTCAGTGGGTGGGAAACAACAACAAGATCTTACAAATGCAGTGGCATTTTTCATAGTAGAGAGCGTACAGCCATTTTCTATTGTTAAAAGTAAAGGATTTCTGCATTTAAGGCACATTTCTGCTCCACTTTACAAAGTTCCCAGTAGAAGGACATTTACAGGAATTATTGATTAAATATATGATAAAATATTTTAGCACTATAAGGCTTTGTTATCAAATAGGTATTTAAGTTTAACTATGGATATTTGAACGGAAAGTCAACGTGACAAGTTACTTAGGTGTAACCTGTCACTATTTCTTAGGCAGTAGGAGATGTAGGCAATCGGAGTCAGTTGGCAATGATGATCACCACAAAATAACAAAAACCGAACGCGAACAAGTGATGCCAACATGCCTACGCGCTAGCTTTGCGTCATTCCCGTGCACGGACGGTGCCTCAGTCAGTTCGCGGAACGCGCTGGAGATGTGTGAAGATTTCGCGCCATTCTGATCTAATATTTCGAGTAGATAAATTCGAAGGTAAGGCTTAAATTACTAAATCTTTATTTCTGTTCTTCTGATATGTAATAATCGTAACATTTTAGATTGCGATTTAAAACGCAGATTGTTATTATATCTTCAACTTTCTCGTCAGGATTGTTTTTTTCTCCTTTTCGCCCATGTAGGTAACCGGAGTCAGGTGACTCCAATTACCTACATAGTGACCCCCATTGCCCACATTACCTAACTTCGATGAAATAATGTATTTTTTGTTTGTAGTGCCGAAAGTTCGTCCTAGGAAGACAAATAAAGCTAGCTGGTCTATGGACCAGCTAGAAAAGGCTGTAAAGCTCATTGACGAACAGAATTGTTCAATGAGGAAAGCAGCGAAGACCATGAACATTCCATTTTCCAGTCTTCAGAAGAGGTACACAATAAAAACAACTAAGGAACCTCGTCTCGGCCGTAATACTGTCTTCACGCCTGAGATGGAAAAATAATTGGCGGACATAATCAAAAAAATGGCCAATGTTACCTACGGGTGCATTCGAATTCGCGGAAGCCCTAAAGCTGAAACACAATTTTAACACGTCTTAAAGATTGGCTGGTCGAGTTTGGTTTGATGGATTTATTACCAGGAATAATATTTCTGTCCGGAAGCCCGAAGCTACTAGCTTCAACAGGGTTACAGCTTTTGATAAAACTGAAGTTCAGCGATTCTACAAGCTGCTAGAAGAACTAATGGAAAAATACAAATTTCTGCCAAAAAACATCTACAACTGCGATGAAACCGGTATTTCTACCGTCCAAGATCCTGGTAAAGTATTATCTGCTAAGGGACAGAAGACGGTAGGATCTATAGCAAGCTGGGAAACGGGAAAGAATATCACTCTGCTCTGCACCAAGAGTGCTGCAGGTGGATACATTCCCCAATGTTTATTTTCCCCAGAAAGAAGATGACCCCTACCCTTGAAAAGGATGGCCCAACAGGAGCTATTTATAAATGCTCAGACAAAGGATGGATTAATGAAGAACTTTTCCTTGACTGGCTCAAGTACTTCACCCAGTATGCCAAACCTTCTGTAGAAGAACCAGTCCTATTAATATTGGATAATCATGCGACCCACATTTCTCTGGCTGTCCATGAGCATTGTAAGAAAAACTATGTCCATATGCTGTCCCTGCCACCTCATACTTTTCACCGCATGCACCCATTAGATGTGTCCTTTTTTGGACCATTCAAAGCTGCATATAGAAGAGAATGCGACTTCTTCATGAAGAGTCAACTTTCAGAAAGAATAACACCTTATGATGTGGCTTGCTTGGTCAAAAAAGCATTCTCAAGTGTTGCCTCCATGAGCAATGGCGAAGCGGGATTTAAAGCAACGGGCATATTTCCCATAAATCCCATTGTCTTTTCAGATGAAGATTTTATGGCAACTGAAGTCCTACAATCAGAGCCCATTGTAGTGCAAGATCCTGCTTACTCTATTTCAGAAACTACTGCTACTGGAGCTGTTGACTCCGTATCAGTACCAACGGCTACTGTTGAACTAGAGCAAGATAATCCTATTCCAAGTACATCCGCATTTTGTCCCACAATTCCTGAACCAGCGACTGCATAATCGTCTCAATTCGAAATACCATCAACATCTGGGAACCTGCCAAGAATCCAAAATTTCATCCAGATGCCAAAGAAAGCACCTGTTCTCAAGACAAGACAAAGAAGAAGAAATCAGCATGCAACGTTTTTGACTTCAACACCGATCACGCCCTGGTCGAAAAAGAAAACAAAAGGAAGGCTAAAGCTATGAAAAGCAAGGGAAAAGGAGTGGGAAAGAAAAGAAAGCCACAGAAGGTCAGTCTTGAGAAGGTTAAGAAGAAAATTCTGCAGGAATCAAATGATACTTCGACGTCAGACGTGAATACGGACGAGTTATGCCAGGATGACGAAGACGACGATGCAGAAGGCGCAGGTAACTGGTGTCTTGTATGTGGCGAATTCGGACGAGACCGCGAAATATGGTATCGGTGCACTTCTTGTGGGCTCTAGGAAAGTGAGAGGAGAAAATGAAAATCCTTATGGAATCATTACGTTATAATAATTTTAATGGATACTTAACAAGTCTTCCTTTTTAATTTTAATTCAAGCCTACACTTGACGATTATCAAGACAATTCTTCTTACATTTAAGTATACAGGTCATAAACTGATATCCGCTTGTCCAGGACAACTATGAGTCTGGGTATTGTACAGGACCATACTAAATATAACTAACGTTCTTACAAACTTTCATTAAAACAACATGTGATTACAAATATTCCTCTACCTTAAGACAATTTGCGGATTTTTGCTCACGACGCTCACTGAGCTTACATGGGCATCTATGCCTTTTGTTTCCTTTTCTTTCTTTTTGTACTTAAAATTTATTACTGACTAAATATTGGAATCAAAACTTTAGTGATGGCGTTGTAACTGCATTTGGTAATAGAATCAGGTAGGACTTCAAAACTATCGAGAAACTCTTACTTTCTGAGGAGATTGACACATGGAAACTCCACTAGAACTATGGCTGCTTCAGAACAAGAAGTGTTCCTGATTATGATGCGGAGTAAGTCAGCCGAATTATACTTTTAAAATAGATATTACTCTACACATGTCAAGATTAACACCACATTTTGTTTTATTATCTTGGAATATTTATATAAACAATATAACGATCAATGACCAACTAACCTGAATTCATTCTTCTGCCCGATCCCTCGAAGGAGCTCCCTGGAGGCAATTGAGTTACACTGGCGTGACTAAAAATAAAAATTTTAAGAGGAATATAAGCGGTTACTGGCTCCTCTCCCTACTGTTTGAATTACTAACCGATCTCCTGGTTTGAATAAGCTTCAATCTCCAAGAATGTCTAAGTTTCAAATCCTATCCTATGAGCACCCTTGGGCCTCAACTATACAAGAATTTTATTCACTTTCTGTTAAAATTAATACATTTGCCTGTTTATTACTGCGGTAGTATCTTGTTCTACGAACTGTATGATGAGTAAGGTAATATCCCACTTAATTTATTCTGATAAATTACAATTTATATACTGACGGGATTTCGATCTTACTAAATTTCCATTGGACACAAGCTCCATAGTCAATTAATTATCTTATAACCCTATTCTCTCTTCGGTCAAATTCTCCTAGACTAACACCGACTCGGTATACAATACGTCACGCTAATATAGACTTCGAAAACTGTTGAATATCACACGTCGAACTGAATATCCCTGAGAGCAATAGTCAATATCTTATCTACAGATAACTTTCGGTTTTACCTTAACTTCCTATGGGATAAAAACTAAACCACACCTTTACAGCGATAATTGCTTCTCTTAAAGAAGGGCCCTATTCTCTAAGGACTTTATATAGCACAAAAAAATATTGATCTCTTATTATACCTATAATAACTAACCTATCATTCGGTCTGCATACCCGAATTACCTGTGCGAGCTTATGGCCTGAGAATCCTGCAATCCCTTTTATTTCTGCTATATTTATTGGTTTTCTTCTTTATACAGCACTTGTAGGCTCTGATGAGCTAATAGAAAAAGTATTTTTCCTATTGGTAAGTAACGTAGATTTGTTAGGGTAAATCCGTATTCAAATATCGTTATTCTCCTTGCTGGATCTCACTAATTTAATGGTGTCTCTCTATTCTATAGGCATACCTTGTGACGTTTGAAATACACATTTTAATGACTTCTGTACGGTCGTCGCAGGAGCTATAAGTGGGGGTGACGTAGCGTGTGCATATGGTATAAGACCACTTTTTAAAACCTATTCTTAAAATATATGTGTATCCTCCTAATTTTTAATTCGACATTTCTTGAAATTCATGTCCGAACAGGTATATCTTAGGTGATTCCTTTTGGATTGCCAGGTTTCGTTGAGTGCACCTCTTTTGATTTACCTTCTTTTTTTTGTTGTGGCGAAGACATGCAAATACTTTCGTTGCGATTTATTTTAATTTTCTCCAACATACGAGCCGCTGCCCGGTGAGATACAGAATTTGGCCCCAAATCGACTTGCTGAGAAGCTGCTGTTGCCAAAGTTTTGATTGGTGCGGGGTATTTGAAACTAACTAGATTAGTTTAAAATAAAGTAGTCTGGGGATTGAAAAATATCCTAAATATACTTACAAGTTTTGTTTTCTAGCAGATGTCTGCGAAAATACTTTGGAGTTATTCCTTGCACGGCTATACTTGACGATTTCACCATACGAGAAGATTGTCTTCTTCTTCTTTTCCACCGTCAGAATGTCACTCCGAGCTCGAGGAAACGCACTTCTCTCGGTCGGGGTGCGTTCAATTTTTCTGCTTGACAGCAGCCGGCTTACACGCTTCAGTATTTCGTGTAGCATATTGCTATATGCAATACGCTACGACCATAACAGGGCAGAGTGGTCTAGACCACCCGTAGTTCAGACAACGCTGAAAAATGGTCGACTGAGCTAGCCGGTCTTAAACATAGGCCTCATCGCTGCGGGCGCCCAATGTGTGTCTCGACCCACGACCCAATGAGCATTCCTCATTACTCGTACTTGATCACGACTGTTGCCCTCGCTTGACTGATGACGCATCGAGAACACATCCTTGAAGTCTTGTCAGTCTTTGATCAGACCTCGACATCCTTCTCCGTGTTGGAAATCAAAGGTGCATCGACAAGCTGGTAACCCAAAAAATCCAGCCGGCCGACGTCTCTTTGCCCTTCTTCACCGAGATGCTGAGAAAGCCTCGCGATCAGTAACCCAAAGAACTGATTGCTCAGCTTTCCCGGCACGACATCTCGCTCTGATCTCAGACCGGCGATTGTTCAAAGGTGTGTCCCCAAGGCGTTGTCGAAGTGGTGACGTCGTCGATTTCATTTCCTAACTTGCTAACAGCCGTATACAGGATTGGACTCCAACAGGTATATCACCCACCATTGACGGGGCAATAGCAGGGCTTCGCGATATCCTATAGTTTACCAGTGAAGCTGGCTGGATGCCTTCTTAGGGCTACCAGGAATAAACATGACAATCGATAGATGACGCTCAGAGGATGGATATCACTGCCTGATGTCTTTGGCGTGATAGACTCCTAGCAGTTTCCCTTGCAGATCTTCAAGCCCGTATAGGGAGTTTCCTTTCTTGGCTCGAACCCGACACTTGACAAATTTTCGTCCCAGTTTAGCACAAGTCTGCTGTTGGAAGTTGCTTTGGGCAAAATTCCGTCTAAATACCTCTTGACCAACTTTGAAGCCGACAGGTTTCGCCCTGAGATTATAGGCTCGTGAACCCTGTTCGAACGCTTGCTGTAAATTTCCTGCACTCTCGCACGGATCAATCTCATTTTGTCCTCAGCATCTACTCTCAACGGCTCATTAAGAGTGCCAAGGCTCCTCGAGATGGAATAGGTCCTGCCATGTTCAATCATATGTTGACCGAAGAGTGTTCGATAGGGAGAGAAGCCAGTTGCTTGGTAGAAAGAGCTCCTGAGGGAACTAGCTACTCGGCTTAGCTTCTCATCCCATTTCGTATGTTCCTTCCGGATATATGCTCTAATCCCTGACAATAGAGACCCGTTTACTCGCTCTGAGGCGTTTGCTTGCGGCGAATAAACTGCCGTTCGCAAGTGCTTCACCCCATACTTATCCAGTAATCTGGCGAACTGAGTCGAGCAAAACTGGACTCCATTGTCAGAGACTATCGTTTCCGGGACTCCGAACACGTGGAACACTTCCGTTTCGATGAATTGGCACACATTGAGTGTAGATGCTTTTCTCATAGGTTTGAGAATCGGGAACTTTGAAAAGTGGTCAAGAACTATTAAAACGCAGACATTCCCTTTCACTGACCGAGGATATGGACCTAGAAAATCGATATACAGCTTTTGCCATGGTCGTTCTGTCACAGACTGGACTCTCATAGGTGGTCTAAGAATGGTATTGGGGGCTTTAATCTCTTTACACACGTCACAGGCGCCTACATAGTTTCTGACATCAACTGTCATTCGTGGCCAGTACAAGTGTCTTCTCAGACGTTCCAGTGTTTTCCCTATACCACCGTGAGAAGCTAGTGGCGGATCATGAGCTCTTGAAATGACGTCGGTGACAAGCCCTCGTGGAATCCAAAGCTTCCAAGCTTCTTCTTCCTGAATCGGATCGCCTGTTCTCGGAACAGTCCGAATGTAAACGAAGCCATCCCTGACGCAAAGATCTGGTAGTTTACCAGAAGTCGTTTTAATCTTATGCCTCAGTTCCTCATATTCCAACGAGTTGAAATATGGCGAACTAAGGTCAACTTCCGGGCCAGGATCTTCGTTTGTGGACAGGCTGTCGCAATGAGTGCGTGATAGCGCATCAGGGACGGCATTCAGGCTTCTTTTTCGGTGCTCAATAGTGAAGTCGAAACTCTGAAGCTTCAAACTCCACCGAGCAAGTCTACCGCTGAGGTCCTTTTGAGACATCAGCCATTTCAAGCTCGCGTGATCCGTCACTATCTTAAACGGGATAAGTTCAATGAAGGGCCGGAAGTTCTGTACACTTAAGATTGCAGCTAGGCATTCCTGCTCTGTGACGGTATAATTTCTTTGTGCAGAGTTCAACTTTTTCGAGACATAGGCTATTGGCTTCTCGTGGCCATCGTCATCTAGTTGAATCAGCACCCCACCAATACCTTGTTGGCTCGCATCGCACTGGATAACGAGCGGCTTTGAGAAGTCTGGGCTCACTAGCAACGGAGCAGAAGTAAGTTTTTGCTTTAGTAGATCAAGAGACGTCTGGGCTTCAGGTGTCCATTTGAACTGACTGGGGTTTTTTAAGGTGTCTGTAATGGAGATAGTTAAGTCAGCATAGTTCGGGATGAACCGTCTATACCATCCCGCCATACCTAGTAGGCGTCGGGCTTGCCGAACAGTTTTAGGTGACGGATAGTCAACTATAGCTGAGATCTTGTCTGGGTCAGTCCTAATTCCTCCTTTTCCGACTATAAAACCCAAGTATTTGGTGTTCTTGATACAAAACTTACTCTTCTCGACGTTGATAATGAGGCCAGCTTTCCTCAAACAATCCTCTACACGGGATAGCAAGGTGAGGTGAGTGTCGAAGTCTGAAGACAGAATTAATAAATCGTCTAGATAGACGAGAACGTTCTCACGAAGATCGAAAGGAATGACTTTATCCATGAGGCGGCACATCGTTTGTGGAGCGTTGCACAGGCCGAATGGCATCACCGTGTACTGATAGAGAAGATGACCAGGTACAGAAAAAGCGGTCTTCTCTATGAAATCAGCGTCTAGTGGGATCTGCCAGAAGGCGTCTTTCAGGTCCAGGCTTGTAATGTAGTTTGCCGGAGGAAGTCGACTCAGAAGTGCGTCTATCTGCGGCAGCGGATAGGCATCCTTCTTCGTAACAGAGTTGACCTTCCTGGCGTCAAAACAAAGCCAAATCTTTCCAGGCTGCATCACCAGAACAACTGGAGAGCTCCAAGGACTCTGGCTCTCCTCTATCACACCCAGTGATAGCATTCGCTCTAATTCAGCATCCACCAAACTTTGTACTGCCGCCGATAACGCATAAAAGCGCTGTTTTATCGGGGCGGCGTCAGTCGTTTCAATCTTGTGAGTGACCAACGATGTTTTTCCCAGGCCTAAAGAGGCGAAAGAGGGGAAAAGCTGTTTCGTGGCTTCCAGGCGTTGTTGCTCCAGATTGGAAAGAATATGGAAATCGGTGTCAGAGGTAGCTGCTAGACTCGGATTCACTTCTGCAACTATACCCAGGATATCTGGAGCCAACCCAAATAGACGCCAGAAGTCTATTCCTAGATATAGTGCTTGTGTGAGCCCAGGAACCACGTAAAAACGCACGTTTTGGGTCTTACCACGGAAAGTGATGTCCAAGTCCACATGACCATGCACAGTCGTCTTGGCACCATTCGCTAGTTGAACCTGTGTCCGATACCTCTTCCATTCAACCTCTGCTTCTGCAAGCTTCTCTAGAGCTCCCTGGCTTAGAATACTGACAGTGGCACCACTATAAAGTAATCCAGTCGCAGTTCGCCCGAGTAGCTTTACTTCGGCGTACGGTCGAATGTCGTCTGGCATCGACACGGAAATCTGTGACAATTTTTTTCTTTCCAGTCGCATCCGTCGACAGTATTCCCGCCAACGAACGGTTGATCTTTTCTTTTTCGGTCTAGTATCCAAGTCAGGAAACACGATTTCAGCTAACTCCGCTACTGAGGAGAAGATTCGGTCTCTTACTGCGTTGTATTTCTGCAGACGCGTATGATACGCGTCAGCGGATGTAAAACAGGCTCACGCCCACTCGTTATAACAGAGCTTGGTGGCCGTTTTAATATAGAAATGCCATGAGGCCAAATCTCCTGCTCAGCAACCTTGTCAGCTTAAAGTGCTGTCGGTCTTATTGGGACATCGAAAATTAAAGACTCTTCCAAAGAAGTGTCTAATAATGTCATGGACTCCCCAGAAGTGGAAATGGGAGCTTGAAGATCTGCGGAGAAGTCTATTAGGTTCCCCGTCTCTATCAATGAAATGTTCGTACTATCAGGTGTTTTGCTGACATCATCAGAATCACTGAATGATATCAGTGGACAATTCAGGGATTCGTCAAAGTCTGCTAATGGAGCGGACCTTCCTCCTTGTTCAAAGCTTGAACTGGAGTGTTCGTTGCAGTTGTCGCTCGCGACGTTGACGCTGGTCGGAAAGAGGTGGTGATATTCCCGACCCGTCTCAGGTTTTTCTGTCGACAATAGCTGCAATCGGGCTTGAAAATGTTTTTGCATCCGCATCCATAGCAGAACACAACTTGTCTCTCCTGCCGGCAATCTTGATAGAAGTGACCGGACCGGTCACAGTTCCAGCAGATTACATTCTGAGGGGTTGTAATAGCAGCTAGTGCTACTGCTTCTTCACTACCTTCATGTGTTATATGCAGTTCGACCTCCGTCGGACGATACTTTTCCACCTCGCTGACTCTTTGGCTGCGATATGTGTTCCAGCAACTCGCTGTCGCGAATGCATTCATCCATTATGTCTGAAACCAGGAAAGTGTGAGGAAATAGTAGTTCGCCTAGTTTAACATCTAAGGTTATTTCTCCAAACACCTGTGCTGCTGCTCCAGTTGCTGGTCTGAGTAGATATTTGGTGCTGTTGTGAAGCCATTTGTTCTTAACAAGATCTATTCTAATAATTGATCTTGAAGCTCCAGTATCGATAGTAACTGCGCAGTCATTTTTTCCTACACTTCCATATATAACAAGACTGCTATTATTTCTCTGTAACTGACCTAATTGGATGATGACTTCGGGGCTTTCGATTCCACCAACCAACTTCTGCCCCACAAAGTTGGTTTTTACTAGTTTTCCGACTGCTCAACAGGAGAGGCGATGCGACTAGTCGCTGCTTGATATCTAGTCTCTCCACGAATAGCTAGTTCCTGGCTCGACATCTTTGGTATTCTTCTTTCCCCTCTTCTTCTGGTGATTCCACTCGTCGACGTTTTCTACAGTCTCTTTGAAGGTGCCCTGGTTTATTACAATTTCAACATCGAAGGACACCACGTGAAGGCGGGCTCTGTGTTAATTGCACTCTGTTACAAGTACATTCTACCACTCAAATTTGTCTCACTCGTACTGCACTCCGTGAAGCTTATCTGGCGAATTCGCACGCTAATGCATAGGCTAGTGCTTCTGCTGTTGATTTCTTTTCTGCTAGCCTTAACGCTTGTTGTAAATTTTGATCTGCAATATCGTTAACAAATGCCTCCGTCGCCACTTCATTGAGAAAATCCGCATTCACGCTGGAGTATGATAGATGCGCTTATCTTTCTGCATCTGCCTGCAGTTGTTGTAGTGATTCGCTATGCTTCTAAATCCTGTAGCGCCACTGTAGGCGATATACTTGCTGCATGTGTTCATCTTCGTAACGTAATTCTATCGCCTGTACTAATGAAGCGTAATTACGTTGATTTTTAATCGGTACAGATTGTAAGAGTTCTGACACAAGACCCCGAAGTGCTAACACCAGAGCTATAGCTTTGTCTTCATCATTTCATACATTTACCTCTGAAGATGCCTCGAATTGTCTCTTGAAGATATGCCACGAATTTCGTCCATCAAATATTGGAGCTTTCATTCTACCTGCTCCGGATATTTCAGCTGCTACGTTTAGAGGCTGACGATGCTTTATTCTTTCCAGATCTGCTTTAACGTTTCCAAGTTGCTCCGTGACTCTTTGTTGAACTTCCGAAACCTTTTGTTGAAATTCCTGCTCAACTCCTTCAATTTTCAAATTTTGTTCTTCTAAAGAACTTTTTAGAAAAATTTTCTGATCTTCCAAACGAGTTTCTAGACAATTCTTCAGAGAACTCTTTTGTTCGTCCAAGCGCGTTTCCATAGATTTCTTCTGCTCATCTAACCGGGATTCACGAGAATTCTTTTGTTCCTCAAAAGCATTCTTTTGCTCATCAAAACGGGCTTCCATTTTACTCATTAAAGTACTCAAAAGCTGTTCCATTTTCATTGCAGGCTCTTCTTCAGCTTCGATTTCTTCCAAGTTCTCTTCGAAAACAAATGTTTCAGGATTCTTTCCTTCCTCTATCAAAGATTGTCTAAGTCGCTCGACTAGAACTTTCTTTGTACCTGTCGTTTGTAATGACTGGTTCCCTAACTCCACTTTCAAATCCTGCATTCGAAGCTCGTCCACTTTGTGCCCCATTTAGTAATTTTCTTACAGATGAATATAAATTATTTTCCAGAACTTTCACAATTTAACACAATTTCTCAAAATTAATCACACTTTGAATTTTTAAGTCAACTGCCACCACTTAATTTCGCGAATTTATTTCACTTCTGACACCAGTTGTTGCGAGCGTGGCCTTTGGTTCGTTATTTAAAACACAATATTAAATAATTAATACATAAGTTCTTTATTTCACTCTAATCATATGAAATTCACAATTCCTCAATTAATCAACTCAACTCTAATTATCGCTAACACTGTACTTTCAATAATCGCAATCTAATTACACACTTTCACTTCTTTATTACTTTCGCTTGTTAACACTGCAACGTCTAAGACAAGACTCTCTTTCTGGCGATGACAACTGTTATATTTATACCCTAGAAACTCTCCGGATTATTCTGGAGTGTTCTATTTCCAAAAGTTTCTTGACTGTTATATTCATTCTATTCATTGTATTCCTGAACCTTCCCGAACATTTAATCATTGATTCTCCGAACCTGAAGTTGCTTACTCTCCATTGCCAGTAGATGTCACCAGTTGTCTCTTTCTATTGCACGTAACAATACATTATTTTTTAATGCATTAGCATTAACTCAATGCATTGGAATTGGGAAAATCCAATTCAACTGCAATTGCAAATCTCAGTGCATTGAATTTGTGAGAATCTAATGCAATTGTAAATTCAATACATTGGAATTGCAAGAATCTAATGCAATTGCAAATTTAAAGCCAATGCAAAATTCAATTGTTTATCGTAAAGTGCACTCTACAGTAATTAAAAAAGTGAAATTCGTTTAGTTACAAAAATTTATATTTAAAGCATTCTAATTGTACTTTAAAACTATTACAACAAATCAGAATCACAAATTATTATTTGTTGAAAATTGTTTAAAATTTAAATCATAATTTATATCTGTAAGGACTTAAAATTGGAGCAGTTTCTTCAGAGAGAATGACATTCTTGTCAAATGACTAGTTGTTGAAAAAGTGTAACATCAATAAAAAATTTATTTGGATCTTTTCCAAAGACCAAAAATTTGTCTGTAGGCATCAATTTATTTCAAATTATTTTACATATCGCACCAGTAAAGCTATTGAATAATTTGTGACTAGAAAAATTTGACATTGCTTCTTGATATACATTTATAGAATAGAATAGAAAAGCATTTATTGAAGAACATCAGCTTACGCTACGTTACAACGTTAGGTACATCGAGAAAGTAATAGATAGTTGGTATAAGCGATAGAATCAAATTTTATAAGAAAACTAACAATGGAGCAACGAACAAAGTCATTGCAGTAGAAATTAATATAATATAATTAAGTTAATGTGTGCGTTCACTGACACGATAGCGTCCTGTAGCGTTGTGATAGCGTTGTGTTGTGAACAAATGTTAAAAGAATTACTTTGACACTTAGTAACTACAATGGTGACTCTTGTGTAACCGAACTGCAGTGAACGCAAATGAGAAAATGTAGCAAATCAAATATTTTTGACGTTTGCAAAAAATAAGTAAATTAAAAGTAAACATAAACGTCAAATTGCAAACAGCGTTATCGTTGGAAGATGAACTTTTTTCGACATTACAAGGAAATAAAGTAATGCATTGAAACACTTTTTGGCCCATCACATAGGCCATATTGTCCTCTTCAACCAAAATTGATATGTTTTCTGCTTCCATTTCTATATCTATGTCACTTTGACAACACAAATTTATTATCGCACAACTTTACTATCCTAAATAAGGGTAGTGAAATAATGCGCGCTACCTTTTACTCTTGGCCGTCTCAGTGAACGCGTGAGAAAGTAAAAGAAAGTGACTATCTGTCATTTTCTGTGTACAGTGACTCGCCGTGCGTTCAGGTGTCACACACCGATGTTCTTTGAAGCGTTGTGATGTGCATGTCACGTGACTTGAAAAAGTAGGGATACACACCGCATACCAAATTGTCAAATGAACGGCTGGTGTGCACTTCGATACGAAACGTCACTTTTGAAAGTTGTCAGTGTAATTTAAAGCTAACATTTTGCAAATAAAAAATGGAAATGAATAACAAAGTTGAATTACTCGGTGCAATTGAAGCCTTAAATGAGCTTTTGAAACGGATTGACTCTTTTCAGGTATGGTAATAATTACGAACTCATTCATGTAAATAATAAATTTGTAAAATTACAAAGGCATCTGCTATTCAATTGGACGACGATGACGATACTGATGTTATTATGAGAGCAGGAATTGATTCTTTGCAAAGAACTCAACCAGGATAGAGATTGATTTGGATGAAAACGATTTTGTTATCTGAAATAAATTATTTTATTAAAAAATTAATTTTTTACTAAATTAAGGAATTTTTAACATCATTCAAAACAGCAACCGTATTTTCCTTTTGTTAAAAGGAATTATCTTTCGTTTAAAACAAAATTATAAATTTGTTCCATTTTTAATTTTAATTTGCAATCAATTGAATTCAATTTGTAAATTCGCACTAAATGACACTTTTGAAAGCATAAAACCACGCTAAACGTCAAAATTACTAAACGCACCGAGACACTACGCTAACAGACCGTAGCGTAAAAATGTGCACACCGGTGTGCACATTTTTGGCGGCTGAACGCTGCGATGTGCTTTGATGTGCTGGGGAAATGACAACACATCGGTCGCCTGAACGACATGGTGTGTAAAACTGTGACATTATGTGACATTCTGCGTGTGGCTGAACGCACGGTCGGTAGTGACATTATGTTACTATTTTGCTATCGGTGAACACACCCAATGACTTCAAGCAATAGAGAGCTCATACGTCATATTGACACTATAGCCAAAGATAATGAAACAAAATAAACACACTAATAATAATAATAATGACAGTAATAAAATCATAAAAGCATTATTCAAAGCTAAAAAAGAAATAGCATACAATATCAGATACAAGATCAGTAGTGAGAGTAAATGAATATACAGCGGTATAATGTTACAATATGAAAATGTGGAGTAAGAAATTCAAAGTACAAATATGAAATTCTGATATGATTTTGTTGCGAAATTTTTAACAAGATACTGATTCAAAATGTATGTTATAAACGTTTTACAGTACATACTATTAATATGCTTTAAATATAATTGAATGTACTGTGAACTGATGGATATAAATTAAATTTGATCGATTGCTATCTGATAATCAATTCAATTTTTATTAATTCGATTCGCTTATTTATACAATAATTCATATACATACATATATACTATACATATGATGACAATAAATTAAAAACAAATATAACAAAATTTTATGTCAATGAAACACAAATCACAAAATCAGCATAAATTTACTTCGTAGGCAATGTCACCGACCGTAATTTCACTTGTACTTCCATGCAATTGCTGACATAGAACTTTGGTGAATGTAAGAATTCCATAGCTAAGTGAAGGTAGAAATTGCATATTAAAAATGAAATTACGGTCGTTGACTTATTGGGATTGTTCTGTAATAAGTTATGACTAACTATGGATTTTGTATCTCTACATTCTCCCGCCTCGCATTATCAAATCGGGGTACCTCCAAGATGATACCGAGTTGCTCTTGTGACCTGGAACTTGCTCGTCTTGGGGTTGGTTGAGGTAGGTTTAGTTGTGGCATCATGTTGTTTCGTCGCTTTTTCCACAAGAAATAGGACGCCACACTGATGATTATGATAGCTGCCAATGAATAGAATCCAACATAATGATGTATGTGGTGAGGGTTAAGGTGAGGAATTCTCGCGATATATTGTTGTTGGGTTTTAATTGCCTTATGGAGCTCTTCAATATCATCAGCCTTGATCTCTTTAATTAGCAAGGTAATGGAAGTATTGGTAGTATTTTGACTTGCCAAATATTCGCCAATGTGAGTAGAGATAATTTCTTGCTCCGGTATAAATGAGGAGTTCAAGGTTCCTGGTTGTTGATTGTTTGCACTTATGAATAATGTTGGATGCTTTATCATACAGGTAGGCTGTATTTGTATAATCCCACTTTCTTCAAGGATTATAGGGTGGATCGTTGTTCCACATATGATGTCGAAATGAGTTACTGCATCCATTATATAGATCCAGGTACTTGTTTTTTATTTATTTATTTATTTAGAACTTCATCAAAGATCTGACTACTAAGTTTACAAAAAGAAAAAAAAATTATACATATGTAAGCAATGATAATGACCAAAAGTGAACAAACAATAATAATAAAATGAAAAGAAACTCTAACTAAGCTGATCTCTTAATTGACTTTTTGAAAGATGAAAGTCAATGCAATCAAACTGGTTGTTAAAGAGACGAGACATTGATGAAATCGGCTCGTGAAAACCATAGTTCGTACTATGATGAGGAACGACGAGGAAGTCGTGGTTCCTCAAGGAGCGCGCAGGAATAGATATATTGAAAGTATTTAAGAGCTCAGGAGAATCTGTCGCTCCCTGTATACACTGAAACGCAAAAACAACTCTGGAATTTTTTCGCCTATTTTCAAGAGAATCCAATGGAAAGAGTTTAAGCCTATCAACATATGGAGGTAAAATAATAGGGTTATGCCAATGAAGTCCACGCAGAGCAAAACGAACGAATCTCCGCTGCACAGCCTCAATACGATTTATGTATACAGCATAAAAAGGAGACCAGACCGGACTGGCATACTCCAAAATAGGCCTAACGAATGTGCAGTAAAGGACCTTCGTTATGAATGGATCATTAAACTCCTTTGACCATCTCTTTACAAACCCCAGAGTAGCATTAGCCCTGGCAACGATTGTATTAATATGATCCTCGAAGGAAAGACGTGTGTTAAGGAAGACACCCAAGTCCTTGGTTTTGTCAAGTCTAGATAATAAGCATCCATCTAAGGTATAACTGAAGTTCAATGGCCTCCTTTTACGAGAAAAGGACATAGCAGTACATTTGTTGATGTTGAGAGGAAGACAGTTAATAGCACACCATTTATGAAAGGTGTCTAAGTCCAAATTTAGAATTCCACACTCGTTTTCATTAGAAACAATACGGAAGATTTTGGCATCGTCAGCATAGCAAAGTATTCTTGAATTAGTCAAAATCAGAGATACGTCATTAATGAAAATAATAAAAAGGAGTGGTCCGAGATGGCTGCCTTGAGGAACACCAGAAGTATTATCTATTACATCAGAAAGAGCTTCGCGAAATATAACTCGCTGCGTACGATCCGATAAATAAGAATGAAGCCAATTGACAAAAACAGAAGGAAAACCAAGAAGAGTCAGCTTATGAATCAAGGTTTTATGATTGATTCGGTCAAAAGCTTTACTAAAATCCGTGAATATGCAATCAACTTGCTTTCCGCTTTCAATTGCAGAAATGCAGAAATTGGTAAACTCTAACAAATTAGTCGTAGTAGATTTACCCTTCGTAAAGCCATGCTGAAAAGAGCGCAGGAAAGGCTTGCAGTGGAACGACAAAACATCGCAAACCATGGCTTCAAATATCTTACCAATACAACATAACTTAGCGACGGGTCTGTAGTTAGAAATGTCGCACTTATTACCCTTCTTGTGAAAAGGAATAATCAAAGAAAGCTTCCGCTGTTTAGGAAAAACACCACAGGTTAAAGATAAATTAAATAAATAACACAAAACAGAAACGATGGACGTAGCACAATGTTTTATGAGTGTGAAAGGAACGCCATCTGGACCAATAGAAAAACTATTAGCTATGCTTGAAATGTACTTGAAGACAGACGCTTCATCGAACAACAGGTCCTTAGGTAGAAGAGAAGTCATCGGAAGCTTCGTCAAATGGATAAAATCGTTATAACTAATATCACAGTGGTTATCACAGAAGGCAGTTTTAAAGAAGTCACCAAAAGATTGGAAGTCTCCAAGGGATCAACACTATCTATGTTTCCAAGACGCAACGATGAAGGGTATCCATCACAGTTGCGCTTAGAGTTCACAAACTTCCAAAATTGCTTAGGTTCCGTACGCAAGGCCGACCTCATTCTATGTATATAATCATTATAAAAATCAGTCAGGTACGATATGTAGTGAGTACGCAAATTAGAATAAGTTACGTAATCAGCATCGCTCCTTGAGGAACAGAACCTCCTCCAAGCTCTATTCCTCAAATTTTTAAGATGCTTCAAAGAGCCATTGATCCACGGTTGACAATGCGAAGTACGTTTCGAACTAACAAGTGGTACACAGTGAGTAAAACAAAGAAATAAGATGCCATAAAACGAGCTCACAGCTTTATCAATGTCACGTTCACCCAGAACACTGGTCCAGTCGCAAGCGGATAGCCATTCATTCATTTTGTTAAAATCAGCTTTTTTGAAGTTATAACAATACTCGTAGTTAATAGAAGCATTAGATGATGAAGTTACAGGATCAAAAAACAAAACTGTATGTAGTGCCGGATGATGACTTGTTTCAGGAACCATAGGAGTTAAACAACGCTTAACGAGAGTACCATTGGGATCAGACGAAAATACCAGGTCAAGAAATTTTCCAGAGTCATTAGTCACACCGCTAGTCTGCATTAGGCCTGAAGAAATAATGTTGTAAATAAAAGATATGGCATGTTGAGGAGTCGCTAAAAAAGCGGGCAGCAAGCCCTCATCGTCCAGAGAGTGTACCCAACTCACATTAGGCAGGTTAAAATCACCAAAAAGCAACAACTCATCGGCAGGCACCAGAACTTCAGTAAGCCTATCTATACATGAAGCCAACAAATCAAATATATCAGCAGATGGGCATGGAGGGATATAAACTGTAGCAATATATACGGTTTTGTGTGAAAGCCTCAGAGCCACACAAATAAACTCTAGATCACCGGAATCAACAAAGTCAACCAAGATACAAGGAAGGTCGCGACGAACAGCACAAAGTACTCCACCTCCAACAGGAGCATACAGAGACAGACGATGGCGGTCACGGCGAAACAACAAGAACTCGGGACCAAAATGCTCTTCATCAGCGATCTTCCCACACAGCCATGTCTCGGTCAAGCAGACCACGTCGAAACAGGAATTCGTCGAACTTGTAAAAAGGCGAGTCGTCTTAGAGCGAAGACCAGTTACGTTGGCGTAGTAGACCGAGATTTCGCTAACAAGTTTTTTGCCATACTATCATACCATATATCAGGAGAAAGCACCGCCTGAAACAGATTTTCCGGAACTAAAATCCTGAAGGATGCAGAAAATGAGCGTTTCTCGTGAGCATGTCGAGTAGATAACTTCTTGCAGGCAATCAAAGAGCTCGGAGTGCCGACACGTGATGAAATGTGCTTAATAATTTCGTCTTCAGTGGTGTCAGGATGTACTCTAGAGACGAAAACACATTTGGGAAGCCTGGCTGGCCGCAACTCAACAGCATCTCCAACTGCAGGCGAGGTATCGTTGGTGGGGGCACTATCCGCAACCAATTGTTGTAGGTAGCTTATACCACATTTTCTTCAATGGTATACTTCGTAATTTACAGAAGGATGACAATTTTCCCTGGCGGTTAAGCAGTTCTATCTCACATCTGCTTTGATTCGATTGCGCACTGTATATAGGCTGTTTTAGATTGCAAATTAATTGGGCCTCTGATAATTGTATGCATTCCTTGATATCTTCCCCTTTTAATGGTGTAAAGCGGTCCTTATGGATGTTTACAGCCAGGTATTGTGTTGAGGGTTGAATGTGGATGAACTTATCTGCATGTTTCACAGGTATAGGCGTAAGTTTGAATAGCCGATATATTTCTGCATTGAGCAATGGAATTCGTACGTCAAATAATACATTCCTTTGCGTGATGCGCATTTTAACATGCATTGAATTATATATTGGCAGTAATGATTTCGAAGTTTCATCTCCTGGTACTCTAAGATGTTTTGGTAGGTGCTCCTTAATTATGCTTAGTTGTGCACGAAGCTGAATGGGTGTGAGCAGTAGTGTGTTGAGCCTTCCGTGTTTTGTGTCGGTTACTACAGCTAATAAGCTCCTTTGCATATGTTGAAAGTTTATCAGATTTAGGGTTACTAGTAATACTGCCGACGTAAAAGCTTGCGTAGTTTTTAAGACTTCGTCAGCTTTATTAAGTCCATTTGCAATTGTCTCTATAAGATGTTCCAAGATAGTGATTTGATGATTTAACCTCTCACTATTCTTCTTTATGACATTAGTTGTGTGTTCAGCAATGGATGTTTGATTCATTAGCAGTTCCTTCAATAGATCTTCATTTTCCTTGATGTTCTGAATTTGCTCTTCGTATCTTTCTGCAAACCCTTGATCAAGGATACCAAATAAACTGTTTGCGATTGAGCCCACTATTTCAAGAGGAGCTCATTTGATTCTAAATCTTTCATTTTCATTTTGTTGTTGTAATATACTATTAATTTGAAAGGATTCACCATACTGATGTTGTAACTGTAAAATTGTTGCGTTACATAGTTCTTTTCGTATTGTTAGATGGGTGTTTTGTTGGCAGATTTCTGTAAGCCTTTGCACTGATTTTCTTATCCCGGTGAACTCCTTCCAATATGATGACAAATCATAGTAAATGATAAGATTCCATTCGCTTGAATATAGCTGGATTTCTGATACGTCTTCAAAATATATTCCTTCTTGTTCTTTAAACCTGGTTATACTATATGGTTTATCAGGTTGCTGGCCTATAACTAATATAGTGAGCAATGCCAATATCATGAAGGTTAGCCATGATTTACTCAGTGAGCTTGAGTTAATAGGTGGAATTGTATTTGGCTGTCGGGTACGTATAACATTTCTATTTTCATGTAGTGAGTTTGAGCACCTCCGCCTTTTGTTCGAGCTTTGAATGCAATGCGAATTAATTATTTTGCTCTCGGAGACAGGATTTGGAACCGTCTCTATCGTAGTAGTTTCTTCATTTGTTTGATGCAGGAGTCTCTTTGGATCAACCGATTCATTCATGTGATTGTCGATTATAGGAAGCAGCGACACTTTAGTGAATGGTCGTTTGATCCTTGATCCCTTTGTTCAGAGTGTTACTACTCTAGTTAGCTCATCGAGTCCATGGTGCGTTTCTATCACTCGGACAAGTGCCCATTTTGTTGGTGGAAGCTGTTCGTCTTTAATTAGTACCAGATTTCCAATTCGTAGATTCGGTTGTCGTTGAGTCCATTTAGGACGTTGCTGTAGCCTTGAGAGGTATTCGGATGACCACTTTTTCCAGAAATCCTGATGCATCCGTCCTACCCGTTGCCACTTATCAAGAGCATTTGGATTATTTTCAAGATGATTTCTTTCAGGTACGGCAAGTAATGAAGAGCCAGTCAAGAAGTGACCTGGAGTAAGCACTTCCAAGCTTTCAGGATCTTCGGATATTGGGCACAGCGGTCGCGAATTTAAGCATGCTTCAATTTGAGTCATGAGTGTACACATTTCCTCATATGTCAGCCTGCTATCACCGACTACACGGCGCATATGATGTTTCATAGCTTTGACACCCGCTTCCCAAAAGCCACCAAAATGAGGGGAAGCTGGAGGAATGAAGTGCCATTGTGTGCCGGTTTCTTGTAGTGCATTCTGCACGTCATCTTTATACGACTTTTGTGAGTGTATTTTGCTAAGTATGTTATTAGCGTTAACGAAATTAGTTGCATTATCGCTGTAAATATGAGCGATGTGTCCTCTTCTCGCGACAAATCGTTTGAAGGTAGCTATAAATGCCTGAGATGTGAGGTCGGTTACTACCTCCAAGTGAATCGCTTTTGTCGTTAAACAGACGAATATTGCCACATAACCCTTGTGCGATTTGTTTCCTCTTTTTCTGGCCAGTAAAAGTTCGAATGGTCCAGCATAATCTACCCCCGACTGGCTGAAGGGTCGAGTAGATCACTCTTGCCTTAGGTAACATTCCCATCATTTGTTCGGTCATTTGAGCTTTGTTTCTATGACAGCTTATACATTGATGTATGAACCCTTTAACTACTTTCAGGCAATTTAATATCCAGAATTGCTGTCTTATGACTTCCAAAGTCAAGGTGTTTGCTCCATGTAAGGTAAGTTTATGCGTCCATCACTAGTGTTGTCAGCCGGCTTTTGTAGGGCAGTATAATAGGATGCTTGCGATCGTATGATAGTTCTGCTTGATGTAATCTCCCGCCTATTCGTAATATCCCCTTCGAGTCTATAAACGGTGATAGAGGAAGTAATCTGCTCTTCTTATTTAGTGGTTGTTCTATTGAACACTATTCATCTTTAAAGACTTGCTTTGGGTAGTCTTCACTAGTGGTATAGGTGCTTCTTCGATTTCATTTACTGTCAAGTACCCAGACGTACGGTTCGCCTTGCTTACCTTTATATTTTGCACAAGCCTTTTAATGTATGCTGTTACGCTTTGTAATTTTCCTAATGTCAACACTTTCTTCTCTAGGTCAGTTGTCTCCTTTGGGTTTGATGGAAACGATATTTCCTTGGAGCTAAGCCAAGAAGGTCCATGGCACTAAAGAGTATGATCTTTGAGCAGCGATGGCGATATTCCTCTGGAGGCGATGTCGGCAGGGTTCTCGGATGATCGCACGTAAAACCATGTATTTCTGTCTGATAATCCATGTATATGTGCAACTCGATTCCCCACAAACGTTTGCCACTTATGCGCATCTTCTTGTATCCATGACAGAATTATCATTAAATCTGTCCACTTTAAGTCATCGATTTCTAGACTTTTTCTAGTTTCGTTTATCAGTCTAGCGAGTAGTGTTGCTCCACATAATTCTATTCTTGGAATTGTCAGCTTTGTTTTCAGTGGGGCTACCTTAGTTTTGGCGGCTATTAGGTTTGTCTCAACATGCGATTTTTGTGTAATTCGCAGATATATATATTACTGCACTGTAGCCCTTTTCTGACGCATCTGAAAACCCGTGAAGCTCGCAGATAGTGTCTTTTCCTGTGAACCCAATCCATCGTGGAATCTCAATTTCTTCTAATTTTGGGAGTTCAGACTTTATTAATAACCATTTAGTTAATAATAAATAAAAAGATTACTCTTTTGGACTTTTTACCGGGTTAAACTTAATTTTGTTCAAGAAAGAATTTTTTTGGTTTCTCCGGTATATAGCAAAAGCTAAAAAATGTTCTAATTTGTTATTTCATCACACAACTCATTAATTTTTGGTGACAAGTTTCGTCTTGGTTTGACTCATCAACAGGTCCCAAATAGCGAAATTGGGTGATTTGAAAAACAAATGAAAAAATGAAAAAAAGAAGAAAGAAATGAAAAGTTTGAGAAAAATAGAAAAAACAATTTTTATTATTTATTATTGTGTGATGAAATAACAAATTAGAACATTTTTTAGCTTTTGCTATATACCGGAGAATCTCAAAAAATTCTTTCTTGAACAAAATTAAGTTTAACCCGGTAAAAAGTCCAAAAGAGTAATCTTTTTATTTATTCTTCCTCCTGGGATCGTATAGGAGTGTTTTTTCCTCATATAATTCACACCCAGAATTTATTCTGAGTTTATATGAGAAGAGATCAGTTTGATCTATTTTCAAGCGTCTGCAGCAGGCAAGCTGCACCGATGAGTGGAAGGTTTTCTGCTGACACGAAACACTTCTTCTTCCTTTTTCTTCTTTACTTTTCACCCAACTGCATGGCGTATACAGGTTCGATTCGCTTCGAATGAATCCGCTTCTTTAAAAAATTTTTTACATTTTTTTAATAAATAAAAAAATTGTTTTTTCTATTTTTCTCAAACTTTTCATTTCTTTCTTCTTTTTTTCATTTTTTCATTTGTTTTTCAAATCACCCAATTTCGCTATTTGGGACCTGTTGATGAGTCAAACCAAGACTTGAAACTTGTCACCAAAAATTAATGAGTTGTGTGATGAAATAACAAATTAGAACACTAGTTAATAATGTACTTGATAATGGTTCATCCCAGGACGAGTTCTCTAGCCAAATATTCTGTAGAAGAATTTTGATTGACATTACTACCGGCGATAGTAATCCAACAGGATCAAAGATTTGTGCCGCCTCGGATGCTACATTGCGCTTTGTTGTGGGGTTGTCGTACATGCTTATTGAAACGTGTATTTTGAAATTGTCGGTTATAGGGTTCCAGTGCACTCCAAGTGCCTTAATAGTCTGTTCTTTCTGGAAATCTATAAAGCGAGGTTGTTCTCGAAACTCATAGGGTATAACCTTGAATTTATTGCTTGTCCACTTGCGAAGCTTGAAACCTCCGCCCTTTAGCATGTTTATTAACTGCTGACAAGATTCTATTGCTTCATCCATGGAAGCGCCTCCTGAGACAATGTCGTCTACATAAGTATCGCTCAGTATGATTCTGGATGCGATAGGGTATTGTTTTTCTTCATCTTGCGCGAGTTGCTGCAGAGTAGTGCGTATTGCGAGAAACGGTGCTGAGGTTGTGCCGTAAGTAACGGTCGTCAGCTTATATTCCTTGATAGGGTGATTTGGAGACTCTCGCCAAAGAATACATTGATACAGCTGATCTCTCACATCCACCTTTATCTGGCGGTACATTTTTTCTATGTCCGCCGTGAATACTATTTTATGTTTTCTCCATCTTAATAGAATGGAGATTAGGCTTCCTTGCAGTTGAGGACCGGTCATCATGATATCATTTAGACATCTGGTGTTGTTTCTTTTGGCCGAGGCGTCGAAGACTACACGTAATTTGGTTGTTGTACTGTCTTGTTTGAAAACCGCATGGTGAGGTAGGTAGTATTTTATCTCACCATCATCTTCCGCTGGAACCATATGACCTAAGCGTTGGTATTCCTTCATAAAATCTTTATACATGGTTTCAAATACTTTGTCTTGGTTAAATTTTCGCTCCATTTGGAACAGTCGAGCAAGCGCTAGTTCTCTTGATCTGCTCAAATTGGCTTCTTTAGGATTTTGTTTAAATGGAAGGCGAACGATATATCGACCATTCTCGTCCCGCCTGTGCGTTTGTTGGTAGTAACTTTCACAAGCAATGTCTTCTGATGTGGTAATAGTTTCGGCTGCCAGTTCTTCGCATTCCCAAAATCTCTGCAGCTCGCTGGTTATATCTATTTCTGATACCATGCAAATAAGTTTATTCTTGTTGTTACTGTTACTAATGGCTCCAGATAATATCCACCCCAGCTCTGTTTGTTGGGCAACGGGAGCACCTTCGGTTCCACGTAGAAGATTGCCTAGTATTACCTTCCCGAACACTTCTGCTCCTAATATGACGTCAATCCTTCCCGGCTTATGGAACGTTGGATCGGCCATAACCAGGTTTTCGGTATGCGTCCAGTTAGTTGGAATAATTTTATTTGTAGGCAATTTTCTTGTTAGATTTTTAATACGAGGGCTGTGGTTGTGAGAGAGAATGTTGATTTAAATCGTGGCGTTACTGTAATCTCTATACTGGATTTTGTGATTCCTGGACTGGAGCACCCAAGACCGGAAACTGTTGCTTGAATTTTTCTTCTAGGTAATCTTAATTGCTGAGCTGCATTCTCAGTAATGAACGTTGCGTGAGACCCTTGGTCAAGTAATGCCCTGAGTAGCACAGCATCTCCTGATTTATTGATTACTTGTATGAGAGCGGTTGCCAGAAATACGTCATACCCCTTTGATTTCTTCGCAAAGTGGGCTGCAACCGCTTCGTTTGGTGAGCTATCATCTCGAATTGCTTCCTTTCTTGGATATTTATTACTTTTCTGATAAGATTGTGCCTGCTGGTTTTGATAATGTAAAAGAGTGTGGTGCTTTTTCTGGCATAACTTGCAGGTGTACCGGCTTTTACATTGTAGTATATTGTGGTATTTTACTAGGCAGTTCTGGCAAAGGTTTGCCTTTTTTTCAGCTTTTAGTCGTTGTTGTACGCTTAGCTTACTAAATGTTTCTCAATGATATATTCTGTGATTTTCCCCACAGATAGCGCAATGCTTTGAAATCATTCCGAGGTATACTTTTGTATTTTTCCCATTTCTTTCGTGTTGTTTTGGTTTCGATGGCTCTACTGCTTCAAGACCTCGAAATCGATTTTCTAGGAATTCAAGAAATTTGCTTAGTTCTTGAACTTCTCTTGGTGTGGCCACTGATTGTTCATAAATTCGGTGAGTTTCTTTATCCAATTTTGTTATGATTATGTGTATGATTAATGGATCCCAATTTTTCGTATCTATGCCTAGATTTTTGATGCCCTCTAGACATTCAATTGTCACGTCATGTAACTTCTTCAAGCCTTCCGATGATTCTTTGAACAGTGAAGGTTGTTTTAGAAGTATATTTAATTGCGCTGTCAAGAGAGTCCTCTTATTGTTATATCTTTTTTCAAGAATTTCCCAGGCCGTCTCAAAGTTTTCGTTTGTTATTTGTAGATGCTGTATGAGTTCACTTGGGTCACCTATGAGATTGCCTTTGAGATAGAATAATTTTTGAGCTCCAGACATCTTGTCATCTTTATAGATGAGTTCCATGAACAAATTTCTAAATGATTGCCACTTGATATAGTCACCGTTAAATGACGGAATATCGACTCTTGGCAACTTTATTTGTGTTCCCTTTGACTCGTTGGTGCTGATCGAATTTTTAGCTTGAGGATTTAATTTATTCAATTCTTCTTGTAGTTGAATTGTGGTAGTTTTATAGGTATCCTCAATGCTTGAGAATATATCATTCTCCATATATTCGTGTTTTGTTCTACCCATCGACATGATCTCTCCATGGTTTCGGACAAGGTGCTCCCAAAGTCCCAATAGTCACTCACCAACTTGATTTTTTGCATACAGTAAGCTGCAGATACCTCTTGTTTAATCTCTTCTTTAATTCAAACCGATGCCTTTTGTAGAGTTTCTATAATGGCATATTGCTTCTTTATGACCTTCAGTTGATCTTGCAATACTTCAGTGATTTTCGCTCTTGACATTAAGTCCGCCAAGGAATTTTCTAACATATCCCGTGTTTCTTCATACAATTTTTCCACGGTGTCATAAAAATTCTCTTTAAAGTATGGCTGTTCTGAATTAGTTTCACGGTATAGCTCCAGATCATCATTTCTTTTGTCAAAACTTTCCCATAGCTTGCTTATTTTAATCAAACGGGTTTCAAAATAATCCCTTGTTTTACGTACGTCAGAATCTTTGGTGTGGTTTGTGATAAATTTCTGAAGTTTTACAGCATCTGCCTTGTTTGCTTTAATTATCTGCTCCATAGTAGTATATATTCGTTGAATTTTCGAGTAGCTGATGAGCTGATGTTGCTAGATTGAACGGACTTCTTCGCTTCTCGCCAATATTGCTTTAGGTGTTAGGACTGAAAAAAATATTTATTATTAGTAAATAAATTGTCTGAGGACACTAAGTTGAACAGGAATTTCTGCGCTGAATAACAATTAACTGCAGACACTAAGTTCTGCAGAAATTTTGTACTACTTTGAAGACACTAAGTTCAACAAAGCAAGCTCGAAGGACCAATGAATGTACTGTGAAGTGAACTGATGGATTTAAATTAAACTTGATCGATTGCTATCTGATAATCAATTCAATTTTTATTAATTCGATTCGCTTATTTATACAATAATTCATATACATACATATATACTATACATATGATGACAATAAATTAAAAACAAATATAACAAAATTTTATGTCAATGAAACACAAATCACAAGATCAGCATAAATTTACTTCGTAGGCAATGTCACCGACCGTAATTTCACTTGTACTTCCATACAGCTAAGTGAAGGTAGAAATTGCATATTTAAAATGAAATTACGGCCGTTGACTTATTGAGATTGTTCTGTAATAAGTTATGACTAACTATGGATTTTGTATCCCTACAATAATTTTTGTGTAACTATACTAATTTAGCTTTTTCAATCAATTATATTCAATCATAGACTATAGAGGTGTGACTTATAATGAACAATTGAAATTTGCATTGGCATTGATTTCAATACATAGATTTAGCAGTTGCATTGGATTCTTACAATTCCAATGCATTGATTTTGCAGTTACAACATTCAGTGCATTAATATTTGCAGTTACTTATGACTGCAATCTAATACTAATGCATTTATGAATGTATTGCTCCCATCTCTAATCGATTGTTGACTTAAGGGCTACACATTATTTTCAAATATTTATTCTTCTTCCCCAGTGTTCGATCGTAAGGAAAAATCCAAACTTATAGCGGACGGCGCGCATGGAATATTCCATAATATTGGACTTTTTGCATACAACGTTCCCTCATCCAATTACGTGGCATTTATATAGATGAATAAATAAAAATTTACTATTATTTAATATAAAACTAACTTACGATGTAATATCCTTCGGCAATCTAAATAAGTGGTTGAATAATTTACATCTCACTGAGCACTTTTCTTTCCGCTTTGGGGCCATCTTTTCTTCTTCTTCATTTGTTCGCCGCACTGAATAACTAATTACTGAAACTGGCACAATATTTGGCGCCAAGCTAACCTGCAAGGTGCCCAGATATAAGAGAAAGACATTAGATAAGATTTTTTCTTGTTTTAATTAAATTGAAAATAACACTTAAGAGTGGAAGTAAGCAAGGAAGTAAGTAAGGAAACGGAGTCTACGTTATGTAGGGTCGCAAAATGAATCAGATAATCAAATGAGGACGCTTAACTAAGAGTAAGTAGAGAAATTTATGGAATTAAACTTAAATAATAAGCATGAGAACTACGGGCTATAAAACCTAAAACTAAGGTATAGGGTGAGAACCATATACCGGAGAGCTAAGGGACCATAAGATGCACCAGCGCAAGCTTCTTGAACTGTTAACTGGAGTGCGTATTTCTGATGACTTCAGGCAAGGATTTCCAGAGGGTGGTACCCTGACCAAGTAAAACATTAGATCCAAATCGGGTGCGCGTTCGATGAGAGACCAGCCTGGAGGTGTTGACAGTGCTCCATGAGAGTAACTCATTGATGTTCCACCGAGCTCTGGGCACATAACCCGGACTGTTTTGATGGGGATGTTGCTGTGGAACACTGCTGCGATTGAATTCAAAAAGCGAAGAGCCGCATCTTCTGGGTCAGCAGCACTATAGATGTAGGACCATTTTCTGTTATTAATATCGGTCTGAAGGGCGTCAGGTTGGATTGCGGCGAAATTGCGATAGGTGCGTCCAGCAAATAAAAGTTCGTAATTAGACACAAATGCAGAGGATGTACCATAACGAGTAGATGAGTAACTGACGAGACTGACGCCAACTTCCTCCAGAACGTCCCTGAGACAACTGCAAAGGTAGTAATATGCGTTGACATCAATATGGAAGTCGCCTGCAATAATCAATCTCGAGAACTGGCTGGAAGCTAAGTTCAGGGCGTTGTCGAGAATAGATACATCGCTCTCAGTGAAGGTGGTCACCCGCCTATTGACAGCCATATGAGCACTCGGGTCGTGTGTCTGATCTCCAAGAGATTTTTCATAGTAGAACAGGCATTAGAGAGGGCGACGTTAAATTTACTGGGAGAAACAATATTTTGGAGCTCATCCCGCTTGGGAAGAATGTGATGCATCGTGTGGATTAGACTGGGAAAATGCCTGTATATATATGCTTTCTTGTATCTGGTTGCGACTCGCATAATAGAACTGGCTCTTTTAAGATTCAATGCAAGGTGGAGAAGCTCGAGCTCACCCGAGTCTAAGTCCTCAGTAATGAAGACTCTTGCTTTAGTGCTACCGGAAATAACGGAGTTATGCGTAATTGGCTGCACACGAAGTTGCCTGATGTATGCCTGAAAGAACGCGACACAATTCTCTTCCTTGAAGAAGCGAATAAAGCCTTGCGGGCTTCTTGGATGGGGTGGCGACAGGAAGGGTTTTGTCTTCTCTATGGTCTGGGAGAAATTTTGATGTAGTCCAATGCAGGCACATAAAGCATGCAGCAGAGTGTCACACGAGGTGAAACCAGCTTCGGCAATGTTGCTGAGGATTACAGTGCGCTTCTTAGTACTAGTCCTGGAATGTGATTTGAAAATTTTCACGTCTTTACTGATCCTTGCGATGGCGTGCGATTTGATGTGGTCAAGGTTTTTACTATGTTTATCAATTTCCGAGAGGAGGGTGTAGATACCATTGGGAATCTGTCTTCGTATTAAGTTCGACAACGGATGTTTGAGAGCGAATAGCAGGCTTCTTAGTGTTTTTGCCAGGAGTGACCGAATCCACTAAGTTACAGTTTAAGTTGGATTTTGCTGTATTAAGACAGACTGTGGATACCCAGTTGACAGTGAAGACGCAGTAGCAATGGTTCGGATCACAGGGTCCGGCTTGGACTACAACCTCACAGAACACTTGGTTAATGGGCCCTTACTGAGGGTGTTGGCCAGAGAGACTGATCTGGACAATAATTTCATAGGACCTTTGAGTGATGGGGCTCCACCAATTGATCTAATTTTGGGAGCAGTTTTAGAGTTGAAGGGTCCCTTGGCCACCTTAGAACGAGTGCAGATGTCAGTCATACTTGAGATAAATGTAGAGATGTAAAAAGATCCGAGGCTCATACTCGCACACGCAAAATGAATATATGTAGATAGCTACATGTGAACATAAATTAATTTAGGGATAGGTGATACAATAACGTGCAAACCAAGATGTATTCAAAGATATGCAGATCTTCAAAAGGAAATTTCAAAGTTCAGTAAGATATTCAAAAAGATATATAAAGATAAATGCTGACATAGAGAAACTAACTAAGAAAAATGTAGGTATAAACAAGTTTTCAAGGAAAGAGTTCGAAAAACAGCATTCAAAGCATTACATGCAGGGATAAATAGATCAGAGCCCCATAAGATACGGAAGATGATTTATAATTAGCATATTCTAGTGAAATGGTTAAATATATATATAATGGTTAACTTCTAATGACGGAGAAGAAAAGAAAGAAGAGAACTTGAGACAGCCTTAAAAATAAAAAGACCGCAAGCAGATTTACTCCTATTCACTAATTACTATAACTCTCACTCTCTCATTCACTTTTAATTAAAACATATTGTTACGTGCAATAGAAAGAGACAACTGGTGACATCTACTGGCAATGGAGAGTACACGACTTCAGGTTCGGAGCATTGATTATGGAGTCTACAGGAAGGTTCAGGAATAGAATGTTATGGTCGCAGGTGTAAACCTAGCATTGCCATAGTACAGACACTTACCCACCCATGACTGTCAATGGAACAGCTGGCACTAGGCGGTGAAACGAATAGGAAACGGGGAACGAATAAAATCGAGGCGATGAGGAGGCCGGAAAATGACAGCCAGCCATATTGTGTGGTTTTGAGGAAGGAGGTAGATCGGCGAACAGTAAGGCTGCGGAGAAAGAAGAAAAAGCGAGGTAAATTATTGAAAAGTTTTATTTAAATAAAGTAGAAAACGAATCCTGCATTCGCAACAACAAATATCAAAAAGGAAACTAAATTGGCAGCGATGGCGATAAAGAAAAGTGTCGGAGTTTAAGTTTGCTACTCAGCGTAGCCGCATAGTGAGGAGCACCTGAAAAGAAAACGAAAGGAAAACAGATAAGTATTGATAGTTATGGGAATATTTACATCTAGGAGGGAAGCTTTTAGTTTGGCACCCCTATAATCAAAATTATCGTCCCAGGAAATACCAGCAAGAAATTTACCGCTAAAGTATGCATAACTTCATTCGCACGCATGTGGTATACCCGCTGTCAGGAGACCGCTACAAATTTCTTTTGAAAAAGAACAGTTACGCCATGCCGTTAAAAGGAAATCTGAAATTTCATATTTATTAACAAATTTTTCTTCAAAAGTTAAACTTGCAACTATTGATAATATTGTACCTATGATAAAAATATTACCGCCCGTGCCGTTCACATACTTATCGTGTACTCTCCTATTAATGCAGCACCTGGAGAGAAGCGGAAATAAGATTCTGATGGATAATTGGTTACATAGCATAAAAATATTTGCTTCCAAACTACCTATCGGGTGTTATCCCATCAGAGGAACCCATGAAGGAACTGAAAAGACTTTATTTTTGGTACATAATTAGTGTGGTAGATTGAAATATATTTGAATTATAAAATAGATTTAAATTACATACCTACTGGGTGTCATCTAGTTAGAGGAACCCATTGAAAGCACTGAAAGGATTTTAGTTCGGTACATAAATAGTGTCGTACATTAAAGTATATTTAAAATACATACTTACCGGGGGAACTTTTTCATTAATTAGCAGAGAATATCTGCAAGAATTTATAATTTTAGTATATGAGTGTCGACAAATGGAAATTATTATAGGAAGTTTCGATAAAGTCTATTAATTAAAGTGTAGATTGTAATTCGCAAGAAGGGGAGAAAGGAAGAGTTACTTGGTTAAGGATTTGCTTTAGGCAACGGAGTAATAAAATGACCTCCCAGTTGTCAAATTGAAATATGCGCATATTTTGATTAGGTTTTTTTTCATTATTATCGTATAGTACATATCGTTATCCTGTATTGCAATTATGATTGGTCACTGGTTCCCGCGAGTAGAGTTTAACTTCTTTGGCCCCTTAGTGTCGCACATTAAAATATATTTAAAATGCATACTTACCGGGTGTTATCCCAACAGAGGAACCCATGAAGAAACTGAAAAGACTTTAGTTTTGGTACATAATTAGTGTCGTCGATTAAAAATATATTTGAATTATAAAATAGATTTAAATTACATACCTACTGGGTGTCATCTCGTTAGAGGAACCCATTGAAAGCACTGAAAAGATTTTAGTTCGGTACATAAATAGTGTCGTACATTAAAATATATTTAAAATACATACTTACCGGGTGTTATCCCATCAGAGGAACGCATGAAGGAACTGAAAAGACTTTAGTTTTGGTACATAATTAGTGTCGTCGGTTAAAAATATATTTGAATTATAATATAGATTTAAATTACATACCTACTGGGTGTCATCTAGTTAGAGGAGCCCATTGAAACCACTGAAAAGATTTTAGTTCGGTACATAAATAGTGTCGTACATTAAAGTATATATATATAATTATATAATATATAATAATATAATATATATAATTTTAGTATATGAGTGTCGACAAATGGAAATTATTATAGGAAGTTACGATAAAGTCTATTAATTAAAGTGTATATGTTACAGTGTAGAGTGTAATTCGCAAGAAGGGGAGAAAGGAAGAGTTACTTGGTTAAGGATTTGCTTTAGGCAACGGAGTAATAAAATGACCTCCCAGTTGTCAAATTGAAATATGCGCATATTTTGATTAGGTTTTTTTTCATTATTATCGTATAGTACATATCGTTATCCTGTATTGCAATTATGATTGGTCACTGGTTCCCGCGAGTAGAGTTTAACTTCTTTGGCCCCTTTATTCATGGATAAGAAATTAGGTACTTTTAACTCCTGTCGAATTTTCCTTGTTGTAGCATAAGAATCCCTAGTAACGGGATATCCTGAAATGAAATAGGGCAAAAATTAAGAAAAAAAAAAGACGTTTTACTCCGACTGGACTGACTATAGAAGGAAACTTAGGAAGATGCCATCGTGGAATTATACTCAGCTATGAGATCAGCATCATCGACGTCCATACTGCTTCGGGAGTGAATTTAAGAAAAAAAACACACCAAAAACCAACGTGTCCAATTCTGCGGGGGTGAGATTAAAAAGAAAACAAAACATTTTTTTTGTTAAGCAGTAAGAAAAAATAAAGTATGAAATGAGCTAACTCCCCGATTATTTCTCTTCTCTTCCCTTCTCCCGAGGTTTCTCTTTCTCTTCTAAACAGGTACAAGGCACATCTTAACCGAGCAGCCAGGATATCATGGGAGGCCGGGGACGGCAAAGGATCAGGCCATCCGATCCTTAGGATCATCCTTAGGTGAGTGACGTATGTGGTCCCTTCTGGACCAGGATGTGTGCATTTCGTTTTTTTTTGGTCTCCGTTACAGGGAGACAGGCACGATTTCGTTTTTGTTCATGGCAACGTGACAGCGCAGGTTCTTTTGGTGAACTCACCCCACACTCTCCACCACTTAGTCGAGGTGCTAGCGTGCCGACCTGGTGACCGTTGTCACGGAGTGATCTGTCAGCTCACGCTGACAGTCTGGACTTCACGTCCAAGACCATCACTCAAACATTAGTTGAATAACAAATGGCGCACAACGTGGGGCCACCTCAGTCAACTTCGGTGTCTAAATGTGTTTGACACTGAGACTGCTTTGTAGATATGGACATTTGGCTGCTAGCTAATTATCTGACTAGGTAGTCTCATATCTAGTGGAAGATACATGCGGACCTGAGGCTGACTGGTTTTGTTGTTCAGTACTTTTTTTTTAGAGTAAAGCTTGTGGCTTTGACACGTTGTGCGCGTCTATTGTTATGTTCCATAACAAATGGCGCCCAACGTGGGGCCACCTCAGTTAGACTTCGGTGGTCCAAGTGTAAATTTTACTGGGGACTGAGATGATGAGTGATACGATCATCTGGTATCAGCTAGTTGATTGACCTCTGGTCTCATATCCAGTGGAAGTTATATGCGGACCTGAGTCTAACTGGTTTGTTGGTCGAAAATTTTAGTAGAGTAACGTTAGAGTTTTGAAAGTTTTGCTATATTTTTTTTGTTTTTGAGATTTGAGTAAAGTAAAGTTTGTTTTTGAAAGTTTTGAATTATTTTTGGGAATCTTTGAATTGTTGGTACATCTTTTCCTCTGGCCTTCAGCCATGGAAATGGCAGGTTGCCTCACACAAACATTTTTGTTTGTGCTCTCACGGAGGCATGTCTTTGTTGGCCAACTGGCTGGACAGAGTCGTGAGTCTGTGAGACGACTTTTTGGCTTTTAGCTAACTAGTTGACCAGATTTATGGCTCTGCCCGGCTAGAAGACTAACTAGATATGACGATCAGGTGAAGAGGAGGGAAGGAGTTTTCAGAGGATGGAAGTGATGCTGGAGACCTTCAGTAATCAGGAGTTGGCATACTGCTAACTGCCTGGCTGAAGAATTCCCGGTAACATTTTCAGTCTTTTACATCTCCAACTCTACTTTTCCCAGATCTCTGTGAGAGCGCAAATTCCTCTTCATGCATACATTCACGTCACCCTCCGAAGGAGATCCTGACCTGAGGAGAGGAAAGGAGGAGCTGTTGGAGGATGGGAGCAGCACCAGAGACCTTCAGTGATCAGGAGTTGGCATACTGCTAGCTGCCTGGCTGAAGAGTCTCTGGTGGCGTTCTCAGTCTTTGACAGCGACGACCAACTTTTCTTCGGGTCCTCAAATTATGTATACCAATGTGGTGTTCATTGTATGGGAGAGCCTCGGGGAGGAGGAGGAGAGAGGGACAAGCATTCATCCGTGTGACACTTTAGTTATATACTTTCTTCTCGGTAGAAGAAAATTTTTGGAAATCGTGTGAGTACATTCTTCTTTGCAGAAAGAGAAATTCTGTGAAACTTTAGTTATATACTCTCTGCTCGGTAGAAGAAATTTTTTGGAAACCCATTTATACTCGTTCGTTTTTTTGAAGAAATTTTGCTGAATTGTTTGATATTCATTCTTCCTTGTAGAAGAAAATTTTTGAATTGTTGATATTCATTCTTCTATATAGGAGAAATACTTTGAAAATACTTGAGACTCATTCTTCCTGTTAGAAGAAATTTTTTTGAAATTATTTGATAACAGTCTTCCTTGTAGAAGAAAATTTTTGAATTGTTGATATTCATTCTTCTTTATAGGAAAAATATTTCGAAATTACTTGAGCCTCATTCTTCCTGTTAGAAGAAATTTTTTTGAGATTATTTGATATTCATTCTTCCTTGTAGAAGAAAATTTTTGAATTGTTGATATTCGTTCTTCTTTATAGGAAAAAATTTTTCGAAATCACCTGATACTCATTCTTCCTGGTAGAAGAAATTTTTTGAAATTATTTGTTAACATTCTTCCTTGTAGAAGAAATTTTTGAAAAAGTTTGATATTCATCCTTCTTGGTAGAGGAGAATTTTTGGCCACGCATCCTTCTTAATCGAAAATAATTATTAGGTTCACTTTGAAAAATCCTTACGACACTTGTGCGCCTCGAACAGGCACAATGGCGTTGGCAAGAACTCCGCCGGAAACGGTGCCATTAGAAATTTGCTCAATCTGCCAGGATACGGACTGGACGATTAAATCACGAGCGGTGTCCACCTATTGTGGGCATATCTTCCACAAGAAGTGTCTCCAGAAATGGATTAAATAGAAGGCCGGCTGTCCAAATTGTAGGCTGTTTCTTAATCAGACTGACTTCTATACCTATACCGGCCCGACAGGCAACCGCCCAATGACCAGAGCATTCGGTCAAGAATCTTTCCTTTCTACATCACGGCAGATGACCTCGTCGCCGACGCCGCTGCCCTCGCTACCTACAAGCCCGCAGCGAAATCGCTCAAATGAAAAGATCCCTAGATCAAGTCCCGCGCGCGGCGCTGTCAGACGCGAGCCGGCAGTAGGTGAAACATATTTAGACCTCGCAGGTCTACAAGCATAAATCGCCGACCTAGTCAGAGGCGAGATGTCACGCTGCCTCAATGATTTTCGAGCCGAACTACAGTCTCAATCCCAAGATATCCCTTGTCCACGCCCTGCGATGCCACGCATGTCACAACCACTACTTCCGGGCCTTGAGCTGCCACGGAATTCTAATCAAGCATTCAACCATAGTCAGCCGAATAGCGCTGGCCAAGACCAGAGGTCAGTACCAACAAGATCTCCTCCTCGAATACCTTCTTTTCAAGAACCATTTTGAGAGGCAGAAGGAGTCCCTCGATCATCGCCTCAACGTAGTCCTAGGCTTTCGTCAAGCCCTATTAAGGGGTGGAGGCTACTGTATAACGGGGACAATTCCATCTTATCCGTGGAAGACTTCATCTTCCGGGTAGAGGCGCTAACGAATACCACCTTGTACGGTGACTTCGACCTCTTGGTCAGTTGTCGAGTTTGCGCAGCGAAAAACATGAGACGGGTCGGGAGCCACAGCACCAGCTTCCGGCCAAGCGCAACGAGGTATCCTCGAACAACTCCGACCCCTGGTACAGTACCTCAGACAACAGTCCCAACGACTGCAGTAGCATAGAGCAGTCAAGCCCCGCAGCAATAAGTACACCAGCAACGTTCCAGATAATATCCCTAACAGTTTAAAAGTCGTAATCGATGATTCCGAAAAGCATTCGTCCGTATTGGACATAGAAGTCACAAATTCCAACTTGGGGGATAACATCTGCACTAGCGACCGCATACTAGACCTTTCGTCGGATCCGTCGTTAATCTTTGACGTTCCATTAATGCCCATCGCGACGAAGCCTACGAGCATTGCTGAGGAGGAGATCCAGAGTCCCACCTATCAGATATTAAGACGGCCATCAACCTCTGTGATGACGAGTGGCCGTGAGCCGGCTAAATATCCACTGACGCCAGACCAGGAGCGCCTGAACAATTATCGCGCCGTAAAAAATAGGATCTTCTCTGATGTAACCATGACAAATCTGAACTATTGCCCAACCAGAAAAAAATCGACTGTTCGGTGGCGCGAGCATATCACGCGTGTCAAAGCAGAGAGGAAGAAGTTGGCCCACATCACAGTGTCCGTACCAGACGACATTCGGCCGTATGCTGAAGTACACCTACTCGGGCAAACCGTGTCAGGACTATTAGACAGTGGTGCCACTGTCAGTATCCTGTGCCGGGGAGCTCTTGAGTGGTTGGCGGAGGCGGAGGTCCAATGGAAGAGGTACAAGACTCAAGTGGAGCTAGCTAATGGTGCCATGACAAGTGTTCATGGTCATGTAGACCTGGATGTAACATTCCGAGGTGAGACTCAGAACGTGCGTTTCTACGTGGTTCCGGGGCTCACTCAAGCTCTGTACCTGGGGATAGACTTCTGGCGCTTATTTGAGTTAGCTGCAGATATCCTGGGTGCAGTTGCGGAGGTGAAACCAGGTCTGTTAGCGGCCTCAGACACTGACTGCCATCTTCTTTCGGAGCAAGAGTCGAAACGCCCAGAAGCCACCAAACAGTTGTTTCCATCTTCTGGCGATGCACTTCCGATAAAATAACGTTTTTATCCTATATCACCAGCAGTACAAAGTCTGATGGACGCCGAATTGGAGCGAATGTTATCACTGGGAGTGATAGAAGAGAGCCAGAGCCCATGGAGCTCTCCAGTAGTCCTAGTAAGGAAGCCAGGGAAGGTCCGACTTTGTTTTGACGCCAGGAAGGTAAATTCTGTCACGAAAAAGGACGCCTATCCGCTACCGCAGATAGACGGAATTCTGGGTCTACTGTCTCCGGCAAAATACATCACAAGTCTGGACCTGAAGGACGCATTCTGGCAGATCCTGCTAGACCAAGAGTCCCGAGAGAAGACCGCTTTTACAGTGCCGGGTCACGCACTCTATCATTTCACAGTGATGCCCTTCGGACTATGCAACGCGCCTCAAACTATGTGCCGCCTTATGGACAAAGTAATCTCATTCGATCTTCGCGACAACGTCCTGGTCTACTTGGATGACCTGCTAATTCCGTCTCAAGACTTTGATTCACACCTAGCGTTGTGCTGTCCGCTAGTGGAACGTACACGCAAATTTGAAGTTAGTGAAACTGAAATGAATTCACTGGTAAATTTGGATCAAGGTCAGTGGTCGAATATCTTAACAAAAACAAACGGTGTTCACTACGTTTTAACTTTCAATAAATTATTAAACTTAGTTCTTAAGATTATCCACTAATTACACCGAAATCAGATTCTGTATTTAAGTTGTTAGGTCAGAGATCCATACACACTAGAAAACACTTGTCACAGACTTAGAATGTACGATTATCAAGAATAGATATTTGGGATAAAACTCAATATATAAGTTTTGGGTCAGAGAATTTTTGTATCACACTGAAAACACTTATTGGCAGAAAGTTGCCATATAAAATCGTCTATATATGTAAAATTGATGTAGAATAAAGTCAAATTATGATATTTATTAAATATGCATCAGAAGAATATAATATGTAAATATATATATGAGTAAATATATAATAAAATAGATGTATGAATAAATATTATTTTGTTACAAGTGACTGGTACTCACCGATCTACAACTTGACGCTGGAGGGTTGGCTTTAAGCTAATGTTAAGACCCTTTGTTCTAACCATGGGTTAGAACAATTCTTTATTCCCGTCGAGACCAGAAATAAAGTGTTAATGTTAGTAAGATACTATCTCAGTCGAGACCCGAGATAATATTCTTTAAGTCAGTCGAGACCCGGCTTAAAATGTTATCTTATCTTCAGTCGAGACCCGAAATAAGATGCGTTTATTCCCGTCGAGACCAGAAATAATGTTAGTAAATATCTTAACTTCAGTCGAGACCCGAATTAAGATGTGTTTATTCCCGTCGAGACCAGAAATAATTGTTAGTAAATATCTTATCTTCAGTCGAGACCCGAAATAAGATGCGTTTATTCCCGTCGAGACCAGAAATAATGTTAGTAAATATCTTAACTTCAGTCGAGACCCGAATTAAGATGCGTTTATTCCCGTCGAGACCAGAAATAATGTTAGTAAATATCTTAACTTCAGTCGAGACCCGAATTAAGATGTGTTTATTCCCGTCGAAACCAGAAATAATTGTTAGTAGATATCTTAACTTCAGTCGAGACCCGAATTAAGATGTGTTTATTCCCGTCGAGACCAGAAATAATTGTTAGTAGATATCTTAACTTCAGTCGAGACCCGAATTAAGATGCGTTTATTCCCGTCGAGACCAGAAATAATTGTTAGTAGATATCTTAACTTCAGTCGAGACCCGAATTAAGATGCGTGTATTCCCGTCGAGACCAGAAATAATTGTTAGTAGATATCTTAACTTCAGTCGAGACCCGAATTAAGATGTGTTTATTCCCGTCGATACCAGAAATAATTGTTAGTTGTTAAAGTGATATATCAGTCGATACCCGATATAAATGTTAGTCCCTACACAGCCAACTTACCCCAAGCGATGCCAAGCACAAAAAGAGATCGAGATCAGTCAGCTTGTCGTTTATATAGCCCTTGATTGCACACGACACCACTGATAGAGTAGCAGCGGCGCATGATTACAAGAATTGGCAGTGCAGCTGTGATCTTACGGTACTAGCATAGCAATGCATAGCAACAAGAATTTTTAGAGCTTCACATGCTGCTGTGTTAAATTAATTATATTTGCAAAAAATATTTTCTCTATCACGTTGGATAGTACCTACTTGAAATGATGATAATGATAGAGTTGCAAATTGATCGGCTTGATCTGATTATATTTGTGCCATGCATTTTATGCTACATGACAATGCTTTTGTTAAAAGTTGTACCTATTTTTAGGGAACATTGCAATTAGAGTAAATTTATTTGTTTTTCAGAACTCAATTTTAGCATGGTATTTTTTAATATGTTCCCTTTACAGGAATTGTGTTTATCACGACTCTAAAGGTTCAAACGTATGAGAATAATTTTAATTTAATCTACTCGAAAAGGCTGTATACTTTTGTATTGTATTTGTGCAATATGTTAAATAGATGACAAATACAGACAAATACATGGCTTTGTTTGGTTGTGTCTCTGTGTTTTGATTGAGAGTGATTAAATTAGATTTAATTTTATAAAAAATTTCATGTTTTGTTTTCAGGATATTTTCTTTTCAGAAGTTACCTGTTAAAAAATATATATTCGAAGCAATTTGGTTCGAACATACTGTCCCCCGTTGAAAGGCTAGAAATGTCTTTCAAGTAATTAATTGTAAAGCAATGAGAGAATATTTTGAGCCAAATCATTGAGGGAGAAACTTGTAGCCGTATTACTAAGATTCACAATTTTAACTTTCTTGTATCGGTAGGATACATATTTTGGATATTTTCCGTTTTACAAGACCATTTTTCGTTTTGATGCTTACTACACGGATATATTTGTCAGCACCTGGATGAACTTCAATTATTCGTCCTAATAACCAACGGCAAGCTACCAAATTCGGTTCTTTGATGATAACTAAATCTCCTACTTTAGGATTTGATATTGGAGTCTGTCATTTAGGTCTATTTTGTAGGGAATTTAGATAATCGTGAGCCATTTATGCCAAAACTGTTGTTGCAACAGTTGGAGATGTTTCCATATGGTGAGTGATGAAACCTTATTTTCCAAAACAGGTTCTGGTGAAAGTAATAAGGAAGTGCCAATTAAAAAATGTCCCGGAGTTAGAACATTGAGATCGTCTGGATCTTCTGTGATAGGACATAGAGGCCTGGAATTTAGACAGGCTTCAATTTGTGTCAAAACTGTTGCAAATTCTTCAAATGTCAATGAAAAATTCCCTAAAATTCGCTTCAAATGGAATTTTATGGATTTAACTCCGGCCTACCACAATCCTCCAAAATGAGGTGCGGAAGGCGGGTTAAAATGCCAACATATCCCGTCTTGGGCTAGTGTTTCTGCCATCTGCTTGTTAGCTTGCAATATGGCTGTTTTGAACTCTTTTTGTAGGACTTTGTCAGCTCCAACGAAATTAGAGCCACAGTCTGAAAAGATATCTGTGCAGAGTCCCCTTCGGCTGGAGAAAAGGCGAAAAGCTCCTATAAAGGCTGCTGTGGACAAATCTGACACAGCTTATATATGAATGGCTTTGGTTGCCATGCAAATGAAGATGCATATATACCCTTTATATACCCGATTATTTCGAAATTTAGAAACTTTTAAATTGAAAGGACCAGCATAGTCTAGGCCAGTTTGTTGAAACGGTCTAGTCATATTGACCCGTGGTGAAGGTAGATTTCCCATAATTTGATTTTTGATAGTTGCGGATTGCTTAAAGCAAGTTATACATTTATGTAACACTTGTTTTATGGTTTTACGTCCTTGTGGAATCCAAAATTCGTTTCGAATGATGGATAATACCAGTTGCGGGCCTCCATGCAGCGTTTTTGTATGGAAGTGTTCAATGATTAAAATGGTTAGTTTGCTGTCCTTTGGCAGGAGTATTGGCTGTTTTTGATTATAAGAAATGTTAGCATTTCTCAATCGACCACCTAGCCGAATTAATCCGTTGTTATCTAAGAATGGGTTGAGTGATAACATCTTGCTTCTAACTGGAAGCGGATTTTGTTCTTGTAGACATTTAATTTCAGTACCGAAAGCGGCATTCTGTGCTGCTTTAATGAGCCGAATTTTCACTTGAGCGATTTCTGTTGGAAGAAGTAATTTTGGGTCCATTGGTTGTTCTTAGATGGATTTCACCGATGGACTTTTGCATTTATTTATGAACCTAATGCAATACGCAATTATGCGTTGTAATTTTGAAAAGCTGGAAAATTTTCCAAACAAATCGTCGAAGTTTGAATGAGCTATTGTGAAATGAGTTACGCGTCTTTGTTCAGTTTCAGGCTCATTAGCTGGAATTGTCTTAGATTTCGGCCAATCATTTTCACTGTCCTGCAGCCAATGAGGTCCATGATCAATCAATAATGAAGACTTAATTCCTCTGGAATTGCAGTCGGCTGGATTGTCAGCAGACCTTACATGATGCCATGCCTTGATGTCGACCAAGTTCTGAATTTCCGCCACCCTATTAGCCACATATGTCTTGTACTTATTAGGATGACTACGAATCCAAGCTAATACAATAGATGAGTCTGTCCAAGCAAACGTAGGAACTTGATCAAATTTTAAATCGATTTTAACACGATTTATGAGCCGTGCTACCAATACCGCCCCGCACAATTCAAGACGTGGAAGAGATACGGATTTGACAGGCGCTACCTTTGATTTTGCCATGAGTAAATTGACTTGAACAAACCCTTCTTCATCAACAACTCTAATATAAACAGCGGCAGAATACGCTTGATTGGAAGCATCTGAAAATCCATGAATTTGACAGGTGGATAGGTTACTTGTAGTATGTAACCAACGTGGTATGTTGATACTACTAATATGATGTAATTCTGCTTTAAATTCGCGACACTGCTTATCAACGGATGCCGGTATTGGTTCATCCCATGAACAACCTGCAAGCCATAACGCTTGCATCAATATTTTGGCAATGATTATAATTGGTGATATCCAGCCAAGTGGATCGAAAAGCGTTGCAATTTCTGAAAGAATTGAACGCTTTGTAGAGAGGCAATCTGATTTCCTTTTGTATTGTAGCGTGAAATAATCAGATCCTGGAAACCAATGAATGCCTAAAGTTTTTACGGACTCATCGCTTGCGAATCGCAAAGGAAGTTCAACTTCTCTGTATGGTTCGGGTATCCTAGATAGTAAATCTGAAGAATTGCTAACCCATTTCCTCAAATTAAATCCGCCGGAAGATAACAGATTGATAAGTTGATCTTGTATTTGGTAGGCTTCTTCCTTTGTATCTGAGCCTGTAAGAAGGTCATCAACATAGAAGTCACAAGACACTATCTTCGCAGCTTCGGGGAATTTGTCAGCTTCATCAATGGCTAGTTGATTCAGCGTTTTTATTGCGAGATAGGGAGCTGGCGTGGTGCCAAAGGTTCCAGTGGTTAATTTGTAATCTTTAATTGGTTCATTTTGATTATTCCTCCAAAGTATTCTTTGGTAGGTTTGATCTGGAGGTTGTACCTTTATCATCCGGTACATTTTCTCTATGTCAGCAGACATAGCGAATTTGTACTTTCGCCATCTGAGGATGATTGAGAAGAGTTCAGACTGCAGTACTGGACCCGTATGCAGCTGCTCGTTTAGACTTTTTCCATTAGTCATTTTTGCTGAAGCATCAAAGACGACGCGAACCTTTGTAGTGGTGCTATCTTTGATGACAGCATGATGAAGAAGATAGTAACTTTGTTCGTTGCTTACTATCTTGTTAGCCACTGTCATGTGACCTCATGTCTTGTCTTCATTAATACAAGTTTTGTATTCCTGATAGAGTTCAGGATTTCGTTCTAATTGCCGTTCTAGGCTGTAGAACCTACGTAATGCAATACCTCGAGAGTCGCCTAGGCTAGGGCTTTCTGTGGTGAAAGGCAGACGAACTTCGTAACGGCCGTGTGCGTTACGAAAATGAGTTTTTTGGTAAAACTCTTCACATTCTTGATCTGCTTTAGACAGCTTTCTTCCTGGATTAACTTCTTCAGTTTCCCAGAACTGACGTAAAAGTTTATCCAGTGAAGTGTCGTCGTCGTAATGAGCCTTTTCTGTTAACGCAGATGCTGTTAAGAATGTGGATGTATTTTTTAACTTTTCGAAAAGTATCCATCCGAGGGTACTGTTTTGGGCAGTTGGTGTTCCTGGAGGACCTTTCCGTAAACCTTCCAAAAGAATTTCACTGTACACATCTGCTCCTAAAAGCAGGTCAATTTTTCCTGCTTTAAAGAAAAACGGATCGGCAAGTGGTAGCTCATGTATATGACTCCATTCTTTGTTTGGAATGGTTGAAGGAGGTAAAATGTTCGTAATTGTATCCACTATAAGGGCTGTAACTGTCGTTGCCTTAGTTGTGGTTGAATAAGTATAAATGTTCAATACAGTTTGTTTTTGAACATTTGTAGTTTCAGTTTTTCCCAGGCCAGTGATTTGAATTTCCAGGTTTGTAGTGGTTGATTGCAGCTTACGTGCGGCGGCTTGGGTTACAAATGAAACTTGAGAGCCTGAATCTATCAAAGCTCTCATTACCAACATATTTCCCTTTTTTGTAGGAACGTTTAGCAATGCTGTTGCAAGCATTGCTTGTTTGGTATGATGATTTTTTGCGTGAAGCGTGTGAATAGAGTTATTGGATGTGGAAGGTGAATTGCAAGGTTGAGCTTCTGATTGCTGCTCCCTTGGCTTGGATTGGGTCGAGACCTTTGGAGTAGCATTATTCCTGTGAAGTAAAGAATGATGCCTCCTTCCACATCGCTGACATGAAAACTTACTCGTACAAGTTTTCGTGTTGTGGCCTTTTGATAGGCAATTATTACACAATTGATTTGATGTGACAATTTTGAATTTATTGTCTACATCGAGTTTTATAAATTTCGGACATTTAAATAGACGGTGCTGCTCTTTGCACAAAGGACATGCTTGGGTGTATGAAGTAAAATGGGTAGATGCTCTCGGGACATGAGCATTTTTGTTGACTAGGGACGGTTTGGTATCGACTATGGCTTCTAAAATTCTAAATCTAGATTGTAAAAATAATTTTAAGGACTCGAAAGTGGGAAGTCCTTCTGCAGTATTGACCTCTTGTTCCCATGCACGGTGCGTTTCTGCTGGTAAACATTGTACCACCATATAGATGAGAACTGCATCCCATTGCTTAGTGGAGACTTGCAATGCCTCGAGTTCGAAGATACATTCGGAAGACTTATCTAGCAAGGTTTTGATAGCCTTGGCTGATTCGTGGGCTGCTTTAGGTAGATTAAAGAGTGCTTTCAATTGGGTATTTACCAAGACTCGTTTATTATCATACCTTTCAAGCAATATCTTCCATGCGCTGTCATAACTCGAGTTGGTCATAGGAAATTGACGCAATAAGTTCTCTGCTTCTCCAGATACACTTGACTTCAAATAATGCAATTTCTGCACCGGAGATAACGCAGAATTTGAATGTACCAGGGAATTGAATAGATCGTGAAAAGGCCTCCATGAATCGTAAGAACCTGAGAATTTTGGGATTGTGATGCTAGGTACTCTCAGAGACGATGAAGTTTCATGTTCTGACTTTGGACTTGATTCAACCTTTGTTTCGAATGCATCTAATGCATCCCTAAGAATACCTCGAAACATGAAGTATTTGTTTTCCACATTTGAAAATTGATCGTTTGCGAAATAATCGTAATTTTGAAGTTCACTATCTTCCAAGGCTTGCGTGGATTGGATAATTGTATAGTGATCTTTCTTATAATCTGACCAAATTTTACTTAGAGCGGTTAATCGCTCAGAAATGAAACCTTTCGTTCGTTTTTCTACATCAGTCTTGGTGTAGTTATTGAACGATTTTTCGAAGATTATTGCAGAGGTGGCTTGGTTGCCCAAAAGCTTAAAAGATTGACAAAATAAAACACTAGACCTTAGATCCGGCTCGAAGGACCATAAAATGTAATGTCCGCTAGTGGAACGTACACGCAAATTTGAAGTTAGTGAAACTGAAATGAATTCACTGGTAAATGTGGATCAAGATCAGTGGTCGAATATCTTAACAAAAACAAACGCTGTTCACTACGTTTTAACTTTCAATAAATTATTACACTTAGTTCTTAAGATTATCCACTAATTACACCAAAATCAGATTCTGTATTTAAGTTGTTAGGTCAGAGATCCATACACACTAGAAAACACTTGTCACAGACTTAGAATGTACGATTATCAAGAATAGTTATTTGGGATAAAACTCAATATATAAGTTTTTGGTCAGAGAATTTTTGTATCACACTGAAAACACTTATTGGCAGAAAGTTGCAATATAAAATCGTCAATATATATATATATGTAAAATTGATGTAGAATAAAGTCAAATTATGATATTTATTAAATATGCATTAGAAGAATATAATATGTAAATATATATATGAGTAAATATATAATAAAATAGATGTATGAATAAATATTATTTTTTTACAAGTGACTGGTACTCACCGATCTACAACTTGACGCTGGAGGGTTGGCTTTAAGCTAATGTTAAGACCCTTTGTTCTAACCATGGGTTAGAACAATTCTTTATTCCCGTCGAGACCAGAAATAAAGTGTTAATGTTAGTAAGATACTATCTCAGTTGAGACCCGAGATAATATTCTTTAAGTCAGTCGAGACCCGGCTCAAAGTGTTATCTTATCTTCAGTCGAGACCCGAAATAAGATGCGTTTATTCCCTTCGAGACCAGAAATAATGTTAGTAAATATCTTAACTTCAGTCGAGACCCGCATTAAGATGTGTTTATTCCCGTCGATACCAGAAATAATTGTTAGTTGTTAAAGTGATATATCAGTCGATACCCGATATAAATGTTAGTCCCTACACAGCCAACTTACCCCAAGCGATGCCAAGCACAAAAAGAGATCGAGATCAGTCAGCTTGTCGTTTATATAGCCCTTGATTGCACACGACACCACTGATAGAGTAGCAGCGGCGCATGATTACAAGAATTGGCAGTGCAGCTGTGATCTTACGGTACTAGCGATAAAATTTGCCTAGCAACGAACAAAAATGCATAGCAACAAGAATTTTTAGAGCTTCACATGCTGCTGTGTTAAATTAATTATATTTGCAAAAAATATTTTCTCTATCACGTTGGATAGTACCTACTTGAAATGATGATAATGATAGAGTTGCAAATTGATCGGCTTGATCTGATTATATTTGTGCCATGCATTTTATGCTACATGACAATGCTTTTGTTAAAAGCTGTACCTATTTTTAGGGAACATTGTAATTAGAGTAAATTTATTTGTTTTTCAGAACTCAATTTTAGCATGGTATTTTTTAATATGTTCCCTTTACAGGAATTGTGTTTATCACGACTCTAAAGGTTCAAACGTATGAGAATAATTTTAATTTAATCTACTCGAAAAGGCTGTATACTTTTGTATTGTATTTGTGCAATATGTTAAATAGATGACAAATACATGGCTTTGTTTGGTTGTGTCTCTGTGTTTTGATTGAGAGTGATTAAATTAGATTTAATTTTATAAAAAATTTCATGTTTTGTTTTCAGGATATTTTCTTTTCAGAAGTTACCTGTTAAAAAATATATATTCGAAGCAATTTGGTTCGAACAAGCGTTGCTATGTTGTGACCCAGGTGCCCATTGACCCGAACCATAACCATAAAACCAATACACCAATACATTGCCCTATGCAATATATTGGCGTATATCAGAAATGACCCTGAAAATAAAAATATTTTAATTCTATTTCAATTTTAAACGCATTTAAAAATGCATTTTCATACTGAAACAAAATGCAATTTAGCATAAATTGCATTTTGTTATCAGTCATACATATATTCAGTTCGCACGGCATGATACTTACCTACATGCCGTACAAGGTACATACATATCTTACCTGAACTCCGTCAAATTTCTTGCATGTATATACATGCAATTCCTAAATTCATAAGAATTAATCGTATGTACATACAGACATACAATTATTCCTGTCGTTCTACTTAAAATATCATTTTTACAAGACACAGTGCATATCAGATTTCATGCATATGCACTGCGTCTAAACTTTTTGTACTTTCCCACGTACGATTCTTCACGTCCTGGGAAAGTAATAAAAGTAAAAAAAGCTTTTTTTGAAGCTATGCTCGGTACCTGGGTGCAATATCGCCGATCCTCTAGGAGTTCGCTTTTAAAATTCGTTGGGCAGAGTCAAATAGAAATAAATCTTGTGCGAATAGAAAAATTCCTATGTGTACTTGCTATAATTGAAAGATTATTAAAATTTTGTGAAATACATAAAGTAGAAATAAATATTGTGCGAATAGATAAATTCCTATGTGTACTTGCTATAATTGAAAGATTACTAAAATTTTGTGAAATACATAAAGTAGAAATAAATATTGTGCAAATAGATAAAACCCTATGTGTACTTGCTTTAATTGAAAGATTACGAAAATTTTGTGCAATTCCTCTACCTGAATAAATATTGAAAACTACTAAAACTGTGTGCTCTCTATTACGAGCACGGCACGCAGTATACATCATTATGGTGGCAGCGAAACCAACAAAAATCAGTGCCCAAAAAAAATAATAATAAAAAAGAAAAAAAATTTCAATAAAATCTGCCACAGTAACATTTTGGTGGCAGCGGTATTTTTTTTTACAACAATCAGTGCCATAAATTAAAAAAAAAAAAATTTAATCCAAACAATAAACTGGAAAATATTCAATCAGTGTTAATTACTGAAACCCATAACAACGTTATGTACAAAAAAGTGATTAAAAAAAAAATTATTAAGAGTAACAAAAAATAAATTTCGTAAAAAAAAAATAAAAAAAAAAAAAAAAACCGGGTACCCAGTAAAGGGTACTTAGAGGAAATAATCGTTTAGAGTGCCTTAGTGCTCCAACGTGGGAAAGTTGCGAGGCTTCATCCCTGCCTCAGTTAAGACGTTTCTTAAGAAGGAAGGAAGGAAGGTCGTAACAATTCGTCAAACAGTACACCCAACGCAACAACATCTCTGTTTCATTTAGTGTTCACTTCACCACTTCAACTTAGGAAACATCAACCAAAACTACATTAGAAAAAAACGTAAATACCGGCATCTGCATCATTACAAGTGGATAAAGTTAAAGGTATCGTGGAAAAACAATTTTCTTCTCATTTGGTTTTTCGTTTTTTCTCTATATATATATACACACATACAAATTGTTTAATTGTCAATTAATTCTCACCAAAATACGTTTAATGCAGCACACATTTTTCTTTTACCTGTAAACATATATATATATATATTGCCTTTTATTTTTATTTTTTTTTAATGAATATACATGGAAGAGACCTTTAGCTAAAAGAAACGATCTATCAATAATTGCTAATCTCAGTCCTAAATTGTTTCTTCAAATGTGCGTTTTTACGGAAATTAATATCAAAATTCACTTGTTTATAGGAAGTTCGTCCACACATTTTCTGATTATATACATATATTTACATTCGATCGTCATTTACATACAATTATATATGAATATATAAATATTGTGTATGAAAAGAGAAAAACAATTTCATCCATTCTCTTCAATTTTTGATTAATTTAAAGAAACGTTCAATCCAACACGGAAAAATTGAACTCCCGCTCTTCCTAGAAGCGACCTCTGCGGCAAGACCTCGTGAGCTTGTTGGTCAGAGGACTTCGACAAAAATCAAATATCAATCCCCTGCGGTAGGACTTCGTGAGCCTATCGGTCAGGAGAAAGATATCGATTGGAAGGGCAATCAATTAACAATCTATAAATTTACAGATTAGATAATAAAGTACTTTTCCTCTTTATTGCATACATATGTGTATAAATCTAAATTTTTTTTTATATTCTATTGAAAATACGCACTTCATAAAAAAAAAATCGTTAATAATAATAATAATTCCTTTTTGTGTTGTGATAGAACATTTTTTTTCTCCTCCTACAAGTCCAGTTCTCCCTCAAAAAAAAAATTAATTAATTAACAGAGATATTTAAAAATAAGTAAATAAAAATCAGTTTTCTTTATTATACAAACATAAATTCTTAGCATTCTTTTTATTAGAAATCGAGAATTTCGTAATACCCAAAAAAATCCCAAAAATTATCATAACCTCCGTTACTGTACTTTACTCACTTCCTACAATTTACAAACTTTTTCTTTCAAGACAAAAATAATTACACATAACAAACTCGTTTTTTTTTTCTTTCGCAACTTATTACTGTTTAGAAATTTGACGATTAGTTTTCTACTCGGCTGTATTTTTTTTACATACAATATTCTCACATCTTGTATAGTCCCCCACAAATCAACCAAATCGAAGCTCGAAACTAACTCCCTTCACAAAACCACAATGACTGAAGAAACCATTTCTTTCGATGAGCTATACTCATCTCAAGTAGAAAAAAACAGTGCAATTAGGCTAATACTAGCGGCTTATCATCAAGCCGGTAAAATGAAACGTACCAATACCTTTGTCAAAGGTAAACTACAACAACTCGAAGAAATATGGAGCGCCTTCGAAAAAACAGAAGAACAAATAGTTCAGCATAAAGACTTCACGACCGACCACGATTATTTCAAAGAATCATGCTCAGATAAAACTGAGGATTGGTACATGTTGACGAAAGCAACACTTTCCGAAAGATTGAAATCAATCTCAGAAAGTACTATAAACAAGCAAAACCCCTTTCATATCCCATCACCCAGAGCTTCGTGGAGAATTCCAACCAAATCACAAGTTACAGAAGCTAATAAAGAAACAAATAGTCCACAAAATGAAAGTATTTTCAGAAGCCTAATTACAAAAATTAACTCAATTACAAGAGTTATACAATCATTAAACCCTGATACTTTACCTACAGTAAGTAAAACATACCTAGAACAAAAACTGGGTATCCTAGATAAACATTGGGCTGAATTCCAAGAACTCAACAATACAATCGAAATGCAATCTACGCCACAAGACCTAGAAAATAAATACTTTACTGAAGATGTTTTCGGTAAAACAGAAGCAGAATATGAAGAAACTGTAATTGCTATTCAAGAACATCTAGATACGCGCTTCCCTAATTACCAACATGACACACGAAATAACTCATCACACTTTCACAATGAAAGCACAGAAGTCAAAATTTCACATATCTCTTTATCAGAAATTAAATCGTTAATACCAAATTTTAACGGCGATACAAAAGACCTCCATAAATTCGTGTCATGTTGCGATGATATTAATAGACTTTATCCCAATACCGACCCAACAACCCTGTTTTCAATAATAAAAGTAAGCTATTTGGAGATGCCTACAATGTACTCAAGTACAATGATACAAGCAGGTGGTCAGATTTGAAGCAAATACTACTCGAAACAGTCGAAGTAAAATTAGAAAAGTCTGTACTCCAATCAAAACTCCAAAACACAAGACAAAGAGCAGGAGAGCCTGTCAAAGATTTCCTGCAACGAATTAATATGACACATGCTCAATTGAACGAAGCCACGCATTCATATACAACAGATAAACTACTGTTAAACTCTCTCGTACAGGACAACGAAAAACAAGCTATTAGAGCAACAGAGGATGGACTAATTAGCGAACAACTACAAACATTAGCCAAACTCCATGAAAATAGAGCATTAAAGCCCATAATGTCATATATTGGGGAGCAAGCATTACGCCTAGTATCAAAGGCAACAAAATTAGCAGCGAACTTTCCTCGCACCGCCCAATCAACACAAGTGCAGAACCCCTATTGCTATAAATGCAGAGTACAGGGACATTTAGCTCCAAAGTGTCCCCAGAACATTCATACAAACCCAACCCCAAATAAATATTTTTCAAATAATTTAAACAAAGGCAATCCTCCTAAGCAGGCTAGCACGTTCAACAGCACTACTCCTACATGCAGGTATTGTCACAAATTAGGACATACCATAGAAGTATGCAGGGCAAGGATAGCAAACCACGGGAATTTCTACAGAGGAAATATAAATCCCGTTGATCAAAACTTCAGAAAGCGAACGGAAAGTCCCAATAGAACTACAATCCCCCAAAAAGAGGTCAGCTTCAACCAGGTTCCAAATCCTAATTTTAGAAAAAATTCCCAGTCCTCGACAATACAACCCCAAAATGAACCAAGATCAAACAAAGATCACATACAAAATCCGAGAATATTTTTAACACACTCGGAAAACAAATCAAGGCGAGAGGAATTAGTCGGCAGCCCCTCGTAAATTCAAACAAAAGCCGACATACACACCAACCCAAATTAGATAATGCACATTTATTAAATGATAACTTAACGCTGAAAATTCCAATTACTATCAGCCCCAATTCCATTACCATTTCCATATCCACCAATGTATGCTCAAATAAAGAAACAAAGTTCCTTGTAGACACAGGAGCGGAAATAAGCCTAATAAAGTTCAATACGCTGAAAGCAGGTAGCACTTACTATAAAGATGCAATCTGCAAAATAAATACTTTATTTTCGGAATCTAAAACTACAGAAGGATTAATATTAGCAAAATTGGCAACTATATCAAGCGAAGAATCTGTAATACAACATCCCTTCCAAATAGTAGGAGAAAACTCGGCCTTGGCATATGACGGCCTAATTGGCCACGACTTCTTGTCCCGATACAACTCTTGTATCAATTATAGAAACAAGACAATTTCCTTAGAGGTGAAGCAATGTCATTCATCCTATCCCATAGAGCAATATCGCTCAGATTACCCAAATACATATCTCAGATATGATATTCCGGACGAGAAGTCTCTAAACAACCTTCTATATGCAAAAAAGAACTTGTTAACTAATAAGAACAATGAAAATATTAACAAGAATAAATCGCACGTTACAAAACAGGCAAGAAACACAAAACAGAAAGACTTTCCTAAACAAAAAATTCCACAAAAAACGGAATACACCCTAGAAACCAATAAAAACAAAGGTACATTGAATAACTTACATAATAAAATTATTTCAATTCCCGCTCGCTCTGAATCCATAATTCAAATTCCAACTTTGTCAACTACGGAATCGGTATATTTTAAAAAAGAGGTAAAGCCAGGGTTGTTCATAGGTAATACCATAGTCAACCCATCACAAGGAATGGCAAAAGTACTAGTTCTCAACACGAATGAGCAGGACGTCGAACTGGCAATTCATGACATGAATCCAGAATGCCATGACCTTAATGACTTCGACAGCATCTCTACAGATTCCAACAGAGATCCAATTAGGGGCAGAATAAAAAAACTGCACACCCTGATTAAATTGGATCACTGTAATTTGGAAGAAGCCGAGAGTATTTGGAAACTTTGTAAGGATTTCAACGATCTCTTCTACTTAGAAGGGGATTTCCTAACGTTTACAAATGCAACCGAGCACAAAATCGAAACAGTCCCAAATAAACCTCACATATACACTAAACCGTACAGACTTCCAGAAACAAGCCGGAAAGAAATTACTCGGCAAATAAATGAAATGTTGGATTCGGAGATAATAAGCCCTTCAAATAGTCCGTGGAATTCTCCCCTACTTCTAGTTCCCAAAAAGCCGGATGAGCATGGGAACAAAAAATCGCGAGTCGTTGTAGATTTCCGCCGAGTAAATGACATTACTATTGGCGACGCTTACCCATTACCTAATATTACAGACATATTAGATCAATTGGGTAAGTCTAAATATTTTACAACGCTAGACCTCGCCAGCGGATTCCACCAAATTCGCATGGACGGAAAGGATAGAGCAAAAACTGCGTTTAGCACTCCTTATGGTCATTACGAGTTTAACTGTATGACATTTGGATTAAAAGGTGCACCCGCAACCTTCCAACGTGCCATGAATAATGTCCTTTCCGGACTCCAGGGCATCTACTGTTTCGTATACATGGACGATATTGTAGTCCATGGATACAATCTGAAAGACCATAATATCAGGCTAGCAAACGTATTTAGCCGCCTTCGGGATTTCAATTTAAAACTACAACCCGATAAGTGCCATTTCCTAAGAAAGGAAATAATGTATCTAGGGCACATCATTACTGAAAATGGAGTCAAGCCAGACCCGGCAAAAATTAAATCAGTTCAATCTTATCCCAGACCCAAGAAGGAAAAAGACATCAAAGACTTCCTTGGTTTCGTCGGCTATTATCGCCGCTTTATTCCCAATTTTTCTAAAATCGCGAAACATCTTACTAACCTTCTGAAAAAGGACACACCTTTCAAGTTCGATGCAATTTGCGATGAAGCATTTTGCGAATTAAGAAAAAAATTAATATCAGCACCAATTTTATCCTATCCCGATTTCGACAAAGAATTTTTTGTCACCTCCGATGCCAGTGACTACGCCATCGGAGCAGTCCTTTCCCAAGTAGATGATCAAGGAGATCATCCAATCGCCTATGTGAGTCGTGTTCTCAATGGTGCAGAGACTCGTTACTCAACAATCGAAAAAGAGCTTTTGGCAATTGTTTTCGCAGTTGAGCAATTCAGGCCATACGTTTATGGTAGACAGTTTACCATCATAACTGACCATAAACCATTAGTATGGCTAATGAATCTAAAGGACCATTCCTCAAGGCTAATGAGATGGAGAATACGTCTTGAGGAATATGACTAAAAAATAGTTCATAAACCTGGAAAACTCAACACAAATGCAGATGCTCTCAGTAGGGCTATCCCAGAAAATTCCGTAAAAACAACGGAACCTAACACCTATGTAAATGTGGTAACCAGGAATCAAGCCAAAGCTCAGGCGAATCTAGATACACCAAATCCAAATATTACTACTCCAAATCCAGATTTATCAGTAGTAAACAGTTCCTCAGTGATAATAACTGAGACCAATTTCCCATTACTTTTAACTAAAAACACAAATCCCAAATTTTTCATCTTGCCAATGCAAGATACAGAACTTGAAAGAGTGTTAAAATCTAAACTAAAACTTTTAGACAAACCTCCTCTACTAGAAAACAAACTGAACTTCTTTAAGAAGAAAGACTCCACAGTAATCATTTCAAAAGTCAATCTACCTTGCCGATCTCAAAGAGATAGATTAGACATTGAAAAGATTTTAACTGAGATCGGCTCATACACAGAAGCAAATCAGTTAAATCAGGTAAATATCTCCTTCCCGGTATTAGACCAACAAAATCTATCAACTATTAAAAACATTTTTACCAAGATCTTCGTTAACCAAAAAATAAATATAAAACTTCATCAAGATTCCATAAAGTATTTATCCAAGAGCAGTGATATTGAACGAGTTCTAAAAGATTTCCACTCTTTACCAACGGGAGGCCATCAAGGTGTCTCCCGAACAATTAAAAGAATTAAAAAACAATTCTATTGGCCTGGCATGTCAGACGATGTTGTAAGATATGTAAGGAAATGTAATCTTTGCCAAGTAAACAAAGTATCCAGAAATCCCAAGATTCCTATGAAAATCTCAAGCATAAGCTCAAAACCTTTTGAAAGAGTGTACCTAGATGTTGTAGGACCTCTCCCAATTTCCCATTCTGGAAATAAATACATCCTTACATTTCAAGACGATCTTTCCAAATTCTCTGAGGCTATTCCCATAGTCAATACTGAATCTAAGACATTAGCGGAAGCCTTCACGACAACAATAGTTTGTCGACACGGCATTCCAGAAAGTATCCTAACAGATCAGGGATCTAACCTCATAGGTGGCATGTTCGCCGAGGTATCTAAACTTCTAAAGATCAAAAAGCTCAAAACTACTCCATATCACCCTCAAACAAATGGTGCATTGGAGAGAAGTCATAGAGCTTTAGCAGAATACCTCAGATCTTATGTGGCGAAAGATCCTCAAGACTGGGATACATGGATTCCATATGCCATGTTTGTCTATAATACCACACCTCACTCGAGTACAAATTATACTCCCCGCGAACTCCTGTACGGATTCCCAGCCGAAATCCCAAATAACTTAAAATCATCTCCGACCGTTTGCTATAATTACGATAATTATGCAAACGAGTTAAAAGCACGTCTACAACACAGCTATAAAATTGCGAAAGATATAGCCATGGCACATAAAGAAAAGTCCAAAATCCAATATGACAAAAACACAGTTCAAAAATCTTTCAATATTGGAGACAATGTCTTAATAAAAAGCAGAGTAAGAGATAACAAATTCTCACCACTCTGGACAGGTCCATATGTGATTATAGAAATCAATTCTCCTGAGAACTCCACGGTGAAAATAAATAATAAAAATAAAAGAGTCCATAACAATGACTTAAAACTTTTCGTGGATTAATACAAAATTTCTTCTACTACAAATTCACCGCAAATGAATAAACAATATCGTCTTCCAGGTCCTCACAATGATGCAAACGGCATTTTTCCTAATCTGCATCCCATTCATCTCAGGCTCGGGGATAAAAATAAATCAAATAAATGCCAGCGCAGGCATTTATTTCGAAGAAATTGGCAGAGCCAATTTCTGCACCAACGAGTGGAAGATCGTTACCTACTACGATCTAGAGAACTTCAAGTCAGAATTTAGGAACATCAAATTCATCACTGAGCAAATTACGGCTATCTGCAAGAAATTGGATGGAAATTCAGCAATGGCACACACTTGTAACGGTACGTTGCTACAGATAAACCTTATCATAGCAAATATAGAATATAAAAATATGCTCCTAATAACTCAAAGCAGAAAACAAGAGCACTTTTAAATGTAATAGGATCAATTTCCAAAGCTCTTTTCGGCACATTAGATGAAGATGATGCCAAGTTGTATGATGAACAAATTCACAACCTCACTTTAAACCAAGACTCCCTCCTTTCCCTTATCAAAAGCCAAACCGCGATAATAGAAGCAACAGCTCAAATTTTTAATAAAACCAAGGCCGCAATTGAAAAGGAATTCCTGACTATGCATAAAAAGCTAGTTTCAATACAAATATCTACTTCATTAATGGAAAATAGAACACTAGATAATAAAATATCCATCGAAATAGAATCATTAATCTCACTTGTTTCATTAATGACATTCAGATATCAAAATACACAGTCAGAATTAATAGATCTTTTAATTGATTCCAAACATGGAACATTTCACCCTACACTAATATCATCTAATAAGATTGAAAAAATTTTATCAAAAATTAGGCAGGAGCTGCCGAGTTCAATAATGCTTCCCATAAATTCCAGAGACAATATATTTTCACAAATCTACAAATTAAGCACAATATCTGCAAATGTTTTCAACAACAAAATAATTATAGAACTTCGAATCCCACTTCCTTTTAAAGAATCCTACCAAATTTTCAAAGCAATGCCAATACCGACAATCCTAAACGGTTCATTCATATATATTGAACCATTAAAGGAATATATATTAATTGATTACAATCGTGATCACTACATCGAATTAACATTACAGGAAATCCACAATTGCGCAACGTTGGACCATACTCACTTTTATTGTAAAATTTCATCACCCATCCTTAATACAAACAATAGAGTAAATCAATGTGAAATCAACTTAATAAAAAAGGAACCTATTACATCAAAATGTAAAATTTTGACGTTAAAACAGAACTACTATATGAGACAATTATCGCAGCAAAATGCATGGCTTTTCTCCCTCAAAAAACCTTTCCATATAGATATCGTTTGTGAAGATTCAATTAGTTCAGAAACCCTGCAGGGAACAGGAACAATATTTATCTACCCAGGTTGTTATGTCCGCAGCAAAGAATTTATCTTGCACGGACATTACGTAAAAATATCAAAATTTAATTCCCATTTCATCCCAACAACAAACATTTCCAACATAATCGAAAATATGACGCTTCCCTCTTTGGAAACGTACAGAAGAACAAATCCTTTAAATATCACAAATAACATGGACGTTGATGAAATTTTAAAATCCATTCATCTTCAAGAAGAACGGGAATCAAATCCACTAAACCCAATTAACAAGCATCATATCCATCACTATGCGCTATCATATTTGACATTAGCATTAGTGTTGACTATCATATTTATCTACATTTACACGAAATACAAATCGAAAACCCGCAAAGGTACAAATATACCCCCGGAACATATACTTGAAGATGTTCCTGCGGCGGCACCAAGAAGACCTAATTTCAATATAACCCCTGCTCCCAACAGAAGAACTGCAGATAATTTCACCAAATAGTTCTAATATATTTAAATATATGTACTGCGTATTAGCATATATCCCGTGGACTCATGCTTCCAATCAAACAGCACAAGATACCGAAACTATAACGAACAAAGACTAACACAATAACCATTTCCATCCCCTAAGTCCTTAACACTTTCCCCACCAAAAGATCAAACAAGAAAAAAAAATGAAATTTAAAGGAACAACACAAAGTTTTTCTTTTCTCTCTCTCTAAGAAACATATATCTTTTTGTCAATGTTCTTTCATTCCCACTAGAAAACAGTCTATATGATAAATAAAAATCAACATAAATGTTAAAATAAATAAGTATTATGCCAAGAAAATTCGAAAAGCCAAAGCTGTAATTAGAAGAGAATGTTAATCCATATAAGAAACAAAACCTATTATATACATAACGGCTACCATAAATAAAAATATAATTAACAAGAGACAAATAAACAACTATTAATTAACGACAACTTTGAAAGTTGCAATACTACATTTATAATGTTACTTAACTAGAGTTAATATAGAGTAATTAGTAGCAACATCTATTTTATATACGAATTTTTTTCTCCCTCTCCGCTATTTCCTCCCTTATCCAACAGCATCATTAAAATAAAGCTCATAAAGTTATAACACTTAGGTGAAATTCTCCAGAAAAAACACACCAATTACAACCAACAAATATAAAAAACAAAAAAAAAACAATGACCTCTTAAAAGTGAAAACGAAAGCGGAAAACATAAGCAAGCGACACAACATACATATCGAAGGGAACCAAAAAAAATCCATATAAAATAACAATAAGTAACAACACGTCATCCTCAGAATTAAATCATTTATTATACAAAACCAATGAAAAAAAAACAAAACTTATAATAATAATAATTATAAAAAAATGGAATAATAAAGGGTTTTTTTTAATCCGAATGATCAATTGTCCGTATCCCAGTCTTCCTCGCTTGACACCGAGTATTCATAAATGGACCCCCACGGATGAACAGGAACGGTGGGAAAACACACGACGACATCCATATTAAGACCAAATCAAAAAAAAATATAAAGGGCTATAGAAAACCTCATGCAAATGCTTATCAGCTAGCTGCTTAATAACGACGCTATCAAAACAACTTCAGAAATTGTACGACTACCTCTCCCATTTCCTTCTCCTCCATATACCTTTTTTTTATTATTTTTTTTAACAGTAACTGAATATGAAAATGTATATAAAATAAATAGATAGCTACAACAACAAAAAAACAAATATGCAACCTAGATATATGTATATATATATAAAATAAATAAAAGGAGAACATCAAATTACTTAGAATAATTAAGTATAAAATAAATTAAAAAAAAAAAGGGGCTTTGCTAAAATTAACCATTAATATTACTATATCACAATAAATAAAGCAAAAATAGATACCTAGAACTACATTGTACATATTAATTAATGATCCAAACCATGTCAACAGAATATTTTGATTAATGTATCATAGATTCATGGTTAACTAAAAACATTACCTTATTTTAGAATTTGAATAGGTAATTTTTTTTATTATTAGAAAGAAAGTTTTCCTCTTAAAAAGAATAAAACTTTCTTTTCCCCAGGGGGGAGGGATGTTGTGACCCAGGTGCCCATTGATCCGAACCATAACCATAAAACCAATACACCTATACATTGCCCTATGCAATATATTGGCGTATATCAGAAATCACCCTGAAAATAAAAATATTTTAATTCTATTTCAATTTTAAACGCATTTAAAAATGCATTTTCATACTGAAACAAAATGCAATTTAGCATAAATTGCATTTTGTTATCAGTCATATATTCAGTTCGCACGGCATGATACTTACCTACATGCCGTGCAAGGTGCATACATATCTTACCTGAACTCCGTCAAATTTCTTGCATGTATATACATGCAATTCCTAAATTCATAAGAATTAGTCGTATGTACATACAGACATACAATTATTCCCGTCGGTCTACTTAAAATATCATTTTTACAAGACACAGTGCATATCAGATTTCATGCATATGCACTGCGTCTAAACTTTTTGTACTTTCCCACGTACGATTCTTCACGTCGTGGGAAAGTAATAAAAATAATAAAAAAGCTTTTTTTGAAGCTATGCTCGGTACCTGGGTGCAATATCGCCGATCCTCTAGGAGTTCGCTTTTAAAATTCGTTGGGCAGAGTCAAATAGAAATAAATCTTGTGCGAATAGAAAAATTCCTATGTGTACTTGCTTTAATTGAAAGATTACGAAAATTTTGTGAAATACCTCTACCTGAATAAATATTGAAAACTACTAAAACTGTGTGCTCTCTATTACGAGCACGGCACGCAGTATACATCAGCTAGCCAGAGTGGTGGATTGCTTGAGGAAGGCTGGGCTCACTATTAATGTTGAGAAGAGCAAATTCTGCATAAAAGAGACTAAGTATTTGGGCTTCATAGTCGGAGAACGTGGGGTAAAAACGGAACCGGACGAAGTTGCAGCGATAGTGGAATATCCTATTCCTAAAACTGTTCGTCAGGTTCGACGCCTATTGGGTATGGCAGGCTGGTATCGACGCTTCATACCGAATTATGCTGACTTGACTGCTTCGATAACTGACACCCTGAAAAATCCTAGTCAGTTTAAGTGGATCTCAAACGTCTCTGGAACAATTGAAACTGAAGCTTACATCTGCTCCGTTACTAGTGAGTCCGGACTTCACCAAGCCGTTCGTCATTCAATGTGACGCCAGCCAACAAGGAATTGGTGGAGTCCTGATGCAGCTGGATGACGAAGGCCACGAAAGACCTATTGCATACATCTCAAAAAAATTAAATTCAGCACAACGTAATTACACCGTCACTGAGCAAGAATATTTGGCAGCAGTACTAAGTGTCCAGAAGTTCCGACCTTTTATAGAACTAATGCCGTTCAAGATCGTGACGGATCATGCTAGGTTGAAATGCCTGATGTCCCAAAAGGACCTCAGCGGTAGACTGGCCCGGTGGAGTCTGAAGCTTCAGGGCTTCGACTTCACCATAGAGCATCGGAAGGGAAGCCTCAACGTAATACCTGACGCATTGTCCCGAATACATTGTGACAGTTTAACAGCTAGAGAAGAGACTGGTCCCAAGGTCGACCTTAGCTCTCCACACTTCGATTCATTGGAGTATGAAGAGCTGAGGCAGCAACTTAAATTGGCCTCAAACAGGCTACCAGATCTATGTGTCAGAGGGGGTTTCGTTTACATCCGAACCGTTCCAAGAACAGGGGATCCAGTCCAGGAGGAAGAAGCCTGGAAGCTTTGGATTCCACGTAGGCTCGTCCCAACGTCATTTCAAGAGCGCATGATCCGCCATTGTCTTCTCATGGAAGCATAGGAAAGGCTCTGGAACGGTTATGAAGACACCTATATTGGGAAATCAGTCTCAGAGCGAACGACCATGGCAGCGAATATATATCGATTTACTAGGTCCGTACCCCAGATCGACAAAAGGAAACATTTGCATGATCATAGCCCTGGATCACTTCTCGAAATATCCTTTGTTAAAACCTATAAAAAAGACCTCTGCTCAGCAAATTTGTCAGTTTGTGGAAACCGAGCTCTTCCACATGTTTGGAGTCCCAGAAACAGTAATAACAGACAATGGATCCCAATTTCGGTCGGCCCAGTTTACAAAATTATTAGAGAAGTACGGCGTACACCATCTCCGAACTGCGGTATACTCCCCACAGGCCAATGCATCCGAGAGGGTCAACAGGTCCATATTAGCCGGAATCCGAGCATGTCTCAGCCACGAACATAATAAGTGGGACGAGAAACTGAGCTACATCGCCAGGTCATTACGGAGCTCAGTTCACCAGGCGACTGGTTTCTCTCCGTATAAAGTACTTTTTGGATTTCACATGGTGGAACACGCAAATTCTTATAAACTACTGAGGAATCTAGGCACGTTGAGCGAACCCATAGCAATAGAGGAGACCGACAAAGTGCAGTTAATTCGGGCCAAGGTCCAAGAAAACTTAAACCATGCATTCGAGCAGGGCACAAAAGTTTATAACCTGCGCTCAAAACCGGTAGAATTCAAAGTAGGTCAGGAAGTATATCGTCGGAACTTCACACAGAGTAGTTTTCAAAATCAGATCAGTGCCAAGCTAAGTCGCAAGTACCTTAAATGTCGAATCAGATCTCGAAAAGGGAATTCCTTGTATGAACTCGAAGACCTGCAAGGAAAACTCATCGGCGTCTTCCACGACAAGGATATCAGGCCATGCCCAGATAGTGACCAAACAAGTATATATGATACTTGTCTTCTTCCAGGTGGCCCTAAAAAGGCATCCGGCCAGCTTAACTGGTAACTACAGGATACCAATGAGCCGCTTGGGACTCACCCAGCCTAGCGGTCGGTATACCTTTTGTTAGTAAGCCCACTTTTCCATTCCTCTTTTTCCACTCCCACATGGTGCACTACGGATAGCGGAGCTGCCGTAGCAATTCCATTTTTAACCGATTTCGAAAATGTAAGTATAACCCATCTCTACCTTAAGTGTGTAGATGTTTCATTCCTAATCCCTTCTGGATTAGCCTCGATATGAGGATTTTACTTCTTTCCTGTCTCTTCTTCGCATTTCCAATTCTGTGGTGGTCGACCAAAATTTTTATAAAGGACGATGATCCTAGTCTAACCCATCTCTACCTTCTGGATTAGTCTCGTTATGAGGATTTTAGTCTTCTGTTTTCTTCAATATTTCCCTAATCTGTAATATTCGTGGGTCGAGTCACACATTGGGCGCCTCAAGACAAGGCCTAAGTGTTAAGACCGGCTAGCTCAGTCGACCATCTTCCAGGATCGTCTGTCACACAGGTGCATCACCCGACCCTGCCCTGTTATGGTCGCAGGTGTAAACCTAGCATTGCCATAGTACAGACACCTACCCACCCATGACTGTCAATGGAACAGCTGGCACTAGGCGGTGAAATGAATAGGAAACGGGGAACGAATAAAATCGGGGCGATGAGGAGGCCGGAAAATGACAGCCAGCCATATTGTGTGATTTTGGGGAAGGAGGTAGATCGGCGAATAGTAAGGCTGCGAAGAAAGAATAAAAAGCGACGTAAATTAGTGAAAAGTTTTATTTAAATAAAGAAGAAAACGAATTCTGCATTCGGAACAACAAATATCAAAAAGGAAACTAAATTGACAGCGATGGCGATAAGGAAAAGTGTCGGAGTTTAAGTTTTCTGCTCAGCGTATCAGGTGGTATACCCGCTATCAGGAGACCGCTACCAATTTCTTTTGAAAAAGAACAGTTACGCCATGCCGTTAAAAGGACTAGCGATCTGAAATTTCATATTTATTAACAAAATTTTCTTCAAAAGTTAAACTTGCAACTGTTGATAATATTGTACCTATGACAACAATATTACCGCCCGTGTCGTTCACGTACTTATCGTATACTCTCCTATTAATGCAGCACCTGGAGAGGAGCGGAAATAAGATTCTGATGGATAATTGGTTACATAGCATAAAAATATTTGCTTCCAACCTACTTACCGGGTGTTATCCCAACAGAGGAACCCATGAAGAAACTGAAAAGACTTTAGTTTTGGTACATAATTAGTGTCGTAGATTAAAATATATTTGAATTATAAAATAGATTTAAATTACATACCTACTGAGAGTCATCTCGTTAGAGGAACCCATTGAAACCACTGAAAAGATTTTAGTTCGGTACATAAATAGTGTCGTACATTAAAATATATTTAAAATACATACTTACCGGATGTTATCCCATCAGAGGAACCCATGAAGGAACTGAAAAGACTTCAGTTTTGGTACATAATTAGTGTCGTCGATTAAAAATATATTTGAATTATAAAATAGATTTAAATTACATACCTACTGGGTGTCATCTAGTTAGAGGAACCCATTGAAAGCACTGAAAGGATTTTAGTTCGGTACATAAATAGTGTCGTACATTAAAGTATATTTAAAATACATACTTACCGGGGGAACTTTTTCATTAATTAGCAGAGAATATCTGCAAGAATTTATAATTTTAGTATATGAGTGTCGACAAATGGAAATTATTATAGGAAGTTTCGATAAAGTCTATTAATTAAAGTGTAGATTGTAATTCGCAAGAAGGGGAGAAAGGAAGAGTTACTTGGTTAAGGATTTGCTTTAGGCAACGGAGTAATAAAATGACCTCCCAGTTGTCAAATTGAAATATGCGCATATTTTGATTAGGTTTTTTTTCATTATTATCGTATAGTACATATCGTTATCCTGTATTGCAATTATGATTGGTCACTGGTTCCCGCGAGTAGAGTTTAACTTCTTTGGCCCCTTTATTCATGGATAGGAAATTAGGTACTTTTAACTCCTGTCGAATTTTCCTTGTTGTAGCATGAGAATCCCTAGTAACGGGATATCCTGAAATGAAATAGGGCAAAAATTAAGAAAAAAAAAGACGTTTTACTCCGACTGGACTGACTATAGGAAGGAAACTTAGGAAGATGCCATCGTGGAATTATACTCAGCTATGAGATCAGCATCATCGACGTCCATACTGCTTCGGGGGTGAATTTAAGAAAAAAAACACACCAAAAACCAACGTGTCCAATTCTGCGGGGGTGAGATTAAAAAGAAAACAAAACATTTTTTTTGTTAAGCAGTAAGAAAAAATAAAGTATGAAATGAGCTAACTCCCCGATTGTTTCTCTTCTCTTCCCTTCTCCCGTGGTTTCTCTTTCTCTTCTAAACAGGTACAGGCGACATCTTAACCGAGGAGCCAGGTTGTCATGGGAGGCCGGGCACGGCAAAGGATCAGGCCATCCGATCCTTAGGATCATCCTTAGGTGAGTGACGTATGTGGTCCCTTCTGGACCAGGATGTGTGCATTTTCGTTTTTTTTTGGTCTCCGTTACAGGGAGACAGGCACGATTTCGTTTTTGTTCATGGCAACGTGACAGCGCAGGTTTTTTTGGTGACCTCACCCCACACTCTCCGCCACTTAGTCGAGGTGCTACCGTGCCGACCTGGTGACCGTTGTCACGGAGTGATCTGTCAGCTCAGGCTGGCAGTCTGGACTTCACGTCCAAACCCATCACTCAAACATTAGTTCCATAACAAGAATGAATAGAACAGTCAAGAAGCTACTGGAATAGAACACTCCAGAATAATCCCGAGAGTTTCTATGGTCTAAATATAACAGTTGTCACCGCCAAGAAAGGAATCTTGTCTTAGACGTAACAGTGTTAACAAGTGAAAGTAATAAAGAAGCAAAGTGTGTAATTAGATTGCGATAATTGAAAGTACAGTGTTAGCGATAATTAGAGTTGAGTTGATTAATTGAGGAATTGTGAATTTTACATGATTAGAGTGAAATAAAGAACTTATATATTAATTATTTAATATTGTGTTTTAAATAACGAACCAAAGGCCACGCTCGCAACAACTGGTGTCAGAAGTGAAATAAATTCGCGAAATATAGTGGTGGCAATTGACTGAAAAATTAAAAGTGTGATTAATTTTGTGGAATTGTGTTAAATTTTAAAAGTTCTGGGAAATAATTTATATTCAACTGTGAGTGAATTACTACACCAATGGGGCGCAAAGTGGAGGAGCTTCGAGTACAGGATTTGTTTTCGAAGAGAACTTGGAAGGAACCGAATTTAAAGAAGAGCCTGAGATGAAAATGGAACAGCTTTTGAGTACTTTAATGAGCAAAATGGAAGCCCGTTTTGATGATCAAAACAATTCTCTCGATGAGCAAAAGAATTCTTTCGATGAACAAAAGAATTCTCTCGAGGAACAAACGAATTCGCTGGAATCCCGTTTAAATAAACAGAAGAAATCTATGGACGAACAAAAGAATTCTCTAGAATCCCGTTTAGATGAGCAAAAGAATGCTTTTGAGGAACAAAAGAATTCTCTGGAATCCCGGTTAGATGAGCAGAAGAAATCTATGGAAACCCGCTTGGACGAACAAAAGAGTTCTCTGAAGAATTGTCTAGAAACTCATTTGGAGGATCAGAAAAATTTTCTAAAAAGTTCTTTAGAAGAACAAAATTTGAAAATTGAAGGAATTGAGCAGGAGTTTCAACAAAAGGTTTCGGAAGTTCAACAAAAAGTCACGGAGCAACTTGAAAACGTTAAAGCAGATCTGGAAAGAATAAAGCATCGTCAGCCTTTAATCGTAGCAGCTGAAATATCCGGAGCAGGTAGAATGAAAGCTACAATATTTGATGGACAAAATTCGTGGCATATCTTCAAGAGACAATTCGAAGCAGCTTCAGAGGTAAATGTATGGAATGATGAAGACAAAGCTATAGCTCTGGTATTAGCACTTCGAGGTCCTGCGTCAGAGCTCTTACAAACTGTACCGATTGAAAATCAACAAAATTACGCTTCATTAGTACGGGCGATAGAATTACGTTACGGAGATGAGCACATGCACCAAGTATATCGCCTACAGTTGCCCAACAGGATTCAAAAACATGGCGAATCACTAGAACAACTGCAGGCAGATGTAGAAAGATTAGCGCATCTTTTATACTCCAGCGTGAATGCGGATTTTCTCAATGAAGTGGCGACGGAGGCATTTGTTAACGCTATTGCAGATCAAAATTTACAACAAGCGTTAAGGCTAGCAGGAAAGAAATCAACAGCAGAAGCACTAGCCTATGCATTAGCGTATGAGTCCGCCAGACAAGCTTCATGGAGTGCAGTACGAGTGAGAGAAATTTCAGTGGAAGAATGTACCTGTAACAGAGTGCATTCATCACAGAGCCCGCCTTCACGTGGTGTTCTTCGATGCTGGAATTGTAATAGACCAGGGCACCTTCAAAGAGACTGCAGAAAACGTCGGCGAGTGGAATTGCCAGAAGAAGAGGGGAAAGAAGAATGCCAAAGATGTCGAGCCAGGGAACAAGCTATTCGTGGAGAGACTAGATATCAAGCAGCGACTAGTCGCATCACCTCTCCTGTTGAGCAGTCGGAAAACTAGTAAAAACCAACTTTGTGGGGCAGAAGTTGGTTGGTGGAATCGACAGCCCCGAAGTCATCATCCAAGTAGGTCAGTTACAGAGAAATAATAGCAGTCTTGTTATATATGGAAGTGTAGGAAAAAATGACTGCGCAGTTACTATCGATACTGGAGCTTCAACATCAATTATTAGAACAGATCTTGTTAAGAACAAATGGCTCCACAACACCACCAAATATCTACTAAGAACAGCAACTGGAGCAGCAGCACAGGTATTTGGAGAAATAACCTTAGATGTTCAACTAGGCGAACTCCTATTTCCTCACACTTTCCTGGTTTCAGACATAATGGATGAATGCATTCTTGGAATAGACTTCATGACCACATACAAATTAAATCTGGATGTCGGAGAGCGGATTCTCAAATATGGAAATATAGAACTTCCTATGAGACTAGGAGAAGGAGCAGATTATCCTGCGAAAGTAAGGATGATGGTCTACGAAAATATTACTCTTTCGCCATGCTCCGAGACACTAATATGGACAAAGCTTACTGATGACATCTGGACCTGCCGATTCTATCTGGTGGAGCCTTACCCCACAAAAGTTACATCTAGCATCATTGTTGGCAAGACTTTAGTGAAGGCAGAAGGTGCAACATTAATACCAGTCAGAGTACTCAACACATCCGAAAATGAGGTACAACTAAAAGAAGGTGCTATAATTGGAAATTGTGAACCCATTTACCAAATCGTCAATTTGGATAATGGTAGTAATGTTAAGGAGACAAAAACTATACCAGCTACTACTCAACAGGTTCAGAAACTTCTTTCGTCCAGTGCCTTAAGTGAACAACAACACAACGATGCCAAAGATGTGATCGATGAATTTTCGGAATTATTTGCAATAAATGATGATGACTATGGTAAAACAAATCTTGTCCAGCATCGGATCAATACAGGAGATTCCACGCCTATTCGACAGACACCACGAAGATTGCCATTATCCAAATAACCAGAAGTTGCAGACATGATGAAGAAACAAGGCATAATAGAGGAATCTAACAGCCCTTGGACATCGCCGGTTGTTCTGGTTAGGAAAAAGGATGGCAGCACCCGATTCTGTGTAAACTACCGCCAACTAAATAACGTGACGAGAAAAGATAGCTATTCATTACCAAGGATTGATGACACGTTGGATACCCTTTCCGGAGCGCAATGGTTTTCCACGCTGGATATGAAGAGTGGTTACTGGCAAGTGGAAATACATCCCGAGGACCGAGAGAAAATGGCCTTCTCAGTTGCAGGGGCATATGGCAATTCAAAGTAATGCCATTTGGGTTATGTAATGCTCCAGCCACATTCGAACGACTAATGGAATGTGTTCTACGTGGTTTAACCTGGAAAACATGTCTTGTCTATTTGGATGACATAATAGTAATCGGAAGGACATTCATGGAACATAAAAACAACTTACGGGACGTACTTCAAAGACTCAAAGATGCAAAATTGAAGCGAGTAAATGTACTCTATTCAAAAATGAAGTTAAATATTTAGGGCACATAGTGTGGGAGCCTTCAATTTTTATTGATCTGTTGGTTCCCACTATTTGTTATTTATTTATCGTCTCTTATGACGATAAATCTCGCAGAGAAAGAAAACACTAAAACACGGTGATTTCCTGATTCCTATTGGCATTTATTTTCAACTTGTTGTGTATTTCTATTATAATCAATATTAGAAATCCGCTTCACGTTCCGTACAATTTCTTATTTATTAACTAAGAGTTTAATGACTCTTTACACGACTTTTCTTAATTAATTATAAGAACTCTTTTTTATACAGCTTTACTTTTTACTTCTCACAACTTTCTCGTATTTCATCACAATCTTCTTCTTTTTCTATTTCATCACAGGCGAGCTAGTACATATCGGAATACTTATAGGTACTTCTTGGAACGAAGGTTGTATGGTATGGCGTTGCCAGAACCCACAATCGGCCTTCCTGACCGGTCATTCGTCCCGTATGACTTCACCTATTTCTTCATGAAATCAGCAGCACTCGTAGTTGGCCTGGGCCCTTCATGTTCACCGACCTTTTCAACTTGGTATCGATCATGATTTCCAACAGAGATTACCTTATAAGGTCCCAAATACTTCGGCTTTAGTTTCATCCCTGGACCATACTGTGTCCGCTTGACAGCGACAAGGTCGTTTACGGAATACTTTTGTGCCTGCTTCCTTTTTTTATTATACTGACGTATGTTTTCCCGCTGTATCTTTTGTATGTTTTCTCTAGCTAAAACAAGTATGTAATCTCTTTGATCACGAAGTTTAGCGACTAATTCATCTCCTATTAAACGACGCAAATCCTCATTATTCTTCAATTTCATATCTAATCCAGTTATGATTTTAAATGGAGAAAGCTTAGTACTTCGACTTATGGTAGAATTTATAAACTGTTGAGCATGATCTACATGCTTATACCAAACCTTAGGGTTTTCGATTGAGATCTTCGTAAGCAATGGAATTATTATTCTGTTAACACATTCTACTTGCCCGTTCCCTCGGGGAACTCCGGTCGTTATCAAACAATGTTGAATACCCTCCTCTAGGAAATATTCCTTAAATATTCTGGAAGTAAATGCACTGCCTCGATCGGACACTACACGTACAGGATTACCAAAAATCGCCGTTTGTTTCTTCATTCTGTCTATTACTTCATTGCTCGATGTGCTTCTTGTTGGATATAGCCATACAAACTTAGAGAATCCATCGATCACAACTAAAATATGATTGTATCTTTTCTTTGTATTTTCCATAGGTCCAAGATGATCTATATGATAGGTTTGTAGCGGCTTATCATCTTTGTTACTCACATTTAGAAAACCTTCTTGTTTTCCAGTTTTACGCTCTGCCAAAATACATGGTATACAACTCTTTACGACATCCATTATTTTTGGTTTAACGTCCGGAATATGGTAAGTTCGCTCCAATATATCTTGAGTTTTACCAACTGCAAAGTGACCATGTTTGTGTGTTTCGCGTATAATCTCGTTTTCCAGTGTTCTTGGTATCACTAGGCGTTTTGTTATAGGATCCTTATACAATAATCCATTCTCTAGGATATAGTCCTCATATTTTTTGTCATTTAAAATTTCTTGGATCGCTCGTATCCACGGATCTTTCGACTGAGCTTCCCTAATTCTATGTAATATGCCTTCTTGAATAATCATAATATGACGACTCAGTGCGTCAATATGACGCATTTTGGTGCCCGACCTATGTTCTATGTTATAATCAAAGTCTTGCATATACATGGCCCATCTTGCTATTCTTAGTGGGGTATCTTTTTTGTTCATTGTCATAGCGAAAGCATTGCAATCCGTAATTATCTTGAATTGTTTTCCCAATAAATAAACGCGCCATTTCTTTAAGCCGTTAATTATTGCTAAAACTTCCAATTCATAAGAGTGATACTTTTCCTCACTAACACTTGTCTACCGGCTCATATATTGAACAGGGTGTAGTTCCTGATCATCACAATCTCTTTAAAGCAATATGGCTCCGTAGCCAACTTTGCTAGCGTCTGTATGCAATTCAGTGTATGCCTTAGGATTATACAATTTAAGAACAGGTTTATTTGACAATGGGCCCTATTCTGTAATTTTTCATAAAATAATATTTTATGTTATTTTATGGCGAAAAAATCCCTTCTTCATAAAATAAAAATAAAATATTTTAAAAATTCGTATTCTGTCGTGGTTCCATAAAATTATTTTATGAATTCTTTTATGAACACGTAACATAAAATATTTAGTACATTCCGCTATGTTTTCTATTACTTTTTGAACAGCTGGTCAATTGACATTTGCGTGATACTCTATCAAATCACCCACTAAATAATCGTTTATGAAAGCAGCTGCTTTCTTAATAGCTCTTGAGATACTTTGGATGTAAAAGTGCTAAAATATGACAACTCCTGACTGGAGTTTGATACGAACCAGCAAGCCAGCAAAACCAGCGAAATGCAAAGCAGCAGAAAGATATCCATTCCATACAATTTTAGACTCCTAACTCAAGTGAACGGAATAGATGTCTTTTCGGTATGAGGCTATAGTTACTCTATAAATATTTGAATTTGTTTGCTTAAAACGAAACATTTTGGGTATAAATTAGAATTATTCATAAGTTTACAAATCACAATAGAAGAAGTTTATTAATTATCCAGCCGGAAGAACTTTTGAAGCTGGGCAACTCACATGAATCGTAGGAATCGCAAAGATATCGTGCTATACTATGATCTATTCTGCATAAAATTAAAACCTAGGCAAATATAATTAACTTTTTATATTTTATCATACCGCACCAGTGCAAATTTCTACAATATCTGACAAAATTGTACTTTTTATGTATGGCGGTGGACATTTTAGTTTTTAATTAAATCAATTTTCGCACAACTAATTTTAATTGACGCATGTCATTTTCATAAAATGTGTCAAAATACCTTTAAAATGTCCTGCTTAGGATCTTTTATGTTATGCTCAATAACAGGAAATATTTTATGTTATGATGCATAAAATAAAATAAAATTTCTGGTACAGAATAGGATTTTAGGGAAATATTTTATTTTAAGGCATAACATAACATAAAATGATAAAATTTTACCGACAGAATAGGGCCCAATATCTCTTTCAAATTAGTGAAAGCTTTTTCTTCCTCTTCCTCCATTTTGAACATTACGTTTTTACGCAACAAATTACTCAATGGTCTTGCCATCACCGCATAATTCGGAATGAATTTTCGAAAATACGATGTCAAACCCAAAAAACTTTGAACTTCTTTTGAATTTCTAGGCCTTGGAAAATTAACCACAGCTTTAGTTTTGTTCTGGGATGGACGAATAGTTCCATTTTCTATAATATAACCCAAAAACTCGATACTTCTTTTCATGATCTGAGATTTACTCCAGTTAATGACTAGTCCGTGTTTACTTGCAACATGCAGCACTTGTTTCAGGTACTCAATAGATTCTCGCTCGTTCCTTGCTGGGATAACCAGATCATCCATGTAAGTTAGTAATATTCCTTTCTGTACCAGAGGTCTAAAAATTATCGAAATATATCGCGTGAACGTTGATGGTGAATTACACAGGCCAAAAGGTACCTTCAAAAATTCATACTGGCCATTGTGCACTATAAACGATGTGTATTTAATTGACTGTTTTCCAGAGGCACATGAAAAAAAACCATCTTTTAAGTCCAATGTACTAAACACTTGGGCATCCTGCAATCTATCCACTATGTAGTTTGAATTTATTTTGGTTGTGTCTGAATCTATTATGCGGTATATTTTTACCACTTTAATGGGATATATTTGTAATAAAATATTTTAATGAATATTTTGAGTAATAATAATATATTTTAGAAATATTTTTGAATAATAATAGTAATATATTTTAGGAATATTTTGAATAATAATATATTTTAGAAATATTTTGAATAATATGTTTTAAATACAATATTTTGACGAATATATGTACCTACTTATTATTATAATTTCACCATTTGATGATGATCCTTCAGTGTTTGCAAAAGTATAATGCCGCGTGACAATTCTGCGTTCATAAACACAACGATAGAAAATTGTTATAATTTAGAAAATTTAAATAGTGCTAGTACAGCTCAGAAATGGGTCATTGAAGACACTGTTTCAAACTTTTGTTTCCAACTAACGTTTCTCACTAAACATCGCCCTTTCAAATATGTTTGACTATAATTAAATATTATTTGTTACCTTAGAAATAATAAATATATTTCCTTCCTTTAGTTTTGTTGTTGTTGTTGTTGTTGTTGTTGCTGTTGTTGTTGTTTCTATTAAATCATTCGTGCATGCACTTATTTTCTTGCCTGGTCCGGCACTGTACTGCTTCTATCAAACTTGTTCAAACCTGTTTTTCTGATGGCGTTCCTCTTGCCGCCAAAATGCACTGGAACTTTCTATGTACTTTGCCCGTATACGCCTTAACCTCAAACTTTTTGCCGACTTTACCGCAGTTTTCGGCCAAATCAGCGCTCCGCCCTTCAGCTGCAATACCCCAGGAATATTTCGGTTAAGCCCCCAATTTTTGTGGGATTATCCCGGTTGAGCCTTCAATTTTTATTGGATCTGTTGGCTCCCACAATTTGTTATTTATTTATCGTCTCTTATGACGATAAATCTCGCAGAGAAAAAAAACACTAAAACACGGTGATTTCCTGATTCCTATTGGGAATTATTTGCAACTTGTTGTGTTTCTAATATAGTCAATATTAGAAATCCGCTTCACGTTCCGTACAATTTCTTATTTATTAACTAAGAGTTTAATGACTCTTTACACGACTTTTCTTAATTAATTATAAGAATTCTTTTTTATACAGCTTTACTTTTTACTTGTAACAACTTTCTCGTATTTCATCACAATCTTCTTCTTTTTCTATTTCATCACAGGCGAGCTAGTACATATCGGAATACTTATACTTTTGGGAACGAAGGTTGTATGGTATGGCGTTGCCAGATCCCACAATAGTTTCATCACAAGGAGTGGGAACCGATCCAGAGAAGATAGAAGCCGTCATAAATTGGCCAGTTCCAAAGGACAAACATCAATTACGGAGTTTTCTTGGTTTAGCTACCTATTACAGGCGATTCGTGAAAGGTTTTCCAGATATAGCAAGAAGCCAACATCAACTTACCGAAAAGGGAAAGCCGTTCATATGGTCGGATAAATGCAACGAAAGTTTTGAAAATTTGAAGCAAGAGCTCTGTGAAGCTCCAGTACTTCACTATCCAAAGCTGGGAAAAACATTTATATTAGACACGGATGCCAGCAATGAAGGTATTGGTGCAGTGCTTTCTCAGGAGGAGAATGGCCAAGAAGTTCCAGCAGCTTACTATAGCAAAGCACTTTCAAAGTCAGAGAAAAACTATTGTGCTACAAGAAAGGAGCAACTTGCACTTGTAAGTTCAACAAAGCATTTTCATAGATACCCATACGGGCAGAAATTCATCCTTCGCACCGACCATGCAGCGCTTAAATGGCTTCTGCAGTTTAAGAATCCTGAGGGACAAGTGGCGAGATGGATAGAGCGACTCCAGGCTTATGATTTTGAAATACAACACCGAAGAGGTCAGGCGTATTTCTTTTATCAGGCTGGAACGAGAATGAGAATTGTCTGCACTTTTTGACATTTCCGAAGGAATTAGTGGAATGGGTTATAAAAAAGAAATACTTTGGAACGATTATTATAAGTATTGACATTTCAATCGAAGAGCGTGTAATGGATATTTTTGTTAAAATCTTCATTTTAATTTTAATTGAAAGATAGATAGATTGAAGATATCTGTTCATTGTCATCGGTGGAAAATATCGACGTGCAGGAAGTCTTAAACCAAAGGACGGAACGTAAAAGGAAACGCCTTTGTGAAGAGTTATTTCAAAATAATTAATTTATTTCAAGAACTTTTTTAAAAAATAAAGCAAACTATTTTCAACAACTTGTTTTTAACATACTAACACTAATTAATCAAAGGACACAGCGCATTTGGTGGAATCTTGAAATTCTATTTTCCTTTTAAATGTTTCAAAATTTCTTTTAAAAGTTCGTTCTTTATATAGCACATTTTGCTTTCTTTTGTAATTAGAACTGCTGCTGCTTTCACTTGCATCACTTAAATTGAGTGAAGTAGCTGTGTCTGCTAGGTTACCAGGTGGAATATTTATATTTTCGCGACATCCAAATACACTAACCTTTTCTACAAAGTGTTCCCACGTTATCTCTGACTCTCCCGTCGATTTTTTGCGCGCTACATTCCTGCGGTATGTTGCCAATAATGACTTAAATTTATTCAGGCAATCTAGAGCCGTAATATTATAACCACTCTCCTTCATCCGCCGAGCAAGCTTCGAATAGAGGGTTATCTTTTTTGCCTGCTGCTTTTGAAGGAGGGCTCCATTTCAAGCCTTTCTATGAGAAAATATCGAGTAGCATCATCATTCCATTTAATATCAATTCCTGGACTATGTAAGACTTCTTCAAAGTCGCATCGATCCTGCAAACTTGTGCCACCTACTTAGTTCTTCTCCATTGCACTCTAAAAGTACTCTGGTATAAGTACATACGGTTTTCTTTAATTGTTTCTCAATAAACCGTTTACAAAAATCATTATCTAAAATCTAAGTTTGAGGTTATGTTTGTGCAACTAATTTGAATAAGTAATTAGACAAATTTATAAAATTTTCAATTTAGTACCTGTTTCCAATAAGTGTGAAATAGTGTTGCCTACATCAAACTCGTGAATACTCCCATCCACAAGGAAATAAATCATTTTTTACATTTGTTGGTATGTAGGTATATCAGATGACACTTCTGGATACTTCATTCCGAAAATTCCAAACTTATCTGGGGTTTAAAGGAATCGTTTGGAATTACGCAGAAAAAAAGAATACGAGGGAACGACATTCCGGAATGAAAGGAATTAAAAATGGAATACCTTGGAGTGATGCGGATCGATCTGAATGATAAAAGAAATACGCACGTCGTATCCATGGAAATGCAGACGCCCTTTCACGACGTCCATGCAAACTGGAATGCAAACATTGCGCCCGGATGGAAGAAAAAGAAACAACAGCAACTATACAGTTGGTAACCGTGGAACCGTCTACAGGTTGGGACAGGAGGACCTGCGAACAGCACAACGAGAAGATCCGGACATTTCACCTATTCTTTGTCATGGTCGTAGCGTGCTGCCTATATAGAAACATGCTACACTGAGTACTACCGCAGCACGGATGCCGGCCGGCTGCCATACCGACAGTCCGCACGCACCCTAGCTCGGAGGATTCTTGATTGTCATTGATGGAGAAGAAGAAGACCATCTTCTCTTCCTGTCAAATCATCTAGAGCAACAGCGCAGAAGAATACGACAAAAAAGGAATTTCGTAGACATCGGCTAGAATATAAATCCTGTAAGTAGAATTAGAATATTTTTCAGCCCTCATACTGATCTATTTTCAATAAATCCTAGATATTTTCACCTACCCCGCACAATTTACACCTCAAGTAAGGCATCACCTTCTTTTCATCCAGCTAAAAGGGTATTCAGACCTTTCAGGTTTAATTGCGGTGTATACAGATCCGCAGAGAAAAGTGCTGCATTAATGCTGAAAGATTTATCACGGTAAGGAGCTTACCAATGGATTTGATAGCCGTTACTTAGCATGACGTGGAGCAAGTTGTCGGATAAGTCCTGCAAAAGAAATACGTGCGATACGAGGAATTGGCTGAGAAAACCATGTCCATACGACGGTGAATCTTGGATACTGCTAAAATCCAACAAAATACTCATCACGGTGCAGTACGCAAATGAAAAAAACTTCCAGTCAACTGTTTGGCAGATTGTGCTTGGTACGTACATTCACACAGTAGTTTAGAATATAAATATATAATTGAAAAAGAAAAAGATGAGAATTGCAACTGGTTACCATATCAATGCAATAAAGAAATTTGCGGAAAATGAATTGAATAACTTAAATGAATGAGAGAAGGTTATAGGTCAAGGATGATCTGAATTAGTGTCAAGGAAAAGAAAAAGAAAATCGAATTTTAGTAAAATTTTAGTAATTAATTTCCAAGATAGTTATTGGGAAATCAGCCTTAAATAATTTATAAATAATGTTTTTATACTCAAGTGAACTAAATTAATCTCAACAATTTAACTGTGACATGTAGGTAGGGTACATTAATCTGCATAAAGTTATTAATCGTTTTTTTTTTTGCATTAGTACGAAAAGGTACAAAGTTACAAAGAATGTAAAAATCTTCAAAAACAATCGAACAAATGAAATAATATCGTGAGTACGAAACTAAACATTTGCAAATGGAAGAGCTCGTTGAACGCGCGAATAATTCTTTATTAATTTTCTTTGTAGTTAGTATATTTCCGCGTAGGGATTTTCTTGATTTCTTTTGTTCAACAGGTTGTCCTTTGTGAATTTACATATTTCAAATCTATTTTTAAGATTTTCTTTCATCATTAGAGATACATTCAATTCATGATAAGTTTATGAGAATTGATTTTAATTTAAAATATAGTTGCATAGGAGGAATCCATTTTCTTTCATCATTAGATATACATTCGATTCATGATAAGTTTATGAGAATTGATTGTAATTTAAAATATATTGTCGTAAGAGGAATCCGGGACTACGTATATATTTTTCGAGAATGTCGTAATCTAAATTTAGTAACAGGAATTATAACGTAAAAATGAATTGCTGAATACTTTTTATTTCTCCCTTCACGATCCCGGAGCCCTCTCGCATGAAGGTCGTTTAGGTCCGTACAGGTCTACAAGAGACACTGAAAAAATCTGCCCTCAGAGTCAGTTGGGTGGTTGGGGCATGCAGTGAAGGCATACCATCTGCGCCTTCAATATTGGATGTAGGTAAGTGACGTAAAGGTCCCTTCAGGACTGAATGTGTGCCGGCGTTTTGTTAAATAGGCACAAATTTTTTTGATAATGGCAGACGGCAGCGGCAAGTTTTTCGTGGAACCTCCCCACACTCTCCGCCAATAGCCGTGGAGAGCTAGCGTACCGCCCTGCTGTCAACGCTGTCCGTCGAGTGATCTGTCAGCTCATGCTGGCAGTCTGGACTTCACGTCCAAGCCAATCACTCTACATACTACCATAACATCTTGCTTGGAAAGAAGACATGGAAAGACCAGACTGGAAGGATATTTCGGAATGGAGTGAGAAGCTGAAAAGTTACTGGGCTCAATGGAACTCTCTTCATGTTGAATGTGGTGTATTAAAACGCAAGTGGGAAGCACCTAATGGCGAAACTTTCCGAATGTAGATAATCGTGCCGGCAACAAAGGTCAAAGATGTTCTAGAAGAAATGCACGGTGGAACCTCTGGAGGACATTTGGGAGTGAACAAAACCATTTCCAAAATACGAGAAAGGTTTTATTGGCTACATATGCGAGAAGATGTGGAAGAGTGGTGCCGCAGTTACACTGTTTGTGCTGCTTGCAAAGGGCCGCAACACAGAAGCAGAGGAGAAATGCACAAGTATAATGTCGGAGCACCCTTTGAAAGGATAGCTGTAGACATCGCTGGACCTTTTCCAGAAACGGATGGCGGTAACCGTTATATATTAGTTGCCATTGACTATTTCAGTAAATGGCCTGAAGCTTATGCAATCCCTAATCAAGAGGCAACCACAGTTGCGGAACAAATAATAACGAATTGGGTCAGTAGGTTTAGAGTGCCTCACGAACTTCATTCGGACCAAGGACGGAACTTCGAATCGCGGACTTTCCAGGAGATGTGTAAAATGTTGGGAATAAGAAAAACTAGAACAACTCCTCTCCACCCACAATCTGATGGCATGGTAGAGCGCTTCAACAGAACATTGATCGAGCATCTAAAGAAAGTAGTTGACTATCATCAACGCGATCGACATATTCCTATATTCCTAATGGCTTATAGATCAGCCATTCATAGTACTACCGAACAAACCCCAGCTAAAGTCATATTCGGAAGAGAGATGCGTTTACCTAGCGACCTGAAATTCGGTACTCAGTGGTGAACAAAAGTTACCAGAAGACTACGTATCGGAACTCAAACAACAATTAGCTGATGTACACGAGGCCACAAGGACGAAATTAGCAACAAATACTGATCGGATGAAGACCCGCTATGACTTACGTGCTAATTCGCAGGATTTAACGAAGGTGATCTTGTTTGGCTCTACAACCCGAAACGACGTAAGGGACGTTCTCCAAAATTGCAACAACACTGGGAAGGACCGTATTCAGTAGTAACTAGAATTAATGACGTGGTATACAGGATTCAGCGTGGCACAAGAGGCAAGCATAAAATTGTTCATTTGGACCGCTTGTGTCAATACTACGAGCATCAAGGCCGTGGACTACCTGTTGTTCGGGACGAGCAAATTTAAGAAGGGGGCAGTGTTACGTGCAATAGAAAGAGACAACTGATGACATCTACTGGCAATTGAGAGTACACGACTTCAGGTTCGGAGAATTGATTATGGAATCTACAGGAAGGTTCAGGAATAGAATGAATAGAACAGTCAAGAAGCTACTGGAATAGAACACTCCAGAATAACATCGAGAGTTTCTAGGGTATAAATATAACAGTTGTCACCGCCAAGAAAGGAGTCTTGTCTTAGACGTTGCAGTGTTAACAAGTGAAAGTAATAAAGAAGCGAAAGTGTGTAATTAGATTGCGATAATTGAAAGTATAGTGTTAGCGATAATTGGAGTTGAGTTGATTAATTGAAGAATTGCGAATTTTATATGATTAGAGTGAAATAAAGAACTTATATATTACTTATTTAATATTGTGTTTTAAATAACGAACCAAAGGCCACGCTCGCAACAATATTATCTATCGAAATTGTTCAACATGATCAGATTCAGATAAAGCCGTCCTCGTCTGAATGGGTCTTGCTCTACTCTCAAATAGATTTTGAAAGTTTCCTTTCACAGCAATCATCAAGCCTTATCCTTTATTCTATTTAAAAACAAAAAAATTCTTCCCATAAAATACACGATACAAAATTCCTATACGCTACTAATATGAATTTGTTAAATAATAATAATAATTTGGTTGAATTCGTTGAGTTCGATAAACTATAAAACACTTAATTACTGTTGTTAAAATGCAGTCGGTAGGAAAAAGCCTGGGGTAGCCCTCAAATCAGAACAGGCCACCACCGGATTTTCTCCCAGCAACCAAAAAATTCGAAGATGATGATTAAGTTTAAGACACTTTTTACACAATCACTTTTTTATTTATTCGCGTAAAAATAGCAGTTTTGTACTTTAATATAATATAGATTTTATTCAAAAAATTCTGCTCTTAACTATTGCTGATTTCTTTAGTAGTGTTTGTACATGGGGCATAATATGTACACTGCTGCTGCTGGCCGGCTCTGCAGTATGTGTTAGCTCTGAAAATTAAGCATTTAATGAAAAATATGTATTTTACGCTACCTTGTAATCACTCAAATATCACAAATAGTCGATATTAATAAAAAACCATCAATCTGTTGAAAATAATTAGCAATTAGAAGAAACCTCTAGACAGTCTTACAAATAAAAAGGCCGCCAGCAGATTTACTCCTACTCACTAATTACTGTATAAGATTTTTATCACTTTAACTCTCACTCGACAATAACACTATTCAGCATTCACAGCATCAAAACAAAATAAAGTATTTCATTCATTTTTAATGAAAATTTTCTTCTCGCACGGTGACATCAAATTTAAATTATAATAAATATTTCGATTCCGGTGGCATCTCATTTCTTTGGTGTGGAGCATTATCTGTACATGGTAGCGGCTACCCAATTTAAATGTATTATACTTGACTTTATATGATTTTACTTGGTGCGGCTGGTCAATGGATCTGTGGTTGTACACTAGTCTCATAAACCATAGTGTGCGATATATTTAACAGCATCAGCCAAAACCCTCGAGAATACTTCCCAAGCCATGAAACAGAAATCTATATGTGTGCGTGCTTAGTCCGTTTTCTAAAATGTTCTATATTGCTACTTATGGAAATGTGCTAAACATTGGCTTTATATATGCCATAGAGCCTAAACTACTATCCATAAAGGAAAATAGTCTTGTATTAATTTAAATCTTGGCTCTTTACCTTCCCAAAGGCTACACTTCCTATATACCTTACTTAAGAAAATAATAAAATAGTTCTGATTACAAAGTAACCTTACCATTTTACGCTCAATACCTCTCAGCTGAGTGATAATTGCATGTGTGTATGGGCAGCCGTAGTCCGAATCTGTAGGCAGCTACATTCGATATCATCAACCCACGGCATCCCATGACGGCACAGGGACATTACAATGATTACTCAGCTGAGAATTTTTGTTTGAGGAATCGTAGTCATTTGGTTAAGATAAATTTTTTTAAATAATTTTGTTAGGAAAGGTATGAAAATTTTATTACGGTTCGGAAGATAAGAAAGTAAGCTTAAGATTAACAGAACACCATTTTTCTGTATGAAAAGTAGTTTAGGGCGGAGAAGCTATTCAAATTAAACTTTTGTCAGTTTTACATAAGAACACTGCAAATATTTTAGAATGTAAGGACTCCGTTGTGCCTCGCATGTGGAAGGGAGGGGCTCTGTTTCATGCAGGGACCGAAAGAGTTATAAGATATATTTTAAAAGTCTGGTTTTAACACTTTTTTATTGATAGTTTATATTTTATCTTCTAATGAAATAGTTAAAAAGAGAATTTTATTTTCTTCTGAGTAAATAACAGTCTTATCTTAAGTATATTTCTCTCTCGGTTTAACATTTAAAAATGAGTTTTATTTTTTCTCTCAAAAAATAAAACTCAAAATTCGAGTTTTTCATTTTTCTCAGCTTTTAACAGTTAAAAATGAGTTTTATTTTTTTCCTCAAGAAATAAAACTCCTTAGTTGAGTCTATCATTTTTCTCAGCATTTAACAGTTAAAAATGAGTGTTATTTTTTCCCTCAAGAAATAAACCTGTCCCAGTAAGGTTCTTAGGGAAAGAAAAATTGGAATCGGCAACCCCTTCTTGGTGTTGCTATATATATGTAGCTTTGGGTTTTCACTGTAAACGGCCGTTTTAAAAAAAAATGTAAATTTAAGTTCGAAAATAGGACCAATCAGGCAACTGTTTCGTACGGTTGTTATACAAAATTGATTAAAAAAATTGACAAATTGTATCTTCTAACAAATATATGACAACAAAAATATAGAACGTCCATTGATAAGTTTTATTTCCTGAGGAAAATATAAAACTCGAATTATGAGTTTTATTTCTTGAGGAAAAAAATAAAACTCATTTTTAACTGTTATAAGATGAGGAAAATATAAAACTCGAATTATGAGTTTTATTTCCTGAGGAAAAAAATAAAACTCATTTTTAATTCTTATAATAGACGAAATATGTAAAACTCTGACAAAGAGTTTTATATCGCTGTAAAATAATATAAGTATTTTTTTTAACAGTTAAAATTGAAATATAAAAAATATGTCTTAACTAACTGTTATTAGGATTGGATTTATATATTAAAATCGAAACTTTATTGATTTCAACGTTGGCAGCTAGTCTAAGTGCTGTACGTAGACCCCTTTTGTACTATGCTACTTCCTAGAAAATTTTATGAAAAAGTTTTTTCGCCCACAAAAAAATAATAACAGTTATTTTCAGTCCCTGGTTTCATGGCTTGTGAAGTATTCTCGAGGGTTTTGGCAAAAGGGATATTTTCTGTTTCGATAAAATTATGCAGTCGTAGGTATTCGTATATCCGTCGGTGGAAATTTATGGGTACGAAACGAATATGTACTATGTAGTTTCGGACAGTCTTTTTATACCCTAGATGAAATCTATAGAGTATACTAAGTTTTATTTATTTTTCCCGCGGACGGGAATCGAACCTACACTTGTTAGAATCGGTCAATGATGGAGAAATAAGAATTTTAAGAACTTTTATTTTTAATGATTCTAAATCAAATTTATAAATACAAGAAGAAAAAACAACCGAAAAATAAATAAAATTGAATTTACAATTTATTTGTGCGCTTTCATCGTTACTGGTTAATGCCAGCTGAAAGCAAAACGTGGCTTAGTAGGCTAGTTACAAATTTGATAAATGCAAGAAGGAAAATCATCTGTCTCGTTAGCTCAGTGGTAAGAGCAGTCGCCCGGCAAGCGGAAGGTCCCGGTTTCAAATCCCGGACGAGGCGGTTGTTTTTTCTTCTTGTATTTATAAATTTGATTTAGAATCATTAAAAATAAAAGTTCTTAAAATTCTTATTTCTCCATCATATACTAAGTTTGTCATTCTGTTTCTAACACCTCGAAATAATGATGGTAGAGCAAAATGGATTGGACACCCGCATAGTATTAAAAGTTATTTTGATTTTTGCATGTCCGTCCGTCCGTCCGTCCGTCTGTGCGCACGATAACTCGAGAACGCGTATACTTAGAGAGCTGAAATTTTGTACGCGGACTTAGAAAAAAAGTAAAATTAAGTTCGAAAATGAGACAAATCGGGCAACTCCTTCGTGGGGTTGCCATACAAAACTTTCGTTTCCACTATATATTTGGACACTGCCTGAGGACGCATTGATATAGAGAGCTGAAATTTGGTACATGGTGTTTTCATTGTACTAGCAAACTAAATTTAAAAAATGGACTAAATCGGGCAACTCCTTCTTGGTGTTGCCATATAAAAATTTAGGTTTTTTACGTATACTGTGAAAACGATCATTCCAAGACATTTTTATTGTACTAAAAACTTCTTCCGAATACGAAATCCTATAAAATTGGTTATAATCATTTTTGCTGTCCGACGAATCGTTCTAGAAATATATGCGAAAAACCACTGCAAAAATCAAAATTGCTCATACGAAATTTCATACGGACATTCATCTAGCTAGGGTATCATAAGAATTGGGCTTAGACCAATATTAGCTTTTTTACTTATTTGGATTTGTTTTCGCTATGGGCTTTATGCGGTTGCTCATATTTTCTGATTTAACTTAGGAAACACTTCTGTCGTGGCACTTGGCAGACTCTTTTCAACTCAAAGGGTGTTAATTTTCCGCGTTGTTTGATTTCATTGATTTTCATTTGAAATTCAATTCAATTCTTTGGACACTGAATTCGGCCTTTTTATATTTTATTGGTTTAATAACGTTATAATTTGAGTTTTTTCCTCAATTTCGTTTAAGTTGCATTGTTTGGGTTTTTTTCATTGGACGTCATTTAGAGTTTTTGATTAATTGAATTACTCATTAAAATTTTTTATTTTTCTTGTATTTCTACTGTGTGCGTAAATTTAAGTGGGCTTTTACTTTGAATCCTTTCAGGCTTGAGAGGAATTTTTTTTTATTGTACTTTTAAGTTCTAGGTAGTAATTTTAAATTTTTGTTTGGTTTCTTTGATATTCCTGCTAATTTCAATTCAATTCTTTGAACTCTGAATTTGGCCTTTTTATATTTTATTATTTGATTTTTTTCCTCAATTTCGGTTAAGTTATATTATATGGTTTGTTTTTTCATTGGACGTAATTTTTAATTTCTGATATTGGTGATAATCATTTTTTCTGTCCGACGAACCGTTCTAGAAATATATGCGAAAAACCACTTCAAAAATCAAACTTTCATAGATCGGTGACCATACGAAATTTTATACGGGCATTCATCTAGGGTATCATAAGAATTGGTCGTAGACCAATTCTAGCTTTTTTACTTGTTATTTATTCGTATGATTCGTCCAACGGTTACATGGATCTGCTAATTTGGAAACCGACTATGGAATATATAAAAATATGCATGGCGATGTACTCATCAATTGGAAATCTTGTAGGGTTTATTTATTTACTCTCTATGTAGACTTGAAACAAATAATAAAACTAAAAGTAATTATAATTAATTATATATATGGCCTCCGCAAGAAGGCGAACTGTTTTTCAACAGCCAGTTTGATTACATAATTTTTTCCTTTTTCTTAAATTTAAATGAAAACCCAACTTAAATGAAAAACCAACAATAATGATTATTTTACCCTACATCATGAAATCATAGGGTATATTAACTTTGTAACGCATATTATTAATGCTGCTCAAAATGTATTGGACAAATACGCATAGTATTCTCTGTTTGTCGTTATAAAACTTTTAAATACTATTTCAAAATGACCTAAATCGGACAACCCCTTCTTGGTGTTGCCGTACAAAAATGTAGGTTTTTTGTGCATATTGTGAAAATTATCAGTCCTAGATGTTTTTATTGTACTGAAAAGTTCTTCAGAATATAAAATCCTATGAAATTTGCTCTGGTCATTTTTACTGTCCGACGAACCGTTCTAGAAATTCATGCAAATAACCATTTTAACGATAAAACTTACACAGAGAAATTACATACGGCCGTTCATCTAGGGTATTGTAAGAATTGTTCTTATACGAATTCTAGCTTTTTCCTTGCTTCGGTCATTAACCCTCCAGTGTTCTAGCATTATTTAAATTTGAAAGTTAGAGCTCACAAAATGGAAATTCGAATTTTTCCGTAATTTTTATTGAGAAAAATTACTCTACTTCAATCGAGCGAAGTATCAGATGACTGACAAGAATCTACATCTAAAATCTAATGTGTGTTATTGTCACGAAGGCTACTACAAATTCTCCTTTTACTTGCCAAGAAAACTTCAAATCAATACGTTTAAATAGCTATTGACCATCTACATATGCAACTTCATCCTGTGTATTTTTCTTCTCAAATAATATATCTACTCTAAAAAGCCACAAGCCTTTATTTATTCTTCCTTCATTCAAAATCATCATTCAATATTTCCCTCCGCCCTCAAAACGATAAAGAATTCTATAATACGAGTACATCTTATATTACATTACTAAAATAATAAAGCAGTGCCATTTAATAGTACCTACATATTAAGTTTGATGCTCTAATTGTCAGACAAAATAAATTTCTCTTCAAAATTCTTTATTTTTAAAATCAGTCTATATAATCCAAGACTCATTTTGACTTTAATTTTACATCCATCATACACTCTAATCTTTTCTAAAACAAATATCATCATCATATTATTAAATGAATAACGCAGGAAACTAAATTTTATTTATGTATTGTAATTTTACTCCAATATTCATGTATGTAGATACATAATATTGTGCGTAACACATAATAATAATTAACAAACTCATCACTAAAATTTCCTAATCTGGCATTACAATAAATTCTCTAACCGAAAGCAAAATATTCGCGACGTCGAAGAATAATATATAAGCTCTATTTTGCTCATCTGTTCAAAACGGTACATAGTGCGGCATCTGTTGAGAAAACCGTGCACATTTTTGGGCACATCTATTTATATATAAAATCAATGACCATATTCATTTTAATTTATCCTTTTCATCAACCACAAAATAAACTAAAATGAATTTGCAATGAATTAATGTCAGAATACACGCCTAAAAGTACGACAAATTAGTCAACTGCTTCCGAGGTTGTGACAAAAATATTATACTGTGGTAAATTCTACACCTAATTAGAAAAATTCGAAATAATATTTTGAGTTTGTAATGTCAAGTTTCATTTTCAGTTCATTCTACGTAATGCAGGGCTTGCTGAATTGAATAAGAACACGAAAAAATCAGTAGAAAAGTTCATTTCGTTTAGGCGTATATTTTGACATTAAAGTACGACAAAAGATCAGAATCACCCTGCAGTACGAATTTTACACGATTCAACCATCCTGTTTGCTATATATTCAATCCGGCTTTTTCAGTTGACTCATTTAATTTGATAGCTGTCATCCAATTGAGAATGAGAACGTCAAAACTCAAAAGTAAAAACACTGCGAGAAAGAAGTACCGCTGGTGCTAATTTAATAAAATTTTAATTAAAAAAATTACTCAACTATAAAGTTATTATAAAATTACATGTTTTACGTATATTGAAAACGTTTTAAGTATTCATTTAAATATAATTTAGTAAGTTTTTAACCCATCTTTTTGTTTTAGATAAGCAGTTTGTGAGAATGTGGTCCTCTGTCGCTAAACAGAAAAGTTTTTTTAGTTTTCGGGCATGTAACAACTTGTTAAGAAATTTACAAATTTATGGTAAAACCTGTGACAATTATTCATATGCCACGGCCGTGAATTACTTTATTTTACCTATTCCGTGTAATTACCACACTGACATTGTATCAGTAAGGCTTTATTCAAGCATAAAGAAGGAATCTGTTCATATTAAGGCTGTAAAAGGAAGGGAAATTCTTCAAAATGTTTTCGAAAAAAAGCGTGATGTGCTCCTCGAAAAGAAAAATGATTTGGTTAAAGACATCCGAGAAAAGAAAACAAAAGTTAAGGCCAAAGTAGAGGAAGTGATAGAGCGTGAGAATATACTAACGATTCCGAACCTGTTAACTGTGGGAAGAGGTATATTGGCGCCTTATTTGGGCTTCGTAATAATTCAAAACGATTTCTCTTTGGCTATGATTCTTCTAATTGCTGCTGGAATTACGGATTTAGTAATATAATTTCAAAGAATTCACCGCAAATTATTAATTTTACTAATTCTGAAGCTGGATGGACAAATCGCACGTCATTGGCCTAAGCAGGCGAGCAAATTTGGTTCTTTTCTAGATCCATTAGCAGATAAGCTGTTGGTTGGATCTCTAGTAATTTCTTTAGGTTATTGCAGTTTGTTGCCAGTATGGCTTGCTGCAATGATATTATTTAGAGATGCTTTTTTAGTAGCGGCTGGCTTTGTAATCAGATATATCAGTCTTCCACCTCCAGTAAGTTCCCTTTAATAAAATTTTACAATAACTCATATTCTTTAATTCAGAGAACATTATCGAGATATTTTGATGCCACACATGTTACTGCACAATTGGAGCCTACGTTTGTTAGTAAGGTGAACACTGCAGTCCAGTTGCTCACTATCGGATTGAGCTTAGGTGCTCCTATTTGGGGTTATATTGGTGAGACAAACAAAATTTCAGTGCAACCTTGTAAGTTTTTGCTTATTTTTTAATTAGATCATCCTGTTTTACATGGGCTGTGGTACTTGGCTGGTACAACGACAATTGCAGCTGCTATTAGTTATATTATTAATAGAAAGACGTATAGAATATTAAACAGGACGAAGAAAAATATTGAATAATATTTTTACTGCCGTATGTATTTTAAGACAAAAATTTGATGTTACTGTACCAGGAAAAGTTTAGTAAATGCTATAATAAATTGCATTCATTTTTGCAGCACATATCTGAAGAACAATTGAAGAAACCATTATATATATCTTACTTGCAAATGTTGCCAGTCTTGACTAAGGTCGTAAATGGCTCAAGAACTGGATGTCGCATCAATACCAGAGCAGAGTACATATACAAATTTCATATGGCTATTGTGACTTTTCGGAATGGAATACAGCATTTGAATTGATGGATATGTCGAGTGTATCATATTCTCGCATCTTCCTTGTTTAGGAAGTCGATCAAACGTATACAAAACTGCTCTCGGCGCGTTCTAAAACGTGATCAATTCCTGAATGCACTGCCCACATCACAATTTGTACACTGTTCTGGTATACCTGCGATATTTACTTGTAGTATCTTTACTAAAATATAGATCGATAGATCGGACTATCGATCTCCCTTTTAGACAACAAACCGCAGACAAGTTTTAACTTTTATATTTAAAAATATGCCAGAACGTTTCGTGGGTGTACACTGAGTCTTCAGGTGGGCTTATTGATAAGTAACAATACTAAGACATGACCAAAATTTACAACTTTTGTAATACTTACGGACCATTATTTCAAGGCTCTAAGTTCAAAGAATTCACTACACGTGGTTTCTATCGTTATTATCTTAATTCTTTTCTAATATTCTATTACACTGAATCTATAATCTAACTAGGTTCATATTTTAAATACATTTAATCGCGAATTATTATTACCAGAGCACGAAATCATCAAAACTCAGAATCCCCAAGAACAAAATGTCTTCGAGTATAGGAACATAATTTTTATTACTTCTACTTTCGTACGGCATTTACTAAATTTTATGGACTGCACTGATAAAAACGTACTTTGCTCCAAGACTTACTTTCCTACTTTCCATGGTTTCTTTCCAGTTTGAAGAGTTTAGAAATGCATGATGCTAATTACTAAAGCGAGAAAACCCATGTGCAATTGATGCTGGTCAAACGTAGTAATGCATGCACCATAATACAGAATAACAAAATATGTCTACCAAAAAACAAGCAATTGAAATTTTATCATCCTTTATGTTTAGATTTTCGGGTGAACTTTTTTCCCTTACTCAACTTTTCTTCTGAATCTATATGCACTTTGCTACTGATGAATAAAAACGCTTCAAAAAAACGGAATTGATTCCGTTCCGATACCTTAGCCGCTGTATTGAAATTTTTATGCACTATTTGCGTTTGATAATAAAATTTGGCTCTGCTTTTTAGGTAAAACGGAATTTATATTGGTGCATTTGTTCCTGGGAGTTTCGTACCTCGGGTAGGAGCTTGTGTCTTGGGGAGTTTCCTATCTGCTTATCAATAGAATTATATTTAAAATTAAAATTACATTTTCAGGTAGTCTGTTCATCGAATTAAAGGCCAATTGTTAAATTTATCGGAATACCATTTCATTCTATTCGAATAGCAAAACAAAATTGAATTTATAACTCTTAACAGATTGGAATCGATAGATTAGGAAAATGAGTTAGAAGGAAAAGGAAGAAGACAAATTCAAAAGTCTCAATTTGTTTTACTTGATAAAACTTTTAAATCCTTACGTTGCTACAATATACTTGTCTTGTTTATACATTTCATAAGCAAATTCTTCTATATGAGTGGGATCAAATTCTAGTCCAATGTAATCTACTTCTAAACTAAAAGGACCATTCAATCCTCCCTTAGCTCCAACAGAAAACCCAAAATGAGTTACTCTATTTAAAACTATAGCCCCTTGCTTATCCTGCACTCGACCTCTAGAAGCAAAGAAGAATTTTGAAAAAGGAATCTGAAATTATAGTTTAATGTTTTAAGCATATTCATTCAAAGTTAAATTAAGAGTAATGCATTTTTCAAAATACCTTAACAAGTTGCCAGTGAGGTCCGCCTCTGGTGTAGAGAACAAAGTGGTAAATATCATTCCATAATAGATCAAAATAGCCTTCCGTATGTAGATTAATTAAGTAGGAGCGGCCATCTCCTCTTACCCTAAGAACAAGAGTATTGTACTGGCACCAGTCATATGTAGTTTCTCTTTTAAAAGATCTCTATTAAACGTTTTTTTTTTTTAGTCAAAACTATAGTTTTTGTTTATAATAGTCCGTACCCTAACTCTTTTCGTTGTTATATTTGCGTAACCCGTTCGCTTTATTCTGCCATCCTTTACATGTTGAGAATCAACCAATCCATGAAATATTCCATGGCCATTATTGCTAATTTCCAGCTTAGCTGAACTTTTGCCTTCATTATGGTCACTATCTGCTGTTACAACCCACTTTTCCAAATCTTCGTTATTTTCAAATTTCCATACAATATCAGTTTCACCTGTTTAAACAAGATTTAACAATTAACAAATTGAAATTGAACGCAGCTGAAAGCGTCGCAGGTTATATTTTGGAATTTGAGCAATGAAAAGCTACGTTAGGTTTGCTATACATATTTGTAATGAGTTAGTTAGTAGACAGCTCACACAAGATAATTGAGACTTGATCTACACTTTGTAGAAGATATTCGGATATCGAATTTTAGTTTTTTAGGTTTAGTATTTTAATATTGCCCTTCTCATAAGGGTATAATATTTGTGATACAATCAGTTAACTCTACAAAACAGATACACAAAATAGCAGGTATAACACTGTTCCTGTTATTGAACCAGTTATTGGAGCACGGAAATTAAGAACCGGATTGCATAAGATTATAAATTGTTTCTATCAAAGCGGGCGGGTGTTTTTCTATATCTATATGTGTGCGTTGGGATTCCGTTCTCTTAAATGTTCTATATTGATACTGATGGAAAAGTGCCAAGCATATATAAGATATGCTATAGAGCTTAAACTACTATCCATACACGAAAATAGTTTTCTAGTAATTTACAGCTTGGTTCCTTACCTTCCCAAAGGCTACGCTTACTATATACCTTACTTATCAAAATAATAAAATAGATTTGATTACAAAGTAACCTTACCATTTTACGCTCACTAACTCTCAGCTGAGTAATAATGGCATGTGTGTATGTGCAGCTGGAGTCCGAAGCTGTAGAGCGTTGCCGTACATACGGTAATTACCTTAGTTTCAAGGTAATTGTCCAAGAAATCTAGCCTACGGTTGAAGAAAATCACCTTGTATGACACACGGTAATTTTAGAATAAAACATTTTAAAGCAAAGAAACTCATTTAATTCCCAACGTTCAGAAATTTAGTTAAGAGTAGGGCATCTACTGGGATATAAAGAATTACAGTAGAGAAAAGTAGTTTTTAAGACTGCACCCTTCCTAGTGAAGGAAACGTCTGCAGTAACATGTCTGCACGGTGTCTTTAATAAGACAATTACATAAAATACACATGTGCAAGAAAGAGAAACAATTTCTGGCTTGGCGACATCTATTAGTGAAGTAAAAAACAATCGTCCAATATATAAAATATTGAAGACGCTTCTTTAGTTGCGTGTTGTTTGTGTGAATTTTCGATGTATTTTAAGGGAAACCACTACAGTCATGTTTTACTTTTATATGAAGAAAGAGTGAGTCATCTTGTAGAATTATTTGGGAAGTTAGGCACAATAATGTGAACCCACTATTAACCGTCTTAGACGCTTGGGTTTCTCAAAGTAAAATCAATTAAAACTTAAATTATTTAACGGAATACCTGTAACTCATGTCTTAAAATGTAATTACAGTGAATACAATACAAGACAAAGTTAAGACATGTCTTAAAGACAGAAGCGGACATACCATATGCAATTGTCTTTTGATTGTGGGCAATTCGTCTTTAATACTGGTTTTTATAACTTTATTGGTAAGTCTTTGGTAACACCTTCACCGGTTTGTGTATTAACTAGAGCTGAAAGTACCCGGATAATTTGCTATCCGGATTATCCGAGATAATTAGGATCCGATTCCTCAAATCCGGGTATCCGGATAATTCGGATCCAAACTATCCGGATTCCGATCCAGACTAAGCAAAAAAAGGTCAAAATTTCCCTCAGATTGCATTGTTTCATTGGGAAAATATAAATTTCATGATATTCTCATTTTTTCAATGAAACAACACAATTTTGAAGCTTTTTTGCTTAGTCCGGATCCGGATCTCAGGAATCGGATAATTCGCAGATCCGGGTATCCGGATATTAGCAAATCCGGATCCAATTTTCAGCTCTTGTACAAACTATCTAGTGATAAGTTGGATAAGCCGTAAGACATAGACAAACTCATTATATACAAAGGCTTGGATGAAGAATAATACCTCGCTAGAATATAAAATCCATGATGCCTCGACAGGGCAGCAATTTTTTCTTAGAAATTTACTGGAAATTTTTTCCTTACAATTACTATGCATTATTGGAGCCCGACAACGGGTGCTTGGGTCACTAACAATTTTTATGAGCGTACGCGTAGATGAGCAATAAGCACTCATTTCTTCTTAGATATTTACAGAAAATGTTTCGGCAGAATTTTTATTCAGTCTGGTGGCTTGCCTCCATCAGGTCGAGGCATCGTTGATTATATTGGAGCGAGGCATTGCTGGCTTACCTTTTGGTTACATGTGCAGTATTGCGCCTGTACAATACAACAAGTAGTCAAACTTCGTTTCGCAATCACTACACTAGATAGTTCTATACACAAGGACTGCACTCTAGGGGGATGTGTAAAGGCTGAATTACAATAGACGCAACGGAACGCAACTGAACGGTGTGAAATGTCAAATTTACGCAGTAAAACGGACGTCAAGGTTAGCTGCTTACAATGGACGCATGGTTAATAGAAAGTGAAAGTGAAGCTTGACCCATAATTTATAAACAAATATGGATAAAATCAAAAATCTTGTTCATTCCATTTCCTCTCTGCTTATTACACACTTACCGCAGCACAGTTTCACTTGACGGCACAAAATAAACAGTCCCAAAGCTAATTTGAGGTTATGTTTATCCGTTCAGCTGCGTTAATTTCAGATTTTATTAAACTTGATGCGTACGACTGCGTTTTCGTCCGTACACTGTGCGCAACTCCATTTGAAAAGCATACAAAGAAAACCGGTTTGACATTTCTCTCCGTTCAGTTGCGTTCCGTTGCGTCCATTGTAATTCAGCCTTTAGAATTGAAGAATTCTTTTTACTGCCTAGTGTTGGTTAAGGTTTTTCACAGAAATCTTGGAATGATTCAGGAGTTTTCTCGAAATTGAAATTATGTTCACAAAAGATCTGGAGCAAAGATTCAACAATCTTTCATGGTAATCTTGCGAAAGGACGTCGACGTATTTCAATAAAAGATTGTGATAAGAATTTTCTCACCAAATTCGATTTGATAGTTATTTTGAAAATCAGTGGAAAGTGTTAAATGTGAGTTATTTGTCTAAATTAAAGATTTAATTAAAAAAACTGATAATTTAATACTATAATTTCGAGCCCCACAAAATTCTTCGACTGGCTTTCTTTAGGAAACGTTGTATGCCGACTCATAGAAAATTGGAGCGTACTTCAAGTGTTTTTTAGTTGCAAATTCCTCGTAGAGCACATATCGGTTGCCAAGGAAGTTTTTGAAAAATTCATAGAGCATTGGGGTTTTTCCTTCGGATTTAGAGTCTAGAGTACAAAAATATAGATGAAACATTTTTTGGGGATGGGGGTCGTACCACCACTCTTAGGGGTTGTCAAAAATACGTCATGTTTGGTATCAAATAAGGAGGGAGAAGCGGGTAAGCAAATGGTGTACTTTTCTTTTTGATCATTTGAACTTCATAACTGACTTTTTACCGCCAAGAGACGGATTTTTCGCTCTTGGGTCATATACACCCCAGTTCCTATATTTTGCATATATTTCTTCCGTCCTTTGTTTCACATCCATTATTACTCTATTGTGAACTTACCAGCACTTACCAGTTCTTATTAATGATGAGTTGAAAATATGTCCATTTTTGTACCAAAAAAAACGGCAATTTTTTCATCTTAAGGACTGATTCACTTCTTTTACAGTTATATCCAAAACTAACTACATATATATTTAGGGGACAAAACGTAGATGCGATTTAATCCTACATACAAGCTTTAAGGTGCATATTTAAAACTTTTATAGCATCTCTTCTGTACTGGAAGACGCCCAAACTGATCTTTTTCGCGTGATTTAAAATTTTTAGCGGGTGCCTTGAGACAGCAAAATCCCTATTTCTTTGTAAGTATTGCAAAGACTTCCATATTTTGTTTTTGTAAACATAGTCAGAATATGCGGTGAGCCCATGATTTAATTTGAAAATCCTAGTTATCTAGGTACCTTCACAAAACACAACAAAAGCAGACAGTACTGTCAGTTGAGAAATATTCTTCTTACTTCTCCACAACTAGCACAGCCGAGAGTTTTGTCGAGAGGAATAGAGAGTTCGGTAGGTAATTCTTAATACAAATTCCCCGAGTTACAGAATTCCGAATGGAGAGTTAAGTGTCAGAAGAACTCTCATCTACACAACTCTTGATGTAGGTAAACTCGCAATTTTTTCTTAGAAATTTACTGGAAATATTTTCCTTAGTTAATTGGAGGCCGCCACACATTGTATGATTGCATCTAAAAATAACTCCATTCGGCGCCCAGACCAAATAAAAATTCTCCCGAAACATTTTCTGTAAATTTCTAAGAAGAAATGAATGCTATTCGCTCATAAAAATTGTTAGTGGCCCAAGCAACGGTTGTCGGCTTCCAATAATGCATAACAATTCTAAGGAAAAAATTACGGCCTTCCCTACATCAGGTCCATCCAGCCATCGTGGATTTTATATTCTATCGAGGCGATGTCTACTTCCCAGCGTTTGTATGTTTTTAGTTTGGCTTAGAGCTGAAAGTATCCGGATAATTTACAATCCGGATTATCCGAGATAATTAGGATCCGATTCCTCAAATCCTGGTATCCGGATAATCCGGATCCTATTAATCGGATCCCAACTATCCGGATCCAGACTAAGCAAAAAAAGGTCAAAATTTCCTTCAGGTTGCATTGTTTCATTGGGAAAATAGTTCGGATCTGAATCCGGATTGTGGCATACCTACATATAAACATATCTTCATATCTACATATAAACATACCTACATACATAAATATCTACCTGTGAATATCTACCTATCTACATACATACCTACCTGCATTCATAATGTTATGACATACTTATTGGCCAAGCACAATGAGTACTCATAACATTAAAATGCTTCCGACACTTGTCATACATAAAGAAATACGAGACTAGGTCACCCTTACCCAATACACAATCGCATCAACATAAACAAACTAAATCTATTAACGCGACCCACTAAAGTAGCGCGCAAGTAACAAGTAGTGACGAAATATCGATCACTGAACGCGATTCAATATGAGGGCTTCGATGAGGTAATAATAATAAAGTAAGTAATCATAATAGCAATTATTGTTATCCTAAGCTAATTTTAAGTTGTATAAATAAGCTAAGAAAATTAAAGAAATCAATCATTATCAAAAGTTCACTCAACGTGTTTTTTTAAAACTTAGGTGGAGTTCTGCTATCTAGCTGCTCCCCGTATATAGATCACCGGAGTTAACGCTCTAATAGCTGCTCCTATTTAAATCACGTTAAGAGTAAAGCCCATAGGCTGCTCTTCGTGCATTTAACTTGATAAACCAGGCAACGAAATTAAAGGTTTATCACAGGATAGTTCGGATCTGGATCCGGATAGTTCGGATCTGAATCCGGATAGATCGGATCCGGATCTCAGGAAACGAATAGTTCGCAGATCCGGGTATCTGGATATTAGCAAATCCGGATCCAATTTTCAGCTCTAGTTTGGCTATGCTCTTACGGCTTATCACTTGCGCCCCTTGTCCTACTTCAGTTGCACAGCTTTGATTTTAGCGAAGCGTGAGCAAAACTCAAATAATAAATATGTATATCTATCATGAAAAAACACAAGCGCTTTTAGCAAACAATCGTTTAGGCAATTTTAAAGGCTCTTACGGCTTATCCCTTGAGCCCCTTGTTGCAGAGCCTTTAGCGACTGAGCGCGAGCTAAACTGTTCAAAATGGTACAAGTGGAACCATCTGACATTATAACAAGGAAGAATTTTCGCAACCACTATATAAGTTCTATATACAAGTATATTACTCCTAAAAACGAAATTTCGAAATAAATTAAATACTAAGTATAAATGGAGCTGTTTTAGCTTCTGAAAGCGTAAAGTTCAGTGGATACGTTGACTTTGAGCCAACTGATCTCATGTACAAGAAAATTAAGAATAATATTTACAGTGATTGCGAAAATTTAGAAAAAGTTTTTTCAATAAACGAACAAAATAATTTATCCAAAAGCAAGTTTTCTTCTAATATAGAGTAAATAATTCATAAAAATGTACTTAAAAAATGAATTTATAATTATATGTCATATATATTTCTACTTCTGCATTCACTTAAGTGTTTATTCATAATTTATTCAAAATAAAAAAATTTTCTTTCAGTTATATGATACGTTATTACTCCTACAGTAAAAAAGTTCGAAACAAGATAACGTTTCAGCAAACCTACGGTAGAATCACAAATAATTTCTGGCAGCTACATACATTCGATATCATCAGCCCACGGAATGCCATGAGGGCACAGCGCCATATATATTGTACGAAGCTGTTGACAGGTCTACTGTTAATCGATGGGCAATAAAATTTCGTGGTTGCGAGCCTGGAAAAGCCATAATTGTTGATGAAACACGCAGCGGACGCCCGATCACTGCCACAGACGATAAGCATCGGCAACTCGTCGATGATGTGATTCAAAATGACCGGCGAATCACTCAACAGCGTATCGCAAACCATATTGGAATATCCAAGGAACGTGTTGGCGTCATTATTAAACAATTGGGATATCGTAAAATCTGTGCAAGATGGGTACCACGACGTTTAACAGACGAGAACAAACAGCGTCGAATGGAATGTTGCCAGCAACTTTTACAGCGCTACCGTGACGAAGGAGACGACTTCCTTTTGAATATCGTGACGGGGGACGAGTCATGGGTGCATCTGTACGACCCGGAAGAGAAAAGACAAAGCGCTGAATACCGACATTTGTCTTCTCCTCAGACGAAAAAATTCAAAACACAACCATCCGCAAAAAAAATTCTTTTGACTGTGTTTTGGGATGGTCATCGAGTTTATGTGACCGATTATCTGGAACGAGGCGCAACGGTAAATTCTTCTCGGCACATAGAGACTCTAAAACACCTCCGACGTCGAGTTGTTACAGGCAGCCTGGAACCAATAATCTTGCAACATGACAACGCTCGTCCACACACCTCGCACGCAACTGAAGAGGCAATGAGAAATCTGAAGTTTGAACTGATTCCACACCCTCCTTATTCCCCCGATCTTGCGCCTTGCGATTTTTATTTTTTTCCTCTACTCAAGAGAGACATCAAGGGTAATCATTACACCTCGGACGACGAGGTTAAAGCAGCTATCAAGTCCTGGATTCGAGAAAAGTCTGAAGAATTTTTCAGTGACGGAATGAAAAAACTTGTTACACGTTGGGAGAAATGTGTTAGTCTTAACGGTGACTATGTTGAAAAATAAATAAATGATTTTCAAGCTTAAGAATTGTACTTTAATTAACTTTTTACCCGATCTCGCTATTTCTTTTCGTTCGCGTTCTACAAGCATGTGTGCATTACTTTTCAGCCTACCCTCGTACATTGATTACTCAGCTGAGAGTTTTTGTTTGAGAAATCGTAGTCATTTGGTTCAGATAAATATTTTTAAATAATTTTGTTAGGAAAGGTATAAAAGTTTTATTTCGGTTCGGAAGATAAGAAAGCAAGCTTAAGATTATTAGAAGACAATTTTTCTGTATGAATAATAGTTTAGGGCGAAGGAGCTATTCAAATCAAACTTTTGTCAGTTGGGACTCTCATGTGGTAGTGAGGGAGTCTGTTTCATGGCTTTTAAAGTATTCTGGAGGGTTTTGTTTCAGCGCATCCCCTAAATCTGAGGTATCCTTCACAGGTAGGATCCCAATAAGGTGGTGTTATGTATTTCTTCTCTTTGGGATGATTTATCACAGTCCCTCCCTGTTGTGAGTGACAGTGCTTTATCAAGAAGTTCACCAGCCCTTTTGACTTTGATTAAATCCTTGGTTATAACTTTGATTAAAAACCACCTTATTATATGTATATACAAGAGTTTGAGAGCAAGAGACCTTACCGTAGGAGGATCGATTGATTTGAATCGATAATTGCTAATCGGGCAAACTTTGGTAGAGGAGTGTAAAATTGGGAAATCGGAGTTAATATAGCAAATCGGGCACGCCTCCATATATATATTGAGAATAATCAATATCGCTATGTAAGCGATATTGAACATTTCACCTGTGCTGGCTATTGACGTGCATTATGTATGTACATGCGATATTAAGTATAATCCCCTGTCCTTAAAGAAATTAAACGAAGGCTATTGGATTGTATTATATGTATATAACAAATAAACGAAGAACAACAAGCAGTACCCGATATGTGAGTCAGGCACCAATCAAATTGCACATAGTATTACGCATAGGTAAACAAAGCGAGCATAGCGCATTGCCCGATATGTGGGTGCTGCCACCAAACACTTTGTGCATAGTATGTGATTAATGTAAGCAAAGAAACTAAACGAAGGCTATTGGATTGTATTATGTGTATATAACAAATAAACGAAGAACAACAAGCAGTACCCGATATGTGAGTCAGGCACCAATCAAATTGCACATAGTATTACGCATAGGTAAACAAAGCGAGCATAGCGCATTGGCATTGTCCGATATGTGGGTGCTGCCACCAAACACTTTGTGCATAGTATGTGATTAATGTAAGCAGTGTGGGGCAAAATGTAATCTGATTAACGTTTAACAATTACAATTAACCATGTAATCTGTAATCAGATTACTTTGTAACAGATGTGTAATCCAATTCCATAATTACATAATGCAATCGATTAACGTGTAGTGTCATTACAAGTTAATTCGATTACACATTAATCGATTACATGTTAATTCTACTACACATTAATCTAATTAATGTGATTACATTTAAGATATTTAAGATATTTGTATTCTAATTCTTCATAAAACTCCCTAAAACTAGTTTCGTACGAGAACAAAACTATTTTCTATCAATTCATTTCAATATATTAATAATTACTTTTAAGTAATCTACGAAGTAATCTGTTACAATGTAATTAGATTACAAAATAAACGAATTATATTGTAACAGATTACGCATTTGATAGATTACATATTCTCTCATAAATAATCCGATTGAAATGTAATCAAATACAATTTAATTAGATTACTTGGTAATTTGACTAAACTGTAATGGAATTATTAATTACATTACACTGGAATCAGATTACGCCCAACACTGAATGTAAGCAGCTTGCAGTGGCTGTAAGGTAGGTCAGGCCCAGTGTAGCCATGTGAATCGGCCTAAGTAAGGCTAATCGTAGGGGTTCGCGTGATGGCCACCACTATACCCTAACAGAAACTATATAAGGTGACTAGGGAAAAACAATATTTGGACATTATGTATACATTAAAAAATTGTTTTCATGAAAATAAATTAGAATTCGAAAAAATGTAATTTGTTTCAAGAGATCGAAGAACCGGACACGATAAAAACTAGTTCAAAATTTCAATCTAAACGGAACATTGCAAGAGAAAGCATTTCCTCTAACCAGATGATATTATTGTAAGCCCTTGTACCATGGCTGCTGTAAGTAGCTGCAGATAGGAGTTGAAATAAAAGTCCTTCATTTCCAGAAGAACCAGCTTTGCTTAGCTTTAGCGAAGCTGAAAAAAATACAGAAAGAGTCGCCTGAAAAGACTAAATTAGGCCCAAAAGTCTTTTAAAATGTGATAATCGAAAGCGGAACGAAAGTGTCGCAGAACTAGGCTCGATGTCTTCAAACCTTCCAGTCGAGGTTCTCTTATCCGCAACAGCTCTACTGTGTAGTTACTAATCAATGCAGTTCCGACAGTTATGATTTCTTTCGCCCTAACTTTAAGTAGAACTTCCAACGCTCCCTTATAAATGTTAATCTTAAGGTTAAGTGGGTCGATACCCTTCCGTCCTTCTCCGTCTTAAGTAAACATGCATAAATCTAGATTGCTTGGGAATCTCCAGGAATACTTCGTAAAACGGTCGTACTCTTTCCATCATGATGTACTCATTTAGCACGTCCACGCGGCACTCCCATTCGAGTTGGCAGCGAGGTCATACGAACCTCCTGAGCAAGTTCTGGATAGTTTATGGTAAATTACGAGCTATCCCAATAAAACTGGGGATTGAAACCATTTTAATTTTTAGTGAAGAGAGGTGTTCATATTCTTGGAACAAGGATGGGAACTTCACTCTGCGTTAGTGAAAGAATATCATGGTTAACTTTTATGTGGAGGACATCAAGTAAGGCATCCCGTCGCTAATTTCCCAAAAATGCAGGTAAAAAAGCTGCGCCAGATCAAGCCAAGCGGACAACTTCGATTCCTTTCAAAGAATTTCCGAATCTACCAGAAAAATCTAAGACTCAAAGAAGTAGTTCAAAATGGCACTCAGCGATGAGCTATACTAAATGCAGTCATGCAGCCTTGATGCTGTAGATTAGATCCTCTAATCGGCCGTTTTTCCAGGGTATGAGTTTAACTCATTCTGAATGTTGTCCAGCATTCCTGTTTTTATGTAATCAGGAACAGCTTACGCAGATGCAAATAATTCAAAACAAAGACATTACGAGTGATACTTCAGGGCAATAGATACATATACCAGTGTAGAATACAATACAATACAATATAATACTTTATTCATGGCAGAGTAAAAAAAACCTAAGAGATGATCTTTTCAGTTTGTACAATAAAGCTACATTTACACGGGGAAAGTAGCTTTCGTAAGTAAATTGCATAACAAGTACTTCACACGTTTGTTACGTATGCATATCTAGTGTTCAACACAATGGATGCAAATAAAATTAAGTCCTGCTCTCTCGATTTTGTTATCTTCTTCTCACTTTCATCGCTTTCCACTTTTATGAGCTTTACTTCCGTGGGCCCAGAAGGTGGAAAGTTACTTTCGTAAGTAGAAGATTTGTATGGAAACATCAAAAGCTACTGTCGCCGTGTAAATGTAGATTAATATCAAATTATTTAAGTTGACAAGTTAATACAACTACATATTATATAATAAAATAAAAATAAATTAAATAGTAACAAAAAATGAAATAGGATAAAAAAAATAAAAGACAATAATAATGAAAAAAAAACAAAAGTCTACAGAAGATACAGAGAAAATGAAGGTCGAGTGGGTACCGTCATTCGGGGTGAACTCGGACGATATTTGTTAATAAAAATTACAGTTTATAGAGAAAAAAATTATTAAGAATCTCGCATGTTTCTATTATCAAATTCCAAAGTAGAAACAGATAAATTTTCAATCCTCCCACCACTTTTTTTTTTGTTAAAGAGTGTCCGCTTCCACCCCTATGTGTGGGGTGAAGGCGGACGACCACATATTATGCATTAAAAATTATTGTCTTAGACCCTAGTACAGGACAAATTCGGACAAAAAAATTAAAAATATATATTTGTTTACTAAAGTTTACTAAAAATAAACCACATGACAAAGAATAACTCATTTCGCTTTTCCATTTTTAGTATTTCCTTGTTACAACAGTTTCTTTTAGAGTTATCAAATCCTAAGGAAAAAATATTATTTATAAAATCCTTATTTACGTGCTTTACTGCATTCAAACTTGTACTGACGAGATATATTAATTAATCAGAGTTCTTCACACGCGATTTACGAAACAAAACGAATTATGGCGAAATTATAAACCCAACCGATATCCCGGGATATTTGAAAATATTTATGTACAGGCTTTAATTTTGGCCTAGGTTTCACTTTTGTCTTTGAATCACTTTACACTTTAATTGTTCGAATAATTATTAACTTTAAGTTACGCGATGTCGAAAAATTATTAACAGCTTTGGGATGTGTGGATTTAAAGGAATAGGGAAGTTGGATGGGAGTGGGAAGTTGTGGAATGTTAGAGATTTCTCTACCTTGCTGTGGGTTGAAGACTTTCGCTTCTTCCAACATGATGAGAAATATCCCGAAAGTCCAGAATGATCCAGCGTTGATAAATCCCACGATGATCGAGATTCCAGGATGGTGTCCTATCCACGATGGTTGCTTCCTGTACTAGTGAAGAAAGTAAATCTTTCGTCCAGGTAATAAATGTTTCTCGTTTCCGAGTTGATAAGGTGAAGAGGTGATAAGTAGTGGAAGTTTTCAACTTGAAGTTGCGTTGAAAGCTTGCTAATGAGGAGGTTAGGATGTTGACAGATCTTCTCATCAAATTGTTTGACCGCGAGAGAAAGGAGATAGTCCTCGATTGGAGTGATATTTGCACTGTCATACAAAAAGGTGTTGGGAAAGTAGTGTCCGTCAGGTTTCTTTCGAGGGCGCTGATTTGCTTCATATAGGATGGCGAAATGGTGTGCCAGATGTGGAAGCAATAGCAGATGATTGGGCGGATGAGCTGTTTATATATAAGCTTCTTTGCATCTTTCGGGAGGCCGTTTCTCCTTCTGATAATAGGGTTGAGTAGGGAGTAAGCGTAGTTGGCTTTCCTCATGGTCAGCTTGACGTGATTGTTGAATTTCAACAGATTATTGAAAGAGACGCCAAGATATTTGGTGTTCTTTGAAGGCTGACGCTTTTCGTTATTGACTTCGATTTCGATATTGTTGGCCCGTGTGGCGAGATTGGGTTTTCCCTTTGTGGAGGGGTTTGATGCCCAACTTTCTGTAGAACTCGTCGAGCTTGAGGACATGCCGCTCCACTTTGGTAGCAGCGAAATTGGCTGACATAGAGTGGGCGCACGTAAGTGAGTGATCAACATAAAGTAGTGTGGTGGAATTTGAGTCGTTGCTGATTATAGGTGAAAAGATTGAAGAGAGTTGGTCCGAGGACCGAACCTTGAGGGACAGCAGCACTGACTGATGTTGCCTGAGATTTGACATCCTCGATTTCTATGTAGAAATTCCTGGATGACAGAAAGCTATGTGAGATAAGGCGGGAACTCGAGGTTTATAATTTTGAATATTAGATCGATTGTCCAGACTGAGTCAAACGCTTTCTCTACATCAAGGAAGCAGCCTACTGTCTGCTCCCTTTTTTGAGGGCGTTTGTAGAATCAGAGATGAATTTGAACAAAGCGTGAAAAGTGGAGTGAAGCCGAATTGGGGGTCATGCCTGATATTTAGGTCGAGGCAGGTATTTTTTTTCAATGTGTTGGCGGACTATTTTTTTGAAAAGTTTGCCCAGGTTGGACAGAAGAGAGATTGGCCAGAATTCATTAAGGTTTTTCGAGTTTCATTTTTTGGGGATTGGAACTATGCGCGCGGTTTTCCAGACATCAGGAAAGTATGAATTATTTATTGATTATTGAATATAATTGTCAGAAATTCTATGGTGACAGGTGGGAAGTTTTTGATAACTTCGTTAGAAATGTTATCTGGGCCGGCGAACTTTTTGCCTCTGATAGTCCTGATTAGAGCGAAAACGTGAGCAGGATTTGAAAAGATTTAAGTACATATTTGTGGAATTAAATATTGTGGTGGAGGATCCCACTGACTGACTGGTCAGTGGTCGCTTCGAGATGAGTTCTCTTTGAAAGTGGATTGGATATATTCCGAGAAAGCATTGCATTTTTCTTGGGGAAGGTTGTAAGCGTTCGAGCCGCTTAAGGTGGTTTTGGGGAGTTTTGCTTTCCTGTTGCAAACCCCGTTTATGTCCTGAAAGCAGTGTGGGCCGGGTTGAATGGAATCTAGTTTCTTCCTAAACTCTTTATCGAGAAATATTTTCGTTTGTTCCTAAATAATTGTTTGACAAGCAATTAATTTGCGACAACACGATTCTGTAGGCTGGGTTGTGGCTATTAAGGGTTCGGTGAAAAATACGGTTAAGTATTTTTCGAAGTTTCTGCCTAAATTTATATAATTTTTGCGGTTGTGGCGGGAGAGCTGTGTATTTGTAGTGTTTGCTCGGCACTACGCTGGAGATTCCATTGCGAGTCAGGGAGATTTCCTGCGAGGAATTGAGATAGCCTGCCTTGAAATTGTTGTCAGTCAACGTCTTTGAGTGAAATTGATGCTTGAGGGTCAGAAGTCAAAATATGTAAGGGTGAGCTGGGGGTGATTGGGAGTTCAACTGCCAAGTGATCAGATTCAGCCATATGCGCTGTGCAGACGTAATTTGCGAATTGTAGTAGTAGATTAATTAGACTAGAGGTTGCGATATAGAAGTCAAGAATTGACCCAGATCGCGGGAAGGCCAGAGTATCCTGCGAGACGACGACGAAATCGTGGGTGGTGTTAAAGAGTAGCCTGTCATGTACTGCCTTGGCTGACGGACTTACGACAGTCATTCAATAACGGGTGCCTGGCGTTGAAATCGCCACCCAGCACCGTGTATGTGAAATTGTCCGAGATCCGAGCAATGTTGTTTAAGTTATTCTGGATATCAGCTCCCGTGGCGTGACATCTATTGTATAGGGCGATTAGGAGAAGACTCGTTGTCTCGAAGTTTTAACTTGACAGCAGTGCATTCCATATTGGAAAGGCTACTTATTTTCACCTCTTCGAATTTAAGGTTTTCCTTAATGAGAAGGGCAGTGCCTAGGGTGGTCTGAGATTTGTCCTGGCGGTTGAAGTTGTAGTGCTCAAAAGCCAACTTGTGTCTCTCAGTGAGGAGAGTTTCACAGAGGAACATAAACGTGGGTTTATGCTCAATGAGGAATAGGTTTAGGGCTGCTCTTTTGCTGTGCTTTACCAGCGAATTGCAGTTAAGTGACATGATTTTCAGCTTACTTAATTGCCTAGACATAGTCCAAATGCAAATTGAAGGTAAGCTGCTTGTTTTTCCGAGATGGAAGCGAGCTTCCTGTATTTAGGAAGGAAATTATTGATTTTGCCCATAAGGACGAAAATGTCGCACCCAAATAGAGACTTGGCTTCTTTGGTGCAGAAATCGTCAATTTCTGCTGCTTGGGTTTGGGAACTGTGAGTTTAACAGAATTTTTATTATTAACGATGTGTTTAGATATTACCTGGGCGAAAGATTTAACTGGCTGCACGTAATTTCTTGTGGCTTCCTTCACGTTGGCGACGTTCCTCATTCTTTTTAGCGCGTTGTTGTACGACCTCCTTGTACTTGGGGCAACCTCTATAGCTGGCTGGATGTCAATTTTTCAATTGACGCAGAATGGGGCACCTTCCTTCACGTTTTTCCTCTCACACTGTCCAGGTAAGTGTTCATTTTTGCACTTCCCACAACGATAATCGACTGCGCAGTTTCTTGCGACGTGTCCGAAAGCCTGACAGCGCTTGCATTGGGAGATTCCTGGAGCTCGATATTTTTCCCAGTAAACAATTTGATTTAGAAGGCGATTTGTGGCCATGATGAATTTCACATCGTAATTACCGCCGAAATTTATTACGGAGGAATTTGATTCCTTGGTCCTGGGCGTTTTAAAATGCACGACAGAGTTGATTGTGAAACCACGCAGTTTTCCCACGAGAGATGCCATCACATCCTTGGCGTGGTAAGTATGCTGGACTCCTTTCAGCAGAAGTGTCGTCGTCCTGTCACTCTTCGACGTGAACGTATAGCTCTGCACGCCGATATCCATGATAATTCTAAAGAGTCCTATTGTCGTCCTGGGTCATTGGTTTAATGATGCACTTGGTGCCCTTTGACGTCTTGATGAAGAGCTTTGGCCTAATCTCGAGCTTATCAAGCTCGCAGTTGACTGCTTTCACATTCAGATTATGGCAGACAATCGGAGGGAGTCTCACTGACTTTTCTACTTGAACAGTAGATGTCTTAGGGTGGATTTCAAAATCCTTCCGGTTTCCAAGGATTTGGTAAAATCTACCAGTGTTTTCCTCCCTGTGTGGTTGAATCTTTGACCCCGCTGGCTTCTTTTTTGCTGACAGTGGCGATGTCACTGGGCTCCTAGCTTTCCGCTTCCTGTTTTCAACGATTGTGAAATCGTTTTCAGCCTCTTCATCCTCAGACGAACCCGATTCTGATGAAGATGACTCGGCCGAGTCAGTACACATAGATTCAACAACGCTGGTTGCTTTTTCTGTGTTCAAAGCTGGCGGAGCGTCTCTGCCGCTGAGCATGCTACTGGCTGCTGGTGGGAACTTCCAGGATATCCATTTCATATGTAATGCATATTTTTTTTAAGCTCTTTCAACAGCGGTCCTTAGAGCTGATTTTTCAGCTTGAAACTTGGTCTTTTTTTCCACTCCACTAATTTCACTCATGTTGAATTACACTTGGTGTTTTGTTTTAATCACGAAAAGGTGTCCCTTATCACCGTACTTGTAGAGTTTATTTTAATAGAGAATGCGTTGGGATTTGTGTTTGTGTGCAGAACATCAAAATTTACTCAAAATTTCGACACAAACACAAGGCACTACTCACAATTTTTCACTTATGTGTCTATATCACAGTCGCAAACTTCTCACTTGGTTTTAATTGTATGTGCCGCTATCATTATCACAAGTGTCCATTAAGTTTTATAAGTATGTGTTTATATCACTTCACACTTCACTGTAAATTGAATATGTGTAGCTGTATGCTTTGCACATATCCCATATACACGAGCGCTTACCCACTGCAGATTATGCGAATGCTGTCGGCAAAATTGTGGCACGCAATATTGAATATTCGGAATATTCGCTTGATGTTGTCATTATGAATCAATGATCCTGAATGAATAGAATGACTATGATGAATAGACTGACTGATATCACTGACGAGATATACGCCGCTCGTTTTAGTTTTAAGTGCGCGGTGTATTAGCTGGATTACATTAACAACACCGGCGAGGTCGTCGTCGTCTAACGCCGAACAGAACGCCGGGCAAGTTACATTAACAGTGGGCGGCACCGCCGTACATTAATTTCCCATAAATTTTACAGTTGAGTTATTTGCTTGTAATCTCCGCCGGTTTGCAATAAAATTTTAAATAATAATAAAAAAGATATTTTCTTTTCCTTCAAGTCACATTTTTTTAATATAAAATCATTTATTTTCAGAAATTCAAATATCATTTCATTTTTTCATGTTTTTTCAATAGATTTAGATCTTGCATATTGGCAACAATGGAGCGCCAGCGTTAAAATTAGGATTAGAGATGGGTGACGACGACGCCGGCGTAAGTACTGTCTCTAAATATTTTTGACATAAAACGACGACCACGCCAGCGTCGGCGTTGTTAATGTAATCCGGTCATATGCCCTTCAAATAAAACGTTGACCAATACCTTTCTGTCCGAGCTCACCCCCACAGTCCGACTTCACGATCATTTAGTCTATAAGCGCAGTCCTTAACGAGACCGACCAGTCTAGTCATATACAATTGGAGGTCATATGCATACATCCAAATGCACGAGCTTTTAATTACTTCCCGAAGTGGCTTATGCTGAAGGCTATCGATAACAAATTTCGTGTTTATTAAGTGTCAGACAAAGGTCCGTTGTAATCCTCAATGTTGCAGTCTCGAACTGTGGTTTTTCCGATATCTAGATTGCCATTGCGTGAGAAGCGAATGATAGTTCAAGTAATTTTTCATTTAATTAATCGCGCATTAGCCTTTCTAGTGCCTTAGAATGGTAGCACAGTACACTATTAGGCCGGGAATTTGACGGAGCAGGATTTTGCAACAGGTAAGACGACTAAGACTACATATTTTCAGGCACGAGGAGAACATCTTCAGACAAGTGTTAAAGACGTGTGTTATAATATGCAAAATTAAAGGAAAAGAATCTTAATAAATTTCAAAGGTATACAGTCAGATCCTATGCCATCAGATTTAGATTTTATACCATAAAGTGGCAAGCACGCCTCCAAAGAATCATGGAACGAACAGTGCGAGTTCTTAATAGAGCAAACTCATTAAGTAGATCGAATAAGACTTAGAACCATAGAGAGCTTATCATCGACGCATTGGAGATGCTAAATATTGCTCCACCTTAGGAGAAGTTCCTATGAATCTATATTTCGAAAGCCATGAAAGGTCAAGGTTTGAGAGAAACGGCAATATTTTACTTGAAAATTGTAGCAAACAAACAAAAAAACGTGTTCTAGAATGCTAGGTGGGGGAAACTAGAGATCTGGTGAGTTTATATAGAGCTCAGACCTTTTTAGAGCAGTTCGCTTACGATTGATGTCTAGATTGAAGATGCCATTATTCATGTATGAATATTCTGGCAAACACTCTTTGGCATTATAGAGTGGGTTCACTCAGAGTATTTTTAATCGCCAACTTGTTAATGTAGCTTTAGCTTCTTGAGATTACCAAAAAATGCGTTTTGAAATTTAACATTTAAAAAATTTAAAATCATTTTTTCAGATGTCTTTCTACTTAGAGCTCCAACTGACTGCTGGTCTAACAGTCATTGTCTCCACATATACAAAGCCCCTTGTTCCGGAGTAGACGGGATGGGTCTTTATGCTTCTAATCTAGATTGGTTTAGAACTATTGTTTGTTCAGTATAAATCTGGATTATTATTGATGTTAAGAGGTTTTACTTTTTTCTTTTGTTTTGTGGCCCACTTGTTGTAACATATTACCTATAGCAAGCAAAAGCCAAGTGCAAATTTACTAAACATCCGCTGAGTGCTAAACAATCACCTCGCTCAGTCAGTGTGAGAACCCAACGGTTGTTTACAAATTACTCAAACAGCTGGGCGTGGTGCATATTTGACTTGGTAGTTGGGGTTGACATACATATTGCTTCGCAAAGCTATGTTATGCTAGCGCCAGGTGCTTAGTCACTGATTTCATAACTGCTTAAACGCGGATATGAGAACGACCTTCTGTCGTTGCCATTGATAAGCATTTTCACCTAGGTGGAATTCCCGCGGCAATGTTGCAAGGAAGAATAAATATCTGGCTTGGTCAGTTTGTAAGTAAATTTCGAAATAAGCAATTACAAGTTCTTAGTGTAGTGTGGTGTTGGTTGTATCTATAAACATTGCTGAAATAGAGCAGTTTTTCAGTGATTAAAGATTTTATTGTAATTATAACGTAAAACGTCTTTTATTTATCTGGGACACGACATTTGTTTGGTTTTGTTTGTTACTTTATTTTAGTCTTTTATTTTACTTCCTTTTAGTCTCACCGTTTGTAACACCTAGCAATAATGGCAGAGCAAAATGGATTGGACACCCACGAATATTATTAAGTTTTTATTTTTGCGTCTGTCCTTCCGTCTGTGCGCCCGATAACTCGAGAACGCGTTTTAGAAAGCTGAAATTTTTTACACGGCCTTAAAAACAAAAAAAGTAAAATTAAGTTCGAAAATAAGACAAATCGGGTAACTCCTTCGTGGGGTTGCCATACAAAAATTTCGTTTTCCATTATATATTTGGACACTGCCTGAGAACGCGACAACATAGAGCTGAAATTCGGTACATGGTGTTTTTATAATAGCAAAAAAAAATTCAAAAATGAACTAAATCGGGTAACCCCTTCTTGGTGTTGCCATATAAAAATTTAGGATTTTTACACATACTGTGAGAACGATCAGTCCTAGACGGTTTTAATGTACTGAAAAGTTCTTCAGAATGTGAAATCCTATAAAATTGGTCACAACCATTTTTACTGTCCTACGAACCGTTTTAGAAATATATGCGAAAAACCTCTTCAAAAATAATACTTGCAGAGAGGTGACCATACAAAATTATATAAGGGCATTCATACTGTATCGTAAGAATTGGCCTTAGACCAATTCTAGCTTTCTTACTTGTTTTTAGTATACCTTAGTTTAATACCCCTTCCCATATTGTTAATGCATTGCTTTTCTTCCTCTTAAAAGAGAAAAAAATAGAAAATGAATAGTTAAATAAAAAAAAAAGTTAAGAGGATTAAGTCTGTTTATATGTAATGTTACCATACCATCTTTTTTCTATCTTTTTATACTGATATAGTTTAAGATCGTCAATTCAATCACTGCCACTATTCCCACAACTACTTTATTGTTTTCTATTGCAACGAGTCTGTTCGTTGCGCCTTAGTTTTTTTTAAAGCTATTTTACTCGATTTGTAATTCTACTATTTTATCATCAATATATCTATGCCAGGGCTCACAGGTGAGAAGTATTCCAGGGTAGGAAAAATTCAGTGCTACCAAGTTTTGATCGGGAGTGCGGGCAGCATAGCAATACTACTGCAAGCAAATTAGCTCCGGCCATTTAAATATTGCGAAATTTCTAATCGGTCGGCCGTACAGTTTATCAAAAACTGTAGCTTAATTGAACACGCACACAATTAATTTCGGTAATCATATAAGGAACTACGGGTAGCAACATTTTGTGCTGGTACTTGTAAGCACATTAAAACACACAAAAAGTGTAAATATTTATTGCTAATAATAAGTGAATCGTATTACTTTTACTTGAGCAGTTTATTTTAAATAATACAATCGCTGCAATTACCTGGACGAAAGACTAAAATAGGATCTCCTGAATCGTATTACTTTTACTTGAGCAGTTTATTTTAAATAATGCAGTCGCTGCAATTACCTGGACGAAAGACTAAAATAGGATCTCCTTCAAACTTCTCCTTGATCTCTTCCTTCCAAAGATTTATTTCAGTTTTAAGCTCTTTTAGTCCATCAAGTATCATCCGCTTTTTAGAAGGTTCTGGCAGAGTTGTTTTGTATCCACCCTTTTTTTCGCGCACCCAAAATGTAAAATTTGAGTCGGTCGTTCCAATTAGTCTATAATGAAATTTTAAAGAATCTCCACGAATACCGCCGAATAGATTCGGTATGTCCATCCATTTCTTTGTTAACAAATTATTTAATAGTATTTTATAATTTCTAGAACACATAGCGATACTAATAAACTGAAAAGCTCAGGACAGGGCTTTAACAATTTTAAATCTATTTATTGCATAACCTCATCCATCGTAATTCACAACAAACCCGTCAGCTGTAAGACAAAGGGTGCGTTCACTGACAAGTGACAATAAATAGCAGAGTGGCTGAATCGTCAGTTGTTACGGTTCAGTGCCGACATGTTAAACTTTGCATCGAAGGCAATCATCGAAGCGAAGATTTTGCTCTGGCGGGATGTTATAAGATTTTCGTTCGACAGGTAATTTTGCTTGTTTCGAAACTATTTCCGAATTTTTTCCCCTAGCACAAATGACATTTATAATTGATGAAAACGCCGGGTAAGCCCCGGGCAACGAGGTAATAACTAAAGGAGATGCAATTATATGTACGATCCGTGTACATGAGCGTACCCGTAACCCCCGCAAGATACAAGCCATGAACAAAGTCGAAAAAAGAAAGCAGCGGGCCGGTCAGCAGGCGACATTCACAGTCTACTTGCCTTGTCTAACTGAAGGAGTTTTTCATATAAAAGTTACTTGTATTTTGTTCAAACGCTATAATTGCCGTAAATTTGTTCTACTTGCTATATTTTTATATAACTATTGGAAAGAAAACATATTTGGCTGCAAGTTGTTTTAACTTAATTTTGCTGTGGGAGCGACAGTTTTGCGCTTTAGGACCTGTTAAAAATGAAATTTTAGTTTTTCCTCCATGACGAATATACAAAAAGCAGTCAGAGTGAGCTCTTACTACATGCCGTACCCGGCACGTTAAGGCCTTTTAATGTGTCGGTGCCATCGGCGACTTCATGGCTTGTATTATATTCCGGGGGCTACGGCGTACCCAAAATTGCCCTGCATTTGTGTATGTTTCATTCCGCCATTTTTGCTTAGATCATAAAACGAAAGGATAGGATATGAGGAAGAAAAACTTAAGCATTTTTCTTCAAGTGGTAGAATCGCATCGATGTGTTTGTTTAGTCATGGAAGTCGTAAACTACGATATTTTCTGAGCGGACACATAATTTAGTGGTTGAAAGTTAAGCAAATATTGAACAAGTTTTATAATTTCCTGTCACCGCGATTCGTATCATTTTTTCAGTTTATAATTTTATAATTCTTTTATAACTTATTACATTTTTAAGAGTTTTCCTAGTGCCCCATTTATTTGCTGATAATATTTCTTGTCGTTGCCTTTGCTTGACTGACATTAGACAAGAGCCCCGATGACAATTCAATTGTAAGATCTAAGAAATGACAAATGAGAAATGTCAGAAATATCGAACTGACAAAAACTAAAAGCCCAGTCCCCTTGTCATCCCCCCCCCCCCGGGTCTACAAAAAAATTGCTTATCACACGGACACGAATTTTATACAAGGTAGCCTATCCTTTCGTTTTATGATCTAAGCATTTTTGGTCTTCGCTGTCAGATCCATACTTAGGCACAGTATATATATATATACTGTGACTTAGGTGTGGTTTGATTTGGGCTTGGCGCATTGACGCAGGAAAACTCATGAAATAACCGTAGGGGCACGAAGCAAATATTACTCGAAAACTTTTTATCACTGAACTTTTCTTCTTAATTATTAACTTTTTTATGTTCATGTTTACAAATTCAGTAAATACTTTTAAGTATGTGAAAATAAAAGCGATTAAAATTGCGAACAGGTTGTACAATTGTGTACAGGCGTACAAATTTTACGGCGCTTATGTACAAACAATATCAGTGTCAATGTGTTAGAAATGGGTTCGTGATATTTTCTCATTTGCATCTCCTTTAGTTCTTACCTCTTTGGCCCCGGGCTACACCGGGCTGTACTATCTTGTTTTTTGAAAACCCTGGGCTTACACGGGGTTACAGAAACTTGTTCGATGAAAGCCCGGTGTTTCTGATTCCGTGCCCCGAACTTGCACTAAAAATTTCTAGGGGTAAACGTTTGACATTTGTCATTTGTGAACTGTCACATGGAATTTGTTCGGTGATTGCTACGAGTAAGAAACTAAAGGAGAGGCCATTGCGTGTATATATGTTAATGCCATTTTTGCGTGCCGAACGTGATGCTGTTTCTCACTTTCTAACATATGGTTGTATCTCTGTCTACATGTACCCTAGGTGTCACTTTTGTTTATGTTCGGTAAAGAAATTTACCCTAGCACAAAAGCCGTAGGTAACGTTAAAATTGGAAGGGTACTAAATAGAAAAATATTTACATTCTTTTATGTGGAAATTTAGTAATACTGTACTTGTTCATTTTTTTAATAATAACCTGGGAATTAGAATATTGATAAATGTTTGTAATTTTGATAAAAGTAAAAGAATTTTAATATATGTTCTTATGACGGATTTAACAAAAATGAAATTTTAAGGCAAGTTATTGGGCAACCGAAGATGGAAATAGGCTTACTGGGGAACCAGCAATCTCAAAAAGTTGTTTTGTATTACTAGCTCTCACTATGCTGCTGCTGGTATAGAATTTTGCGTCATACTTTCAAAAACCGCGCCAAAATCCTTTACATAAAGTCATTTTTCCATCCGCCTGCAATGCGAATTTTTTATAGTATGTGTATAAACTTACCCATTTTTGAGATTGGCCGTAGCCCCCGGAATAACCACGAAGTCGCCGAAGGCACCGACACATTAAAAGGCCTTAACGTGCCGGGTACAGCATGCAGTAAGAGCTCACTCTCACCGCTTTTTGTATATTCGTAATGAGGAAAAACTAAAATTTCATCTTAAACAGGTCCTAAAGACCAAAACTGTCGCTAGCACAGCAAAATGTTGTTAAAACAAATTGCAGCCAAATATGTTTTCTTTCTAATAGTTTTAAAAAAATATAGCATGTAGAACAAATTTATGGAAATTATTACGTTTGAACAAAATACAAGCAACTTTTATATGAAAAACTCCCTCAGTAAGACAAAGCAAGAAGACTGTGGATGTCGCCTGCTGACCGGCCCGTTGCTCTCTTTTTTCGACTTTGTTCATGGCTTGTATCTTGCGGGGGTTACGGATTGGCACGAAAATTGTTGTTTATGGGCCTCTCCTTTAGTTTCTTACTCGTAGGGTGATTGCGGTTGAGTGCTGTATATAAAAGTGAAAAATCGTGGAGCTCATACCAAATTCAGATTATATAAGGAAATTGGATAAGAAATTAGATGACAAAATACGCATCGATAATGTGCACATAGGAAATTCAAATGAAAATTATAAGGAAATATTTGAGGAGGCGATTAAGGTCGAAGAACATGTATGAAATCTTAAGATCTGCCTTTCTAGTAAGAAATTTGATCGTAAAAATGTTTCTTTGCCATTATTAACAAGTAATTTTTATATACTTCACGTTATCTCTGCAGCTACCAAGCAAGTAGGTTTGAAGCAAACAACATATAAGAAATTCTCTAAATTCTTAAATGAGATGTCAGGAAAGGGTTTAGTAGTGGCTCGACATACTGTTGATATTGATCATCCAAACAGTAATTTTATATCTAGTGACAAAACATCTGACGATAAAAGTGAAAATAGTGCAGCACAGCACATCTGGTCACAGATGAACCAATTGTCATTTTTTCAAAGTAAAGTTACAGGAAAGGCGATAATATCGATGAAAAAAGCTAATAAAAGAATATATAATTAAGAAAAAACTGGGAAATATTTTTTGTGCATTTTAATATTTATTTATTCTTAAATTTTTAATTATTTCACCTATTTTATAAATAAATTTTCACAAATCACTGGAAATTAGAAGTTAAATTATGCTCAGGAGAACTGTCAGAGAAATGTCATTACATTAGATTTATCCGGTGTTTTAAAAACTTGTTCGATGAGTGCACAAAACCCCGGGTAAATTTGGGGAAAATTGTAGGGGAAGACTTACACGGTGTTTTCATCGAACAAATAAAAGTGGAATTTATGAATTTTTCAAGTCCAGTGGCTTTATTTGTCGAGGATAACGAAAATGACGAAGAAATAATTAATCACCGGTACAAAAGAAAATTTTTAAGGCAGTGGTATTATGTTATAGATATGCCTAACAAAATGTACTGCCTTTTCAATTTTTGGAGTCAAGAAATATTCTTACAAGTTTTATAACTTCAAGTTTGAGGAATCTATATAAAAAAAACATGTAACATATAAATCTAATTTCTTTAATTTATATACATTTTTTAATCTTCGCTTGTACTATCACGCTATCAACTGCTATGATCTCAGAAAACTCAGTAATTTTCTATCGAAATTATCGGCAGTCGAAACGACTATCGATAAATTGTCGAACATCGAATCTTTCGAAGTACACACCGATGTGCTTTTCAGCCACTAATGTTTACATGCAGAATTGAAAGATCGAGTCCAGATTGAGTTGACTTTTCGACTCGTGTTTTTGAGCACGCAGGGTTGAGAATGGGTCCAACTATAGTTGAAGTGATAGTGAAACATAACATTACGTATGGTATTTTTTGTGATGAAGTTATAAAAGTTATACATTTTGTTTAAATAAGAAAAATAAACTCACAATAAATACACAACATACCAAAACTTTCGAGTCAAGATAGATTGAATAAAATAAATTCCAACTGTCAACTGCCAACTCGACTACTCAATCCGTGTTTATAGGACACTATTGCGACTCGACTACGCCAGCCAAGCGTGGTCGAGTCGACCCAAATTCAGCTCGAGTCGCGCATACATGGAGTTGGACCCGAGTTGAACTGGTTCAACCCTGCATGTAAACATTGTAACTGACTTATAACAACGGACTGAGCGATTTTGGCTGGATTACATACGCCCTAGCCGGCGTGCTCGTCGTCGTCGTCAAACGCCGGGCAAGTTACATTAACACTGGGCGGCAGCGCCATATCTTAATTTCCCTTACATTTTACAGTTGAGTTATTTGCTTGTAATCTCTGCCGGTTTGCAATAAAATTTTAAATAATAATAAAAAATATATTTTCTTTTCCTTCAAGTCCACATTTTTTTAATATAAAATCGTCGTCGTCGTCAAATGCCGGGCAAGTTACATTAACACTGGGCGGCAGCGCCATATCTTAATTTCCCTTACATTTCACAGTTGAGTTATTTGCTTGTAATGTCTGCCGGTTTGCAATAAAATTTTAAATAATAATAAAAAATTTATTTTCTTTTCCTTGAAGTCCACATTATTTTAATATAAAATCATTTATTTTCAGAAATTTAAATATCGTTTCATTTTGTCATGTTTTTTCATAATAGATTTAGATCTGGCATATTGGCAGCAATGGAGTGCCAGCGTTAAATTAGGATTAGAGATGGGTCGACGACCACGCCGGCGTGGGTAATGTAATGCATTTCATACATGCAGTACTGTCTCTAAATATTTTTGACATAAAACGACGACCACGCCGACGTCGGCGTTGTTAATGTAATCCGGCCATTTGCTATCATTGAATAAATAACTAATAAGGAAACGGCATATCGGGTGAAAACGTAAGCATCTCGGCGAATTGTATTAGTGTGCTGTGTTTGTATGCCCTTGGCGTTGCTTTTGTATGACTGACATAATTTAGGCAGCAATTACAAATCAATTGTAAACAAACAAACCGGCATTGGAAAATTGTTAAATTTTTTGCCATGGCTGTTTATTAATATTTCACTTTTATTTTATTTTAAACACAATAATTAATTAGTAAAGCTATTAAGCTTACTTGAAGAATGCTTTTCCACGACAATAACGCCGTTTGTTCCTGCAGCACAGCACAGCGCACTTCATTACTGTTTTTTAAGACTCCGGAGTCTCTATTACACAAAATGTCGTTCACAAAAGAAATATTCCGCACTTATTTCACACTACTATTCATAAAAATCACGTTTAATTAATTACTTTTCACAATATCGCGAACTCAAATCCGAAACTTATTTTCAAATAATATGAAATGTCAGAAATGTTGAATTGACGCAAAATAGGCAGCATGCCCTCTTGTCATTTCTCCCCCCCCCCCCCCCCCTGACCATAGATCACACAAATATTGTGTTTCTGTGGGCGTGTATCTGTATTCTGCTCAGAGCAATCTGAGCGCTCTGAACACCGATTTCTTGTATCTTTATTTACTTTCAGAGTACTCTGAGCGCTCTGAACGTGTATCTCTATTATTGCTCAGAGTGCTCTAACTGATCGTAGATAAACCTCGGAGCATTTGGAGTAATCCGTCAGTAATACCAATAGAGCGCAACAAAATCTTATTGAAAATGTGAATACTTTTTTTAATTCCATATTTCCTTCCGTTTCTTCACCCCTTACTTATTTTCATAACTTTATTATTATTATTTATATATGTTTATAAAGAATTTTGTATTATCAATAGATATTTCACAAATCATAAGTGTTGTCAAATAAAAAAAAAACTACCAGAACACTCAGAGCACTCCGGAATTGTATCTTTTTTCCAGAATGCTCTGTGCGTTCTAAAAAATCTGACCGATCTATGGAGCGGAAAAAAGATACACGCCCTGTATATCCCCGTTAGAGCACCCTTTAAAATGATTGCTACATGAAAAACGTGAAGCTGGCTGGATGCCTTCTTAGGGCTACCAGAAATAACGACAATAGGTATACAGACAACATTTTTCTAATGGTGATCACTGCTTGATGTCTTTGGCGTGATAGACACCCAACAGTTTTCCTCGCAGATCCTCAAGCTCATAGTAAGCGTTTCCCTTCTTGGCCCTAACACGACATTTAACAAATTTCCGTCCCAGTTTAGCACTAGTCTGCTGTTGGAAATTGCTTTGAGCAAAATTTCGTCTAAATACCTCTTGACCAACTTTGAACTCGACAGGTTTCGCCCTGAGATTGTAGGCTCTTGAACCCTGTTCGAATGCATGCTGTAAATTTTCCTGCACTCTCGCACGGATCAATCTCATATTATCTTCTGCGTCTACTCTCAATGGCTCACTAAGAGTTCCAAGGCTCCTCAAGATGGAATAGGAGCTGCCATGTTCTATCATTTGCTGACCGAAGAGTGTTCGATGAGGAGAGAAACCAGTAGCTTAATGGAAAGAGCTCCTGAGGGAACCAGGTACTTGGCTTAGTTTCTCATCCCATCTCGTGTGTTCCTTCTTGATATATGCTCTAATCCCCAACAATAGAGACCTATTTACTCGCTCTGAGGCGTATGCTTGCGGCGAGTAGACTGCCGTTCGCATGTGCTTCACCCCATACTTTTCCAGTAATCTGGTGAACTGAGTCGAGCAAAACTGGACTCCATTGTCAGAGACGATCATTTCCGGGACTCCAAACACGTGGAACACTTCAGTCTCAATGAATTGGCACACATTGAGTGAAGACGCTTTTCTCATAGGTTTGAGAATCGGAAATTGTGAAAAGTGGTAAAAAACTATTAAGATGCAGACATTTCCTTTTACTGACCGCGGATATGGACCTAGAAAATCAATGTACAGCTTTTGCCATGGTCGTTCTGTCACAGACTGAATTCTCATAGGTGGTCTAAGAATGGTATTGGGAGCCTTCGTTTCTTTACACACGTCACAGGCGCCTACGTAGTTTCTGACATCAACTGTCATTCGTGGCCAGTACAGATGTCTTCGCAGACGTTCCAGTGTTTTCCCTATACCTCCGTGTGAAGCTAGCGGCGGATCATGAGCCCTTGAAATGACGTCCGTGACAAGCCCACGTGGAATCCAAAGCTTCCAAGCTTCTTCTTCCTGAATCGGATCGCCTGTTCTCGGAACAGTCCGCATGTAAACGAAGCCTTCCCTGACGCAAAGATCTGGTAGTTTACCAGAAGTCGTTTTAACCTTATGCCTCAGTTCCTCATATTCCAACGGGTTGAAATATGGCGAACTAAGGTCAACTTCCGGGCCAGGTTCCTCGTTTGTGGACAGGCTGTCACAATGAATGCGTGACAGCGCATCAGGGACGACGTTCAGGCTTCCTTTTCTGTGCTCAATAGTGAAGTCGAAGCCCTGAAGCTTCAAACTGCACCGCGCAAGTCTACCGCTGAGGTCCTTTTGAGACATCAGCCATTTCAAGCTCGCATGATCAGTCACTATCTTAAACGGCATAAGTTCTATAAAGGGCCGGAACTTCTGTACGCTCAAGATTGCAGCTAAGCATTCTTGCTCTGTGACGGTGTAATTTCTTTGTGCTGAGTTCAACTTTTTCGAGACATAGGCTATTGGCTTCTCGTGGCCCTCGTCATCTAGTTGAAGCAGCACTCCTCCAATACCTTGTTGGCTCGCATCGCACTGGATGACGAACGGCTTGGTGAAATCTGGACTCACCAGCAACGGAGCAGAAGTAAGTTTTTGTTTGAGAAGATCAAGAGACGTCTGGGCTTCAGGTGTCCATTTGAACTGACTAGGGTTTTTCAAAGTGTCTGTAATGGAGGCAGTTAAATCAGCACAGTTCGGGATGAACCGTCTATACCATCCCGCCATACCTAGTAGGCGTCGGGCCTGCCGAACAGTTTTAGGAGACGGATAGTCAACTATAGCTGAAATTTTGTCAGGATCAGTTCTCATACCTCCCTTTCCGACAATAAAACCCAAGTATTTGGTCTCTTTGATACAAAACTTGCTCTTCTCGACGTTGATAGTGAGGCCAGCTTTCCTCAAACAATCCGCTACACGGGATAGTAACGTGAGATGCGAGTCAAAGCCTGATGACAGAATTAATAAATCGTGTAGATAGACGAGAACGTTCTCACGAAGATCGAAAGGAATGACTTTATCCATGAGGCGGCACATCGTTTGTGGAGCGTTGCCTAGGCCGAATGGCATCACCGTGTACTGATAGAGAGGATGACTAGGCACTGTAAAAGCGGTCTTCTCTCTGGAATCAGTGTCTAGTGGGATCTGCCAGAATGCGTCTTTCAGGTCCAGGCTCGTTATGTAGTTTGCCGGAGGAAGTCGACTCAGAAGTGCGTCTATCTGCGGTAGCGGATAGGCATCCTTCTTCGTAACAGAGTTGACCTTTCTGGCGTCAAAACAAAGCCGAACCTTTCCAGGCTTCCTTACCAGAACAACTGGAGTGCTCCAAGGACTCTGGCTCTCCTCTATCACACCCAGTGATAGCATTCGCCCCAATTCGGCATCCATCAAACTTTGTACTGCGGGTGAAATCGGGTAAAACCTCTGTTTTATCGGAGCTGCGTCATTCGTTTCAATCCTGTGAGTGACCAATGATGTTTTTCCCAGGCCTAGAGAGGAAAGAGGAGAAAAGCTGTTTGGTGGCTTCTAAGCGTTGTTGGTCGAGACTAGAAAGAATATGGCAGTCGGTGTCAGAGGTAGCTATTACACTTGGATTCACTTCTGCGACTATACCCAGGACATCTGGCGCCAACCCAAATAAACGCCAGAAGTCTATTCCCAGATATAGTGCCTGTGTGAGCCCAGAAGCCACGTAAAAACGTACGTTGTGGGTCTTATCACGGAAAGTGACGTCCAAGTTCACATGACCATGCACAGTCGTCATGGCACCATTAGCTACTTGGACCTGTGTCTGATACTTCTTCCATTCGACATCTGCTTCCGCAAGCTTCTCTAGAGCTCGCTGGCCTAGAATACTGACAGTGGCACCACTATCAAGTAATCCATTCTCAGTTCGCCCGAGCAGCTTTACTTCGGCGTACGGTCGAATTTCGTCTGGCATCAACACGGAAATCTGTGCCAGTTTTTTTCTTTCTAGTTTCATTCGTCGACAGTATTCCCGCCAACGAACAGTTGATCGTTTCTTTTTCGGTCTCATATCCAGGTCAGGAAACATAATGTCAGCTAACTCCGCCACCGAGGAGAAAATTCGGCCTCTTGCTGCTCTGTATTTCTGCAGACGCGTATGATACGGTGTCAGCGGATGTAAAACTGGCTCACGGCCAGTCGTCATCTCAGAGCTTAGTGGCCGTTCCAAACCAGAAATGACAGGAGGCCAAATCTCCTGCTCAGTAACCTTGTCAGCTATGCGTGCTATAGGTGTCAACGGGACATCGAAGATTAAAGACTCTTCTAAAGAAGTGTCTAATAATGACATAGGCTCCCCCAGAAGTGAAAATGGGAGCTTGCAAATCTGCGGAGAAGTCTATTAAGTTCTCCGCCTCTGCCAATGAAGTAATCGTACAATCAGGTGTTTTACTGATATCATCAGAGTCACTGAATGATATCAGTGGACATATCAGGGAGTTATCGCTAGTGTCGGCTAATGGAGCGGACCTTCCTCCTTGTTCAAGGCTTGAACTGGAGTGTTCGTTGCATTGATTGCTCGTGATGTCAACGCTGGTCGGAAAGAGGTGGTGGTGTTCCCGACCCGTCTGAAGTTTTTCTGTTGACATTGAATGCAATCTGGCTTGAAGGTGTTCTTCCGTCCACATCCGTAACAGAACACAACTTGTCGTTCCTGCCGGCAATCTTGGTAAAAGTGACCGGGCTGGTCACAATTCCAGCAGGTTACATTTTTAGGGGTTGAAATAGCAGATAGTGAGACTTCCTCACTGCGTTCAGCTGACGTATTCAGTTCAGCCTCAGTCGAATAGTATCCATCCACCTCACTGACTCTTTGTCCGCGATAAGCGTTCCAACTACTTGCTGTCGCGATGCGCTGCTGCGTCGCTTGAATTTGATTCACAAGAATCCTGAGCTGGTGGATGGTGTTTGTAGGATGCAAACAAATTTTGTTTTGGACCTCTGGCAGTAAATTTGATTTGACTATTTCCAAAAATTCAACGTCTGGCAATGGGTTCTGCAGTTGGTCTCGTAGCTGTACCAGGTGCTGGTAGTACGTAGCAAATGACTCCCCTGTTTTCTGCTTGCGCAACATAAGCTGGACCTTGACCTTAAGGTCGTCTTTGGGGACACCCCATTCAGCTAATAGAGCTGCTTTCACATACTCCCATGACGGCGTGGAATTTTGCCTCAGGAGAGACCAGTACCAGTCCATTGCTGGTCCAGAAAGCAGAGTCGTCATGTGAAGCACCAACAGGTCGAAGTCTCCTTCCAAAGCTGAATAAGTCAAGGCTTCTACTCGAAATACAAATTCATCGACTGTGAGCAGAGAGCTGTCACCGCTGTAGGATATATTCCACCTGCGGAGAGGGCTGCCAGAACGTCGCTGTCCTATGCCTGCAGGGACACGATTAGGTGGTGGTGGTGGAGGTGGTACAAAGTTTGGTGCAGGCTGACTTCCAGGCTGACCAAAAGCTGATGGAGGTCGATTAAAAGATTGTCTACGCAGATTGGGAAAATCGTCAGATGGTCTGGGATTACCCATAGCCGGTGGAGGTCGTGAAAAGTCTATTGGTGGCATTGCGGCTGCTACCTGCTGACGGACACTATTTACTAACTCAGTCCGCAAAACATGGAGGCTCTGTTCGAGACCCTCACGTACCAAGTCCTGCATTTGTAAGCGTAAGCCTGCCATCAACGCATTCGTAGCTGGGGAGTGGCCTTGAGCTGTACGCACTGGACTATCCTGTCGTGGACTCGGGTCTACAAAAGTCCTTGAGTGCAAATCGGGCATTCCTGGTGATAAAGATCGTCGATTCGGTGGTGGTAAGTCGAAGGTAGGCAAGTCAAAGGTCGGCAATGAATCGCGCCTAGTGACTTCGCGGGCTTCCCCTTATTCGTTCTTTTAGGAAAGGCACCAGTGTAACCAGTGAGGTCCTGTGCCGTGAGGCGGCGTCTACAGTTAGGACAACTGGAATGTTCACCTATCCAGGTCTGTATACATGCCTCATGAAAGACATGTCCACACATGGTCATGAAAAGCTTCTGTTCGCTTGACCAGCTCATATCTCTGCAGATAGTGCATGGTTCACGCAACATAGTCACCCCGTTCTGCCTAGGAGGTGGTGTCCTCTGTGTAGCCATTATGAATTTAGACGTAAATCAAGAAAAAAAAATCAAATCAGAGTTTGGAATAGTTATCCCAAAAATTCAAGAAATTTGAAAGTTCGGAAGAGACACGCTCTTCACACTGTGATGATGCTAAATACTACTTTAAAGTCGAGGGTTTGGGCGAAATACTAAAATTCAGACAAAAGTTTTTCCAAACGTTCGAAGAAATTGAAAAAAATTAGAAAAACAAGGATTCGAAAAGTTAATTAAGGCTTATCAAATCGAGATAGTGTAAAGAATGAATTCCAAAACGAAAAACCCAATGTCGGGAAGCGTTAACAACCTCGTCGAATAAAAATCTTCAAAAAATTCTGAAAATTACGAAGAATTCAAAGAGATCACGAAAACAATTCAAGCGTTTCAAAAAATTTTTTTAACAAAACTCAAAGAATTTCTCCCTCACCTCCAGGAGCTAACTCTCAACGTAAGGCGTCAGGTCGCCCTCTCTCTTCCAAGGTCAGAAACAGGATACAGGCAAGCGACGTGAGTAGTGCATGAAAAGTCTGAGCTCTTGCAGAAATCTGGGAAGAGTAAAGTCGGAGGTATCAGAGACTGAGAATGCCACTAGAGATTTTTCAGCCAGGCAGTTAGCAGTATGCCAACTCCTGATTACTGAAGATCTCCAGCATCAATCCCATCCTCCGAGAACCCCTTCTCCTCTCCTCACCGGATGATCGTGTCCAGTCAGTTCGCTAGCCGGGCAGAGCCATAAGTCTGGTCAACTAATTAGCTGGAAGCCAAGAAGTTGTCTCTCAGATTCACAACTCTGTCCAGCCAGTTGGCCGACAGAGACACGTCTCAACAAGAGTTCACACAAAAATTTTGGTGAGGCCTGCGGGAAAGATCATTAAAAAAAAATTCTCAAAAAACTTTCAAAAATTTAAAAAAACTAAACAACAGTTCGGACCCGAGGCTTGACCAAAGTGAACCCTAGAGTCGAACTTCAATTCAAAAACAAAACTTTCAAAACTTTCAAAATATTACGTTACTTTAATCAATACAAATCAAAAAAATCGAAATCTCAAAAACTTTCAAAAACTTTACTTTAACTTTACTTTACTTTCAAACTTTCAATAAAACTTTCAAAAACTTTACGTTACAAAAATTTCATACTAACAAGATCAGTCAAACCTCAGGTCCGCATGTATCCTTCAATAGATATGAGACTACTGAGTCAGACGATTTAGCTATAAACCAAATGTCCATCTCTCAAGTAGTCTTAGTCCCCAGTGTCAAACACATTTAGACACCGAAGTTGACTGAGGTGGCCCCACGTTGGGCGCCATTTTGTTATGGACGTATGTTGAGTGATGAATGGTCAGGACGTGAAGTCCAAACTACCAGCATGAGCTGACAGATCACTCTCGATGACAGCGTTAGTACAGGGCGGCACGCTAGCACCTCGGCTAAGGGTGGCGGAGAGTGTGGGGGAGTTCCCGAAATAACCTGCCGCTTGTCACCAACCATAATCAAAAGAAAGATTTTCGTGCCTACATACGAAAGCCTCGCACTCACTCAGTCCTGAAGGGACCTTTACGTCACTTACCTGCATTCCCATGAAGGCGCAGATGGCATGCCTTCTTGGCCAAGCCCCATCCTCCCATTGACTTTGGGTGGCACAATCGTCCAAAGTCCCTTAATTGACCTGCAAAGAGAGCAAACGAGACTAGGCCACCGTCATCCCACGTGTGAGGACCTCCGGATGGTGAAGGAGGAAATGAGAAAAAATCAACTCGCCATTACGTTATAAATTCATTCTGTCTAGTAAAGTACTTTAATCAGTTCTTTTAATAATAAAATTTCACAAGTTCTCATCCATACATGATGCTAGACCTATTTTAGGTACACTGAGCATTGTTCGAATCTAAACTTAATTATGCAAATACATTGTGACAATAGGATTTAACTAAAATAGGCCTTGTTTATGTGCTTGCTACGTAGCACAGCCTATATAGCGCTGTTACTTTAACATTGTTTTTCTGCGTTTTACTTCATCTGTCAGAGCGTTTGTCATTTAAACTTCACATGATGTCAAGTATGGAAATATCAAAGCAAATTATCGTTAATTATTGCAGAAAAAACGAGAGGGAGAGGAAAAGAAGGCAATTGCAAAATATGAAAAAATTAAGGTAATATATTTAACATATTTTAAGTAGCTTTAACGAGTTTTATGGTTGTTTTTAGGTTAATTCTAAGAAAGCATCAACAAACTGTTAAAATGTATTGCGAAGCAATGCATTCGATAATTAATAATTTCAGGCCCAGAGAAAGATTATTATGGGCTCATTTGCGGAGCAAGGATGTTTGGGAAAACTTATATGCAAACTTGGATGAACGAAGATGGCGTAAAGAGTTTAGAGTAAGCAGAGAACAGTTTGACTACATATGCAACGAGTTGAGAAATGAAATCAAGCCAAAGTTTAATCCCGTCTCCGATAAAAATTTTGTTCGTGTTGAGACGAAAGTTGCCATAACTTTATATAAATTAAAAAGTTGCGCTGAATATCAAGTGATTGGCAACATATTTGGTCTTCAAAAATCGACTATCCATTTTATTTTTTACGAAGTTATAGAGGCAACTGTAAAAATATTAACCCCGAAATGGATTAAAATGCCAAACTTAGAGGAGGCTCAACAAATATCATCCAACTTTAAAAGCATCTCAAAAATTAGTCAAATTCTTGGAGCTATTGATGGGACGCACATCCCAATTAAAGCACCTTTAGAAGGCAATAGAGATTTATTGAACAGGAAAGGCTGGACATCCATTATTCTACAAGCTGTAGTAGATGACCATTACAGGTATACCTATTTGATATTTCCATTAAAAGCAGCCCTTAATGCATTTGTTAACATTTCAGTTTTCGAGACATTTCGTGTAAATTTCCTGGTAGTGCACATGACGCACTTGCATTGAAGGGTTCCTTTATTTATCAAAATGAAGCTTCGATATTTCCGGAAGTAAGTCAACAGGCAAAATATTTTGCTTTAATATTAATGTCTATTTTTCAGTCCGAATACTACATTAACAATACTACTATTCCATATTTTTTAATTGGAGATCCTGCTTATCCGCTGCTCCCTTGGATTATGAAGGACTTTCCAGGGCAAAACTTGGATACAATGCACTTTATGTTTAATAAGTCCTTAAACCGTGCTCGTGTAAAAGTAGAGCAAGCATTTGGAATGCTGAAAAATAAATGGAGAATGCTTTTGAAAAAATCGGATATCAATTATGAATTCGTTCCGAAAGTGGTTGCAGCTTCATGTACTTTTCATAACCTTGCTCTAAATGATGACTTGTCCTTGCAAAACAGCAATGATACATTAGAAAATGACGGAATATTACAGCAACCCGATACTGTGGCGAGTAGATTTCCTGATAGTGCTGCAGGCATAAACATTCGAAATCTTTTATTTGAAGAATTTTGTCGAGAAAGCTTGTAAATTAAAATTTGATTACCAAAATAAATTGTTTATTCAAATTTCATCACAAATATACTATTATTAACGGCAAAAAAAGAAAACCAAATATCCTTCATTTTTATTTTAAACAAAATTACTATGATTACTGGGTTAAACTTTCAAGAAGGCATTTTTTTTATTATCCGGCACAACAGCAAAAGCGCTTTTTTCGTTCTTGCTGTTGTGCCGAAGAATTTAAAAAAAATGCCTTCTTGACCAAGTTTAAAGAAAATATAATATTTAATGGCAGTCCAGTTTCAGTCTTAAAAGATTGGCTACTCTTCATCCCGTATCCTCTGGGATCTTATTCGCCTTGATTAACATTATGATAAAACATAAATTCTAAAAACACAACAAAAATAGGTTCTTTTCTTATCTAGGAAAATTATGTGGGTAATATTGTTTTTTTTTTCACTCGTCGGAATACACATAAGAATAAATAGGAGCACCAGTCTGCGACGAATTTGCTAAGTTTGCAAGAAACTGTTCATCACGTTCTTTCATTCGCTCCTCCCACTCCTGACTTTGGATCTGCAGATTTCTCAATTCTTCCAGAAACCGTTTATTTTCCTCTTGAATTGTTTTCCGGAAAGACTCAGAAAACATAGTTAAGGCATTGGCATATCCATTTTCCCCTAATAGAGAGGAAATATACAAAAATGACATATTTAATTTAATTCAATAAAAACAATTATACTTCTTGTGGATCTCCGTTGTCTACGGGAATTATTTGGAGTACTGTTACTAGCCAATGATTGTGGCAATTCCTGGTTGCAAACAGAATCTGAAAGGTAAAATTGTATTGAATATATATCCCCATTTTAGTTAAGCAGATTTCTTACCAATTGATTCATCTTCCAGTACAGATACATCAGCACTTTCGAAACCTATTTGTGGCAATTCAGAACATGGGCGACCATCTAATAAAAGCTCCATCTTCTCAGCATATTGGAATTCTTCTCTGCAATTCCCACTTTTATTGTTATTTGTCTTCCACTTTAAAAACTGCGATTTCAATTTTGTATATTTATATTTTATTTGTTCGTAGTCTCTGTCATAGCCAAGCTCTCGCAATTTTTGCTCAACTTATTTAAAGCATTCGTTTGCTCGAACTACTTTTGAGTCCAGCATTTTTGGCAACTTGATATCGATACAGATATCTAAGAATGTTTGGATTTCTGCATGAACCCAATTTTTACTTTTCTTTTTTGTTGACTCCATTTCTTAATACTATAAAATTTAAATATTCGTTCAGTACTAACTACTGCCCACTGGACGAAAAGTGAGGTTATAATTGATCAAAACAAACTTAATGAAGTATGTAGCATTTTTAGATGCGGTTTATGTGCTTGCTACAATGTTATTTCTCAGCTAAAGTAGCAGTGCTAATCTGGGCGACTCTGCTACAATAACAAGCGTTTATGTGCACAAATTTAGCACAGCCCGCCAATTCAGCTTAGCTAAACTTGCGCACATAAACAGGGCCATAGACACTTAAGCGACAAGATCATATGATAGCGGACATCATAGTTGCCTATATGTTTAACTCTTCAGAAGGAAAGAGCAAGATGGCCCGTGATGCCAGACGAACGACGATAGACCTTCTACAAGGTATATAGAAGACAAGGTAATCCCGCCACGAACCACGTTCCGCCATTTTTCTAAAATTTTCTTTCCTTTTCTTCATTCACTGAAGTACGTCACGGCATCAGCTGCAATGTGTCAAAATTCTTTGCGCTTGTACTACCGTGGTTTTGATAGGTAATTGTTTTGCAAGGTATATAGAAGACAAGGTAATCCCGCCACGAACCATGTTCCGCCATTTTTCTAAAATTTTCTTTCCTTTTCTTTATTCACTGAAGTACGTCACGGCATCAGCTGCAATGTGTCAAAATTCTTTGCGCTTGTACTACCGTGGTTTTGATAGGTAATTGTTTTGGTTTGTTAAGCTTGATTGACTTAAACTTTTATTTCTTTTAGTATAATCAACTTGCTTCAATTGTATGAGGAAAAAGAGTGGTAAAGGAATTGCTGACCGGTTCTATTTGAATGTGTCATAAAGCTAACACAGCTGGACGCTAGTGAGTTGGTGGACAGATCTCTTCGCGGGCTCTTAAACCTACTCGCTTGAAAGAGTTGGGAGGGTGAGCACAATTGCCTCTCACCTTCCTCTTTAACCAATCAACCAACCAACATGCACATTAGAGATTTAATTTTTGTGTTGATTTATTCCAATATTGGCTAAGTGTAATTCTTAATTCAAATCTGATTGCCGAAATATATATTTATGTAATAATGTGTACATACATACATGGTTCTAAAATCTAATAAACAAGCATAAAACACATTTTGAACATTTTTAAAATGATTTTAAATTTCACTATACCTAGGACTTCCACCATAACTCAGCAATTTTGAATTATAAGCTATCATATATTGCTATATGCTATCTATTACTAGCGCTACAGACTCCCCTGACTGATGAAAATGACGAATCCACAATTTGGTATTATGTAAGTTTTATTAAAAAGATAAATTAAAAAAGAAAATTAAGTTACTTACGTGCGTTTAAATTTTACTAGGTTTTTGTTAATGATTTAACAAAGGAAAACATTGGGAAGCATTGAGCATATCATGGAAGTTTACAACAATGAAGTAGGAATTGATGCACAGTGAACTTTCGAGGATTGGCCCGGCCGTTTTCCATTTGAATCTATGTTTTAATTAGCTTCATTGCACTCTAAACCACATGATTTTAATTGTAGTACCTATTTTATCTGAATTGCGATAACACGGTATTTCTATGTGATAAACGTTTATTGTGGGTATTAAAACAGTAATTATACACTCAATACAAATATTAACTGATTGTAAGTTTAAATTTTGTTTTTATTTATCATCAGTGCTGGCAATTATGTTTTAAAAGGAGTGGACACAAAATCCCGTTTCTAAGATCTCGATTTTTAAAGTTCCGTTTAATTATAATCATCTGAAAAAAAATTGACTGGCTCGCATGGCTTCTTTTGTATATCCCAGTTCATTACTTTTTTACATAGGCATGTCCGCAGAGGCAAGCGCTTCAGTAATGTCTTTTTTTTTTGACTATCAGAACCAGCTTAACACAAGCTCGCTGCATGGACACGTTTAATAAATAAACGGTCAACAATAGTCGGTGTTAGTATTAGTATGTTAAACTAAACATAGGCCTTCTCAAATTGTGCCCACTATCACGGAAAGAGATTTTGCTGAGTAGCAGCGGAGAATCAACATTCGCATTGATGGACAAAAGTTACATCGGCAACCATGCGATGTTTTTCAAGGGAGTGTATATTCAAAAGCTTCAAGCGATCCTTATAAGGTGGAAGAATCAATGAATTGTTCCAGGGTAGGTGCTTAAGAACGAAGCGCAGGAAGTTCCGCTGAACAGACTCAATGCGGTCGATGTGTGTATCGTAAAATGGAGACCAGACCTGGCTAGCGTATTCAAGAGGTCTCACAAAGCAAGTGTACAAACGCAATGTTATGGTGGGATTCGAGAACCCTCGAGACCAACGTTTGATAAAGCCCAGCATAGAACTACTCTTAGATACTATGTAGTTAATGTGGGAGATAAAATTCAATCTATGACCCAAATCACAAATAGCAGCCTCGCGGCAGCGAATCGTGGAATCCGAGAACACATAATCATAAGTGACTGGTCTCTGATTCCTTTGGAAAGTCATAGTCTTAAGAACTATGTTATTCAAATATTCTTCTTTATATCACCTTTCTCTTGAAAATAGTTCCAGTGAGCTTTTACTATATTGGACTTCCTTAAACACTAGCAGACCGATAAATTACCACATACAAATTCTTTCAAATAAATTCCGTATACATATACCTTGCTAAAATTAGAAATAATACATGTAGGACTTCAAGTTTTACATTATCTTTTATTAAATTTAATAAGATCTTAAAAAATGCTTCGCGCTTTTATGTAGAGATACCACCTAGAAACGCAACTCTTGGAAGAACCCTTTATCTTTACTAACCCTGTACTTCTGTTCAAATTTTACTCTGGTCTTGAAACGTTCTGTTTTCCTCCTGGACAGACACATTTTAAAATATAATATCTGGAACTGTGTAGCGCGTAGGCATGAAGTGATTATAGTTGAGATTCTTTAACAATGGCTTAATCTTAGACTTCTTCAATTTCGCCTTGTCCATTTTATTGGATACCTGTCAATCCCAGCTATGAGAGCATGTCCAAATTGCAATGCGTACGATTTTCCCTGTTTTCATAATTTTCCTCATCTTGGAACTATAAAAAAATGGAAAGTAAAAATGAAATTTTATTTTGATGAGTTGTATATACAAATAAGAATATATATTTCAGTAATTTTTTAATACTTTTCATTTCAAATTGCTTTAACAACAATAATTATTACGGTTTCACTTTGTGCGGTAAACAAAATCGAAGGTAATTGATTTAATAAATAGCAGGCCCGCTAAAAAGCAAATAATGTTCGAAATAATTGTCTTCAATTTCACCAAATTCTTTCATGTTTACAGCAATTTGTATAATTGGAATTCGAAATTAACTTCACAGCGCTTTTAAATTTCCGACCGATAGCGCTCGATATTTAAAATACACTAGAAACTTCCGAAATCTCTTAATTACTTAAATGAAATAATTTTTTAGAAGAACTTTAATAGACAATATTCTGTACTGTCACTGTCAGATTTCCTTTTTCTTTTTTATTCATTCACTGAAGTACGTCACAGACTATCAGCTGTGATGTGTCAAAATTTTAATGGGATTACCTTGTCTTTATATACCTTGGACCTTCTAATTCAATTATTTCAAAATTTGTGGTGCTAAAGTTCAAGTTCAATAATCCAAAACTAAGGTAAGTACGAATAATACTAGCATCTGTTTATGATATTAATCTTATAAGTTAATGAAAATTTTGTGTTCAATAATTCAAAACTAAGGTAAGTACGAATAATACTAGCATCTGTTTATGATATTAATCTTATAAGTTAATGAAAAGTTTGTGTTCAATAATTCAAAACTAAGGTAAGTACGAATAATACTAGCACCTGTTTTTGATATTAATCTTATAAGCTAATGAAACTTTTGAGTTCAATAGTCCAAAATTAAAGTAAGTAAATCTTTAACAAAAAAAGAAATGGGTGACACAACTTACATACTTTTGTTGCCGATGCTCCCTCGCTGAGGCGCCCCATGAGGTTTCATCATGTCACTGAATGAAAAAAAAAATTTTCTTTACAGCATTCCGCGCTAAAGGAGATACAAAAAGAAATATTCGTAATGTAAACGGACTGTCCTACCTATGTCACAAGATACAATAATAAAAAGAACAAATCTACTTAACTAGACTGAATCATAGTTGGACGAACATGTTCTCCGTGCGAAACAATTTGATAAACAGAGTTGATTCCTTTCGCGTGCGGCATATCTTTTAGCGTTTGCAAAATTTACTAGCTGGTTCCTTATCCCTAGCTGTTGTATCCCGTCTCCAGGCGGCCGTGGTTCAGCTTACCATCTGACCTCTTATTGTTTATGTTCGACTTCTTTTATATCGATTGCGCTTAGAGTACACACTATATTCAGGATGTATATAGGCACTAAAAGTTTAGCGCAAAATGTCAAGTTGAGATCACTACTTAATGTGATTTTCAATCAATATTGTAATTATTTTGATGCCAGTGTATTTTACTGGATTTCTAACACTGGTGGAGTTTTTTTTTCTTTCTTTGTCTTAAAAAAACTTGCTCTGAACTACCGACCGACAGCGGCCTATGACGCGACGTTGTCCTTTGGATAGACACAGTTGCCGAACACACTTTGCCAAAGCACAATTCCTCTTTAATGAGGTCGCACTTAAAGGCTCTGAGCACCAAAAGCAATAGATAATCCAGTTTGCCAAACCTAGATGTAAGGGCAGGTCACGGCAGCCGTAACTTCAAATTTCTTTTGTTCCGCGACTGTCCCTCTGGAATTTCGCTGCTTTCGGGAAATTTTTCGCTGGTGCGGGTTTTGTTTTTTTCTTTTTATGCCGGATCTACATGAAAAATGATTTTACCGATTGCTAATATTTCACCGGTAAGGATGAAAAATTATTTGCAATTACTTACAAGTTTTACGTCCTCTTAGATGCTTTTGGAAAATAAGTTTTTGTTCTCAGCCGTGCACTCACTACAGAAATTTCAACAAGACAGAGACGTCTTCTTCTTCTTTTTCTTTTTCAAACCCGCATGTCACACGAGCTGAAGGAAGCATTACTCTCAGTCGGGATGCGTTCAATTTTTTTTATGTTTAACGCAGCCGGCCTACATGCTGCAGTATCGTCAATGTAGCATATTGCTACGTATATATGCAATACGCTACGACCATAACACGAAATGTGACTGGCAATGCTCTGATTGCTGAATAGAGATCTTCTTCAATAGTTTCTTCCAGGCGAGTGCAGGCTATCACATAATCTTCTTCTGGTTTTGTATGTGATTCGATAAGTCGTGACAGCATATCAACACATCCAAAATCTTTTGTGTTGACATACTCGATGTCGAAATCGTAAAGCATCATGGTTAATGCCCAACGTTGTAATCTATTCGCAGTATATATTGGTATACCCTTTTTAGAACCAAAGACAGCCACAAGGGACTTGTGATCGGTCAAGAGTTTAAGCTTTCTACCATATACGAACCGATGAAACTTAGTTACGGCAAATATTAGGCCAAGGGCCTCCTTTTCCATCTGGCTGTACTTTTTCTCTGTATACGTGAGTGATCTGGACGCATGAACGATGACATTTTCTGCACCATTCGGTAATGTATGAGCAATGTATGCTCCAATACCATCGTTGGAAGCATCTGCTGCTACTTTGATCGGTAACGCTGGATTAAAATGAGTCAAAAAAAGTTTGATGAAAGAATCTCCTTAAATTTGTCAAATGCGTGTTGACACTGAGATGTCCATTTGAATTTTACATTTTTCCTTAGAAGCTCATCTAATGGTGCGCTAAGTTTTCGCATTTGTGATATGAATTTGCCATAATGGTTTACTGCGCCAAGAAATGATCTCAGCTGTGTGATATTTTCTGGTTCAGGAAGTTCCCTGATTTTATTGATGTTATCCGGATCAGGTCGAAGCCCCTCTACGTCGATAATATGACCAAGATACTTTATTTGCTGTGATAGAAATTTACATTTTGATAATTTTACACGGAAACCGTGGTCAAGTAGCCGTTGTAGAGCTTTTTCCAGATTTCGCATGTGAGATTCCATGTCAACCCCTGTTATCAAAATATCATCAAGGTAAGCTGCAACACCATCCAACCCAGCTAGCATTGTCTCCATAATCTGTTGAAATGCCCCTGGTGCAACTTTAACTCCTGGTGCTAGTGGATTGAATGAAAATAATTCCTTATGGGTGCTGATAGTTAGTAGCTTTCTAGTCTGTTCATCGACCGGTATCTGAAGATAAGCGTCGGATAAGTCGATGTGAGAGAAAAATTTGCTGTTTGACAATGTAGAAAATATATCTGCTGGAACAGGCAATGGATACTGATGTGGTTGTAATGCGTCGTTTAACCCTGTAGAGTAATTGTTATGGTCGTAGCGTATTGCATATAGCAATATGCTACATGACTTACTGAAGCGTGTATGCCGGCTGGCTGATGTCCATAGCAGATAATTTGAACGCACCCCGTACGAAAGAAATGCGCTTCCTCAAGCTCAAAAATAACATGCTGATTGTGACAAGAAAGAAGAAGAGGTCTGTCTTCCTGTCTGTCTGGAACGAAAAGGTGGTCGAAGATAAGAAGTCTGGTAGAAAAATCGAAAATTATCGTAGACAGCAAATAAGATTGTGAGATGATAATAATTAAATTCGTGACGCGGAAGTACGGAAACGCGCATATTTATATATTTGTTAAAACGCATAAAAAGGACGGTTCAAGATCGACACCGAAAAACAGAGCCACCAGGCTGGCAGTAAAATTTTTTGGCGGACAATGGTCCGATAGAGTCCACCCTAACGGCCCAGAACTGCACATAAGTGCCAATCGTGCACATGGTGTTAAAGTATTTACTTACGCAGGACATTAGCACGGCAAATTGACAAATACCCAAGTGGAGTTGGTACAACTCGTTTGGCAGGGCATGGTGTGCAAAGAACATATTAGTTTGCGGAATCAACAATTTGAGCTGGACAATAACCCAATGGAAAGTTTAATACAGCTGGAGAAACTTTAAATTTTAATTGATGGCGATCCCGATAAATCTAACTGACCATATTCCTACAAGATGGTAAATTAATCTCGGCGTTAGGATCAACAAGATCCGGCAAAATTTTGACACCGCACGCATAGATGCTGTAATTGGTGTATTGGCTATAGGCGAGCAAGGATTATCGTCCATACATATTTCGTTCTGTTCGGGAAGACTGGCGCCCTCTCACATGAAGGTTGTGTAAGTTTGCTCTAGTCTCTTGACAGGTAAATTAGGGACACTGTAAACTATCTGCCCTCAGTGTCAAATGGGTGATTGGGGCATGCAGTAAGGCCGAAACATCTGCGCCTTCGAGGATGAATATAGGTAAGTGACGTAAGGGTCCCTTCAGGACCGAATGTGTGCCGGCTTTTTGTTTAGTAGGCACGATTTTTTTTGATTATGGCTGACGGCAGCGGCAGGTTTTTTTCGTGGAACCTCCCAACACTCTCCGCCAATGAGCCGAGGTGAGCTAGCGTGCCGCCCTGCAGTGAACGCTGTCCATCGAGTGATCTGTCAGCTCATGCTGGCAGTCTGGACTTAACGTCTGAAACAATCACTCAACATAGTTCCATAACATAATCCCCACAAATCCTGATATCCCCGTTTGATTTTTTTCGCAGCAACAATAGGTGCTGCCCAGTCTGAATATTCAACTGGTGATATTATACCCATATCTTGCAAACGCTGAAGCTCGTTTTCAAATAAAATCTGCACTGAATATGCTACTGGTCGTTTTCGTCGAAACACTGGCTTTGCGTTGTCAATGACGTTTGTACAAGTTCCTGGTACCTCTAGTAAAAGCTCAGAAAATTGACGCTTGATGGTTGCAATTTCTGTTTCTCTATCCATTGATTTGATTTGGTAACAGATTGAGCTCAGAGGTTTTTCACACAGATTGAAAGCATCACACAAGTCAATGCCTAGAACATTATGGCAGAAACACATCCAGGCCTCGAGGCTTCCTCAAGGTGTTGTCAAAATTTCCAACACGGGTTTTTAAATGATGCAACACAAAACCAAGCCAGCAGCTAGCCTCAAGGCCTAGCCGCAAAGCGCGCTTTGCTCAATGTTGAAAATTTTCCTCTCTCAGGCCTATTTCTGTCAACAGATGTACTAACAAAATTACAATGACATCACCGAGCCTGGTGGTATCATTTTGTTTTCATTTCTCTGAGGCAAACCTTGAGGCGAGCTACGTGGAAGCCTGAGAGAGGCCAGGCCTGAGGCTTGCTTGGATGTGTTTCTGCCATTAAGGCTACTAACATTAGTTACAAAAATTTGACCTGAATGACCTTTCCCATTTAATTGAATATCGCATTGGAACTGTGCGATTATGTTGATTCCATGGTGAGATGCACTTTTTGCTTGCAATTTGCTATCCACTGTAGTGACAGGACGCCCTAGCTCCTCCCACACGGGTTGACTGATAAGAGTTATATCCACTGACATATATAATATGGACTGCTTAACTTTCTATTTCATGTGGGCTTGATTGCTTATGTCAATAAAAGTTCTTACACCGGTGCCAACATTGAAAAAATCATTGGCGGGAAGTTGAAAAAATAAGCGTGCAGCTCGAAAAGTGATTATAAGAAAACGTTTCGAACTTCCGATTCATATCTTATGAATATATTGCCTTTGGTAAAACAATTTTATCAGTAATAACCCAAAATAATTAATTTAAAAACATTTATTTCGACGGACCCATTTATTTATTTGTTGTTTACAGTTGTCTTCAGTTGGTACTTGGTCCTTAGACCGAAAGAGTCAGCAATATAAAAGTGAGCCCACTTTCTACAGTGCATTTCCATTAACGTAGTCAGTCCATATTATATATGTCAGTGGTTATATCTGATGCTGTGGCAATTTGCAATCGAAGCGAAGCATTAACAATGTCATTTCTACCAGGAATATTGTTGACTTGAACTACTTATACCGCCGCCTATTTTGATATTGAACTTTGTTGACATTGGCAAATACAGCTAAATTGTTGACTATAGACTTCTTGTTATGATTAGAAGAGTGTTGTTTTCTAGATCTGGCAAACTTCTGTGATTGATCTGAAGTAGTTGCAGTTTTCCGTAAAAAACAAGCACAATATCCGTCCTTATGACCAACTTGACTGCATTGATTACATTTATGATTTGAGTATGAGCAATAACGTATGAAATGAATGCCTCCGCATGCCCAACATGGTGTTCGTGGAGTGTCAGCAGTGCTTGATGAAGCTGACCGCGCTAATTGAGTGATTGATTGATTGACGCTTTTTATTATTGGAGAACCGCTTGTTTGGTTTTTGATAAATAGCGTGAACATTTGGCTTGTTTGGAGTTTGACCAATCAAAGATGTGTCTCGGTTTAGATTGATGATCCGTTGCGCTTCTTAACTTAAATTATCATAATGAAGTGCGCTGTGCTGTGCTGCAGGAACGAACGGAGTTATTGTCGTGGGAAAGCATTCTTCAAGTAAGCTTAATAGCTTTACTTATTAATTATAGTGTATTAAACAAAATAAAAGTGAAATATCCATAAAAATAAAGAGCCATGGCAAAAGATTTAACATTTTACCAATGCCGGTTTATTTGTTTACAATTGAATTGTCATTGGTGCCTAAATTATTCCAGTCATACAAAGGCAGCGCCAAGAAATATTATCTGAAAATAAGGGGGAGCTAAAAATTTGTTTATTTTACATAGGAATTTGGATTATAAAAAATGTTCCTCTTCAGAATGTCAGAATTTCATTACTGCCATGACGAAATGAATACAAACAGAGCACACTAATACATTTCGCCGAGATGCTTACGTTTTCACCCGATATGCCGTTTCCTTATTAGTTATTTATTCAATGGATACCAATTTATCAAATGTCAGTGGCCCATCAGTTTCAGTTTCAAGCTTTGCTAAAAATCTAGCTCTAACGTCCGCATCTGTTGAAGATTGCAGGCCAATAACAAAAACTAAACACTTGAACTGATCTGAACTTAGTTTTGCCAAATTAAAGTCTTCACAATTTTTGTTGACTTTAGTCGCAAATGAAATATAATCATCCGAACTTGCTTTTGGCGTTTGTTAGCAACGTCATCGAATGTTGATCTGCGATTCCTGAATTCCAAATATTTTTGTTAGCGTTGCAATTGTCTCGTCGAACTGAAGGTCTCTACTGTGCTTTGGAAGAATATAATTTACATATTTCTCGTGCACCAGTGGATTTAACTTTCGCATGATAAGTTTAATTTTAGCCTTATCGTCTAGTTTAGCACCATCCTCCTTCAATGAATCTTCAAAGCGGGAAAACCATGCGTGAAACGTTACTCCATTATCTGGGTCGTAGAAAAATTCGGTAATATTATTTGCTAAGGAATCCATTGTAAATTCGGTTCCTTTTTCCAAAGTCGCAGTGTCAGAATTACTTGTTTGAAGTGTTTGGAACATTTGTAACGAAGTTACAAATTTAAAACCGAATTAAAGTATTTTTGCCCGCCACTGGGGTATTTAATTAAAACTTGAACTTAAGTTCAAATAACCACGCCACTGAGGCATGCAAACAAGCTGCCGTAGGCACAGGCTGCATGATCAGCACGCCAGCATATGTAGTAGTCAAGCACAAAGAAAAGCTTTTCAAAAGAGCTTGCAAGCTCTTTTATACTTACGCCAGTAGAAGCATCAGGCACTCAGCCACTGAGAAGCTCTGATCCCCGGCTATATAAAGCGCGCCATTCGCTCACAGAAATCAGTCTGATCAGCGAGCTCAACCAAGCAAGTTGGACAGACTATTTTTCTAGGGTACTAGTGGTGAGCGAAATTCCCGCATTAGCAAACCTGACACGCAAGTGAAATAATCCCCGTGTCTTTCCTAAAATCCTGCGTTGAGGTTTGCGAGAAATATCCCGCCTTGACATTGCACTGGTACGTCGTGTGAGAAATCCCCGTACCATGTTAGTCTGTATTCCCGCGTTGAGGTTTGCGAGAAATATCCCGCCTCGACATTGCACTGGTACGTCGTGTGAGAAATCCCCGTACCATATTAGTCTGTATTCCCGCGTTGAGGTTTGCGAGAAATATCCCGCCTCGACATTGCACTGGTACGTCGTGTGAGAAATCCCCGTACCATATTAGTCTGTATTCCCGCGTTGAGGTTTGCGAGAAATATCCCGCCTCGACATTGCACTGGTACGTCGTGTGAGAAATCTCCGTACCATATTAGTCTGTATTCCCGCTTTGAGGTTTGCGAGGAATATCCCGCCTCAACATTGCACGGGTACATCGTGTGAGAAATCCCCGTACCATATTAGTCTGTATCCCCACGTTGAGGTTTGCGAGAAATATCCCGCCTCGACATTGCACTGGTGCGTCGTGTGAGAAATCCCCGTACCATATTAGTCTGTATTCCCGCGTTGAGGTTTGCGAGAAATATCCCGCCTCGACATTGCACTGGTACGTCGTGTGAGAAATCCCCGTCTCCGTTAGAACAAGTCGCACTAAGCTTTTTTTTTTTTACTTTGGATACGTCGTGAGAAGAATCCCCGTATCCGACAATCAAGCATTTTTGAAATACTACGCGTCTCCCTCTCAGGTCTTAGTGGTAACATAGTACTAAACATAGACTAGTACATATCATAGACCTTAAGAAATTAGTTCTAGGATAGTATATGATTAGCATTGTAAGTGATAGGCTATTCGTTCAATAAAGAATCTATTATTATATGGTAACTAAAGGATTTTCATTTTGAGAGACCCTGATCCGGCGAGCTATCCGCAATAATCCCATAGAAAATCCACACTGATTTTAACAAAGACCGGTTAGTAGGCGATAGAGATATATTCTTGGAACTTGTAAAGAGACAGAATGAGCAGCATTTACGGGAAGCTGCAGAATTTCTGAGGAAATTTGATTGGCTAATAGGATTTATACCAGAATTTACTCACTTAATTACAATGCTCATCACAATTCCAGGATCATCGTGCTCGAACAAACGAAGTTTTTCTCTTCTACGTCGATTAAAAAGTTACTTGAGATCAACAATAATAATAATAATAATTTATTCAAGGATTTGTACATCTTGTATCTTTTTCTAGTACAGTACAAAATTGGAAATTCAAATATATTGCAAGAGAAAAAAAAAATCAAAAAAATTAACTTAAACTTAAGATGAAACAAAACTATGATAATAATATAATAATTACAACTAAGCGAGAGATCAAAATACCATACAGAGCAAAAACACAAAAAAAACAGTATTTAATCTTAATCTAAGCTACGTAGAAAAATTGTGTCATCGGCACACTTTTGTTTAGGAAGAATCCAAAAAACGCTTCAGATCATTCTTAAAATCCAATGTCCGAGTTTGCCTCTAACAGTAACCGGAAGGGAATTCCATACACGAGAAATAACGGGAAATGTTGCAGGATCGTATCAACTCTATCGCACTTTTGCATGTATATTCTAATTTTACTTATACAGTTGATTTAGAAGTTTTGTTGAATCAATTTATAACAAAAAATGCAAAGCGTAGTGCAGCTTTTGCTTTGCGCAAATAGATCAGTTAATGTATTGAATATTATTGATTAATAAATATGTATACATACACTGTTAACCCTGTGAATGTACCCCTGCCCCTAGCACAAACATGCGCGCGCGCGCGCATATATATTACTACCCACCCGGATTAAAAGTCATCCGCCGCCCCTGAATAATTAGATAACTATGCAAGTTATCATAAGAGCCAGATAAATATTTAAAACATTTATTTTATCTTTTATTATAAATTAATTTTAGAACTCTATTTAAACTAAGTATTCATAGTATTATAGGCTAGTATAACAAAAAAAAAAGAATTTCTAACCATTGTAGGATCACAAACTGATTTAGTTATGACAACAGACTTCTGAAGATACGAAATCTTGAATTTTAGCATATTTATGCGTCAAAGGAAATTAGGAAGAAGCAACAAATTTTAATCATATTTTTTTGAAACATAAGTATCACAATGTTTTTTCTTCTTTAATTAATCCTCGACTAGAAACGAGAAATATCTTAGTAATGTTAATTGTGGTGACTCACGAACATTTTTTTATTACGATTTAACCTGGTGAAATTGTGTAATGCGTATACATATTTACGAAAATAGTCGAGTAATCATTTATAGATGGGTTTTTCTTTCACCATTATTTTCAGTTCATACATCTGATATATTTGTGCATTCTGTATAAGAAAAGGAGTTAATTTTGAACTATTTTTCTAGTAGTTCTTAAGTTAAAAAAAAAAAAAAAAAAAAAAAAAAAAAACAAGACACCAATTGGAACACAGTTTTATTTTCAAAAGTTCCGCGTAATTTCTAATGAACTCGCCAAAACAAATCAAAGTTTGATGAAAAGAGTACAAATTAGACGATCTTTTTTAATAATTGTGGAAATGTTTAACATTGATATCGGTCTTATGATTTGAAGTGAACAATAAGGATAGAGAACAAGTATTGAATTTTTTTGAATAAAGAAGAAACAGAAAAGCTGATTAGTTAAAGGTGAATGTAGTCGATATCTTAACCCTGTTTTAAAAAGTTAGAAAAAAGGAAAAATTTTAATAATTCTGCACGCTATGGGTAGCATGGATCCATGTTAGGGGAGCGACACAGATATAAGAATAAATAATTATTCCGGGTAGACTGATCCTTTTTCTAAATCATATAATCAAACGTTAGAGTCTCTACGTAAACGTCAATACTGATCAACCAAAGGATATCTTCCAAGTCATGTGTAACTAGTTCGGTATCTCATGTTTAAACTGATTATCTTATTCGACTAGCGAAAGGCATTAGGAAATTAAAAAAAAGTGTAAATCTTGGCACAGGCCTGGATGTAGTAGGATAGAGTGTGAAATTTCTTATAAGTCACGTATGAGTAACAATCATTGAATATATTTTTATAACGTAATGAAATTCTAGAGTTATATATTCTTCCTTTTCTATCGCGGAGCCCTCTCATATAAGATGAAGGTCGTCTAGGCTCGCCTAGTCTCTCTCTCTCTCTTTTTACAGGTCAACTAGGGACTCTGAATAATTATGCCCCTCAGAGTCAGATGGGAGGATGGGTCCGGCAAAGAGGGCAAAACATCTGCGCCTTCAATCATATGCAGGTAAGTGACGTAAGGGTCCCTTCAGGACCGAGGGTGTGCCGATTTTGTGTTGATAGGCACGGAATTTTTTTGATTATGGCTGACGGCAGCAGCAGGTTTTTTGTGGAACCTCCCCACACTCTCCGCAAAAGCTGAGGCGAACTATCGTGCCGCCCTGCAGTCAACGCTGTCCGTCAAGTGATCTGTCAGCGCATGCTGGCAGTCGGGACTTTACGTCCCAAAGCAAATCACTCATCATACTTCCATAACATCTTCCCAGAAGTCCTTATACTTAATAGACACCATTTTGGTTTGTTTTTTACAATGCAATTACAATAAAAAACTTCACAGATAATGAAATCGGATCAACGGTTGAACAACAAGCACATACACTATACAACGGTCGCATATACAAAGCGGTTTACCTGCATGCCGTAACCCCCGCAAGATACAAGCCATGAACAAAGTCGAAAAAAGAGCAGCGGGCCGGTCAGCAGGCGACATCCATAGTCTTCTTGCCTTGTCTTGCTGCAGGAGTTTTTCATATAAAAGTTGCTTGTATTAGGTTCAAACGCTATAATTTCCATAAATTTGTTCTACATGCTATTTTTTTTAATTATTAGAAAGAAAACATATTTGGCTGCAATTTGTTTTAACCCTATTTTGCTGTATGAGCGACAGTTTTGGGCTTTAGGACCTGTTTAAGATGAAATTTTAGTTTTTCCTCCATGACGAATATACAAAAAGCAGTGAGAGTGAGCTCTTACCGCATGCTGTACCCGGCACGTTAAGGCCTTTTAATGTGTCGGTGCGTAACCCCCGCAAGATACAAGCCATGAACAAAGTCGAAAAAAGAGAGCAGCGGGCCGGTCAGCAGGCGACATCCACAGTCTTCTTGCCTTGTCTTACTGAAGGAATTTTTCATATAAAAGTGGCTTGTATTTTGTTCAAACGCTATAATTTCCGTAAATTTGTTCTACATACTATATTTTTTTTAAACTATTAGAAATAAAACATATTTGGCTGCAATTTGTTTTTACTTCATTTTGCTGTGAGAGCGACAGATTTCGGCTTTAGGACCGGTTGAAGATGAAATTTTAGTTTTTCCTCCATGACGAGTATACAAAAAGCCGTGAGAGTGAGCTCCTACTGCATGCTGTACCCGGCACGTTAAGGCCTTTTATTGTGTCGGTGCCTTCGGAGACTTCATGGCTTGTATTATATTCCGGGGGTTACGGTCGGTGCCTTCGACGACTTCATGGCTTGTATTATATTCCGGAGGCTACGTTCATGCACATCCAACCATCCAACCGAGCTTACGATCGTTGGATGCTTCGCACAATTGGCACACACACCAAACAACGGTGATATGTCAACACAGATTGGTACAACAGTTGGACCGTAACCCCCGGAATATAATACAAGCCATGAAGTCTCCGAGGCACCGACACAATAAAAGGCCTTAACGTGCCGGGTACAGCATGCAATAGGAGCTCACTCTTACGGCTTTTTGTATACTCGTCATGGAGGAAAAACTAAAATTTCATCTTCAACCGGTCCTAAAGCCGAAATCTGTCGCTCTCACAGCAAAATGAAGTTAAAACGAATTGCAGCCAAATATGTTTTATTTCTAATAGTTTAAAAAAAAATATAGTATGTAGAACAAATTTACGGAAATTATAGCGTTTGAACAAAATACAAGCCACTTTTATATGAAAAATTCCTTCAGTAAGACAAGGCAAGAAGACTGTGGATGTCGCCTGCTGACCGGCCCGCTGCTCTCTTTTTTCGACTTTGTTCATGGCTTGTATCTTGCGGGGGTTACGGTTGGACCGACAGTTGTATCATGTGTGGGCCGCTTAAACCTCAGTCTCGTTCAATTTCGTAAAGTTATATATTTCTAAGGTAGCTCAGCCTTATCAAGCTCACAATGGCAAAGTTGGCGCGGCCGGCCAGGTTGAGGTTGAACTCGAGTACGTCTACTTTCTAGTCTGCTGGAACTTTGTCAGCTTTGCCAGCTAAATTTTGTAATCCAATTAATGTTTACGGGGAAAAGTTACGGGAAATTTGTTGAAAAAAGTTTGGGATACATATTTAACGTGAAAATTTATTCCTGCTGTAGTAAATTATTACAAAATAATTTCAATTTTCAAGCCAATATCCCAATTAACTGCTATCATATAGAAGTTGTCAAAGTTCGTATTGTCGGTTGCTATAGTTTGCAAGGCTCATCAGGTTGAGGTTCTTGAAGTTATACTGAGGTCGGGGTTGAAAAGGCTAGCACTGTGTTTCGGCCTTTACATGGCTACCCGGGTTAAAGGGCGGTACGCTAGAGCCAAGGAATTAGGTCAAGGAATTTTTCCACATATTTCTTAAAGAAAATTTGACATTAGGTCAAGGAATTTTTGACAATTTGGATTTGTCAATTGTGTGATATTTCTGACAATAAAGAAATAATAAAGAAAGTGAAGAAATGGATAATTTCCAATGAAAAATGAAGATACAAGTAAAACAATTTTTATTCGTACATTTGTCATTTTAAAATTGATACACCTCTTGCAAAATCGCCGTTCCTTGGTTCAATTTTTCAATTATTCCACCACCGTCAAAATTCCTTACAGAAATAAGTGCATCGGTACTTATTTCTTCAAGAAATATTGACATAAATGAATTTTTCGTAAAAGAGCGACATCTTTTTGTCAATCGGGAAGTAGAGTTTTTCTGTTGGAATTACTTTTCTCTAGCGTACTACCTCAAGGAATCGGCCAAGAAAAAATTCCTTGAGCAGTCCATGACACTTTTTTTACATAGTTTTTGTATAGGAACAAAAATTCCTTGGCTCTAGCGTACCGGGCTTAAGGCCTAAATTACAATTACGACTGATATGTCGACTGCGGCTTGATTTTAAGTCGAAGTCGACGCTAAGGTGAAATTTGTAATTAAATTAAAATTTCAACTGCTTGAACACACCAGAAGTCCCGACTTCTGTGATTGAACTGAAGTTAGCCGCAGCCAACACCAACTTTGCACTTTGAGCAAAGTTCAGTTTCAGTGATAGTCGCAGTCGAAGTCGAAGTGGCAATTGTATCTTGCCACATGCTTTTACCATTTCGGCAAAGTCGTAGTCGACTGATCAGTCGTAATTGTAATTCGCGCCTAACTTGTATTCTACTTTAGAGCTCTGGGGCCCTATTCTTGAATAACGAAGACAGATTCCGTATTCGTTATACTGTCAAAACCATTCGGAATCGTATTCTTGAAATCCGCATTCGTTATATACCGAACGCAAACCCTTCGTTATTTAACGAATGGGTTCAACCATTCGTTATGCCAAACGAAGAGTGAATCAGCTGCTACTTTACGAGTGATAATGGGAGATAAAAGATGTGCGAAAATTTCATATGCTCAAAAAACTAAACTAATTGAGTTTTTAGAGGAAAACCTGAAACTGAAATTTCGTAAATACGATAACTTTTTCAGTTCAAAAGATGCCACGGAATTGTGGCAAAATAAAATCAGTATTAAATTCCTTACCCGGAGCGCAAAAGAACCAGAAAAGTTTTATTATGATATTATATTAAGCAAAGCTAATAGAAAATTTCCAGAGTTGGCAGGATTTAAAATGTGTGGTGAAAGGAAAATCTGTGGCGGATAAAAAACATTTGCATGGCACTGGTGGAGATCCTCCTGCAACATTTTTCTATTTAGCGTTGAATTAAGGGTGCAGGAATTGATTAACGATCGACGTAATTGATAGTCCATAGATTCTTTAACGATTTCAGACGTAAACAACAATGACAACTCACTGAAGCTAGCCATTTTTTACAAATTATACTTTAAAACATGAAACAGCTGACATTATTCAATTTGTAAATTGACAGATCTAATCTTACCACACTCGTTATGTTGAAAAACTTTTCCACCACTTCGACTTCATAACGATGAGGTTCAAGAATACGAGCGGTGTATACGATTCGTTATCAACCATTCGTTATATAACGAATACGTTAAAACCATTCGTTATTCAAGAATAGGCCCCCTGTTCTCAGTTCTGAATTTTTAGGTCTCTTTGATGAAAACCCCGGGCTACACCGGGCTAGACTATCTTGTTTTTTGAAAAACCTGCGCTACCATGTGCTTACACTAAAAATTTCTTGGGGTAATGGTTGGCAGTTGTCACTTGGAACTGTCACTTACAATTTGTTGCTGATTGGGACATATAAATTACTTTTTGAGCAGAAATAAGCAAAAATTAGAAGAAAAGAAATAGAAAAATAGCTAGAGCACATTTTATTTGTATTCACCCATTTTATGAATAACTTTTTACAATTAATTATATTGAGGAGAACTTTAGATTTACCCGTGTTTTAAAACTTGTTCAATGAGTGCACAAAACCCCGGGTAAATTTGTGGAAAATTCTAGGGGAAAATTTACACAGTGTTTTCATCGAACAAACCTATTAAACACGATTTTCCTGCTCCTTTTTTCTCTACTGCCTAGAGTAAACAGACCTAGATTTCAGTAAAAATTCTAAACGTAGTAGTATTTAGGGTGAAAGGCAGCAAGGTCAAAGCAAATCTGAAAATGTGACATGAGTTGTCATTCCAGCTGATTGCGTGGAATAAAGTAACGAGTTTATCTCGTTTTTTTTTTAAATTGTGACTGTTTTCTCGTGAAATTTACTTAACACAAACTGTCAGACCATTTTATTTAAATTTATTTAAAACAAACTGTCAGACTATTTTTTCTTTAAATATATATATATCACATCACAGTTAAATAAACATTTTTTCTACTCTAATGAAGGGAGTAAAGGATTTTTCAGTGAGTTGTATTACCTAATTTTTAATCTAAATTTGCAATTAATTACGTGTGTGTGCTCTATTAAGTAGTTCCAGATTTTGGATTAGGCTAATCCTGTTTCTGTTGTTATTAAATACATAGTTCTACTGTTAATTTAAGTTGTTCTAAACTAATTCTCTTTAATTTAATATTGTTTATTTTGCTATTGATTGATTCATTCATTCATTTTTTTTATGTAAACTAATTACTAAACTATGTATCGTCGTGGAGCCCAGCGTTATAAGCTGCTTTAAGCAGGGGCTTTGAAATAAATATACTTTGATTTCATTTGATTTGATTTGAATTTTTCTTTCATTTTCTTCTTTATTTTTCAATTTTTAGGTTTAGAATAGAATAGAATAGAATAGAAAAGTATTTATTGAAGAACGTTAGGTACATCGAGTAAGTAATAGATAGTTGGTACAAGTAATAGAATCAAATTTTATAAGAAAACTAACAAAGGAGCAACGAACAAATTCATTGCAGTAGAAACTAATATTAGTATTATACATTAAGTTAATGAAGCTATAGATAAAGATAATGAAACAAAATAAACACAATAAAAATGATAATAATGACAGTAATAAAAACATGAAAACATTATTCAAAGCTAAAAAGAAAATAGCATACAAGATCAGTAGTGAGTAAATGAATATACAGTGGTACAATGTTATAATGTGAATCATCACATATAAAAATGTGAAGTAATAAATTCAAAGTACATATATGAGTTACTAAATACTAGATACTAAAATAAGCCTTAACTTAAAATAAAGATTAAAATTTTTTTAAAAATTAAAATTTAGAATTTGGAGTTTATAAAATCGAGCTCGTGTCCTCTGAAGGAAAAGTCTAGTGCCGTTAAGACTGCTCCATGAGAGCAATTGACTTATAGCCACACCATAAGAGCGTATCGCCTGAGGCAAAAAATGTATCACACGCAGGCCCTTAGTGCTCTGTGCCATTTAGCAATTTCAGAGGCCAGCAGGGGGTACATAGCAACATCGGCATAGAATAGAAAAGTATTTATTGAAGAACCTCAGCTTACGCTACGTTACAACGTTAGGTACATCGAGTAAATAATAGATAGTTGGTACAAGCGATAGAATCAAATTTTATAAGAAAACTAAAAAAGGAGCAACAAACAAACTCATTGCAGTAGAAACTAATATTAGTATTATACATTAACATAAACATTTATTTATTTGAGTACCCGTGCCAAAGGCACTCCAAGCGTTGGAAACTAATAGCGTGTTACATAGTAGATACACATTATAGCAAAACGAAACATAAACAAGTAAGAGTAGCGGAGGCTTAGAGCATCCGTAGTAGCTAATTCATTAGAAATAAAAATAATAACAGCAAAAATATAAAAATTTGTAGTATGATATAACACGATGACGATAAAACAGAAAAAATAGATTAACAGTTTTATTTATATATATATATATGTATATATATATATTTATATTTATTTATTACCATAATATAATACTATTTTTTATATAATATTAGGGTTTAAAATAATTCAAATATTACTTAATAAGATATTACAATTCGTTATCTCAAAAATTTTTACATTTGCTCATAATTACACTTAACATAACTTATTAGATTTCTTTTATATATCATCATATTCCTTTCATTTTTTAAGCTCGTTGGTAATTGGTTAAACATCTGTAGGTCTCGATACATTATCATATTTTGTGCTCTCGATGTTCTCAATAAATTCAGTCTAAAGTCTCCAACGTTTCTTAAGGGATATGGTTGCACCTCTCCGACATATGCCACTGTTCGACAGATGTATTTGTTTTACATTCATCCAGCATAAAATGTTCAACATAACTTGAATAGGTGTATATCTATTACATTTTAAGATGGATCTCATAGCTTTATTTTGTAGACGTTGTAAACGTGCCATCATTTCGTTAGTGCACACAAGTAAAACCGTTGAACAGTACTCAAAGTGGGGTTTAATAATTGTATTATATATCTTTATCGCAGTCATTGTATTTAATTTATTTCTTACGCGTTTAAAGAATGAAATCTTTTTAGAAATCTTTTTGCATAAATAGTCCACACAACTTTTAAATTTTAACTTATTATCTATAACGACACCAAGATATTTAATTTCATTTACAATTTCAATTTGGTTATTTTCTATAAAAATTGGACTTATGTTTGAAGAATTAATAATCATTGCCTTTGTTTTATTTATATTAAGTTTAAGTCTATTCATATTCACCCATTCACCAATAATATTTATTTCATCCGCGAATTGCATCACTTTTGAATTCTTTATAACTATTGCCATGTTATTAACATATATAAGCAATAAAGTCTCTGCTAGTATTGTCCCCTGAGGAACTCTGTTGTCCACTGCTATTTCCAAAGATAATGTATCGTTTATTTTTGTACATTGTGTTCTATTATTCAAATATGATTCAAACCATTTCTTTTCCTTTCCTCTTATTACATACTTATCCAGTTTTTGCAATAAAATTTTTCTATCCACTGTCTCAAATGCTCTTTTTAGGTCAAGAAAGACAGCTATTGTAATTCTCCTTTTATCTTGGTCCTCCTTCCACTTTGTTATTATTAAATTTATTGCCTTTTCACAAGAGTGTCCATGCCGGAAACCGGATTGACATTCTGTGATTATAGTATTAGTTTCGAGGTATTTTATGAATTGTACCACTTTTTCGATCACCTTTTCATGTGTTGCAAGCATGTTTATCGGCCTGTAGAGCTCACAGCTCTTATTTCCTTTTACTTTCTCAACTGGTACGACAACTGGCTGTTTCCAGCTATCAGGAAAGGCACAATTTTTTAGTGATTCATTGATAAAATCAACAAGTACCGGACCCAATTCTTTCATGCAATCAATAACTATACAAGCGTTCAGCATATTCAAATCTCTTTTATGATTCATATTCTTTAATATAGTTTCCAAATCATTTACTTGGATAAGTTCAAAGCTAAATGTAGATTCTGTTTCTTCAATGTAATTTGTATACGGTACATATGTTATTGAGTTACTGACCTCATATATACTGTTCATAATATAAGAATTCAATTTGTCGCAATAATCTTCGTTATATTTACCATCAGGGAAGTTGATTTCTTTAATAACACTATGTTGTTTTTTAGAACTAGTTGTTTTATTGTTCTTCACATTTCTTTTTGATTCGAACTTAAACTTATTTTATTTTATTTCTCAATTTACTTTTATATATATTTCTGCAAGACTTGTATTGATTCCATTCACTTTCACTGTCTAATAACACTGCTCTGTCGTATTTCAATCAAGTGTACTCTTTATATCTTTTTAGGTCAGAGTTGAACCAATTATTCATTGAAATATTTTCTTTTACTTTTACACAAAGGCTATCACATACTTTTATTAATATATTTTGAATATTCAATGATTTAATATTAAAGTCAGAGATATGTTTAATATTTTTTAAGCAACTGTTTTCTAATACACTTATAAATCGAGTTTTATCATAATTTAGTTTTTTTTTAGGATTAACTTTAAAATTGCTTACCACAATATTATTATTTACTCTTATCATAATAGCTTCATGGTCACTGATTTTTAGATTCTTTTGTATATTTGCACTTATGTTACTAACACCCTTTTTTACTATCACATAATCAATTAATGTTTTTGATCTCAGAGTTATTCTTGTTGGATCAGAAATAATTTGTTCACACGCGTTATCTAGACATGTATCGTATATTGCATTCCTATATGTATCGTGATCATACCAGTTTATATTGAAGTAACCCATTATTAAAATGTCTCCCATGAAATCAGATACTTCATCTAACCAATCTTTAAAACTTTGGCAAAATTCACTTTTTGAAGAACTGGGTGATCTATACACTACTGCACATTGTAATTTTATTCCTATTGCACTAATATTTATTAGTAGTCACCAAGTTTTGCTGCTTACTGATATACTCTTCACTATTTCATAATTTAATTCATTTTTTACATATATCAGTACACCTCCAGTACGGGCCGAATCACTGTTACATCTAATAATATCATACCCTTCAATTAAAATTTCATCAGAGTCTATATTCTCCGTAAGATGAGTTTTAGAAAGACATATAATATCAAATTTATTTTCATTTATAGTTTGTTCTAAATCATCGAAATTATTAATAACCCCTTGAATATTTATATACATACATTTTAATTTTTTTTGTAATTGCTAGTAATCAGTTTTTTGTTTTTCCACCATTAATTTCCGTTGATACACTACACATTGGTTATTTCGGGAATCGTGATTTACATCACACACACACACTTTTTTGTTCCTGCATTCTTTCGCTTGATGATTGTATCCCCAGCAGTTAAAACATCGCTTAACATTTATGAAATCGTAAACGGGGCATCTATCCCATTCCATATTTAGTTTACCTTCTTTAATAATTTTGTAAAAGGTTGTTTTTTCAACCTCTAAAATAGCATTATACATATTACGCACTCTTCGTGATTCAACAATCTTTATAATTTTTACTCCTTTTTTAATATCATTTTGATTACTTAACATTTTTAATAGCTCAGAATCACTATGTTTCTCCTTCATTCCACAAACAATTACTTTAGGGCTTTTTAGTATTGCCGGCAGTATAGTATACTTATCACCCATCTTAGTAGACCTTAACGCTTTTTCTATTCTTTTTGATGATTCCTCACTATCGCAACTAATTTCGACCACTCCATTAAGTGTGTTCTTAACACTATTAATTTTCACTGCCAATTCCTTAGGATCAACCGATTTCTTTATTTTTTCTTGAGTGACTTTTGTTTCTTGTTTTTCCTTTGGCTTTACTATTACAGGGGGAACTTTTTTCACTACACATGCATATGATTCGTTACCATATTTGTCACCTTGAATTTTTTAATTTCATTCACTACATTACTTTCTCCTTCATTCGGTTTTTTAACATATTTTAAAACTGCTTTAATTTCAATTTATTGCCTGGCAAGGCTATTCCCATTCTCATTTATCACATCTAGTAAGTTTTGAATTATGTACCGCTGACACTCACCGCACATGCACACAACATTTTCTACTTATCACGTTGATATCGTAATCCGTTAAGCCAAGCCACTTGGCATGAAATGATCGTGAGCATAAGCCGCTACATTGAGTTTTTAAATCATTCCGATTAAATGATTTTTCACATTTTCCACAATTCAAATTCATCGAATGTAATTAAGCAGAACATGAAACGAGATCGAGACAAAAAGCTATTTGCAACTTTATCTTGATATTATACCGCGCTCACCACGGCCAACCGTTTCAAAACAAAATTCCCTCCCGTAAACCTTTCGCGCGATTATAGATATATACAAATATATAGATAAACACCGCTTGTTTTTATTTGTAATTTTAATAATATTTTGCAATAATTGTCAGCAAATATTTGAATTAATTTCCGGATAAATTTTTTTCTACGTCTACTCTCTTTGAGGTTTAAACTCCTAATGAATAGACCAGCGACAAGTAATAGAGGATCTTAGCAACTAAACAATACATATAGTAGAGGTAACTAATGAATACTTAAGCCTGAACTTAAAAGTAAACTTAACTATATACAACAAACAACACGAACTATCCCTTAGTAGAGGTAACCATTGAACACTTAGTTTGAACTTTGATTTGATTTGTTTCTTCCACCATATTGCGACAGCACTCTTGGGAGGACAATTCTCGATCGGTTTAACATGCTCCACTTGATCCGACGCATCAGGTAGCCGGGCAGTAGACCATGTCTAGCCTTGAAAATCAACTTCAGGATACTGAGCTCATGCATCTTGGCCAGCTGACATGGGATAAGCATTTCGAGAAGAAATGTGGTAAGATCAGAGCAGACAAAAGTCTAGTACGTGTGGTCCCATCTAGATGTTGTGACGCTGCATATAGTGAGTGCAAGCCGTAATACACTCTAGCACAGATTTTATTAATCTATGGTTCCCCGGTCAGACCAGGATCCATGAGCAAGGCCAGGTTAAGTACCGCCTTCGTGGACAACTCGATATTGTGACCCAATAAATGCAGAGCTGGAAGGTCTGAAGAGTTAGCCACATTCAATGGTCGAAAGGAGTAAATAATGGCTTTGTGTTTTAGTGGGATTAAGGGACAACCTATTATTAGCTGACCCTTCAGCTATTCCTGCCAGAGTCCTATTAATGACCATTGCTGCATCATTGAGGTTGTCTCTAGGAGCACCACAATAGATCTGAAGATCGTCCGCGTAGATGTGGCAGTGTACATCACTCAACACAGTGGTGATATCATCCATGAAAAGTGTAAACAGGAGCGGCGCCAAAACAGCCCCCTGAGGGACTCCTTCCACCATTGGCCTCATAGACGAGTATGTGCCATTGCTATTTACCAGAAAATATCGGTTACTCAGGTAATGGCCAATCAGTCTACATGCAGTGACGGAGAACCCAAAACAGGAACGCAGCTTAGCAAGCAGCATAGAGTCAAAGGCCTTGCTGAAATCTAATAGCACATGAATTACGCCGTTGCCCCTGTCACACAGATCACGAATGCCCGCCGTCACCTCGAGAAGAGCTGTACCCGTTGAGTGAAGCCTCTTGAAGCCTGATTTGAATTTTGAGAGTAGATTATGAGAGCCTACATGCTCTGTGATCTGATCAGCAACGATAATCTCCAGGACCTTGGAGATCGTCGGCAATATGGAAATCGGCCTTCATTCAGAAATATGGGATGGGGAGTTTACTTTGGGGATGGGAGTGATTAGATCCACCTTCCAGTGATCAGGAAAGTGAGAGGATGAAATTAATCTGTTAAGCAGATGCGTGATGATAGGTAGGATGAAGGGAAGAACTATTTTGTAAAACTTGAGAGGTACATCACTGTATCCAATAGCATTTGATTTCATTTTGCGGAAGGCGTTCACAACCTCAACCTCAGACACATTTGAGAAGCTAAAGACATCATCAGGAACAGTAGAACGTGGATCAGTGAGAATATGTTGAACATTATCTAATCTGTCGCTTATAAAGTTTGGCAGCAGTAAGGGGCTGGCACAAATAAAGTCAGCATATTCTTCAGGGTCAATTGATTGAACTCTAGCTTTAGAACCTAAGCCAAGATCGTTGACCTTATTCCAATATATGACGCCGCCTTCTCTAATGCCTTTCAATGTGCCCTCTCTTACCTTCGCTCTGATTACGTAGTCAACCTGACTACGAAAGCGACGAAATTCTACCAGATTTTGCATAGGCAAGATCGCGAAATTGACATTTGGGCAAGACCTCAGGATGCCTGAAAATTATTTTCTTAACAGAGCGAGGCTTTCAGGGGCACTTGCCTCATGAATATGAAGCACAACGAATCTGAAAAATGTTGTGCAGCTAAGCCGGGGTCAGAATAGTTAAAAATGGGGGACCAATCAGTCCTAGCGAGGTCCGCCTGAAGGGCGTCAGTTTGTATTGCTGAAAAATTTCTGAAGGTTCTCCATAGGTTAGAAGACAGACAACGAAAGTTGAACGAGGCAAAGAGCAACTCATGATCAGAGATGCCGGGGCACTGAACAGAGAAGACCGGCTGAAAGTTTGAAAACGAGATGAGCAGATGTTGCAGAGCAGAGCCCATGACGCGTGGGCAGATTGTTGATGATTCGAAGTCCCTTCTCACTCAATAGGTCTTTAAACGGGCTAGATAGAGTAGACGAGTTCCCAACATCCACATTAAAATCACCGCCAATTAAGATACGTGACGTGCGACTTGTAATTTGCTCAATAGCACTGGACAAGACCGACATATCATTGTTCGTGTACGTTGCTGCACATCTGTAAATGACCACTAACGTCACCGGCTCTACGTCATCATCACAACCCTCCACCTGAACAGCTAAGATCTCCCAGCTGTTATCGATTAAACGAAAAGAGGCCCTGGACTTCATAGTGTCGACCACATAGACCGCGACACCACCGCCTTTTTTGGCGATTCTGTCGAGTCTATGCAGCCTATATGCAGGAATGTCAAGCATTCTAGAAGTGTTGTGCCTCTTAGATGACGTCTCACACACCAGCAGAGCCCCGACATCTCCAAGCTCAGCCAGATGCCTGATATTTGTTGTGTTTTTGGAAGAGGATCTCGCGTTAAATGAAAGTATGTTAAAATTTTTCGGCGGTAGGACATTGGACAAATCAGCCTGAGTTAGTAGACTATGGTGCGGGATGTTAGTTATATTGGACATTGCGGGGGGGGGGGGGGTAGATATGTTAGGTAAAGCAGGGGATTTGGAGAGACGTTGTGCAAGTTCGATAGTGAATCGAGCTGCAACTAGGTTAGGTGCACACTCCGCCGACTTATGCAGAATGTATATTCTCCGGTTTCTAGTGTATACCCTTTCCACTAGGTTAGATTTCCTGAGACGAATAGTAGTGTGCAAGAGGTATAGATCCTATGTCAGAAGATCTTCGTTGATGTATATTCTAGTGTGTGCTTGAGGATCGATCACATTCAGGGTAAGCGGTTTTGATTTAAGTTTCACTAGATAGGCTCGGAAGAAAGCAGAGCAATCCTCCTCTTTATAGAATCTTCGGTTGGAACGGTGCAATGAGCTCAACCTTGTTACAAAAAGAGCTCTCCAGATCTATACCTCTACACAGTGCCGGAAGCAGCACGTCCCTGACCCCACTGCCAGTTAGTGCACTGGGTAAATGGCTGATTACGAGTGATCTATTTTTCACATATAGGCGCGAGAGCACGTCAAGATTAACGGAGGGCCCACCCACAGTGGGGGAAATTGTTGTTATTGCATCAACCCTTTCAGTCAGCTGTTGGAGCAGTGCCCTGATACTGGCGACATTCCCGGCGCCTGGAGTTTGATCCGTCAATTCAATTTGTAGTGGAACCTGTTTTAGTCCACCTCTATGGGGGGTGTGTGAAGAGGCTGAATTAGCCGAAGTGGGACTGACAGAAGGAGCCAGAGCTCACTTCATGTGTATTTTCAACTAGTGGGAGGGAGACGTTAGTTTTGTTGATACTGATGTCCGCATCAGTGAAGCGGTGATTACACCTATTACTATTGATTAAAAGATTCCTGCTAGTCAGGTTGTCGGTCTTTAGCTTAACAATACCTACCCTAGTCAACGATTGTTCATTGGGAGCGCACTCATAACTGGGGTCGTAAATAATTGAAATGGAGTTAATCGGTGAGATTAATCCGCCCAGGTAGCATATTAGATGTCGAAGCAGCTGTGGAGTTACTAACACGCGCGCTGGATTTAGAATCTATGTTTTGAGTCGTCAGATCGAACGAGCCGTAAACAGCAGATAGCTGGCTATTAGATGACTCTGGAGCAAGTGAATTAAGGCTATCGCTCGAATTGACCAGTTCACAGTTCGATGATCGGTTATTTGTAGGCTGATTCAAGGACACCAGGTTAGAGCTGTTTGTGGCACTCTCTCTGTCGCAGTAGAAAGCACAGGCGGGTGGATGTCACCGTGAGGAGCCAACGCTACCAGCGACTTAGCACGCCTAATGCACTTGATGCAAACCCAGATAAGCTCCTTATGGCGTCCGTAGCAGGGATAGTAAGTGGCGAACGAAATACCACCGCACAGCACGTGATGCCACTCCAAACACCACAGACACGATATTCACAAGACCACCTTTTCTTTTGGAAGGATCCCCAGTAGATTTGCAGGTGGCGCAAGGGATTGATTCCGGATTGTCAGAACGAGTTAGAGTTCGATTGTGAGTGCTCTTTTTACTATTATCCGCCATCACACTTGGACTATCCACAGGTGTAGGTTTAATTAATTTGCCCGACTTTTCTCTCAACTTTTTTGCCGCTCTTACCGCGAGTCGCTTTGTTAGACCGTCCTTTCTTTGTTGAGGAAACCGCTGCATTCAGTGTACCAGCTAGTCGAGTGTGGAGACCTGGCATCTCAAACACTAATTAATTATAGGTTATGTTATATTAGTACAGAACGTAACTAACTAAATACCTAAGTGAAGTGTTATCAAATAATCACGACGAGAGAGCTCCCCGAAAGTGGTACGCTGTAGTTCCTTCTCTAAGAAAAGTAGCTTGTTCTTGATATGCAATTTCTCCCGTGTTATAATTAAAAATGTCATCTACGCGATGAAAAAACATGATAAAATCACACAGGGAAAATCAAGCGGTTTAATATGTCTTAATAGTAAGTTTCACTCTTGCCTTATGTTTCGTTGGTCAAGATTCTATCTAAAAAATGATTATGATTATGAGTATCTTGTTGGCAAACAATAAAGAAAAGTTCACTATGTTCTTAACACGCGGTCATATTCATACCTTGTTTTAGTAGATCATAAATATTAACTATTGCGGACAAGGATAATTGATTGCTTTGATTTGACAACACTTTCGTTCAAGAGCAGCGTTCAAATAGGACAGATATGGTTCACACTAATTAATTAGTTGAGTGTAAGCTGCAGAAGCATGAACAATAACAATTTGCTTGTGTCAGTAAACAACCCGTTAGTTTTTACCGCTCTCACATTAAACCCGTATAGGATGTCTGTTTCTTTAGTTTTACCAAGGTTAAATGCTTAAATTGACCAATTAGAACTGTCTCATGAATCACACACTACATAAATATAAGAATATTATTACTATTATCTAACATCTATCAATAGTTGAGTCCAATCAACGATCAGATTTGTTGTGCTTAAATTAATCGTCAATATTATGGACTAATATAAAGCATGTAAACTAAGCTTCTCAACTAAATGCATACAAATGTCTATGAGTAAGGTTATACTGAACTTGATTTGGTGTCGTAGCTTGTAGTTGAGTAGAACTGTGAATTCAACTCTCGTGATGATGTTATTTTCGAAAATGATACCGTGCCGCCCAGTCTATGCACGACCTGGGAGTATCCGTGCCTCCAGCAATTGAAAATCTTCACTGGTCACAAAGAAAGCCTCCTAATCGCAAATGGCAGCTGTTTGAGTTGAGCGTTGTCACCTTATTCAACTAACTTGCCGGTTATGCTCGATTGCCCAGTCAAAGAACTAGTGCGATTTTAGATGTTCGCTGATGCGTTCAGATGTACTTCGTCCTATATCTGGTATATTTAAAATACTTAAAATATTAAACAATTAAACAATATTTTCCAAATATCCCAGTAATTTCCCAAAGAAATCTCAGGAAGCTGGTTATTGCGATGAGCGATATTGAGATTGGATGGAAGTCAATGTAATTCCATCAATGGGAAAGACGTAACTTTCAAGTCAATTTCTGTTTCAATCCGATATGTAAGATGACAATTTATTATTATTATCCTTTCGCTCTGAAATCAGCAGTGTGTTGAGCTGACCAGAAACTATATCTACTTTCAATTGCTTGAACTTTAACACTTTCAATATTGGGCAGTTCCAGTGTATTGTATGAGCTTCAAATGAAGTATAATATCAGCAGAACTCAACAAACAAATCGGCGTCTCCACCAAATAATCTATTGTAAGTTTCTAAGACCTTCGCCAAAGGGTAATTTGCCAACCCAATTATTAAATATTTTCCCAGATTATCCCAGATTTTACAAGATGGCGGTGGGTAACTCCGCCAAATGAAATTTTTTTTCCGATTACTTAGATCCGATCTAAGCTCCAGTACTCCAGTTAATTAATATTAAACTCCAAACTGGTGTGAGTTTACACAATTTATCTTCGATCAAAAACACTAATTTAGCTAGAAAACTAACGTAATTAATTAATTAAAGCGGAGCTGTCCACTACTAATTAAAAGTATTCCAAAGAGCTTCCTCACTCTTCAGGCTATTGCTAAGTCATTTGTAATCTATGTGCAAACTTCAAAAACCATCAGCTGCATATTGCAATTGCCGTAACGGATCAATCAATTATATAAGAACCACGTCTATTGACAAACTCATAGTGTTATATTTGATCCGTTACGGCAATTGCAATATGCAGCTGATCGTTTTTGAAGTTTGCACATAGATTAGTTTACGTAGTTAGTAGCTCTGCGGATGCCCTAAGAAGGCAAAACGCGTCAGCTTTGTTTGTTTAATAAACGAATAATTTATAAAAAAAAAATTAAAAATTGTGGAACTAGAAACAAGTGTTTTTGGAAAAAAAAGAGAAAAAATGTTATCAAGGCAATTCCACCATTATCTAAAAAATCCATCAATTACATTCATATATGCAATTATTACTCAATTGAGAGTTTTTGTTTGGGGAATCGTATTCATTTGGTTAAGATAAATTTTTTTAAATAATTTTGTTAGGAAAGATACAAAAATTTGAGTACGGTTGGAAAGATAAGAAAGCAAGCTTAAGATTATCAGAAGACAATTTTTCTGTATGAATAGTAGTTTAGGGCGCAGGGGCTATTTTAATTAAACTTTGGTCACTGCAAATATTCCTATTTTAGAATGTTAGGACTATGTTAGGGCTCTCATTTAGTAGAGAGTCGGTTTCATGGCTTGGGAAGTATTTCTCTAGGGTTTGGCACACGTCAAAACTCCATAATTTTCTTCTAATGGATCAGTACTACTCATTTGCATCGTATAAGCTTTCTGCGCCACGCTCCAGCGCCACATAGCAAATCTTTTGAATACAAAACAGCAAGTGTGACCGTGATAATATCATTTATTGACATATTGTGTTATTTTATTATTCGCTGTAAGCTTAAGCTTTCTTGTAATTTTTATACAAAATCGAGTAAATAGCATTACAACGTTTAATTTTAGATACTTTGTAACCTTTGATGGACATTGAAACGCTGTTCAAACTTTGAGCGAAAAGTGTTCATTTTCTCACTTTTGTTTAACTACGATATTAGCCGAAAAGATCTTAAATAGATTAGCTGAAAAGTGCTGCCAGGGATTACAGTTTTTAACAATTTTACATATTTAAATAATTATATAATAATTTCTGTATTAATTTTGGAAACTTTTCTACACTTATCTCACCTATTGGACATTTATCTAAACATTAAAATTTATTTGGATTAATAAGACACACCTCTTCTCGAGATATCAATTTTCAATTTTCATTGGTATTCCATCTCAAACTTCTTTGAAACTTTAAGATGCTTCAGGATTTTATACGAAATGCCTTCTTCGCAATAATTTAATGTATAATCTTATGCTATGCTCTTCATGACTTTCTTCGATTTTTTTAATATTACCAGGTCAATATGTGTAGTTAAGAGAGTTGTCGATGGTGAACAGCTGACTTTTCATTATTTTCCCACACACACTGTTGGTCTGACGGTTTTTTAGTTACTAGTATGTCGTTTTTAAGTGAAGAATATGCGGACTATAACCAAAGTAATGTGCGTTCAGTCATAAAAGACCCTACGTACCTACCTGTGATCATTGCTTGTATGCAATTTTATGATCTGACTTGAATGTGCCAATAAACCTCCAGGTATTGGCATGCGCTGTATTTTCAGTGATAGAGGGTAGTAGGGGCATTAATAAGAAGCAATAAATTTAGGTTACATGGAAGAAAGTTTTTGAAATAAATAACGGTATTTATGAAATTTGTGTGTGAAGTGGAACAATTTTTTGATCAGCTTATCTCAAGGAATCGCGTGGTATACCGGAAGATATCTTGATCTGAATCACCCTGTATAATAATTTTTTTGTTCTCAATACTAGTATGTCTAATTATTTTATTTACTTTTTTTATTCCTCTTATTCTATAATTTTAAGCTTTAAACATTTATTACATATTTTTTTACATTTATACTTTCAAACATATGGATATTCTTGTAACCTTTCTTTGCACTCCATTGTCGCCGCTGCGGCGACAATGTAAGGTAAACATACAGCTCCGTTGTCGCCGCTACGGCGACATAGTAAAATAAGCTACTACTCCGTTGTCGCCGCAGCGGTGACATCTAAAAGAAACATTGTTTTTTTATTTAAATATATATATTTTTTTACCATTTTTTGTGGGTGTGTTGTCGATGTCGCACATCTTTTAATGGTGTTGGTTTTTGGGACAGGGGCTCGCATCCGGCGGGCAGGAGGGCAAAGTTTCAACTTCTTTTGCTTATAACTCCTTATCGAAAACTCACACAGAGCTCATTAAGGACTTAAATGAAAGCTACCATCGGGGGCTACAAGTGGTCGCTGATAGGTGGTTAGGGTGGGGTCGCTGGTAGGCGAGGGGGCGGAATGAAGGGAGCCTAAATCTAAATTTTTCGTCCTATACATGTACAAAAAAGTTTGCAGGGCTAATCTCCGAAGACACCCATCTGATTTACTTGATTTCAAAGCGGTTTTTAGATAATCCCTAAGAAGGACAAGATGGGTACTACGTTTTTTGATTTTTTGGAGGGGAGGGGAAACGGTGGGGGTATTTAGTTTTACGCTTATAACTCTGCCATCTCACCTCGAACCATAGCGGTGTGGGTACTCAAAATCCATATAAAAACATTAGAATTTGTACTAGATTTTCCGAAAACGTACTAGAATAACTGTTTACCCTCTGCAGGGAGCGCAGTATACTTTCTAAACTTTTTCTAAAACCGCCATAATTCTTTGTTTTCACTTCTCCTTTGATCTCCATACCCACTTTTTTTTAGTACGTTACTTTTTTTTCTAAATAAGGTACTATGTAGATTTTTGCACGGTAAATCACATATAACTTGGTAGGGTTAAGTCCGATTGGAAAATCGATTCCACTGCTCATCTCAACTTCGTGCCAGCTGCAATTCGTTGAAGATTTTTTTACAGGGGGTACTTTAAGGGTGCGGGGTAGGTACCCCTGGAGGGGGTCCTTCCAACTTGGCATATCGCATATCAAATGAAAGGTCTCACTGAGTACTATCGAGTGGGTTTATTTTTTTCCAATTAAAAAAACTTCATTTTCATGCAGCTGGGTCCCCGTCGCCCCAGTTCCTACGTTTCGCATATATTTCATAAGTTCTTTCTTTTAACGGCATTAGTGCACTGCTGTGAACATTTTTTTCATGGGAAGTTTTTTCCCCGGCGCATCAATTCTTCACAATCACGAATGGAAAAGAACTCAACTTTTTCACTCAAACGACGGTCATTTTTCTCAAAAGGACGCATTTTTTTTTCTTTTTCGATTATCTCAAAAACTATTTATCGCATCCAAAAACTAAGTACATACACAAGTTGAGCCCAGTAAATTTTCCAGAAAAAACTTGAGGTCTTCCCTACATCAGATCGAGGCATCGTTGATTTTATATTGGATCGAGGCATTGTTGTCTGCCTCGAATATGCATAAAATTTATAAAGAGAAAATTTCCAGAAAATGTTTCACTCAAAAAATAATCAAAATTAATTTTGGAAATCTTAGTGGATCTTAACAAGGAAGCATCTTAGTGGGTTGTGTGATGAAATAACAAATTAAAAACATTTTTTAGCTTTTGCTATATACCGGAGAATCCAAATAAATTCCTTCTTGAACGAAATCTTAGTATATTTAACTGAATTATGGGGTGGAGAGGGATTTATACACTTATACACACTTAAATAGAACAGAATAGAGTTTTTTAGGGCCTGAAAAAGGGGGAAGGGAGGGGGGACTAAATTTGACTAATCTAAGTCATTTTTAAATATGTATGTTTTTAATGCAGTTTGAGAACCCACATACCTATGCGGCTTAGTTAAAGCGGCCAGAGTAAAATGGTCGTTATTTCCTCCACTCCTCCCGATCGAAAAACGTAGTATATAATCGACGAAGTGGCTGATGATATCGAATGTAACTACTAGACTGAGCCAAAACCCTCGAGAATACTTCCCAGGCCATGAAACAGAAATCTAGATGTGTGCGTGCTAGTCCAATTCTCTAAAATGTTTTATATTGATTCTTTTGGAAAAGTGACTAGACATTGATTTTATATATGCCATAAAGCCTAAACTACTATCCATTCAGGAAAATGGACTTCCAGTAATTTTAAGCTTGGCTCTTTACCTTCCCAAAGGCTACACTTACTATATACCTTACTTAACAAAATAATAAAATAGTTTTGATTTAAAAGTTAAATTACATTTCACGCTCAATAATTCTCAGCTGAGTGATAATTGCATGTAAACGGAAGCGCTTCCATATAATAACCAGAAAATGTCTTTTCCGAAGCGCTCTCTTACCATAGCCAAAGGGATCTTTGCGGAAATCTCTTCTCTGAGTTTAAGCTCATTCGTTTTTGTTGTGAAAAGATGACTCTATGCATCTGAAAGCGCAACAAAAGTTTCAATCTTTTCTGAAGAGCTCTTTTACCATAGCCAAGCGAAGCTTTGCGGAAGCACATCTCTTCTCTGAATTTACGCTTATTCACAACCGCTCTGTTTTTTTGTTGTCAAAAGATAACTCATATGCATCTGAAAGCACAGCAGAATTTTCATTCTTTAGTAGTCAGTTGAAGTGTGAGGTTCATTCAAATTTAATTTAATTTCAAATTAAACGGAACGCATTCAGAATAAAACTGAAATTTTTAATACAGCACTTGATTATTTCTGAACTCCCTAAAAGCGCTCATAGACTGCTACCCTACAAGCGCTCCAAGAATACTACCCTGCAAGCGATCCAAGAGTGCTACCAAAGATAATATTCTATAATATAATAATACCAAAGATTCTATAATAGAGTCTTTGCTCCTACCCCAGAAGCGCTCCAAGAACGCTTCCCAAGAATCTGCAACTGAGCGCTTCCCTCTGAGGACATGCTCACGTTAAAACGATATGAACAAGGGTACGGTGAGGAAGAGCTGCGAGTTTTCAAAGGAGCGCTCCTGCATTCGTCTTTGAGCGCTTCCCGCTGGGTAGTTCAGTTGCAGAGCTTTTGGCGACTGAGCGTGAGCAAAACTGTTGAAAATGGTACAAGGGGAGCCATCTGACATTTTAACAAGGAAGCATTTTCGCAGTCACTATATAGTTCTATATATACACAAGGATATAACTAACGGAAGCATAATAAGCCCGAAAAATTGCGTTATTCCCAATATGTGGTAGAATTTTGTCTATTTATTCGTTCATGGAAGTAGTAAATCAAAAATAGTTTTGAAGGGGAGCTTGGCGTAAGTTTTTAAAATAAAACAAAATGGTGAACTGCCACTGACACATTGAAGAATAAAAAAAAAAGTTGGGGGCACAAACACATATTTGAAGAAATATTTTGAACACTTATCTTGATATTTTTGTTTCCCTTCCCTTTTTTCACTTCTTTTGTACGTATTTGTGGAAAAGAGCGATTATTTATACAGCAGCGCACAGCACACATTTCATTGTTGAAATATTCAAATGTTTTTATGTAATATTAACGCAATTAGCTGAACAATTTTAAGTTTTTACTATTGCTGTTATTGCTATGCAAACACCATGTACCAAATTTCAGTTCTCTACACCAGCACGTTCTCGGGCAGTGCCCAAAAAATATACATAATAGTGAAAAACGAAATTTGTGTATGGCAACCCTACTTTTTTTTAAAGCTCCTGTGCAAAATTTCAGCACCTAAATGAACGCGTTCTCGAGTCAAAATTCAAAATTTGTACTTCACTATGCTACGTTTTCTTTCGTTCACAGTAGCAAAGTATGTAGCGTAGTGACTAATAGCAAAGAGCATATAACAGAGTTAAGTTATATTTTCTTTGTTAATAGTCAAAGTATTATTTTGATGTATGTTCATTTCACTACGCTACAGAGCGCACCCAAGCTACCAAGAATTTCCACAAGGTAAGGATGCTAGCGGTCCTTTAACGCATGTTTTAATAAAAGCAATAATTAATTATTTTATCTTATTAAATATATGTAGGTACCTATATAATACAACCAATAGCGATGTCAGAGTACGCATTCGATGCATAGCAATTTTCACTTTCACTTCAAAAATGCTCAGTTTACGCTACATCCAAAATGTTTGCTTTCTGCAAAATATCCAAACTGAGCCGCATACTATACATTCAATGAATGGGCAGCTTACCTGAGTCAGACATAGATCAAGGTCATTATACATATATTTTAAACATACCTGTCGCCGTTATTTCTGCCTTTAGAACTTGTTATTTCCCACAACTTGTTTTTTTTCATACTTTTCCTTCCCAACCTTTCGACTTGAAAACAATCTAAACTGAAGCCGGTCCAGTCTGCATTCACCTCAGAGCCAGTCGCGTCGAAGAATAGTTCATTATATTCTGTTACCATGGTGGTTTTTAATCGAGTATGTGGCACTTTATTTTTAGATTTTTTATTGTTATTTTAACATTTCTTATGCTTCACATGAAGTTTGCTTTGCAAAAATTTCAATAAAATTATTTTTTTATTTTAGGGCGAAATATCGCTGTACGATCCTAATTTATTGCTGGAATTGGATTTCCACAAATGTCCAGCTAATTTTAACCCATTTATATCAGCAGCAGCGCCTGGAGAGACTTGGCTTAAAGTGCGCCCCTTACAAGACGGTGACTACGATCGTGGATTTTTGCAATTACTTTCGCAACTAACAGCTGTAGGTGATGTTTCGAAATCTCAGTTTCTAAGTATGTTCTTAAGTATTTTTGAAAGATGAAGTGTAAACATTTACCTAACATATTCAATTGCAGATCAATTTGCTCAAATGCGAGCTAGTGGGGACTATTATGTGACTGTAATCGAGGACACTAGAATTAATAAAATCATTGGTGCAGCTACTCTGGTTATCGAACATAAATTTATCCACAATTGTAGTATGGTAAGCTGCATCGATGTTTAGTGAAGATATTAGCTAAATTATGATTGAAAATTTTCTGGATTTTAGCGAGGTCGGCTAGAAGATGTCGTCGTAAATAACACTTACCGAGGCAAACAATTAGGAAAATTGTAAGTTATACGTACAATATACATGAATTAAATGCAACAGATATACTTGTAGGATTGTAGTAGCTGTAACACTTCTGGCTCAGCATCTTGGATGCTACAAAATGAATCTGGACTGCAAAGATAAATTGATACCTTTCTATGAATCCCTAGGATATGTTCTGGAAGCGGGCAACTCCAATTCGATGACTATTAGATATGAAGATCCTTCTAAAGTAGGAAAAAATTTAACAGCCAACACAACTTTACTTTCAGTTGGCGCTGAAACATCTTGACAATTAGCCACCAGTGCTGCCTTAAAATCAAAACTTTAAGATAAGATGACCAAACTAACTTTCCAATACTGTAGATAGATGCGAACTTACTGTTTGCATCTGAGCTCTTGGATTGTTTTGTTTTCTTATTTTATTAGTTTGATTGTAATGAAGTGGTTACTTAAAGCGATTTTACACTAAGTGCTAGATCTGTGTCATGATTTTCGAAGGGAGTAGTAGATCCATGCAACACAAATATTTAACAAAAGAAGTACAAACAAGAGTCGATGAGGTAAAAGTATTCAAAAGTCAAGAACATTGTTTATTCCTTTGGTCATGGATGCTATCGGTTTTCGATTTTATTGTTCGTGCAAGTTTGTTTTGTTTATACGCCAGAGTCTCATGGATCCACTCGATTTCCATAATCGGCGTTGTAATTCCAAGCTAGACCCGATCACAGCTCTATCCATTAAAAATATTTAGTCACCAGTTGTAGTGTCTTTGTTTCCAAAAATTGTTAAGTAAAGCAAGAAATATCAGCATCAGATTAACGCTCAGTGTGGCAACGCTCTTAAAATTAACAAAGTTTCTCCAGTTTTAGACGAAAATAATCACTTCATTGAGCAGTACTGGTACCAATTTCGATATTTAGTTTCACCAAACTTATACTTTTATCTGGCCTTTTAAGAATTTATTTCGTGAATGTTATTTTAATTTTATTTTTACCGAAGAGGAGTCAGTATTCAGAAAAAGTTTCAATTTAGATACCAGCGAGCCTGTTGACAGTAAAATTTACTATACGTAGGTTTGTGTCCTGAAAGTGTAGCCTAGACCTGGACCAGAGCTCACATTAGAGACATCTACCGTAAAAGAGAGAAACCCAATATGCGACAATTTAAGACGAATATGAAAATTTGCAGTTCAAAGAAATTGAAAATTGTTAACGAGAATTAACAATGCTAAATTTTTTTGCACATTATTGTTAAATATACTATTTTGCTTTCAACGAAACATTGCAATTTCTCGTCGGTGAAATATCAGGAGAAAAAACAAGTACTATTAGCGTCAAATAATTGAAAAAAAGCGCCATTAAAAATGAAAAAAACCGACGTTATTTGCTAGATCTAGGCTTTATCTTTCTAAAATAGTCACAATCTAAAGAAATGAGAATACCTACTGACAGGAATTTGATTTAAAAAACTTCAATTTTTACCATTTTTTACATGTATCCGAGCTAATATCTCCATTCCAATACACTTTTTTTTCTCGACGTTATTTACTAGACCTCTTTGTTACCTTTAATTTAAGATATAAGTCAATATTCTGCTACAAATAGTTTGCCAGAACTTCGCATTGAAAAATGTATGAAACTTGCAAATCTTGGTACTGACTCCTCTTAATTACTTGTAATTGAATTTTATTTTTCTTTAAATATTTAAATATAGTAGGACATTTTTCGTTAATACATGTTTGTCTGTAAAAGTGCAAGTGTTTTGTGGTTTTTTATTATGTTATATATTTCACTCTGCTGTGGCTTTGTAGTAAGAAATCGTTATACCCTAGATGGAATCTATATAATATCCTAAGTTAGTCATTCCGTTTGTAACACATATGGACATAATGATAGTAGCGCAAAATGGATTGGACCCCCACGCATAATATTGAAAGTTATCTTGATTTTTGCATGTCAGTCCGTCCGTCTGTCCATCCACACGATAACTCGAAAACGTGTTCACTTGGAGGACTGAAATTTTGCACACGGGCTTTTTAAAAAAAAAAAGGTAAATTAAGTTCGACAAATGAAAAAGCTAGAATTGGTCTAAGACCAATTCTTATGATACCCTACATGAATGCCCGTATGAAATTTCGTATGGGTACCCATTTGAGCAATTTTGATTTTTGCAGTGGTTTTTCGCATATATTTCTAGAACGGTTCGTCGCACAGAAAAAATGATTATAACCAATTTTATAGGATTTCATATTCTGAAGAAGTTTTTAGTACAATAAAAATGTCTTGGACTGATCGTTTTCACAGTATACATAAAAAACCTGATTTTTTATATGGCAACACCAAGAATAGGTTGCCCGATTTAGTCCATTTTTGAAATTTTATTTGCTAGTACAATGAAAACACCACGTACCAAATTTCAGCTCTCTAAGGCGACTCGTTCTCAGGCAGTGTTCAAATATATAACGGAAAACGAAATTTTTGTATGGCAACCCCACGAAGGAGTTGCCCGATTTGTGTCTCATTTTCGAACTTAATTTTACTTTTTTTTTTAAAGTCCGTGTACAAAATTTCAGCTCTCTAAGTGTACGCGTTCTCGAGTTATCGTGCGCACGGACGGACATGCAAAAATCAAAATAACTTTTAATATTATGCGTGGGTGTCCAATCCATTTTGCTCTACCATCATTATTTCGAGGTGTTACAAACGGAATGACAAACTTAGTATATCCCTTTAGATTTCATCTAGGGTATAAAAATGGGCCGATTCGATCAACTCCTTCGTAGGGTTGCCATACAAAAATTTCGTTTTTTACTATATATTTGGACAGTGCCTGACAAGTCGTCAACGTGGAGAGCTGCAGTTTTGTACAAAACTGTTAAAAAATGAGATGAATCGGGAAACTCCTTCGTAGGGCTGCTATACAAAAATTTCGTTTTTCACTCTATATTTGAACACTGCTTGAGAACGCGTCGACGTAGAGAGCTGAAATTGTGTACACGGCGTTTTCCCCTTCTTGGTGTTGCCATATAAAAATTTATGTTTTTTACGTATACTGTTAAAACTATCAGTCCTACCCGTTTTTATTGTAGTGAAAAGTTCTTCAAAATATAAAATCCTATGAAATGGGCTATATCATTTTTACTGTCCGACGAACCGTTCTAGAAATATGTATGTATATGCGAAAAACCACTTCAAAAATCAAATTTGCACAAATGGACCATACGAAATTACATACGGGCATTCATCTTGGGTATCATAAGAATTGGTCTTAGACCAATTCTAGCTTTTTCACTTGTTTACATTTGCCGAATTATTTCTAATAACTAAACATAAATTTTGACAATTTCTCAACATAAACTATGATGTGCATAGCGAATAAATGCTTGTTATCCGAAAAAAATTCTACTGTTATATTTGCATTTGGATAACATTACATTCTTCCCATTTTTACTGGAGATAAATCTCTATTTAATGTTCTCGAAAACCGAAATAGATTTTTATACCGAGCATCTTAACAGATAAATGCAGGATATCCTTCAATTCGTATTTGTCAATAGTCGTTTTAGGTAAACATGAAGAGTAAGGCTGAACCCACACTGAAGTTTTCGTTTCAGTATCGACAGATCAGTCATAATTGTAACTCACGCTTCACTCGTGTATGTATACTAACGTCAAAGTCAGCCGTTTCTTTGTAGGTAATGATCCTAAAGGCCTTGACACAATGATGGCTCCGGCTCTGGCCTTGGGTTTGAGAGCGAAGCCTGTCAAAATCAAATGTGAGGTATGCCAGTGCAATTTAACACAATGACGGCTCCGTCTCTGGCTTGTATTAACAAGCCAGAGCCAGTTTAAGTTGTTAGTTGATTTTAGAGCGGCACGATGTCATCGTATGAGGAACAACTGATTGAATTAGTGAAGGAAAATCCTTTTCTTTATACCAAAAGTGAAAAGGCTTGCAAAAATAATTTCAAAGAAGATAAGACCTGGCAGAAAATGAGTGGGGAAATGTTTAGTTAGTGTGCTTTTATTTTAATTGTATTGAATTTAATTATTAAGGCACGTTGTGTTTTTCTTAAAAGTCTGAGATAAATATAATATTTTATTAGTAAAATTTTTAGTTTACCCTATTTCCCATGATTTTATTAATCATTGAAGCAAAAGTCTTGTTTTAAAGTGGAATAAAATGAGTTTTTCTGTATTTAAAGGCGATGATGACACACGATTTAACTTCTTCTCTACGAAGCCCCCATTGTGTCATAGCTGGCTTACATTTCAACGATTTGACAAGAGGCGGCTCTGGCTCTGAACCCAGAGCCAGAGCCAGAGCCATCATTGTGTCATGGCCTTAAAGACGAAGGCTGAATGGACGCGTTGTGTCTGGCACGTTTTCCGCTTCTTTTGCATCAGACGCGTATAGGATATGAGCAAGACCAAATGAACGCGTCGCGTACGTACTCTTGAAATTTATTTATACAAAGAAATAGTAATAGAAAAGCTTGAATTATTAATTAAAAGTGAAATAGTGGATATATCAGAGTAATTAAATGTGCAGTTCTTACATTAGCAGCTTACGAAGCATATAAACAATTTAAAATCAAATAAAGAACTGTCAAAGCGTCTGCCGCGCGTTAAAAGTAGAACATTGCTCCACTTTCGCGTCGAATCCGGCAAGCGCGGCAGCCATTTGGCCAGCACGAACTTAAACGCGTATATTCTATTGAACCGTCAAAGCGACGCGACGCCTGTCGCTTTCATTGGGTTTTCACCATAAGGCAGAAAATAATAAGGCCTTCCGCTTTAGAATCACTGCAACTGCTTGAAGATGATGAGTCCATAAGCTCATTAATAATTTCTTCCTTTTTTAATAATTGTTGCCTTGAAAATAATATCAAGTAACAACTAGGTTTCGTTTGTGTGAGTGAACTCACTGTGAACCCGAGAAAATTTTCAGAGCGAACCTGATGCTGATGCCTCAGGAGGCAACCCATGACATCATTTTTGCTTCAAACGAACGTTTTGACAGCACTTACGGTGAAAACGCAATGACAGTTCAATAGAACATACGTGTTTAAGTTCGTGCTGGCCAAATGGCTACCCCGGACTCGACGCGAAAGTAGAGCAATGTTCTACTTTTAGCACACGGCAGACGCTTTGATAGTTCTTTTAATTGATTTTAAACTGTTTATAAGCTTGGTAAGCTGAAATTGAAGGAACTGCCACATCTAATTACTCTGATATATCCATTATTTCACTTTAATATTTCAAGCTTTTCTATCACTTTTTATTTCTATAAATAAATCTTAAGAGAACCCTACACGCGTCTGCCGCGAAAGAAGCGGAAAACACGCCGGACGCGACGCGTAGTTTTCGCCTTTAGGTTGCCTCGAATCAAAACCTTCGGGAGTACTTCACAAGCCACGAAACAGAAATCTATATGTGTGCGTTGGGAGTCACGTTCTGTAAAATGTTCTATATTGATACTTATGGAAAAGTGTCAAACATTGACTTTATATATGCTATAGAGCCTATCCATACAGGAAAATAGTCTTCTAGTAATTTACAGCTTGGCTCCTTACCTTCCCAAAGGCTACATTTTACACCCACTAACTCTCAGCTGACATAATTACATGTGTGAATGTGCAGCCGGACTCCGAATCTGTAGGCAACTACATTCGATATCATCAGCGCACGGCATAGGGCATAATGATTACTCACCCGAGAGTTTTTGTTTGAGGAATCATAGTCATTTGGTTCAGATGAATTTTTTTAAATAATTTTGTTAGGAAAGATATAAAAATCTTATTTCGGTTCGAAAGATAAGAAAGCAAGCTTAAGAATATCAGAACACCGTTTTTCTGTATGAAAAGTAGTTTTGGGCGGATTTTTTTTAAATAATTTTGTTAGGAAAGATATAAAAATTTTATTTCGGTTCGGAAGATAAGAAAGCAAGCTTAAGAATATCAGAACACCGTTTTTCTGTATGAAAAGTAGTTTTGGACGGAGGAGCTATTCAAATCAAACTTTTGCCAGTTTTACATAAGAACACTGCAAATATTTTAGATTGTTAGGACTCCGTTGGGGCTCTCTTGTGGTAGTGAGGTTGTCTGTTTCATGCATGCTCGGGATCCTGAAAACTGAAAACCACATTCGACACGTCGATTCACGTGAACCCATATTTCAGCTTCTGGAATTAAATGTCGTTTTCATAATACGTCGATAATGAATGCGGGTGTTGACTTGCGAGAACTGGCCCGGTTAGCCTGGTCTGGATCCTAGGATATCAAGGATTTAATGGCAAGGAGCAGGCTAATGAACTTGTTGGAGAGGGCTCAGCTACGCCTCTGGTCAGCCCAGACCCGATGTGCGGGTTGTCCTTGTCATGATAAAGGAGTTCATTCGCAAACGTGTAGCAGAAGGCAACAATATGATTGGAGGAGCATTATGGAACAAAACCGTGCCAAGAAGTTTCATGACGATTCCATATTATAAAAAGCGAGGGAGCTTCTGACTACAGTAGGACGGACGTTAGACTCTTAATTGATCTGATTACCGTCCACCACCAACTGATGAAGCACCTTGTCAGTATTGGCGTGGACTCTGATTCTACCGCGTCGGGAGAATGATGCGACAGCTTTACAGCGGTAGCTAAACATAGAATGGCAACCTTTACCACAGCTGGACCCTCCCTAGTGAGTTGGTGGACAGACCGCTCCACAAATTGTTAAATCAGCTCCAATAGACTGGCCTGCTTTAAGATGGGAGGGCGAGCTCAATAGGCCCTGTTTGTGGCCGTAGTACTTTATAACTTCTCACATCACTATATAAACCACCCAGGTTCAAATACCATTTGGAGCTGGAAAGAAATACATTTATAAATATAAATTTAATAATATTTGTCACTTACTTCTGTGAAATTATTCAGTCATCCACCGCTAAAATTTGTTGTTCAAAACAAATAATGAAGCTTCGTCTGTATTTTACAAACAAGTTAACATAAAAATCTTACAAGATCACCAAATTATATCACTTCTATTCCTCTACAATCTCGTGACTGCTTGTCATCCCCCAATCTGACATCCACCGAAAAATGTACTGAACATATTTTTAGACCCCATTTTAGGGATTAATTTTGAATCGTTTTCGTTGAGCTTAAACGTTTAAATCTTATCTATTAATTGTTACATATTTATTGGCCGTACTTTCATTCCAGCGACCAAGAAATGAATAAAAAGAGTTATGTAGTGCTGAGGGTGAGACCCAAAGAAATAAAAAAACCTAAGTTCTGTTTTTTGTTTTGAACATCGCATTTATCCCTCAGGACAGATCATCTGGATTTATTGATTGCGGTACTACTTTATGATATACTTTCTACAGTAGTATTCTGCAAGACTGCAAAAAGGACAAAAGTAAGAACAAAAACTGAACTCTTATAATTTGAGATTTATTTGCAGTCTTAAGTAAAAATCTAAACATTCATAAGTTCCAGCCGTTTTTTCTTGACGAGAAGTAAAAAAAACGATTAAAATAGAGTGAAAGAGACTAGGTATAATTAACATCAGTGCATCGATTTATAATTTTGTTTTATTTGTAGGATATTCACTTTTAGGTTGAATTCAAAAATTCGACATCACATTTATGAAAAGTAGAAAAAAAGTTTCCTCCTTTATAGTTTTCATTTTTCTAATTGGTAATTTATAGGAAAAATCTCTTACACCGATTTTCATGCAAAATTTACGAATTTCTCTTATACATAAGTATATATGTATATACTGTATATACATATATATATATATATATATATATATTTATTTTAAAATTACAATTAATCGCACTCATTCGCAATTGGATGATCTCTCAATTTGGTTAACTTTTTACAATTATATATGGAAAAGGCCATGTTTTAAAAAACTTTTCGACTTGGTTTAAAATTCTCAAGTTATATTACAAATTTACTTTATCTTATCCAGTGAAAGATATGGCTATAATGGCAAAGTCTTATAGCAATCTAGCTAGACGATATAGATATTTCAAAGAAACAAAAATATTTTACAGGACAGCGATAAAATTTGATGCGAGAATGAATAATAGTAAAATTGCTTACGTGTCTTATACTCAATGCCATCAAAACAATCGACAAATTTACCTAGAAATCTGCCCACATTAACAACATTCGTTTCAAACAAATTTACATGATGGTCAGAAACACTCAGAAACATTCTTGTAATTTGAAAAAACGACACATCGGCTAAAACACAAAAATGTGATAGACAATGCCAACCAGTTTTATCTGGTGTCAATATATCCTTAATATTTTATAATAATAATATTCGCCTTAACATAATTTTTACACTAATAACTTTGACCATTTAAGAAGTGTGTAGTGATTGATTCTAAATACAAACATAAGATCAAGAAATTTACAAACAAAAAACGTTGCTAATGATTTAATCTTAAAGCTTCTTGGCGCCCAATTTCATTGGACCCCGCTGTGCACGTCGAGCTTCTAGTTCACGTTGTCGTTGCAATTTTTTCTCTTCGCGTTTTCTTCTCGCTTCGTCTAATTTTGGATTTCCTGGAGGTACACAAATAAATATTTTCGAAGATTTCTAGTTAATTTCAATCATTGGACAAAATTACCTGTCAAAGGTTCATCTATAGGTTCGAATTCACCATCTGCCCATGAATCGCTATTCCAATTGGCGTTGCTATTGTTGATTGTACCATCATGCACTTCATTTACTTCGTTAATTTCATTGACAGGGCTAACATTATTGCAATTCGTATTGATGTTTGGTAAATCGTTAGGCCGAGTATTTTCTCTTATTTCTTGTCGTTCTTGCTCTTGTTCTTCATTCTGTAAGACAAATTTCTTTAGTGTGAGTTATTTTCTTGATTACTATATTATAAGAATATCGAAAAAGCTAATCTTTCCTATCCATAGTGTTACATGGTGCGTATTGCCACAGAAAAGTAAACACACATGACTCCAAACCAAATTCATTCCGATCGATTGATTTGCCCAAAATCTACAAGCACCATTAAGTAACATTTCTATAAGATTATTTTCAAATATACTAAAGCTCCCCATTCACTTACAGATTATCTACAGAGCCGAACTGTAGATATATTTGAATTCCGCCATCCATTAACAGTTCAAATCGTACGATTTGATCTGCAGTCTAGGTAATCTGCGTGTGTATGTTGAAAATTAGTACGATTTGATTGTCAACCAGATCGGTAATCCATGAACTGCCGACTGTATATCTGTAGATAAATACACAACACACTTGCAATTCATCGTTAGATAATAGGAGTGTAGATTTGTAAACTGCATACAAAGTGCACAATCAATTTCATCGTCTAATCATTATTTTCAGTTTAGTTTGATATTTTCGTCAGATAATTGTGGTTTCTCATCATTCCCAACATGGATAGAACATTCAATGAATTCTGAAGTAAACATGGAAAGTAAAATATGATTCATATTCATATTCAGAAAGAAAACAAAACGAAAACCTTTTTCAGGAATAAATACAATGTTATAAAGCTACAAGTGATTCTGATAGGAATAAAATTAATAACCTCATATGTGAGATGCTTTGTATGTGAAGAAACGAATCTTTCTTGATAAAAGAATTATTAATATCAGAGCAGCAATTTTCTTCTTTGACAAAATCATTTTAAAAATTCAACCGATTTGCAAGAGAATCGTGAACAAACGATATGGACAGAACATCCGACTGTATGTGTGTGCTTAATCGCCAGTTTATCTTAATTTTTCTGTCTGTCAAATTTCAAACTTACAACGTGATCTGATACTAGTGGGTCGACGAAAACAGATTTGGACTGACAGATGCCATCTACAGTCTGAATCTGCAGATAATCTGTAAGTGAATGGGGACCTTAAGTTTAGACATATACATATTTAATAAAGAAATCACTTGACTGGAGCTACGATATTCAGTAGAAGTCTGTATAATGGAACAGCATGTGGAAGACAGATGTTACATACTAAAACTAAATTGTTTTGTTATTTAAAAATTCATGCTACGAATATTATTTTAACTTCTGGGTTTCAACAAAAAGTTTATTTGTCGTATTGATTCGCCTCCTATTCTGTTAAGTATTTATGTTATAAGGCAGATATTTCATAAATTTTAATCCCAAATACACATGTTTGTAAGAAGGGCATATAGCACGCTGCGTAGTCATGATGACGACCACAGCTATGCGTTACTCTTCTGAACCAAAAGGACTAAAGGAAAGGAACTAAAAAGAAGACAGATTAGATTCAGCTTTTAGCCAACAAGAAAGATTTTATTCCTCTTGAAAAAAAAAAGAAACTAGGATAAAAGCTAGAATTTATCTAAGACCAATGACCCTAGATGAATGCCCGTATGTGATTCGTATGGTCATCCTTCTGTGAAAGTTTGATTGTTAAAGTAGCTTTTCAGCGCTTTTTCAGAACGGTTCGTCGGACAGTAAGAATGCTTACAACCAATTTTATAGGATTTGATATTCTGAAGAACTTTTTAGTGCAATGAAATAATTTTCACAATATATGTAAAAAAAAAAACGCAATTCTTATATGGCCACAACTAAGAATGGTTTGCCCGATTTAGTCCATTTTTACAATTGTACGAAGGAATTACCGGATTTGTCCCATTTTATATCTACGAATTTTTTTAAAAGACCGTGTGCAAAGTTTCAGCTCTCTAAGTAAGCGCGTTCTCGAGTTATGGTCAGAACGGACAGACAGACACAAACGGATAAATGAACCCGCACGACGTACGGAGGACAGACGGACATGCAAAAATCAAAATAATTTTTAATATTATGAGTGTGTTTGTTCTACCAGCATTATTTCTATGCGTTACAAACTTAATGATACCTAGGGTAAAATATTTATAAGTATAAGAGTAATTTTAATATAAAATCAAAATTCAAAAAATTCAAAAAAATGGATATAAGATTTAAAAACTAATTCCAAAACCTTACATTCATTCAACCCAACCTACATTCATGCTGCCTTAAGTTGTAGGACGGACGCATAGTATCAAACTTAGGTGTACTAATCAAAAGTATTTGCTTATACATATAACGTGGTGGCATTTAAAAGCCATTTTGCTGTCACTGAATTATTTCATTACAATTGATATTATGTGCTTTCTGCAAGTGATTTAAATCGGTGAGAATCATCTATTTTATTTTATTTTTTTAAATAATTTATTCAGTCTACCGATTTTAACAATCTTACAGACAGGAAATATTACATATTTACATATAAGCCATGTATACATTAGGCAAGCATTAGAAACAATCATAGACCTCATCATAGAATTATTAAATATATACTTGAGGAATTATTAATTTATGGAACAACATTCACAACATTCATCAAATACTGAGTACTGCATAACTAAAAAATCTTCAATTCTGATTTAAAACGCTATTTACCCCCATTTGATTTATTCACAAGTAATGATTGGAGGGATAAGGTATTGATTAAAGCGAATTATAGCTACTACCGTTTGCACAATGATGAGGAACTTGAAGGAAATCCCTATCCCAGAGAACGTGTCTGGAGTTGTTGCGCCTTACCTCAAGAGTTTCCAAGAAGATGAACTTAAGTCAATCACGATATGGAAGCCAAAAAGGGAGAGTGAATCCAGAAATTCAAATAGAACTTGCAAATTGCAAAATTGGCTTGACAAAGGTACATATAAGGGTCGTTAAATTCTTAGACCATCGTTTGACAAAACACAAGGTTGAATTAGCTCTGCTGACGATGGTATAGATATGATCCTCGAATAAAAAGCGGGAATTCATTCAGAATATCTGAAAATGGTATAATCACAGTGCAGTTGAATCCGTTCGCTGATATTTTATGGGATGTAATTAAGGAAACACCTTCCATGAAAGCGGCAAAGTTTGTGTTTAAGACGGTAGTCTTCTTTTTCGTTAGAAACAACGCGGAAACTCTTGAGAATCAACAGCGTAGTTGGAAATTCTTGAGTGTGCATGTTACATTATATATGTAAATGATAAGGGGTGACGGAATATGGCTGCCTTATGCAGGTCGGAAACGTTGACAATTATGCACTATGCTACCAAGTTCCACCTGACTGTACGACCGACATCGGGCTGACGGAAAAAAAGAGAAAGATCGAAAAAGAGAAGGCGGTAAAGGAGACGCATTTTTCTAGCTCCTCACAAGAATCCATAGTCAAGTTTAATTAAAAAAAAGTTTTTGTTAAAATTCCAAAGTACAGAACCGCTAAAAAGTCATCTTTCTCTTTCCCAAAGAATATTATCTCATGCTCCGAATTGAGTTACGTTTAGAAGGAAGGAGACTCGCCTAGAGTGACGATAACCTCAAAAAGGGATCTCCCACTTCATTTGGACCATTAATAATGAATCATAAGGTGCTTTTGAAACTAATTATTTTTCTTTTGGCAAAGTACGAGACTCAGAAAGACAATTTCACTGAGAAGCTATTCTCTCCAATTTGAAAAGGAGTGAACGTGAGCGCAGATGGGGGCACGGCGGCCGCTGTAGCATCCAGGCATTCAAATTCTTAGTCCCATTGACCTCTTTCAAGAACAGTGTGTGAATGTCAAGAGGACAAAAGGACAAGGAATTTAGCTGATATCCTAATATGGCGCATTTTCAATATTAGACAAGTGACGGGCCTTCCTCTGGTGAAGGCTGCATACCGTCAAGAAATAATCCTAGCGACAACATAAATAGCATACCAGTACCTTTGCATCATGCAACAAGGATCCCTTTTGAACTTGTTGCAATTAAACCCGACTCAAGCAGGAAGAATTCAAATATGTGAAAAGGCGTGCCATAAAGTGTGGAAGTTCGTCCATCATCAATTAGAGAAATGATAATTTGTGTTGAGTATCGTGCTCTTTTACATACCGATGTAGTTACTAGAATTTGACCAACCTAGTTGAATATTTTATACATATAATTAGTAGTATGTAGTTTTTAGTTACACGAATTGCTTTTGGTTATCAGTCTCAAACGTCGTTTGCCAGTACTTCTTTTCCAATTGCATCTTATTGCTAAAGAAACCAGGTACCCGGCGTCATCCGAAGCTTCAAGGATGCTCTGGTAAGTACTTTTTTTCCTTTTCTGTTGACAAATTGAAAAATAACATCATAAACGAAATTTATATATTATATAACCATCGGCACCCAATGGGCGTCTACCCAAGCCTACTGATTAAACCGTACCATTAGTGCTAAAGGACGACTTCAGTGAATTATAGTTCAATTTTATTTACAATTATGTACTTTCCTAGCAATAGTAGTAGTGATTTAAAGATACCACACCTATGTTGAACTGGAACTTCTTACAGGTTCCAGCATAATTGATCTCAGTTATACGTTATGGTAGGTTAGTCCGTCTGTACCTAGATGGTAAAGTTTTGTGATAAGATTCAAAGTACGGTAGTCCTATAGTTGGTTGACGTCGTCACACCCCGTGAATTTATTAGATAGTAGATTCTTGTGATGTAGGGCTCCTCTGCTATATTTTCAGGTTATTAGCGACATTTCCAATATTTGCGCCATGCGTATGATATTGACTACTGAGTAGACGTATTTTTGTTAAGCTTCTGTATTTTTCTTTTTGATTAAAGTCCAATTTCCAAGTTCCAATTTATCCGATAAGTCTTTGTGAAGTTAGGCTTTATTTTTTTGTAGTGCTCGGTCAAGTGTTTATTTGCTAAATAAGTTTTCACGGCTTTTTCCTTATAATTTTACTTCATTTCATCATGGGCAAAGACGCCGCTTCTAAACTACATACACAGAGCAATACCAACACAAACGCACAATCCAGCTGTGACGAGAACTACTAGAGCACAAAAAGCGGAAAGATGAAACTGCCCCTCCGACCGGTTGTTCAAACTCAATAAGCTCTTTCGACCACTTCGAACTTCTGGAGAAAAAATTGCTGAAGAGCTTAACTCAGGTAATATCTGATAAGTTTGACGAGTTCGAAGAGCGAATGATCTATCTTTAAAATCGCCGAGCTTGTGACTTCATCGTAGACCCAGATCACAAAATTGCATTCTGAACTGGAACAGCTTAAAGATGAGTTGGCTGAGATTCGTAGTGAATTGGATGATGGTCAACGTTTGAGCAGGCTGTCTGCCGCTGTCATTACTGGTATACCATACTCTTCGAGCGAGACCCCTCAGTAATAGCTGTTGACCATATCAGATAAAATTGGTCATATTTTAGCACTTTACTCTACTGCTTTTCGAGAGGTTTATGTGCGGATAAGAGTCGACGATCCACCAGTCAAGATTATGTCACAAGATCATTTGGAATGCATCGTAACGGATGCGAATCAGCAGAAGCGAATGTTTAGTTTTTTTGTTTTCTTTTGTTTCTTTTGATCTCGTGTAATGTTATTATATTTTACTTTTCTTGCTATGTTTACTTTTTGTCATTTGTAACTTGTTCTCTTCAATTACGTTTTTTTCATTTTTTTATAGTGTATCAGATAAGACTTTTTTATTCTATAAAGTTAGCCTGTTTCTTACTAGTTCATGCTGCGTATGGGTCATTTCTTGCTGGAAACATTTGATTCATTTATTTTGTCATTGTATTGCGCGTCTGTTTGTGCCGCCTGGGTGGGAGCCTATCTTCTTGTTTTATTAATGACTCATAACACATATCCTCTGAACAATGTAGGATCTATGTTGAATATTTTTTGTAACCGATAAGGTATAAATATTTGTCTAAAATTGATGAATTACGGAACACTTCAAAATTATCCCAAGCTTCACGCTATTCTTGTAAGCGAGACGTGCCTCCAAGATGATATCCCATCCTCTCTTGTTTCACTCCCGAACTATAAAATCTTTCGGAACGATCCATCTGGTAGAATTGGCGGCGGCGTTGCTATATATGTACGACAAGATCTTGAGGCCAAGATAGTTTGGAAATCTAGTAACAGTTTGATTGAGTTTCTGTGTGTTGATGTTGATATAGGCACCGATATATGTACTTTAAGAGTAGTCTTCGTACCTCTAGGTCAATTCAATCATAATAATTCCTCTGAGTTTTTTAAGTCCATTCATCTATTTGCCAGCGCTGTTCTAATCTGTTAGTAGGTGATGACGTCAACATCCTCAAGAAAAGCGTCAATAAAACTTAAACTTAGTTAATACTTACCTGACTTATAAAATTGTATTAATCCATCCCTTCTAGATTTATTTTTTGTTTCTGAACCTTCTCTAGTGCTTTTTTTTTTAATTAACTTTGTCTTAGTTCCCTAGATCATGATATTATTTTCCTTTCTTGTGATGTTAGAGTTAATAGTAATCCAAGTCTATCATTTTTTCGATATAGAGATTTCAACAACTTTGACTTGGAATCCCTTCTCGCTGAATGCGAATCGTATAACTGGAACGATATTTACAATCAACCGCATATAGACAATCAGATTTTTCTTCTCAATCGGTCCATTCAGTACCTATATGACAAATATGTACCTCTACGCACTGAGGCAATAAAAAGCTGCTTCTGTCCCTGGTTCAGCACCGAAATAAAATCTTTATTGCAGAGCGGGAATTTCTTTTTTCCAGGTATCGTAGATTGAGACTCCTGAAGTCGGAAGATTTACACACTCTTAAGGAACAACATTAATGTAAAAATTCGCTAGGCTAAACGTACGTATTATAAGCGCAAGTTTGATGTAAGTGTTCAACCGAAAATGTTATGGCATAACTTGCGTGACGCTGGCATTTATGGAGGCAGGACGGTTAAGTGCAACCTGAGCACCTTCAATGTGATTTTTGGTATTAAATTTAATGCTGTCGGCCCTGACAATATCTCACCCCGTTTTGAGAAGCTAATTGCGCCGCTCATTATGGGCCCAATTTTATATATCTTCAATACCTGCATTACGAAATCGGTGTTCCCAAAAATATGGAAAGCAGCGCACGTAATTCCTACTCCTAAGAGGCCTGCGGCTTCAATTCCTGCTGATTATAGACCCATCAGCTTGCTTTGTTTTTTTTCGAAGGCTCTGGAGAAGCTACTATATTGGCAGGTTCAATAGTACACACTGCAAAACAACCTCATAAGTACTTAGCTGTCAATCTAGGTTTCGAAACTGCTCTCGTTAAAGTCACAACAGACATACGCGTTGCACTTGATAGAAGAGATATTTGTATTCTGGCGCTTTTAGACTTTTCCAAAGCTTTCGACAGTGTTTGCCATGTAAACTTGCTAGACAAATTGTTTAATAAATTCCATTTTTCATGTCGAGCTGTTCATTTAATCAAGGAATTCTTAAACGGGTAATCGCAAAAGGCTACCGCTGGGGACAATAATTACTCAAATTTTCTTCCTGTCTTGTGGAGTGCCAGAAGGTTCGGTTCCATTCTTGATCCTCTACTTTTCAACCTATACATTAATGATCTGCCTGAAATAATACAAGATGTCAACATTCATATTTATGCTGATGACATTCAGGCCTATTTCAGTCGTCGTCCAGGTCTTATCGAAGACTGTGTGGCTCGGACGAACTGAGATTTACATAACATATACACCTGGTCGATTGACAATAAACTTAAACTAAATCCAAGTAAGTCACAGCGTATCGCTTTTTCCTTTGGTACTTTTGACTCTTCATCACTTCCTCCTATTCTTTTGAATGGTTTTTCAATTGCTTATGCGGATAAAGTTCATAACCTCGGGGTCACCTTAAACTCTAATATGAACTGTTGTGATCTCGTCAACTCTAACCTATCAAAGATCTACGCCACCCTCCGCCGAATATGGTTGTTTGCTAGAATGCTTTCCCTAAGGTACGCTGTCATCTGGTTAATATTACAGCATTTCACACACGGCTCACTTGTTTTCCCGATGCTAGATTCACACTGCTCTAGAAAATTACATGTTGCATTTAACGATTGTGTAAGGTTTGTTTTCGGGCTACGAAGATTCGATCATGTGTCTCACCTGGATTTTGCACTGCTAGGTTGCTCTATTGAAGTATATCTAAAGCGTAGAGCATTACTCTTCCTATTCATCTTACTGCACAACTCTCAGCCCGCTTACTTGAGGACCATGTTTCAACCCTTGAACTCTACCAAAGGTTACAAACTGCTAATTCCACGTTTTCAGACCTCGGTTTTTAATAGATCTTATATTGTTCAAATTACTCAAATGTGGAATTCATTACCACACAACATCACATTGTTAATATTATAAGTAGCTTTGTTGCCTTTTGTTTTAATAATGATCCGTACGCGCAGATTATTATTTAATTATTATCGTAATTATTCATTCTCATTTGCTATAATTTTTTCGTTTTTTATTTTGTTTTTTATCTTAATTTTACTTATTTATTCATTAATTATTTGTTATTGCTGTTTTTTGTTCTTTTTTCTTCATCTAATATCATTCGCTGTTTTCCAATTTTTTCGCTGTTGTTGTTGATTAGTTTTTAAATTTTCTCTTGTATTATTGTATTCCACTCAAATTGGTACTAAGAAAAAGATTGTAAATCTTGTAGTATGTATATCTTCCGAATACTAAAAAAAAAAAAAATTCGAAGGGAGGATGGGGAAATGGCACATGAGCACTATCTATCAATCCTCACCAAGATCTACAGGTAAGTGGTGAAGGGACCGGACTGGATGTGTGCGACGTTTGTTTTTTCTAGGCTTGATATTTTTTTGTATATGACGTGTGACAGCGGCAGGTTTTCATGTGATCCACCCCACACTCTACGCCAATAGCCCAGGTGTGTTAATGTGCCGCCCTGCATATAAAACGCTTGTCACTCAGTCATATATGCTTCCGAAAGAGAACATGTTGTGTGCGATTAGAGGGATAGGAACGTATCCAATGTACAACGAAGTGGTAATATTAGAAAAGATAACTTGAGAGTGTTATTCTCATGGCTAATCGTTGAGCATATAAAACGCTCACCTGTATACATAAATATGTCGATTTAAAAATTTCAAAAGTTGGAAAGTTTCAAAATTTTGAGCGTTCCGGAAGTGGTACGTGCGTTACCGAATGAACGCAAGTTCATGTACGCATATAAATGCTTGCTTTCCTTGGAGCTGTGAAATGAAGCTACATTTACACGGCGACAATAGCTTTCGTAAGTAGTTTCATTGTGATGTTTCCATACAAATCTTCTACTTACCCTTCTGGGCTCACGGAAGTAAAGGTCATGAAAGTTGAAAGTGATGAAAGTGAGAAGAAGATAACAACATCAAGAGAGCAGGACTTAATTTTATTTGCATCCATTGTGCTGAACACTAGTGAAATAATGCCAAATTCTGAAATTCGCTGTTATTACAATTTTCATAAAGTGAAATATGGCCAAATTTCAACGTTCGGCCGTATTTCACTTTCATAAAGTGAATTGATTGGGCCTTATTACGGTTTGTCGTTCTTGTTCCTACTTCAGATTTCACGTAAAAACATTTTGCGAACGAATTTATGGTTACCTGAAATACGAAATAACGTCGGATCGACTTTATTTCCACTGCCTTACGGAAAGGGAAATCTATGAACTGACAAATTTTGACCATATGATCATTCAAAAAGTTAAATTCGCTAGGCAATAAAGTCGAAAGTGTAAAAACAGAATTTTTTCTTGATTTTTTACAGAAATCTGGAACAAATAAAACAGAAATCTGAAACATTCGCGTTTTATCTGTTTTCGCCTTTTTATATTCATTTATTAACATCATTTTGCTTATAACATCTTCCTGCGTTGAACGATTATGAGAAATGGTATTCGTAACAAAATTTTCGCTTCCGGAATCTATCACAGAACTTGCATTACAAGTATTAATAATAATAATAATTTATTCTTCACTGGATGATATACACAACATTTACAATCTTTTGTAGTATAATTAAGAAGTGGCGCTACATAAAATTATAAAAGCAAAATAGAGAAAAAAAGAATACAAACTAGAAATATTAATATTTAGTAGTGAAACAAAAAAATTAGAGCTAAAAGAGAAAAAAAAAACAAAATAATTATGAAACATAACATGAATAATTAAACAAACAGTAAAAGTAATCAGAAATAAGTTTATATTATTTTTCCAATGCAGAGAGACAGTATGTATATAAAAAGATAGCAAGTTAAGTTTTAATAAGCATTTTGAATGCATTGACAGTGCCTGCAGCTTGGATATTAAGAGGAAGACAATTCCATAAGCGAACTACTTGGACAAGGTAAGAGCCTTCCATTACAAATTTATAGAATTAGATTTTTATTACGCCGGGACGATGTGAATTGGAACATTTCTCTAAGATAATCCGGTTTATTCGACTGGAGTAAGTTATACAAGAATACCAATTTTCTTTGATTTAAATACGACATCCGTGAACCACCAATCAAACGATGCCGAAAAGGTTAGACATGAACCGAATGCAGTCATTGAAAGCAACCTCCAGCCTACGTGTACATGAGCTTGCCAATCGAGGAAAAGTCAAACTGCCGAAAATGAAATGGGACAATATCAATATTTTAACTAATTTACAGCGTGTGTTACTTGATAGAATGTTGGCCGAAAGCCATAATCGTCGCAGGACTGCATAATTTTTTCTAATCATCGCACTAACGTTGTCGCAACACTTCATATTACAGTGAAGTATGATTCCAAGATTGGACACCTTACTCAGACTAGGCAATGGAAAACCGTTTAGAGTAACTGGAGGAATATCAATTTTGTTACAGGTTGGATTGTAGAATGTTATACACTGTGATTTCCCTGCATTTAATAACAAACGATTACGCTTTGACCAATTATATATCCTGTCCAGGTCAGCATTTATACGTGCGATGCAGACCTCGAGAAGACCGGTTGGTCTGATTAGATAGATCTGTACGTCATCGGCATAAAGATAGATTTTGACATCGCGAACCACATCTGAAAGATCAATTATGAAAAAGCTAAATAGTATTGGACCCAATATTGAACCCAGAGGAACACCACGCGAGTGCACAGTATACCATTGACTTTAGCTCTCTGGCTGCAGTCCGACAAAAACCTGTCAACCATGGCGGTGGCAGAGCTACTAAAATTAAAAGATTTATGAAGTTTCTCTGTAAGTAAGATGTGATCAACACAGTCGAAAGCTTTAGAGAAATCCAGTACTATCAGCGACGTGAGGTTATCCTGGTCGCTCTTATGTCAGAAGATCCTTGAGGACCGCAGTTTCGCCACTATGGATTGAACGGAATCCCGATTGCCAATGCGTCAGCAAGCTATTTTCTTCGACATAAGAAAGAATTTGCTTGGACATGACCTTTTCTAGCACTTTGGACAGAAAAGGTAACAGCCTTATTGGGCGAAAGCCAGCCAAAAAAAAAAATTTTCTTGGACATGACCTTTTCTAGCATTTTGGACAGAAAAGGTAACACGCTTATTGGGCGAAATACACAGGAGAAGGCTTTTTCGGAATGGGCAGAACTGTGGCAACTTCCCAACTGCTAGGAAAATATGATGACATTAGACATGAATTTATAATGTGGAGAACATAGCTACTAATGAAAGGGAATAACAGCTTAATAAATCGTGGTGATAAGTTGTCAGGACCAGCTGCATCAGATTTAATAGAATTCAATACTAGAGAAATTTCTTCTAAACTCACCGCTCAGAATTTGTTTGCGTGGTGGTAAGTGAATGAGCAGAGATCACACCAGAGGTTGACGGGACCATTTAACTAGCTGAGGTGAAGGAAGCATCAAGATCATCCGGACTACAAGTACAATCTGATTTGTCATTGCCAAAAACCCCAGCCTGCCTTAGATTACGCCATAGAACCCTTGGTCCAAGATTATTGTTGAGTTTAGCATTGTAATACTGATACTTTGTACGCTTAATTGCAGCATTGGCCCTGTTGCGAGCGACAACATAGATTGATCTGGATGCACTAGTTTTTAGACGTGTGTGTTGTTTATATAAGTGCTCACGTTCAATAATAAAGGCACGCACTACAGGTGAAAACCATGGACAACCTTCCCGTTGAATACATTTTGTTCTTTTGTTGTATTTTTCATATAAGTAGGAAATCAACGAAGTGAGGATCTCCACTTGATGTTGAGGTTGAGTTGTAGATTATATCCCAAGATAGAATGGAACACTCTTCAATTAAGGAGTCAACTTGTATTCTATTATAGTCTCGGTAAGAGATTCTGTTTGGGAATGGAGCTATTCCCAAGGAAAAATCGTAATTAAGAAAGAGAAAGTCATGATCCAACTCACTAGGAGGATTGATTTGATTGTGAGAGACTACTCTATCATTATCCGTGACAAGGATTAGATCAAGCACCGAAGGATTTGAAGTATTGAAATATGTAGGATAAGAATTTATTACATTAAGATGGAGGGACTGAACAAAATGCGAAAAATTGTTTGCTGAGCTATCCTGATGTATTAAATTAACGTTGAAATCACCTCCTACAATGACATAGCATTTATATCTTATGCACATTCGGACCTCGATTTTAATCGATATAATTATTTAATTTCACCAGCGTATTTCAGCGAATTTCCTTTCCTAAAACCTTCACAATATTCAAAGGGAAAAGCCAAATCATCTGAATTCATGTCAGCAAGTTACTTGATTACACGAGGTTCACCAGGTACTCAATTGGGTGCAGTCAGTCTACAAACACTTAAATAACCTTTTTCCTAACAAATACCGTTTGAATACTAGATGGAATAGAGTATACTTGTCATCCCGTTTGTAACGTTATTAAGAGCTTCTGCTATTTTACTTCAATTAGACAAAGAAAAAAAAAGGGGTGGGGGGTAGGACGCGTCGTTTCGGCGGTAGGAGAACTTTAAGATTTTTAGTACTATTTCCACTTTACACCCTGTAAATTTCTTGATATACACCCTATCAAGGCGAGATTCGTTTCAGATGATAGCAAACCGTCTAAGCTTTCAAATGAATGCCCAACCAGCCTACACACATGTACCTACCTAAAAGCAACCGTTTTTGAGATATTCCCGTTTCTATGTTTCATAATTCTATTAATTTTGCTACTGACGATGGAAATCGCGCCTACTATTATGCAATTCCACGCAAAATTAATGAAACATAGAAACAGGAATATCTCAAATACGATTGCATTTGGGTAGGTACATGCGTGTAGTCAAATTAAAGGTAATATTCCGGGGTTTCTAAATCTTGTAAAAAAACTGTATAGTTATCATGCATTTTGGCGGGGAAATCGGTAAAATTTAAAAAATTAAGATTTTTTTCCCAATTTCTTGACTTTGACGTCCTACAACTTACGATGGAAAGCTTAGACGGTTTGCTATCATCTGAGATGAATCCCACCTTGATGGCGTGTATATCAAGAAATTCACAGGGTGTAAAGTGGAAACAGTATTGAAAATCCTAACCCCCTACCGCCGAAACTATGCGTCTTACACCCCCCCCCCCTCACCTTACATTTTTTTTTGTCTAAGTAAGTACTATCACCTACGCCGGAATACAGGGTGTTATGACTCTTTATTAATATCAGTCTAATAATTTTGTTTTGAAAAGAATTTTTGCGCAATATTTATGCTTAATTTTGTCAGCGTTCGTCGTTTTTTCTATCAAACTTAAGACGAAGCTAACCTGTCCGGTTTCGTTTGCTTAGCTTGATTTCGTAGACAGCCAACAAACATAACCTCACAATATGTTGTCTATTTAAATAAGTCAACTCGACTGTTGGGTCGACGATCAAGCTAACTAAATGTCTAAGCTGTCATACAAAGCAGTATAGCTGAAATTTTCTACGTAATTCTACCTTTTTTTCTTGTTTTACAAATTAATTTGGCTTCGGCATTAATTCACTTGTTGAAAATGAGATCAGGCCGAATGTTGAAATTTGGCCTTATTTCGCAACAATGGCGTATTTCAGAATTCGGCATTATTTCACGGTACCGCCTATTCCGCATTCTTCAATCATTTCATGGCGTTAGTTGCATATCTTTTTAGTCATTTTTACTGTTTTTGTGATGGTTCGGACTCAGTAATGTCAGCTTCTTCTCGTTCTTCGACAAAAATATCAATCGATTCTGTCTCGTCGGTTGTTTGGTTTTTCCATTTGCATTACATCATCGTTGTTGGAGGCCGGTTAATTTTTTTTGTCGTAGTTTTCGAAAGAGGCATGCCCCATTTTTGCAATACCCGCAACAATTCTTCTGTTTCGTGGAATTCTTGTTTTCTTTCGTTGTTCTAATGTTGCTCAAGAATTTTGTATCTTGTCTTTTGGAAGTAAACAATAGCAGGCTTTCCAGGGCTTTAAAAAAAATAATATCATTTCCGTATCTCTTTCAAGTGCTTTTTAACGATTCGTGCATCAAGTTTATAATCTCCTTAGATTTGACTCACTAATTTTTCAATGAAAATTGGCGTTCATCGGAGTTATCAGATAAATTTATTTTTGTATTTTTGTTCTATGTATTGTTCGACTGCTCTAAAGATATGTTGTCTTTTCTGAGATCTACCAGCGGAACACATAAACAGTGATTGCAATCGTCGTGATAAATTTCTACGCTGCAATTATATTTGGAACGTTCTGTATACGGTCCAATATTTTCCGAGAAATTTCAACCGAACAACTTGAAACGATTTTCAAATTAATTTTCTATCAATGAATATTTTGTTACTCTAACAACTTTCTTTATTCTTGAACATTTCCTTTAGCTTGCACTTTTAAAAATAATTCAGGTATTTCATTTCCGCAATCAAAACTGTGATAATGAAAATCGTAAGTTGCTTTTCCACTTATAATTCTTCACTCACAACTTCTTCGCATTTCCGAGTTCCCGATATTCTAATGAAGGCTTTAGTGTTTTTTACATTACCGATACCATATGTCGTGTCAATATAACGTTTGTAATAAGTGCCGTGAACACTTACATCCTTTTTATACCCTAGACTTAGATGATGATATCATAGGGTATACTAAGTTTGTCACTCCACCCCGTTTGTAATGCATCGAAATAATGACGGTAGAACAAAATGGATCGGACACCCACGCATAATATTAAAAGTTATTTTGTTTTTACATGTCCGTCTGTCTGTTCTCACGATAACTTGACAGTCGATAACTTAGAGAGCTGAAGTTTTGCACATTGCCTTTTTAAAAAATATATAGATTTAAGTTGGAAAATGGGACAAATCAGGTAACTCCTTCGTAGGATTGCAATACAAACATTTCGTTTCTCACTACATATTGGGATACTGCCTGAGAACGGATCCGCGTATAGAGCTGAAATTTCGTACACGGCGTTTTCACAAAAATAGTTAATACAATTTCCAAAAATGAGCTAAATCGGGAAACCCGTTTATGATGCTGTCAAACAAAAATTTAGGCTATTTACGTATACTGTGAAAACGATCAGTCCTACCCGTTTATATTATACTGAAAAGTTCTTCAGAAAATCCTATGAAATTGGTTATATTCATTTTTACTGTTCGACAAACCGTTGTGAAAATAGCAGCGAAAAACCACTTCAACAATCATACGAAATTCGTATCGTAAGAATCCGTCTTAGACCAATTATAGCTTTTTTCCTTGTTTGCTTCCAGAAAGTGTCGTTGTACAGAATGTTATTTTTTCACTCGCTTTTAGCAGGATCTCGATTCCTCTTTCTTTTTCAGCTCACAAATATCCTTAGCCAAAGAATTTTCGCAAATAAGGCAGTCCACCATTTCGAACTGCTTGCTAGTTCCGAGATGCAGAATATAACTTGTGGAAATTGTATAACAAATTTAATTGAGTTTCACAGAACACTAACTTTAAACAAAATATTTTTTTTATGTATATTTCATAATTACGAATGCTTTTTTAAACACCTTTTATATTTAATGTAATGTAATTGTAATATATGTATATTAGTGCCATTTGCGCAGCACTCTAAATTTTTTCGTATTGATATTTAAGAGAAAAAATAGATACTTTTCTCCTGTTCTACAACTTTTATAATAGACATCTTTTCGTTTGGATTAACCCCAAACGAGAAAAAAACAAAACCCATTTTCAACCTTTAAATGTTTTCCTTATTTGCTAAATATCTTGAGAAATATTGAATTCATATAAGATAAGTTCTAGAGAATTTCAAGAGCTAACAAATCCTTTTTAAATTTTGTTTCAGATCAAACAAGAAGCGAGATATTGAAAAAACAAAGCTCACCGCTTTCAAGCGAGATCGCAGCACCACACAAACTTAAATTTCGACAACTGCGGATCCCTTGCAAGGTATATACACAGACTGGACTAATTGAAAGATGTTCATTGTGTGGTTCTATTTAAAATAAAAAATACGACTATTTTCAATAAATTTCTTATGATTTTTTTTTATGAACGTAAATAAACATTAATTTTTCCTTACGAACTTAGTACATGGTACATCTGCAAGTGCATTAAAATGACGTGTTACTAAGGAAACAAATTATTATTGACCTGAATAGGTTGAGAGCTAATAATTCTTTAATGGGTACAGTTAGCACATAGGTGTAAAAGATCAAACTAAAGAGGAGAGTCCACAGTACAAGTTATGTTAACCACCTCTTTGTAAAAAAACAGAGATCAAAGTCAATAAAAAGGTAAGAAAATTCGAAACTTTCAGTTTAGACAACCATAACTCCTGAGAGGAGAGGAGTACGGGGCTAGTTGAGAAGTCGTTGAAGAGGCCATGCCCATGAAGTTCTGTATACAATGAGTTCTGGACGGTGACCATGCACCCTGTACTTTTTAAGATACAAGGTGTTTTGAAAAAAAATAGCATATTTTCTTAATTACCCTATAACTCTGAAACGGTTGATCTCCCTACCATAAAATTTTTTGTTTGGCTACTAGGTGAATACTACCACCTCTTGCCCTACCATGGCAGAAACACCTTGTATATGGGAAAAGCAAGGTTATTAATAAGATTTCATATTTTCGTATTTTTTATAATTTCTTACATTTTCTTACTCTTCATATTATGGGGCGGCGGAAAAGGAGTCTGTGACGCTCAGGGCTGCCAAGGTGAAAGATATATGAGAATGAATCATGCATGTTTAACGACAAAAATTGTGTTGAACTGATGAAAAGTTAATTAGAGGATAAGATCGCTTTGGATCTCCCATGGAAGGCACTGTAGTAGGGTTGGGTACGAATGGCAAAGAGGTCATTATACCAAGAAGTTAAGTGCTCACGCAAGTCGAATAAATAAAAATCCCAAACAAATCCCCTTGGGCTGGGGGCGAAGGATGTAGAGAGTTGGCTGATTGCAGGAGTTAATGCGTTTATGATGATAGTTCTTGTATGTCGAGTATGCATGGTATGCGCTAAGTTACTGGCATGATTTCCGTAATCTCTAGTCTCTCCAGACTTGAACCGGGCATATCTTAACCTTCTCGTGGTCCCCGCTGACACCTTGTGTGCCAATAACATTGTAAACCCAAATGGAGTAAGCAGTCCCGTTTATAAAAGGATATTTACATGTAAAGATACCACTGGAGTACCCATGGCCTTATAGGCATGGACTACGAACCCATACCATTTGGGTAACCGACATTGTAACTTGGTACCACGGGGTTGAAGAGACCTTCTTTGAACAGAAGAGTATGTCATTTGTATAATTGCATACTGCGTGCGAGGATCTGAAGGATGATCGCTCATTAATGTATGCTTGGATATTTGGCTTTTGGGGTGGAGTTGCACTAAATCAACCGGGTGCCGTGACCCAGAGATCGGCAGAGATTTTAGATGGGTCTCGCTTCGGCCAGTAAGTTAATGTCAATCATGCACTGACATAACTAGTACTCATTGGGACAGGATATACTCTGTCTCATGTGGGCGGTGATTGTTGCATTGATACTAATCCGAACATTAAGACTGCCGTAGAATTAAAATTATTCTATCTAGTTGTCCACGTTAAGCCACAAGTAAAGCCAAAAGAAAAAGAGGGGCAATACAATATGGTGTAATTTGCCTAACTTCCTCATATGTCTAAGATAATCGAGAAAAATTCGTAGAAAAAAATACTAAACATCTTTCGAATACAGAAATACAGACCACTTTTCCGTGATGCAGTCTCTAAAAACTAAAAATGACCAATATTTCATTACACTGATTACTACTTCTTATCTTTGGATATTTTATGATATTAGCTAATTAATAATAACTTAATAATAGTAGCTAATTAAATTTTTCCAGATTTTTAATATAAGTAATTTTACGTTACTTACGGGTTCTTCTTCTAAACTACCCCATTCTTCATCCCAACCATCTCTAATATCCGCCAAACCACTTGGTGCACTAAGTTGACCATTGTTTGAGGTCCCAGCAAGAGGACTACTGGGATCCTGAGATGTCTGTAAAAAAAAAAAAAAAAACTCGAATTTTTGAAATCTTTCTTACTTTATTTTACTTACATCCATTTCTCCCCAGTTTTCATTATCCCAATTATCTGCTCCATAATCACTAGCTGAAGCAGAAGTGTCGTTGCTTTCATGTTCTAACGAGGTCATGGAAGTGACACTGGATGTTGTGGTTGACAAACTGCTACTCGATGGTTGCTCTTGAATGAAGTAAATTAAGTTAAGTCAATATCATAAGAAATAATTTTTGTACCTAATGAAGCTGGTTTAGATAAATTGCGTCCAGTTAATGGTGGTCGCGGTCTAGACGAATCACTTTGACTTCTGTAGAATTTTGCAGTCACAGCTGTAACTGCCCAACCGGCCCATGTCGCTGCAGCGTTTCCTATTGATGGTGTTGCTGTATTAACATCAGCCTCTAAAATGTTTCATTTTTTAAATTAAAAGTTACATAAGACCTATTATGAATACAGAACTTACCCATTGTTTCTCTTAAGCTTGGATCTTCTGAAACTTTTTCCAGTTTACCTAGAAAACCTCTAATTGTTTTAAATGCTGGATCACGTACCGATTTTTCAGGATCCACAGTTAACGAACATAATGCCGGTAGTACGCGATTTGCTACCTCACTAAAAACATAAAAAGATCAGTTATGTAAAGAAAGGACAACTCTTATTTATAACCTCAAAAGAAAGTACTGCTGCGTTGCAGCAAGTGCTAAAATTCCCGCAACTCTAGCTGGCGGAAATGGATCACGCATAGCTCTTATAAATGCTGATACTAGAACTCGTTGCCGTACCTAAAAATATTTTGTTGTGTAATACTTAAATATATAATTCATCATGTTACCTGTGGATGCAAGTGAGGTGCAATTTTTCCTAAACAAACTGTTGTATTGGTTCGAATACCACCTTGATCATCTCTTGCTTGTAGCCGAGCAAAATGTCTTAATACCTCAACATTTAAGTTATTATAATTTAATTTTGGTGCCAAATGTATTATGGACTAAAAGGTAATAGATTTTAGTAGATGCACAGGGAATCAGATAAACAAGTTCATATACTTTAACAGTTTGCTCTCGAATCGTTGGATTTGTATCCAGGAATCCATGTGCAACTTGTGGAAAAATCTGGTCATTAACTACTTGCGGCTGTAGATGCGCAATAAATAATTCTAACTGCTGTAGTAATCGAGATCTTGTTACTCGATCTGTGGAAGCGAACAACTTTACAACACAAGGTACTATGCGCTTTTGATATTCGGCTTCGTCTAACAAACGTCCTAACTGAAAGAGAAAATTACTTTGTTATTGTTGCATTGTTACAAAATGCTATTACGTATTACTTTTATAACAATTAAACCAATCTCCAGGAAATACCATATAACGCAAGGAAGAAAATTTGGTAACGTATTATAAGATGTGAGAAGTAGTTATATAGGAAGTAGACGTCTTTCCTGTTTAACCCTTATGGAGCAGAAGATGGAAAATTAATCTACCCATGTTGAGAAAAAACCATCCCTGAATTTAAGTCTACTGCTGAAAATAACCATAAAGGAATGGGCATACTTTGCAGAAGAAGCTATGCATTTCAGAATAAGTCAATAAAGGAACGAAAAAATATTTCAGATTAGGAAAATATCCGCTGAAGCAATGCCATCTTCAAACCAACAATAAACAGGTTGGAAATATCATCTCAAGTTTTAATTTATTATTATCATTATTATTTTATGTAACATCTACAGATGATTATTTCAAAAGTTAATAGCTCTTTCTAATCGTTGCCAATCCTATAATATAATATATCATGAAACATTTAGAGCTATGAATAGAGATTTAAGGTGACATTGGTTGAAGAAAGGAACTGAACCCAGCGCATGCACAGATATTGTGAGCAAGGACTCAATAACCCAGCTTCAGAGAAGTAGAGGCAAATAACGTAATGCCATTAGTGTTTAGTCGAATCTCTAAGATGTCAATTTTAAGTTGTGAGGGCACTCAAGCTATTTTGCAATGTATAAATGCACCTCAGTTTACTTGTAAGGAGTGACAAAAGTTTTAAATGTGTCGTCTGGATGTTAACAAATGTGACAGCGAATGGTTAAATTTAGAGAAGTACATTTGAAAAAAGGGGTAAGAAAATCTTTTCTACAAAAATTTTTGGAAGTAGTTAAAAAAATTAATATTGCTGGAAATTTTAATACTAAGATAGAAGACAATATTGGGATTAGGTTATTATAGTTGAGGAAGTAAAGCACGCCCATAATAAGCCCAGCTTATCATAAGACTATCCAAAGTGGTGACTTACTGTATCGACATACTTGGTGCAAGGCCAAGCATAGGTCTGCATGATTTTGCAGAATCATGATAAATGCGTTGCGGGCTAGGAAGATAGCAGTTTAGGATATATGCCGAGGGGGCGCCAGCACGTTCAAGATTTGAGAAGTTGCCATGTACAAGAAATTAGCGACGGTCTCCCTTTAGGTTTAATAACATCGAATTTCTGGTGAAGGATCAGATGGGCTACAATCATATATTTCAAGTCACTGTGTCCGAGTCAATATCATGAAAATATTGGATAAAAAGAACGAATGAACAACAGCACATCGGACGCGTTATTATAAATATTCAAGGTATCTTCCAAGAATTATGACCACACTTTACCACAATATTCAACAGTTCAGTTCAAGGTGTGGAATATTGTTGACTAAAGTCGACATACACAAAACCAGATCGAAGGTAAATCTTCCGAAGCTGATGCTACCGACTAAGTTGCGAATGTCAAACTTTCTAAATACATAGTAGTAAGCATGGACTAGCCGAGACCAGCAACAGTAATCCTTAAGCTGCTATGGATAGTTTTTAGATCCGGCATTAGCTGGCAAGTAATCTTAATTAGAATAATTAATCACTAAGAATATATTTGCAATACTCAGTACCTGACTCCATGGCTTTAAAGAATTGTATCCTCAAACGGAGCTTGCTTAGTGGACATGTGCTTAAATGTATCTATATTAGAGTAATGTATGATTTGTATAAATTTTGTATAATTGAAATACTTGATAGTGGTACTTACTAAATAAGTAGTACTGGCACTGTATGCTATGGTTAATGATTTACTATTTATTATTTACTGTTAACTACTTGATGATAATCTGCAACCGGCAGACTGACAACCATTTTATACCTAAGCTATCCTTACCAAAATATCCTGTATTAGCGCAGATTAGACTCTTTCTACACTAAATCTAACTTAATTCGAGTGTCCAAACAATGGATGTAAACTCTGAACTATTTGCTTACTCACTTTCTTCGTAACACTTTACACTTACTTAAAATTCTATAACAAACTATTTAATCTATGTTATAATACTCTAATCGCTTTACCCAACGTCAGTGACGTGGCACTTATGCCGAGGTATGTAATAAATAAACTTTGAATTTGAATTTGAATATTAGAGCCATATTTTTGTTTGGATCATCACATGACATTTTTTACAAGCGAATTTGTTTTGAGTTTTAATTTTTACTTTTCTAAGTGTAAATCTCTCCAAAGAAGTGGTAGTGTTTGTGGATTCAGCTAGAATATGCTCCTTGCACTTTGGTGAAAAAGATTTAAATTGAAACGAGCGAAATGCCCACCATATGGTACATGTATATATATATTTTTTACTTTTGCTAGATTTACGATTCAAATACCAAGCATTTCATAGAATTTTCCAAACCACGAGCATGACATTAACAGGTGTAAAAGTTTTTATATTCTCTAGTTTATACTGATACAATTCTTCAATACTGCTCTTACCTTAAACATAGGAGCTAATACGGCCGATCCTGCATCACCATATTCATAAGCTGTTATTAGTTGCGGAAGTATTTTATGTCTAAAAGTAAAGAGTGGTATATTCGGGATGTACTTGAAGTATTTGTATTTGTATTACTTGCAAACATTTTCAGGAAAATTGTCTAAATGTATAACAAGCTGGCTAAAAAATCTGTTCTTCTCAGCCTTATCTTTGATTTGAATCTCCTCAAGAAAGAGTAGTGAATCGACTAAGTCATTTTTAAAAAATCCACCCGGCTTTCGACATCTTGTTATAATATCTGCTGGATTTGGTCGATTTGTGGGCGATGCTCCCACTAATTCGCAATAGAGAGGCGTGAGAGATTTTGGAATTGCATCTAATTCTTTAAGACTAGTTCGTATTTTTAAGGGGCCATTAAAAGATTCCCACACTAAACAGCCAAGACCCCACATATCGGTTGAGCTAAAATTGTGATAGAATTAATGCTATGAAATTTTAACGTAGTGGAAAACTACCATTTTGTGGCAAATTTCAACTTCGCTTGGTCGCTTTTTTCTGGTGGATCATACACTTCTAAGGCGGGCGGTATTTTTATAGGAGGTGCTTGATTTCCATCTATAGATGACACATATTCAAGGCTTCCTAGTTTCCATTCCCCTGATGAATTAACAAATACGGACCATACGCAAACATTGTTGTGCCTTAAATTTCCATCGTTGTTTAAAAAGGAAAGTGCCCTCTGAAATTAATAAGTACATAAATAAAAGCTGGAAGGTGATAGAAAAGTAATTCATATTATTTTACACTTACAGTTATCTGAAAAACTCCCCACGCAAGGTACAAATCTTTTTGAGGTCCATCTGTTACTAATTGCGATATATGTATACCAAGAGGTTCAACTGCTTCAGTTGCAACGTAAAGAACTTTATCAGTTTCAAGGCTATCAAGGAATTGTAGTATACTTGGATGCCTTAACGTTTTCAATCGTTTTAAGGCTGCCTTAGCTAGTTCCAATTTAGTTTCCGATCCGCTTTTTATGTCGTAAACAAACACTGATACCTCATCATTTGTGCCTTTTCGCTTTGCCTTGTGCAAGCTCCAGATTGAGCGATTTTCAAAGCCAGGCACTTGTTCACCAATCTCATACGGAAACTCTTTGGATGAGTCGCGCGAAAAGAACGACCACATAATGTGTTTAGCCCGTCTGGTGAGTATTTTTGAGGTATTTTTTTCAACTTTTCACGTAAACAATTCCTTTAGCTGCAGTATGCTTTTTTTCGTTGGACAAAAAGTTCGCAGATGTAGTCATGAGTTGTGTGAACTAACAACTATATCACAACTGGCAACAATAACATTACATTAGTTTTGACGAAACTATTAAATTTAACACTTTAGTGTTGAAATTGTTTTCAATTGACAACTTTTACATTTGACGTACACAAAGTGAGCAAAAATTCTTGTCAAAATTGATGTTGACCAAACTCGCGAAAACCGAAATACAAAACGTCATTCGCATTAAACTGCACGAAATCAAACAGCTGATCGAATTTAATGGAAAACATATAGATAATTGATAGAGATGTAATAGAATAGAATAGAATAAATTTATTATTCGCTAAGTTACAACATACCTTAGCGTACACGCTGATAACATGCATACTTTGCATTCACTTTTCGTGGATAGACACTCGGGGATGAAAAATTCCTTTTCCGAGGGATAATGATAGAAAAAATTATTAATTAATGTTCGTATCGCACTTAAATCACGGTATACTGACAGTAACAAGTATGACTTGCTATGAACCCATTGAATAAATAACTAATAAGCATACTCAGTGCGAATACAGTGTACGTGTGTAAGCAATTCAATAACAGTTGGATTGTACTTGGTTTAACTAGCTGTTGACATTTCTGAGAGTTATATTTCCTTAGAATATAGAGACAACAGGAAGTGTTGATACCTGTAAAATTCGTGTGAATGAGCATGGATTTTTCAGCGTGCCGTGAAGTAGCTCAGCATTATATTGAAGAAAGAGACAAATCTAAGTTTGGCTGTCTAATGAAGTTTCTTTAATTTGCAAAAAATTTCAACAATTTAAATGTAATTGAAAAGTTGTGAAGTGATTTAAAAATAGTGCTAAATAAAGTTAAGAGTGTAAGTAATTATCTGTTGAGATTATAGTGATAAATTTCTAAGTGATGTTCATGTAATTTCAGAATGAAGTGTTCGGTGAAAAATTGCCACAACAACATCAAGGTACGACGTGGGAAATCATTTTTTAGGCAAGTATAGTTATAAAAAAATATTTTGTGTCCACACACCTTTGTGTATTAAATTAAATTAAAAATACATAAGAAAAGCGATGAAATATTGAAAAAATCCTTCCTCCACCGAGATTTGTTCACGTTTGTGACAGCTGCGAAATTCCCTGAGTATGTTGGCGTAGTGACAGTGAATAAGAACATTTTCCATGGGAGCAAACGTAATATTTTCAACCATATATCTTGTTGCCCCGCTCTCTATATTGATTCTACTACACGGCTGTACTGAGCGTTCACTACAGCGGCAACAGATACTAACACAACCAGAATTTGTCTACACCAAATTTGTCTTATCACACTTCCTGTACTCTCTATATTCTAAGAATATTTCCGAGTTCCGCGACGCGAGGTAATTAAACTTTCTTAAATATAATTGTTTTAACAATTATTAAATATTTGAAATTACGTTATTTAGGAAGCGTGAAGTGTATATTTTTATTGAGTTCAGTATTTTGTGAAATTATAGCTGTTAAGATATTAATTTAACATGATGAATTAGAATAGGATAGAATAGAAAAATTATTTATTGAAGAACCTCAGCTTAAGCTACGTTACAACGTTAGGTACATCGAGTAAGTATTAGATAGCTGGTATAATTAGTATAGTGCAAAGTTATTTAGCAAGCTAACAAAGGAGCCACGAACAAACTTATTGCAGTAGAATATGATAACAATAATTTAGTTAGATTATGAAGTCAAATAATAGCGAGTTAAAAGTGCTCAAAATCAAATTGGAAATGCAGAAAGCCTAGTATCGAGTTCGGGCAAAGTAAAATTTAACGCGATCTCCAAATATTTCACATTAAAATTGTTATGTGCTCTGCTGAGTGAGGCCTGAGAGACGCGAAGTCTCATCGGTCAGCATGAGCTGACAGCTCACTCCATGGTAGCTATGCTGGCAGGCTGGCACGCTAGCACCTCGACTAAATGCAGGGAGTATGGGGTGGGTTAATAACACAAAACCTGCACTACCAGCCATAAACAAAAGAAATCGTGCCAATGAACAAGGCGAGACGAAGATTACCTACCTAGAAACACACTTTTAATCCTGAGGGGACTGTACACAGCACTCACCCGAAGGTAGTCCTGAGGATCCGATGACGTGATCCTCCTGCCTTCCCCGGCCTCCCATGACATCGCTGGCATCTGGTTTGCGGTGTACCTTTATCCTGTAAATAGAGGGAGAGCTCTGGGAGGGAGTAAAGAAAAATACCTGCTTTAACACTCCATGACAATTCCCTTCTTATTTAAATTTTTCTCATAGTTAATTATCACTTACTCACTCCATATGGGTCACCTTAAATTCTTATACAATTTATAATCGAGCGTTTATTAACATACCTACTGTCGGAAGAACAAAACGAAGCATGAAGTCACTTTTATACTAATAAACGACAAATCATAGTACTTACTACTGTGATCACTGTTATGCTAATAAGTAAACTCAAAAGATAAATATATTGGCAAGGGTTTACTACTATAACCACTGTTATGCTACTAAGTAAGCTAAAAAAAAAAAATAATTGAAAGCATTTACTACTGTGATCCCTGTTATGCTAATAGGTAAACCAAAAGATAAGTATATTTGAAACTGTTTACTGCTGTAATCTCTGTTATGCTAATAAACGATACTGTTCCGGCGCTCCTCCGACGAATTGTGTAAGCATAAGATCTTTATTTTCAGGTGCTCTCCTAACGGATGGTATCCATGTACTTCGTTGGAAGTTAACACAGACATGTAGGTATTCAATCAGGTCCTTCGATGGATATATAACTAATACTATTGGTCTTTTACCTCTAATGTCGATGGTTATAATAAATCTTGCTCCTGCGATACGGATAGCACTAGGCAAGTTCATATGTCTTAATAACTACATATATATTTTGTTTTACGATATCTTGTACTGCAAAACGAAGTAAGTCTGTACACTATGTAATCACATTCCTTTAACGAATAGTTGCTAATATTATTAATATGATTGCGTACGAATACTAAAAATTCCAAGGAAATCTTATTTAATTCCGAGACTCGTGCACCGGAATGCCACTTAGTAAATAATAAATCTTTATTTGTTTCAGGTGCTCCTGCGACATGATTTCGCCCTGTAAGTTGAGCCCACACGTGCATAAGTGAGGTTACGTGCCTTCGCTTGCCCGGACCTTGAGGTCGTTTCTGATTGCTGAAATCCTAACTAAAGCTAATAGTAGTACTTATCTTGCTTTTCCAGGGGCTCCTTACGAAAGCTTGCTGCTCTACGATGAGTCTCAAAATCAACGTTTTAGTGATGTCTATCCCCCATTTCACTTACAGCATGCTATTTTCTTTCTATTGATTTTTCTTTTTAGTGTACCTTCTTTGCAGTTTACAATAAAAAAAATTAAACTTCCCGTCTTTTATCGTGGTTTTAAAAAAATTTGTTCTCTGCGTTTTCTTCCTAATTTTTTCTTTTGAGTCTCACCTCTAACCACCTCCCTCCATCACTCAACACTTAATGATCCCCTCTCCCCTTCTTCATCCCACCAGCTTCTCGCCGCTGTCACCTTCCGGCATTTTCCTTGCCCGATTCAATTTGTTCCAACACATGGTGCATGTCGTTCCACCGACAGTCCTGATAATCAGAGGTCAGAATAATCGCCGTGCTGGCCTGCCATGTTTACACATGGCTATCTTTGGTGCTATCGTCATGCCCACATGCGACCATAACAAGGCAGGGTCGTTGAATCCCTCCGGGTGTCAAAGACGCTGAAGAATGGTCACGTCTGGTACTGACTGAGCTAGCCGGACTTAACTCCTTTGCCTCATCCTTGTTAGCGCCCACTGTATGGCTCGACCCACGACCGCTCATTTAGAAAATATAGAAGAGGAGACAGAAAAGAAAAATCCTCATAACGAGGCTAATTCAGAAGGGATTAAATAGGAAACATCTACTCACTTAAGATAGAGATGGGTTGTACTAGGATCACTGTCCTTTATAAAATTTCCGCCGGACCGCCACAGACTCGCCAATTGAATGCCACACCAGCTGTATAAGGGAACGAAGACAAAAGCCCCAAAAATATTGGGCCGCTGAAAGTAAAATCTCCGGTGACGGTTTTCAATTTGGAATTCCTACGGCGGGGTAGCCACCGTAGGGTACCATATAGGAGGGGTTTTGACTCATAGTCAAGCGGGGGGTTCTGTAAAAGTGGACTTATTACAAGAGGTATACCAGCCGCTAGGCTGAGTAGGTCCTAAGCGGCACATCGGCATCCTATAATTTACCAGTTAAGCTAGCCGGATGCCTTTTTAGGGCTACCAGGATTAAGGGACCTACATTAGTGAGTCTACCAGGCTCTTTAGTTATATTAATCAGCCATCAGGGCCTGATGTCTTTAGCGTGAAAAACGCCGATTACCTTCCCCTGCAGATCTTCTAATTCATATAGTGAATTCCCTTTGCGCGACCTTATTCTGCATTTTAGAAATTTGTGACCGAGCTTGGCACTAATTTGGTTTTGGAAGCTGCTCTGCATGAAATTTAGTCGATATACTTCCTGACCTACTTTGTAATCGACCGGTCCCGACCTCAGGTTATAATTTTTGGTACTCTGTTCAAATGCATGACTCATATTTTCTTGTACCTTAGCGCGAATCAACTGCAATTTGTCGCCAATGTCTACTGTTAGAGGTTCACTTAGGATCCCTAGGTTCTTCAGGAGAGTATGTGAGTTGCCGTGTTCAATCATTTGGAGGCCGAATAGCACTTTGTACGGAGAGAAACCGGTGGCTTGGTGGATGGAGCTCCGAAGGGACCTAGCAACATGGCTTAGCTTCTCATCCCATTTTGCGTGATCGTTCTTCATATAGGCTCGAATTCCCGATAATATCGACCTGTTCACCCTCTCCGACGCGTTGGCCTGGGGAGAATACACAGTTGTCCGCATATGCTGCACGCCATATCTCCATCAATTTTGCGAATTGAGAGGATCGAAACTGTGTTCCGTTGTCGGTGACTATCGTTTCAGGAACTCCGAACATATGGAATATTTCGTTCTCTACGAACTGACAAATGTGTTGAGTAGAGGTCTTCTTTATTGGTTTTAATACAGGGTATTTAGAGAAGTGGTCAAGAGCAATTATAATACAGCCGTTTCCATTTTTCGACCGAGGATATGGACCCAAAAGGTCTATGTAGAGCCGCTGCCAGGGACGTTCGGTATTTGGTTTACTTCCCATGGGAGGTCGCAAGGTCATGTTTGGTGCTTTGATTTCTTTACAAGTGTCGCAGGATGAGATGTACTCTCGGACATCAACAGTCATACGAGGCCAATAGAAATTCCTTCTAATCTTTTCCAAGGTTTTCGCTATTCCTCCATGACAAGACAGTGGCGGATCATACGCCCTCGCAACGACGTCGGAGACCAGTCCACGCGGAGTCCAAAGCTTTCAAGCCTCCTCCTCTTGGACTCGATCCCCTGTTCTTGGAACGGTCCGGACGTACACGAAGCCATCGCGTGCACAGATGTCTGGTAGTCTTATTGCATTCGATTTAACTCTGAGCCTCAGTTCTGCATACTCAGGAGAGTTGAAGTGAGAAGAGCTGAGGTCGACTTGAGGGCCCGGATCTTCGATCGCTGACAGCTCCTCGCAATGAATTCGAGACAGTGCGTCCGGGACAACCTTAAGGCTTCCTTTCCGGTGTTCGATAATGAAGTCAAAGCTTTGGAGCTTCAGACTCCACCTGGCCAGCCTTCCGCTGAGTTCCTTTTGGGACATCAGCCACCGCAAGCTCGCATGATCCATCACGATCTTAAACGGCGTCAATTCAAACAGAATTTCTGCACACTGAGTATAGCTGCCAAACACTCTTGTTCTGTCACCGTGTAATTGCGTTGAGCGAAATTTAGTTTCTTGGATATATAAGCAATAGGTCGTTCATTTCCTTCATCGTCAACTTGCAATAGCACTCCACCAATGCTCTGCTGGCTTGCATCACACTGGATGATAAACGGCCTGGTGAAATCAGGACCCACCAACAACGGAGCCGACGTAAGTTGCTGTTTTAGCCGTTCGAAAGAGTTCTGAGCTGCTATGGTCCACTCGAACTTCTTAGAGCTTTCAGCGCGTCAGTAATTGGAGCAGTCAGATCGGCGTAGTTACTGATAAAACGTCGATACCACCCCGCCATCCCTAATAGAAGTCGGACCTGCCGAACGTTTTTGGGAGGTGGATAGTCAACTATCCCTGCTATCTTATCAGGATCTGTTTTTATACCACCGTTTCCGATAATGAATCCCAAGTATTTGGTCTCTTTTAAACAGAACTTACTCTTTTAATCTCTGTTAATTGTGAGGCCCGCCCTCCTCAAGCAGTCAGCCACTCGTGCCAATAGTACAAGATGAGTATCGAAATCTTGTGACAGAACTAACAGGTCATCCAGATACACTAGAACGTTTTCTTTGAGGTCAAAGGGGATGACTTTATCCATTAATCGGCACATCGTCTGAGGGGCGTTGCACAGACCGAACGGCATCACCGTGTATTGGTACAGCGGGTGACCAGGCACTGTGAAAGCAGTTTTCTCACGGGAGTCGTTATCTAGTGGGATCTGCCAAAAAGCGTTCTTTACGTCAAGGCTACTAATAAATTTAGCTGGTGGAAGGCGACTCAGGATCCCTGCTATCTGCGGTAGCGGATAGGCATCTTTCTTGGTGACTGAATTCACCTTCCTCGCGTCGAAACATAACCTGACCTTTCCTGGCTTCCTTACTAGTACGACTGGAGAGCTCCAAGGGCTCTAGCTCTCCTCTATCACGCCGAGTGATAACATTCGGTGCAGTTCAACGTCCATAAGACTCTGCCCTGCGGGAGAAATTGGGTAGAAGCGTTACTTCACTGGTGCGGCATCACCTACATCGATTGTATGTTTTAGCAAGTTTGTTTTTCCCAGACCTACAGTAGCAAAAGATGGAAACAGAAGTTTCGTCGCTTCCAGACGCTGATGTTCTTTGGCGGTCAGAGGATGTCTACTAGGATCGGAGACAGGAATTGAACCGACTTGTACTTCCGCAACTGTACCTAGGACATCTGGAGCCAACCTAAAAAGCCTCCAGAAGTCGATTCCCAGATACAGTTTTTGGGTGAGACTAGGAGCCACGTATACGCGCAGTCTCTTCGTCTTACCACGGAAGGTTATGTCGAGGTTCACATGACCAAGTATTATAGTCTTGGCACCATTCGCTACTTCTACCTCAGTACGATATTGCAGCCATCGGGCTTGCGCGTTGGATAGCAACTCTAGGGCTCCCTTACCCAGAATACTGACTGTGCCTCCACTGTCCAGTAGTCCTGATATCGTTCGCCCGAGCAGGTGAACTTCGGCATAAGGCCTGATATCGCCTGGAGTTGCGATGTTAATAGCAGATAATCTTTTCCTATCTAGTTTAACTTGCTTCCAAAAATTTCGCAGCCCTAGGGTGGATGATTTTGGTCTGGATGTGAGTGACATTTTATTGGGAATCTTTACTTGGGTTTCCACGGCAGAAGAGAAAATTCGTGTCCTAGCGGCTTGGTAATCTTCCCATCTCTGATGGTATGGCTGTCGAGGAAATAAGACTGGCTCATGACCACTCGTCGTCCCAGAGCTTGATGGCCGTCTTAAAATTCTAAATGGTGAAGTCGGCCCCTCCCCTCCGTCGGAATAAGTAGACGGAAGTCTGATCGGGACAAGGGGTACCTGTAGGCTTAATGACGTATCCGGGAATTTAAGGACTTGTTCATCTATAGGCTCACGTATTGCCGGGGAATCTGATAAATCCTTGAATGGGGACAAGTCGATGAGGTCTTGGCTGGTTGATTCAAGTGCTGACGGGTGCAATGTGGCTTCATAAAATGAAAACAATGGTGATTCGACTGTGGCAGCTGGGGCTGTTGAAGTTGATTGCCGTTCGTTTCCCTCGTCAGGGCGGGTGGTTGTACCCGCGGGGTAAATCTCGGTCGAGGACGGTTGATGTTGTTCTCAACCCTTCGCGAGTTTTCCGGCCGGCAATTCTCACACCGGGGCTTAATAGTGTTTTTCTTACCACAGCCATAGCAAAAAAAACCTTGGGGCAACTCGGTACAATCTTGGTATCGGTGACCAGACTGATCACAGTTCCAGCACTTGACAATTTCTGTTAGATGAGGGTCCGCTATTGCGGCCACTCCTGGTATATCGGATGATGGTAAATATTCATCTGCCTCGAGGTACTCTGTGCAGCTGACTTCTGCAACCCGGCTCCTAAATGGGAACTGAAGGGTACCTGACGTCTGGATGCGTGAACGTACAAATTGTATTTGCATAACCAGCGCTCTCAATTGTGCTATAGAGCTAGTGTGGTGCAGACAGATCTGTTGCTGTATGGTGGTGGGCAGTAGGTTAGCACGTACGGTTTCGACAAATTCGGGTTCTGGCATTGGAATTAACAGTCGATTTCTTAATTCCACCAATGCGTGGTAATATGTAGAGAAAGGTTCATTTGGTTTTTGATGGCAGGCCAATATTTGTCTTCGAATGTGCACATCATCGCGTGGTTCCCCCCAATCCGTCAGTAAGGCCCACTTCAGATGTTCCTATGGTGGATTGGGGTTACTTCTCAAGAGGGTCCAGTACCAATTATGTACCTTGTCTCCAAAAAGCATGTTCACATTCTTTACTAAGAGACCGAAGTCTCCATCTAGTGTAGCGCAGTGAGCGTTTCGACTCTAAAAATAAATTCGTCGACTGATAGTCGGGAGTTATCTCCATTATAGATTAGGTTCCACCTTTTTATTGGGCTGGCTGCCCATGGATGGTTCTGAGAACGGGCCTGCCCTTGTGGCGGAGCTTGAGCTCTGTGTCGATAGGACTCGTTATTCGGGTATCTTGGCACATCGCGTGGAGGTGCGTGACCCTGGCGAGAGCTGGAGGTAAAATCTGAATTAGAGCTCATGTTTTGCTGCCACTGAGGCATGCTGTTAGGCGTGGGTATGGACAGGTCAGGTATTCGATACCTTTGTTGGGAAGTGGACATCTTTGATCTGGGTGACGCGACGGCATCGGGATGCTGCCTCTGAGTTTGAACACGTAGGCCTGCTAATAAAGCGTGAGTGGCGACCGAGGATTATGCAGGTGCTGGTGGTACCGGACTGTCAGCTTGTACATTGATGGCAATGGTAGACTGCCCAATAGGGCTGCCATGCTGCGGGTCGGAACGCGAAGATAACGTCGTGGGCTGAACATCCTGTTCAGGGTTCTGTCGAGTCTGGTACCTCCGAGGGATTGTTCCGGTATATGGCACACAGTTGTCTATGTGTAGAGGCTTACGGCAATTAGGACAAGTGGACTTATCGGTACTCCATCGTTGGAGACATTTCCGATGGAAGATGTGTCCGCAGATGGTTACTAGTGGCTTAGTGGCCACTGACCAGTCATCTCCTTGGCATATAGTACAATGTGGAGGCAACGTCAAGGCGGCCTCTGCGGCTGGGGGAGATCTAAACATCGATGATTGGATATGTAACCGTATCGGAAGGTTATGTTATTGGGATCTGAACTTTGAATGCCTATTCGGGTTTAATAGAATTCAAATCTTGCGGTAATAAGCGTACAGCCGAAGTAATTCAAAGGCGAAGTGTTTAGCAAACGTGCTTTGCCAATACCCAGTATACAGGGTGTTCGGTAAATGTCTTTAATTCTTTAAGGGGATGAAAGTAGAGGTCATTTGGGTCAAAAAAGTCTAGATACTATTATATCGAACTCCGCTTGGTTTTCGAGTAAATCGATAATGTCGATTTTCGAGATTTTGCATACCTCTTCAGAGTAATTTCGTTATAAGTTCTATTGTAATTAATGGATTGTGACGTTCAAACCTTTATTTAAAAGAACACATATTGGCCTTTCTAAGAATGCATAATTAGTTATAATTGTGCCTTCAATTATTTTAAACAAAACAGTTTTCTCTAGAATTTTTTATTTCACCAAAATTTTTGTCGCGCATCAGTGTACATTTATTCGAAATATCACCATTGCATGAACTTTACAAAACTATGAAAAAATTTGCGCATTATGTCCCCTTTCCAAAATGACTTCCATAAGTGCTATCAACAATAACAATAAAAAGTTATAAGCAAACATTTAGAAGATGTGCCCCTCGAGGTAATCTTCAGTTTTTTCGTAGGATTCTATCTCCTCCTACAGTTTTTAACCTACGACAACCATTTATATGTCATTGTACGGGAATCTGAACTGGCTATTAGATAGGGTACTTTTCGATTTCAAATTTCGATAATGAAGGGGGTAATTTCGAAAAAACACTTTTTTACCAAACTTGATATTTACGTAGATTTCGTTATTCCGCATCTTCATTTTGCAGGAGGGGCAAGCTCTGGGAGGGGTGGAACTTCAAAGTTTCAACTTTAAGCGGCTATATTTTCTCAACCAAGCATTGTTCTAGCAAGTAAGTCCTAAATTCATAAATGGAAAAGACATTTTTGGTGGTTTTTATTCAAATATAGCCGCTTAAAGTTGAAACTTTGAAGTTCCACCCCTCCCAGAGCTTGACCCTCCTGCAAAATGAAGATGCGGAATAACGAAATCTACGTAAATATCAAGTTTGGTAAAAAAGTGTTTTTTCGAAATTACCCCCTCCATTTTTGAAATTCGAAATCGAAAAGTACCCTATCTAATAGCCAGTTCAGATTCCCGTACAATGACATATAAATGGTTGTCGTAGGTTAAAAACTGTAGGAGGAGATAGAATCCTACGAAAAAACTGAAGATTACCTCGAGGGGCACATCTTCCAAATGTTTGCTTATAACTTTTTATTGTTATTGTTGATAGCACTTATGGAAGTCATTTTGGAAAGGTGACATAATGCGCAAATTTTTTCATAGTTTTGTAAAGTTCATGCAATGGTGATATTTCGAATAAATGTACACTGAAGCGCGACAAAAATTTTGGTGAAATAAAAAATTCTAGAGAAAACTGTTTTGTTTAAAATAATTGAAGGCACAATTATAACTAATTATGCATTCTTAGAAAGGCCAATATGTGTTCTTTTAAATAAAGGTTTGAACGTCACAATCCATTAATTATAATAGGACTTATAACGAAATTACTCTGAAGAGGTATGCAAAATCTCGAAAATCAATATTACCGATTTAATCGAAAACCAAGCGGAGTTCGATATAATAGTATCTAGACTTTTTTGACCCAAATGACCTCAACTTTCATCCCCTTAAAGGATTAAAGACATTTACGGAACACCCTGTATACATACAAAGAAAATCCAGCAATGTGGTGATTAAAATTTAATAAGAAGCACTCGCTCAGAAATAAAGCTACATGTAACGCAATATAAAACTCCGTAAAATGTGTAAACATATCGGACAAATCTAAACCACAGATTAGATATATACAGATATCCAGCTTCTGAAAATTACCCGGTCATGGTTTTAAAAACCCTTCTTCTGGTACCACTATTCAGTAAAAAGAGCTGGGTGCGTGACCATAATAAAATGAAAGAGAATGAAGAGCACAACCAGATATGTGTGCCAACTGCTAATGTCAAAATGCCAACTGCTACTGTCAAAAATGCTAACTGCTAATGTCAAAACCGTAGACTCATATAATCTAAGGTCAAAACCCAACTGCTCCTTTCTTAGTATTTTCAACAATTTCAACTGTCAGATAAAAAATGACAAATCGAATTTAAAGACATTCTCTACTGTCAAAATAAAGCGATTGATTAACTTATATATATTCAAACAGGTGAAGTATCTATTTAGTTTAAAAACATATATTTTTTTAAATTAAGTGTATTTAGTAATGAATAACGTTCGATATATCCAATTTCAGAAAGAAGGAAAATATGGCAAATAGACGCTTTTTTTATAAATGCTGCGCGAAGGATTGTGGCAGCAAAAGTGTGAAGGGATCAGCAATCAAATTTTTTAGATTCCCAGACGACTCGGACAGGTACTTAGGGCCGTATTCACCAAGCAATTTAATTGAAATTTAATTTAATTTCTGTTTTAGTACTCCTGTAAGAGAGGGTTAGAGCACACTTAAAATTAAATTAAAATTTAATTTGGGTTATTTTATGTTATAATAACGCATATATAACTTTAATTTTAATTCAACTGAGCCCTAACCATCTCTAACGAGAGTACTAAAACAGCAATTAAATTAAATTTCAATTAAATGGCTTGATGAATACGGCCCTTATAGTGTGCTTATAGTTTGTTGGTTACCATAAACATAAACATATTATTAGAATAGAATAGAAAAGTATTTATTGAAGAACCTCAGCTTATGCTACGTTACAACGTTAGGTACATCGAGTAAGTAATAGATAGTTGGTACAAGCAATAGAATCAAATTTTATAAGAAAACTAACAAAGGAGCAACGAATCAACTCATTGCAGTAGAAACTAGTATTAGTATTAGACATTAAGTTAATAACTTCAAGCAATAGAGAGCTCATACGTCATATTACACTATAGACAAAGATAATGAAACAAAATAAACAATAATAATAATGACAGTAATAAAATCATGAAAGCGTTATTCAAAGCTAAAAAGGAAATAGCATATAATATCAGATACAAGATCATAGTGAGAGTAATGAATATACAGCGGTAAATTGTTACAATGTGAATCATCACATAGGAAAGTGTGGAGTAAGAAATTCAAAGTACAAATATGAAATATTAAATACTAGATATTAAAATAAGCCTTAACTTAAAATAAGGATTAAAAATTGGATAAAAATTGAAATTTAGAATTTATAATTAGAAACCACAAGCTAGGAACTGAAATCAACCACCAAAGCGCAGAGTGCCTCGGAAATGAGTGCTAATGTGCCGACGAAGTATACTTTAGCGTGCATTGGTGTTCATAAGGTGAAGCAAAGCGAGTTTCTTGAACTGCTTGCAGGAGCAGATCTTCCTAACCGCATCGGGAAGTGTGTTCCAGAGACAAACTCCCTGTCCAAAGACGTCGTTGGACCCAAATCGGGTTCGTGTCCTCTGAAGGATTATTGTAACTATCTGAAACATCTTAACACAAGCTCGCTATAGTGACACGTTTACATGCTTTTCATCACTTAGTCGGTGTTAGTATTAACATGTTAAACTAAACTTAAAGAAAACAATCAATGGCATTATTCAACATAATTGCATTTCTCACACTTAACATACTTCTTATCTTTCGTAAAACCCGATTTTTTGCGATTTTGCCACATATATAGTCTACATGTTCTTTACATTTCAGTTTACTATTTAATATAATACCAAAATATTTAAGATTATCCACACATTCAACATTAATTCCATACGTACCGAAAAGTTATCAACACAATTAAATTTCATACATTAAGTCTTTGCAAGATTTAACTTAAATTTATTCATCTTTAACCATTTCTTAACGCTTTCTAAGTCTGCATTTAAATTAGGTAGAAAATAATTACAAGGATGCTGATTAAAATTACTATTGTTGAATATGAAAAAATAGAATTCGACTTTAAGCTTATTCCAACTTCCTTTATCTCCTTTGTATTTTTAATTTGTTTCAGGTGAATATCGTCTAAGCTTACTAAAAATTTTACATTATCTGGTTTTGAATAATTTGGAATAGTTACATCGTTGTTTATGACAATTTCTCTATTGGAAAATTTTACATTATTTATATTTAATGAGCAATTTGAATATCTGATAATATAGTTGTTATCTAAAATATGACTAACGTTATTGCAATCGGTTAAGTTTACTCTTATGGGATTATTTATGAGCAACATATATGGTATTATTTCTATGACTTTGTAGTCACTAACTTTTGTTTTTGTTCAATACTCATAATTTTTGTTCATTAAGCTTTTTGTACAATTATCAGCTTCTGTTAATTTTTTCACATGTGTTACATTATTATCTATATACACTTGATCATTGAATACTATGACGTCTTCGATTGAAATTACTATTCCTTCTTTAATTTTGTTGGGGTCTGGGATTAATTTGTATTTAGTAGTGGGATTCTGGGTTTGGTTTGGGATTGAAACGACGAGTATGAGTTCCTTGTTGCAAATGACAGCAACAAGGAACATTTTATGGCTTTTATAGCTTTGCTTGACCTTATTGACCCTTACTCAAGGCATTGAAGTCAAGGGAAGTATAAGAAAAAAATTATTACGGACATATGTCAAATGGACGAAGCTCATCATACCCTGCACATTGACTTATAATGCGGTGGCACTCTGCGCTATCGTGTTTTATCCATTTGTTTGTTTTACGTTCATATCTTTACCTAGATATATACTATGTTCCTTGGGCTTACCCACTTTCTTAGTAATTCTGCAAATTAGTTCCTTAGCATTTTTGTTAATAATGTCAGAATGTATTGTAATATTTACTTTTGTATCTTACATTTTATGTTATTTAACATTTCCGTTCCTTCTCCTTTGTTAGTTTGATAAACAACTGTAATCTCCAACTATCTTTTACTACCTAACTTTAATACTTTTCTATTCTATGTTACATGGTTAATTTACATTTAGATTTGTTTTATTCCAGACATGGTCTTTTGCCCATAACTTCCGTTTAAGGAAAAATTTGGTAAATTCAAACAAATTTTTGGAAAGATCTGCGAAAAGGACTATTTTAGCTGAACATTGCAGATAGATTGGGTGAAAAATGAAAAAAAAAGTGAAATGGTGTCAAGGTTGGCCAGTAGACGAGAATTGTACTGAACTGATTGAAAATGAAGAGGAAAAATTAATTGAATAAAATAAAAAGCCGAGTTTGTTGCATTTTCGGTTTTTTTAACAAAATTTGTGTTGCTGTTGAATCACTTTTCTCTAGCATTGTCCGAAGAGGACTTTATCTGCGCTTTTCGGTCGGGCGTCTTGATTGATTGATTGAAATACAGGTTTGCGATCCCGAGGGATCTCCCGAAACGTAGGCTAAATAAAGGCCCATTGTTCACCTTCCAGACCCATGAGCTACGCTCCTAGGGCCCAGCCGGACGCTCCTACAAATTTCAGTATTGGCCCCCAGCCCACCTTGCCGACATCGTGTAACTCGTCCAGGATGTGTGAGCCAAGGAATCTGTAACGTATACCTGAGTGCCGAGCAGTGACAAAGAAAGTGGGTCACTGTTTCGGACTCCTCTCCGAACCCCCTGCATGTAAGATCGTCAATTAGTCTCATCCTGTAAAGGTGACTCCTGAGAGAGGAGTGCCCAGTGAGAATGGACACCGACCGGACATCTTCCTTTAGTTGGTGTTTTATTGGCGGACTTTGTTAGGATTGGTGCTGGAGGTTTTTTGGGCGTCTTCCAAGCGCACAATTAAAGTGGACCAACCTTGGGGACAAGCGCCATTGCCGCATCACGTGATACTACAAGTAAACAAGTTAAAAGATTGCATTTTCCACTTGATTACCTTAATGATTGCATATTTTTGCCTCACTTCCTGGCCGTATTTACTCGTGCTAAAATTTTTTTTTGGAATTTCAAATCACGGTGCACAACGTGCTTTGAGTTCCCGCTCCATATCTGTAATGTCACGTAAAGTTTGCAAGTTACTGAGAGAAGTTTTTCCGTGCTCGAACATTGATGTGTGGTCAAAACTAATAACATCGCAGATGGCCGACCTCGACAACAATCTGTTATCCATCTTCCTTAGTCAATAGTGAAGTTAATAATTTACCGTAAGATTTTGTCTTGCTCCATGCCTAGTATTGATCTGGATTGGATCGCATATCTGTTGAGAAATTACAATCCCAGTTATTACATTTCGCTCTTAGACGTGGGTCCTAACAATTGCATTCGAAAGTCGGGTGAATGCGAGTGGAGCTCTTCACTTCATATCCATGATAGGGGGTCCCGATTTTTGGCGAAAAATGAATAGTGAGCTTTATAAGATCTCCGAGTCTTCCAACATTATAAATAATTGAATTTTGTAGATGTAGATGGCTTAGAAAACGTTGCCACTATGTTCTATATCTAAAATAAATTTTAATGATGATTCAGGGGCTTTTTCAATTTTAAAAGTAACCAAAAATATTATTAAAAAATTTTATTTTTATTAAAACAATCGCTTTTTTTTCTCAGTGCTTTTCTTAACAACATTTTGCTGGTGTAACATTACCAAATTTCGTGTGTTTATTGTTTAATGTGTTGCAAGCAGGTATGCGAAATTAAAATTAAAACTTATTTTAGTTTTCCAATAATCCGATTATTCGAATCATGTCTAGGTACTAATTAAGAAATTTTTTTGCAACTTTCTTGAGAATAACTAAGCAATATTCGGGACCTTGCCCAGTTTTTCTGTGCACTCGTACAAGATCGTGTACCAACCTCTTTATAAAACACAAGAGGATAACTAGCATTAGGCACATATTTATTTTTACTTATTAGTAGATCAACAATTAGAAACGAATTTTATTAATTTTCTTTCTTTTAAACCCTGACAAAAAATTTCAAACTTTTCAGAACGTTTTTAGTTGGTAGGGCATTTAAAAAAAAAAAAAAAAGTAAAATATGTGTTACGCACCAATTTATTGTTTTAGAGATAAAATTTTAAAGTTAAGATTTGAAACGGAAAGAGCAATCCTCCTTCAATGCTCCCATTATGCTCCATTCAACCAGTTACAAAACAGAGATAAAACACTTTTTGAAATAATTAACAAATAAATGTAATAACAAAAAGATAAAAAAATCCGAAACAAGGATTAGAAGCATCATGGAATGCAAAAGTTTTCACAAGGGGAATTAATTGTTGTACTTTCCCTGATACCGCAAGGACCTTTGATAATGTTTGTCTGAATAAAAAGTGCATTATAAAAGAGAGTCATTGACTCTACCACATTCGCGTAGAAACAGGGGCTATGCTTAAAAAGTCGGGAACTGACACGCGAATAATTTACCATCAGAACTCAAATAGCTGCTCACCTGAATGGGTTCATTGGAATTCTTTTGGCGGATGGTAATAAAAGAGCTGATAGAAAATCTTAAAAGAGGGCTTTAATACTCTAGACTTAAATGATATAGTTGCCACGGAAGTAAGTATGATTGCAAATAGTTCTCTTTTTGTCTGATTGGTTAGCAATAAAGAACTGATTATACATTATAGCATAAACAATAACATTCTTTTTATAAGGAGAATGGACCTTATATCAAAAAGGCTGTCAAGATCAGATCTAGCTATATACTTACAGAATGACTTCAATTATACACACAAGACAAAATGGTTAATGCCACAGATAATGACTGCCCCAATTTCTGTAATAAAGATGAATCTGTTGAGCGTGTTGATTTGAGAATGTGCAAGACTTGCTTACCAGGCTTCAAAGACGTAAGCTGACCCGCAAGAGGTCATGTATATATGTTAATTTGTCTCAATAAATCAATGCCATTGTAGATAGAACAAAAGATTTTGTAGAGGTTGATCCACGAAGTCTGGGCTGTGGATTCTTTAAAAAACCATCAGGCATGACCATAAAGAGATCAAGATTTTCCTGAGAACGGCAAGCGGAATATAACAAAATATCTTGTATAGATCGCAACGGCCGCAGTTTACATTTTTAACAGTAAACATAATAATAATATACCAGCGAATTTGCTAAGCAATAACATTTAAGAAATCTTATTCTAAGTACTTAACAAATCTTCAAAACATGTGTATAAAATCATAACATACAATAAATAATAAACTTTTATTCATAGCTTTAATTTAGTGGTGTTAATTGATGTACATAGATAATTCCTAAAAAATAGAGGAATAAAAAGAGTGTTAGAAAATAATGTTAAGCTTAAAAAATAATAAGTTCATTTTAATGTGTATTAGACCGGACTCGTGCTAAATGCATGTGTAACGAGTATAAATGTTAGCCTAGCGGGGATTTTAATATCACAGAATCATCCCGGCTAGGGAATGCCTTTTTCTTTTAAATGTAATTGATGCACGTAAATTGAGTTAGGTAACTTTTTCTTTATCCTTGGTTCAAATGTAGTACAAACGAACCACTGATTTTGTTATTAGTATTTCACCATCGTAGAAACTAGTTTCGATTGTTACATTGCCGCTAAAAGAGAAAAGACTTAAATGAGTATTTTTTTTAAATTAAATTCTTGGAATTTAGATTTATAAACAATATGTTAGGCGAATACATATGCATTGCTAGCTTAAGACATAACTGCCTAAGTAGATCTACTATAGTATTATCGGACGTTCCGAATTTTAAGTTTCTAGAGGTCTAAACCTTTGTAAGGGAAGAAAAATAAAAAGTTATGATCCTAACAATTTTTGTAAAATTGATATGTAGTATTTTGCAGGGTCCTCAGCCATAGCCCCGAATACCAATAATCGAAAATTATCATTAATAAAATAAAAATGCTCAAGCTATATGTATTACCATCTGGAATTAAATTCTATTAAGATCTGATTTTCTTCATATTTGCACCAATTTAATGACTCGCACCCACCCACACACGTAACGATTGAAACTTAATTCCCAGCTCATGTCATGCTTGAGTAATATTTTTAAGCTAAGGTGACCCACTTACGAAAAATGAAAAAAAAAAATTCCACCACCTACTCACTTTAAAACTTTTGCAGGCATCATTTGAGATTCTGGAGCAGCTTCAATTGTTGACTGCCATGCCATTATTCGTCCTTTCAAGAGAACTTTTTGATCCAGGCGAAAATTTTCCATTGCTTCAATTGTACTGAAATTAATTTCTCGTGAAACTGCACGAAGATCAAGGATTTTCACCGGCACCCGCGCTTCATGTTCAATATCAGCCGATGCGAAATCTTTATTTTCTTGCCAAATTATATTTCCACTATCAGCCCACTATCAGCGTCACGAAGAATCATCCAATTTCTATTAAAATATGTGTGAAATTATTTCCAAAATATGAGATGATATTGAAAATTTTGTGAAAACCAACATTTGAAATCCTCGTTGAATTTTGTCGCCCTTGCTTAGATCTTCGGTACTCATTTTTTATAGGAACTATAATAGAACACTTATTTGCTTTTTACTGTAGCTTAATTACAAGCAATAACATTTAATAGTTGGAGGTAATTATAAGAATATTACCCCTTCGTGCTTTCATACAATATTTTAGAAATTGTATAAATAATTAATTTATATGACAGCATTCACAGTTGTCAAAATCATTTGAAAATATATGACTATCTATTTTTCCCGGTGATGGAATATCAATTAAATACCCTGCAAATAATCCGAGGGATATTAGTGGTGACATGCAGGGGTAATTCAAAAATTGAATTCGGAAATTTTTCAGTTGATTGCTCCAAGCTGGATATCTGTATATATCTAATCTGTGTCTAAACTATGCCGCAGTATCAAAATTTCTCACTTTCTCCCTCTCCGCAGCCCCCTCTCCTAAGCAAGCGGTGTACAGTGTGTATATATAGAAAGCCAAAAAAGGAAAAAAAACTGTTTCTGGGGCTCATTTGGAAATCGTTGGAAAGGTTAGGCCGAGATAGCAGAGACCGAGAGCGCCGCAACAGGCTCTCCAGTCAGGCCGTTAGCAGGGTGCCAGCTCCTGATCACTACAGATCGCAGACGACACTTTCAGTCTCCGACACCTCTTTGCTTGCACTCCTCCGAGTGCCCCGATACTTCAGCCATCCGGCCGGGCAAAGTCACGAGTCCAGTTGAACTAACTAGCTTTTAGCCAAGAATCAATCTCATGAACCCATGACCCCCCAATGACCAAAAGGCCGGCCTCCGTGAGAAACAGAATACCAAAAGAAGGAAAAAAAATTTCTATCCGTGGGACCACCTCATTTCCATGGCGGAAGGCCAGAGGGAAATATCCAAAAAAAATTAAAATTTTAAAACACTAAGGCTTTTAATTTACTGATAATCCGAAAACTTGACAGCTTGAATTGAAACGCAAGAACTTCCAAATTGAAACTTGAAACTTGAAACACGCTAGAAAAATTTTAATTGCGGATTTGAGAATTTAAGATGAAACACAAAACAGTTAACCTACAAGTCTTCATGCGCCCGCCACTGGATGTGAGACCCCGAGTCCGATTACTAGCTAGCAGCCTATGTCCAAATAATCATTCGAGGTCTCAGTCACCACTAGAAGGTACCTTTAGACCACTGTAGTCCAAACTGCAGCATGAGCTGACAGCTTACTCCATGGTAGCTATGCTGGCAGGCTGGCACGCTAGCACCTCGACTAAATGCAGAGAGTATGGGGTGGGTTAATAACACAAAACCTGCACTACCAGCCATAAACAAAAGAAATCGTGCCAATGAACAAGGCGAGACGAAGATTACCCTACCTAGAAACACACTTTTAATCCTGAGGGGACTGTACACAACACTCACCCGAAGGTAGTCCTGAGGATCGGATGACGTGATCCTCCTGCCTTCCCCGGCCTCCCATGACATCGCTGGCATCTGGTTTGCGGTGTCCCTTTATCCTGCTTTAACACTCCATGTCAATTCCCTTCTTATTTAAATTTTTCTCATAGTTAATTATCACTTAGGTGGTACTTTGCTTAAATTCCACCCCGATGCTTTTCTGGATGCACGGCACGTTCGATGGCTTAAGTCGTTCACTGGCCAAGTACCTTCATGCGGCAAGAATAAATCCTTTCTTTTTTTTTTCTTTTCTTAAATTCACCCCCGAAGTTCTTCACAGATAGATTCTACAATATTACCCTACGACCTAAGATTAAGGTAAGCCCATCGGGTCCTGTTACTGGTACCTAAGCGTGACGTACTTGATGAGTAACCTGTTGCGAATCAACTTAAACTCTTGTAAACTAGCATCGCAATTGGGGTATCTGTCGAGAAGGCCTTCTTGAGCAGTAGACAAAAAAAAACGGTGTGCGGAGAAGCCGCCTTACTCACTCCATATCGGTCACCTTAAATTCTTATACAATTTATAATCGAGCGTTTATTAACATACCTACTGTCGGAAGAACAAAACGAAGCATGAAGTCACTTTTATACTAATAAACGACAAATCATAGTACTTACTACTGTGATCACTGTTATGCTAATAAGTAAACTCAAAAGATAAATATATTGGCAAGGGTTTACTACTATAACCACTGTTATGCTACTAAGTAAGCTAAAAAAAAAAAAATAATTGAAAGCATTTACTACTGTGATCCCTGTTATGCTAATAGGTAAACCAAAAGATAAGTATATTTGAAACTGTTTACTGCTGTAATCTCTGTTATGCTAATAAACGATACTGTTCCGGCGCTCCTCCGACGAATTGTGTAAGCATAGGATCTTTATTTTCAGGTGCTCTCCTAACGGATGGTATCCATGCACTTCGTTGGAAGTTAACACAGACATGTAGGTATTCAATCAGGTCCTTTGATGGATATATAACTAATACTATTGGTCTTTTACCTCTAATGTCGATGGTTATAATAAATCTTTATTTGTTTCAGGTGCTCCTGCGATACGGATAGCACTAGGTAAGTTCATATGTCTTAATAACTACATATATATTTTGTTTTACGATATCTTGTACTGCAAAGTGAAGTAAGTCTGTACACTATGTAATCACATTCCTTTAACGGATAGTTGCTAATATTATTAATATGATTGCGTACGAATGCTAAAAATTCCAAGTAAATATTATTTAATTCCGAGACTCGCGCACCGGAATGCCACTTAGTAAGTAATAAATCTTTATTTGTTTCAGGTGCTCCTGCGATACGGATAGCACTAGGCAAGTTCATATGTCTTAATAACTACATATATATTTTGTTTTACGATATCTTGTACTGCAAAACGAAGTAAGTCTGTACACTATGTAATCACATTCCTTTAACGAATAGTTGCTAATATTATTAATATGATTGCGTACGAATACTAAAAATTCCAAGGAAATCTTATTTAATTCCGAGACTCGTGCACCGGAATGCCACTTAGTAAATAATAAATCTTTATTTGTTTCAGGTGCTCCTGCGACATGATTTCGCCCTGTAAGTTGAGCCCACACGTGTATAAGTGAGGTTACGTGCCTTCCTTTGCCCGGACCTTGAGGTCGTTTCTGATTGCTGAAATCCTAACTAAAGCTAATAGTAGTACTTATCTTGCTTTTCCAGGGGCTCCTTACGTAAGCTTGCTGCTCCACGATGAGTCTCAAAATCAACGTTTTAGTGATGTCTATCCCCCATTTCACTTACAGCCTGCTATTTTCTTTCTATTGATTTTCCTTTTTAGTGTACCTTCTTTGCAGTTTACAATAAAAAAAAATTTAAACTTCCCGTCTTTTATCGTGGTTCTAAAAAAATTTGTTCTCTGCGTTTTCCTCCTAATTTTTTTTTTGAGTCTCACCTCTAACCACCTTCTCCCTCCATCACTCAACACTTAATGATCCCCTCTCCCCTTCTTCATCCCACCAGCTTCTCGCCGCTGTCACCTTCCGGCATTTTCCTTGCCCGATTCAATTTGTTCCAACACATGGTGCATGTCGTTCCACCGACAGTCCTGACAATCAGAGGTCTATCTTTGGTGCTACCGTCATGCCCACATGCGACCATAACAAAATCACTGGTAAAATTTTGACGTCTGTTATTTTGGAGAAAACAACCTCCAAGCTGTAATTGCGTAAATTTTCCCCTTTATTGAAGCTGGTTTCAACCTCTTTTTGGCGGCTGAGGGATCAGAATTCGTTTTTAAGGTCTTTTGATAATTTTATACTACCAACTTTTTACACTGTTACATCGCAGAATAGTCTTAAATTTGAAACGTTTGAAAAGTTTCAATGAATCCGCCCTTAGCTTCGAGCAGGAAACTAATGGAGTAGGCATTGTGTATAAAATATGTGTACATGAGCGTAACCAAAACCCTCGAGAATACTTCACAAGCCACTAAACAGACTCCCTCCCTACCACATGCGAGGCCCAACGTAGTCCTTACATTCTAAAATATTTGCAGTGTTCTTATGTAAAAGTGACAAAAGTTTGATTTGAATAGCTCCTCCGCCCTAAACTACTACTATTCATACAGAAAAATTGCGTTCTGTTAATCTTAAGCTTGCTTTCTTATCTCCGTAATAAAATTTTCATACCTTTCCTAACAAAATTATTTAAAAAAATTTATCTTAACCAAATGACTACGATTCCTCAAACACAAATTCTCAGCTGAGTAATCATTGTACTGTCGGTGTGCCGATATCGAATGTAGCTGCCTACAGATTCGGACTATGGCTGCCCATACACACATGCAATTATCACTCAGCTGAGAGGTATTGAGCGTAAAATGGTAAGGTTACTTTGTAATCAAAACTATTTTATTATTTTGTTAAGTAAGGTACAAAGGAAGTGTATCCTTTGGGAAGGTATGGAACCAAACTTTAAATTACTACAAGACTATTTTCCTTTATGGATAGTAGTTTAGGCTCTATGGCATATATAAAGCCAATGTTTAGCACTTTTCCATAAAGTGGGAAACACAATTGCACCGTTTCGATCCGATACGTACAAATGTCAAATTTGCTTATATGAGACGTACGTGTAATTGGACACATTCGCCGAAATGGATCGAAACGGAGAAGTTGAGCAAATTTCAACTTTTACGGATGACATAACTTAGAAAAATTACCTGTACAATGTTTGTGTATAACTCAAGATGGATGAAGAAGTTTTTATTGAAAAAATTAAAAAAATATGAAGACCTTTATGACAAAGGCAACAAATTTTACATGGATGTAAAAAGAAAAGACAAAATCTGGAAAAATTTCAATGAGAAATTTAAAACTGATGGTAAATTTGAACGGAACAATTGTGCTCATGCACGTAACGGATCGAATTGAATCGGAACGGCGGAATTCTGTTTGGCACTTAAGTATCAATATAGAACATTTTAGAAAACGGACTAAGCACGCACACGTATAGATTTCTGTTTCATGGCTTGGGAAGTATTCTCGAGGGTTTTGGCTGTTCACATATCATAGGATTACACTATAAAGTGCCAAACACAATTCCGCCGTTCCGATTCAATTCGATTCGTTTCAATTCGATCCGTTACGTGCATGAGCACAATTGTTCCGTTCAAACTTACCATCAGTTTTAAATTTCTCATTGAAATATTTCCAGATTTTGTCTTTTCTTTTTACATCCATGTAAAATTTGTTGCATTTGTCAAAAAAGTTCTTCATATTTTTTAATTTCTTCATTAAAAACTTCTTCATCCATCTTGAGTTATACACACACATTGTACAGGTAATTTTTCTAGGTTATGTCATCCGTAAAAGTTGAAATTTGCTCAACTTCTCCCTTTCGATCCATTTCGGTGTAATGTGTCCAATTGCACGTACGTCTCATATAAGCAAACTTGACATTTGTACGTATCGGATCGAAACGGTGCAATTGTGTTTCCCACTACAAACATTAGAATTCCTGCGAAAAACATTGGGACAATTTCAGAAAATCGTGTTTTCATAAAAAGTCGGGAACATTTTATGAGCGTAAAATCGGAAAACTTCACCCATTCTCTCAAAATAAATCATTTGCCATTCCATTTCGTTGCATGGAAGATTCACATTTTTTGTCTTATTCGTAAAATGTTCAAAGATAGTTTGATTTTTTTTTCTCTCCTTTCCTTCCTTTTCTCGCCGTGTACATTTAAATGGAAAACAATCGGAACACTCTTCTGTGTCCTTTCTTTTAGTTATTTATTCTTTGCCCTTAGCACAACCTTCTATATATTACAAGCCGTGAAGTGGAGAGAGTCACACACACATTGAAAGGGACTAGTAGTGCTGTCTGCCGGTACATGTGGTGCTTTTGCTAGGTAGAGTTTTTCGCAAGGGATTTTTATAGGTCAACGAAAAAAATAAATAAATTATTGTCTTAATTTTTTTATTGACTTATTAGTTTTGTTTGACTTTTCAAATCAAAAAGATTTAATAAATAACATTTAATCGTATGATTTTTTGGAAAAAAAGCTGGTCGACGAGACATGTGGTGAATATCAGAATCGGAGCCAAAATATTTAAGTGAAATTAAAGGCGTCCTTTTGAAAAAATAATTTTATTACACAGATGCATATAAAAATGAAATATAATTCAAAGTAAAAAATCAATTTTTTTATTTTATTTACTTACATAATATTCAAGAACAAAATTCATATCAAGTTTTAAAAATATTTTATGAATAAAAAAGTCTATAATTCAACAAAAATTTAACATAAAATATGTATAACTCCATAAACATATAACAAACAATATAATTCAAAATATGTAAAATAAAAAGAAAGATACTTATAATTTAACTAGGTAATTTATATAAAAAAATATTAAATGTATTCCTTTGGTTATTATTTTATCACAGTCTTCCAGTCCAGAGGTTTGGTAATAAGTTTTTTAGTCCACGTATTGATGCTTGACAATCTCGCATAAAAGGGCCATGAAAAAATATGTCTATAATATGATTAGAATTAGGAATCAAAATAACGGGTATTTTTGTTTATGAAAGAATGGGAGAAAAATAAAGAAACGGAATTAGCAACTATTTGATTCACATATGATACATGAGGAAAAGCAGTGTCAAATCAAGTGACGGTATAATTCCATAGGTTTGCATGACAAAAACGATAGTAAAACTTAAGCAAAATATCATGGATAGCCACGATAAAATTAGGCACTGCAAACTTAATAAACACATATATATCGAATAATCACCCCTTAAGTAAATGCGAGGTCATTGCAAAACGTAGATTGCACACTTTTGATTTATACTTTCTAAAGCTTTTCTTCTTAGAACGAGTGGGATTATTGGATGAACTATAAGGAAAGCAGTGCATAATAAGCCAAAGCTAGAACCTAAAATCTTAAACTTAATCATTGTTAACGCGAAACCGTCAATTTCCTACTGCATGCAGCTCTTGCAATCCCATCTTTCTCTTGCTTAACAAAATTGTTTAATATTATATTAGCAAGTCGAACACAAATACTGCTGTAGATTTCATTACTAGTTAAACCGCATTGGCAACTATGTTTTAAGTTTACATGTATCCTATTCGTTCTAGCGCTTTCCATAGCAAGATAACAAAGTAGACCTTTCTGGTTCTTTTTGGAAAGAAATTCTTTCTTTAATTCTTTCCGTAATATTGTCGTGTCCCCTGAGCAATCGAATAAATAAATCCAATAATTGAAAACGACACTCGAATTTCTTTTCACAAATTATTTCTTTATTATAACAAAACAAAACTGACCTATCTTAACAACTCAAAAACCTAACCCGAACCGAACGGTAACTTGATCTCTAAAACAACTACCAACTGAATACTTAACACTACGATGACTGATAATAAAACGGCACTCGCCAGACCGGTCATTAGTCTTTTTATGTCCGATACTCGGAAGTAAACTTTCTTTGCTTACAACGCGGATGTAAACAAACGACAATAACCTTGTCGTTTGCTCTACCGGTTGCAGCTCATGAGTCGCTTAGTTGTAAACATTCGCTTTACATAATAATTACCATACGAGGTGAATTATTATTGTAATCGTCGATTACTTCACTAAGCGCTCATCGCAGCCAGCTGTTGGGCTAATCAGCAAAACAACCGACAGTTGCAGAACAATACCATGCGAGGTTATTATTTAGCAATTGCTGATTATTTCGCTGTAATGCTTTTGGCTGCTGGAAGAATCTTCCGTATATCGGGCCATAACAATATTTCTTGAAATATGGCCAACATATGAAACAAAAAATATCCAACTGCATCCTGCTAAAGAACGATACACACCAAATCTTTTCTCCAAATCATCAGTTTGTAATTTTCACGTGAGTACATACTTTACAGTGGATATATCTAATTCTAAGCTGATGACTTCAATAATGGTTTTACTTGTAAAAATTAAAGCCTTATAAGTATCCTTGCTGAGAGTACCATTATTATTTTCGGTCTGGTTCCAATCATCAAGCCATACAATAACATCCTTCAGGAACTGGATTCTGTGGTCACATTTGTTGTCAAATGGGACCGCCAAACATTCCTCTTGATGATACCTTTTCTTGTGCTTTTTATATTAACCACATCCCACCATTTATGTATTATATCGCAAAAGTCGGCAGTATCCTTCATTCCATCACGTTCTTTTAACGCTTCAATAGTAGAGTCATGGAATACGTTAACGACAAGACCCATGTTTTGCCTTTCAAATGTATTAGGAAAGAGTGTTTTTTAGTAAGCTTATAAGCTTTTTTTATTTGAAGATGGTTCTCGCACTCAAATAAAACCTGAAGGTCCTCGAAACTAGCTTTCTTTATTTCCTTAGTATGAAAATATGGATACACAAAAGTTTTTCTTAAGTTATTAAGATTTATCCAGTTATTTCGAATGTTTTTGAATAAGTGTACCGTGTCAAACTGTAAGCAAATTAAATCTGAAGGATAGTCTGGATTAGGAAAGCTATTCAAACCAAGTTGATTAAAAAGGCGGAACATGGCTTGATTTATTCTGTTGTTATCAGTAATAATAACTACGACTTTAAAACCGATTTTTTGAATAAAGGAAAGAACCTCATTAGTTAATTCAAAAAAATATCCGGATGTTGGATTACAAACTGGAACTAATCTGACTATATCTTTGTAAGATCCAAAAATGGACTTGATCATAAAAGCCATAAGGTACTTGCGGGCTTGAGCGAGGATATTATTTGATTTATATTCCAAATTCGGATTTATATAAACTTCATCAATTAGCAACGCGAAAAACTAGTTTTCGTCATTACTTGGATTTTTATGATTTGGTGAAATGTGTATTGCGGATGAAATGCTTTGAAGATGTCGCTTGGAAGGTAATATTAAGAAACGTTTTAATATTTCGTATGTCGGAGCAGAATGCGAATAAATAAGAAAAGCCAAAATTATAATGGATGAATCGTACCGTGGTTGCTTAGAGTTCTGAAGCTGAATTTGGTTGATTACAATTTGTAGCAATCCAGGATAATAAGTTTCCTCATCACATTCATCTGCACGCTTTAAATATTTTATAGTCTTGTAAAGATAAAAAGATCTGCTCTCAATATCTTGAAAATGCTCAAATTTATAATGAACTAATAAGTTCGACAATTGAGACCATAAAGTTATTTTACCATGTTTGGGTATAAGCTTTTATTCGATACTAAGATATTTTTTTAACAACCGTAACAGACATATCTTTTACTATAGTTACCCTTACAGAAAAAGTACATCCAAATTCCTCATTTTCCTCTAGCATAAAAAAAGCTATATAGTTTTCGAATTCTTTTACTAAGAAACCATCCGTATTTAATTTTTTTCGAAATCGCGCTCAAAATACTCAAAGTGGGGTATATGGTCAGATTGAAGAAACTCTTCATTACGATCCTCGGCCCGTTTAAGGTATTTCTCCCTGCGAAATTCAGGACATTGTCTTTGTGGAATGGGATCTGAAGTTAAATAGTGAGGTAAGTTCGGGAAAATTGAAGGAACTGCATGTTTTTTAAAATTGGTCTTTTACATTTGATTTCAGCAGTGAAATCAATGAAATCGGACTCCCTAAAATGGTGATAAACAGAAGAATATAAAGTTGGTTCCCAATCTTTTCTGTGAATTGCTTATATCCAAGCAGATTTCAGGGCTTCGTTACGGGGAAATTGAAACGTTGGAATTAGTTTTGCATTAACATCCTTTAAAGTCGATCGGTAATTTGATTTGCAGCCCCCCCCCCCCCGCACAACACAATTACGTGGCATGGTGCACGCAAAACTCGCGCAGAAAACCGCCCATCAAATTACTTTCGGCCATGCAGTAAAATTTCGTGATGGTTTTTATCCCTAACTGTTTGTATGTGGATCAGTCTACCATTTTCTGTCTTTACTCCAACATACAATCTGCGAAAGTGTAAGGGTGACATTCAGCACCTCTGGCGCTCTCCTCACGTTCCCTAATTCGTTTCCATATCACCTTCCTGCCATGCTGTGCTTTGCATCATAAGATATCCCTTAATAATATATAAAAAAAATCAAACTTTCTTGACTTTAGTAGACGTAAAGTACGTATCCCTTTAATTCCTGTATTTTGCAAAGTTGCAATCTCTGATTAATTCGTCAATTTGAACAAAATGTGTTTCCCTATTTTGCCTAACTACAATGGGTGATTTGGAAGTTTTACGCTTCCATTATTTACAAACCAAAATAAAATAAATAATTTAAGGCCTCGTTTGACTTTCGCGAGTGGCAAAAGTTGAACTTTGAGCAACTTTCTTCGTTCACTTATCTGATCGATACGTATCTTAATGATAAATTTTATATATTTGACATTGCGAGCATCTTCGAACTTTTGATCTGTTTCTAGCTTATACCGTTTTTAAACCCTCCCTCACAAGAATCCTGGATCCGCCACTGGGGTCAGCTACAACACTATCACTCACAGCACCAATATTTTCTTCTGAACGACCGGCCCGAGCATACTGATGTCTTTCTCGATCTTGTACTGCACCAGTTTCTTTAAATTTTCGCACACCATTACCAATTTATTGCTCAGTTGGACGATTATGTCGACCATAAACATCGTGTAACATGCGAAATACATTTCTCACAGAACGACAATTTTCATAAAATAATTCAATAATCTCAATACGTTGTTGTAATGTATACGACTCCATTTTTATAAATGCCAAACCTTCAGCTGTCAAAATGACATATAATATGGGTGTGTTTGATGTTTGAAGTATGTTACACAGGCGCGTACTTTTGAAAACTCAATTTGAAAGATCCTGTATAACCGGGATTCACTCCAAACTTAACCTTAACTAGGTATTTTTAAACAAAACAATTAAATGACCTTACTTACTTTTTTAATTCCTTTTCCAAATGCGCGTCCTCCATCTACAAAGAATATAGCACTACTGAACTTGAATCAAGTGAATAATCGTCAGAGAGTATGGATGGAAAACAGCACATACGCAAAATTTCACTTCACGGCTTGTAATATATAGAAGGTTGTGCCCTTAGTTAGACGTAAAAAATGAGTGTATTTTACATCAAAAAAGAGATTACACGTTAGTATAGATGTTTGGATAAGTAACCCAATAAATAAGTCAATGAATAATGGATTGAATAAATTAATAAAACATTTTAATCCTTTAATCAATTAAACAATCCGAAATATGTCATAGCAAATAAATCCTTCAATTAATAAAAAAAAAAACAATCTGAAAATTGTCATAGAAACAGGCATTAAAATGATCAGTAAAATGAGTGGAGATTTAAGCCTAATATCGACTTCGAGTAAAATGTGACATTTCCATACAAATTTTATTGTTGGTAAAATCGCAAACAAAAATTTTACTGATGATTTTACTGTAGTGCAGTACGGAGTTCGCCGGTAAAAATATAAAATAGATGGCACTATAAATTCTCCACACATTTTACTAGGCATTTTAATACACGAAGCATTAAATTGCTGGTAAAATTTTGACATTCCTATTTCCATGAAAATTTGCATATTGTTTTTTGATTGATTGAGTTTGTGTTATCAAAATATAAAAGTTAATTATTTTGTTCTCTCTCAAATTAACATACGTCAAAATCTTACCAGCGATTTTAATGTGAATTATTTGGAGACCGCGTTAAATTTTACTTTGCCCGAACTCAATACTGGGCATTACAAAGCGCTTCTATCTGATAATAGTGAAATTTCAATTTTTTGCACTAGTAAAATCATCAGTAAAATTTTTGCTTGCGATTTTACCAGCACTAAATAGATTATAAAATAAAATAAAATATTCAAAAGAAGGCTGTAGCGAGCTAATTTTGACGCAGTGAACATACGAATGGGAGCTGTCATGCTACTATAATTAGCTAATGGGATAAAGCATAAAACAATAAACAATAGAGAGCCTAGCTCAAAGCAAGAATACAAAAATACAGAGATACAAGTGCAAAAAATTCAAAAACAAAATCACAAAATTATATGCATCTGTTAAAAATGCAGGTCATACAGTCGGTAACTGACCGATCAGATGACTAGACTTATTAATATTAAAAGAACTAAGGAACTAAACTATCTTAACAACTACAAGAATTGTGCGGTGCAATGTTGCAGAAACAATCGCCGAAATTCAGGCGGAAATTGTCTTTTTGGTAAGTGAATATATATTTTAAAACAAGTAAAAAAGCAGGAATTTCGTATGGTCACCGATCTATGCAAATTTGATTTTAGTATTGGTTTTTGAATATATCTCTAGAACGGTTCGTCGAACAGCAAAAATGATTCTAATCAATTTTATAGGATTTCATTTCTGAAGAACTTTTCAGTACATTAAAACCGTATAGGACTGATAGTTATCACAGGATACGTAGAAACCCTAAATTTTTATATGGCAACACCAAGAAGGGGTTCCCGATTTAGTCTATTTTTGAAGATATATTTACTATTTTTATGAAAACACTATGTACAAAATTTCAACGCACTAAGTTAATGCTCTCTCAAGCAGTGTCCAAATATGTATTGAAAAAATAAATTTTTGTATGGCAACCCTACGAAGGAGTTACCCGATTTGTCCAATTTTCGAACTTAACTACTTTTTTTAAAAGCCCATGTGTAAAATTTCAGCTCAGCTCTGGGCTGGTTTAGACGGTGTAGTTTTTGCGTCGCGTGATCGGTTATTCTCTTTTGTTCAAGAAGGGAAAAACTTGCTGTGCGTTAACACGGTATAGTTTTTGCGCGGCGCGCACGAAAACAAGAGCAGTTCTTTAATCGCTTATTTCGTCGTCTACGACATTCTTCTCTGGGTAGCGTTCACGTTAACTGGAAATTATTTGGGCTGGTAATATTTTTATTAAATATCTTGCGCATTTTGATAGGTATGTTTATTAACATATAATAATTACATTCAAAACTCAAATAATAAAAAAATTATTTCAATTTTAGACATGTACAAGTTTTCAAAGTCTTGATAACACAACAACAGTTTTTCCACTAATTGGCGGTCCCACCTAACGCTCATTATACTTTTATATTATATATTATACTTTTAAAACAAAAATCTCAATTTAAAAAGAAAAACTTCAAACAATATTTTTACTGTCAATGGTCTAAGGTCTAAGCTTTCACAAATTAAAATCCCGTATTAAAATCATAAAACACAACAATCACATATAACACTTTCACAGCAATGGTCCACACTTCAATAAATGAATATCCCGAATTAACAATTGCACATAATATTTTTCAACGACATCTTTGAATGATCAGCTGATGCTAAAAAAATTTCCTGAACTCCCCCGAATGCAAAAACAAGTGAAAGAGGAATTGCTGAAAATAACAATTTTCGGAACTCGCCCGAATGCATAGAAAATAAGTGAAAGAGAAATTGATAAAAACTTCATGATCGTGCGCGGTGCTCGCTCGATGCTCAGTCGCCACTGACATATAATAAGAATGGACTGAGCCATCCTATCTAATTCCTATAGTCAAAAATGGCACAATTTTTTGCTAAAATCTATTTGTCTCTTTCAAGCTCAAAATGTACACTGAACTGTAACCAATTTTGGAAACAGTACGGCTGTATTAATTGGAATGCATTGGAATTGACATAAAAATTGAGACAAATATATTGTTTTTATACGTCTATCTCTTACAAGCTCAAGGAAATTCGACAAAAAATCTGCAGAGGAGCACATTTTTCAGTAATATTACAAATGTGTTTTTGGGTTAATTAAAACAAGTTTAACTTTCTAAATAATTTTATTTTAATGCAATACTATTTTATAACAACTTTAGTGTTGCCAATCGACAAATAATAATAAATTATGAATCGGTGTGCAATTGTACGAAATAAGGGGTTTTCACAGCCTGTTCAATATTTGTGCCATTTTTGAAGCAAGAACGCTCAGTCCATTCTTATTATATGTCAGTGTCAGTCACTGTTCTGTGCGCGCCCTCCCCCATCTCCGCTCATCCCGCTCTCCTACCATTTTCGTGCGCGGCGCGCAAAAACTACACCGTCTAAACCACCTCTCTCTAAGTACACGCGTTCTCGAGTTATCGTGAGCACGCACGGGCAGACGGACGCGCAAAAATCAAAATAACTTTAATATAGATGGCACAAGAACTAGATGTCGCATGCAGTACCAAAAAAGAATACAAAATTTATATGGCTGGGTGGTCCATTCCGGAATGGACCACAACATTTGAAATGATGTATACGTCTAGTGATTTTTTGTATCTGAAGTGTTGAGGAAGTCGAACTGCTATTATAAAAACATTTGCTTTCCATTCCATTCCAGAATGCACTACGCATTTCACAATCTGTATACTCTGCTCTGGTATGCTATGCGACATCTAGTTCTTGTGCCATCTATGCTTTTATGCATGGGTATCCAATCCATTTTCCTCTACCATCACAATTTTCGGTGTTATAAACGGAATGACAAACTAATGGTGAATTCTTTTCACCTGAACTGAACCGTAAACTAATAACTTTACGAAATTGAACGAGACTGAGGTTTACTTACGAAAAATTGATATTTTTAGCCTAAATATATAGCACACTCCATAAGAATTATTATCTTCATACTTAATGTTTTCAATTTTAAATTGAAAAAATTGACAAATGGAAGTTGATCTAATTGAAGATTTGTGCCTTCTATTAATTCGCAGTACCCTAATAACATTTTATGTGTTAAATTTTAAAAAAGTTGTAAAGGTGAAAAAATTAACAAATGGAAGTTGATTTAATTGAAGATTTGTGCTTTCTATTAATTCGCAGTACTATTTTTATTCCATTTTAATTTTTACATTGCACTTTTACATTTAGTAATAATTTAATTGTTTGACACATTGCGTTCTTACAGAATGAACGATTCTTACTGCACCTTTACTGACTGCAATTTGACTTTTAAACTTAACGAAAGTACTACTCCATGAGCCAGAATTGAGTTAATGCACCGTTTCGATCCCATACGTACAAATGTCAAATTTGCTTATATGAGACGTACGTGCAATTGGACACATTACACCGAAATGGATCGAAACGGATCGAATCGAAATGGAGAACTTGAGCAAATTTCAACTTTTACGGACGACATAACCTAGAAAAATTACCTGTACAATGTTTGTGTATAACTCAAGATGGATGAAGTAGTTTTTATTGAAGAAATTAAAAAGTATGAAGAGCTTTATGACAAAGGCAACAAATTTTACATGGATGTAAAAAGAAAAGACAAAATCTGGAAAAATTTCAATGAAAAATTTAGTACTGATGGTAAGTTTGAACGGAACAATTGTGCTCATTCACGTAACGGATCGAATTGAATCGGAACGGCGGAATTGTGTTTGCTACTATGGGATTGAGATAGCGTTAAATTTTGCTGGCTGAGATAACTCGATTCTGTTTCCATGAACGGCTTGAGTTGAGTTGACAGATAGAACATTTGATACAAAGTAGCCGGATTTGTGTTGGATAAAACACCCATTCCCCACTATTCTAACCCATACAAAAAACCTAACTCAACTCGACTGGTTTCGTGGAGTTAGCATGGATTGAACCAAACTCAACTCAATTCTCGTTCCCATGAGCATTGATTTGAATCCAATTCGGATTTAACTCTGCATGGAAAATAGTAAATGTTAATTTGTGTACACCGGCGCGTTCGCTTTTCATAAGTAAATATACTTACGTATACGTCAGCCTTAACTCGTTCGGTTCCTAAACCTAACCCTGGTAGCCCAATCATCATGAGCGCACTGATGAGCTCAGGATAATTGGTTGGATGAATGTAATGCTGAATTTTGTTCTAGCACCGGGACTAAACTCATTTACATACATAATGTTACGTGCAATAGAAAGAGACAACTGGTGACATCTACTGGCAATAAACAACTTCAGGTTCGGAGAATCGATTATGACATCTACAGGAAAGTTCAGGAATAGAACAAATAGAATAGTCAAGAAGCTTTTGGAATAGAACACTCCAGAATGATCCGGAGAGTTTCTAGGGTATAAGTATAACAGTTGTCACCGCCTAGATAAAAAGAGTCTTGTCTTAGACGTTGCAGTGTTAACAAGTGAAAGTAATAAAGAAGCGAAAGAGTTGACTTGACTTGACTTGCCTAGATAAAAAGAGTCTTATCTTAGACGTTGCAGTGTTAACAAGTGAAAGTAATAAAGAAGCGAAAGAGTGTAATTAGATTGCGATAATTGAAAGTACAGTGTTAGCGATAATTAGAGTTGAGTTGAATTGATAAAGAACTTATATATTAATTATTTAATATTGTGTTTTAAATAACGAACCAAAGGCCACGCACGCAACAACTGGTGTCAGAAGTGAAATATAATTGAGAAATAAAGTGGTGGCAATTGACTGAAAAATTAAAAGTGTGATTAATTTTGTGGAATTGTGTTAAATTTTAAAAGTTCTGGAAAATAATTTATATTCAACTGTGAATGAATTACTACAGTAATGGGGCGCAAAGTGGAGGAGCTTCGAATACAGGATTGAAAGTGGATCTAGGGAACCGCTCATTACAAACGACAGGTACAAAGAAAGTTCTAGTCGAGCGACTTAGACAAGCTTTGATAGCGGAAGGAAAGAATCCTGAGACATTTGTTTTCGAAGAGAGCTTGGAAGGAACCGAGTTTGAAGAAGAGCCTGAGATGAAAATGGCACAGCTTTTGCGTACTTTAATGAGCAAAATGGAAGCCCGTTTTGATGAACAAAAGAATTCCAATGAGGAACAAAAGAAATCTATGGAAGCCCGTTTTGATGAACAAAAGAATTCTCTCGAGGAAAAAAGGAATTCTCTGGAATCACGTTTAGATGAACAGAAGAAATCTATGGACGAACAAAAGAATTCTCTCGACGAACAAAAGAATTCTCTCGAGGAACAAAAGAAATCTAGGGAAGCCCGTTTTGATGAACAAAAGATTGATTTTGAGGAACAAAAGAAATCTCTGGAAACCCGTTTGGACGAACAAAAGATCTCTCTGGAGAATTGTCTAGAAACTCGTTTGGAGGAACAGAAGACTTTCCTGAAAAACTCATTAGACGAACAAAATTTGAAAATTAAAGGAATCGAGCAGGAAGTGGCGGAAGCTCAACAAAAAGTCACCGAGCAGCTTGACAGTTTTAAATCAGATCTGGAAAGAATAAAGCATCGTCAGCCTCTAAGCGTAGCAACTGAAATATCCGGTGCAGGTAGAATGAAACCTCCCATATTTGATGGACCAAATTCGTGGCATATCTTCAAGAGATAATTCGAGGCAGCTTCAGAGGTAAATAGATGGAATGATGAAGACAAAGCTATAGCTCTGGTGTTAGCACTTCGAGGTCCTGCGTCAGAACTCTTATAAACTGTACCGATTGAAAATCAACGTAATTACGCTTCATTAGTACAGGCGATAGAATTACGTTACGGAGATGAACACATGCAGCAAGTATATCGCCAACAGTTGCGCAACAGGATTCAAACACATGGCGAATCACTACAACAACTGCAGGCAGATGTAGAAAGATTAGCGTGTCTTTCATACTCCAGCGTGAATGCGGATTTTCTCAATGAAGTGGCGACGGAGGCATTTCTGAACGCTATTACAGATCAAAGTTTACAACAAGCGTTAAGGCTAGCAGGAAAGAAATCAACAGCAGAAGCACTAGCCTATGCATTAGTGTATGAACCCGCCAGACAAGCTTCGCGGAGTGCAGTACGAATGAGAGACATTTCGGTGGACGAATGTACTTGTAATAGAATGCAGTCATCCCAGAGCTCACCTTTGCGTGGTATCCTTCGATGCTGGAATTGTAATAGACCAGGACACCTACAAGGAGACTGCAGAAAATGCCGACGAGTGGAATCTCTAGATGAAGAGAGGAAAGTGGAATTGCAAAGATATCGAGCTGAGCAGGAGACTTGCAATAGATTGCAGTTATCACTGAGCACCCCTTCACGTAGTGTTCTACGATGTTGGGATTGTAATAAATTGGGACACCTTCAAAGCGGCTGCAGGAAACGCCGTCGAAAGGAATCAACAGAAAAGAAAGGGAGAGAAGAATGTCCAAGTTGGCGAGCTAGAGAGCAAACTATTCTTAGGGAGACTAGAATCCAACCTTATGGCTCTGAGAGCCAACACAGGAAAGGACGTATCCATGGAAAAGCAGAAGCCTTGGTACAACGTCAATGGGAACCTGAATGTAAGCATTACGGCTGGGAGAAAGGAAATGAGAAAACAGCTACTATACAGTTGGGAACTGTGGAGCCACAGGTTGGGACATCGAGAGTTTGCGAACAGCGCAACGAGAAGATCCGGACATATCGCGTATTCTTGCTTGGAAAGCAGACATAGAAAAACCAGAATGGAAGGATATTTCGAGGATGAGTGAAAATCTGAAAAGCTACTGGGCTCAATGGAATTCTTTTCATGTTGAATGTGGTATATTAAAACGCAAGTGGGAAGCACCTAACGGTAAATCGTTCTGAATGCAAATAGTCGTACCGGCATCAAAGGTCAACGATGTTCTAGGTAAAATGCATCGTGGAGCATCTGGAGAACATTTGGGAGTGAATAAAAAAAGGATGCTCTCCAAAATCACAACAACAGTGGGAGGGACCGTATTCAGTAGTAACTAGAATAAATGACGTAGTATACAGGATTCAACGTGGTACAGGTGGACCACCTGTTGTTCGGGACGAACAAATTTAAGAAGGGGGCAGTGTTACGTGCAATAGAAAGAGACAACTGGTGACATCTACTGGCAATGGAGAGTAAACGAATTCAGGTTCGGAGGTTCGATTATGGAATCGACAGGAAGGTTCAGGAATAAGAATGAATAGAACAGTCAAGAAGCTTTTGGAATAGAACACTCCAGAATGATCCGGAGAGTTTCTAGGGTATAAATATAACAGTTGTCACCGCCAAGAAAAAAGAGTCTTGTCTTAGACGTTGCAGTATTAACAAGTGAAAGTAATAAAGAAGCGAAAGAGTGTAATTAGATTGCGATAATTGAAAGTACAGTGTTAGCGATAATTAGAGTTGAGTTGATTAAATGAATGTTTGTGAACTTTATATGATTAGAGTGTAATAAAGAACTTATATATTAATTATTTAATATTGTGTTTTAAATAACGAACCAAAGGCCACGCTCGCAACAATATATACTTCGCATTCATATGTTGAGCAATTCAATGATTGCCCTTGTGAATAAATCAAATCCCTCATCGCTGAGCGTAATCATGATTCTCATTGGTTAGTAAATTAAATACTTCATCGCTGAGCGTAATCATGATTATCAGGGATGATAAAGTTTTTAAATTCAGAAAATAACAGATTTTGGATTAACACGCATGTCATCCGCATATGCCTGCACGAAAGTGTAACTATGCTGTTGTATTTTCGTGGAGGGATACGACAAGCAATTGCAAACATAAAGGAATATTATTATTGCAATGGGGCTAATATATGTACCCATTACAAATATCATCAGCAAATTGGTTATTTTTTATCCTTTTTTTCTAAGTAGGGATATACTATCCATAAAAATATGAAAAACTACTTACCATAGATAAAGAAATACTTAAACTTAACTGGAACTGGACGACTTCAATTACACTTCACTTTAAATTAAATTAAATCACCTTCGCTTCTCACAAATGAATGAAGAAGAAAGATAAAATTCAGTCCGCACTTCGAAGGCGCATAGCAAAAGACAAAGAAATTTTTTAGCGCAGCACCATTTATCTCCCTTTCACTCGTACATTAGATGCACTAGACCTACATATCAGTATCCATACCAATTATTGATGAGCTGACAGATGAGTTGGCGAAGAGCCTCATCGAGGCGCTCAGTAAAAAAGTAAGCTGTCGTACGACCACATAATGTACACTCACATTGTCGTACTTGTCTAAAAAGTTGTGTTAATGAACAGACGTGCCCCGGCCCGCACCGGTACTAAAATTTTGTATACTAATGAGCGTTGTCTACCAAGCAAAGAGTTTTCTTCACCACACTGACACAGAACTGGTTCCGAATGTATGCTCTTCACAGCGGTTCTATGTTCGGTGTCTGCACCGGTTTTGAATCTTGTTCCATGAAAATTTGTGGTTACGGTTCGGAGCTAAACGTCAAATCGGAAGTATTTATAATTAAAGTGGGGATGTGTGGAATTTCGTGAAAATTCAATTATTTTATTGAAGTGGTTTATTTATTTATTAAAATCATAAAGGATGAACATTTTCGTATATTCTACTTTCTTGCATTCTTTTCAGCTTGTCCCTGTTCGGGAAAGGGCGAAGTTCGGTGTAGATCTGACAGATTCTGCTTCAGTTCAGTGCCTGTTTGGTTTTGTTGAAAAGAATTTACCATTTGTATACTCCAAGATATATAGAATATAAGTTACTCCCATTACGAATCACGTTCCGCCATTAGTGACGAAATATCGTGAAAATGTATAAGAAAGCACGGTACAGAGAACACAATACTCTCTGCGCCCTTTCTGTCTTTTATATAGAAATGTATATATGGCGTAGACATTTGACGGAACTCAGCATTTCACGAAAAGTCTAGACACTTCATGAAAAGTAGGCAGATAGTGCACCGGTTTTGACTTAGCCACTTTTTACATTATGTGGCTTAAATTTTTACTCAATTCATGAAATGCTAAAAGCGTTTACGCCGATACCGTAATACCACCCTATATAACCAAATACTAGTAGTGGGAGATGGGTGGTGGAGGGGGAGGTCGCACCCAGGGCTGCGATACCCAGCGGGAAATTTACCGTGCATGACAGTGAGCATGCATGTATTCATCAAGGAATATTTCTGAAAAGGTACTAATGAAAAATATGTGCATAAGTCCTGCAGAAAAGTAGCTATACTTAATTTTCAGAACAAAATTCATGTTCAGACAAGCATGTTGGAGAGAAAAATGTTTTGATTTTTTCTTTGGAATTGAATAATATGTCATCTGCTTAAAATTCGTTGCAGTAGTCCCTTTTCTGATATTTAATTCTGGGAAAAATTTGAAGTAATTGAGTGAGTAATGTTGGACCGAGCATGTTCGTGAGTAAGATTTTGGATTTTTTCCTTAGAATTGGATATTGTTCGGGTAAAATTTCTTGCAGTATCTTCTTTTACATTTCATTCGGAGATAAATTTGAAAGCAGGTGGTCGATAAGTGCAAGTGGAGCAAAATATTTAATTAAAAAGTGAGAAAAACCAAAAGTGAAAAGTGAATAAACAAAGCGTAAGTGTTTTTTAATAATCTTAGATTTTGTTTGGTAATAAAATAAATCACTTGAATAAATACAATCCATAATTTACAATGCATAATTTAATACTTGCAGATCATAATGGCCACAAATACGCCAACATTTGAACAAAAAAAAATTGGAAAGGGGTTGCTGCGTCGTTGCGACGCCACTTTACATTTACAAGGCAAGAAATCTGGGTTGAAAACGCAAATAGTATCTGAATTAAAAGGTTAGTATATTATTAACATACATTTTATATAAAATTCATTTCGACTAATTTTAGAACATATAACCAAGGAAATAGACCCGTTAAAAAGTAAAACTAGTCACGATTTGCTTATATAGGTATTTGTATTTCATTTGTTCATTTTTAGACCAAATCAGAAAAATTATGATGGCCAATGCCGAAATCAAAGTATTTTTGAAAGAAATAAATAAGAAAAAAGAAGAAAAGCTAACCACCCGTATTAAGTTCCCCATTGAAACCAAAGAAGATTTGATTAAATTGGATAAAGAGATCTCCGAGAATGAAGATTCTTACGTAAATTTCCAACATATATCTAAATTATATAGAATAAACCCACCTAAAATAATTCCTAGATTTATGCTGTGAAATCCATGGTAAAAGTAGGTGGAATCGTCAAAAATTTCAACAAAATATTAGGGAGTAAAATAATACTTAATTATAACTATGATGGCCAAAAAGGAAAAGAAGCTTTTAAGGAATTCAAAAATGTCAACAGTGTTCAGTAAGTTGTCATTTTTTAATATAAGATTGTCTTTGCCTACATATTAATACTTGCTTTAATTTTTGCAGAAGCGCTAATGACGGATGGCTTTAGAGAGACTGACTTTGTCAAGGACATGAGGCAAAGTTTTCGAACTCATAAGAATAGGCACTTTAAAAATGAGGCCATCAAAAGAAAAAGAAGCCAAATGTAATGTTGGAGCGTATTTCATTTACCATACACATTTTATAATCTACTTTTTTTCAATTTTTTTTTATAATAAGGTATGAGTGTGTTACTCTTTTTTTTCATTATAAAGTGAATTGTTTTTATTTATGAAAATTGTTAATTTCTTCTTCCTATTTATCCGAAATTCACTCCTTGTTGATTTCTTTGATGATTGTTCTTCCATATTTTGTTTGATGATTGTTCTTCAGCATTTTCTTTGATGATTGATCTTCCATACTTTCTTTGATGGTTGTTCTTCAGTATTTTCTTTGATGATTGTTCTTCGGTGGTTTCTGCGATGATTACTCTTCGGTGTGCTAATGAACGACGGTACACCGAAGATTTATTTGAAGCTTGTTTTTCGATACTTTCTTTGATGACTGTTCATGAACTTTTTCATCGACACATACTCCTACAGAAAGGCATCACTACCCTGCCTAGGACATCATGTGTAAAATTCATCGAAGTTTTCGTGCAGAAATGGGTCGATGATAGCTGCCAAAGGTGCAATACGGCTTCGATGCGGTATGCAATCCCTTTCCCGCTGGGACACACACCCACACACACATACACACACACACCCACATCCACACACATGTGCACACATATACGCACATATACGCACATACACGCGCCGAGCGTGTATGTGTGTGTATGTAAAAAAATTGTTGCTTGCGATTTTACCAGCACTAAAATTTGTATGGAAATGTCACATTTTACTCGAACTCGATACTAGGCTTTAACAGACGAAATAAGTGAGAGTAACAATAACAGCTGTCAATAGATTATAAAATAAAAAAAAATATTCAAAAGAAGGCTGTATGTGTGCATATGTGTGTGTATGTGGGTGGTTGTGTATGTGTGGTGTGTGGGTGTGTGTGTCGCAGCCCTGGGTACGACCTCCCCCTCCACCACCCATCTCCAACTACTAGTATTTGGTTATATAGGGTGGTATTACAGTATCGGCGTAAACACTTTTAGCATTTGATGAAGTGACTAAAAATTTCAGACACATAATGTAAAAAGGGGCTAAGTCAAAACCATTACATTATTTGCCTACTCTCCATGAAGTGTCTAGACTTTTCGTGAAATGCTGAGTTACGTCAAATGTCTACGACATATACATTAGTCACGAAATTACGTCAGAGAACATGTGCCAAAGTTTTAATGGGAATACCTTGTATTCTATATACTTTGAGTATACCCTTTAGATTTCATCTAGGGTATAAATATATATCTTTCTGCTTTATAATTATTGGTGCAAAAAGATTTTCAATATGCACAACAGAAACAGAAGAATATACGAAGGTTTAAATCTGATCCGATTTGTTAATTTGAGAAATGTCAGAAGTTTCTTATTTTCAATGGCAGTACTATATTCCTCTTACCCACGGTACAGAGAATACACAAGTATTCTCATTAAATTTTGACACATGAGCTTTGAAGTATTTTCGTCCACTAATGTATATATTATTGTATTGTTAAGAGTAGGGGAGCCTAGGCCTCCAGGACCTTACGGACACCGCGACCATAGTTGATCTATTGTGCCTTCCATTAGAGAGAGACAAGTGCTCCTCCAGCGATTTGCAGCCTTAGACCTGCAAGTGCTGGACACTCACATATAACATGCATGGAGTTTTCATTTTCCTCATCGCACAGTCGACACAGTTCACTGTCGGATTTGCCAGTAGTCTTCAGGAAGAATTTCTTCGCCTGCCTCATACCGGGCCCGATACGCTAAAAGAAGATACAGTTAGCTGTTTTCCCACTTAGCAGTGCCCCCCTAAAGTGGCTTTTGTTAGGCCAAATGTCGGGTAGGGACCAGTATACGGACATTCAGCTCTGGTTTTAGCCAGTTCGTACGCTTTTTCATTACCGTCAGCTCCTTCGTGTCCAGGGGCCCAAACCAAGGTTACTTTGTTGTCCCTAGACAGTACTTGGAGTTTCGAGTAGCAGCTCCAAACTAGTTTCGACTCAAAGGCTTGAGAGGAAAGAGCTAGGAGCCCAACTTGGCTGTCTGAACAAATGTAGATGTTGGAGTTCGTAGAGCCCTTATTTAGGCTTTCCTGAGCTCCAACATCTATAGCATAGACTTCCGCTTGAGAAATTGAAGGTGAGGCACCAAACGGAATGGATAGTTCCCCTTCTGGACCAACCACCCCTGCACCTGTTTTCCCGTTACGGAAGCTGGAGTCCTCTGTCTAGTATGTAGCTGCTTTCATTATTGGTTACTTTGTAACCTCTTTAAAAGAAAGTCTCTTGGCCATAGTATCTGTTAGAGCTTCTAGGTCGTTAATGTTGACCTGCTAGAAGATACTGAGATGACCCATCTTGGAGGAAATGCACTCATCTGGCCTTTTCTTTTGAAACATCCTAGCCACTGCTTCCTTCTGAATAAAGAGGTAGGCTGTACGCCAAGAATGGCTTCAAGTGTCCATTGAGGACATGAAGTAAAGGCACCAATGGCGCCTAAACATGCCATCCTTTACACCTTATCAAAGATTCTTCTGGTGGTTGCCAGCAATGTTTTAGGCCACCACACATTTGCCCCATAGAAAGTATGGATCTGACTATGCCCTGGAAGATACATAAGGTCATTTTGGGGTTCAAACCCCACTTTTTCTCGAAAAGACTGTAAGCAATAGCTGAGTTCCCACATGGCTTTGCTAGTTATCATTTCCAGGTGGGGATTCTAGGTAAGCTTTGTGTCTAGGATTATTCCTAGATATTTTGCTTCTTTGGAATATTCTATTGCAATTCCATTTAACTTAGGAGATGGGATCTGAAGACTCCTTTTCCTAGTAAAAGGAATTATCACTGTTTTATCTGGGTTTATTGATAGTTCCATGTTTTGGCACCATCTGGTAATGATGTTAAAAGCAATTTGCATAAGCTCGGATAAAGCTGATTCAAACTTTCCTTTAACACAGATGACAATATCATCAGCGTATCCTTGGGAATTAAAGATCGTTTACAATGACAGAGTAGAGTGGAGTGAGCTTGATATTATCAGTGCGACATCTGTTAGAAACTAGTATTTCGAAACAAATGTTAAAAGCTTTCGAAACTATCAACGTGAATTGTTGGTGGGTAGCGCGAAGAACTTATATGAGAATGCAAGCTTGAGAAAAGGAGAGAAAATCCAATCTGGTGACTCCACTCTACTCTGTCATTGTAAACGCTCCCTAAAGCCGGCCTTTTGGAGTAAGTTTAATAGCTCATCCACAACTAGGATCCATAGAAGTGCTGATAAAACATCGCCTTGTGAACAGCCTAGTGGCCATGATTGCTGTGGATTCGCCGTTCATGGTAGCTGTTATGTAGCGTTTCTCAAGCATGTTGCTAATCCATCTGACGATACAGGTTCCTATGCCGCTATCTTCGGATACCCTCTTAACCGAGTCTAAGAGAGTGTTATCGAATGCGCCTTGTATATCCATAAAGGAACATATAAGGACCTCCTTCCCCTGTGGGGCTTGCTCGATTATCTCTACCAGACTGCTGAGAGCGTCCTCGGTGGATTTTCCGGATTGATAGGCATATTGATTAGCATTGAGTGGACAGCTTTTGAGGGCCGTCGTCCGAATATGGTTGTCTATTATCTACTTATGTTTATACATTTCTATTGAAAAGACAGAGAGAGGAAAGAGAGTATTGCGTTCTCTGTACCGTGCTTTCCTATACATTTTACAACATTTCGTCCACTAATGGTGGAACTTGGTTCGTAATGGGCCGTCTTACACCATATCGAAAATCTTCCTCCCCCGACCGGCTCTCATCGGCAAAAACTGAAATGTGCGTCCAGTATGCGATATGGTGTAGGACGGCTCAATAAGAATATCATGCATCCTCTGTATCGTGCCTTTTACCTAAGATAGAGGGCGCTAACGATTTGAAAATATCACGATTTCATTACTGCCATGACGAAACTAATACAGTGGCTAAGATTTTCACCCGATATTTATTGAATGTATGAAACACGGCTGGCCATGTTGAGTATCACGTGGGCTGGTTTAGACGGTGTAGTTTTTGCGTCGCGTGATCGGTTATTCTCTTTTGTTCAAGAAGGGAAAAACTTGCTGTGCGTTAACACGGTATAGTTTTTGCGCGGCGCGCACGAAAACAAGAGCAGTTCTTTAATCGCTTATTTCGTCGTCTACGACATTCTTCTCTGGGTAGCGTTCACGTTAACTGGAAATTATTTGGGCTGGTAATATTTTTATTAAATATCTTGCGCATTTTGATAGGTATGTTTATTAACATATAATAATTACATTCAAAACTCAAATAATAAAAAAATTATTTCAATTTTAGACATGTACAAGTTTTCAAAGTCTTGATAACACAACAACAGTTTTTCCACTAATTGGCGGTCCCACCTCACGCTCATTATACTTTTATATTATATATTATACTTTTAAAACAAAAATCTCAATTTAAAAAGAAAAACTTCAAACAACATTTTTACTGTCAATGGTCTAAGGTCTAAGCTTTCACAAATTAAAATCCCGTATTAAAATCATAAAACACAACAATCACATATAACACTTTCACAGCAATGGTCCACACTTCAATAAATGAATATCCCGAATTAACAATTGCACATAATATTTTTCAACGACATCTTTGAATGATCAGCTGATGCTAAAAAAATTTCCTGAACTCCCCCGAATGCAAAAACAAGTGAAAGAGGAATTGCTGAAAATAACAATTTTCGGAACTCGCCCGAATGCATAGAAAATAAGTGAAAGAGAAATTGATAAAAACTTCATGATCGTGCGCGGTGCTCGCTCGATGCTCAGTCGCCACTGACATATAATAAGAATGGACTGAGCCATCCTATCTAATTCCTATAGTCAAAAATGGCACAATTTTTTGCTAAAATCTATTTGTCTCTTTCAAGCTCAAAATGTACACTGAACTGTAACCAATTTTGGAAACAGTACGGCTGTATTAATTGGAATGCATTGGAATTGACATAAAAATTGAGACAAATATATTGTTTTTATACGTCTATCTCTTACAAGCTCAAGGAAATTCGACAAAAAATCTGCAGAGGAGCACATTTTTCAGTAATATTACAAATGTGTTTTTGGGTTAATTAAAACAAGTTTAACTTTCTAAATAATTTTATTTTAATGCAATACTATTTTATAACAACTTTAGTGTTGCCAATCGACAAATAATAATAAATTATGAATCGGTGTGCAATTGTACGAAATAAGGGGTTTTCACAGCCTGTTCAATATTTGTGCCATTTTTGAAGCAAGAACGCTCAGTCCATTCTTATTATATGTCAGTGTCAGTCACTGTTCTGTGCGCGCCCTCCCCCATCTCCGCTCATCCCGCTCTCCTACCATTTTCGTGCGCGGCGCGCAAAAACTACACCGTCTAAACCACCTCTCTCTAAGTACACGCGTTCTAGTTATCGTGAGCACGCACGGGCAGACGGACGCGCAAAAATCAAAATAACTTTAATATAGATGGCACAAGAACTAGATGTCGCATGCAGTACCAAAAAAGAATACAAAATTTATATGGCTGGGTGGTCCATTCCGGAATGGACCACAACATTTGAAATGATGTATACGTCTAGTGATTTTTTGTATCTGAAGTGTTGAGGAAGTCGAACTGCTATTATAAAAACATTTGCTTTCCATTCCATTCCAGAATGCACTACGCATTTCACAATCTGTATACTCTGCTCTGGTATGCTATGCGACATCTAGTTCTTGTGCCATCTATGCTTTTATGCATGGGTATCCAATCCATTTTCCTCTACCATCACAATTTTCGGTGTTATAAACGGAATGACAAACTAATGGTGAATTCTTTTCACCTGAACTGAACCGTAAACTAATAACTTTACGAAATTGAACGAGACTGAGGTTTACTTACGAAAAATTGATATTTTTAGCCTAAATATATAGCACACTCCATAAGAATTATTATCTTCATACTTAATGTTTTCAATTTTAAATTGAAAAAATTGACAAATGGAAGTTGATCTAATTGAAGATTTGTGCCTTCTATTAATTCGCAGTACCCTAATAACATTTTATGTGTTAAATTTTAAAAAAGTTGTAAAGGTGAAAAAATTAACAAATGGAAGTTGATTTAATTGAAGATTTGTGCTTTCTATTAATTCGCAGTACTATTTTTATTCCATTTTAATTTTTACATTGCACTTTTACATTTAGTAATAATTTAATTGTTTGACACATTGCGTTCTTACAGAATGAACGATTCTTACTGCACCTTTACTGACTGCAATTTGACTTTTAAACTTAACGAAAGTACTACTCCATGAGCCAGAATTGAGTTAATGCACCGTTTCGATCCCATACGTACAAATGTCAAATTTGCTTATATGAGACGTACGTGCAATTGGACACATTACACCGAAATGGATCGAAACGGATCGAATCGAAATGGAGAACTTGAGCAAATTTCAACTTTTACGGACGACATAACCTAGAAAAATTACCTGTACAATGTTTGTGTATAACTCAAGATGGATGAAGTAGTTTTTATTGAAGAAATTAAAAAGTATGAAGAGGATGTAAAAAGAAAAGACAAAATCTGGAAAAATTTCAATGAAAAATTTAGTACTGATGGTAAGTTTGAACGGAACAATTGTGCTCATTCACGTAACGGATCGAATTGAATCGGAACGGCGGAATTGTGTTTGCTACTATGGGATTGAGATAGCGTTAAATTTTGCTGGCTGAGATAACTCGATTCTGTTTCCATGAACGGCTTGAGTTGAGTTGACAGATAGAACATTTGATACAAAGTAGCCGGATTTGTGTTGGATAAAACACCCATTCCCCACTATTCTAACACATACAAAAAACCTAACTCAACTCGACTGGTTTCGTGGAGTTAGCATGGATTGAACCAAACTCAACTCAATTCTCGTTCCCATGAGCATTGATATGAATCCAATTCGGATTTAACTCTGCATGGAAAATAGTAAATGTTAATTTGTGTACACCGGCGCGTTCGCTTTTCATAAGTAAATATACTTACGTATACGTCAGCCTTAACTCGTTCGGTTCCTAAACCTAACCCTGGTAGCCCAATCATCATGAGCGCACTGATGAGCTCAGGATAATTGGTTGGATGAATGTAATGCTGAATTTTGTTCTAGCACCGGGACTAAACTCATTTACATACATAATGTTACGTGCAATAGAAAGAGACAACTGGTGACATCTACTGGCAATAAACAACTTCAGGTTCGGAGAATCGATTATGAAATCTACAGGAAAGTTCAGGAATAGAACAAATAGAATAGTCAAGAAGCTTTTGGAATAGAACACTCCAGAATGATCCGGAGAGTTTCTAGGGTATAAGTATAACAGTTGTCACCGCCTAGATAAAAAGAGTCTTGTCTTAGACGTTGCAGTGTTAACAAGTGAAAGTAATAAAGAAGCGAAAGAGTTGACTTGACTTGACTTGCCTAGATAAAAAGAGTCTTGTCTTAGACGTTGCAGTGTTAACAAGTGAAAGTAATAAAGAAGCGAAAGAGTGTAATTAGATTGCGATAATTGAAAGTACAGTGTTAGCGATAATTAGAGTTGAGTTGAATTGATAAAGAACTTATATATTAATTATTTAATATTGTGTTTTAAATAACGAACCAAAGGCCACGCACGCAACAACTGGTGTCAGAAGTGAAATATAATTGAGAAATAAAGTGGTGGCAATTGACTGAAAAATTAAAAGTGTGATTAATTTTGTGGAATTGTGTTAAATTTTAAAAGTTCTGGAAAATAATTTATATTCAACTGTGAATGAATTACTACAGTAATGGGGCGCAAAGTGGAGGAGCTTCGAATACAGGATTGAAAGTGGATCTAGGGAACCGCTCATTACAAACGACAGGTACAAAGAAAGTTCTAGTCGAGCGACTTAGACAAGCTTTGATAGCGGAAGGAAAGAATCCTGAGACATTTGTTTTCGAAGAGAGCTTGGAAGGAACCGAGTTTGAAGAAGAGCCTGAGATGAAAATGGCACAGCTTTTGCGTACTTTAATGAGCAAAATGGAAGCCCGTTTTGATGAACAAAAGAATTCCAATGAGGAACAAAAGAAATCTATGGAAGCCCGTTTTGATGAACAAAAGAATTCTCTCGAGGAAAAAAGGAATTCTCTGGAATCACGTTTAGATGAACAGAAGAAATCTATGGACGAACAAAAGAATTCTCTCGACGAACAAAAGAATTCTCTCGAGGAACAAAAGAAATCTAGGGAAGCCCGTTTTGATGAACAAAAGATTGATTTTGAGGAACAAAAGAAATCTCTGGAAACCCGTTTGGACGAACAAAAGATCTCTCTGGAGAATTGTCTAGAAACTCGTTTGGAGGAACAGAAGACTTTCCTGAAAAACTCATTAGACGAACAAAATTTGAAAATTAAAGGAATCGAGCAGGAAGTGGCGGAAGCTCAACAAAAAGTCACCGAGCAGCTTGACAGTTTTAAATCAGATCTGGAAAGAATAAAGCATCGTCAGCCTCTAAGCGTAGCAACTGAAATATCCGGTGCAGGTAGAATGAAACCTCCCATATTTGATGGACCAAATTCGTGGCATATCTTCAAGAGATAATTCGAGGCAGCTTCAGAGGTAAATAGATGGAATGATGAAGACAAAGCTATAGCTCTGGTGTTAGCACTTCGAGGTCCTGCGTCAGAACTCTTATAAACTGTACCGATTGAAAATCAACGTAATTACGCTTCATTAGTACAGGCGATAGAATTACGTTACGGAGATGAACACATGCAGCAAGTATATCGCCAACAGTTGCGCAACAGGATTCAAACACATGGCGAATCACTACAACAACTGCAGGCAGATGTAGAAAGATTAGCGTGTCTTTCATACTCCAGCGTGAATGCGGATTTTCTCAATGAAGTGGCGACGGAGGCATTTCTGAACGCTATTACAGATCAAAGTTTACAACAAGCGTTAAGGCTAGCAGGAAAGAAATCAACAGCAGAAGCACTAGCCTATGCATTAGTGTATGAACCCGCCAGACAAGCTTCGCGGAGTGCAGTACGAATGAGAGACATTTCGGTGGACGAATGTACTTGTAATAGAATGCAGTCATCCCAGAGCTCACCTTTGCGTGGTATCCTTCGATGCTGGAATTGTAATAGACCAGGACACCTACAAGGAGACTGCAGAAAATGCCGACGAGTGGAATCTCTAGATGAAGAGAGGAAAGTGGAATTGCAAAGATATCGAGCTGAGCAGGAGACTTGCAATAGATTGCAGTTATCACTGAGCACCCCTTCACGTAGTGTTCTACGATGTTGGGATTGTAATAAATTGGGACACCTTCAAAGCGGCTGCAGGAAACGCCGTCGAAAGGAATCAACAGAAAAGAAAGGGAGAGAAGAATGTCCAAGTTGGCGAGCTAGAGAGCAAACTATTCTTAGGGAGACTAGAATCCAACCTTATGGCTCTGAGAGCCAACACAGGAAAGGACGTATCCATGGAAAAGCAGAAGCCTTGGTACAACGTCAATGGGAACCTGAATGTAAGCATTACGGCTGGGAGAAAGGAAATGAGAAAACAGCTACTATACAGTTGGGAACTGTGGAGCCACAGGTTGGGACATCGAGAGTTTGCGAACAGCGCAACGAGAAGATCCGGACATATCGCGTATTCTTGCTTGGAAAGCAGACATAGAAAAACCAGAATGGAAGGATATTTCGAGGATGAGTGAAAATCTGAAAAGCTACTGGGCTCAATGGAATTCTTTTCATGTTGAATGTGGTATATTAAAACGCAAGTGGGAAGCACCTAACGGTAAATCGTTCCGAATGCAAATAGTCGTACCGGCATCAAAGGTCAACGATGTTCTAGGTAAAATGCATCGTGGAGCATCTGGAGAACATTTGGGAGTGAATAAAAAAAGGATGCTCTCCAAAATCACAACAACAGTGGGAGGGACCGTATTCAGTAGTAACTAGAATAAATGACGTAGTATACAGGATTCAACGTGGTACAGGTGGACCACCTGTTGTTCGGGACGAACAAATTTAAGAAGGGGGCAGTGTTACGTGCAATAGAAAGAGACAACTGGTGACATCTACTGGCAATGGAGAGTAAACGAATTCAGGTTCGGAGGTTCGATTATGGAATCGACAGGAAGGTTCAGGAATAAGAATGAATAGAACAGTCAAGAAGCTTTTGGAATAGAACACTCCAGAATGATCCGGAGAGTTTCTAGGGTATAAATATAACAGTTGTCACCGCCAAGAAAAAAGAGTCTTGTCTTAGACGTTGCAGTATTAACAAGTGAAAGTAATAAAGAAGCGAAAGAGTGTAATTAGATTGCGATAATTGAAAGTACAGTGTTAGCGATAATTAGAGTTGAGTTGATTAAATGAATGTTTGTGAACTTTATATGATTAGAGTGTAATAAAGAACTTATATATTAATTATTTAATATTGTGTTTTAAATAACGAACCAAAGGCCACGCTCGCAACAATATATACTTCGCATTCATATGTTGAGCAATTCAATGATTGCCCTTGTGAATAAATCAAATCCCTCATCGCTGAGCGTAATCATGATTCTCATTGGTTAGTAAATTAAATACTTCATCGCTGAGCGTAATCATGATTATCAGGGATGATAAAGTTTTTAAATTCAGAAAATAACAGATTTTGGATTAACACGCATGTCATCCGCATATGCCTGCACGAAAGTGTAACTATGCTGTTGTATTTTCGTGGAGGGATACGACAAGCAATTGCAAACATAAAGGAATATTATTATTGCAATGGGGCTAATATATGTACCCATTACAAATATCATCAGCAAATTGGTTATTTTTTATCCTTTTTTTCTAAGTAGGGATATACTATCCATAAAAATATGAAAAACTACTTACCATAGATAAAGAAATACTTAAACTTAACTGGAACTGGACGACTTCAATTACACTTCACTTTAAATTAAATTAAATCACCTTCGCTTCTCACAAATGAATGAAGAAGAAAGATAAAATTCAGTCCGCACTTCGAAGGCGCATAGCAAAAGACAAAGAAATTTTTTAGCGCAGCACCATTTATCTCCCTTTCACTCGTACATTAGATGCACTAGACCTACATATCAGTATCCATACCAATTATTGATGAGCTGACAGATGAGTTGGCGAAGAGCCTCATCGAGGCGCTCAGTAAAAAAGTAAGCTGTCGTACGACCACATAATGTACACTCACATTGTCGTACTTGTCTAAAAAGTTGTGTTAATGAACAGACGTGCCCCGGCCCGCACCGGTACTAAAATTTTGTATACTAATGAGCGTTGTCTACCAAGCAAAGAGTTTTCTTCACCCCACTGACACAGAACTGGTTCCGAATGTATGCTCTTCACAGCGGTTCTATGTTCGGTGTCTGCACCGGTTTTGAATCTTGTTCCATGAAAATTTGTGGTTACGGTTCGGAGCTAAACGTCAAATCGGAAGTATTTATAATTAAAGTGGGGATGTGTGGAATTTCGTGAAAATTCAATTATTTTATTGAAGTGGTTTATTTATTTATTAAAATCATAAAGGATGAACATTTTCGTATATTCTACTTTCTTGCATTCTTTTCAGCTTGTCCCTGTTCGGGAAAGGGCGAAGTTCGGTGTAGATCTGACAGATTCTGCTTCAGTTCAGTGCCTGTTTGGTTTTGTTGAAAAGAATTTACCATTTGTATACTCCAAGATATATAGAATATAAGTTACTCCCATTACGAATCACGTTCCGCCATTAGTGACGAAATATCGTGAAAATGTATAAGAAAGCACGGTACAGAGAACACAATACTCTCTGCGCCCTTTCTGTCTTTTATATAGAAATGTATATATGGCGTAGACATTTGACGGAACTCAGCATTTCACGAAAAGTCTAGACACTTCATGAAAAGTAGGCAGATAGTGCACCGGTTTTGACTTAGCCACTTTTTACATTATGTGGCTTAAATTTTTACTCAATTCATGAAATGCTAAAAGCGTTTACGCCGATACCGTAATACCACCCTATATAACCAAATACTAGTAGTGGGAGATGGGTGGTGGAGGGGGAGGTCGCACCCAGGGCTGCGATACCCAGCGGGAAATTTACCGTGCATGACAGTGAGCATGCATGTATTCATCAAGGAATATTTCTGAAAAGGTACTAATGAAAAATATGTGCATAAGTCCTGCAGAAAAGTAGCTATACTTAATTTTCAGAACAAAATTCATGTTCAGACAAGCATGTTGGAGAGAAAAATGTTTTGATTTTTTCTTTGGAATTGAATAATATGTCATCTGCTTAAAATTCGTTGCAGTAGTCCCTTTTCTGATATTTAATTCTGGGAAAAATTTGAAGTAATTGAGTGAGTAATGTTGGACCGAGCATGTTCGTGAGTAAGATTTTGGATTTTTTCCTTAGAATTGGATATTGTTCGGGTAAAATTTCTTGCAGTATCTTCTTTTACATTTCATTCGGAGATAAATTTGAAAGCAGGTGGTCGATAAGTGCAAGTGGAGCAAAATATTTAATTAAAAAGTGAGAAAAACCAAAAGTGAAAAGTGAATAAACAAAGCGTAAGTGTTTTTTAATAATCTTAGATTTTGTTTGGTAATAAAATAAATCACTTGAATAAATACAATCCATAATTTACAATGCATAATTTAATACTTGCAGATCATAATGGCCACAAATACGCCAACATTTGAACAAAAAAAAATTGGAAAGGGGTTGCTGCGTCGTTGCGACGCCACTTTACATTTACAAGGCAAGAAATCTGGGTTGAAAACGCAAATAGTATCTGAATTAAAAGGTTAGTATATTATTAACATACATTTTATATAAAATTCATTTCGACTAATTTTAGAACATATAACCAAGGAAATAGACCCGTTAAAAAGTAAAACTAGTCACGATTTGCTTATATAGGTATTTGTATTTCATTTGTTCATTTTTAGACCAAATCAGAAAAATTATGATGGCCAATGCCGAAATCAAAGTATTTTTGAAAGAAATAAATAAGAAAAAAGAAGAAAAGCTAACCACCCGTATTAAGTTCCCCATTGAAACCAAAGAAGATTTGATTAAATTGGATAAAGAGATCTCCGAGAATGAAGATTCTTACGTAAATTTCCAACATATATCTAAATTATATAGAATAAACCCACCTAAAATAATTCCTAGATTTATGCTGTGAAATCCATGGTAAAAGTAGGTGGAATCGTCAAAAATTTCAACAAAATATTAGGGAGTAAAATAATACTTAATTATAACTATGATGGCCAAAAAGGAAAAGAAGCTTTTAAGGAATTCAAAAATGTCAACAGTGTTCAGTAAGTTGTCATTTTTTAATATAAGATTGTCTTTGCCTACATATTAATACTTGCTTTAATTTTTGCAGAAGCGCTAATGACGGATGGCTTTAGAGAGACTGACTTTGTCAAGGACATGAGGCAAAGTTTTCGAACTCATAAGAATAGGCACTTTAAAAATGAGGCCATCAAAAGAAAAAGAAGCCAAATGTAATGTTGGAGCGTATTTCATTTACCATACACATTTTATAATCTACTTTTTTTCAATTTTTTTTTATAATAAGGTATGAGTGTGTTACTCTTTTTTTTCATTATAAAGTGAATTGTTTTTATTTATGAAAATTGTTAATTTCTTCTTCCTATTTATCCGAAATTCACTCCTTGTTGATTTCTTTGATGATTGTTCTTCCATATTTTGTTTGATGATTGTTCTTCAGCATTTTCTTTGATGATTGATCTTCCATACTTTCTTTGATGGTTGTTCTTCAGTATTTTCTTTGATGATTGTTCTTCGGTGGTTTCTGCGATGATTACTCTTCGGTGTGCTAATGAACGACGGTACACCGAAGATTTATTTGAAGCTTGTTTTTCGATACTTTCTTTGATGACTGTTCATGAACTTTTTCATCGACACATACTCCTACAGAAAGGCATCACTACCCTGCCTAGGACATCATGTGTAAAATTCATCGAAGTTTTCGTGCAGAAATGGGTCGATGATAGCTGCCAAAGGTGCAATACGGCTTCGATGCGGTATGCAATCCCTTTCCCGCTGGGACACACACCCACACACACATACACACACACACCCACATCCACACACATGTGCACACATATACGCACATACACGCGCCGAGCGTGTATGTGTGTGTATGTAAAAAAATTGTTGCTTGCGATTTTACCAGCACTAAAATTTGTATGGAAATGTCACATTTTACTCGAACTCGATACTAGGCTTTAACAGACGAAATAAGTGAGAGTAACAATAACAGCTGTCAATAGATTATAAAATAAAAAAAAATATTCAAAAGAAGGCTGTATGTGTGCATATGTGTGTGTATGTGGGTGGTTGTGTATGTGTGGTGTGTGGGTGTGTGTGTCGCAGCCCTGGGTACGACCTCCCCCTCCACCACCCATCTCCAACTACTAGTATTTGGTTATATAGGGTGGTATTACAGTATCGGCGTAAACACTTTTAGCATTTGATGAAGTGACTAAAAATTTCAGACACATAATGTAAAAAGGGGCTAAGTCAAAACCATTACATTATTTGCCTACTCTCCATGAAGTGTCTAGACTTTTCGTGAAATGCTGAGTTACGTCAAATGTCTACGACATATACATTAGTCACGAAATTACGTCAGAGAACATGTGCCAAAGTTTTAATGGGAATACCTTGTATTCTATATACTTTGAGTATACCCTTTAGATTTCATCTAGGGTATAAATATATATCTTTCTGCTTTATAATTATTGGTGCAAAAAGATTTTCAATATGCACAACAGAAACAGAAGAATATACGAAGGTTTAAATCTGATCCGATTTGTTAATTTGAGAAATGTCAGAAGTTTCTTATTTTCAATGGCAGTACTATATTCCTCTTACCCACGGTACAGAGAATACACAAGTATTCTCATTAAATTTTGACACATGAGCTTTGAAGTATTTTCGTCCACTAATGTATATATTATTGTATTGTTAAGAGTAGGGGAGCCTAGGCCTCCAGGACCTTACGGACACCGCGACCATAGTTGATCTATTGTGCCTTCCATTAGAGAGAGACAAGTGCTCCTCCAGCGATTTGCAGCCTTAGACCTGCAAGTGCTGGACACTCACATATAACATGCATGGAGTTTTCATTTTCCTCATCGCACAGTCGACACAGTTCACTGTCGGATTTGCCAGTAGTCTTCAGGAAGAATTTCTTCGCCTGCCTCATACCGGGCCCGATACGCTAAAAGAAGATACAGTTGGCTGTTTTCCCACTTAGCAGTGCCCCCCTAAAGTGGCTTTTGTTAGGCCAAATGTCGGGTAGGGACCAGTATACGGACATTCAGCTCTGGTTTTAGCCAGTTCGTACGCTTTTTCATTACCGTCAGCTCCTTCGTGTCCAGGGGCCCAAACCAAGGTTACTTTGTTGTCCCTAGACAGTACTTGGAGTTTCGAGTAGCAGCTCCAAACTAGTTTCGACTCAAAGGCTTGAGAGGAAAGAGCTAGGAACCCAACTTGGCTGTCTGAACAAATGTAGATGTTGGAGTTCGTAGAGCCCTTATTTAGGCTTTCCTGAGCTCCAACATCTATAGCATAGACTTCCGCTTGAGAAATTGAAGGTGAGGCACCAAACGGAATGGATAGTTCCCCTTCTGGACCAACCACCCCTGCACCTGTTTTCCCGTTACGGAAGCTGGAGTCCTCTGTCTAGTATGTAGCTGCTTTCATTATTGGTTACTTTGTAACCTCTTTAAAAGAAAGTCTCTTGGCCATAGTATCTGTTAGAGCTTCTAGGTCGTTAATGTTGACCTGCTAGAAGATACTGAGATGACCCATCTTGGAGGAAATGCACTCATCTGGCCTTTTCTTTTGAAACATCCTAGCCACTGCTTCCTTCTGAATAAAGAGGTAGGCTGTACGCCAAGAATGGCTTCAAGTGTCCATTGAGGACATGAAGTAAAGGCACCAATGGCGCCTAAACATGCCATCCTTTACACCTTATCAAAGATTCTTCTGGTGGTTGCCAGCAATGTTTTAGGCCACCACACATTTGCCCCATAGAAAGTATGGATCTGACTATGCCCTGGAAGATACATAAGGTCATTTTGGGGTTCAAACCCCACTTTTTCTCGAAAAGACTGTAAGCAATAGCTGAGTTCCCACATGGCTTTGCTAGTTATCATTTCCAGGTGGGGATTCTAGGTAAGCTTGGTGTCTAGGATTATTCCTAGATATTTTGCTTCTTTGGAATATTCTATTGCAATTCCATTTAACTTAGGAGATGGGATCTGAAGACTCCTTTTCCTAGTAAAAGGAATTATCACTGTTTTATCTGGGTTTATTGATAGTTCCATGTTTTGGCACCATCTGGTAATGATGTTAAAAGCAATTTGCATAAGCTCGGATAAAGCTGATTCAAACTTTCCTTTAACACAGATGACAATATCATCAGCGTATCCTTGGGAATTAAAGATCGTTTACAATGACAGAGTAGAGTGGAGTGAGCTTGATATTATCAGTGCGACATCTGTTAGAAACTAGTATTTCGAAACAAATGTTAAAAGCTTTCGAAACTATCAACGTGAATTGTTGGTGGGTAGCGCGAAGAACTTATATGAGAATGCAAGCTTGAGAAAAGGAGAGAAAATCCAATCTGGTGACTCCACTCTACTCTGTCATTGTAAACGCTCCCTAAAGCCGGCCTTTTGGAGTAAGTTTAATAGCTCATCCACAACTAGAATCCATAGAAGTGCTGATAAAACATCGCCTTGTGAACAGCCTAGTGGCCATGATTGCTGTGGATTCGCCGTTCATGGTAGCTGTTATGTAGCGTTTCTCAAGCATGTTGCTAATCCATCTGACGATACAGGTTCCTATGCCGCTATCTTCGGATACCCTCTTAACCGAGTCTAAGAGAGTGTTATCGAATGCGCCTTGTATATCCATAAAGGAACATATAAGGACCTCCTTCCCCTGTGGGGCTTGCTCGATTATCTCTACCAGACTGCTGAGAGCGTCCTCGGTGGATTTTCCGGATTGATAGGCATATTGATTAGCATTGAGTGGACAGCTTTTGAGGGCCGTCGTCCGAATATGGTTGTCTATTATCTACTTATGTTTATACATTTCTATTGAAAAGACAGAGAGAGGAAAGAGAGTATTGCGTTCTCTGTACCGTGCTTTCCTATACATTTTACAACATTTCGTCCACTAATGGTGGAACGTGGTTCGTAATGGGCCGTCTTACACCATATCGAAAATCTTCCTCCCCCGACCGGCTCTCATCGGCAAAAACTGAAATGTGCGTCCAGTATGCGATATGGTGTAGGACGGCTCAATAAGAATATCATGCATCCTCTGTATCGTGCCTTTTACCTAAGATAGAGGGCGCTAACGATTTGAAAATATCACGATTTCATTACTGCCATGACGAAACTAATACAGTGGCTAAGATTTTCACCCGATATTTATTGAATGTATGAAACACGGCTGGCCATGTTGAGTATCACGTGGTACGGAATTATACGATTGTACTAAAGATATTTTTATATTACATAATTTTTTATTTATATTAATTCCAGCAATCATTAGCAAAATATAACACTTTAATATACAAATTAAAGTTTCTATAAATTGTAATTGCAAGTGATCAGCAAAAAATATTACATAAAAAAAAACAATACTTAATAAAAATTAAGCTTTCAGGTAATTATAACTTTCATTAAATACTGTAATTTCTATTTACTATGATATCCATTGTACTTTGTCAAGGCTGTTACCATATAATTTATATTAAATTTTTTTTTGAATTTTTCATAAATTGTGATACTGTGACGTGTCGCAGCGTAAGTGTCAAAATAACTACTAGGCATAGCTTGTTACTCTATATACTGTGCCCTTAGATTATATATCAAATCCTAATAAAATCCCGTGGTTTATAATAAATACATTTTGAATTTGAATTTGAAATCAGGATATATTCAAAACCCTCGAGAAACACTTCGCAGCAGGACACATGTCGAGCCAACCATACCCAGAAAATATCTTTTTCGAAGCGCTCTCTTAATATATGTATGTACATATAACACAGCTATATAAGGAAATATCGTTTCACTGATTTAATACATCAGCTAAATACATGAGAAAATATGACTTTATGCATCTGAAAGCAGAAGAGGAATTTTCATTCTTGAATACCTAGTCAGTTGAAATGTGTGGTTTCGTTTAATTAATAAATTGTTGTCAATATTGTTTTTTTCTTTTTCTTTAGCAACATGCCCTTACAAGTTTACAATCAAATAGAGCGCATTCAGAACAAAAAAAAATTAAATCTTGAATAATTCCCTCTGCATTCTCTGTAAACCCTCCAAGTTCCCTAGAACTCCAACTGAGCGCTCCCCTTTGTGGACATGCAAGGGCAATTTATCGTATACGACAGAGCTCTGATTGGCTGCAGCAATATGGTTGTCGCTGAACAAAAATGATACAAAAATTTTTCCCAGGAGTTTGGTGCGATTTTCACCTTAACCTCAATTCCCATATATAGGCTGGGGCTGGTCGCACAGCCTTAGCTTCATTGGATATTGTTTAAAAGAGAACCTTCAAGCTCATTGGCGATATGGCAATAACTTGTCATATTGACTCACTCGAGCACCACCGCAATGTTGGATGCCTTTCGCTCATTAGATTTGTTCGATGAAAACACCGTGTAAATCTTCCCTTACAGTTTTCCCCAAATTTACCCGCGGTTTTGTGGCACTCATCGAACAAGTTTTTAAAACACCGGGTAAAACTAATGTAATGACATTTCTCTGACAGTTCTCCTGAGCATAATTTAACTTCTAATTTCCAGTGATTTGTTTATAAAATAGATGAAATAATTAAAAATTTAAGAATAAAAAAATATTAAAATGCGGAAAAAATATTTCCCAGCTTTTTCTTAATTACATATTCTTTTATTACCTTTTTTACATAGATATTATCGCCTTTTCTGTAACTTTACTTTGAAAAAATGACAATTGGTTCATCTGTGACCAGATATATGTACTCCATTATTTCTGCAAGAAACAGTTGTGCTGCACTATTTTCACTTTTATCATCAGATGTTTTGTCACTAGATATAAAATTACTGTTTGGATGATCAAAATCAACAGAAATGATTTTCTCTATCCCAGTGGCTTCTTTCCGAGCCACTATTAAACCCTTTCCTGACATCTCATTTAAGAATTTAGAGAATTTCTTATATGTTGTTTGCTTCAAACCTACCTGCTTGGTAGCTGCAGGGATAACGTGAAGTCTATAAAAATTACTTGTTAATAATGGCAAAGAAACATTTTTACGATCAAATTTCTTACTAGAAAGGCAAATCTTAAGATTTCATCCATGTTCTTCGACCTTAATCGCCTCCTCAAATATTTCCTTATAATTTTTATTCGAATTTCCTATGTGCATATTATCGATGGGTATTTTGTCATCTAATTTCTGATCCAACTTCCTTATATAATCTGAATTTGGTATGAGCTCCACGAATTTTTCACTTTTATATTACATACATCACTCAACCGCAATCACCGAACAAATAAATCCATGTGACAGCTCACAAATGACAAATGTCAAACGTTTACCCCTAGAAATTTTTAGTGTAAGTTCGGGGCACGAAATCAGAAACACCGGGCTTTCATCGAACAAGTTTCTGTAACCCCGTGTAAGCCCAGGGTTTTCAAAAAACAAGATAGTACAGCCCGGTGTACCCTGGGCTACCCGGTGTTTTCATCGAACAAACCTCTTTATCGCTACATGCATTGTCAATGCTTTTACCCTTCAAATTACTTTCGGCCGTACAATATAATTTCGTGATGCTATTTATCCCGAACAGTGAGAATGTGTAAGAGTTTATCATCTTCTGTTTTTCTTCCGGCATAAAATCTGCGGAACTTTAAGGGCGACATACATCGGCACCTCCGCTACTCTCCTCATATCCCCTAATCCTTTTCCTATCTCCTTCCTGCCATGCTGTGCTTTGCATCATAGGGTATCCCGTGTGCTTGGCTTAATATAAAATAGCAAAAAACATTTTTGTTGTTTACATTTGTAATCGGATGCCAAAACTTCGCAGTGATGTCGAAATTTACTATAATATGTCAATACTCGTATATAAATATAAAAACATAAATACATGTAAATTTCACACTAATATCTCTTTGCAACCTCAAAATTAAACAAACTAAGTTGAGGACGCTGTCAACCTTGTGAACGTATCGCGCGATAGAAACCAGTCGCAAATAGAGATAGACCTATACGAAGAGCAGGACGTCACTAAAAAAATCGCACGGTATCGTATCGTGATCGTGAACAGGGGTCAAATGTTAAAAAGATATAAACGAGGCGAGGATAACGTGGGTAAAAGAGCCCATCGCTTTCGAAGGAGCGCCCTTGCCTTCGTCTTTGAGCGTTTCTATTTCTAATTTGGTACCTAATAACGTAATAATGGTAGATCAAGTAAATAAATTTGTACTAGAGAATGGAAGGTCTTGAGGTGGAAGAGGAAGTGACCGAAACAAAACCAGTAAGAACGTTGTGGTTAAATGTATTTGAGATTTGATAGGGAAATAAATACCAAAATTATGATATTATTGCAATTTGTAACAAAGATCAGACATTTTTTCTGTTTATTTTGAAAACTCATTTTGAAGACATGTGTTGTGCGCTTAGGAATACGGCTATTCACATATAATATTTATTTTGTTTCATTTTCTGTATTATGTATATGGGTCATTCCACGCAAAATTGTCCAAAAGTATTACATTTTTCGCAGATCACAGATTCTTTTCAAACTTAGCATTTTTGAAGAACAGACTGATTTTTAGCATGCCTTCGTCCATACTTAGCGAGATACGTGAATTCAAAGTTTTTTTAAATGTCGTTGTAGAGTGTGGTACCCTTAAAGGTCTATAACTCCGGAAGTAACTAAATGAATTTAATGAATTTGGTATCATTTTAAAGGATATGAACTGAACGTCTTCTTGAATTTATTATTTATGGTAGGTGTGCACCTGCACAGGAAAGAAAACAAACAAATTTGGAGCTACGTAGGGGAACCCCGGGGCGGAATGGGAAATTGGTGGGGTGCTCGCTATAGGCGGACAAAGACGCGCCTCATGCACAGATTTCAGTTCGCTGTGCTGCACTCTATATAGAGTGGTAGCTGTCACAGACAGAAAGTTCTTAGTTTGGATTTTACCGAAGGCCGGAAAAAAGCTTGCAAACTCCAATTTTCGCTATGTGACATCAAGGAAAATTACACTATACACATGTTTGTTTCAACATGCTGTTGACTCATTAAAAGTTTGGTGATAACTCAAGGCTAACAAATATAATAATGGCCATAATACTGGTGTTTCGAAAAACGTTACGTGGGGCACAATGGGCGCGTTCACTGCCACCAAAATAGTGACTTTATGTCGGCTACGAGTCACTATCGAGCGTTCACTCCGCCAAATTTTGACAGTAAACGACTACGCTTGACTACACCAATCGCTCACTCTGCACTTTGAATGTACCAAATATAATAGTCGACTACATTCGACTACGCTCAGGATAGTCGATCGTGAACGCGCCCAATGACTGGGGCACAATGGCGTATACCCCATTCCGCCCCTGACAATATTTGTACATCTCTCAGATTAATAAGCAGAATTTTTCATCATGCATCTGTGAACTATGTCAATAATTGGTACCCCATTGTATCCCGGGGGTGGGACAGAATATAAATTTTCTTCTTTCATTTCAGACACTGATTTTGGATAATATTTATTAATTTACATAAGTTTAGCTTTAGTTTCTTTATAGAGAAAGATGTAAATAAACGTGCAAATTGACAGATAATGGTGTTATTTCTGTAAAAATCTCCTCAATTGTAATCAAAGCTTAGCTACCCCATTTCGCCCCGGGTTCCCCTACATATGTACATATTATGAGCAGTCCATGTTATGTAAGTATACCAGTGATATCATAGATGGCACAAGAACTAGATATTGCATGCTATACCAGAAGAGAGTATACAGATTTTAAAATGGGTAGTGTATTCCGGAATGGACCACAATATGCTTTAGAGCGTGTCGAGAGCAAATGTTTGTTTAACAGCACTTTTGTATTTATTTGATCGACCTCCTCAACACGGCAAATGCGAGACATATAAAATTTATATATTCTGTTCTAGTATTAAATGCGACATCCTAGTTTTTGTGCCAGATATGGTGATATATATTAGCAAATTAATGTTCACAAATCGTATTCATCCAGCGCTTTTTTGGGTTTTTGGTAAAGTGGAACTAAAGGGGATATACATATGTATGTAATATGTATAAGCTGGTTTAGAGGGTATAGCTTTTACACGCCTCGCACGAAACTGTAGAGGTAAGGGAGGTGCTCGGTGTTGCCCCTCGCACCCTTCTTTGCAATCCAATTACGTGCGCGGCTAAACCAGCTCTATGTATGTAAATCGACAATAATTTTAGAAATAACACTTCGCATCAATAGTTTTCTATTAATTTGTTTAAATTGATAATATTCCAATTGTTCATATTTTCGTTATAAGTAAGTAAAGCACAGATTACTAATTGATACAATCATGAAACTTTCAGTGTTCCCAATTAGCTAGCAATAAGTCAGTTCAGTTCTTTCCATATGCATACATATGTACCTACAGTACAGTGAAGTAGCAATTAAATTCAAATATACCAAATGGGAAACCGGAAGTTGCTCTAAGATCTTTGAAAATGTGGTCTAAAACTTCTATACTCAAATACTATACACGGCAAAAACTTTAAGCCAACTTAAAAATCAACTTTCCGCCATGGTTTACCTAGGTACTATCCGAGCCTGCGTAAATATATAAAAAACGCCGGTCTTCGCCCAGAGCAACTGTACCACGCATGTGCTTCATATTTTAGCGTAATAAATTTTTTTACAATGAATAGCGCAATAAAGCTTAAGCACAGTGTAGTGTACATAGCTGAAATCGAGCAATGTTATGTTTTGACAACAGCACAAATTGAGACTCCTCCCTCATCTTCAATCTCATTCACCGACTCTGACCGTGAATCAAAACTACAATACGTCACGAATCCAACGCGATGTCTTACTACAAAGTTGTCAGGAATCTCGGTCGGTAGCGAAGATGACTCACTTTGAATTTGTAACAAAAGGCCGCAAGTAGGAGATGAGGAATTCCAATAATTTCCGGATATATTCGCAAAAGCAAAGCAAGTATTTGCTGAAACTCGTTTGACTTCGACTTTGTGAAGTTTTTTCATTTAATTAATCCATTTTCAACAGTGGTCGTGCGTGTTAAGTGATTAAACGTGAAGCTGTTGCTTTTTTGTGTATTGTGGTAAATTTTAATACTCTACTCATTAGGTCAGTTAAGTGCATGGAAATGGATCATATTCATAACCACTATTATGCTTATAATGTTGGACGCAGCATTGTGTTTCATGAATCTAACTCTAACTCCCTGGATTTATTTCAAATACAGCATTGTCAGAAAAATAAGGTAAGTGGAAAAAAAATATTTTTTGTTCAGTTGTGTACAAGGAACTTTACAATAGGGCGGATGTCCTACTTTCTGTACAATTATTTTTTTTTTCGTCTTTGTTTTAAATATATTTCATAAATAATTACTCCTTAAACATATGTACATAAGTATGTAGGGATTTCATTTTTCAATATTATTTGTAACTTTCTGTGATGCTCACTGATAATGAAGTGTTGTGTTCTTTTTATACCCTAACTAAAATCAAGGGACACACCTACCTACTAAGTTTGTGTCTGACTGCCTGTTTGAAAACGGATGGCAGCATTTTTATAAAAATCTTTAACCCGAGTTCAAAAATGACTAAAGCCCAATTCAGAATCGGCGCAGCATGCTTCAACGCAGCATGTAGCAGCTGTGATGCAAGGTTTGATATCAGGCTGAACCACAATAGAAGTAAACGTAAGTACATTTACTTACGTAAAGCGAACGCGCCCTTTAATTTAACAGGCGTACACAAATTAACTTTAACTCGTGTGAGGGGAACTTTCGTTAAATTTAAAAGTCAAATTGCAGTCAGTAAAGGTGCGGTAAGAATCGCTCATTCCGTAAGAACGCGATGTGTCAAACAGTTAATTTATTACTAAATGATTAAAAGTGCAATGTAAAACTTAAAATGGAATAAAAATGGTACTGTGAATTGATAGAAAGCACAAATCTTCAATTAAATCAACTTCCAATTGTTAATTTTTTATACTTTTACCACCTTTTAAAATTTAACACATAAAATGTCATTCGGGCACTGCGAATTAATAGAAGGCACAAATCTTCAATTACATCAACTTCCATTTGTTAGTTTTTTCACTTTTACCACTTTTCAAAATTGAAAACATTAAATATCAAGATAATAACTCGTACGGAATGTGATATATATTTAGGCTAAAAGTATCAAATTTTCGTAAGTTAACCTCAGTCTCGTTCAATTTCGTACAGTTATTTACGTCTATTGTGGTTCAGCCTATCATGGGATCATATGGCGCAATTCGCAATCGGCGCAGCATGCATCATGATGCAAGAGCTTGGAAAATTTTAAAAATTGATGCATGCTGCAACAGTTCTGCCAACATACTGAGGCAAAAAATAAATTTCAAATCTTATTTATCTCATATTTCCCCCGGTTCTATTATTTTTAAAAAAAAGCGACTAAATTAAAATTATGCACAATATAAAAACTCGTTATTAAGGTGTTATGTTTATAAATAATTGTGAATTATAAAAAAAGTTAGCATTACAAAGTTTCCTACACTGCTTGCTGCGCCGATTGTGAACTGGCCGCCAAAATCTTTGCAGCATGCATCATGATGCATGCTGCGTCGATTCTGAATTGGGCTTAAATCGGGCAACTTACTCGTCAATCGTTCTTTTAATACCCTAGAGATGAAATCGTAGTGTATACTAAGAGTGTGTTCAACTTTTGGCTATAGCTGGCTATTATTGTCTGTTAATGAATAAGTCGCCCTTTGCTATCCACAAATAATAGACTTCCGAAATTTTGTAGTTTACTTGACGGCACAAATTAAACAAATAAACGTCAAGCTACCTTTGCTTCACCTCTAGAGCACAAACCAATTTGGCTATAGCCGGCTATAGCCAAAAGTTGAACATATTAATTTTGCCATTCCTTTTGTAATGCATAGAAATAATGATGGTAGAGCAAAATGTATTGGAGACCCATGTATAAGGTATTTTGCATGTCCGTCTGTCCGTCCGCCCATCTGAGTCTGTCCGTTTACTTAGATAGCTGAAACTTTGCACACGGCCTTTTTAAAAAAGTTTGAAAATGGTGAAAATCGGGTAACTCCTTCGTACGATTACCATACAAAAATTTCGTTTTTCATTATATATTTGGACACTGTCTGAGAACGCATCACGTAGTGAAATGAAATTTCGTACATGCGTTTTCATAGAAATAGTTATTAAAGCTAAAAAAAAATAAAAAAAATCGGGCAACTGGTTCATGGTGCTGCCGTACAAAAACTGATGTTTTTATTATGAAAACAATCAGTCCTAGATGTTTTTATTGTACAGAAAAGTTCTTCAGAATATAAAATCTTATGAAATTGACTATCCGACGAACCGTTCTAGAAATAGATCCGGAAAACCACTTAACAATCAAAATTACACAAAAGGATGGGTGGCCATGCGAAATGACATACAGTTCATCTAGAGGTTATCGTAGGAATTGGTCTTATTGTTAGACCAAGTAGTAGTAGTAGTAGTAGTAGTAGTATCATGTACTCCGGAGTATACAAAATCTACTAATATGCCATGTCAAGGAATCTGAATGGCGTGAAAACTATACTGCAATGTGTAAACAATAACTTGTTTTATCAAGAGTGAGAAATCTGTAACGAATATACATACTTGGTTTTTTTTAGCTCTTAGTGCCAAAAGAAAGTCTAAGTTTCAAGATTTTCAAAGGGAATTCAAAGTGAAAACGCATAAAATTTTAAAACACTTCACGCTGTGTAAGCAGCCGCTACTTCACATTGTTTTCTTTTGAAAATTCAGAAACAGCAAATTCGAGAAATGCAGAATAAATTTTTATATTTATAACTAATCAGTATAATAAAGTATATTTTTATTTTCTATCGTTGGTATGTACTGAAAAAACAGCAATTCATTTCTTGCAAAAATCAATTTAACTAACATCTCTTTTAATTTTGGTGTTGATTTTGGAAGGAAGGAGTATCATTTGCGTGCCGATTGATTTAATGTTCTTTGAAATTAAATTTGAGAAATATATTGATTTAAGTATGCAATCTGAAACGTAATTTATATCAATCTACGTAATAAAACAAAATATTTTGAATATTAAAAAAAAAAAAAAAAAAACTGCCTCCAAATTAAAAAAAGATTTAATTTTTTAGATCCAAAAACATCATTATTGAAATATTTAGATCCGTTTGAGTTTTTTACCGGAGAATTACCTTCAATTAAAAACCTTGTAAACGCTTTTCCTCATAAAGAATTGATACTGAAATCTAAAATGCCCCAGGCGTTCACTTATCGGAGAAAAGGTTATTAGTTCGAAATACTAGGATGAACATATTGTCAATATTGTCAAATGTTATAGGAAAATGAGTATAATTATCTCACTAATTTTACGTTAAAATTGTGTACATTGCAACATAGCAGAGAGACTTTTCTTTCAGTTGAATTTTCGAAAAACTAAAAAAACGAATCGTAAGACTGCACAGAACACCTGCGAGTTCATTATTCAGAGAAAAATTTCTTTTTGACCAGATGTTAAAAAAAAATTTTGACAAGTCGCAAAGACAGAAAAGGTTTCTAGTCCCTGGTCAAAACCATCAGAAATAACTTCAGCAGTTGCTCTACTTAACAATGATGAAGTGGATGCTGACTTCTTGGATAAAGCTTATATTTTGGCTGCTAGATTCATTTCAAATCCCCGTCTTCCACCCACTTCACGGACACCTGTTTTGCAACTCCCATGTGAATGTGTACTATAGCCAATACACATCCAAACGAGAGATGTATTCAAGGTTCTTAAGGAGATCAACGTGGTTTTTAGCCCGGTTAATTAAAAGTTGTGCCCCATCCTTAGTTAAACCCTGTGCAAACTGTTCTACTTGTCTTATTCGACAGGAATATTTCCAATTACTTGAAAACTAGCTGACGTTCAACCTATTTTCAAGAAAGAAGAGGGTAGCGATCCCTCAAACTAGCGACCAATCAATTGCAATCACTTCGATTGTTTCAAAGGTTTTTGAATCTATCATTTACTCCAAATTAATGAAGTTCTTAAACCAGAGTTGTCCCCCCCCCCCCTCCACCTCACAAGAGTTATGTATCCGCCACTGTTCCAGAATACACAATGTGTGTGTGTGTGTAGAGCTCAGGAGGTGCACTGTGCAAAGTGATATATATAGTCTTTATCGTGTTGCATAATTCGCGTTGAGTGCAATTAAAGGTGGAGTGCAGAACGAAAATTTTTTCAAAACAATTTACGAAACTACGTTTACCCTATTCCGAATTAAGTCATTCGAAGTTGACAATTTTCTGAATCGATTTCTCAGATCTTTTTAAATAGTATGCCCCTCGAAGGGGCTCCCTGGAGGCGAGTGTATTTGCTTTTTGTTTTTCGACGAGTTGTAATACCTAATAGTTCCTTTATTAAATCAAAAATTTAATTCCATAAGTGATTATGATTTATAAAAATATAATAATACCATCGCAAATTATAATCTCTAAAGAAATTTGTATGACACGATCCTGGGCCAACGCCCGTGAATCCAAACTTCGCTTATACAGCTGTCACGCAAGGTAAGAATTCATAAATCTCGAATGATATCAGGCTGATTATGCTACCTTACTGGTAGAACGTCGATGTTTTTTACGCAATTTTTTTCTCGTATAGTATACAGGGTGTTTCCCACTAGGAGGTCAATAGAGCAGGAGGTGATAGTACTAACCTAGAAGAACCAAAAATTGTATGGCAAGGGGCGGGGGCAATCTCAACTGTTTAAGAGTTCCAGGGTGATTAAGAAAAAACTCTAGTTTTTCACAAAACACCCTGTATCTTAAAAACACAGCGTACGGTCACATTTAAGTACTCATTGTATGCAAAACTTCATGGCCTTTCCAACAACTGCTCAACCAGCCCCATACCCCTCTCCCATCAAGAATTATGGTTGTCTAAACTAAAAATTTCGGATTTTTTACTTTTTTTTTAATTTAACCCCTATTATTTTTGCAAAAAGGTCGTTAACATAACTTTTTTTTATAAAAACTGTAAACTGTAGACTCTTCTCTTTAATGTGACCTATTACATCCAATGTGCTATCTGAAGACCTTTAAGAGTTATTAGCTCTAAACCTATTCTTAAACCTATTTTCAAACCTATTCTCAACGATAATTTGTTCCCTTAGCACGTCATTTAAAAAAATATTGCCTAATTTCAGTGTGACCTGAACAGGTTATGAGTTAATAACTGTTTAACGGCTACAGTTAACACATAGGGTGTAATAGGTCAACTTAAAGAGTTTACAGTTTTTATAAAAAGAGTTATGTTAACGACGTTTTGTAAAAATAATAGATGTTAAATTAACAAAAAGGTAAGAAAATCCGAAATTTTTAGTTTAGACAACAATAATTCTTGATGGAAGAGGGGTATGAGCTCTTAACTCTGACCATACGCGCGGTAGTTTTTAAGATACAGGGTGTTTTGTGAAAAACAAGTTTTTTTTCATAATCATCCTGTAACTCCTAAGCGGTTGATATTGCCCCCCCCCCCCCCTCCTGCTCTATTGACCGCCTAGTGGGAAACACAAAAATTGACAAAAATTCTACTATTAACAAAAATTTTATTTCGTTCGGTGCTGCTATATTTTTTTATGAAAATTATAAAGTATTAAGCTTCATTTGTCATTTGAATCAGAAAAATCGGTTGGTCCGTTCTCGAGATATGAATTTTTGAATATGATGTTTCATCTTAGAATCACGACTTATCTACCCTCTTAGCGAGGAGTGGCGACTTGTAGGGGAAACAAAAAATATGTGTGAGTTATTTTCTATTCCATACAAACTTTAAAAGTTTCATCCAAATCGAAGATGGTCGGGTTCCAAGGTGATCGGTTAAGTACGTGTGGAATGGCTGCATATATTTTAAATAAACAGCATTTTTTCCAATAAGATTTTATAAATAAGGATTTCAAATAAAATGAGAAAAGTAAAATCACAAATTATTTTTCAACAAAGTTTTGGAATAATAAAATTGCCCATGTAAAACATTTTCTTGTGTATAAGCAATTTTATTTCCATTAATTACTGGCGACTAAATAACTACATCAGACGTTATGCAAAAAACAACTCTACATTCTCGTAGACTTTTTAAAATTTATTAGCACTTAGCATTTTATCATGTGCTTCCTCACCCTCAGCCAAACAGAGATGATTTCTTTTCCTCTACTGAAATCAAGTTTTAGCGCGGACAAGATTAGATTGGCTTCAGTTCAGTTTTATTAAGCAGCTCATGACTCATTCAAGTGATAACAATGTTTGTATGATGTAGGTAGGTATCAAACAACTTGGTAGCATCGCTAAGCGACTGCTGTGCCGTGCCTTCTTGGAAAAGCAATGTGTATGTACATATGTATTTATATCTGGGTTTTTTTGCAGCGTCATAGCTTATTAAAATAGAACTACAACGGCTTTTTAACGGCAAAATGATTTTTTTATATTTTACACCAAATTTGAAATTTATAGGTAATGCAATTTTTTACTAAACAAAAATGGAGAGCAACTTAAGTGAGGTACAATGATCGAAACACACAGTATACTCTCAACATTTCTTCAAGAAAATTTTATTTTCGGCTTTAAGCCAACAATTGACGTCTCGGTTCGGTAGGTAGGTACTTGTCTTTTAATTTCCTTGCTCATATGCAGTAGATTGAAAATTGTCCGTAAACTTGTATATATTGCACGCGCCTCGAAAGAGTAAAACTTATTCCCGCTTACTATTTAATTATGTATTAAAAATGAAATTGACATTTGCTCAAGAGATGACGGTATCAGTACTGAATGTTTTCTTATACCATAGGGCCTAGATGAAATCTATGGGGTATACTAAGTTTGTCATTTCGTTTGTAATAATGATGGGAGAGCAAAATGGATTAGCCACACACGCATAAATTAAAAGTTATTTTCCGTCTGTCTGTCTTCACGATAATTTGAGAATGCGTTCACTTAGAGAGCTGAAATTTTGCACATGGCATTTTTAAAGAAATTATAGAGGTTAGCTCGAAAATGGGACAAATTGGGTAACTCATTTGCAGGGTTGCCATATAAAACTTTTGTTTTTTTTTATCACTAAGATGAAATCATAAGGTATACTAAGTTTGTCATTCCGCTTGTAACGCACAGAAATACTTCTGATAGAGAAAAACTGAGTTGGATACCCACGCATAATATTCAAACCAATTTATTTTTATACGCTATACTATATGCTTTTAAATACCTTTCACTTGCTTGTTTAACATTAAGGTAGTATTTTTAATAGGAGTTCGCTCTGTAATCTACCTTGTTAATCGACTAATAAATAAATAAATAAATAAATATATTTGGACACTGCCTGAGACAAGGGCCCCATTCTACAAAACTACAGGTGTACAAGTCTAACTACACTTGTACTAATATTCTTGTTCTATTAGTATCTGTACCAGAAAAATTATTTATCTTCTTGTAGGAAATTTTGAATATCCCTAGATTTGTAGAATCAATGTACAGGTCTAAAATATTTTCTGTACAAATCAGTATGTATTTTAAACTTACTCATGTAGTAAATCTCAAATACTTCCATATACGATTGTATAATGAAAATATAATTTATTAGACCCGAAAAAATTTTAAGTTTTAATTCAATAGATTGGAAGTAGAGTTGACTTTGTATGCCTCGAACATGTAAAATCTTAGGAATCCAAGGAAAAGAAGCATAGAAGTATACAGGGTGTCCCGTCGAGACGGTAAAAAATGTTAATGGTCGAAAGTACATCCTATTTGCGATCATCTTGTAGACCATAACTCAGTTCAGACTGTTCACAGGACGAACGTTCTTCTTGTGTTTTATTCGTAATATTACAGGCTCTCATTCGGTGTAACTCGGTTTTGAAAACGTTCACACATAATGGAAAAATTGGCGATTTGTTGCCAAAACATTTTTTGCGTCAGAAAATTCATTTGTCTTCAAAGTCATAAATCTAGAAAAGTAACCATGCCAACAGATGATCCGGTTCTCATAGAAAACATCCCTCATTTATTATCTTTTATAAAAATACAACACGATTAGTCCGCCTCAAGTATTGCCAGAGTTGCAGTAAAAATTTTCCAGCAACATACCTCTCATAACATGAACAAAATTAAATCGAATTGCAAGCATGGAAGAAACAATGCACCTAAAGATGGAAAATGTGAAATTTTTTTCAAGATTCTTAAAGTAGCGACTGCAAGCTTTCCGTAGAGTACCCACATATCTACATTCTGTGGAAGGAAAGTACTAATATTGAAGAGTGAAAAAAAGTGAAATTTTTTAGAAAATCGTAGATTTAGTAGTGAAAATTTTCGAAAATTGATATTTTTGGTATGCAGAAAGTTGCGGACTATAAATGAGCATATCACTACAAAGTTGCAAGTCTCTCAGCATAGAATCCAAAATGCAATACAGAATTTTGTGATTTTGAATTTTCGAATTTCAACCGTTTGTAACTTTTTTCGATGAAACTTTGGCTGATAACATGCAGTGTAAAAAATTTGCAGATTAAAAGGACCTAGAGAATAGGGGAAAGAAAATCGCCTAAAATGTAATTAGATAAAAAATAAAAATAAATGTTGAACATTTTCAAATTTCGAATAGTTACTTAATGAGAATTTCGAATTTCGAAAATCGAAAAATGCCAAAAGTTGTGTACATGTAAATCCGGCATACACACCGAGTTTCATTAAAATCTACTCGAAACTGCTCGAGCTATAACGAAAAATATGTTCGAAATTGGGCATTTTGGAACGCGATTTGCCAGTATCAGAGGGCAAATCGAAAAAAATTATTAAATTGAAAAAAATTTCTACATCCTTAATCTATATGAAAATAAAAAAAATCTTCAAAAAGTATGCACAAAAATTCAGGAAATCGAGTTAACTTTGCCTCTCTAGATTTTCGAAAATGTTCGAACTTCGAAATTGAATTTAACTTTAACAACTAACCAGTTATGTTCCAAATCCAACGGTATATTCACCTTAGCTGTAGGTCAAACAGGTTCGGAGCAGATAAAGTTCCCGCAAAACGCGTTTCCGGATTTTATAGCAATTCGAATTAATTTTGCTCAAATTATGAGAGGTATTTGCAGGCAAGTTTTTATTGTAACTCTGGCAATACTTAAGGTGGACTAATCCTGTTGGCCTTTTATAAAAGATAATTAATGATGGATGTTTTCTATGAGAACCGGATCATCTGTTGCCATGGTTACTTTTCGAGATTTATGACTTTGAAGACAAATGAATTTTCTGACGAAAAAAATTTTTTGGCAACAAAACGGCAATTTTTCCATTATGTGTGAACGTTTTCAAAACCTAGTTACACCGAATGAGAGCCTGTAATATTACGAATAAAACACAAGAAGAACGTTCGTCCTGTGAACAGTCTAAACTGAGTTATGGTCTACAAGGTGACTTAAGGTTCAAAATTTCGTAAAAATCGAAAATCGCCTATAACTTCGAAAATAGTTCGAACTCGAAAAAATGTTATATAACATTTTCGATCGCAAATAGGCTGTACTTTCGACCCTTAAAATTTTTTACCATCTCGACGGGACACCCTGTATAGCAGGGGTGGGCACGCATGAGGTCAATGAGAGGCGCATGTCGGTTTTCCATATATTATGAAGAATCACACCATAGTATTTAAGTACACAAATTTAATTAGACAGCAAGCAGCTTTCTTTAAGTTTAGATATTATGATTCTGGCACGAGTTTCCAAAATTCAATTATAAAATTAGATTTGTACTACATTTCCAGTACGTGATCCTATTTCATCTCTAATACTCCAATTTTCCAACCGCAAAGTTGTAAGGTGACAATAAGGAGAAATCACTGGGAAAGTCATCTGTTTCATAATTTAACCGCAACTCTTCTAAAAAGATCCTAACGATGAGTTTTAGCATTTGTTCTAATTAAATTCACAATCTGCAAAACAACCTGCAACACATTTTCGGAAGAATTGCTCGCGGTGGATTATGCAGTGAAGAGGTAAAAAATGAGGAATTTCAGGATTGTTGCTTGAAAGACCAATGGCACGCTCCCTACCATTGTAGGCTCTGCGTCATTCGCAACACTGACGAATTTATGTCGAGCCAATTCAAAGTTGTACCTTACTTTGTCAAGTGCATATTACTGACATCGACACCGCGAGTTGTATCGATAAGAGCTACTAAGTCTAACATTTCTTCCTTCACATTTACGTCTGCAGATACATATGTACATATGTACAGGGCAAAAACGGTTAATTGTGGAACCTCCTGAAGGTCTGTAGACTCGTCGACATCTAAAAACTGAATGCTGTATAATTTTTCAAATCACATATCAACAGCTTATTTTCAAAATTTTTACTAATTTCACAAATACAACGTTCAGTTGCACCACGTGACATAGTGAAGTACCTGAGCAATCAATTTATGTAGTTTTATATTATCGGGATCCAAAATTTTTAACACTTTTTTTAAGTTTCTTATAATAAGGACGTCAGGTAGACGCACACACAATATGCCAAGCTATTAAAAAAAAAAGCTTCGTTGGATCTGTCATCTTCGCGACTAAAAAAAAAGAAGAGTCCTTTATACTTACGAAGCCCTGGTGGCAATGACTTAAGTTTCTTTGTTCGCAATTTCGAATTGAGTCGTTCGTAATGTCGGGTAGTGTACAATTGCAACGTTACAAATAAGACACAACGATTTTCCATTATTGTCAATAAAAGCTAATTTTTCGACCCAATTTTTTTAAAAGGTTCTATTTTTTTTTATTTTCTAGTTCGTATTTTCGTTTTTGATGTTTTCTGAGGTTACGTTAATAAAAGAATTTAGTAAATTTATATCCAAAGTATGAAATTGAAAAAAAATTAATAAATTTATGTCGCGGAAAAATTACAAATTTTTTGAAAAAAAAAAAATGAACATTTAGCTGGTAGAAAAACTATCACAGAAATATGGTTTCACCCACAACAAAAGAAAAAAATAAGTAAATAAATTATAAAATACTAAAATAACTAAGGAAATTCAAATTCAAAATAAAAGTATACTTTCTCCCTTGTTAAGCACGCTCACCACAAAATAATTTTAAAGCAGGATTAAGGAAGCGCAAGCTCATGTACCCATCGGATTTTCTCATTGGTCATTTCCAACTTTATTGTTTATTGGCAATTTCAATTGTTTGCATCTATGACTGATGAGCATACGTGTGGAATTTTTAATAGTATATTTTTACGTTTCTTAAAAAAATTTGTAATATTGTCACCTAACAAATTATTCTGTTGACAATCTGTAGAATACCTGAAATAATTTTACATAAAGATTATCCCCTAACAAATCCATTTCGCGTTTCTCAGTAAGAGCGTTTCCGTATAGGTAGGTACTCTGTTTTAACAAGATTGCAAAATAAAAACAAAAACAATGTTTAGTTTTTTTTCGAAGCGAGACTTGACCACTCTTCTGAATATGCAACATTAGAAAAAACTCAAATAATATCATTTCTCATTCAAATAATTATTGCAAAAAACAACACAATATTAAGGCATAAAAACTAAAGTTAACACAAAATAAAATCCGTATAACAAAATAGATACAAATTACTTATTTTATATAAAAAGATTCAGTGAAAAAAGTTCTGAAATAATAAATAACCGGCCAAGTGCGAGTCGGACTCGCGCACGAAAGGTTCCGTACCATCGTACAAAATTTAACACTATGTACGTTTTAGTTATTTTTCCATATGAGACTAGGCGTCATGTGAAAAAATGATGCTGTCATTTGAAAAAAATAATAATAATGCTGTCATTTGCCAAAAAAATGCCTACTTATGATAATAATAATGATTGAGAATAAAACGCGGAAAAAAACGCCGAAAAAATTACGTTTCTTGTATAAGGGCCCCCTTTAATTGTTAATTTAATTTTATTTTTATTATTTGTTATATCGCTAATAGAAATACACAGTCTGTGAAAATTTCAACTGTCTACTTATTACGGTTCATGAGATACAACCTGGTGACGAACGGACAGCGAAGTCTTAATAATAGGGATCCCGTTGTTACCCTTTGGGTACGTAACCGTAAAAAGTGGATTTCAAATTGCCATAGGAGCCGCATGCGGCTCTTAGAACCACATTTGCCCATCGTTGGTATATAGGTTGAAATTAATAGAAAACCAATAATTTTTGGCATTTCAAAGTAAATTTTCGTTAAATCTAATTGCTGCACTACGGTTTTAGGGAAACGAAATTTTTCAATAAATGTTTTATTGTCTAACAAAAAAAAAATAATTCTCTCTATTGTAAAGCTCCAAAAATAAGGTAATTTTATATTTACTTGAAATTATGAAATCGCGATTAAATGCTAGCATCAACTCGCCACCGTGCCCAACGATAATCTAATCTCGAAGATTCTTGGACATCTTGCCACAGCCAAACTAATTACTTTTCCTTTCCAATTCCACGAAACGAGGAAAAGGGAATTCTTCTTATCCCAATACTAATGTAGAAGGAAATCCACCTAACTTTCATTACTTACTCAGTGAAATTAACAAACACATTTTACCTATGTACAGGGAAAACATGGATATCTACAGGGGCTGTTACTAGCCTACGGTTACTACAGGGTTGTTAATGGGCTACGAGTACGATTAGGGTTCGCATGCAGTATAATTCTTTTTCAAGGCTGAATTTTTCTCTGAATTTTATTACCCACAGCGGCGAGAAGAAAGTGGCATTACACTGTCCTTAGTTAATTCAACCAGTTGGGCTTTCACTGGTTATATTTCTTTATATTTTTAAACTGCTTGCTACACTATATATACTTTTTTTATTTCACGGAATACGAATTATTTTCATCTGAACTTAACCTGAACTACTACACAATATATTTCTCATTTTATTATAAATAATTCTTTTCCCAAAACACTGTTATCACCGGCTACGCGAACGATAAACCTTTGATGTCTTCTGTTTCTCTTGCATTTGATACCGTTATTGCTTTCGGCTTTTCTTTGATCAATGGTTATAGTACATATAATTTTGAAAGCAATAGGGAAACTTCCTGAATTTTTGAGTTGTCAAATGTTTATGCGTAATTATTAGTTACCATGTTTTGTATCCTAATTGATGTTAATGTTAAAACTAATTAATTCTAAATACATACCTATATAGGTATGTGTGGAAATGAATGTAGTTCAATCGCAAAAAATATTATTTTCAGTATCTACTAGTCTGAAAATATAGGTAGCAAATTCACTGCGTTTCTAAAAGCCGTGATGGATTTTCAAATCCAATTGTAGTTCTCTGGTACAGTAAGTTGTACAATTCAAAATTTCCCACTTGTAGAATTATCGTTGTACAATGAATTTTACAAGTATTGCTTTGGGGTACACAAATTTTCTGACTTGTTGAAAAAAACTTGTAGTACAAGTATACTTCTAGCTGAGACAACTTACAACTAGATAAGAAAATCTCCATTAAACCCGAAGTGACCCGGATCACTTTTTGAAAGCTCTTTAACTTTATATTCAAGCAAAGAAAGCTATCATTGCGAAGAATTTATGTGGCATACTACAGTAAGAGAGAGCGATAATGTGTAGAGCTTTCTATTAGAGGGCCATTAGCTCGTTATAGTGGACCGCGTTTTTGTGAGGTTTTGCACATAAATAAAAAAAAATTAAATTACAAATAATTAAGAAATCAAATGCTTATTTTATAAGTCAACTTAAATATTCTCTGGGCTTATTTAAGCTCTCTATCTATTAAAATTTCTCAAATAAGCTTCTTTCTGCAAAGTCAGATATATTTTTTGACAGTCTTCGAGAACTAAATAATTTAACTAATTTAAGCTCCTGTGGCCCACAGCTAAAAAGTAACTATAGAAAAATTTGTGTAAAAGATGAATTAAGAAAAAACAGCTATAGAATTAAGGAAAATTGGAATTGAATACGAGCCGATGAAGCAAGTTATTAGAATAAAGAAATGTTTTCCATAAAATCGATTAACCATTTGTTCATTGTATCAATGTTACCCTTCTTTCGTTTTGAGGAACTTTTCTTCAAAATAAAAACTCATTTCCATTAACCTTATGAACGCATCTGTTAAATTTAAGAACATATATTCGTACGAATAAGGAAATTTTTAATTAATTTATATGTTGTTTAGGGGAAATATGTCTTAAATTTGAAGATATGCACTTCATTGGCGCAATAATTTCATTTCTTTTGGTATAGTTAAACCTTACATTGATTTAAAGCAATTTACCCTATTGCTTTTCTTTAATTTGAAGACGTTATTTCAAAATAAATAAAACATTAAATTTTTTTATAAATTTTATTTGAAATATTATAATATATTGTAATATTAACCTAAACATAATACACACAAGTGCGAAAAACTATCTGCAAGACTTTATTAGTAATACGATTATATTCTTAATACACTTTCACCTGATTGTGTGAGATAGTTAGAAGCAGGAGGATTTTTAAGAGTTCTTAATTTTTTGACTACAATATTTTCTTTTATATCCCCCAAGATGTAACTTGCCAAATGGTTATCAAATTTAAGAACTTCCAGTAAATGAATATACTTTAAATGAGGAAATAATATTTTTAAATAAAAAAATTCCAAATTGCAAACATAGCATTTTAAATTTGCCATTATTAAACTTCGAATGTTTTAAGTGGTAAAATCAGATAAAAGACCCGATAATGAATTGCTATTTACATCAGTTACAATCGAAAACTCGAAAAAAATATTTTTGGATAAAAGTCCATAATAGTTGTGCCTGTTTCGGATATTGAAAATCGAAAACTTGGAAAGATTTAAAACATACACCTACCGCCTCCACAAAAGTAGAGATAGATAGTCAAATTAAAATAATCATCTCCTATGGCGATAATAATAGGCTGCAATGTGTCCTTATTTTTGAAGCAATCGTTCCGTAATTGGTCAACAATATTATTATAGTCGTTAGATGTCCTTACAGGACAAAAAAAAATGCAAGTAGGGAATGAAGAAGCATAAAAACAACCAAACTGTTTGCATCTGCAATTAAAAAAATATTTAACATTTTAGATCATAATAGGCTTTTTTTATTTAACTTAAGATAGCTTTTGGCAGACTGAAGTATTTCTCTACTGTTTCCGTCCTTAATATCTCTATACAAAAGTGGCAGGATGCGGTCAACAAAATCTTCTACGCGTTCTATTAAATGATTAGATTTAGACGAGAATAAAAATTCAAAGTCGATGTTTACCTAAAATGGGAAATAAATTAAATACAAGTTAGTTTAGTTTCATATAAAGCCTACCAAACTATATCCGAAATGCTGCTCGGATAAAGGCCATTCTTTAAAAATGTTAACTAATATGACTTCTTTGTTCTTGATCGTGTTTAGGCGATAATGAGCTGTATTTTCCCATTTGCAATGTATTTCGTGCTCAGGAGAGGTTTTATACTGCAACCATTTTTTATCATTTATGATATCTTCACCTAGCAAATTTTATATTTACAATCAACTTTATAATCAATATATTTACTCCGTTTGCAATTCTCTTGATATTGATGGTAGCGGATTTAAATGGAGCTTTTTGGGTAATAAACCTTCTTGTATTAATTTGGTAAGATAATTGTGGTACTTTGCATATAGAATCCCTTTAGGTTTTTTCGTTGGAACATAAGAGCAAAAAATACCCTGAAATATAAACTACAAAAAGAATTATTGAGAAAAATTTACCAATGAATTCTGTAAGCAATACAGCTCCCTTAAGGTCTGTTAACACTTTATAAAGTTCTTCGTTTTACACTACACTGTTTATGGTTTTTATTATTTCTGAAGGAAAATTATTTTGAATTTCACTAATATTTTCTGCACACACTGTTATCTGCACTCAACGATGGGCTGAACAACAATGAATGAGGTACTTTCCTCTTAACTGAACTGACTAATCATTTATTGTAGGGCGTTATTAGATTAAAAACCGATTTCTTTGTTTAAAGGAAAAGGTTTTTCAAAATAAAAACCGATTTTAAGAAAAACGTTGGCCAAAATGAAGAGCGATTTCTTTGTTTTGATGAAATATCTTCCCAATTAAGCCGTATAAAAACTAGTTTTATACCACGATCATTAATCTAATATCCGGCTGTGCTAGTTTCGTATGGTTTAGCAAACAAAGGAAGATTTCTCTGAAATGACGAAATATTATTTGCTGTAACGAAATTCTGTCTTTATTTGAAATTCTTGACTTTATTTTCAAAGGACGGAATCACTTGTTTCTGAAGATTTTACCTTTAATTCAAGGCAAATGAAGGCAATAGTTTCAAAAGAAAATGGTCTTAATAAAATCTTCATTATTTCTTCTTAAGAAAATATAACTTGTTACTATGAACCATTATAATATTTTAAGTCTATTAGTTTCTTTGGAGGAATTAAATTTTCGTCTTATTTTCAACACCATTCCCATTGTATTGAAGAAGGCTCTATGATTCAGAATGAGTTCATTTTCCTTTGCATTTTGAAAATTACATTTTGTAAAACTACATTTCATCATTTCTTATTATATGAATTTTTCTGAGTGTGGAATGCAACCAATTCTTTGCATTACTTTAAATAAGTTCTCGCTGTATCTTTTCTTTATAATTAAATTTATTGTTTACGCATTTTGTTAAAGTATTGCAGAAGTTAATTTGCTCGTTCAAGATTATTTCGTGCAGATATTAGCTTATATTGCCTGCAAACTAATAAGCTCCAGTCTGCACAAATAGCTTCAGAGTATACATTTTGAACGCGGCCATGGAATCTAAATTTTCGCTATAATGCTAATTTTAACAATTTTTTTTCCCCCACTGTTATATTTAAAACACTTCTTTACTCTTTACAAAATTTGCGCGAAACCAAAAAATTAAGTTGCAGCTCCGAATTTTCGTTTTAAAAAATTTATAAAAAATAGAAAAGTCTAATATTCTAAAACGCCTTTCATTGCAATAAGCTTATTATTGACGTCGCTTAAGTTAGAAAAACGAATCAAGAAAAGAAAATGTTGAAATATTTTTCGAGCCAAAAAATTACTATTTTCAATTTGAGCGACCTCTAAACATTAATGAATTTCCCGCAAATTTTGCAAACAATTTTAAAATTACATTAGCTAACAAACTCTGAATGAGCATTTGGACATTTTACCACTTTTACAAATCTATAAATTTTTGGTCCACTATCCACCACTATCTAATTAGAGATACATATTTTCATTCTGTGATGAAGAGTGAAAAAAAAATTCTGCTGAAACATTTTCTGAAAATATCTAAAAAAAACAAGAGAATACATAGTTGTAATTTTTCTAAGACCAACAACATTATACCCTAGATGAAAATAAAATTTAAATAAAGTAAAAACCAAAGTTTTGTACGACAAGACCAAGAAGGGGTTGCCCGATTTAGCCCATTTTTGAAATTATATTTACTATTTTTATGAAAACGTCGTATACAAAATTACAGTTCTCTACGTTGACGACTCTCCGGTAGCTGCCAAATATGTAGTGAAAAACGAAATTTTTGTATGACAACCTGACGAAGGAGTTACCCGATTTGTGTTATTTAAATTTACTTTTATTATTAAAAGGACGTGTGCAAAATTTCAGCTCTCTACGTTCACGCGTTCTCAAGGTATCGTGCGGACGGACAGGCAAAAATCAAAATAACTTTTAATTTATATGAGGAAGATTTCTCGTCTAAAAAACTGAAATTTATTGAAAATAATTTCAATAAATTTGCAAATTGCATTTGTGCAAAAAAATTATTGAACTTTTCGACACAGCGATCAGAGATAACCATATTGATGAGACCTCTTTGATTGCTGGGTCGAAAAGTTCAATCGTTTTTTTAATATTACCTATATATTATATTAATATTATATATGTGTCCTACCCTTTTTGCTCTACAATCAGCATTTCTAGTATTAACAAGTCTAACACCAATTCTTAGGATTGATACTGTAGATGAATGTTCGTATGTAATTTGGTATGGTCACACATCTATGCAAGTTTGATTTTTGAAGTGGTTTTTCGTATATATTCCTAGAACGGTTCGTTTCGTCGGACAGTAAGAATCATTGTAACCAATTTCATAAATTTCATAGGATTTCATATTCTGAAGAACTTTTCAGTACAATAAAAACGTACAGTATACGTAAAAAGCCTAAATTTTTGTAGGCAACACAAAGAAGGGGTTGCTCGATTTAGTCAATTTTTGAAGCTTTACTTACTATTACTATGAAAACACCGCGTACAAAATTTCAGTCCTCTACGTCGACGCATTCTCAGGCAGTGTTCAAATATATAGTGAAAAACGAAATTTTTGTATGACAACCCCACGAAGGTGTTCCCGGATTCATCCCAAAAAACACGTCATCAATACCAATTTTTCATATTGGATTTAAGAAGACCATAGCCTTAGCTTTTAAATGGTCTTTCACGATCTATACCCAAAATGTAACGTTTTCTGCGTTTTTGGGCTTTTCCTTAAGCATGTCCAGCGTTTTATAAAAACATACCCAGCTATCTTAAAATTTCGTTATCTCGGAAACCGTTACGATTTCCCGCTCCCCCCCCCCCCCCCCACAATTTTTTGCTTGTCTTAACATGACCTATCCTTAGCCTTCGGGTGCCAGTCCACATATGGGACACACTGTATAGTAAAGAACGAAAATTTTGTATGGCAACCCTACGAAGGAGTTGCCGGATTCGGCCCATTTTCGAACTTAATTTTTTTTTTAAAGGCGGTGTGCAAAATTTCAGCCCTCTAAGTTAGCGCGTTCCCGAGTTATCGTGCGGACGAACGGACTTTTAATATTATGCCTGGATGTCTAATCAATTTTGCTCTACCATCATTATTTCTATGTCTTACAAACGGAATGACAAATTTAGTATATCCTATGATTTCATCATCTAGGCCCTAGGGTATAAAAACGATTCCAGTTAATGAAAAATTTTTGAGGGTTCACTTCATTGTTCGGAGCTTCGCTAAAGTTAGCCAAGAGTTGTCAGTTAATCTTGTCGATTAATATGAATTATGAACTGAATGGCTGGTATCACATTTGACTATGGACCTTGCTCATCTGTTATTAGTTGTCTGTTCTCAGGGCATACCCAATGATGCACAAAGCACAGGATGGCAGCAAAGTGATAGGGAAATGATTAGGGTATATGAGGAGAGTGGCGAAGGTGCTGATGTATGTTGCTCATAAAACTTTGCAGATTAAGCTCGAGGAAAGACAGAGAAAATAGTAGACTGTTCCACATTCGCATAATTCGGGATAAAAAAGCTTCACGAAGATTTACCGTATGGTCAAACGTATTTTAAAAGATGAAAGGATGTGCGGCGACTTACAGCGAGAGTATAACGCACAGGAATTAATCTATAAGGAATCTAGACTAGATAAATCATCGGAATATTGGGCATGCATGTAGCGATAAATGTGCGACAAGCATCTAACATTGCGGCGACGATCAAATAAGTCGACAGTATCTAAGTAAACTTTTAAATGCTAAATGCAAAAAAAATTTAACCTTAGCCCAGCGATCAAAGATAATGTCGTTACTTATCGCTTATTCCCTAATCGTAGATATTCTCTTCGAACACGCCTGACAAGACCATCTCCGATCGCTTGGTCGCAAATTTAAACTTGTTTGAAAAAGAATAAACCGTAAATAGTGTGTGTACCTAGTGGGAAAAGAAAGCACTTTAGGAGGCCCTGGGGTAACGAAGAAGTGGAGAGGCCGCGAATAATTATGAAATCAGATACAAAAATTACTTTTTCACAGTTTTTCAATAATTTATTTCAAGAAAAAAATGGCTTTTAAGGAACATATGATGGTATCGTAAAATACAAGACAAAAGTAAATAATATTACTTTTGCGAGCTAGTAACTTGCGAACTATTAATTTTTTCTCATGTTTCTTTCAACTATTCAGATATGTGAGTAATTTAATCTCTTTATTTACGCTGATTTATAAAAAACTCAAAAAAATCAAGGGCGTAATATTTCGCTTATATTATAATAATTGTATTTTTTTTATAATAGTAATGGAAAAACTATATTATTGCTTATAGAGCTCATTTTTATTACCATAGACCCGTTCACGCAGTCGCTATTTGAGTATAACGTATACGCTGCTTTTTTAGCGTAAATAGTAACTCCCCGAACGCAGTCTATTAAGATCGAAAACTTCAGAAGGGTTTTCCTTCAACTATTCCCATATCTTGCTATATGTAAAAATTATGAAAAGAGTAAAAATTAATAATCAATAATCATTATTATTATTATTCAATAATAGGTACTTAATGTTTTTCAATAATCGAAGAAAAATAATTATTCGCATAATTTTATGTATTCATATTTGTTTTATTATTAAATATAAAAAAAAAAGCCTGAAAGACCAATCAACCCAAACCAACGGTGAAAAATAGCACTTCCTTATAAAGACGCGTTCACACATAACAAATATTCCCCAAATGTTTGACAAACATTTGTCAAATATTTGTGGAAGTTTAAGTGGACGCAAATTTTACAGTTTTGGATTCTTAAAAAAGTTTCAATTTAATCCAAATGTAATGGAAAATATTAGATGTTTGTTAAAGTTTGTACAGTACTTTCAGTTAGTTCTCAATACCTTGTGAAAAAGTAGTGAGAATTCATTTCGGAATTTTTGAATGTTTCAATAATAAAGTAGTTGTTAAGTAAAATTTGAAGCACCAAGAACTCTGATGTAATACTTACAAATTCTGCTTGACTAGTAGTGGTATATATTTGTGTTGCATACAAGATATACATATAAATATATGTAGAAGTATGAGAGTGGCATTGCCGGCTACAAATCAGTCCGATTTTAACGCTTAACTAGAATGATTCTTGTTTTATATAATTCTTTGTTCGCGAGTAATTTCATTAAATTATTTATTATTTTTATAATTAACAGAAAAAGGTTTTGTGGAATAAAATTTATATTTTTTAATAAAATAAAACATTGTAGTAGTATTTTTTCGCCATTTGACGTGCGTGGTCCTTCATTTTGACGACGAGATTTTTAAGTATATCAGTAATCATAAGTGAGAAATGGAAGTAGATAAATATTATAAAATTAATAGAATTGTATTTTACACACCGTAATTTTCGTGACAAATCGAGTGAAGAGTACAAGGACAAATTAAAACTTAATGTCAACTTCATATCAATTGGAAGTGAGTTATCAGTAGCTTCGGGTGAAACAAGCAAAAAGCTAAACTCATTGCTTACTCAGTACCGGCATAAAAAACAGGCACAAAGGGCCAGTAAAAGTGATTTTTTGCTATGTTAATACTTACCCACATAATGAAATACAACTATTAATGCCTGAACTACTTAGGGGAGATGTAGGTAATGATGATCAGTTAAGCGAGATTTAAAATAAAACCAAATCTATTAATCAACTATTTATTGCTTTGCTCTTATAATAAACTTTACTTATTTAACTATCAATTGAGATCAACTTTAATCACTTTGGCTTATTAATTTCGGAGCAATAAAGATTTTAAAAAAAAGTCAGGTTCGATCACCATTGTCAATATCGGTTGGCAATGGTGATCAGATGTGCACAATGGTGATCAACACATATCGCACACATAATTACGAGCAGAGTCCCACCCAGTACAGTCAGCATGGGCCCAAAGCCCACAAGAAGTGCACCGATACCATATTTCGAGTCTCGTCCGAATTCGCCACATACAAGACACCAGTTACCTGCGCCTTCTGCATCGTCGTCTTCGTCATCCTGGCATAACTCGTCCATGTTCACGTCTGACGTCGAAGTATCATTCGATTCCTGCAGAATTTTCTTCTTAACCTTCAAAAGACTGACCTTCTGTGGCTTTCTTTTCTTTCCCACTCCTTTTGCCTTGCTTTTCACAGCTTTAGCCTTCCTTTTGTTTTCTTTTTCGACCAGGGCGTCTTTGATCGGTGTTGAAGTCAAAATGGTTGCATGCTGTTTTCTTCTTCCTTGTCTTGTCTTGAGAGCAGGTGCTTTCTTAGGCATCTGGATGAAATTTTGGATTTTTGGCAGGTTCCCAGATGTTGATGGTATTTCGAATTGAGACGATGATGCAGTCGCTGGTTCAGGAATTGTGGGACAAAATGTGGATGTACTTGGAATAGGATTATCTTGTTCTAGTTCAACAGTAGCTGTTGGTACTGAGACGGAGTCAACAGCTCCAGCAGTAGTAGATTCTGAAATAGAGTCAGCAGGATCTTGCACTATAATGGGCTCAGATTATAGGACTTCAGCTGCCATAAAAGCTTCATCAGAAAAGACATTGGGATTTATGGGAAATATGCCCGTTGCTTTAAATCCCGCTTCGCCCTTGCTCATGGAGGCAACACTTGCAATGCTTTTTTGATCAAGCAAGGCGCATCATAAGGTGTTACTATTTCTGAAAGTTGACTCTTCATGGAAAAGTCGCATTCTCTTATATATGCAGCTTTGAATGGTCCAAAAAAGGACACATCCAATGGCTGCATGTGGTGAGAAGTATGAGGTGGCAGGGACAGCATATGGATATAGTTTTTCTTACAATGCTCATAGACACCCAGAGAAATGGTGCTCGCATGATTATCCATTAATAGAACTTGTTCTTCTACAGAAGGTTTGGCATGCTGGGTGAAGAGCTTGAGCCATTCAAGGAAAAGTTCTTCATTAATCCATCCATTGTCTGAGCATTTAAAAATAGCTCCTGTTGGGCAATCCTTTTCAAGGGTAGGGGTCATCCTCTTTCTGGGGAAAATAAACATTGGAGGAATGTATCCACCTGCAGCACTCATGGTGCAGAGCAGAGTGATATTCTTTCCCCTTTCCCAGCTTGTTATAGATCCTACCCTCTTCTGTCCCTTAGCAACTAATACTTTACCATGATCTTGGACGGTAGAAACACCGGTTTCATCGCAGTTGTAGATGTTTTTTGGCAGAAATTTGCTATGCGTGTGGACCGGAAGTGGTGAAATTTGTAAAAAATTTAAAAATGCCATTTTATTCAAAATATGATTCTACATAAAAAAGTCCATGGTGACCAACCCCTATCTTGTAAGGGTGCGACAGGAACAGCGAAAGAAGCTAAGGGTGGACACATCGCTATATCCACTAACATGTGTCCGGTTATTTCAATTCTGCAACATTTTGGTTCCGGAGCTAGCAACCAAGAGAAGCGTGAATGTTTCGTTGACGGAGCAGAAAAACGGGTGGAGTGAAGAATGTTATCGGATTATACCTATGTTGCACAACATTTGCGTTCATGTTTTACTGTCGTGACGTGTTTGGAACATTTTTGATTTTTTCTTAGAAATTTTGGTTGGTTGTGCAATGCGAGACGACATATGACGACTTTTGCCTTAGAATTTTTACTTTTTAGTTCAATATGTCTGCAGTTTTGCACACTCGATGTTTTTTAGGGTTTTAGTTAACTGCGATTGCGTATGCGTGGGAAAAAGTAAGCAGATAAGATTGTGTGCATTTCTTGTTTGTTTTTAATTTTTGTAATGTTTCTTGTCGGAAGGGGTAGGATATGGGATTGCAGGAAACACGGGAAGAATGGGATGTAATATACATCGTTACATCGTTATTCTTTGGCTATAGTGCGTAGGCATGTTGGCATCACTTGTTCGCGTTCGGTTTTTAATATTTTGTGGTGATCACCATTGCCAATCCCCTGTTTGACAAATGTTTTTTTGCCAATGTGTTTGTTATGTGTGGGCGCACCTAAGGCAACGCTACACTATCAATACACACTATGCATACATATTCCAAGAAGAATATCCTATAATTCATCATGCTTAAAATGTTTCGCGTATTCTGTTAATTTTTACAGGAATATGCTTTAAAATGCTTTTAAAAAAAGTGCCTCATGAATGTGAACTTTATTTTTTCTTTTGTCAGAGCATGTGTTATCGTTTTTTATCTAAGAATATTCAAAAAGTCATAATGGAGGCCCCAGAGATTCAGCCCTTATTGCCCTCCCTTAAATTCGGCCCTGGGAAGCAGATTGGAAGCTCTGCACGATTTCTGGAGCTACAGTATCGGCCAAAAATATTTATCAGAGGCCTTACTTTATGTGCTTGCCAAATTAGCGCCGCTATAAATGGAACGAGCAAATTGGAATTAGGAAAAAATTGAGATTAGAATATGTTTTCTAGTTCCAATTTTCTCATTCCATTTATAGCAGCGTTAATTGAGCAAGCACATAAATAAGGCCAGTGTTTCAAATACAGAAAATTAAATTTTGACGAAACAGCCGTGCTCTGCAACAGCACATTTTATAATTTTATTTGCAGCGTTAACACTTTTCTACTTTTCTATCAACATATCTTTCAATGATCTAAAAAAGCATAACATCTGCTTTGAAATCAGGACTAGAAACCGGTTGTAGGCTAAAATCTGGGCTACACGTATAAACGGCACAAATTGGACTAAGAAATTTGCACTTGTGTGCTGTGTAAGCAAAGCATATGACATTTGACTCTTGACGGTTTGTTTTTGTTTGCAAATATGGAAGTTGCTTTGTTATCAAATATTAACTCCTCGGGACTCCAAAAAACTTTCCTTACTGTAGCAGACGCCCTTTTTACTTTATGACATACAGATTCAAATAAATCAGGCCTAGGCCCATTTCAATTGGGGCAAGTCTTAATTTTGGACTTGCACGTTTATATGCAAAAAAAATTCGGGCTTTGGTCTACTCTAGTTTAGTTATCGTATAAACGTAGTCAATAACTTCAAAACAAAATTGCCTCAAATTGCTTCCATAGAAACACTTTTTTGGAAGCATATCAGTATCCTGCTACAAGGTGCTGCGAATCTGTTTCTTTCGAAGCACTTGAAATTTTTCCCGCTGGTTGGGTAGTTACCTATATGTTCTGTTTAATAATCTCCTTTCTCCAGACATTGAATGAGAGCGCAAAAACGCCCACACTCCAGAAGTCGGTGCTGAGTACGAAAATATTTAAATACTTAGGCGTTATACCCACCTAAGCAGTCGAGAAAAATTGTTTTTTCAAAAATATCAAATTTTTATAGATTTATCTGTCTATTAGCCTACAATTTTTTTTTTAATTAGCAGAAAAATCGAAGTTATAGGCATTTATACATACCTCAAACCGGGTTTTACCTATACGTATGATTATCCTACAATTTCTTTGTTTTAATATTTACTCTATTAACTCTTTATAAAGAAACGTAGCCATTTTATGAAATGTTAATGTATTCTGAACGAAGCTTTTTTGGTCATGGAATAGTAAAATAACATATTTGCTTTTTTATTAGTTTAAAATTTAAATGCATTTTTCTCAAAACAGGGTTTTGAAAATCGGTGCCACGAAATTTTCCTATTTTCTTTCAATCGATTTCGCTCAAATTTTGTACATTGGTTGAAAACTATATTATTTAGTACTTTTCATATCTTGAAAAAAGAATATTTATTTTAAAAATAATGTCAAAAATTTTTTGCCGAATATCGGGCTTTCAACTTTTAATAGCTACCATTTTCCTAAAAATTTTTATTTTGAGAAAAGGCTACGACAAGTACTGAATAATATTGCTTTCAACCAATGTACAAAATTTGAGCGAAATCGATTGAAAGCAAATAGGGAAAATTCGTGGCACCGGAAAAGCTTTCTTCAATGACTATGGTCAATAGATGCACCTACCCCAATGGATTAACTTTTTTGACAAAATTTTAATTTTTTTAAACATTATTGATATAGTGTTATAAAATATAAAAAACAAAATATTTTTGCCAAACTATTTACTTAAAACAAACAAAAAGTCCCAAAAGTTGGGGAAAAAAATTACTTCTAGGTGGATATAACCCCTTAAAAACAAAGAACCCATCAGGCCAAGATGCGAGAAAGAACGACATTTTCGAGAAGATATCGAAACCAGAAATGAAAAAAACAGCAAGCCATGAACACAATACGGAGAAAATAGAGAACTCAGGCCAAGATTCAAGAAAATATGCGATTCTCAAAAAGATCTCGACGGATTCTCGAAACGAGAAATAAAATCAGTTTAGTCGATTTTTCTAAGAGAAGTTAGGAATTCTCGAAATGAAATCGTTTCGATAAAGCGACTCTTCGATAAATTGTTTGTAAGTTACATCATATAAACTTCATAAACATATAAATTTCATTATTTATTTATTTATTTATTTATTTCGCTAAATGCTACAATGGTCCCAGGACACAATACTTAAATTAAGCTAAAATACAGAGCAATTATTGAGGATTTTTCTTAATTGAGTCTTATTAATGTTAAAATCTATCGAATGAAAATTCAAATTAAAAGTACAGCACATTGGTTCGATGAGAACACAAATAAATGAAGTCATTAGATCGCAAGTGTCGAGATCGTGAATTGAAATTAATTTTCTGAAGCATCAAAGGCATGTCGATGTCACCCTTCACAAGTTGAAATATAAAGCTAATGTCACAAATTTTTCTACGAGTCTCAAGAGTAGGAAGGTGTATTAAATTTAATCTTTCGTTATAAGGAGGAAGATGAAGTCAAGACCTCTTAGAGCAAAAAGTAAGAATCTCCTCTGCACGCTCTCAATACGATCGGAGTGATTTTTGTAAGAGGGGGACCAGACAGGACTGGCATATTCCAAAATGGGTCTAACAAGAGTGGTAAAAAGAAGTTTAGTAATGTAGATATCATCTAATCTTTACAAAGCCTAACATTGAGTTTGCCCTATTAACGATGCGATCTATGTGAAAGTTGAAGGTGAGTTTCGAGTCAAACAATATCCCCAAGTCACATATTTTATCAACTTTTGAAAGTAATAACCCATTCATAGCATAAACATCATTCGAAGGGACTCGCTTACGAGAGAAAATGGTTACCTTACATTTATCAACGTTTAAAATGAGGGAACTCTTTTCACACCATTCAACAAGTCTGTCCAGGTCATCCTGCAAATTGAGACAGTCGCAATGCGAGTCGATAGATTTATATAGTTTTAGATCATCTGCGTATATTAGCAAATCAGATTTGGTAACTACACAGGAAACATCATTTATGAATAATATGAAGTTTGCGATCCTTAAGGTAGGATGATAACCAGTTCAACAGCCAAATTGGTAAACCTAAAAATCTCAGTTTAAATAACAAAACAGAGTGAGGAAGCTTGTCAAAAGCCTTGCTGAAGTCTGTATAAATACAGTGAGTTTCGTAACCACGCTCAAACGATTCGATACAGGTAGATGTAAACTGAAGCAAGTTTGTTGCTGTTGACCTTCCCTTCATAAAACCATGCTGATGAGCATTAAGAGCTCCACTACAACGAAAATACAAAAATTCATATAAAGAAGCTTCAAAAAGTTTGGGAATACAAGACAGTTTAACAATAGGACGATAGTTGGTAACAAGCTCCCTTTTACCCCACTTAAAGATTGGGACAATAAACGACTCTTTCCATAACTTAGGAAATTTACCAAGCCGCAGTGATAAATTAAACAAAAATGTTAACGGGTAAGAAGGTATTCCACTGCAGTTCTTTAGGAAGCGTCTTTAAGTAATTTAAATAAGCAAAATCTATTTGAGCGTCATATGTTAAAAATGATTCACTAAAGTAATCAGCAAAGAGATTAGAAATCACAGACGGATCATGACTAGAATTATTATTAAATACTAACACAGGAGGAAAATTATTAAATTCCTTTTTGGTATTTACAAAACGCCAAAATTGCTTAGGATCAGATCTTATTACATTTCTCATCCTAAACAGGTACGTATCATAGGCATACAGAAGAGCATTACGAAATTCGCTCCTCAAAAACAAAAATTGTGTTAAATCATCATTAGACTGAGAGAGGTGAAACTTTCGCCAAGCCTTATTTCTTAAGTTGCGCAAGCGTTTAAGCTCAGCATCGTACCAAGGAGGACACGATGAGCCATTCTTGATACAAGACAATGGAATACAATCATTGAAACAATTAAACATAACATTATAAAATTGTGCTGTAAGTTCATCTACATCATTATTGCTAAACAGAAAGAACCAATGACATGTCACACGGACGAACCATACATTTCGAAGCATCCGAGGTAAAGACCAAATCCAAGCATCTATTACGGTTGTTCTTAATATGATTTACCTGAGAAAAACCCATTGCGGCAATAGCATCCAGGAAGATATGAGCATTTCCAGAAGATGTACTGGGGACCAAGGAGTCCTCATCATCAGAAACATGCCATTGAACAGTAGGAAGATTGAAATCACCAAGGAATATAATATCATCCGAGTCCCGCGCCAGCTCGAACACATATTCCACAGCAGCAGCAACGGCATCGTATGAAGCAGACGGACTGCCAGGAGGAATGTATGCAGCTAGAATATACAGTATTTTTGTCCCAATTGTTATACTGATGCATATGAATTCAGACAGGGATGGATTGGGAATATCTATCTTTGAACAGCCGTAAGAAATCTTTACCGCGATTAGAATACCTCCTCCGAGCACAGAAATGTCATCAGGATTTCGATCACGTCGAAAAACTTGGAAGTCGTTGTCCAGTAATTCCGCATCCGAAAAGGAATTGTTAAGCCATGTCTCCGTTAAAATAATAACATCGTGAGGAATATTAAAAGAGTTCAAGTAGAGCCGACGTGTTTTTGACTGTAGACCGCGAACATTTTGGTAATAAACTACCAAGTCTTTAATCTGCGATTTTTCCATCGCCCCGTTCGTTTTTTGATGCATCCCAGATCGGACGAGATACGAAACGTTTTACCAATAAACCATGAGGCCAGAATTTTGAGTCCAATAGCAACGTCTCGAGGTCATCGGGAACTAGCAGTTTGAAAGACGACACTACTCGACTGGGAAGGCCCTCTGGGGTCAAACTGAAGCACTTAATGCCTGAATCCTTAAGACACATTTTAGAGTTTATATAATTGACGATAGATTGCGCAGAACTCCCATATTTTAGACGTGACAGAGAAATAGCCTTGGTAGAAGAAACAGCCTCTAGGATAATGGTGTCCGACTGCCCTGAATTTTGTTGTTGTTGCAATTGTTGCGCATTCCGCTGCTTAGGCAGCTGTTGTGTCTGCAGTTGTTTTTGCAGCGTCTGCTGTTGTTGTTGCATCTGCTGCTGTTGTTGTTTTTGTTGTTGTTGATCCTGATGCTGTTGTTGTGGCATCTTTTGCAGCTGTTGTAGTTGCTGCTGATGTTTATTTAGATGTCGTTGTTGTTGTTCATGTTGATGCCGCTGTTGTTCCTGCTGCTGGTGCTGCTGCTGCTGTTGTTGTTGCTGCTGCTGTTGGTGTTTTTGCTGCTGCTGCTGCTGCTGCTGTTGTTGTTGTGGTTGTTGTTGTAGCTGTAGTGTTGCTGCTGTTTGTGATGCTGCTGCCCTTTATGTAGTTGCTGTTGCTGTTAACTATCAGAACCAGCTTAAAACAAACTCGCAGTAGTGACACGTCCCAGCAAACGTTGCGATTCAAATTCGAATCGCAAGCGATTCGCTTTAGCGAAGTTTGACTTCGATCTCGATTTCGATCCGGCCACGACTAAAAGGAACATTCTCTATCGAATAGTAGTATCGTTTCGTAAAATAACGATTCGATAACAATTCGTAATAACGATTCGTATTCTCAAATTAGAATTAGCGGGATATTCGTAAGGGATTTAAAACATTTCAGTAAATTCAGAATTAAATGATATCTTGTTTTATATATCTCTTTATTCGTGAGTAATTTTATTTAATTATTTATTATTTTTATATTTAAAAGAAAAAGGTTTTGTGGAATAAAATTTATATTTTTTAATTTTTCTGTGGGGTTGAAAAATAAATATTTTCTAACAAATTTATCAAATTTGGAAGGAATTTTCTGCAATATATTGGAAGTATTATACTGACTGATAATGTGAATAAAAATAAAAATAATTCTTTAAACAGAAATAAAATAAAGCCTCTTCAGAAAACAATTCACAGGAGAAAAAAATGGAAAAGAGTTTACAGTTTAGGCTTATAATTTACTTTTTTTGTCAGCCTATCCTTCGCGTAATGAAAATGACGCATTTCCTTTTTCTCGAAGAATTCTTCGGCAAGGCCAGGAAACTTTTCGTGAAATGCATCTGTATAAAATGAACAATTATAAACGCAATCTATTAGTGCATTGTGTACACTTACATTTTATAGCCGTAACTATCCTGAGTTCCCTCGCTGATTGTTTGTCCTTTTTCCAAGCCAACAGAACTCCTGAGCAATGTCGTCTGTGAATACCCGCAGGAGAAGTAATATCAGGCAACTCACTACCGATTTGACAATGGCTTCAATTTATTAAACTTCTTTTTTATTTTATTTGAACAAAGCTTTTACCGAAATTATAAATACAATGTTGAATACCCGGACTGCTAACCACTTTTATTAAATGATTGCACTTTTAGACCACAAATGACATTTTTCAACAAATCTCCAGTAAAATTTCAAGATATCTACTTTAATTGCTATGCAGAATAACAGAACATATCATTTAATCTAGTCGTACACAAGATTAGACATCTTTTTTAGTACAATGAGTAGTAGGTACGGTGCTAAATACATAATTCTAGGATAAAAAAAAAGATTATAAACTATGCGACTTCAGAAGAAAACAGAAAAAGAAGGAAAGATCAAACAATCAAGATTATAGAAACTTTGTAAGTGCGCTAAGAAAGGTCAAATAGAATTTACGTTCAGCTGCTAAGAAGATAAGTAGAAAAATATCGTAAAATTTAATGGAACGATTATCAACAACTATATTATTTGTAAACTAATGAGCCTCTTCAATGCGATCAAGGAGTTGGGAGTCTGGATATTCATAGGAAAATTATTCCAAAGGCGCGAGATCTGGACAAGATAAGAATTGTTGCGAAACTGAAGAGTTCTCTGAGATACTCTGGTTTTCCTGCCTTTAAAAGATTAAGGAAGAATATCAATGACCTACGCCGAAGGTAAGAAGTCAGAGGAGAACCAAGCAATCTTGTCCGAAAAGGGGAAACATGATCAAAGCTGCGAAGACCAAATACAAATCGAACGCAATCATTAAAGGCAACCTCCTCTTTGCGGGCACAATAGGAATCCAGCTTAGGGTAAATCGTGCTACAATGTGTAAAGTATGGCATAAGTGGTGTCTTTACAAGCTTAAGACGAGCAGGTGTTGTTAAGATACTCGCATAGAGTCAAAGTCTCCGAAGGCCAAAGTAGACTTTTCTAATCAATGCGTTAACATTCTCACAGCACTTCATGTCTCGGCTTAAAGTAACACCAAGATTTGTAACTTAACTTTGCATAACTAAGTTGATACCATCCAAAATGACCGGAGGAATACTATTTCTATCAAAAGTATTGTTGTAAAAAGCAATATACTGCGACTTTCCTGGATTCAGTATCAACCGATTGCTCTTAGCCCACAAGCCTATTCTGTCTAAATCATCGTTTATGAGTGCAAGGCGGTCTTCAATAAGTCCAATGGGACTGCTCAAATAGATTTGTACATCATCAGCATACATATGCACTTTGACGTCACGAACTACTTCAGGTAGATCATTGATAAATAGGCTAAATAGCAATGGGCCGATAATAGAGCCTTGTGGTACGCCGAATAATAAAGTGAGTGAGTTTGAGATATTATTATTTACCTTAACGCGTTGATGACGACGTGACAAAAAAAATTGTATGAGAGTAAGAGCTGAAGTACTGAATTTAAAAACAGCAAACAATTTATGCAGAAGGATGTTATGATCAACACTATCCAATCCCTAAGTGAAATCTAGCAGTACTAAGGTACTAAAGTTGTATGGATCCAAGTCCAATCTAATGTCAGTGGAAACCCTTAACAACGCAGTTTCACAACTGTGAAAGCGTCTAAGCTCTGATTGCCAACGTGTAAGCAGCTCATTATCCTCAAGGTGCTCAAGCATCTGGCGATACATTAACTTTTCCAACACCTTAGAAAAGAAACATAAAATGCATAGGGCGAAGTCGGCAGGGGACTCGGGACATCTTTTCTTCGGTATTGGAAGTACTATCGCAGATTTCCAGTCTGAAGGAAACGCTGATGTCGTTAAGATTAAATTGATCATATGATGAATGTATTTACCACAAAATGGGGACAATAACCTGATAAATCGTGGAGACAAGCCATCGGGTCCAATGGCATCAGATTTGATCGAGTTAATGGAAATTGACAAATCATTGAGGTCAACACAACGAAAGCAGGATGCATTATGATTGGGAATAGGTGCAACCTCGCCCATGAACCTCCATGAGGAACTTTGAGCGTTCCAGCTTGATTTTCCATTGAACTTTGGTTAATCGACTTCATCTTTCCCATACACACCAGCCCGTCGTAGGTTGCGCCATAAAACTTTGGGTTGTAGATGGAAGTTCAATTTAGAACTAAAATACTGGCGCTTAGCGCGACGAATGGCCGCGGTTGCTTTATTTCGTGCCGTTAGGTATAATACACGGGTACCAGAGGTTTTAGATCGTTTGTAACGACGACATAAGAACTCACGTTCAGCAATTAGCGACAGAACTCGAGATGAAAACCACGGACAGCCATTAGCTGTTATATATTTATATCTAACGTGGACATATTTATCGTATAATTGAGTGATTAACGATAATAATGTTTCTACTTAGCAGTTAACAGAAGAAGAATTATTGATTGACTCCCATGGCAAGCGTACGCATTCCTCAAACACAGCATTTACATCAATATTGAAATGAGCGTACCGGCGACAGATACATATCGCTTAACGAAGAATTCTCGAAGAAATCTCGAATTTCGCAATTCGGGAACATTCCCAACAGATACACAACACATCGCTAAAATGTTTGCTGGGGTTTAATAAATAAGCAGTTAACAATACATGTGTTTCATCACTTAGTCGGTGTTCGAACCAAATCGATTCGAATATATTTTTATTAACAGACAACTTCTGAAAAGAAAACATTCTGAAAACAAAGCATCAACACTTTTAGTAAAATTAAATCTAATCGGATTACTCTTAATCAAAAAACAGGTACACAGCCCAACAAAGCCATGTATTTGTCATCTACATAACACATTGCACAAATACAATACAAAAGTATAGCCTCATCGAGCAGATCAAATTAAAATCATTATCATCATTACAAGTACCATCGAATGGGAATTTCTTCTCTATACGTGATAGAGAGAACATTTTTTGCAAATATAATTCAATTTAACACAGCAGCATGTGTTGCTCTAAATTTCTTGTTGCTACACATTTGTGTTCGTTGCTACGCAAATTTTATCGCTAGTTTCGTAAAATCACAGATGGAATGCCAATTCTTGTTATCATGCGCCTCTGCTACTCTATCATTAGTGTCGTGTGCAAGCAAGGGCTATATAAACCACCAGCTGACTTGTCTCCTTTTGTGTTTGGCATCGCTTGAGGTAGGTTGGCAAGTTGGGGATTAATCGGGCATCGACTGATAAATTAATTACTAACAACCACTTTTTTTCTGGTCTCGACGGAAATAGAGAATCTTACTTCGGGTCTCGACTGAAGTTAAGATAACTCTTTAAGCCAGGGGTCGACTGACTTAAAGATTATTATCTATCTAACTAGATACTTCCCTTGTGTATAGAAGTATCTATCTATCTAGTGATTGCGAAAATGCTTCCTTGTTATATTGTCAGATGGCTCCACTTGTACCATTTTGAACAGTTTCGCTCACGCTTCGCTAAAAGCAAAGCTGTGCAACTGCAACTGATGTAGGAACAAGGGCTTCTTCAAGGGATAAGCCGTAAGGACCAACTCACATAAGAAGTTTTTAGGGAAGGAAAGAATTTCCTTCCGTTGGGTTAGACGTGACATAACAATAATGTTGCTTCACGTAGTTCCTTATATGATTACCGAAATTAATTGTGTGCATGTTCAATTAAGTCACAGTTTTTGATATAAACAATAACAATAAAATCGCAGCCGATCGATGAGAAATTTCAGAATACTTCTCACTTCTTAATCGTTAACGGATTTAATCTGAGCCTTAATCAAGATTAAATCGTCAGAATAAATCGAGACCTTACAATACCTCACAACAGAGACAATGGGCCCTATTCTGTAATATTTTATGTTATTTTGTGGTGATAAAATGTCTTCGTCATAAAATGAATATAAAATATTTTGAAAAGTCGTATTCTGTGGTGGTTCCATAAAATTATTTTATGAATTCTTATACGTACACGTAACATAAAATATTTAATACATTCCACTTTCCGTTTTTATTACCTTCTGGACAGCTGATAGATTGATATTTGCCTGAAACCACCAAATCACCTCATAAATCAGTGGCGGATCTAGAGGAGGAGATCCTGGGGGTCATAACCCCCCTAAAAATTAAAGTCAATATTTAATTAATTGAGTTAAATTATACAAAATATTTTATTGTAAAACTTAAAAAAACAAAAATTTTAGTTCAATGCATATTATTGTATGCATGTGATGTATGTGTATAGGTTTTTCTCAGGCCTTGAGCTTGGGACCCCAACTTTGGGTAATCCAAAACCCTCGAAAAACGCTTCCCAAGCCACGAAACAGACTCCCTCACGCCCACATCAGAGCCCCCTAACTTAGTCCTAACTCCTAACATTTTAAAATATTTGCAGTGTTCTTATGTAAAATCACTGACATGTATTATGTGGACTGATCACAGATGTGCTGAAAAGCACATCAGTGTGTACACCTGAACGCACGGCAGATCGTAGCGTAAAATGTGCACATGGATGTGCTGGGAAAATGACAACGCTTCGGTCGCCTGAACGACATGGTGTGTAAAAATGTGACATTATGTGACATTCTGCGTGCACCTGAACGCACGGCATATTTCAAAGAAATCTTTTAAAATACCTTAAGAATGGTTTTGTAAAGTGACATAATCAATTACGAGCAAAATCATTTATTTCAGAACGAAATTATCACATTGAATAATTAAAGAAATATTTTTTGCATTTGCGTAAAAGCTTTCACTTTTTGGGACACTCATAATTTTAAAATTTTCTTGATACATTTTTCTGGTAAAATGTCTGCCTAATAAACAAATTTCAAAACCGCAAAACCGCTTTTTTTCGGTCATTGAGCTTTTGAGAAAATTTCTTGACATATTTTTTTGTTTTCAACTTTTTTAAACTGTTATTTAAAATTTTTTTGTTTTTTGCGGAGTTGAAATTTAGAATTCCCCATTTCCTTTAATGAAGAAATATGTAATATTAATATCTAATGTTTCTTCCACTATTTACTATCTTTCTACTTTACTACTTTATTTCCTTGCAAGATATTCCACAAAATAGACCAATGAGAAACTGCACACGTACATAGTATAGCATAGTGGCAGTACACAAGTCCCTCGCAATCAAATAGAAATAATCACTAGGCTCAGAAAATATTTTGTACATGTGATATTAATAAAGAAAATACTCTAAATTTTCTTCCTTAGTCAAAAATCCCTTAATTTCAACAAATTTGAAAGTTTTGTCCCTCAACCGAACTTTCAAGGAAAAGTCCCTTAAAAAAGGGTTTAATCCCTCAGATCTGGGAACACGCCGCGGAAGGCATGCAAAAATCAAACTGCATGCCATTCATGAAATTATTCTTAATCTTGATTCTTTCCCTTGAAATTTTTTTGTCATGGTTCAGAGTAGTGAATTTGAGTTGCTAAACAAAATAACAGAGTTACTTGTAAAGTTCACTGCCTGCATTGCATCGCACTGCACTGTCATATGTTCTTCAACGCGCGTATGGCTTATTGTCACTTGACCAGTGTACACTTTGACCGAGAGACTGGAAACGGAAAGAAAGAGGTCCGGCCCTTCCTATATCCTATTACTGCAATTCTAATGCACTTGCTTGCTTAAGAAATCAGCTTTACTTCTCTCTCCCTGTCTGTTATATATTTTACCGTCGAAGGGGAAATTTGCTATTTGGAAAAACAAGTACCTACCCATTACGCCTATATTCAACTTAATTATAAAAGTATGGTTGTATACGTAGAAAAACGTAAATTTCACATGAATTGAAATGAAATTTCTTAGAAATCGTTATGAAATCATCGGAATACCTGAGGCTGTGACGTCGGTAAACGTTTGTAAATATATACGAATGTGCGCCAATCACATAAAATACATGTCAGGCTGTCCCGTGTAAGCTTTTATTTAACACGAAAAAATAAGAAAGCTCTGGCCTGTGTGTTGTACCACAAACGTGATTGAAGTTCAGGGGAAACTGGAACTGCTAAAGTTCTGTTTTGTAAAATAAAAAGAGATCATAATGATTGGATAATTAAAATATTTAAAAACGTACTTTTAATCCTTATTTTTACCACAAGTAAAGAAGCAAGTACAGAAAAGAGAATATTTTCTTATACCTACGATACGACCTCCAAAAAACATAAATAACCAAATGATGGCATTTTTAACGCATTAATTTAGGCATTAATTGTCGGCCTTAATAAATTGTACAGAAAACCACCGACTATATAAAAATGTATATACAAGCAGTGACAGAAAACACATGCGTACGTACATTCAGTATCAAAATTCCAATCGCTTCTATACTAATGCAACAAAACACATAACACTTAACTACCTTAATGAACTTCGCAACGCACGGGGGTTTGAAGTAAATCAGATGAGTCATCGACGAAATTGTATCGTGCATGTCACTTGCATCTTTTCTCGTATATGTAGTGTCAATTTTTTGTTAAAACGCGAATTTGTTGTGAAATTGTGTAAATGATTTTAATTAATAGGCAAAAACAAAAGAAAAAGCGACCAAATAAATTAAAATCAGAACGTCTAAAGCTTTGTTGATTGGACGCAAGGGTGTGGTTACGTCTTATTATTCTTATTGGTTGATTATCTTATAAAGGCCTTCCCTGTTAAATATAGTGCAATTAGTGTAAAACATGAAAATTGAAATTCCTGACACAACATCTGATGCGTCTTACAACAGTGAAAATAGTCAAAATTCCACTGACATGGGACAAAGGAGCATCATCGTAAGTTTGTTTTATTTTGTAATGTTGCTTTAATATTAATTAATTACGTGTATACAGCCAGAAATTGAGCGTGTATTTTACTGATTAACTTTCAAAATTATGGAAATTTATAAATAATTGAAGCAAGCGATTTTGCAAACATGAAAAATTTCCAGGCAGCAGTACTTTGACAGATAACAATTAACAAGATTCGTGTCGTGTCCGTGTGGCTGCGGCTAGTATGGCATTCGTATAAATCGGAAGACAGTAGCTTACAAAAATGCACGTGCGAATAATAATTGCAAAATATTATTTTGATATTTAATTAATTTCGTTTTTTTTATAATTAAGAGATACACTCCACGACATGAAGTTGCTGCATAATTTCGCAATTACCTATACCTACATATTATAAAAAAACATTTCTTGAAAAATGCTGCACTGTAAAGATTATAAGCAATTTTTTTTTTTTTTATATTTTTCCTACACTTCTTTCTTGGGGATTTCCACTAGAATATGTACTTCCTTTCCATAAAATTCCCTGGGAGGGCACACTTACAGACTATTGTATATAAAGATCGAGAAACGGGCAAGAAATTTTTCATAAAGCAAATCTACAACTAAATTCTTCGCTGCAGCGATCCATGAGTGGATGAAAAATATCCCATATCTTTTTGCTTCTTGGTGGTGGCAGTGAAGCAATTTGCGGATGAGCTTTTATGAACGGAGAAGAAATTTGAGACAGAGTTTTAGCGCCAATTCTCCGTTTGAAGTGGAGGCTATACATACATCTAAATATAACTATTGTGGAGTTTCCATACTACGAGAACATTTTTGAATATATTGTATGGTTTTAGGAGAAAAAACGCCCAATTTTCAAAGGTTTACCTTACTCGTCCTTTTAATGCAACTCCAGCAATCATTAAAATTAAAATCAACTTCATAATGTTATTGGTGATCAAAAAATTACAAGTGAACTAAAAAAAATTATCTGATCAAAACAAAACCTAAAGGGCTGATAAAAAAGCGCCCGTTCCGTTACATTCCGTTTCGGCTCAACTATCAAGTGATTACAATACCACGGGCCGTCACGTTTTGACTGTTATCTTGACTTTGTTTTTAAAGAAGTTTGTCAAAATCTACCAGATAAATGGAGGATTTATTTGAAATATATGACATGTTTATAAATATTTATAATCTATATATTGAATATAAATAATTTCGGAGTGGCAGGAGGAATGGTTGGTAAAACCCCTGAATATACACAGGGATAGTTCTGGGTATTTCGCAGCAACATATCAAAGGAAGTATCATACTAGATACATGTGATATTATCCATTTTATATATATATTTATATATATATATATATAAATCACTCACTTTTAAATTATAAGTTATTTAATTTAAATTCGATTAAGTAGCACCGCAGTCCGCAATTGTAAAAAAACATGCCGAATTTTGGAGGCTATGTCTTCTGTTTAAAATGAAATTTGTTCAACTTCTCCGTCCTGTTTCGATCCGTTTCTTGCATTGTGAGCAATTGCACAGCATTACCCGGGGGTTACACCTGCAAGGACAGCTTGCATGCAATCTGCACTGCCATACTTCTTGCACGTGTAAAGTGGGAAACACAATTGCACCGTTTCGATCCGATACGTACAAATGTCAAATTTGCTTATATGAGACGTACGTGTAATTGGACACATTCGCCGAAATGGATCGAAACGGATCGAATCGAAACGGAGAAGTTTAGCAAATTTCAACTTTTACGGATGACATAACCTAGAAAAATTACCTGTACAATGTTTGTGTATAACTCAAGATGGATGAAGAAGTTTTTATTGAAGAAATTAAAAAATATGAAGAGCTTTATGACAAAGGCAACAAATTTTACATGTATGTAAAAAGAAAAGACAAAATCTGGAAAAATTTCAATGAGAAATTTAAAACTGATGGTAAGTTTGAACGGAACAATTGTGCTCATGCACGTAACGGATCGAATTGAATCGGAACGGCGGAATTGTGTTTGGCACTTAACCTGTACTGCCATGCTGGCAGCTCAGCTTTCAGCGAACTTGCATTATGAAAAACCATGGCAGCTGGGAGATTAATTTGACATTTATACAGTTTTCAAAATGGCGTAAAAGAAATGCTTGAGAGAATTTGATAAATTTATTCTGGGAAAATGACTTCCTTTATTGCTATAATTTTCCAATATACGCAAGACTTTACGTCTCGATGCCATTTTTTAAATGAACTTGCATGCAAGCTGATAAGACATCAATCGACCTGCCTTCTGCTGTCAAGTTTAAAATCGCGTTGGAAGGGCTAGGTAAGCTCAAATTTGACAGTTTAACGTGACGGAATGGGACGGGCTCTATGTAATCCGCACTTAAGTCTCAGCAAAATCTTCAAAAAATACTCTTTTTCCATAATTTTGTTTTAACATAAACGGCTGTTTACGGAATGCCGCTTTACAAAAATACATATGTATACATATATATATATTTTTACGAGCTGCGCGCGCATCTCACAATATGCCAATTAAGTATTCTTTTGCTAATTATATTTTTATTTTTTATAGTGAACGGAAATATCTTCAGATCGGTAAAAAAAATGTTATGACTAATTATTTTATTTATTTTTATTTTATTTAAGAAGTAAATAATATGTATTTCATTCGGTTTCTTCACAGTAAATTTCAATATAAGTATTTAAATCTTTTTTACTGAAGGTGAAGGTGGCCCTCCAGATTGAAATAGTTACATATATTTCAATTCCTACTTTAAGCCCGGTATGCTAGAGCCAAGGAATTTTTGTTCCTATACAAAAACGTAAAAAAAGTGTCATTGAATGCTCAAGAAATTTTTTTCTTGGAACAGTATGCTAGAGAAAAGTAATTCGAACAGAAAAACTCTACTTCTCGATTGACAAAAAGATGTCGTTCTTGTCGAAAAATCAATTTATGTCAATATTCCTTGAAGAAATAAGTACTGATATACTTATTTCTGTAAGGAATTTCGACGTTGATGGAATAATTGAAAAATTGAACGAAGGAACGGCGATTTTGCAAGAGGTGAATTTTAAAATAACAAATGGACGAATAAAAATTGTTTTACGTGTATCTTAATTTTTCATTGGGAATTATCCATTCCTTCACTTTGTTTATTATTTCTTTATTGTCAGAAATATCACACAATTGACAAATCCAAATTGCCAAAAATTCCTTGACCTAACGTCAATTTTACTTTAAGAAATAAGTGGACAAATTCCTTGACCTAATTCCTTGGCTCTAGCATACCGCTCTTTAATAAGTAAATTCGTAGAAGCATACATCACAAGTTCTCAAATGCAACCTTTTTTTCAACTTTGCCTAATATAAACCCAGGTGTATAATATGGGCCACCTACACAAGTATATGGCCAGCTTTAAGCTAGTTGTATTTATAACTGTACTTCCTATTACCTTTAAATATGGTACGGAACTGGTGGTTCACGAGTAGGTTAAAGCGCCTCATAGCTCATTTGTGAGTGAGCACATGCATTAAAAAGAGTAATTTGTGTAATATGTAAGTTCAGCCGTGTTTTATTATACAAATATACACCTTTACTCTCTTCGATGCCATTTCTTCAAATGAAAATTCGTTCCATGATTTTCCCACCCGCGATTATTAAAGAGGTAGGTATACATGTGACTTTCAAAAAACAGTTTTTTTTTTTTTCATAATCTGAAAGAACAACTATTCAAGATTATTGTGTAAAAACTTTAAGTTGGTGTGATAAATATTGAAGAAATGATGAGACTCGGAAAGAGTCCCGCCTTGAACATACAGGGTGTTTCATGATTGGTGCACCAAACTCAAGGGTTTGTTAGCTGAGGTGGAGACAAGCAAAAAATTATAAGGTGAAGGTGGGGGGGGGGGGGGGGGGGGGGCGTCGTTTCGGTGGTAGGGGGGGGGGGGCTTAAGATTTTTAGTACTTCCACTTCCATCCTGTAATTTTCTTGATATACACCCTATCAAGGTGGGATTCATCTCAGTGAATGCCCAATCAGCCTTCCTGTCACCTTCCGTCGGAAGTAGTAGGACGTCAAAGTCAAAAAATTGGAGAAAAAAATTCCTAATTTTTTCAAATTTTAACGATTTTCCCGCCAAAATGCATGATAACTATACAGTTTTATTACAAGATTTGGAAACCCCGGAATGTTACCTTTAATTTGATCAAGCACATGTACCTGCCTAAATGCAACCGTTTTTGAGATATTCCCGTTTTTATGATGCATAATTTTCGGTGTATTCCGCATTTCGGAGCTATAGGGTTACAAAATATATCCATAATGTAAGCTACATTTAGGCAGGAGCTTTGTATCTTATATTTTACAATTAATTGAAAAAAAACGGATATCTCTTCGTTTATGAAATATTTCAAAAAGTGAAGAGGCTTGCATAGGTGATTTTGACGGAACGACGGCGGCCATTTTGAACTTTTTCTTCAATACGGTAGCTAACAAAAAAGAATAATTACATATCTTAAGTCTACACATGTAGGGCTTTCTCCAGTCAAATTTTCAATTTTTTTAAAAATATTTTCCGCGCCCATCTTATAATTCGTGCGATAATTTCGATAATTTATGGAATGACCCATGACAAACTTAGTATACCCTATGATTTCATCTAAGGTATAAAAATAAATCGTAGGGCTGAGATCATCATATCGTCTAACCACTGCCGTTTTTGGAAGCCCCATCTTACAGTATAGTAAATATTAAACTCGTATATTAAAATGTATCCACTCCCATATTAAATATCTAATATTTTCCATGAAAATAATCAGATGGGCTTTTTAGAACCTCCTACTATCTTCACTTAAAAACGAGTCCTCAAAATATTTGGCTATCCCAGCGTTTTGTTTTTATTTTATTGCATTTCATTTCTGCAGTACTTAGCAGGCCAATAAGTAATATTTTTTCAGTTTTCCTATTAAATTTAAAATACCTACTTCTGAAATCAATCACAATAAGCCTCACCGCAACAATAAGTTTAAATAAAGCATGAGTCTGTCAACAAAATTAACAACGTAAAAGGCAAGCAACGTAAGCATGTTCTCTTGACCATGCTCGGATCGGAAGTAAACAAGTTTAAAACAAACGACTGTTTACCAATAGATGATATCAGTTTATCATACACATATTGCATTATTTTAAATTATCTATGGCAATACTTAATCTAATATTATATTTTATGAGGACTACGGACTTACCAACCCTTCCTTCTTTTATAAAGTCCCACTCATGTCTTATAATGTAAAATTCTAAAAATTAAATTCCAAACAAAAGTCTTGACCGATGACATACATAAATATCTCGTAGGCGAAATTATGTTATGTCTTGGGATTTTTGCACATCTTATTAATTCGGTTTTTAGTTATGTATTTATTCAAATGTGTGAGTCATTGAAATTGACCACGTTTTTCTCAGAATTGGAGAAATGTTTTTGCAGGAAAAAGGTAATAATCTACGTTGATTTATTTTAGTTTATGTGCGTCGTCAGTTGCAAGCTCGGGAGATTTTAATTTGTAAATTTAAAAACTGGACTAAGCATTTATCTCAATATCGATAACATTTAATTACATATATACGTATATGTATATGCATGTACATAGTTATTCATTTCCGGAATCCAGAGAATCGAAGCAATCATTTCATTTTCGAAAATAGTAATCATGACTGCGAAATGATCTTTTTTTGATAATTCATCACATTTTATTGTCAGGAATGTTCCTTTACTTTTACTGCCGTAGATAACTATACATTTTCTACGTTTGGAGATACGTTTTTGAAAGTCATTCGAATCAATTTTCAAAATTTTTATGCCCTTTTCTCGTTCTGTATGAATCGACAGAACGATGTCATAATTTAGTTCTGTGTTCATAGAAAAGGAACGAAACAGAATCATTTCTTCCAGCAAGTACAATTTCGTAAAGATTGTTGTTTATGAAAAACAAAACCATTTTCCAATAAGGGTAACTTAAACTCAACTATTACTGCTTCGTCCAAATTGTAACCAACACTTTTACGAATACAAATTAAAATCGTTCTGCTTAAATTCGGTGTCCGAAAGCAGCGATGACAGATTGATATTAAATCGTTCGGCACGAGAAAAAGAACGGCTTGGATTGAAAAAATTCATTCTGAACGAGAAAACGAACGCAGCATTTGGGTATACTAAGTTTGTCATTCCGTTTGTGATGGTAGAGCAAAATGAATTGAACACGGCATATTAAAGCATATTAAAAGTTTTTTTGATTTTTGCAAGTCCGTCTGTTCGTTCTCACAATAACTCGAGAACGTATGTACTTAGAGAGCTGAAATTTTGCACGCGGCCTTTTAAAAAAAAGTAAAACTTAGTTCGAAAATGAAAAAAATCGGGTAAGGAGCTACCCGGGACTTGCCATACAAAAATTTCGCTTTTTATTATATATTTAACTAGTGCTTGAGAAGCGTCAACGTAGAGAACTGAAATTTTGTACACGGAGTTTTCATTTTTTTGGTGTTGCCATTTAAAATTTTTGGCTTTTTACGTATACTGTAAAAGCGATCAGTCCTAGATGTTTTTATTGTAACGAAAAGTTCTTCAGAATATGAAATCCTATCTCTAAAAGAATCTGAAACAGGCCAGTGGACCTATTCCTACTCCTATTCCTAGGAGAGAGCGCTCCGAGAGGTAGAAGGAAAAACAAAAAACTTATAACGCCATTATCACTTAAATCAAAAGAAATATGACCAAGCTGGATAGCTAGCTACTCGTATAATCTGCACAGGATTGAATTAGACAAAAAGAACTTTCTACAAATCTAAAATATCCCAGGTCTTCGTTGTGCTAAGTTCTAGGAATAATCCAAAATATGGGGCGGCTAATATTCTATACAAATTGTTGCAAAGACGCTCGTAGACTATTCTATTTTACAAATTATGTAGGTACTAAGCTTTTTCAAAAGATTCCTTCGAATGTTTTCTGAATACTGCTGTCACTTGATACTGATGTGTCTATAAAAAAGCAGATCGAGAAATGGAAAAAATGCTGAGACCCTTTCAAACGAGGCACACTTTTCGGATTGTAAGTCTGATACTTTTAATGTTTTATCCTTATAATATAGAGCTTAAAATAGAAGTAAACCACTGACAAGTTTCATTCAAACTCGATTTTTAAGGAAATAAAATTAAGCAATTTTTGTTTGCCTAACCCTAAAAGTAGATATGAGGGACAGAGAAAAGATTATAAATATTGTGTTGTCATCTATTTCTATTTTATACAGGGTGTTTCCACCTAGGTGGTCCACAGAGCAAAAGGTGATAGTACTCACCTAGACAAAAAAAATTGTATGGTAGGGGGGTCCATATCAACCGTTTCGAGGTTACAGGATGATTAAAAAAAATATACTAGGTTTTCACTAAACCCCCTGTATGTTAAAAAGTACAAGGTGTAAGTCACCGATAACTCCTCAAGCAGCAACATACTCCCTTAGTTATGTTGGTCTAAGCTGACAATTTTGGATTTTCGTACCTTTTTTTTAATTTGACCCTTTTTTTTATAAAAAGCTGGTTAACATACTTTTTTTTATAAAAACTGTACACTGTGCACTCCTCTATAATTTGACTTTGTACACCTATGCCCTAACTGTAGCCGTTAAACAGTTATTAGCTCTTATCCTATTCTCAAACCTGTTCTCAACGATAATTTATTCCTTAGTGACTGCAAACACGCCACACGGTGACCGTACACCTTGTATTTTTTAGATACAGGGTGTTTTGTGAAAACCTAACATATTTTTTTAATCACCCTGTAACTCCGAAATAGTTGATATTGACCCGCCCCCCAATCTTCCCTGCCATACAATTTTATGTTTGCTTAAGTGAGTAGTTAAGCCAATAAGAGAGAACTATTGAAATGTGATCCTAGGTTATTGAAAACAATTGCAGTAGTGTCAGCGGTCCATATCAGTGAGGCTATCTAATGGCTCTCTATAGCTCTTAGTTAGTATGCGTATTTTTTTCGAAAGATGCTCGAATCTCCATTTATTACTTTTAAAACTCTGTATGTACTCTGAGATCTGGGCCCACACCACATTCACTACAAAATTCACTTTTATTAATAGTAGCCTTAATTTCTATCCCACTTGTAATTACATCTAACTTGGCGGCCACAAATTTTTGTATATTCTGTCCACTTTATCTAATTTCATGTAATAATAACAATGCTCTTGATCGAAAACATAAAACTTTAAATATTACCTTCATTTTAGACTTTTTGAAATATTATTTGCGACAAAGGAAAGGAAGCGATAAGAAACGAGAAATTGATAAGATAACTAAGTGATTGTGGAGCTGAAGCATTATACGCCCATAAAGGATTGATAACAATGCACGCATAAAAAAAAATAACATAAAAAATTCGTTCCGAAAGGGTGGTAAGTGCTAAAGCGTTCTGGTTCTAAGAAATAATTGAAATAGTAAATATCATATTTGTGCCAAAACTTGCAATCGTTATGCATTTAAGTGTTAAAGGTCAACTTTAAAAAGCTCACAAAGAATTACAAAGTTTACGTGCTGACAAAAATATATGCTAAATATTTAGCTGCCAACGCCACTAGCTGAGTGGGGGACTGCCGCTTGTTTTGATAGCTTCTGCTTGAGACCCATATAGTAGTATAGTACAGTACATACAGTGTTAGCAAAAGCAGGCTGGACTGGAGCACAGACATCACACGGGCTTTGGTTTGGATTAAGTGCTTAAATTATACTTTCCTCGAATCTCGACGTATAAAACCACTCAAGTGATGACGCATTCATTCAGTGTACCAGAACGGTTCGTGACGAAAAGATCTCAAATCTGGGGATAGTTTAGAGTGCATACCTACATATTTCGCGAGTTATTGAGTGAGAAAGTTGTGCTAAAGTTATATTTCTTTTTTATGTTTTCCTCGCTGATTTTGCAGTTTTAAGTGACCTATGGTTTTGACACTGAAAATTGTTTTCTGTATTCTCCTTCTCTACCTCAGTTAGTGAATTAAGTATAATTGAGGACGGGTTGATCAACAAGTGGTTACATTTCGTATACACTCGTACTATTGTGCTACAGTGGAGTTATATAACTCGAATTAAAATTGTTGGAGTCGCATGACTCATAGGTTATTTTTTGTGATTTCGTTTATTGCCTTTGCACTGTGGAATAAGTTTCAATTATCGTATATCAATGACGCTGGATAATAATATCTTCAACGACGTATTCCTGACTAGTTCGTGGAGTGGTAATAGTATTACGCCTTTAACGCCAGTATCTAAAATGGTAAGCATTTCGATGACTGTATGAATGGCCATTCATATATGTATACTAGTAATTTTGTGTGTAATTAGAGTATATATGCACCTACCTAACACACGTTTTAAAATTTATCATTTAGAAAATAGAAAAAACTTATGCCGTGATTTCCGACATGCTATTACGATTTTGAGGACGTTCTAGAATTATTATTTTAGTCAATAATAATGCACTAAAGGCATAGAAAATTTTTTTTTGACTTTCATCGCGTTAACTGCATATTTATGTATAATATAGGAATAAAATTATGCTTTCAGGGAAAATGCCAAATTCATCTGACACAATTAGGTACTGTAATATTTCTCTTTCACCGATTTCTTGGAAATCCATGGGTTTCTTCGAATAATATAAAAAAAAACAAATGGTTTTGGCAGCGATTATAGCATGCTGTATTTCTGTTTTTCTTGCAAAGCGATAGCGCAAACTTAATTATTGATTCTTAGAAATTTATAAAATATCTGGCGCCAGTTCAAGGGTTTGGGCCTTTTCAAGGAAATTTGTTAATAAATTGGTTGCTTAAATGTGCATTGCATATACAAATATGTACCTACATTATTTTACAATAGGTAATTGAAATTTATTGGATTAAATCCTTGTAGTACATTACAATAAATGTTTAATATTTATTTTTCACTATATCTATGATGCTTCTCTTAAATCTAGTCATATTTGCTTCGTTCTTGCATATATCTGGTAATTCATTATACATTTTTAGTCCTTTAATTAGTAATGTATTTTGTGTACTAGTTTTTTTATATTTAACCACTCTGAAATCTTTTATATTTCTTAATTGATAGTTTGTAACCTCATGTACATATTCAACAAAGTCCACTAAATAATCAGGTAACATATAATTTTTTAATTTGAAAATAAACATCAGAATCTTTAAGCATATCCTTTGATACACAGTCATCCAGATTAAGTCTAGTTTTTGCTACCTGCGAACTTCTCCAGCGCACAGCAATATTATAATAGTTGCGCAATAATCCGTATAGGAAAGTATAATTGTGTTATACATACAAATATTGCACTATCTTTGTCCATATTTTTTCTTATTCTTCTTAATAAACCAATCTTTTTTTATTATTTTCGCGCATATTAAGTCGTTGTGGGAAAATAATTTCAATTTGTTATCAACCAATACTCCCAGATACTTGATTATATCTACCTGGGTAATATATTCGTCATTTAATTTTAGTCTTATCCAGTTGACATTATTTAGCACCATACCTACATTTTGTTTTCGACACATTTAGGTTTAGTTTATTCATGTCCATCCATTGCGTTACTCCATTTAGTGAGTCTTGCATTATTCTTTGACATTGTTGAATGTCTTTCCCGACTACGTATAATAGTGTGTCGTCTGCGAATAATACTATCTTTGCATTTTTGAGAGTATTTGGCAAATGATTTATACATATATAGTATATGTTATCTGAGTGCGGTCAGATAAATACGGCTTGAACCAATCGTTTTCGGTTCCTCTGACTCCGTACTTTCTTAGTTTTTTTATGAGTATTTCTCTGCTGATTGTTTCAAACGCACGCTTTAAATCAAGAAAAACAGCCACTATTGTATTACCATCATCTCTCAAGGTAACTATGAAATTTAATTGCGTTTCACAAGAGTGTTGCTTTCTAAACCCTGATTGATGCTTATTAATAATTTTGTTTTCCTCCAAATATGCTTCTAGTTGCATTTGCACTACATTTCTCAATAATCGGCATACTGTTTATTGGGCGTATATTTTCACATTTATTTCTTCCCCTGATTTTTGGTACAGGCGTAATCAGGGATACTTTCAAGTTACTTGGAAAAACTCCCTCAGTGAGCGACTGGTTCACGATCTTTTGATATTACATAGATATTGCTCAGCATCTTTCAACACTTGGACATTTATTAACCACGAATCGTATTTGTTTTTAAGTTTTGACAGCACATTTAATATACTATCTCTATCTACTAGTTTAAATTTGAATTGGGTGTGGTATTCATTGCCTTTGAACTCAAACGGTATGTTATTTATTTTGTTTTGAATTTCAGTGATACTTTCCACGAAAAAGACATTTAATTTTTCACATATTACTTTAGGTTCTTTAATGACTTCATATAAGATCCCTAATATCATTTTGTTCTTTATAATATATCATTTCTTTCAAGATTAAATAAATTTTTTGTCTCCTTTCGCATCTATAATTTTACCTTTTATATAGTTTCTTTAGCTACCTTTGTTGCGTAATTATATTTATTCCACTTACTTATGAATTGAAACCACTGTGCTCCAGAGTTTGTTACTTTTGCTCTTTCATATGCATATATCTTCTCATTTTTTAACGTTTGTAAATATCTATTAAACCATGGATTATTCAGGTCCACTCTTATTTGCTTTTGTTTTTTGAAGCTTTGTCCAATATTTGTTAATATATTTTTCAGTGCATCACTTATCGAATCAACACCGTAGTTGCATGATTTTAGACCAATTTATATCACTTAAATTATTTAATAAACGTTCCTTATCATATGTTATAATTTTCTGTTCACTGTAATTAATTTTTGTATCAAAGGTAACTACTATCGATTCGTGGTCACATATGTTTAGCGAAGGATCAGCTATTGGTTTAGCGCTTGTAATGTTGATATACACCAAGTCTATTAGGGTTGCAGAAGTTTTTGTAATTCTAGTTGGAAATTCAATTGATGTTTGAAATTTTTATTTAATCCACCTTTTGAATTTATTATTGACAATTTCTGTACCCAGGTAATATTATGCAGATTTGTGATTAAAATAATTTTTCATGGATGCCCATTGTTTTCAATTATAAAGATTTTTGTGAATTATTATAAGTATATGTAGGTAGATACTTACCTGCGATAAAAATAATGTAAAAGAGTAGTCGGTACAGTATTTTGGGCACAACTTGTAGATGGCATGCAAAGCACAAATTTTAGACGAACATCATTAAGCATCAAAAGCCTATTGGTCCTGTTACTTATTTCTCTTTTTATACCTACTACCTACCTAATACACGTCTAGCGAAACGTAATTTTCTTTAATTGCAATGACAAAAATAATTCTCCATTGTGGGGAATAAATAGCTGAAGCTTTGAAAATTTATACATCTATTCTATACATGCATTTTCCCAATTATTTTGATAGAACTGTCCACGCTGTTGCACGGTGTTGGTATTTCTATGCAGTCACTCTCTAAATAACGTTCTTCTACTTATCGCATTTGCTAAATAAATTTAGTGATAGTGAACAAATTTCATTTATGTAGATTCTTTGCGCGTTTCTTAATTATCGGTTTCACTTCGGTAGTTTAGTTCTGGGTATTCTCACGTCAATTTCAAACTCAAGATATTGTAGCCGATGCATCATCAGGCAAAAGTCCTGCCTGGCGTAATATAAGACAGAAAATCTGGTCTGTCCATGACTATGGGTAAAGTATAGACACTCAAGATATTCACAGAATTATTGTTGGAACTGTACAGTGCGAATATTTTGTATATACCTACATATATATTTTATAAAATCATTTATTTTCAGAGAAACAAAAATTGTTTCATTTTGTAATGCTTTTTCATATTAGAATTAGACTAAGTATTTTGGCATATTGGTATATTGGCCGGCATTAAAATAAGATTAGAGATGGATCGACGTCGAAGTGAACAATGTAATGCAATCCATACATGTAGTACCTACTGTCCCTAAAAACTTTTGACATAGGGCCTGAATTACAATTACGACTGATCAGTCGACTGCGACTTTGTCCAAACGGTAAATGCATGTGGTAACCTCGGGATTACACGAGGAGGAAGTACAGCTTGCATGCAAGCCTCCCTTCCAACGTGTTAATAAATTTGTCTTATCACCTGCTATGCCAGTTCATTTAAAAAAAATGGTATTGAGACGTAAAGTCTTGTGTATATCGGCAATTATAGCAATAAAGAAGGTAGCAGAATCTGAAAAACAGAAGAAACAAGTAAAAAAGCTAGAATTGGTCTAAGACCAATTCTTATGATACCCTAGATGAATGCCCGTATGAAATTTCGTATGGTCACCGATCTATGCAAATTTGGTTTTTGAAGTGGTTTTTCGCATATGTTTCTAGAACGGTTCGTCGGATAAAAAATTATCATAACCAATTCTATAGGATTTCGGATTCTGAAAAAGTTTTTAGTACAATAAAAATGTGTAGGACTGGTCGTTTTCACAATATATGTAAAAAAAATTTATATGAAAACACCAAGAACAGGTTGTCCGCTTTAGTCGATTTTTGATTTTTTTTTTTTTTTTATTACTATAAAAATACCATGTACCAAATTTCAGCTATCTATGTCGACGCGTTCTCAGGCAGTGTCCAAATATATAGTGGAAAACGAAATTTTTGAATGGCAACCCCACGAAGGAGTTGCCCGATTTGTCTCATTTTCTAACATAATTTTACTTTTTTTTTCAAGTCCGTGTACAAAATTTCGACTCACTAAGTATACGCGTTGTCATGTTATCGTGCGCACAGACATACGGACGGGCAGACGGACATGCAAAAATAAAAATAACGTTTAATATTGTGCGTGGGTGTCCAATCTATTTTGCTCTACCATCATCATTTCTGTGCGTTACAAACGGAATGACAAACTTAGTATACCCTATAGATTTCATCTAGGGTATAAAATTGGCATTCAGATGCTTAGTCTTGCGTATATTGGAAAATTATAGCAATAAAGCAAGTAGCAGAATGATAAAAACCCAAGAAAAATTAAAGAGGAAGGTGTTGGTAAATGAAGTAATGCAAATGATCCCAGAAAATCCCACTTTCCCAGTATATATTTATCAATTTCTCTCAAACATTTCTTTTCCGCTATCTTGAAAATTGTATAATGTCAAATTACTATCACCTCAGCTGCCATGATTTTTCATCAGCAAGTTCGCTGAAAGATGAGCTGCCTGCACGGCAGTAGGGATTACACGTGCAAGAAGTATGGCAGTGCAAGTTGCATGCAAACTGTACTATCTCGTGTAACCTCCGGGATATGTGAGGCTTATGTCTACGTTTAATACTAATTTTTAGGTCAATACCGCTTCAGATACCGGATTAAAGTAGGACTAGTTTTTCGTAATATGGCATGTGGAGACCACAGCATATTAGTTCTACGTAAATGTAGGCGTACACGTTGCCGTATACTTCAACGTTATGTCACCTTATGTTGATGAGAGACACTCAATGGAAGGAAAATTTTCCCCGAATGTCTCTCATCTGCAATTAAGTGCAGCGTGTAGGTACACCTAGGCTATGTCGATTTACGTAAAAACTAGTCCAAAATGCAACGGTCTAAACAGGCTCTTTGTTAGAGGAGTGTTTTTTTTCTTTTCTTTTAATATTAGCCCAATATTTGTCGATTGGTTTTATCTAGGGACAATTTGGAGGATTCGCCTCCTTGAGTACTACAGGTATGCATTGAGCATCGTAGAAATCTCTCGCTTTTCTGATATAGTCACAAGTTGCTAAATCTCGTCAAAAGAGAGCTGATGCATCGTGCTTTCTAAAGAATGGAAGAAGACGCTTCTGAAGACACTCCTTAACGTATAAATCCGTGTTGATTGTGCCTGTTGTCACGAAAGGTAACGATTTCTGGCCACACGTACATATTCATATTGCTTGCCAAATTAAGTATTTACCGGGAAATTTGGTACACCGAGGATTTTCAAACTTGGGATCTGCGTCGCGTATACGCGTAGATGAACAATAAGCATTCATTTCTTCCTAAAAATTTACAGAAAAGGTTTCGGAAGAATTTTTATTCACTTTGGTGGTGGCCGGACTGGAGTTATTTTCAGCTATACATACAATACGTTCATGTGTGCAGTTGTCGGCCTGCAAAAATGCATAAAAATTCTAAAGAAAAAAATTGAGGCCTTTCCTACATCAGGCCAAGGCATCGTTCATTTTATATTGGAGCGAGGCATTGCTGGCTTACCCTTGCTTAGGTTATCACGTCGAGGCATGTCGAACTTTTATTCGAGCGAGGGGCTGCAGATTTTTGTTCTAATTGCCCACTCTTTGTAGTTTGTACGATATTAGTTTGTATATGGTACTCCTTTGTAGGTATGCTACAATACTATTGGCTCCAATTCCGGCAGGAGTCAATTAAAAATGAAATGTTTCAGAATTGAAGCAGGAATTAGTAGAAACCTTTCCAAGTAGACAAGACGATGCAAAAAATCTCATCAAAATAATTGAAAGCAAGACTACCAGCGGAATTTATAGAAGATTATTTGTACTAAATTGTAACGCTGGAAAAGAAGATCAACTTCAATTAAGTTTCCATACACATTATCATATCGAGATACGCTAATAAAAATTTAATCAACGTTCTCACAGCGTTATCCTCTATACATATTTTGGATATTCTGGTGCAAATTAAATTAATTAATAAAAGACAAGTACCGAAGTAGGTACTGTGTCCGTTACTGGCTTTGTAACGAAAAATCAGAATTTCGTAAAGAAATTTTGAGAGCGTAGGTACTATATGTTTCGATCAGAAGTGCAGGACGATCTCATCAGGACAGCAATGAAACCGTGAACTGCCTGCTGTCTACACTACAGTGAACTCATATGTCCAAAAGTTGGTGGTGGATATAAAACGATTTATTTAAAGGGTTTCATTGCTGTCCTGATGAAATCGCCTTGCACTGCTGATCGAAACACACAGTATGCTCTCAAAATTTCTTTATTAAAATTAGATTTTCGGCTACAAAGCCGGTAACAGACACAGTTCCTCGGTACTTGTCTTATAAAAATTCTCGCAGTAAGCTGAAAATTGCCTGTAGACTCGTATATTATACGGGTCTCGAGAGATGAGTATCTAGATAATGTACATCTAATGTGGGTGGTACCGTGTGAATAATTTTTGAGTCATAAAAATCTGTTGGAAATGATAATTCATTTGGGTTAGTCGATTTTTCCACAAGTGCTCTTCAGCAATACAATAGGTGTAGGCATTACTTACCTAAGTTAAAAGTAGAGTAGAGTACTTACATACTATAGTATTTATTGGATTAAATAGCCTCCAAGAAGTTCCAAATTGCATCTATAAATTTTAGCAGGATGTGTCTTCCAATCAGCACACAAAACAATTTCATCAGGATGGCAAATAAAAATGAAAATCATGAGTATTTGCAGTGTACATGGAGAGAATCCAAGTTACTAATTATTAATTTTTTTTTTATTATATTATCGAATATAAAACAAAAATATATTTGTGTTGTTCAATAATTAAGTGAAATCTTCCTATAAAAATACCCATAAATCACTGACAGTTAATTACGGCTACGGTAACAGTCTGAATTTCTTGACTCGCCAGGATCAGTTAGATCTGAAACCCAACTCTTTATTTGGTGTCTGTCTCTCACCCCACACGCAAAACTCAATCAACGACTGCAGTAAGAATGATATTTCTAGTAATCCATTATAGGGTTGCTTCGTGCAGGACTTTACTGTAATCATATATTCTGTTGAAACATAAATTACCGAGGAAAAGCCTATATTTCAAATGCATCAGAACATATTTTGGTAAAACTTATTTCATATGAAAGAAAGGTGTACTCGAAGGCGTTCGCCGATGTCAATTTAGAAAAGTGTACATACAGAAAACGAACTCATCACTTTCCGGATGCCATTGACAGGAACATATCTATTACTTTTAAAATAAACAATAATATTTTCACCCAAAAGGAAATAAAAGTTGTCAAATAGTTCGCTCCATGTCTAAACAGTCTTTGTCGGTTAAAATCGTAAAACTTGTTGCAAATATGTATACCTACCTACAATTTGAAAATTTTTAGATATTTATTTAGTTGTTTGGCATATTCCCCTTTGGTATTCTTTTATTAGAACAACTCAAAAACATAACAAACCAGTTTCAAGCAAGTTATAGTGTAGCTGGGCACAATCTATTACGCACGTGTTCAGCTCTATTTTCATGGTTTTACCAATTTCTTTGTTCGTGTCGTAGCGAAATATGGTCAAATCCGCATAGTATAAAATGCAGCTGATCGAAATGGAATCGTTTGTTTTTATTTTATTCTATCTAGGTGTTTAGTCTTAACTACATACTTTTATCGTTACCAATCCACAAAACTACAAATTTCGAGGATAACCTCCACCGTTATACGCAATAAAATTCGCCTTATTGCTTTGAAAAGCAAAAAATCTGTATATTCTATTAATTGTTGTAACTTCTTATTAATAAGTAAACATTATCAATACATATGTATGTATATATTTTACACATCATGAGGGATAATGTCACTGCTACAATTATTGCGCCGCAGCGCAAGGTTTCTTATTAAAATAGCTTACCGCACATGAAACACAGGAATGTGCAAATTACAAAGGTTCCATATTTGGAGAATGAAGTTATACTTGTCGAAAAACAACAAAAACAACAAATGACGAGAACAATCGAGCAGGCATGATGACTCATATATAGCAAGAAAAGAAACAATATATATACCTAGATATATTATTTTTTACGATCACTTCGTATATATATACATATATATGTATATGTTTGGGAAATTTCCGAATGTGTTAAAACTACTCGCACGCGTAGCCTACCTGACTCAGGTGCGGCTTGGATACTTCTTGGGCGATTTGGACACAGCAAAATAACCTAGAAACCTTTGTCTGGCAAGTCAATGTGTTTAACTGTAAATGTTGTTGACTTTCTCACAAGATGCGGATGATAATTAAATATGCAATTAATTGAAAAAAGTTGTCTGAAAGATTTGGACAAAATCTCCGAATAAGATGCACCTGCGATTTGAATACAGTAAATGTATTGTACCCTTTGGGGTAAAGTAAGGAGCAACGAGCACGCTTAAGAGAATTTTAGGTTTGCGGTGTACCCATATTCTCAGCAGCTAACAGCTTCACACTCTGTAGGATTACGATTTATAATTTGAAATTAAAAATTGAATTAATATTTGAATTTTCTTAAAGTTAAAAAAAAAACAATATAAAAACTTCTATGTACCAGTAGATTAGATTATATTAAGGATTAAGCGGGACGAATGGCCTTTGCACTGCAGCCATTCACTGGCTTAGGCCGTGTTCATCCTGGAGAGGTTTGAAGCGGTGCGGTTACGCGCGCAACCGCCTGAAAAAGTCACCGATATGGCAAAGAATGCGAGTGTTCATGCTGGCGCGGTTAAAGGCGGTGTGTTACCACTCGATCCAGAGCGTTTAGCGGCGATTAAATGAGACATCAAAATTTTTGATTTCCATCGTGTGAAACCGCTTGTGTGATTTACATTTTGAAAGTTGTTAGTTGAGGAAATATTTGACGATGTGGATCTTGGTAAGCTTATTGAGGCTATTCGTAACGGTAAGATGCTCAACAGATGATTGGGGATACTGTAATGGTGAATGCTTTTATTTTTTTACAATATAAAAAGTACTAAAAGTAACAATTGTCATACGAAAATATACATAAAATCTCTCAGAATGTTATTCGAGTTCACTGAACAGGGTACGGAATCCACTGAAAATTGTCTTTCCATTTTTTTTTTATTGGAGGCACTGCAATTTTCATTTTCTTTTTAAAAACTTTTTGAATTTAAAATATGAATTTTTATATAGAAAAACCAGCATTGACCTTGACATGGACATATTTTACGCTCAAATATCAACCGTTCGAAACAACTTCGAATTAAACAGAAATCAGCGTATTACCGCTCCTACGTGTAACGCTCTCTGTTTCTAGAGCTTTGATGTTTCATCGAGACATAGCCTACATATATCCGATGCATGTGTTTGTTTAGTTTGCAGTTTCCGATTAGGACTCCTGTGATGATTCTGAGTTGATTTCGAGATAGCCTCAAAAGATCCAGGCTCTTCTTTGAGGAAGGTCATTTAATGAATCTTTTGGCTTGTCTGAAGCCTAACATTGAAGTCCATCTCTGGTCCATTTGGTTCTGAATCCAGATTTGGATGGTAAGCTTCATGGTATTGTAAGAAATACCGCAAAAATGATTCCGATCCTATGAGAGGGGTGGATGCTAATTTTTTGCCCACTAAAGTATAGTTCACTAAGGCGAAGTTACTGTCCCAAGTAGCCTCGTTTTCAGTCCCTCACCTCCTCTTGACATACCCACCAGTTTACTTGCGCCAGTACGAAAACGAGTTCCACGCACTTCAACTTTTTAGCGAAGTGGAACCTGGGAAATAATCAAATTGAGTACATTTTCTGCAACAAAATTTGTGTTTTTCGGTTTAGTGTTTTCGTTTTCGTTTTTCGATGTGCAAACGGCCAAAGTCTGGCTTGTAATTCCCATCAATTCCCGTTTTCTAGTTTTGTATCAGTTTCCTCCTTATTTGGTATCTTTATTTGGAGAGGCAGACAGAAGGTGTGTTTAACCACCATCCTGTTTGATATCATGTACAGTATTGGATTTGCTTCTATTCGTTCTGTTATAGCGCTTACGCTCTTGGAGTCCAGCCTCTTTTTGAACAACATTGCTGAGTGCTGGGAGGTTCAATAGTGTCTCTAGAGCGCCGGTAGATGTTATGCGCATGGTACCAGTTATTTAGGCCGCTTACACATCGAAAAACGAAAACGAACGAATAAACAGTTCCACACCGAAAATTCGTTTATGCTTACATATCAAAAACGAACGAATTAAAGTTAGGTTGGGCTTGTATCAAATGTAAATAAACGGAAATGAGGTTAAGTAGGACCGAAAAGAATATTCCTTCGTGTGTGGAACTTAGTATGGAACGAAAATATACTTGACAGTTCGGAACGACAAATTTTTTCTCGTACGAATAAACATAAGAATGTGTTTTAATGGAAATAAAGCTTTAAATATGAATATTTTTTTATTAAAACTGTAATTAGAATAAATCTCGAATATTTTATTACATGTATTGCGGCAAATTTCGTTTTTCGATATGCAAACGGCCTTAGACAGGCCATCCCTTGGAGCTTTGTTAGCTTCCTGATGGTTTTCATCTGTGTACATTTGTTCCACCATGCTGCTGCGACATAGGTGATCATGGGTCCAGTGGCGTAGCTAGAGCTTTTGCCGCCTGGGTCGGTTCAGAATTTGCCGCCCTTTTTAACTTAATCAAAACCACCAAGAGTGGTTATTAAAAATTATTGAACATAAATACAGAAATGAGTAAAACCATTTATTTTTGTTTAAACAGATTGTACACATAACAATAAAACGTATTCTGATTTATATATTTATTTTTCTTGCTATTTTATTACAACAGTCTTGAATGACATTGTCAAAATTTATATTATCTGTTAGTTCTCTTTCTGTGGACAGTATCGTTAGATTTCATAATCTTAAATCACTCATTGTTGAACGAAGATAATTTTTAATTAATTTTAATTTGGAAAAGCTCCGTTCACAACTAGTGACACTGATGGCTATTGTTAAAAAAATTCTTAATAATATTACTATGTTGGGAACAGAGTTTTCCAACCTATATTTTTGGATAAATATTAAAAGAAAAATATTAAATGAAAAATATTCCGAAATATTTTCTGTAAATTCCTAAGAAGAAATGAATGTTCATTACTCGTCTCATTGCTCTCTGCAAATTGCAATACAGGGGTGGATTAGTCATATAAAAAGCTTACGAAATTCAATAATAAAATTCATTTAATTAATTTAAATTACCTAAGCAGTCAAAATGACTGCTTTTGGGCACATACATATATCAGAAACAAAGGGGAGAGGGGGGGGGAGATAAATATAACTATAAATAAATGCATTTATATCATGTATACAGTCTCCAAATTTTAAGAAATTGTATCGTTATAAACGTAATCTTTTTTCTCAACGAAATTAAAAAGTGTGGAGGAAATCTTTTCGTACTCTCTAACTTGTTCTTAAATTAACTTTGCTTCAACTACCACGTATTGGTGATGTCAATGATAACAACAACAACAATCGCGCCAAAGAAAGTAATAAAAAGTAATAACAGCTGATGTTTGTTTACATACGTTATTAAGCTTAAAAATCTCAATGGCGGTAAGAACTGCCGGGGTCAGTCATTTAATACTTTTTACAATAAATGATTCTGTGGATTACAACATTATTATGTTATTAATTTTTAGTTTTTAAATAATTTAGACAGAAATATAAAAAATGTGAAGAAAAAAGGAAAAAACATTTGCAACGTAGATTTTCAGTACATCCGTTAAATCAAATGAGACCATCGCGAGGACAATTTCAGTTTAAGGAATGATGAAGAAAAGTTTTTTAGTTTTTATAGAATGTCTTCTCGCTCTTTTGATATATTACTTGATTTAGTTAAGGAAAAAATTTCAAAATCAAATACTTTTAAAGGGGCTCCAATCCAATTAGTGCAGATATTTTCCCGAAAATATCAGAGAATCCAGCAAGAATTTCTCCCACTTAATCTCTTCACAGCAAAACTAATGTATACAGAAACAGAAGCACGTGCTGCTGAATTAGCATAGAAATTACACTAACAAACATTGGCCATGCTATAAAAAACATTGGCCATGCTATAAAAAACATTGGCCATGCTATAAAAAAACATTGGCCGATTCTCTCAATTTTTCAGCAAAAACCGGTTTTCACAAAAGCGCGGGAACATTTTATGAGAGTAAAACGTGAAAACTCCGCCTCTTCTCATTTATTCACGAAAATGAAACATTTGCCATTCTGTTTCATTGCATGCAACTTGCGCTTTCACATTTTTTATCTTTATTCATAAAAATTTAAAAGAGAGTTTGAGAGAGTTAAAACCGGACCGGTTTCGGAGAGCTTAGGAGTTTGGGAGATGAGAATTTTCGTTTTCCCCGGTTAAAACTCCCTAATTCTCCATTCGAGATTCTCTAACATACTTGAGGAGTTAAAGAAAACGTGAGAAGTATCGAAATATTGACAGACGGATAACTCTGTGTGGGAGGGTCGTAGAGCATTGCGGTTTTTTCCTACGGATTTTGGGTCTAGAGTACAAAAATATAGGTGAACAATTTCTGAGGGAGGGGCTTTTGGGGATGGGCAGTAGCACCATCCCTCATTGGGGTTGTCCAAAATACGTCATGTTTGGTATCAAATTAAAGAGGGAGAAACGAGTAATCGAGTGGCGTAGTTTATTTTTTGATCATTTTAACTTCATAACTGACTTTTTACCGCCGAAAGACAGATTTTTTGCACGTGGGTCATATACACCCCAGTTCCTATATTTTGCATATATTTCTTCCGTTCTTTGTTTCACATCCATTAGTACTCTGTTGTGAATATTTTTCTCATAGAAAGTGAATTTCCACGACTTACCAGTTCTTCATAATGATGAGTTGAGTTTTTGTACCAGAAATTAGGGGATAAAATTTAGATGCGATTTTATCCTACAAACAAGCTTTAACGTGCATATTCAAAATTTTTATAGCATCTCTTCTGCACTGGAAGACGACCAAATTGACCATATTCGCGTGAATTACAATTTTTATCGGGTACCGTGAGACACAAAAATCCTTATTTCTCTGTAAGTATTGCAAGGATTTCCATAATTTGTTTTTGTAAACATAGCCAGGATATGCAGTGAATCCATAAATCAATTTGAAAATCCTAGGTACATTGGTACCTTCACAAAGGACAATAAAAGCAGCCAATACTGTCAGTTGAGAAATATTTTTCTTACTTCTCCACAGCTAACACAGCCGAGAGTTTTGCCGAGTTGAATAGAGAGTTTGGTAGATCTCAATACAAATTCCACGAGTTACAGAATTCCGAGTGGAGAGTTAAGTGACAAAAGAACTCTCATCTCCACAACTCCACAGCTCTCCGAGTTAGTGAATCCGGCCCCTGGCCACGGTTTGATGACGGCTGATACATACGGTTTGCTGCCGAATGAAATTCTAAACTCATTGAGTGCAATGTGACACGACATAGGTACGTTTCGGTTTTTCCCGGAAGGTTTGTGAACTTTAGTGCAGTGCAGTAGCAAAGAACTTAATGACAAGTTAGGACACAGAAGATTTTTCCGATTGTTTTACATTTAAAATCCACACGGCAATAAAAGGAAGAAAGAAAGAAAGAAATATATGAAAAAACAAGTGAAAAAGCTAGAATTGGTCTAAGACCAATTCTTACGATACCCTAGATGAATGCCCGTATGAAATTTCGTATGGGTACCCATTTCAGCAATTTTGATTTTTGCAGTGGTTTTTCGCATATATTTCTAGAACGGTTCGTCGGAATGAAAAAATGATTATAACCAATTTTATAGGATTTCATATTCTGAAGAAGTTTTTAGTACAATAAAAATGTCTTGGACTGATCGTTTTCACAGTATACATAAAAAACCTAATTTTTTATATGGCAACACCAAGGATGGGTTGCCCGATTTAGTCCATTTTTGAAATTTTATTTGCTAGTACAATGAAAACACCACGTACCAAATTTCAGCTCTCTACGGCGACTCATTCTCAGGCAGTGTTCAAATATATAACGGAAAACGAAATTTTTGTATGGCAACCCCACGAAGGAGCTGCCCGATTTATCTCATTTCCGAACTTAATTTTACTTTTTTTTTTTAAAGTCCGTGTACAAAATTTCAGCTCTCTAAGTGTACGCGTTCTCGAGTTATGGTGCGCACGGACGGACAGACGGACGGACGGCCGGACAGACGGACGGACATGCAAAAATCAAAATAACTTTTAATATTATGCATGGGTGTCCAATCCATTTTGCTCTATCATCATTATTTCGAGGTGTTACAAACGGAATGACAAACTTAGTATACCCCTTTAGATTTCATCTAGGGTATAAAAATCAAACTCTCTTTAAAACTTTTATGAATAAAGTGGGAAACACAATTGCACCGTTTCGATCCGATACGTACAAATGTCAAATTTGCTTAAATGAGACGTACGTGCAATTGAACACATTACACCGAAATGGATCGAAACGGATCGAATCGAAACGGAGAAGTTGAGCAAATTTCAACTTTTACGGATGACATAACCTAGAAAAATTACCTGTAAAATGTTTGTGTATAACTCAAGATGGTTGAAGAAGTTTTTATTGAAGAAATTAAAAAATATGAAGAGCTTTATGACAAAGGCAACAAATTTTACATGGATGTAAAAAGAAAAGACAAAATTTGGAAAAATTTCAATGAGAAATTTAAAATTGATGGTAAGTTTGAACGGAACAATTGTGCTCATGCGATTCAATTCGATCCGTATTGAATCGGAACGCCGGAATTGTGTTTGGCACTTAAAGATAAAAATGTGAAGGCGCAAATTGCATGCAACGAAACAGAATGGTAAATGATTCTTTTCGTAAATAAATGAGAAGAGGCGTACTTTTCACGTTTTACTCATAAAATGCTCCCGCGCTTTTGTGAAAACCGGTTTTTACTGAAAAATTGAGAGAATCGGCCAATGTTTTTTATAGCATGGCCAATGTTTGTTAGTGTAATTTCTATGCTAATTGAGCAGTAAAATAATTACAAGTTCAATATCACTAATGTTTTCCATATTTTATAACACCCCTAACATTTACTGAACTGACTTCACTGACTTGTAACCACAAAATAATTGAGAATAACCGTCTCGTATGTCGTGTAATCACGGCGTCGTATGTCGCTGCCCTAAGTAGGTATGTGGCTTATTTATTTAAGTAAGTGTTAGTGGGAAGCAAAGCGATTTCCAATTAGATCTGCCAAACTCAAATCACGAAACAAAGTTCAATTATTCTAAACTCTGGTTACGACAACAAATTCGGACGGCGCCATTGCTTACAGCAGCACAGTATTGCCAAAGGTCAACATTTAATTTGTCGTCCTAAATGTTGTGTTGACATCATTGTATTTCGGCCGTTAAGTTGGTAGACATTTTCATTATACTAGAGACCTGACATTTGTTCAGAAGCACTTACATCGGAAAATTCTATTCGTTCGATGTTGGGACGACATCTAGAGTCCGAAGATATATGTATGCATTTTATGAAGCTATACCTGCAACAGAACAATGATTTCTACGTCAAAAAATTATGCTTTGATTCTCCGTCTTTGAAAGAAAGAGTCGTTGAAAAACTGCTACTAAAAAAGCAAGGAAATTCAATTTAAATTTAACAACTTTTAACAATGGATATAAAGAAAATGGCAATGATTTGTTTGTGTTTTTCTTAAAAGGAAAAATTATACATTCAATTGTATACAGGGTGTCCCGTAAGAGGTGTAATATGCGAAGGCTACGGATAGGTCATGCTTAGTCGAGCAAAAAATTGTGTGGGTGGGGGGGGGGGGGGGTCCTAACGGTTTCCGAGATGACGGGATTTTAAGATATTTGGGTATGTTTTCATAGATCACACTGTAACTTCTGAACGTTACACCCTGTGATGATTGAATTTCTTCTATTGATAATCGTTTGACCTTTCCAGTAGTCTATAAATTTTTCCTCTCCTCCCGTCTGGTTTAAAGTTATGACTCAACAAAGTTGAAATTTCGGAATTTTAGCTCGTTTTTTTATTTAACTACTATTTTCATAAAAAAACACGTCATCAATACTAATTTTTCATATTGGATTTATGAATCCCAAAAGCTTGCCTTTAAAGTGACCTATCACACCTTGTACCCAAAATGTAACCCTTTCTGCAGTAAGAGGGAAAGGTCCAACGATTATCAATCGAAGAAGTTTTAAATCATCTTCACAGGGTGTAACAATGGTGATCTATAAAAAGATACCAAAATATCTTTAAAAAAAGTTAGGATTTGCATACAATTTTTTGTTCGTCTAAGTATGACCTACCCGTAGCCTTCGGATATTGTACCATTTACAGGACGCCCTATATATGTATTATGAATTGATTGTTGAAATATTCAGCAAAAGATAATAGGAAAGGACGATTTAAAAAACAGCAAGTATCATTATCGGCCACAGTATGGCTTATATTTTAAGTATACATATATGTATGTATGTAGTTAAAATAATTTGACGCTTTAATGTATGCATGGTGTCCCAGAATAATATGACAATACTTTGTCAAATAATTCCTCTTGTCCAGACAAGTAAAAAATTTATGGCAGGAGGGGCCAAATATGACCTTACCGAGTACAGGAAGATTAAGAAAATATATGCTCTTTTTTCATTAAGCACCCTATAGATTGAAAAGTACACGGTGTACGGTCTACTTCAAGATGGTACTATATGCAGAACCTTAAGCGCTTTCCTACCATGTTAAACCCTCCCCGTACCGCTCCCCCTCCAGAGTTATGATGCTTCCGTTATTTTTTAAAAATACCCCCACTAACATACAGTTTTGTTACAAAATCTCGAAAGCCCAGAGTCTCCTCTTTAATTTAACCTATTACACTTATGTTCTATCTGTGACAAAAGAGTTATTAGCTCTTAAAGAGCCTATTCAGGTCATATGGCAATTAGACGATAATTTTTTTGAATGACGTGTTTTCAGTCACTAAGAAAAAAATTATCTGTCACCTGAATAGGTAAAAATTGACGATCTTTCTGATTTCAAAATTTCGCAAAAATCTCTTAAAGTGATTTCAAAATTCTAGTTAATAGAATCAGGCCAAAAATAAGAAGACGTTGCTTGAGGTTTTTTACCACTGGTAATTCTTATCATTCCTTTATGTTCTTTTTTAAAGTCTCAAAACAGTTGATTTAAAAAATTGTTCCCAAAGTAGCTGAGGCATTAATATGTAGTTGGATTGCAACCATATATGTCGGTAAGTAGTAGCATAACAAAAAATCACTTGCACTGGTCCTTAAATGTATGTGCGGACATCATCACTGGCGGGATCTAACCTTGCAGAGTCTGTCTCTGTTATTAAAAAATGTAATTTCACTACTGTCTTCCCCAGCTGTTGAAAACTGACTGAAAGCACTGTACAAACTTTAACAAACATCTATGTTTTCCATTTCATTGGAATTAAATTGGAACTTTTTTAAAAATCCATAATTGTAAAATTTGCGCCCACACCCATTAAACATTCCAAAATGTTTGACAAATGTTTGTCAAACATTTGGGGAATGTTTGTTATGTGTGGACGCGCTTTATTATACGAGAACGCCGAAGTAAACTTTCAAATAAATGGTATCAATTTTAACACCAAATTAAAAAATGTCTAGAAGGCATTTTCGCACTTTACACCGTGAACCTTTAACGTGTTTTTTTTTTAACTATACGAGTATCCAAATTATGTATATGTACTGCTTGCGTTTAGGTACCTAACCTTAAGTAGTAGTTAGTTAGTTAGTTTGGAGTTACTAAATACGCGTTCAATTATTGTTTTGTCTTAATAAATTCTATATAAGAAACTTTAAAACTGTTCGTACTGTTAATAGAGATATTCAATTCACGGTTAGTAGAGTTATTCGAAGGTCTTTAGAAAATGATGCAGGGAAAAAATGTGAGAATTGTTTTGTTATGGAAATGTTATTTTATGTTACAGGCCTCATTATTTTTTTAAATTTGTCAGAAGTGTGGAATTTTATCACAGATTGTGTTCATTGAATTTTCGGAGATATTTTTCTTTACTTAATATCTCTCTACATATGATTTTGGCACTATAAACGAAAGGGCATAAATAATCTTATTCTTTCTCTCATTAAGAAAGCAAGTGGCGTTACAATTTAGTGGCCTTTAATGTAGCAAAGAAACTAAGTATCGTCCGAATACGAAAATCCTTGATGTTAACGTGGACTTGAAAAGAATTTCAATATGAAGATAATGAAAACCACAATTATATCGTAAGGATACATACTGTATTATTGTCCGTAAAGCCCATTAATACTAGGCTTCTTCCTTAAACAAGTCTAATGACTTAAATGTTATGCACACTCTTTTAAGTAGGATGGGTGGCATTGGACTCGAATGAACACTCATATTAATATAAACATGAGCCTGTGTTATCAATTTCATGGCTGACAGGACGGTTTGAGTAGTTCTACTTTGAACCAACAAAATATTATGGAAAATTTTTTGTGCTTACTGGTGCTAAAGCATCCACTCCAGGCTTATACAAATTTGTATATTTATAAAGTTATAACCATAAACCATATTTCATTTGTGAATTGCCACAATGTTTACATTTTCAATTTCTTTTATACATAGACACTACTAGAGATCAGGGTAGTAAAGGTCTATAAAAATTGCCAAGTAGACAAACATTTTTATTCATCTGATATCAGTCGTTTCTTTCATGATCGAGGCAAGAGAAACGCATATAGGTATTCTTTGCAAGCTGCATACCTACAAAGTTTGTGTTCATTGGTTATTTTTATACGATACACTTTTCTAAAAACAGCTCTCATAAATACATATACATATATTTAATAAACTTATCAGTTTATTCAATTTTTGTTGGTATACCAATTCATTGAATTTTATCTTTGTCGCTAAAGTCTAACATACTTCCGTTTATTTTTTTTTCTTCTTTTTATCGTCCAAACCAAGTCTCTTCAACAAATTGCTATTCTCTGTACTTTCTAATAAACTGTTTATACCTTTTCAAAATAATTGCTCCCGTTTAAATATGTAATTTTTTTTTCTATGAGCTTTGATTTGCAACACAGGCTCGTGGATCTGTATACTTACTATATACATGTGACCACATTTAGTGTTTTCATTATACTAAGTATATTTACATAGTCAAATACAATTTATCTGGCGAGAGTAGCAACATGTATTAGTTGCGCATATAAAAAAAACTATGCAGAAAAATGTAACTTTTTTGGCCCTCGTATTGAAGATTTTGTTATCTTTAATTCTATTTACAAATAATTTTTTTGAAAAAACTGCTTGAGAGATATAGTGTTTCTTTTTATAAATATTTGGTTCTAGGGTGTGGCTGATATCAAGAGTGTTATATACATTTGAGTAGCATTCAGTACAAGATAAAGAGTTCCTTCAAGTAATCAATTATCACCACTATGGGCTCTTACGAATATTTTATCACATTGTGTATACGCGCTAGATGAAATATTGTTGGGCATATAAATTTTGTCATTCTGTATATCTGTCCTCACGATAACTCAAGAACTCATTTATTTAGAGAGTTGTTTTGCATACGACCTTTTTAAAAAAAAAAAAATTTAATTTAAGTTCGAAAGGTCCTTCGTAGGGTTGCCATATAAAAATTAAATTTTCACTATACAGCATGTTTCGTCTGTGGTGTTAGATGCGAAGGCTATGGATATAGGTCATGCTTAAACAAAAAACAAAACATTATGAGTGGGAGGGGGTGGGGGGGTCTTTACGCTGCGGGACTTAAAGGTATTAGGGTATGTTCTTATAGATCAGCCTGTAACTTCTGAACGTTACAGCCGATGATGATGATTTAAAATTGGTAAGATAGATAAGATCGTTGGACCTGTCTAATGGTCCGCTCCTCCTCTCCGTTTTAAAGTTATATTTCGGAATTTTAACTAGAGTTTCTTTATTTAAATACTATTTTTATCAAAAAACGCGTCATTAACACCAATTTTTCATATTTGATTTAAGAAGCCGAAAAGCTTTATTACACTCTGTATCCAAAATGTATCCCATTCTGCGTTTTTTGCACTTTTATTGAACACATCCAGCGAAAATAGATTAAAAAACTCATTCCCAAAAGATAATTGTCTACTCTCTGGCATTTATTGAACTTTTTCGCTGGATATGCTTAGAAAAAATCAAAGAACCCCAGAAAGGGTAATACATATCTTGGGTACAGATACAGGTACAATGTGATAGGTCAATTTAAAGTGAAGCTTTTGGGCTTCGTAAATAAAAAAAATGGTGTTAAATTTAAAATTCCGAAATTTTAGCTTCGTTGAACCATAGTTTGAAAACGGAAAGGTGGAGGGGCAAAAATTATAGATCATTAAAAAGTTCCAGCGATTATTTATATAACGTTCAGAATTTACAGAGTGATCTATAAAAACGTAACCAAATATCCTAAGTTGCGTTATCTAGGAAACCATTAGGACTCCCCTCCTCACACCCATTCAATATTTTGCTTGTGTAAGTATGGCATAGCCATAGCATACGGGTGTAACACCCAAGACTGGACAGCCTGTATGTGTAATTATGTATATTCTCATAAAAATTTGAAAATTTGATGAATATTGCTACTTTAGCTTAATACGAGTATACGGGCATCTCCTCTTGTCCACTTATCACCATCCCATTTGTTTCTTGCCGAGCACTGCTTTTCACCATAGAGTATCTCCTGAGCTTTGTGCTTAATAATATAAAAAAAAATGACCAGTAAATACATTTGCTCGAAATACGCGAGCCGTAAAACTTGAAAGCTATCTGGCAGGATTTCCCTTTGGCAAAGAATAAGAAAAGACGATTTGGTGTCTGTGTTGGTGCACAATCATTTTAGTTTGTGTGTCTCCTAATTTTATAATTACACTTAACGAAATTGCTTTTATAGAAATTCTAAAATAATAAGATTAGCACTTGCAATTATGTACTTTATTTGATTCAGAAAATTGTACTTTACCTGTGTTTTATTAGAGAGAATAATCTCGTGCTCCCAAAAGATATTTTTAGATAAAATAGCTCAGAGTTCAACAACATTTTTGTTAAGTATAATGCAAATCTTTGATTTAACATATTTTATTGGACATATTTGTAATTTCCAAAATGCCCATCCTGGAAATCATACACCCGATTTAAACATGTCGCATAATAGATTTAAGCTATAACCTATGGAAAATTGGTACATGCGCCCTAAAAGTAATTTAAGTTATTCCAAATCTGCTGAGAGCTACTATAAGCTACGCTAAAGCTAAATGAGCATATAAATCTGGCCTGATGAGCACAATGATTGCACAATCTTGCTGCAATTATACATATGTACATTATTATTTGTATGTTCCAAACGACCGTGATTTGATCTAGAAAATTAAAATACACGTGTTTCTGGCTTATGTGCATTTATACAAAACTCTTTGTGGTTGGTGCTCTGAAATAACCACAAAGGGGAAAGTATTGACATGGACAAGAATTCGTAAATTAACACGTGCATGAATGATACCAAGCAGTCCAGAAAATTGAGAGATTTACGCGGAGTTTGGATAGTACTATAGTTAGGTTGTCTAAATACGAAATTTCCATTCCTGTAAGTAAGAAGAATTACTGATGGTATTAACAGCTCTTATATCTATATGCATATAGTATGCATATCTTTTGAATAGCAATACTTCAATATTACAAGTTATACTAACAGTATACAAAAATAATTTTAGAAATCAATTAATAATATTACAAGTAATACTAACAGTATACAAAAATAATTTTGGAAATCAATTAATAATGAGTAATAAATAACCTAAATAACCTGGAAAACTGAACTTCGAACACGGGACAGAACCGGATTTAAAATGTTTAATTATATTAGTTTGATGAAGCCAGCGAGATTAGTAACTGATGATGATAGAATTTAGCTTTAATTTGTTGACATTTAACACGTTACTTTTATTATTTATACATTTTATTTTAATTTAAATTAATGTCAATATGTCAGTCCCAGATGGTTTTACTATATTGTATAGTTAGTTCTTTGACTTTCAAAACAGAGAACAATGTTAACGATCTAGCTTGGACATTTTCAAAATAGTAGATGTCGCATCAAACAAAAGCTTCTATCACATTAATTACAAGTAGCAACATCTCCTATATACCACAGAAATTATTCTTGAGGGATCTATTACAGTCTCTAATCGACGTCTTGATCAATTAAATTTTTTTTTCTAGCTTCTTCTCGTATTCGTTTTTTTGGCTTTTGGATGAGTTTCAAACTTTTATCTTGAAAATTTCACATTTCACTAAACATGATGTGCAATGCGATAATTTTGTATGCAATAATATTTGTTGTTTGCATATAAAACCCACACACATCATCGTCATCACCAGATCAAACAATATCTTATGCATCTTTCATATCACATTAGGAAGCCACTCTGATTTTAAGAAGTTAAAAAATGTTTTCATCCCCTGTATTTTTTTTTATTTGGCAAAAATAATTGCAGAATAACACTAGAAAACTGTTTTCGTTTTAGTCGAATACGAGCCTCTGCAGCTTAAAAGCGCGAACAGGCAGAGGCGCTCGAACGAACGAATACTATTTTGCAGTAAATCATCATTGAACATAAAATAATAGTAACTAAGAAGGAATCCGGGTTTTTAAACGCAACGTGTCCAGCTTGAGTGAAAAAATAAATATTAAAAACGAAAAAAGCAAGAGAGCATTCGTGATATAACACAAAAGAGCGAAAAAGTAAACCAATTAAGCGCGATTATGTACTTACTAATTAACCATAAAGCTCAACAAATTTTAAATAATTTAAAAAAAGTCGAAATCAAAAGTTTCCGAGTAGAGTACGCTTATTTTAATAAAGTTTTATGGAAATTTGATTTTACCCGATTTCAGCCACCGGAAATATCATAACAAAACGTGCAGTTCTCGAATTGTTTAAACAAATATACGACTTTTAGAAAATTATTAAATTTCTGAAGAAGATCAAAACGAATTATTTTTACTAAATATAAATTGTGATATTCCAATAAAAGCGAGCTTAGAAACTCTTAAGTCTTATAAAATATTTTGCTCTACACGAAAGACTCGACATAAATACCTATTTTAAGCACGTGTATGAGAGAACACTTGAAGAGCCGACATAATGGATGCTTGTGAAATCGCAAATTTTCTAGCCACCGAGCTTTTTATGCAACAGGTACAGTACATTTCGCGTAGATAAAATTATTTTGGCTTTCTTAAGTACTCCGACCGAAGCAGATATTTTATCGGCACACGATAGGTTTATTTTTAAATATATATCGGGTAAAGCTTGTTAGTGAGCGCAAGAATTAATACAGTATATAAAATACAAATACAAACGTTTGGTTCGGTCATCGCGCCAAATATCTAATAAATTTGTTACACAAGTATTTGTATTTTTTTAGAATACCCTTTTTACATGCATATGTGCATATATTAATTCTCCGGGTTGAGTGGATATGCAACTCAAATCGAAACTAATAAAATTTTTATAAACCGAGTATAAAAAAGTATAAAAAACTGGAATTTGTCTAAGACTATTTCTTATGATACCCTATGATGAATGTATGTAATTTCGTGTGGTCGCCAATATGTGCAAGTCTGATTTTCAAAGTGGTTGTTCGCATATACATATTTCTAGAACGGTTCATCGGACAGAAAAAAATATTATAACCAATTTCATAGGATTTCATATTCAGTCAATAGAAACGTCTATAGAACTGATTGTTTTTACAGTATACAAATTTTATATGGCAACATGGCAACACCAAGAAGGCTTGCCTATTTTTGAAATTATATTTACTATTTCTATGAAAACACCATGTACAAAATTTCAACTCTCTTTTCATAAAATACCCTGTATCTTAAAAAGCACAAAATGTACGGTCACCGTCTTAGGCGGATTGTATGCTGTACTTCAAGGCCTTTCCGACGACTGGTCAACCAGCCCCGCACACATCTCCCCTCAATAGTTATTATGGTCTGAACTAAAATTTTTGGATTTTGTTACCTTTTTTTTAATTTGACCTCTATTTTTTTTTTTGCAAAAAGACAATTAACATAACTTTATTTTTATAAAAACTATAAACAGACTATCAATTTTTTTCAATTTCAATTTCAATTTTATTTATTTTTATACTGTGCAATTAGGACAAAGTCCCTTTAAGTTTGCACAATCCAACGGTATCAAATAAACTTATAACAATATATAGAGTGTATAGAATGCAACAAAGTAAAGAACTAATGAAGTAAAAAACTTAATAATGTACTTAAGGTACCTAATATTAATTTACAACACAAATTAACTAAAGAAAATCAAAGAAAAAGCTACGTAAGAGAGTAAAGTATAGTAAAATGCTGAAACAATTAAATTGTGGGATTGAGGAAACTTCAAATAAACCAAGGGGAGATCCTAGATATACCTGGACGTCATCGGCCTAGAGGTGGACCTGAAAGTAAGAGGGCAGATCTTTTATGATGAAAAGAAGTGGGCCTAGGACAGAGCCTTGAGGCACCCCTGATAATATCAAGAGAGAATTTAATAATGTATTATTTACAAACACTCTTTGCGTTCCTCCGTATATATAACTAGAACTAGAGCGAGAAAAATCACAAAATACAAATCAGTTTCGTTATTAATATGTCAAAGGCCTTTGAGAAGGCAAGTAAAGTGAGAAAATCAACCAGATTATTATCTATATTCTTACTAACATCGTCGACAATTTTAACAAGAGCTGTGGTGCAACTATATCCTGTCCTGAACCCAGATTGAAATGCGGAAAGTGGGTTTTGGAAGCGAGATAATCATTAATTTGCGAACACATTATGCGTTCCATATTTTTCGATAATGGAGAGAGTATATGAATTCCTCTGTAGTTATTAACCGAGGAAGGTCGAGAAGTTTTAGGGATAGGAATAACCTTTATGATCTTCCAGCTCTTGGGAAACACAGACTGGTTTAGACACTTATTGTAAATGGCAGTAAGAGCGTCAATGACAAATGGCAATATGAGCTTGATAAACCTCTGCGTAATTTCATCCATGCTGATAGCGTTGGACGAGATTGAAGACACTGCCAAGACTACTTCATCCGAAGTTACAGGATGGAATGAAAAACCAGAATCAACTGATGCCTCCTGCAAATAAGTATCAGCATGTACATTTGGGGGACGAGAGTTATTACCAACGCCACTTATAAGGTAGGAATTCATGTCATTAGGATCAACACAACAGTTCTCACGGGCTGCACCAGCGATTCCCATGTTACGCAGATTACTCCACAGGATTTTGGAAGGGAGATCGGCATTTAGTTTAGAGCGGAGGTAAGCACTCTTGGCATGCGTAATTTCCACTTTAACAAAGTTACGTGCTCTGCGATACACATCCCAGTTAATGCTTGTCCGTACGTTTTTCCATCTGCAGTAAAGCATATTTCACTCTGCAATTAACCCTCTAATATAGCCTGTGAACCACGGACAAGATAGTCGATGTTTATATTTACGCTTTGAAGGTATATGTTGCTCATAAAGACTCTCCTCGTGAATTTGACCTATCACACCCTATGTGCTATCTGTAGCCCTTAAAGAGTTATTAGCTCTTACCCTATTCTCAAAGCTATTGTCAAAGATAATTTGTTCCCATAGTGAGTGAAAACACATCATTTTAAAAAATATCGTCTAACGGCTACAGTTAGCACATAGGGTGCACTTGGTCACATTAGAGAGGAGAGTCTACAGTCTACAACTTTTATAAAAAAAAAATATGTTAATGACCTAATGACCTTTTTGCAAAAAAATAGAGGTCAAATTAAAAAAAAAGGTAACAAAATCCAAAATTTTTAGTTTAGACCACAATAGCTTCTGATGGAAGAGGAGTACGGGGCTGGTTGAGCAGTCGTTGGAAAGGCTATGCAGTTGTGCATACAATTAGCTTAAGATGATGACCGTACATCCTGTACTTTTTAAGATACAGGGTGTTTTGTGAAAACTTAGCAAAATTTCTTAATCACCCTGTAACTTCGAAGCGGTCGATATGCCCCATCCCCCTGCCATATAATTTTTTGTTTGCCTAGGTGAGTACTATCACCTCCCGCTCTATGGACCACCATGAAGGAAACACCCTGTATAGTGAAAACGAATTTGGACTGCAACCACACGAACGAGTTACCCGATTTGTCCCATTTTCGAACCTAGATTTACTTTTTTATTAAAAAGTCAGTGTACAAAATTGCAGCTCTCTAAGTGTACCCGTTCTCGAGATATCGTGCGGACAGACGGACGGACGAACATGCAAAAATCAAAATAACTTTTAATATTATGCTTGGGTGTCCAATAACTTTTGCTCTACCATAATTATTTCTATGTATTACAAACAGAATGACAAACTTAGTATACCCTGTGATTTCATCTAGGCCCTAGCGTATAAAAATTATTGGGAAAAAGCTGCAGAATTGTCATGCCCGCCCTGTAAGATACGCAGTAGTTAAAAGAAGTTAAATCACAATAAATAGAAATTTCCGTGCCAAAAGGTGAAGATGTTTTTATTACAATGCTTCATATGTAATTTTGGATTTGTTTAAAATTATTTATCAGTATACACGGTGCTTCGGATCAAACTATCTTCAAGTATACCACGTTATTCCTCCTTAAGAGCTGTTGAAAAAAAATATTGTACTTTTCTAGATGACCCTTATGTGATTACAAATTTGGCGAAACCAGTCAAATTAGGAATTCCTTTCCCAGGATCAAATTCAGAAAAAAGTCATTTTTTTCATGAAAAATATTTTCACTTATAAAGAGGAATAACGTGGTATACCTAATTTAAGATATTTTGATCGCGGAACACCCTGTATTTATAATGCAGAGATAGATTCTTCTCGTTATATAATACTATTTTTTTTTAATATTCTTGGAAAATCTGCGCAAGTAGCCGTTCAGCTTACAAACCTTCTGTTCATCTATCATTCTCGGTACCGAAAGAAACCTGGGTACTATCGATATTCATAAAAGATATACGTGTAAGAATTTTAAAATAAAAAAATTCCCCAATAGGAAAAAATAGCTTAGAAGCAATTATGTAACTACTTCTCAAGGAAGGTCTTTCCAACTCGATTGTTGATCTTCTTCTTTTTTACTCATGACGGGATTGGATCTGTCCTTTACTTAGAATTAGATATAGAAGTAGTTGTTCACACCTCTGCATTAAGTGATTATATGCATTGGCGTGATTATGTAAGCAGCAAATAGAATTACCTGGAAGAAGGGATAAAAATTGCTGTTCGCAATAACTGCAGTAGAAGTTATGTTTTAGAGGAAGTAATGTTCTATAATGAAGTTAATGTGTTAAGTTACTCTAAACAATTAACTACTTTATAAAAATTTTACACGTGCGCATTTCATTTCACAATTTTTGACTGATAAGATTACTCTATAATAAATCAGCATTAACAGAAGAAAATTCATCAACATAAGGGCCATTCCACGATGCTTGGACCAATTTTCTGATTTTCGATTTGGCTGAAATTTGGTCAGCTTACTCCCTTATATTATTATTAATACTGAAGATAGATGAGATCAAGTGATTTATAGCTAACAACTCAGTCGCCTTTCCATACAATAAGTGATTCCTCCTCTTGGACTTTCCTCACTAAAATAATTATGGTACGTGAGCCCATGCAGATCCCAGCTTGAAATTTTTACAGTTTGTTCGTTAAATTTAGGCCTTTCCAGCTATAAAAAACCCGAAAATCGCCATTTGTCCAATTAAGGAATTTTTCAAGCTTTATTTTCAACCGTTATTCTCCATATTCTTGAATATTTTTTTTTTATAAAAATTGCACCGAGAGTATTTTTCCTAACCTGAAAAATATCCTTTTCAAAAGGCTATAGATCATTAAAATCGGCTTAGTATAACCGGAGATATGAATTTTGGAAATCAGGCCGAAAGAGTACAAATTGGTAGATAGATAGCGGAATCTACGTATTAATACAATCAGGATCTCAGAAGCCTTTTATGAATGCCTTTTGGTAGAGTTTGTGAACCACCGAGTTAGATGGTACTTCTTAGAATCTACCGAAGGAAGAACTGAAAACTGTACTATGAGTGTAGGAGTTTCTTACAATATGAAAAGCTTTTCAATTTTAAAGAATTTTGGCCTACTGCAGGCTTTTGGAGATCAAAATTAATTTTTATAATTCATTTTAGAAATCTTGTTAAACTAATTTTGACATGTTTTCATCTAGGGTATAATAAAAAGGATAGTGTAAGGTAAAGCAGAGTACGCCTGTTTATGAGAAGGTTATTTGCAGGCTTGGCTGCTTATTACTGTTCTAGGATTTTTTTATAATCGACGATATTTTAATAATTACAAATAAATCGTCCGCTACGTAAGGTATCAAAACATAAGCTGCGTATTGATATATCAGTGAAGCTGACCGGACGCTTTCTTAGGGCTTACCTTTCGGTAGATTATTATCGTAACTCTTATGGCTGGTTTCACAGGCCAGGCTTAAGCCAGAGCTCAGCTACGCTCATGATATAAAGATAACAAGTATGGCTGATTCGAGAAGATTTTTTTTTGTGTTGCTACGTCACGGGGTGACAATGTCATTTCCAGCGAATTCGTTTTGAGTTTTTCGTATTTTATTGACTGAAATACGTTTTGAATATATTAAAATATTTCACAAAACATTAGTTTCTTCGTTTAAATCACTTCGGGAAAAGTAATTATTTGTTAGTGGGAAAGCAAAGAAATTTCCAAAAAGAAATTTTTTTCACTTTGAAAGGACGATTGAAATTGAGACGAACAAATTTGTGACAATATGTCGCCAAATGAGGCAAGCAACCAATTGACAGATAATTCGGCCATAATTGTTAATCTTTGTATCATGAGCTACACAGATAAAAATTTTAAGTTGTCAGCACTGCGGTAATTGCAGAAAATTGCCATTGTAGATTAAAAACTAAGCGAAAAGAAAAAGAACTATTTTTATTTGTTGTGGTTTTTATCAGGAAGAATAATCAAAAATCATTGTTGCAGAATGTCTCGACATCCTAAACCATCATAGCCGAACGTTTCAACAGTCAGAACCGAGAATAGAAATCAACGTCATCATCCCATTTCTCGAAATGTTGAGGGCCCTATCACTTTTTCACAGGTTACACTTTGCGATATTATATTATGCATTTGTTTGTCCTCTGCATTAGATGAATAATTCAGTTTTGTTGGTTTCTTCCTAAAAGCGGCTGACACTAGCTATCTGACAGCACTGAAAACTGGTAACTAGATAACTATTTTTCAATTGGAAAATTTCAATTTAATTTTAAAATATTACTTTTGAAATACCTACGTTCGTTTAATAACAGAAATTATAATATTCAAGCAGTATATTTGCAAATAATCTCCATATGTGTTCCACAGCAATATCTGAGCCTTAAGCCTTCGAGATGACGAGCTTAAGTTACCCGAAATAGTACAGTTTGCAAGCAACTTGCACTGCCATACTTCTTGCACGTGTAATCCCTACAGCCATGCAGGCAGATTAGCTTTCAGCGAACTTGCATGATGAAATATTATGGCAGCTGAGGTGATAATAGTTTTAACATTATACAGTTTTCAAGATGGCGAAAAAGAAATCCTTGGGAAAATTAATAAATTCATACCGGAAAAATGAATTTTTCTGGGATCATTTGCATTACATCATTTACCAACACCTTCCTCTTCCTTTTTTCTTCTGTTTTCCCGATTCTGCTTCTTCCTTTATTGCTAAAATTTCCGACATACACAAGACTGTATGTCTCAAGAAATTTTTTAAGTAAACTTGCATGCAAGATAATAACACATCAAGCAAACTGCCTTCTGCTGTCAAATTTAAAATCGCGTTGGAAAGGGAGGCTTGCATGGAAGCTGTACTATCTCGTGTAAGCCGCGGTAAGCTTGGCTTAAACCTTGACAGTGAAACTGAAATAATTATTAAGCCTTGGCCATCGCTGATTGAATTGTCTGTGTCAATGGCGTTCTACCAAAAAGTCGTCTATAGACCAAGTGCCTGGCCTCAATTGCGTCGTTTGTATTTCGTGTTGTATGTTTTCTCATACCGTTGCTTTATTCTCTGTAATAGACTGGTGGAATCGATCCGAACGAGGAAGAATTGCAATCTAACTGTCTGAAAGCGTTTTAAGTAAGTTACCATGCAGTATCATTCTCTTTATAATTCCATGTTTAATGAAGAATTTTTTTTGGGCTAAGGGCCAAAATGTGATTAGATGTAATATCGATGACAGTCACGGCAACATTTCCCAAGTCCAAAGTACAATGAACGCAAAGGGAGAAATATCTTGAAACATGTCAGTGTAATAACTATTGTTTTGAAAAAGTTTCAAAATAGCAAACACATCGATGGAAAAACGGTAAAATACTTTTAAGCTTATTACGTATATTTATAATAGAAATTAAAGGAAGACAAACATTTTCTGTCCTTTTTACTTTAGGTTTATAAAGTGGGTGGCTCTCCTTTAAAAAACGCTTTTTTAATTTCTGCTCGAAACTCCATTATAGCAGAAACTGCACGTGTGAAGAAATTTAATCACTTACTCGTTGTTATATATATCTGCTAATTTTTAAGATTTATTGGAAATTCAATTAAATTTTTCTACTTTATCGCTTTCAACTATTTAAATACATTTGTTAGAAGGAAATGTCAGCCGTGTCGTTGCGACAGGATTTAGTTTTTACAAGACGAACTAACATGTCTCTGTCATTGTGTTAAGTGATATCGGATTGCCACAGAAATAAATCATTTGTTAGTCGTCAATATTGAGATGCGATGCGATGTCCTTGTCGTTGTGTTTTGGTGGTCCTAGTCGCTCTTCGGAGGAATTCAGCAGCTTTCAATAGTTTCTTGTTTACCTTGTGTTGATGTGCGTCACACTAGGACGAACACTACACTCATTGAATTTTCCTAATATCTGTTCCAGGAACAATAACACTTACGAAAAGTAGAAATTCGCAGAATATTTGCACCGCGAATTGAAAATTTGCATGACAGCGGCAGTAACAAATAGTTCTTCTGCCGATTGTGTTCGATATTCTGATTGCACTACATCAACACAAGGCAGCAAGCAAAAGATGATGTTATTTCCTACGGGAATGAAAGATATCCACGCTGTCTATGTAGACAGCGGCAGCAAATTTAGAATTTGAGGTGACTGGGGATACGCTCAATATTTATTCTCTTAGCTTATTTAATCTATTTTGCGCCGGCTGGATCTTATTTGTTTGCAGGCAAAATAAGCTGATATATGCATGAAATCTGGAACGAACAAATTAGCTTATGCAATACTTCAACAATTTGTGTAAACAACAAATTTAATTGTGAAGAAAGGTACAGCGGAAACTTATATTTAAGTAATAAATTGCAATGCAAAGCAAAGGCTGCATTCTAACTTTCCATCGTTTTACAAATTTATTCTCACTTCATAAATAAAACCCGAGTACAAATTTGACAACTCACACAAAAACAAGTTTTCCTATAGCTACTCTTAAGCTCCAGTGCCCGACCAATCGTAGCATCAAATAGATTAAATTATGCTCTCGAGAGCTGTCAAAAAACAGGTCTGACCTTGCAGAAATAGCTTATTTGAGAAATCTTAAACAATTACTAGTATTATTCAATTCAAACTCGACTTTGGTCAACCTCTTGTACCAGTTTCCCGTAGACGTGCCTTCAACTTTCTTGGACAGCATTGGTTTTAACAAACGGCTCATCCTTTCAATTTGTCCATTTGCCAGAGGTGAATGCGTAGCTAGTTTGTTGTGAACGATATTTTTATTCACCCAAAATTAGCTGGATGCAAAACGGGTGCCACGATTAGAAATTTCTTTAGATGGTCTGCTGTATGTACTAAAATATGACGCAAGGCAGTCAACAACTTCTTTACTCTGCGTACTTTTTGCAGTGTATAGTTTTGTAAATTTAGTAAAACCATCCATTACTACAATTATGTAATAGTAGTTTATGTTTTTTGTGGACGGCAAAGGTCCATATGAACAACCTCGAATGAAAGGTCAGCTTTTGGTATGTTGTGTACCTTGTACCTTCTATCCTACTTTCTCACCCAATACATCACGGATAAATATTTTATATTACTTAAATCCATTGGCTGTGTTCGTAAAGTGCTCCTAAATATATTTAATGAATCTTCATTTCTATCATATTAATGAAGTAAAGGGAATGGATTCAAAAATTTAATACTATTTTTCAATGTTAAGTATTAGAAAAAGTAGGATTAATTGATTAAAACTTTCACTGGAAGTTTTTCCCTGTCATATTAGATTTGATTATTTGAAGTTATTCCATTCCTATATGAAATATAAATTGTACACATTTTAATTTACTTTAATTTGCCACTAACTCCACTTGTTTACACTTCGTTATGATGCATTGCATATTTGCTTACTATTTGAGGAAATTACAATTGTCACTAACTACTTTCACTATTGAAATATTAAAAGGATTTCAAATAACCAATTAAGAGTGCAAATTATAGGTATTTTATTCTTTTTTCTATTTTATTACCAACAAAACTTCCCGGCAGTTTCCAAACTGATTTCTTATAAAAGAGAATTAAACTGACACTCGCATGCATCCAAACATACATTCCATATTAGCTGTCAATGGACGCATCTCTTGCTATGCGTTTAAAATAATATGAGTCCCCCTTAAGTGTATAGTAAATATAGTAAATTTTGTTGCTTTCTGCACGGATAGATAAAATGTCTACTTTGTTTACTTTGTCATTCTTATTGAAATCAATGTTCAGAAACATAACAAAGTAAGATTTAACCAGTTTGAGAATATCAGTTAATATTTCGACTCAACTTAAATGAACTGAGTCTGAAGCATTTTCCTATAGAAAATAATGATACAAATCTCTAACCATCCTTTCACATAAAGCAAAATCAGAAGTCAAGGTATTACAAACTTTGTATCGACTCAATCGCACTATTTTATACTATAAGAGTAGCTGTAACTCATTTATATTAGGAGAAAATAAAGTGAAACTAGTGTTTTACCGTGCGATCTCGTTCAACCATAAGTAGGTATGATTTTCACAAATGAAACTAAGTAACCTCGTTTTCAGCCCATCATCCCCGCATTATATAACCCTGGGGCTGGATTCAGCAACTGTAAACAATTTGCCAGTGTACACGAATTAAAAATCTCATCGTGAGCGCAAGTGTACACTTTTGAATTTCAAGCGATTCCGTAAGTATCTGTGTACATTTAAGTGCTGAATGAAAATTTTTCTGTGCTGAATGTTGTTTTGAAACTATCAGTGAGAAAAATTGTCTTTTTGAAAAAATTAAGTTTAGTTATATGAAATGAGTTACATGAATTCGCTAGTATTAAGGCCAATAGGGCTTAGAGAAAGGTAAAAATAAATTCAAAAATTTATTATATTTGAACGTTTTTAAACATTCTAGACAATATTTGATTATAATAAGGAGGAAGTCAAGAGATTCCCAAAACCCTTCTGAAACTATAAGTGAGGAACGATTTGTTGAATTGTTCCAATACATCTGTATGTGTTCCGTCAATCGATTCGAATCTGAAATACAAGATAAATAAAATTATAAAAATAATAAAATTTCTATAAAATTATTAAAATGCTATTAACAAGAAAAAGAAAACTCATTTGTCGTTGGAAAATTCTATGTTAATTTCCATAAAATTAACCAAAAATTCTTTTTTTTTTCTCGCTTGCCTTCTTCTTTAATTGCAGCTATTTTATCCACAAATTTTGAAATATTATTAATAAATAACATAAAAAATAATTTTGAGAATACCGCTCGACAAAAACTCGCAGGCTCGATGTACTTACTTCAAAATTCACGAATAAAATGCCCGTGAGAAAATATCGGTTACCGTGTACACAGTTTTGATAGATTTCCACTTTTGCGGAATGACCCAGTTTAGACAGGTCAGTATGCTGACTTTGCTGCACGAAATCTGTAGGTAATGTGATGCTTCATTCCTGCCCCCAACCATCTTCTTACCAACAAGTTTTCGTGAGGCACCGTCTAAACAGAGTTAATCGGAACAAGGTGGTGTGTACACGCGTAAGCTCATAGTTGCTGAAGCCGGCCCCTGGAATCTACTTGGGCCAGTGCGAAAATGAGTTCCACGTAGTTCTACTATTTTGCAAATTTTAATACGAACTGGGCGACCAGTGTACATCAATTTCAAATACTTCTGTTTTTCCATTTTGATTTCTTGTCACCTTAATATTTTGACAATTCTCGAATTTAAATTTAAATTGTTTTGACATTTTTGTTACACAAGCTACTGGGTGTTTATCCTTGAGTGGGCTTGGAATAAAAATTTACAAAAGGGGAAGTATGGCGTCAACATGTTTTTTCCTATTTTCTGAGTACGTCAACAGCTTTTGGGTGAAAATGTTATAATGTGTTCACCCAAAACAGAATACGTCAACATACCTAACTCTAGGTCAGAGTTAGGTAGCAGCCCGACGCCGACTCCAGACACTCCAACCCAAATGCTGTGAGTGTAAGCTGACAACCCCGTTTGGAACCGTTCGAGCCCGACGTCTTGTGACCGGGACATGGATTCTCCGATGGCGAGGATTGGTGCGAGACGCTTGAACCCAGGTCCATAGAACCAGATCCCCAAAATGACGAAGATCCTGAAGGGTGACGTAATAAGTTTTGACAGTCGAGAGGAAGAGAATAAGCGTTGAATTCATTGCTCGTAAAGTACTTTATGGATTTTTTTTTGTAGGAAAATAAGTATTGAATTTTTGTTTGTAGTTTAAGAGTAAACAAGCCTTTGAACTTTTGTTAATTTAAGTTTTGTTTTGAATTCTTTCATAACTAGGGGGTAAGAAGACGAATTGTGTGAATTAGGCTATTGAGTTTTATTGTACCAGTAAAGAACCAATTTGAAGTATGCCTCATAGAGATTTTTTGTTTTGCCGTCAGTGGAAATACCAGAAGCTACAGCTGTCCTTCCCCTTTCTATTCGCTGTATTCTGAGTCACTACCATTAAAAATATCAACTTATCCCGCCCAAACTCCAGAGTCTGCCAAACTGAATTGCTGGTCTGAATTGGTGCTGCTTTATCCATAAAATTCGACCGCTAGAGATCTTTTACTCCTAGGTTATGAGTATAGAACCTCCAACTCTTTTCACTTTGAAGAAAGAGGGGGATGTAACGAAGTTACAAATTTCAGGCTAAGGTAAATTATTTTTTTTGGTCCACCACTGGAAATATCTAATTACAACTTGAACTTAAGTTCAAGTTACCACGCATGCGAACAAGCTGCCATAGTCATCAGCTGCATGATCAGCATATGAACTACGAGTATATTACGTTTTCCTTACTACCAAAATGACATGCACATATGAAGAAGTCTAGCCCAGACAGCTATATTTCCATCATAGAAATAATTTCAGGAAAAGATAAAACGTTTATGATACGTTTTAATGTGAACGCCCAATTTTATCCAGAGAAAACTAAAGATTCGTTGAGATGTAATACAACTTTGGTTGAGATACATGTATTTTAGCCGTTATTACACGATCCAATCATTAAGCTTTTTTTCGAAAATGGAAATGTAGCATTTAGGGCTGGATCTCCTCATATGTATGTTATTGATTGCTGGACTACTGTGACTCCGAATAATACTTCGTAATTTGTTTTTTCAATAACTTTAAAGGTGGCTCGAATCACTATCGGCATAAATAAGAAAAATCAGGAATTATAATTTCGTAAAATTAAGGAGCGCAAATTCTTAATTTCCTCTAAGGAAAGGGAGCTCCAACGACATACTTTCTAGAGGATCAGCAAGATCATTTTCTAATTTTTTGAGCTGTTTTTTTTTTTTAGTTTAAGTTTTAAATCGAACGTATATACAAATATATGCAAAATATTTAAATAAGTATTTAGTCCAGTTGCACAAGAAAATGTTTTCTTGTTTTTGACTCTGAAATTCTTACATGAAATATGTAATCCTCTCTATCTACTTTCAAAAGCAACGCCTTATGTTGTAAATCTTGCAATCATATCCTAAATTACTTAAAACAGGCAATGTCAGATAAATTATACTTGCAAAGAAATTTATAATTATTTACACATACAGGTATCAATAACAACAGTTTCCAAGATTTTCCTTAATAAGAATCAAAGCGTAATCACAACAAATTTTCTTTAGAAAAGTACATAAAGCGTAAATGTTTATAATTTTTTTCCTATATCCATACATATGGAATATGAACCCTCAAGAGAAAATCCCATAGGCTTTAGCATGCTTTCTTTTTTTACAACTCCATCAACTACGTATACATATTATTGTTAATTTTGATGTTTTAATAATATTAGTATTCTCTACTTCCAGCTCGTATCACTGGATGGTATCCAAAGTGGGGTGCCAACGCTTACGACATCAACTCTCACACCAACGACACTACGCAATATCGAACAGACATTTATCGAACTTACAAGTGATCCCCCAGTTTCAGCACCTTATCAAGCTGGCTTTGTACCGCCATTAGCTCCATTCAATTTTGTTGACAGCAACGACAATAATAGCATGGGCTCATCAGAGTCTGGCTCACAAAGTTCTTGGCATACACCAATTATACATGAAGAGAACTCAATGGCAACGACTGATACTTGTAAGTACCAAAACAGATTTATGAGTGATAAATATTTCTTTATCGCATCTATATTTCAGCTAGCATTGCCACAACAATAAACCCTAATGGTAGCCCATCGTTGCCTATTGCAACCAGTACTGCCACTGTAGCTGCTACAACAACAACAGCAGTAGGTACTACAACTACCTCAAGACGAAATTTGGGTGGCAGACGTCCAGCAAAGCCGACAAATTTATCACCTGAGGAGGAAGAAAAACGAAAAGTTCGAAGAGAACGCAATAAGCTGGCAGCTGCACGATGTAGAAAACGTCGAGTAGATCAAACAAATGAACTCGTCGAAAGAGTAGATCAATTAGAAAAGGAGAAGGATGGACTCAAAAAGAAAATTGAAGAGCTCAATATGTTAAAGGAAGATCTTCAAATGTGTCTGGAAGCACACAGAACTCATTGCCGCTTAAATTCAGATGGGCGTGTTTCACCTTTAGATATGAAGCCGCCAGCCATTCTAGCAGAGGAATTTGATAGCAAGTCTATTAAAAGTGAACCTCTTGATCCAATAGTTGATTCACTCGATGGTCCACCATCTCCTAAACGTATTATGCTCACATCAAATAATCCAATTATTCCTCCTCTACCAAATGTTTCAACAATTTCTTCAACTATAGCTTCAGCTACTTCTCTTCTCCACACTCCTACCTTAACAACAACTTCTCCGCCAAATACAACAAAACCGAACCGACCAAGAACCCTCAATGTACCATTGACGATCACGCCATCACAAGTTCTTGGACTTAGTAAAAGCGTTTTAGATATAGCAGGTGTACCAATAACAACCCCATCCAGCGGTGTGATGTTTAACTTTGATAGTTTAATGGACGGCGGTACCGGACTGACTCCAGTTACTGCCCCTTTGATGCCAAATTGCTCATCACAAAACAAACATCCACTTGAACTTACGACGCCCACTAGCGAACCATCCAAACTAGTTAGCTTATAATAGTTTATTTCTTAAAGCTATTGTTCTCCCTCCCTTTTTTGTATTATTTTAATTGTTTCTAGTTATGAGCAAATGCAATTCTTTATTTATAAATAAGTCAGTGGAAAATACACCAACAAAAAGAAGGCGTTGTGATATTTAAAGTAGACAAGTGGAAACTTTCTTCTTTTTATGTAGTTTTAAGCATTATTTGAGTAAACATTTTTTACTTGTCACTGTTTTGTACGAAATATTTTTCGTTATGTATTTTTTTATGATTATTTAATTACACAAAATCAAATTGTAAGTAATTATGTTTCAATTAAAAGTTATAAAGTAAAACTTACCTCTTGTTTAGTATACTCTCGTACTATTAAAACCCTTTCAAAAAGCCAAGCTGCTTAACTAGTTATATTAAATTTAATTCAATATTGTAGTTTTAGCCTTTTTTGTGAAATCCGAACGAAATCGATTGATTCACCTATTTTGTTGGCATTCAATATAACACCATTTATCTGTAAGTTGGAGAGGATAATATGAGTTCGGTTACCTCAACTTTACCGTCTCTGAAGTTCTTCGTTTCGAACTTGATTACTAAAACATAATTTCTAGGTTCCGGTGTGTTTTGAATTGAGTGCTCTTGCAGGTCATGCAACCATCCAGTAATATTGCTTTTTGTTTTTGATCTCATCCAGTCACCAACATGCAATTCTGAAGAGGTTATTTCACAATGTATCTATAAATGCAATTAGATTTAAAGTGTTTTATATGAAAAAAATCAAGTGTGTCTGAAGCAGGCAGTATAAGATAATATCAACTTTCTGTGATTGTATTTTTTCCATGATAGCTCATCGTTCTCTTACAGAAAAAAGGCATATAAACTTAAAAGACAGTGAAAATGTATCGGCAAAATGTCTGGGGAATGTAATGCATGCTATTTCCTAGCCCAGTTGATAATTTCTTCGAATGTAATTTACTCGATTCATAAGGTTTTACAGGATTGTATAATATCTCTATACTGACGTAGACTGTTTTTAACACATTGTTTTTGTAATATTTCAATTTCCTATAGATACGTATGACTCTTATATATTTTTTTGATCTAACACACAGAAAGAAATAATGAATAGCTCTGTTGTCCACTATACTGTGACCATAATATAACCTTCTTGGGAAGCTTGAGCAAAATATCCATTTTTTATCGGAAGCTACTAAATTAGTATTAACTTAATTAAAATTCTCACTGTATACTATACGCAGGGAGGAGTGTAGCTCGATACAGTGCAGCTTTTGTCCTTCTTTCAACTCATGAGAAAATCAGGTAATGAATATTTTAATCAATAGAAGCTAGGTACTTAGTACTTATATTTCCCTCCAAGCACCTAACAGTTTTGGATTATTCAAAGCCTTTAAACGCTCCTCATTGATAACACTAGCTGATATTATATTAGTTTGAGTGGACTCGGTGTTGATGGTCCCCCTTTGTGGCAATGCCCCAACCTTCCATTAGTGTCTGATGACCTTTTCTTCTATAAAGTAAAAGTGGTGTAGGACCTAGGTGGACTCCTTGTCGAAGTGGATTTCAGGAAAGAGAGAGGAGATATAGATAACCGTGTTTATTTATTCATGATGGCAAATTACTCCTTTATTTTTTATTAAAGTAATTTTTCTAACAGGAATGTTTGATGCTCTTAAATTAACCTCCGAAGCTCTAGATTCGTGGTATTAATCAAAGATGTCCAAAATTATATGCACCCATTGAATATACTTCAATACTGTTAGGTTGAGGCTAGTATATAAAGTTTTATTTGAATATACCAGCGAAACTTCAACATCATTGTAATGTGCCTATATATTATATATAGTATGTCACGCCCCCACAAGATTCACCCTTTTTTTCCCCATAATCAAAAGCTTTATTAAAAATCCCAGACACAGATTCAGCTAATTTATTCCTCCACCGGAAAGTACTTTTCGTGAATTTTTGACACAAAAGTATATTGAAAATAAAAATATCGTCTTAATTACTCTCACACGTGGAAGTAAGCAATTTTACCTAAAGAAGAAAAAAGCTAATGAAATCAAAAGTAAATTGTCAAAAATTTACAAAAGTGGAGAACAAGACAACAAGCCGTTTCCACCCGTGGAAGAGAATTCACAAGACCAAGTAAAACCAGAAGAAGTACAATCAGACGAAAGCTGCAATCATCATCGATAATCAACGACGAAGAATCAATTCCCTAATCAGCAGCAACCTTCTAATCCACGATCCATTAACTCCCAACGTATACGAAGCAGGAATCAACACAATAAACACGATAACTTAAGTAATCTTAGATCCAATAAAACAGTTGAGTCAATTGCTTACTTTCAATGGTGATAGAGATCATCTTTATAATTTTTTAAGTTTAGTAGTTAGGGTTTTCCCTTTATTAGCTAAGTATGATGATCTGAGTTAAAAGGTATTTTTTTTATATATAATTAACAGTAGAATAACTGGAAAAGCTCGCGAAGTGATTGAAATAAATAATGGTATTACAAAGTGGCAAAATGTGAAAACTCTTTTTGTTCAACATTTCGGTGATAGGTTAAGTGTTGTTCAACTTTTCGATGAACTTAGATTCATAACATTCAAAACGAATTGCATCGATTTTATAATGAAATAAATGCCATGCTACGCAGGTTAAATAATAAAACAAAATTTGAAAATGGTGCCGAAACTGAAGCAAAAAATAACTGCAAAGGCTCTTAGAATTTTTCAAAACAAGTTACTAGAACCAATGAGGGGTCTGTTATATTGCAGATAATCAGATAGATTAGAAGCCGCTATGAAACATCAACACAATAGAAACGAAAATTTTTAATTAGTGGCCTCCAATATCCGGTTCTACCCTATATAATAATTGACACAACTGGTAGAAAATTAAGATTATTATTAGGCACCGGCGCTACATCTAGCATCGTGAACGCAGGCGTGTGCAATCCTAAATTGCAAATCTTTATTCAAAAAACCATTGAGCCAAAAACGATAAATCAAAATGTAAAAATATTTAGTAAAATATTCAAAGAGTTCAATAGAAGAACTGAGAAAATGTCAGAATTTTTAGAATATAACTTTCACTCTGAATAGGACGGTCCAGTAGGAAACAATATTTTAAAACCCTTGAACATTAATTTAATTTATAAACCTTAGAAACAGAAGACGCTAAAATAAAAATTTTGATAAATCTGAAGAGGATTATGAAACTTTGATAAGCTATTTAGATACAGAAATAATTTATAATATTGTTCTTCAGAAAACAACTATTTGCTTACTTGATCAAACTACTAAAAGAATTTTCATCCATATTTATCTAAGAAGGAACTGACTTGTCTTTCACGCATGCGATAGAACATTCCATTAAGGCGCGAAACGAAGTTCCAATCTATAACAAAAGTTACAGGTACCCTGAGGTACATAAAACAGAAGTATGGGAACAAATAAAAGAAATGCAAAAACCAAACATTATACGCCCTAGTAATTCACCATATTCGGCACCAATATAGGTGGTACCATTGCCGTCTTTATATGTATTTCAGGCCATAACATAAAGCGATTTTGCTACTTGCAAAAGCATTAAGAGTAGTACGATTTCGTACTTCTTTTAGGATTTTTTTCTTATGAAATCATTACTTTCAGCTTTAATTTTCCTCATAATGTAAACAATTCTTTGTACTAAAAGGTTGTTCGAGGAGTTTTGTTGTTTAATGCTTTGTGCATTTAGCAGTATAAAATTCTAAGTACTTTGTTTAATAAAATTGTTTTTTTTTCACTCAAACATAACACTACACATAAAAAATGTGCTAGATTATATTGCCTTCATACAGTGTCATCTTTACGCAGGGGCCCACTGGTCCCAGGGCTCCGCGATCCGTGGGGCCCCCTAGCCCTCGCGATAGTAAATAAACCGATGACCAATTCTTCAACCAGTGAGACAACCTATTACAAGCTAGTTTAACCGTTAGAGTTTGGCTACTGACCGTGGGATTTATTCGAACTTCTATACATTGCGACAAATTTTCATACAAAGTCACGTATAGTGATTTTTTAAATTTCCGGAATTTTCATGGTATACTTTCAGTAGCCAAACTCAGTTTATTTGGTAATCAGCGAAAATGTGTATACAGTTGGTTCATGTTAAGCCTAACGCGCAATTGGGAGTTTTTGCTACACAACTTCGTAGTCACTGTTGCCATCCTGTCGCCGTGGGAAAGTTTGGTATGCACACAGTGAATAACTGTCACCCAAAAAACTCATTTTTTATATCATCATTCATCAATATCAATTTTGAGGAGGCAGCTGTGATATTTGTATTTGTCATAAGGATATAGAAAATATCAACACTATTGGGCTCTTCTAATTTGGAGCGAAAGGGTGCTTAAAGGAATATTTCACATTTATCAAGTATTAATTACGATCCACTCCTGAAAAATTCTCTGGATATTTCCGTATAAGTGTTGAAAACTATGATGATTTACTACAACTTTTGAGATCTGCTATAACTTATCAAAGTACCATTGTGCGATCAACAATTGAACCTGAAGAGAGACTTGCTGTAACTCTAAGGTCTATAAACACTTTCATAGATATTGCTGCCCAAATTTTTATCTTCAAATTGCTACCAGAGTACTCCTTAAAAGTTTTGTTTTTGCTGTATAGGAGTAGTCTCATTTGTACTTCTTGTAGAGGCTCATTATTTATATCTTCCCCTCACACTATCGTTGCAGAAGAAATTAAAAAAAAAGATACGTAAGTTTTTTCCTGCCTCTACAACGTCTCACAAAATAATGGCAGTCAAGCAGCGACAAAAATATTACCAGTGCATGCACATTCATATAAACGTGAAGGCGCGGTGATAGTTTCGTCAGCCAAAAGTCGCTAGCCGGAGGAACCAAAAAGTCACGTTGCTGTCACGTCACTTAATGCGCGCATTAATATTAGAGCCAAATGGAATTGACGGGGGTGACAAAAAGTCTCCAGTGCACCATAGGTCTTAACATACTTTACGTTATTAGTCCTGTTAATAACCTAAAGTATGTTAGAAAATAATTTCTGTTAGGGGGCCCACATATTCTAAAGTGCCCAGGGACCCAGTAGGCTAAAGACGGCGATGCCTTCATACCTTCATTTTTTTTTACTGAAAATGCACATACAGTATAAAAAAGGCGAAAAAATGATCGTGCGAAATTTCCCCCTATAGAAATCACAAATTTATAAAATTTATTACTTAGCATAAAGGAATGTTACAAAATTTGATTTTAGAGATCCGACGGTAATTCTGTACCTTAAAGAATATTCACATAAACAGAATTTTATCTTGTATGTAGCTATAACTTCAAGTTCAAGCAGTGCAAGAATTATAATCGAGAAGATTAACCTGTGTGCGAATTTTACAAGAGCAATTTTTTATGGTGTACATAATGGCTTTGCATTTAAAACAGGGTGCGAATACCGCAGGAGCAATTTTTAGAAGAACGAATAAATTAAACAGGGTGCGAATGTCGCAGATGCAATTTTTATAACCTAGATGAAATCTATAGGGGGTATACTAAGTTTGTCATTCCGTTTGTAACACCTCGAAATAATGATGGTAGAGCAAAATGGATTGGACACCCACGCATAATATTAAAAGTTATTTTGATTTTTGCATGTCCGTCCGTCTGTCCGTCCGTCCGTCTGTCTGTGCGCACGATAACTCGAGAACGCGTACACTTAGGGAGCTGAAATTTCGCACACAGACTTTAAAAAAAAGTAAAATTAAGTTCGAAAATGAGATAAATCGGGCAACTCCTTCGTGGGGTTGCCATACAAATATATTTGAAAACTGCCTGAGAACGCGTCGACGTAGAGAGTTGAAATTTAGTACATGGTGTTCTCATTGTAAGCATTGTAGCATTGTAGCAAATAATATTTTAAAAATGGACTAAATCGGGCAACTCCTTCTTGGTGTTGCCATATAAAAATTTAGGTTTTTTACGTATACTGTGAAAACGATCAGTGCAAGACATTTTTATTGTACTAAAAACTTCTTCAGAATATGAAATCCTATAAAATTGGTTATAATCATTTTTTCTGTCCGACGAACCGTTCTAGAAATATATGCGAAAAACCACTGCAAAAATCAAAATTGCTCAAATGCGTGCCCATACGAAATTTCATACGGACATTCATCTAGGGTATCATAAGAATTGGTCTTAGACCAATATTAGCTTTTTTACTTGTTGGAAGTTCGAGTGAGAGTGGTCTTCTTTTAACAGGGTGCGAATCTTATTCAAGCAGTTTTTGGAAGTTTGAGTGATATCCTTCCGATTTAAATAGGGTGCGAATTTTACAGGTACAATTTTTGGAAGTTTGAGTGATAGCCTTCTAATTTAAACAGGGTGCAAGGCCTATACATGCAATTTTTGGCAGTTCGAATAGCCTTCTACTGCACAGTTACAATTTTTGGAAGTTCACGTGATAGGCTTCTACTTTAAACAGGCTGCGAATCTTATATCTGCAATTTCTTGCAGTCCGAGAGCTAACCTTGTATTTCAAATAGCCTGCGAATGTTACAAGTGTAATTTTCGGTAGTTCGAGTGATGGCCTTCTACTTTAAACATATGGTGCGAATATTACAGCTACAATTTTTGAAGTTCGAGTGATAGCCTTCTACTTTAAATAAGCTGCGAATGTTACAGGTGCAATTTTCTGTAGTTCGAATGATGGCTTTCTAAACAGGGTGCGAATGTTACAGGTACAATTTTTGGAAGTGAAAGCCTTTTACTTTAAACAGGGTGCGAGACTAATACATGCAATTTTTGGCAGTTCGAGTGATAGTCTTCTACTTTCAACAGGGTGCGAATGTTACGGGTGCAGTTTTCGGAATTTCGAGTGATAGCAAATGTTAGTGGAGTTTGAGTACGTGGAGTCGGTCGGTCGTTGCGCGTGCAGTTGTGGGTCAGACCCAGTGCAATAGAGTGATTGTTTTTGTTATTGTTGTGTTAAAAAACTATAACCCAAACAACCTAATTTAATAAATACAATCCAGCGCGTTTCACATATTTAATTAATTGTTTATAGCCAAGTGAGCAATTTTTCTATGCTCTATCATCATCACAGAAACCAGCTGTACAGTACGGTAACGTTGTTCTTTTTTCCATCTGTCCGTCCGTAATCAGTGCAAGTGCATTTTCAGTTACTGATCTGTAGTACGAGTGCTCCCAATAGTGGCACAGTCAGAGCTATTGAAAGCAACACATAGGCATAACACTATTGTTGTTTTTTACCTGGCTGTTTCGGTTGCTGCTGCTGGGGGCGCCCGAATATTTGTGTTGTTGTGTGTCGCTTTGTTTTTGCCTTTCCGACAATTCTTGCACTAAGTAAATCAAAATCGCTTCTGATGCTGATATTAGTCAGAATCACGTCCCTTGTTACAGCTTGGTGCCTCTTATTTCTCCATATAGGGGATCGCATTATATATATGGAATGGTGTGGCCTTTATCGTCCTTAGGGATATTCCTGCCGCCAAACCAGAGTTTAATTACACCTGGAGCAAGTTCAAGTTCCACAGGCACATCATCTACTATTGTTTCCTTTATAGCTGCTCAAATAAGTTTGACGACAACACGGTATCCGTATTTGACAATATCTCCAACAATATTGATCATATGCTTTCTGTCTCCCCCTCTTCCGAAATCGTCCTGGCAGGCGATTTTAATGTCCTTAACATACCGTGACATTTTTCGACCACAAGCCCTGCGGGCCACTCTTTTGAACTCGAGATAGAGCTAATTTACTAGATTTGTTTCTAACATCTCACCCCGACAAATATTTCATCTCAAGTCTATGCCACCCTACTTCTTCAGCTACAGGTAGGCTTCTCTGGTACTATAAAAATGCTGATTCGGAAAGTCTCAATCAGTATCTTTGCTTCAAGGAATGTTGATGAGTGCACATCAGATCTTAGCAACATTCTAAGTATTGGCATGCGTGAATACATTCCGTATTCTTACAGCAGATCCCAGCAACAGCATAATCGCTCTTGATTTAACGATAAGTGCAACCAAGCAATAAAAGTGGAGGAGACTGCTTTTTGAATCTATCAATTGCATCCATGTCCTGAACTAAAACAAGTCTACAAGACTGTTCGAAGCACTTGCAAGTCCATTATCAATAGAGAAAAAATTCTTTTTAACCAGAATGTTAGACAAAGAATCTTGGCAAACCGCAAAGGCAGTAAAGTTTTCTCGTCCCTGGTCAAAACAAACAACTTCAGCAGTTCCTCTTTACCAATTCTCTACTGAAAAAAAATTATTAGTTAAAACGACAAATCACGATTAGTTCATTGCACATTAGTAATTCCTGTAAATTGCTTTGGAAAAACAAAAACGAAAAGTAATCAATAAAATTGTAAGTGCTAATTAGTTGCAATTTCTTATTGGAATTAGTTGTTTTGGAAAATACTTTAGATGTAGCTTCTAATTCAATTAGTTCATTTAACAAATGTTTGATGATAAATTAACTAATCATATTTCAGAAGAAGTATTAGTAAAATCAACATCTAAAATAATTAATTTTTTCGCAGGAACAAAGAAACTGTTTGCTTGTTTATAAGAATATGATTTTTTATATTAGCGAATTTATGCAATTAATAAGTTCAACAAATAAATTGATAGATTTTTTCAATATGAGGTAACATCACAATTTTCTAAATTAACGACATACATTAGTTGATATGAATAATATAATTCGCCCTAAGTCTTTATCATTTCGCTGGTAATGCATATTGCTAATAAAGAAAAAATGGATTGGACACACACGCGTCATATTTATGTATTAATGGTTATTTTGATTTTTTCCGTCTGTCGATAACTCGAGAAAGCTTTGACTTAAAGAGTTAAAATTCTGTATATGTATAATTTTAAAAATGGAATAAATCTTGAAACCCGTGGCGTTGTCATACAAAAGTTACAATATTTTAAGTGTACTGGGAAAACGTTAGCGCCAATTTGCTTTTTATTGAGAAACTCTCAGTAGTACTGATGAGTATGGAGTTTCTGGCCATACGGAACGCTTTTTTTCTTCTTTTTTAAAAATATTATTAAACTACTACGGGCAGATAAATCATATAAAAATAAAAATAATTAAATTCATAGGATTTTATTATTATGATCAACTAAAAAATTGGTTGAACTTTTCAATTTTATTGTATATTTTAACAAATTCGATTAGTTGATTACTAATGTATTTAAACTAACGTTTCAGTTGTTTTAAATAATCCTATATTCAAAATCAACCAAACAATTAGTTAATTTTGGGAATTGAATTTGCTGAAAGAGCAATATTAATAATTCGATTGTTCTAATAGTTGCTTCTAAATACTGGAATATACAACGACTGTTTTAGCTGATATCCCTATTTTTTTGTAACACATTATGTAAAAATTAGTTAATTCAACAAAAAAATTAGTTGAAAAAACAAAAGATTCTCGGATATAAGCATTTCCGAAAAATTATCAAAACTAACTAAACAATTAGTTGAATTCACAAATGTTATGACTAAACAAGGTTAGCTAAATGAACTAATGCCAATAAGTTTTCTTAACGAATATGATTCGTAGGCTGAAAATCAACCGATATTATTTGTTGATGAATGAAATTCATTTGAAAATGAATGAAATTCATTGGCGTAAAGCAACTCATCTTTTTTTTCAGTGTACTAAATAATGGTGCAATCGTTGTTGAATCCCTGGAAAAGCTAATATTCTGGCTGCTAGATTCGCTTCGAATTCTCGTCTTCCACCCACCTCATAGACACCTGTTTTGCATCCCCCGTGTGGATGTGTACAACAGCTAATATACATTCGTACGAGAGATGTATTCAAAGAGATCAACGTCTCTAAAGCCGCAGGTCCTGATAGTTCTTCGCCCCTGTTAATTAAAAGCTGCGCCTCATCTTTGGCTAAACCTCTGCACAAACTATTTTACCTGTGTTATTGGACAGGAGAATTTCTAATTGCTTGGAAACTATTCCAAAGAAAGGAGAGGTTAGCAATCCCTCAAATTATCGACCAATTGCAATCACTTCGATTCGTTCAAAGGTTTTTGAATCTCTAATTAACTCAAAATTAATGAAGTATCTAGAAACCAATCAACTCATCGACGATCGCCAATAAGGCTTCCGGAAGAGACGCTCATCTGGAGACTTGCTGACTTTTCTTACGGAACATTTGAACCGCAGTCTTCATAATTTTGGTGAGTCCAAAATCGTTGCCCTAGATATTTCAAAGGCCTTTGATGGAGTCTGGCATCAATTCCTTTTAGCCAAATTTAATGAGGTTGGTCTCTCTTCTCCTATTCTATATTATAGATTGAAAGTTTTTATCTGGTCGCCTAATACGGGTTGTATTAGATGGCGTTAGATTTGAACCTCACCCTATAAATGCCGGTGTTCTGCAGGGCTTTGCTATCTCTCCATTTCTCTCCCTAATTTTTAATAATGTTCTGCTTTCCTTTACTTTCCGATGACAGTACCCTTGATTTCGCTTACTCCTTTGACACTCTTGCGGACTCCAGAGGGAATGCTTCATCTGTCAAACGAGATTGCATGATTAAATCATTGAATAACGACTTTGACAGTACCTCGCTTGGGGCAAAGTGAATCGCGTCAAATTCAATGCATCTAAAACCCAAAGCTGTCTCATCTCTTTAAAACAAGATCATAATTCTTCAATTCCCGTTTCTTTTGATGGAGCACTGAGTTACGATGCACCATTATTATGCATTCTGGATATTATTCTTGATATTTTCAGTAAGTTAAGTTGGACAGATCACATCTTCTCTGTTGCCAAAGAAGTATCGAAATGACTTGGATTTCTGAAAAGGTGTAAGAAATATTTCAGCCCATAGAATCAAGCTCTCCTCTATAAGTCCTACATACATCAGACCTAGAATGGAATACAATTCTGGGCGGGAGCTGGTCGCACAGCCTTAGCTTCATTGGATATAGTCCAAAAGAGAGCCTTCAAGTTCATTGGCGATTTGGCAATAACTCATCATATCGACTCACTCGAGCACTGTCGCAATGTTGGATGCCTTTCGCTCCTCTATCGCTACATGTACGGTCAATGCTCCGATCAAATATATAGTCGGATTCCTTGTACAATGATTCCTACTCGCAATACTCGCGCTGAAAACCGCGCACAACCTTCGAAGATTTAAGAGTGGCATACATCACCGCCTCCGCTACTCTCCTCACGTTCCTTAATCCCTTTCCCTATATTTTCTACTTGCCATGCTCTGCTTTGCATCATAGGGTATCCCCTGAGTTTGGCTCAATAATATTTTAAAAAAAAGGTACAATTTTTGAAATTTAGAGCCAAAGTCTTCTACTTTAAAAAGAGTGCGAAGCTTATATATAGAATTTTTAGCAATTCGAGTACTAGCCTGATATTTTAAATAGGGTGCGAAACTTATACCTACATACATGCAATTTTTGACAGTCCGACAGATAACTTTTTACTTTAAAGATTATGACTCAAACTTCCAAAAATTTTATCTGTGACATTCGCACCCTGTTTAAAGTAGAAGGCTATTACTCGAATTTTCAAAAAGTGAACCTGTAACATTCGCACGTTGTTTAAAGAACAAGGCTATAAGTCGCACTGCCAAAAACTGCATGCATAAGATTCACACTCTGCTTAAATTAGAAAATTATCACTCGAATTCCCAAAAATTGTACCTGCAATATTCACACCCTATTTAAGGTTATCACTCAAACTTCCAAAAATTATACCTGTAACATTCGCACTCTGTTTAAAGTAAAAGTTTATCACTCAAATATCCAAAAATTATACCTGTAACATTCGCACCTTGTTCAAATAAGAAGGCTAATACTCACACAAATATTAGCAGCCTATTTAAAGTACTAGGTCATCTCTTCAACTTCCAAAAACTGCATGTGTAAGATTCGCAGCCTGTTCAAACTTAAAGTCGAAGGCTATCACTCCAATCTCTAAAAATTGTACCTGTAACATTCGCACCTTGTTTAAAGTCGAAGGCTATCACTCAAACTTCCAAAAATTGCTTGTGTAAGATTCGCACCCTGTTAAAAGAAGGCCACTCTCACTCGAACTTCCAAAAATTGCATCTGCGACATTCGCACCCTGTTTAATTTATAATGCTCTTATTCGTTCTTCTAAAAATTGCTCCTGCGGTATTCGCACCCTGTTGTAAATGCAAAGCCATTACTTACAGCATAAAAAATTGCTCTTGTAAAATTCGCACACAGGTTAATCTTCTCGATTATAATTCTTGCACTGCTTGAACTTGAAGTTATAGCTACTTACAAGATAAAATTCTGTTTATGTGATTATTCCCGTGAATTCCCGTCGGATCTCTAAAATCAGATTTTGTAACATTCCTTTATGCTAAGTTATAAGTTTTACAAATTTGTGATTTCTATAGGGGGGAATTTCGCACGATCATTTTTTCGACTTTTTATATACTGTATGTGCATTTTCAGTTAAAAAAATGATGGTGCGAATTTCCCCCCTATAGAGATTTTTAAGAAAAACACAACTTTTATGTTTTATCGGCCAATAAAACATAAAAGTTGTCTTTTTCTTAAAAATCTGAGATAAATATATTATTTATTTTATTAGTAAAATTATTAGTTTATCCTATTTCCCATGATTTTGTTAATCATTGGAGCAAAAATCTTGTTTTAAAGTGGAATAAATTGAGTTTTTCCGTTTACATTTTTTTAGGTTCTTGTTTTTGATGTGAAAGTGCCTTAACATTCTGGTCAAAAAGGAATTTTTCTCTTTGGATAGTGCTTCAGTTCTGGACATGGATGCAATTGATAGGTGTGAAAAACAGACTATTCGCTTTTAGTGCTTGGTTGTACTTATCTTTAATGTTGTTAAAATCTGCTGTATATGTAAATACTAAATGTATTCACACATGCCCAAGACTGTACCATGTACTACATTCAATTGTGCATTCATCAACATCCCTTGAACCAAAAAAGACCGACCAATCAAATTCTCTAGGATACTCATTGAGAGTTTCCCAATCTGCAGATTTATTTTGTTTTTATTTAACGTTTGGGCTAAGTATTCTATAAAAACTATTGCATTTTACGAAATAGTAAAAAAAAAGTTATTTAAAAACTTATCTCTTACTACAACAATGCACAATGACTTGTTCGCCGTTGAATATTTTCGCTGAATTTCTCCAATTACTATAATTGTTTCTTTAAATGTTTGTTTTGCCACGCCGCGCCGATAATATTCTAAGAAGCCGTGTTTACATGGAAGGCTTATCAAAGACCATTTGGCAGCTGTTTTCAATTAAAACAAACCTTCCTTTGCGTTAACATGAATAGGCTATGTCCTGCTTCAAACACCACGAGCAAAGCGAGGCTCATATAGGCTTCAACAACCATGACCGAAGGCCAAGTTGCTAGCTAGGGGCTACGTTCCTAAATGCATCATATTGAACGCTTCCAGAAATTGTTACATTTTTTACAAAAGGTGCAGTAGAATAGATGTGAATTATTTTGTTAGGAAAAATTCAGAAGATCTACTGCAATTTTTTGCAATTGTCTTCTGCGAGAAGGGGGGGGGGGGCTCCTGCGCCCCTTTGCTGGATCTGCCCCTGACGATCATGGGCAGTATAGCATACAATGTATGAAAATTTTTTCCTCTTGAAATTGAAAGATGGCAATTTCGTGATATTGTTAGAGCCAAAAAATGTGGAATTGGATAGATTTGTTTATCCGAAATTTTATTTTGCGACTTTAAAGTTGTTTCCGTAGGAATATTTACTCGGAAATATTATCACTTAGCCAACTTTGTAGTATCAAGTTGGGAAATTTTCTAAGGTGAGTTAAGCATGGAGTAAGGTAAGTGAGGGTTGTAGGTAAGTGAGGGTTGTAGCTGTGCTACAACATTTATATCTTTAGTGCCCATTAATCAAATTATGGCAAGTTCAGATATCTTTGTATATATATAGAACACGGCAGGTAGAATTTCACACTTACATGTATATCTTTACTGTTCTCGTTAGGTCCTATTAAAGCTAGATGGTTATTATAGTGACGTATTTACCAACAGAGATATAAATGTATGTATGTGATCTCTCCACTTCCTTTCGCTCAAATTAAACAAAATTACTAATATAGTTGGATTGTAACACTTAGGGCTCGTTCCCTTGGTCCAAGTTCCATCGAAGAAGCGCCTCCAGGAAGTTCCGCTAGTCTTTGAAAGGAGATAAGTTTAAAAGATTTTACAAATATATAGCACGAATTCGCGTTAGTTTGTAGTTCCTTTTTGTTTTCTTTTATTTCATTTTCTTGAGGGGCGGCCCGTGTGAAGCTGTTGGGAGTGAATGCGCCATTGGGCCTTATCCGTTTACATTAATCTTTGCGTTTTGTTTTGGTCCGCTACCACAATTAAATGATTTTGCTCTCAAGGTTACTACCTAAGATGAAAATATTTAATATGAGAAAATTTCACTAATATTAGCCTACGTCCATAAGGATGCTTTTGGACCATGCAGTCATACTGGTTGTCTACTTACGAGCCCGAGGAAATCACCATTCATCTGTGACGAAGGGGCTTCCTTTTGAATGCTGGTGCTCTGGTAGACTATCGATCCTCGCGGTCTGGAGGAGGGTCAAGATTTTTTTGTTGCCGTAGGCCTCTTTAAGTGGATGACGATATTGGACGGTATGTTGGTCTGTATGCCCAGTTTCCTAATCCGCTCGACGGATGGTTCTATCTCTAGAAAAGTCTGGCCGCTTTATTGGGGTATTGCAGCCGTAGCCAAAGATAACCTAATAAGAAGATAGGAATCAGCCGAACAAAATTGGAAATTTTTCGTGTTTTTTAGAAAGAAACAAATAATATCATATACTTTCGTATTTACATGAATGGGGGAAAAGAGCTTGGCTATGCGTTGTTGCGATTGAAATAACGAGTAAAAACAAAAATTGAGAGAATGTAGAATTACCCGAACGACAGAATCTTATTGAATCCGTCAACATCTCATCGAACTATTGTATAATGTACTTCGGATCACACTACCTCACTTTTTTAAGAAAAAGATAAATTTCGCTTTGGCCAAGGTGCTGAAAGGAGATGTAAAATTTCTGTCAAATAAAACTCTTATTTCTCCCAAAAATATTACAGAATCCAGCACGAGAGCATCCCACTTAATATTTTCAGAGCAAAACGAATGTAAATAAAAGCACGTCCTGTTCAAATATCATAGGACTACAGGAACAATATGCGACCAAACTCTATCAATATTAAAAAAAAAAATATTTTCACAAAAGTATGAGAGCATTATATGAGAGCAAAATCTGAAAACTCCGCCCCTTCTCATTTATTTACGAGAATGAATCATTTGCCATTCTGTTTCGATGCGTATGCAATCTGTGCTTTGAAATTTTGTGTCTTTATTCGTAAAAGTTTTAAAGAGAGTTTTAGTTTTTTTGTTATTTTTTTCTTCTTTCTTTCCTTTTCTAGCCGTGTGCATTTTAAATGTAAAACAGTCGGAGATCTCGCCGGCTTCTTAACGTTGCCGTAGCGCTAAAAGGGCCCCCTTTTGAGTTACTCTGGCGTGGAGTCCTCTTTGGTCAGGTTAGAATTTGACGCCAGTACCGATTACTGATCACAAGTTCTCCGTGCACTATTAAGGCTCACTCTATGCACGATTTTATAGAACTTCTCTGTTTTTTCTTCCGTTTTTCTTCAATGTTAAAGTATGCAAATTTTTATAAAACTTTAAATTCTTTCTCGGCGTTTTTCTTTAAAAAAATGGCTGCTTTCCTCCTTTATTCCTTTTCTAACCCTCAACACTTCTTCTTTCATTTTACGAACTTTTCCGTACTCTGTCCCAGCCAGGGCTTATTCTCACCATCTCATCAGACTGCCAGCACAATCATCGAGTGGCACAATGTGAGCACTGCTGCATCTGTTAGCGGCATATATGTAGAATATTGCTTCATACAGCGCGCTGCGACCATAACAAGACATGGTTGTATGCTCCATAACAGATGACACAGAGAAATGATCGACTGAGCTAGTCGGTCTTAAAACATTGGCCTCATATGTGCGAACGCCCAATGTGTGACTCGACCCACGATCACTAGTCCTGATAAAATGGAAGCTGTGCTAGCTCTACAAAATCCACAAAGGGTTGTGAGTCTCTCTCTGCTCGTGAAGAATCAGAAGCGCATCCCCGAAGTTGCGCCAGCCATTGGCCATAGTTCGACATCTGTCTCGATATCGAAAGTCAGAGGTGTACTTGCGGGCCAGCAAACTAAAAACCCAATCTGCCAGCACCACTCTGCCTCTCCACATCAAGATTAGTCGGAGAAGCATCTACAATCAGAAACCTAAATAACTGATTGCAAAGCTTTTTCCGCTCCTGACGTCTCCCCATGACCGCAGACCAACACTCGTTTCTAGGGCGCGCGTCCGAGTACCCACACATAGATCGAGTCGCTGCGAATTTAAATTAAACAAAACGGGTGCTAGTACAGCAGTTCAGTGCACCTTTTGAGGGGATGTGGGTACCGCCGTTGGCTCTCTCACGAGCTCATCTGCCGCCAACCCTACCTACAAGGTCCTGAGCACCTTGCAGGCCTTCTCTGAACCTCGCCCCGAATACTTCGGTATAGCTCCAGTGAAGGATTCGCGGTCAGTACCTCCTTTGAAGGGATGTGGGTGCCGCCCTTGGCTCTCTCAAGAGTTCATCAACCGCCACCCTACCTACAAGGTCCTGAACACCTTGCCGACATTCAGTGGACCTCGCCCCGAATGCTTCAGTACAGCTCCAGTGAAGGCTTCATGTTCCTTTAGTCGTCTCTTACGACAGGCAGAATATACCGTGAAAGCATTCGTTTTCCCCTCTCACAAGGAAGTAAAAGCGAATGCCTCAGAAAATGTTTTCAACAGGGATTATTCAACCCACCTAGGAAGTGTGTGGGCTGAAGATTATTTTTACAGAATGCCAGGGTCATCCTCGAGGTCAGCGTTGTAAGACACTCTTCAAAGATATGTATAGTAATTTCTGTATCCAGGCTTAGTTCGTCTCAAGGCCTGATGTCTTTAGCATAGTAAGTACCTAAAGAATTTCCCTGCAGATCCTCAAGCTCATATAGAGTTTCATTTTTTTTTATTTGACACAACACTTTAAAAAATGTCATCCCAATTTTGCGCTGAACTGATACTGAAAGCTGCTCTGCATAAAGTTTCGCCTGTATACTTCTTGACCTACTCTGTAACTAACAGGTTTGGCTCGAAGGTTGTAAGATTAAGCACCCTGTTCGAATGCATGATTTAAATTTTCCTGCGCTTTCGCACGGATTAACCTAAACTTGTCGCTTGCATCTACTGTCAAGGCTCACTCAGAGTTCCTAAGCCCATGAGGATGATATATTAGCTCGCGTATTTTAGAGTATTGAGAAGATTTTAACCCCTAATTAAGATATTTTGGTGAGAAGTGCAACTTATACATACGAAACACCTTAAGGCAAGTCATACTTGTTCGAATTTCATGAACTTGGATCGGTGGTCCTAGCCTGGATAGCTAAAGTTTTGTTGCAATCCCTAAGGGATTAATTGAATATTATCAGTTGGATTCTTGATAGCTTAAGTTTTGTTTTCAATCCCTTAAGGAGTAATTGAATTAAATTTTTGTTGTTAGGGTTATTCCTTAGTCTCGATGCATTAAGGAGCTATCCGATCAATACTGCATGATTGAGCATAAGGCACTAAGTGACTGATTTCGCTGATTAAATGCTTCTAGGAATATTGAATTCTTAAGTTTTCTTTTTGGTTTCCTTCCTTCTCCCAAAGCCCTATCTCATAGCTCCTAAGCTTTTCAGGTCATTTTAGGGACACTCTGAACATCTAGTCCACCGTGTCATTGGGAGGATGGCGCATGGCTTGAAGACACAACACCTATGTCTTCGACAACGGGTAAGGGTAAGTAGTGTAAGGGTCCCTTCTGCACCGGATGTGATGCTGTGTGTTTGTGCAGGCACGCATTATCTTTTGTATATGGGCTGTGACAGCATCAGGTATTTAGTATATCCAAGGTATATAGGTATATAGGTATTCCCAATTCCCATTACGAGCAACGTTCCGCTATTAGTGACGAATTATCGTGAAAATGTATAGGAAAGCACGGTACAGAGAACACAATACTCTCTCCTCTCTGTGTCTTTCCTATAAAAATATATATATACATTAGTCACAGAATTACAGAATTACGGCTATCAGCTGCTATGTGTCAACATTTTAATGGGAATACCTTGTCTTCTATATACCTTGTGGTATACCAACTCCACAGCTCTCCCGTATTAGCCGAGGTGCTTGCGTGTCGCCGTGTGTCAACGCTGTTCATAGAGTGAGCTGGCAGTTCATTCTGGCAGATTGGACTTCACATCCAAAGCACTCCCATGCTTCCATAGCAAGAATTTTTATTCGTATAAAAGTCAAGGAGGGAGTACCATAGTTAACAGCGGTGGACGCATACATAGATCCTTGACGGTTAAATTTCCTTTCGATCATACAAATAACTTTCAAACATTACAGCTTTTTAATAAAATACGACCGCCTCCAGGGAGCTCCGGGTCTCACGAAAGTAGAATTTTTCATACTTTGTCTTTATATATTTTCCATTATATTGCTATATTTACTCCGACCAGTTAAGCTGAAAAGTAAAAAAGGGTTTAAGGATAAGAGCTTGAGCTAAAATTGTTTCGATTTACACTAGGGAAGATAATCAGAGCGAATCGTCATGAATTCTTCTCCATGCACATACTCATGTAGCCAATATAGGTTGCAGAACGGTAGCGAAACCGTCTTGCAACTTAGGTTGCTTTCATCAGGAAGTTTTCAATTCGGGTTAAAAACGTTGTTAAAACTGTATAAAAACGCTATCCACAACTGAATTTAGACAGTTGTAAAGATACTTGAGTTATAATTCAACTGAAAATTAATGGTTATAAAATCTACAGCCGCAACGTCTCTGCCACGTTCCTTCGAAACGATTTAGGTAAAAAAAGTTATTAAAATTATTACCGCAACGTCATTGCAACGACATTTTGAAACTTTTAGGGAAAAAAAAGTTAAAATACATACTGCTTTGTCGTCACTGACATGTCTCTTTGCAACTATTTGGGAAAAAATGGTTATTTACGTCCTTAGAAACCTTGATGTGGAACATAGAAAATTCAAAATGAGATATAAGCAGAAACAAGTTTATCATAATATACCCCAACTTAATACAATAATATGTAGATGTTGATTTTGTTTTAATTTTGAACTATTTGTGCAAACATTATAAGGATATTGCAAAATTGGAATTGTCATCAGAAATGTTAAATATGAAAATAAGTTTTAATTGTTCATAAAAAGAAACTCTTTATACCCTAGATGAAATCCCTACGTTATATGTATGTACGTATTACCCGCTCCAACTACAGCGGGTTTATTTTTCTACTACATATATAAGATATTAAAGACAATATAACAGTTTCTATAACATGTGGACGTTTAAAAAAAATCAAAAATTTAATATAAAGTAACAAAAAGCAAAACAAAATTCGATGTAATTTTTGCAAATACTGTTACGAGCGTGGCCTTAGTTCGATATTTAAAACACAATATTTCAGATATAATTCAAAAGTTCTTTCTTTATTTAATTTTACTGTTTACTCTCACAAATTCACAAATAATTATCAAATCAACTCTTTATAGTTATCGCTAGTATTGTACTTCTAATTATCGCAATCCAAATAGTTTACTTCCTCCTGGATGTGAGTAGCACCGTATTTATACTCTACAAATTATCCTAGAACCTTCCTGAATATTCTGTTCTCCAAACCCAGTCTACAAGGATGTCACTAACCTAAAGTTGTCTCCATTTCCAACAGATGTCGCTTGTATCACTTTGTGGCGCGTAACACTGCCCGTTCTTAAAATTGTTCGTCCCGAATAACAGGTGATGCACGGTCTTGATGCTTGCAGTATTGACATAAACGATGAACGATTTTCCGTTTGCCTCTTGTGCCCCGCTGAATCCTGTATACTACGTCATTAATTCTAGTCACTACTGAATACGGTCCTTCCCAGTGTTGTTGTAATTTTGGAGAACGTCCCTTACGACGTTTCGGGTTGTACAGCCAAACAAGGTCACCTTCATTAAATCCGGCTGAATTAGCACGTAAGTCATAGCGGGTCCTCCTCCGATCGGTATTTATTGCTAATTTTGCTCTCGTGACCTCGTGTACATCAGCTAATCGTTGTCTCAATTCCGATACATAATCGTCTGGTAACTTTTGTTCACCTCTGGGTGTACCAAACTTGAGGTCGCTAGGTAAACGCATCTCCTTTCCGAATATGACTTTTGCTGGAGTTTGTCCGGTTGTGTTGTGAACAGCTGATCGATAGGCCATTAGGAACACGGGAATATGTCGATCCCAATCGCGTATGGTGACGGTCGACTACTTTCTTTAGATGCTCGAAATACTGAAATAGACAATAGCAACTAATATGTAATGGTTACCGTTATCCGTTTCTGGAAAGGGTCCAGCTATATCTACGGCAATCCTCTCAAATGGGGCTCGTACATTATACTTCTGCATTTCTCCTCTGCTTCTACGTAGCGGCCCTTTGCAAGAAGCACAGATAATTCATCTCGGCACCACTCCTCCACATCCTCTCGTATATGTAACCAATAAAACCTTTCTCGTATTTTGGAAATTGTTTTATTCACCCCCAAATGTCCTCCAGATGATCCACTGTGCATTTCTTCTAGAGCATCGTTGACCTTTGATGCTGATACGACTATCTGCTTCCAGAATGACTAGCCGTTAGTTGCCTCCCACTTACGTTTTAATATACCGCATTCAACGTGGAGGGAATTCCATTGAGCCCAGCTTCTCACTCCTCTCCGAAATATCCTTCCATTGTGGTCTTTCTATGTCTTCTTTCCAAGCAAGAATGGGTGATATGTCTGGGTCTTCTCGTTGTGCTGTTCGCAAGCTCTCGTTGTCCCAGCCAGTCGATGGTTCCACCGTTATCAGCTGTATAGTTCCGTTTGTTTCATTTTCATTTTCCACCCGAACGCAATGTTTGCATTCAACTTTGCATGTACGTCATGAAAGTGCGTCTGTATTTCCATGAATATGTCCTCTTCGGTGTTGGATTTCAAAGTCATAAGTTTGCAGTCGCTCTATCCATCTTGCCACTTGCCCCTCAGGGTTCTTAAACTGCAAAAGCCATTTAAGCGCTGCATGGTCAGTGCGGAGGATAAATTTCTGCCCGTAGAGATATTTATGGGAATGCTTGGTTGAGTTTACAATGGCAAGTAACTCTTTCCTTGTAGCACAATAACTTCTCTCTGATTTTGAAAATGCTTTGCTATAATTAGCTACTGGCACTTCTTGACCATCCTTCTCCTGTGAAAGCACTGCACCAATACCGACATTGCTGGCATCCGTGTCCAATATAAAAGTTTTTCCCAGCTTTGGATAGTGAAGTACTGGAGCTTCACAGAGCTGTTGCTTCAAATTTTCAAAACTTTCGTTGCATTTATCCGACCATATGAACGGCTTTCCCTTTTCTGTAAGTTGATGTAGGCTCCTTGCTACATCTGCAAAACCTTTTATGAATCGCCTGTAGTAGGTAGCTAATCCAAGAAAACTCCGCAATTGATGTTTGTCCTTTGAAACTGGCCAATTTTTGACAGCTGCTATCTTCTCTGGATCAGTTCTTACTCCTTGTGATGAAACTATGTGCCCCAAATATTTTACTTCATTTTTAAATGGAGCGCATGTATTCGTACTGAGCTTCAGTTTCGCACATCTCAGACTTTGAAGTACGTCCCGTAAGTTGTTTTTATGTTCGTCGAATGTCCTTCAGATTACTATTATGTCATCTAAGTAGACAAGACATGTTTTCCAGGTTAATCCTCGTAAAACACATTCCATGAGTCGTTCGAATGTGGCTGGAGGATTACATAATCCAAATGGCATAACTCTGAATTGCCATAAGCCACTCGCAACTGAGAAAGCAGTTTTCTCTCGGTCCTCTGGATGTATTTCCACTTGCCAGTAACCACTCTTCAAGTCCAGGGTGGAAAACCATTGTGCTCCGGAAAGGGTGTCTAGTGTGTCATCAATCCTTGGTAACGGATAGTTATCCTTTTTCGTTACGTTATTTAGCTGCCGGTAGTCTACACAGAATCGGGTGTTGCCATCCTTTTTCCTGACCAGAACAACTGGCGATGTCCAAAGGCTATTAGATTCTTCTATTATACTTTGTTCCTTCATGGAGTGTATCATATCTGCAACTTCTGATTGTTATAGGTAGTGTTCGTGGTATCTGCCGAATGGGCCTAGAATCTCCTGTATTGATCCGATGCTTGACAAGATTTGTTTTACCGAAATCTTCATCATTCATTGCAAATAATTCCGAAAATTCATCGAGTACTTCTTTGGCATCGTTGTATTGCTGTTCACTTAAGGCACTAGATGAAAGAAGTTTCTGAACGCATTGAGTAGTAGTTGGTATAGGTATTGCTTCCTTAATATTACTACCATTATTCAAATTAACAATCTGATAAACGGGTTCACAATTTCCAATTATAGCACCTTCTTTCATTTGTACCTCATTTTCGGATGTGTTGAGCATTCTGACTGGAATTAATGTTGCACCTTCTGCTTTAACTAAAGTCTTACCTACAATGATGGTCGATGTAACTTTTGTAGGGTTAGGTTCCACCAAGTAGAATCGGCAGGTCTCGATGTCATCAGTAAGCTTTGTCCATACTAGCGTCTCCGAGAATGCAGAGAGAGTAATATTCTCACAGACCATCGTCCTTATTTTTGCAGGATAATCTGTTCCTCCTCCTAGTCTCATAGGAATTTCTATGTTGCCATATTTGAGTATTCGTTCTCCGACATTTCAATTTATTTTATATGTGGTCATAAAGTCTACTCCAAGAATGCAGTCATCCATTATGTCTGAAATTAGGAAAATGTGAGCAAATAGTAGTTCGCCTAGTTGAATATCCAAACTTATTTCTCCAAAACTTGTGCTGCTGCTCCAGTTGCTGTTCTTAGTAAATATTTGGTGGTATTGTGAAGCCATTTGTTCTTGACAAGATCCGCTCTAATAATTGATCTTGAAGCTACAGTGTCGATAGTGACAGCGCAGTCATTTTTTCCTACACTTCCATATATAACAAGACTGCTATTATTTCTCTGCAACTGGGCTATCTGAATGATGACATCGGGGCTGTGAACCCTACCAACCAACTTCTGCCTCTCGAAGTTGGTTTTTACATGTTTTCCGACTGCTGAACAGGGGAGCTCATGCGACTAGTTGCTGTTTGATATCTAGTCTCTCCCCGAATAGCTTGCTCCCTGGCTCGACATCTTTGGCATTCTTCTTTCCCCTCTTCTTCTGGTGATTCCACTCGTCGACGTTTTCTGCAGTCTCTTTGAAGGTGCCCTGGTATATTATAATTCCAGCATCGAAGCACACCACGTGAAGGCAGGCTCTGTGATGATTTCACTATGTTACAAGTACATTATTCCACTGAAATTTCTCTGAATTAAGAGTGCACTCCGTGAAGCTTTTCTGGCAGATTCGTACGCTAATGCGTAGACTAGTGCTTCTGCTGTTGATTTCTTTCCTGCTAGCCTTAATGATTGTTGTAAATTTTGATCTGTAATACCGTTCACAAATGCTTCTGTTGCCACTTCATTAAGGAAATCCGCATTTACGCTAGAGTACGAAAGATAAGCTAATCTTTCCACATCAGCCTGCAGTTGCTGTAGTGACTCGCCATGCTTTTGAGTCCTGTTGCGTAACTGCAGGCGATATACTTGCTGCATGTGTTCATCTCCATAACGTAATTCTATCGCCTATACTAGTGAAATGTAATCACGTTGCTTTTCAATCTGTATAGTTTGTAATAACTCTGACGCAAGACCTTGAAGTGCTAATACCAGAGCTGTAGCTTTGTCTGCATCGCTCCATCCATTTACTTCGGAAGCTGCCTCGAATTGTCTCTTGAAAATATGCCACGAACTTTGTCCATCAAATATTGGAGTTTCATTCTGCCTGTACCGGATATTTCAATTATTTCGTGTCGAGGTTGTTGATTCTTTATCCTATCCAAATCTGCTTTAAAGTTATCAAGCTTTTCCGTGAAATTTTGTTGTACTTCCGACACTTGTTGTTTAACTTCCAACACTTCCTGCTGGATTTCTTCAATTTTCACATTTTGTGTGTCTAATGAATTTTTCAGAAAATTCTGCTGTTCCTCCAAACAAGTTTCTAGACAATTCTGTAAAGAAATCTTATGTTCATCCCAACGGGATTCGAGAGAATTTTTTTGTTCCCCAAAAGCATTCTTTTGTTCCTCCAGAGATTTCTTCTGTTCATCTAAACGTGATTCCAGAGAATTCTTTTGTTCCTCCAGAGATTTCTTCTGCTCATCTAAACGGGATTCGAGAGAATTCTTTTGTTCATCCAAACGGGCTTCTAGAGAATTCTTTTGTTTCTCAAAGGCATTCTTCACTTGCAAGGTTGAAAGCTCCATTTTGGTCATTAAAGTACCCAAAAGCTGTTCTATGTTCATCGCAGGCTCTTCTTCAGTTTCTGGTTTTTCCTCGAAAACGTATGTCTCAGGATTCTTTTCTTCCTCTATCAAAGCTTGTCTAAGTCGCTCGACTGAAACATTTTTTAGACCTGTCGTTTGCAATGACCGCTTCCCCAACTCCACTTTCAATTCCTGTATACGAAAGTAGTTACGCTATGGGAGTTCTGGCCCACTGTTTTAGCTTCCAGGATTTAGCCACAGATGGCGCAACCGTCGCTAGGTGGTTTGAGCCGATAAAAAATGTAGGTCTGTGTCTTGGATGTTGGGGATACGAGACCGCTTTTAGCACTCTCCAGCATAGGGAAATATCATAGGATTTCTATTTTGTTTCTAGAGTTCGCTTATTTTTCATGTCACACTCATAGCCTCTAAGTTGACATTAAGATTTTTCATCTCGAGTTTTGGGGATACAAGATCACTTTCAGTACTATGCAGCAACTGCGCCCTAGCGGCAGTAACCGATACTACCAGCATGCTCCGGTGTGTCTTGACTGTACTGGTTTATGTCGTGGATGCACCATTGAGTCTTGACTGCACCCTAGCGGGATTAACCGGTACTACCAGCATGCTCCGGGATGTGTCATTTTGTCTTGCCTGTGCCCTAGCGGCATTAGCCGGTACTACCAGTATGCTCCGGTACTACGGTTTTCTTGGATGTGTGTGGATGTGTCATTTGGTCTTGACTGCACCCTAGTGACATTAGCCGATACTACCAGCATGCTCCGGTACTACGGCTTTCTTGGATGTGTGGTACGGTTCTCTTGGATATGTGAAGTTTTTTGCTTCCCTTTTGCCCACATGTGGCAGCATGCTACGGTAATGGGAAGTTTTTTGCTTCACTTTTGCCCACACGTGGCAGCATGCTACGGTTTTCTGTGCCCACACGTAGCAGCATGCTACTTTTTTTTGGATGTGTGGTGCGCCTAAATGTAGGCTTTTGTTGTTTTCAAGTGTTGCCCCTGGTTTTGAATTAATATTAGTAATAATTAAAGTTAATAGTGAGAAATTTTTGTTCATGCCAATGGATTCTAGATGGCGGGTATGTGTGTGTGGGGGGGGGGATAATTAAGATAGGGGGGGGGGGGTAATGAAATTTTCTTCTGAAATCCTCTACGGGCTCTGGGTTTCGAGATATTAGCGTATTTATAATTCAAGTTATTTTTGCTCATGGAAATGGATTCTTGGCGGTGTGGGGTGGGAGGGGGAATGAAATTTTCATCAGAAATCCTCTACGGGCTTTGGTTTTCGAGATATTAGCGACATTTGTTCAGGCGCAAACGCCATTTCTTGAGAAGGTTCCCTAGCGTGCATGCCTTGGTTTTGCTGTTTTCTTTTATTAGCGGGAGAGTTCTATATATTGGCAAGACGTCATCATGGTTTTGCTGTTTTCAAATGCTGCACGTTTTCTTAGCAGGGAAGTTGTAGATATCAGCATCATTCGAATTTCACAACATCACATCACCTTTGCTTGATGTTTTCTCAGCAAATTAATGTATTGAAAAGTCACAGTTGCTCTTTCGAGTGCAAACACCATTTCTTGAGTAAGGTTCCCTAGCGGCATTAGCAGGTACTACCACCATGCCTTGGATTTGGTGTTTTCTTGCTTGACGATTTATTAGTGGGGAGGTTGTAGATATCAGAATGACGTCATATTGGTTTTGCTGTTTTCAAGTGGTGTGCCTAAATAAGTTTTCTTAGCGGGGAAGTTGTAGAATTTCACAACATGATATCACCTTGGCTTGATATTTTCTTAGCAAATTATTATTATTATTATTGGGTCTTGGGGGTGCGTGAATTGAAAAGCCCCAGTTCCTCTTTCGAGTGCAAACACCATTTCTTGAGCAAGGTATTAGCCGGGCTTGGGGATACGATATCACTTTGCGGATAGGTACTGGAGGTTGGCTGAGAGCTTTAGTGACAATATCTGATGCTCTGACTAGGATTGTCTGGGGTGTGTTGGATTGGGCTACGTTCCCTGTACCAAGGCTTGGGTAGAATGTGTACGGCATAAGTAATGATGTGAAATACCCTAAGCGAATTTATATCGGGGACTGTATGCTTGTCAGCTTGAGTTTGGTTTCAGTTGTTTACTTTAGTATGAGTCTCTGTGGTATGTTGGCGCGGGTGGATGTGTGCAGCTGTGTATTTATGTGGATATGAGTCCTTATGATAATAAGCGACATATTATGAGCGGAACGATGGATACTTAACCTTGGAGCATTACTCCATTTCATCAGATCAACAAGTGGCAACCCCAGAAAAAATCTAAATCTAGTGTAAATAAATTATGTATTATAGTTTTAGTTTCATTTATTAAAGTAATTTGCATTATATCTACATGTATAAAGTATTATAAATATATATTTATTTTAAATTGTATTATAGGTGTTTTTTCAAGAAATTATAAAACATCTTTGTTATTAATCCAAAAATTGTGTTTTGATGAAAATCCGAGCCATTTAACGTAAGCTTTATCTCCACTCTTATTTAAGATTTTCTCTACGAGATATAGGTTTGGGTGTTTAACTGTCAGCAGCTCCAATTCATAAAAGCCTCCTGTGATTGAATTTCCTTGATAATCTTCCAGCTGATATGTTATGGGTTTTGTGTTTTGAACTTTAATAATTTTAAAAATCTCAGCTGTCCAGTTTGGTGTATAGCCTTTCTCAAATATATGCTTGTATTTGCTAATGCGTACAAAATCTCCAAATTTATACTTTGCAGGAACAACAATTTTTATATGATTGTATACAGTTGAAAGCAGTTGTTTCGCATTGGAGGCGTTGATATCATGTGGTCTCATTTTCGTAGTTCGATGTATTCTTGAGTTGTATTCAGTGAGCAGTTTCTTTACCATACCAATCCACTGATAAGTTCCATTAAAGCTGAATTCCTTCCACATCATATCCTTTAGAGTTCGGTTAAATCGTTCCACTATTGATGCTTTGAGGAAACTGTACGTAGAGTAATGATTAACTGCATGCTTCATCATCAGATTTTTTTTTCAGTCTGCAGGTTTTTAGGTATTCGTCTCTCGCTTAATATATATTGCATGGCATCTCTTACTTCTACACCAGTTTTTCTTTTAATTGGAATTGCCCATGCATATTTGGAGAAGGTATCAATGACTGTCAGTAGATAGCGGAAACCCTTGTTCACATACTTGTAGGGATCCTTTTCAACCAAGTCTGCCTGCCACAAGTCATCTAGTCCTTTGATAATCACACGACGTCGCGTCGTTTAAAATTTTTTCTCGCTGGTTTATGCAGCTCATTTACCACTTGTCGCTTACTCATCGTAATTATAAATGAGACAGATTTCTAAAGAGTTTTTACTCATATACACCATCTTTAGGTGTCAAGTCTTTCTTATTTATTACTGAAGTAAACAGATAGTTTTCAATCTTCACGATTTCATCATTGATATATAGCGTTAAATTTGTCACCTCTATATTAATAGTTTTTTTTATTTCTTCAACACTTATTTTAATTTTCTTGTCAACATAGTCTTTGGTAGTAGCATTATCATTTTCAAGGGGTTCACCAAGTCGTTTTATACACTTTGAGTTTAGATCGTAGTCTCCGTTTATCGTTAAATTAAATCCAATACCTCGGACTCCTTGGTCACCAGCTGGACCCTGAGCTCCTTGTTTACCCGCTGGTCCTTGAATTCCTTGTTCACGGACTGGCCCCTGAGCTCCTGTTGGCCCACGTTCACCTGCTTTCCCAAGATATCCCCGCTTAGAGAAACGTCCAAACTTGTCAACGCTCATCTGTAGATTGTGAAGAAGTATGGCAATGGAGTAGTATTTAAACTATAATATCTGCTTGTCGCAACTCCTCAAGGATAGAACCAATTTCATTCTTGTGACTGGTGTTTCCAGCCTGCTTTGATGCCATTAGAAGGCGCAGTCTATCCACTAATTCATTTGGATCATCCCAGTAAATGTGATCAATGTTTTCCTTAGGCAGACGCATTAGTCCCATGCCTTTATGCTGTATAAGTTTACTGATTATAGCTTTATATTTAGCCGCTCTAGTACCCTTTATTTGCCTATCTTCAGCACAGTCACGTTTATATGCATTGGTATCTCTCAAAATAGATCCATAATGAGTTAAATCCTCTTTAGTATATAGACTTTTTACAGGACCCTTCATAAATAGCAGCTCACATAACCCCAAAGTTATTTTATAGCCTTTCCCCTTGATAACAATATTTCCTACATCATCAACATCAAACGTTGAATTACCGATTCTTCACGCGTTGTCATCATAGTAAACTCAATAGGTTGGATCAATTTTAGGGCTATTATCAGTGAATAGCTTTAAATAGTTTGAAACTATGTATCCAGACGTATCGGGGGAGGTGACAGGAGACCTTCCTGTCAATGTTCTTGAATGTTTAGGTGTTGCGAATTCTTCTTCAGATTTTAAGGAATAATCTCCATAATTTATTGGTGTGCTACTAGCCTCCATTTTCACATATTTTCGTTTTGGAGGGGTAAAAGGTTCCACAATCTCATTGGCTTCTTCTTTTGCTTCTTCTTCTTCTTCTTTTGTATCTTTTGTCTCAAACATGGCTATATCCGCCGGCTCGTATTTGACTCTTCTAACAAACTCTTTTAAGGGTTTAGTGATTGGCTTAAAGATTTCCTCAAGTTGAGCTTCTGCTTCAATCCTTCCCATCCTTAGAGCTTTACATTTCCTTCGCACTGCATTCCTTGTCTTGATGATTTCTTTAATAGATTTTCATTCATCTTCGATATTAACTGAATAACGGTTTTTCAAACAGCTCTGATAACAGGCAAACAGCTTTCCAAACAGCTCTAATAACAGTTTAACAGCTTTTCAAACAGCTCTGATAACAGCTTAACAGCTTTCCAAACAGCTCTGATAACAGCTTAACAACTTTCCAAACAGCTCTGACAACAGCTTAACAGCTTTTCAAACAGTTCTAATAACAGCTTAACAGCTTTTAAACAGCTCTGATAACAGCTTAACAGCTTTCCAAACAGCTCTGATAACAGCTTAACAGCTCTGATAACAGCTTAACAGCTTTTAAACAGCTCTGATAACAGCTCAACAGCTTTCCAAACAGCTCTGATAACAGCATAACAGCTTTTCAAACAGCTCTGATAGCAGCTTAACAGCTTTTAAACAGCTCTAATAACAGCTAAACAGCTCTGATAACAGCTTAACAGCTTTTCAAACAGCTCTGATAACAGCTTAACAGCTTTTCAAACAGGTCTGATAACAGGTGAACAGCTTTAATTTACTCAGCAGGTCCACAGGATTCAGTGTGCTTTCGGCTGAGTTACAACTTCGACTTATGAAGATTTCGCATGTTTCATCCTTTTATAGTACAATGAAGGTTTCAAATCCTTTACGGTAGTGCCCCTTGTTTATTGAGCTATCCTTATCAATCATCAAAAAACCATATTCATCCTTGCAGCATGCAGCACAGGCTCTTCGAAATTTATCAAACTTCATGTCTATATCCACATGATCATTATAGATATGTTTCAAATTCAAGTCATCTTGCTTGAATAAGATGATTAAATTAGCATTGTCACGTATTAAGTGCTTTGGTATATGCGTATATGTTTGACACAGATAGAAGCTGTCTATATCTTCGTGACGACCCATGCAAAAATAGGATCGCACATTATTTTGCTTTTCACATGCTACATCATCGAAAATAAACACTGAATGTGATTTGGCTTCCTCTGGAGGTAGAACGTCGCAGTTGTTTGAGAATGTATAATACCCCAATCCTGATATGGGAGTCATCACTGGCTTCAAGTATTCATACTTTGGTTGATGTAAAGATTTGGAATATATGTAAATATTTTCATATCTCAAACCATTGGGATGTTCCAGCAAACTTATCATAACATTAGTTTTTCCACAATTGGATGGTCCAACAATGATGCTCCTTATACTATTAGGCAAATAGCGGACCATGCTTCTTTTTCACCTTCATAAGAGCTGTATCAGCATTTCGAACAGGAAAAGCTTGTTGTTGTTTAATGAACCGCATATTGAAGACTAACGGGTTTCCTACTAGAGGTTAAATTAAAAAAAAGGTAAGAAAATCCGAAATTTATAGTTTAGACAACCATAATTCATGATTGGCGAGGGGTGTGGATGTCGTTGGAAAGACCATGAAGTTCTGCACACAATGAGCTCTTAAGTGTGACCGTACACCCTGTAGTTTATAAGATACAGGGTGTTTTGTGAAAAACTGGTTTTTTTCTTAATCACCCTGTAACTCCTAAACGGTTGATATGCCCCCCCCCTGCCATACAATTTTTGGTTCGTCTAAGTGAGTACTATCACCTCCCGCTCTACTGACCACCTAGTGGGAAACACCCTGTATAGTATAGTGTATCGAGTACAGTGGTATTTAAAATAGAAACACAAAGAAAGACAATTCTTACAAAGAAAAAACTAAATCCGCCAGTGAATCAAGGAAAATTATAAAGAGTTACTTACATATAACCCTACGGCTAAGGAATATTTTATGTCTTTATATTGTTACGTGCAATAGAAAGAGACAACTGGTGACATCTACTGGCAATGGAGAGTGAACGACTTCAGGTTCGGAGAATCGATTATGAAATCTACAGGAAAGTTTAGGAATAGAACAAATAGAATAGTCAAGAAGCTTTTGGAATAGAACACTCCAGAATGATCCGGAGAGTTTCTAGGGTATAAATATAACAGTTGTCCTCGCCAGAAAAAGAGTCTTGTCTTAGACGTTGCAGTGTTAACAAGTGAAAGTAATAAAGAAGCGAAAGTGTGTAATTAGATTGCGATAATTGAAAGTACAGTGTTAGCGATAATTAGAGTTGAGTTGAATTGATAAAGACCTTATATATTAATTATTTAATATTGTGTTTTAAATAACGAACCAAAGGCCACGCTCGCAACAATTGGTGTCAGAAGTGAATTATGTTCGCGGAATAAAGTGGTGGCAATTGACTTAAAAATTCAAAGTGTGATTAATTTTGAGAAATTGTGTTAAATTGTGAAAGTTCTGGAAAATAATTTATATTCTTCTGTAAGAGAATTATTAAAGTAATGGGGCGCAACGCAAACTGGAGGAAATTCGGATACGGGCTTTGAAAGTGGAGTTAGGGAACCGGTCGTTACAAACGACAGGTGCAAAGAATGTTCTCGTCGAATGACTGAGACAAGTTTTGATAGAAGAAGAAACTGAAGCGGAAGAAAAGTCTGTGATGAACATACAACAAGTTTTGGGCACTTTAATGAGTTAATTGAAGCTTTCATTAGCTCTGCAGATGAAAAATGCTTTTGAGGAAACAAGCAATTCTCTTGAGAAACAAAAGAGATCTCTGGAATCCCGTTTAGATGAGCAGAAAAAATCTATGGAAGCCCGTTTTGATGAACAAAAGGTTGATTTTGAGCAAAAAAAGAAATCTCTGGAAACCCGTTTGGACGAACAAAAGATCTCGCTGGAGAATAGTCTAGAAACTCGTTTGGAGGAACAGAAGACTTTCCTGAAAAACTCATTAGACGAACAAAATTTGAAAATTGAAGGAATCGAGCAGGAAGTGGCGGAAGCTCAACAAAAAGTCACCGAGCAGCTTGACATATTTGATGGACAAAATTCGTGGCATATCTTCAAGAGACAATTCGAGGCAGCTTCAGAGGTAAATGGATGGAATAATGAAGACAAATCTATAGCTCTGGTGTTAGCACTTCGAGGTCCTGCGTCAGAACTCTTACAAACTGTACCGATTGAAAATCAACGTAATTACTCTTCATTAGTACAGGCGATAGAATTACGTTACGGAGATGAACACATGCAGCAACTATATCGCCTACAGTTGCGCAACAGGATATAAACACATGGCGAATCACTACAACAACTTCAGGCAGATGTAGAGAGATTAGCGCATCTTTCATACTCCAACGTAAATGCGGATTTTCTCAATGAAGGGGCGACGGAGGCATTTGTGAACGCTATTGCAGATCAAAATTTACAACAATCATTAACGCTAGCAGAAAAGAAATCAACAGCAGAAGCACTAGTCTACGCATTAGCGTATGAATCTGCCAGAAAAGCTTCACGGAGTGCACTCTTAAGTCAGAGAAATTTCAGTGGAAGAATGTACTTGTAACATAGTGAAATCATCACAGAGCCCGCCTTCACGTGGTGTGCTTCGATGCTGGAATTGTAATATACCAGAGCACCTTTAAAGAGACTGCAGAAAACGTCGACGAGTGGAATCACCAGAAGAAGAGGGGAAAGAAGAATGCCAAAGATGTCGAGCCAGGGAACAAGCTATTCGTGGAGAGACAAGATATCAAGCAGAGACTAGTCGCATCGCCTCTCCTGTTGAGCAGTCGGAAAACTAGTAAAAACCAACTTTGTGGGGCAGAAGTTGGTTGGTGGAGTAGACCGCCCCGAAGTCATCATCCAAGTAGGTCAGTTACAGAGAAATAATAGCAGTCTTGTTATATATGGAAGTGTAGGAAAAAATGACTGCGCAGTTACTATCGATACTGGAGCTTCAAGATCAATTATTAGAGCAGATCGTGTTAAGAACAAATGGCTTCACAACACCACCAAATATCTACTAAGAACAGCAACTGGAGCAGCAGCACAGGTGTTTGGAGAAATAACTTTATTTCCTCACACTTTCCTGGTTTCAGATATAATAGATGAATGCATTCTTGGAATAGACTTCATGACCACATACCAAATAAATCTGAATGTCGGAGAGCGGATTCTCATATATGGGAACATAGAAATTCCTATGAAACTAGGAGAAGAAGCAGATCATCCTGCGAAAGTAAGGACGATGGTCTGCGAAAATATTGCTCTTTCGCCATGCTCCGAGACACTAGTATGGACAAAGCTTACTGATGACATCGAGACCTGCCGATTCTATCTGGTGGAGCCTAACCCCACAAAATTTACATCGAGCATCATAGTTTGCAAGACTTTAGTGAAGGCAGAAGGTGCAACATTAATACAAGTCAGAGTGCTTAACACACCCGAAAATGGGGTGCAGCTAAAAGAAGGTGCTATAATTGGAAAGTGTGAACCCGTTTACCAAATCGTCAATTTGGATAATGGTAGTAATGTCAAGGAGACAAAAACTATACCAGCTACTACTCAACAGGTTCAAAAACTTCTTTCGTACAGTGCCTTAAGTGAACAACAACACAACGATGCCAAAGAGATGATCGATGATTATGGTAAAACAAATCTTGTGCAGCATCGGATAAATACAGGAGATTCTAGGCCTATTCGACAGACACCACGAAGATTGCCATTAGACAAACAACCAGAAGTAGCAGACATGATGAACTCCATGAAGAAACAAGGCATCATAGAGGAATCTAACAGCCCTTGGACATCGCCGGTTGTTCTGGTTAGGAAAAAGGATGGCAGCACCTGATTCTGTGTAGACTACCGCCAACTAAATAACGTGACGAGAAAAGATAGCTATCCATTACCAAGGATTAATGACACGTTGGATACCCTTTCCGGAGCGCAATGGTTTTCCACGCTGGATTTGAAGAGTGGTTACCTGCAAGTGGAAATACATCCCGAGGACCGAGAGATAACTGCTTTCTCAGTTGGCAGTGGCTTATGGCAATTCAAAGTAATGCCATTTGGGTTATGTAATGCTCCAGCCACATTCGAACGACTAATGGAATGTGTTCTACGTGGTTTAACCTGGAAAACATGTCTTGTCTATTTGGATGACATAATAAGTAAAAAAAAAAGAAGTAAAATATTTGGGGCACATAGTTTTATCACAAGGAGTAAGAACTGATCCAGAGAAGATAGCAGCTGTCAAAAATTGGCCAGTTCCAAAGGACAAACATCAATTACGGAGCTTTCTTGGTTTAGCTACCTACTACAGGCGATTCGTGAAAGGTTTTGCAGATATAGCAAGAAGCCTACATCAACTTACCGAAAAGGGAAAGCCGTTCATATGGTCGGATAAATGCAACGAAAGTTTTGAAAATTTGAAGCAACAGCTCTGTGAAGCTCCAGTACTTCACTATCCAAAGCTGGGAAAAACATTTATATTAGAAACGGATGCCAGCAATGAAGGTATTGGTGCTATGCTTTCTCAGGAGGAGAATGGTCAAGAATTTCCAGTAGCTTACTATAGCAAAGCACTTTCAAAGTCAGAGAAAAATTATTGTGCTACAAGAAAGGAGCTACTTGCCATTGTAAGTTCAACAAAGCATTTTCATAAATAGCTCCACGGGCAGAAATTCATCCTTCACACCGACCATGCAGCGCTTAAATGGCTTCTGCAGTTTAAGAATCCTGAGGGACAAGTGGCGAGATGGATAGAGCGACTCCAGGCTTATGATTTTGAAATACAACACCGAAGAGGTCGTATCCATGGAAATACAGACGCCCTTTCACGACGTCCATGTAAACTTGAATGCAAACATTGTGCCTGGATGGAAGAAAAGGAAACAACAGCAACTATACAGTTGGTAACCGTGGAACCATCTACAGGTTGGGACAACGAGGACCTGCGAACAGCACAACGAGAAGATCCGGACATTTCACCTATTCTTGCTTGGAAAGAAGACATGGAAAGAACAGACTGGAAGGATATTTCGGAACGGAGTGAGAAGCTGAAAAGTTACTGGGTTCAATGGAACTCTCTTCATGTTGAATGTGGTATATTAAAACGCAAGTGGGAAGCACCTAATGGCGAATCTTTCCGAATGCAGATAGTCGTGCCGGCATCCAACGTCAAAGACGTTCTAGAAGGACTGCACGGTGGAACCTCCGGAGGACATCTGGGAGTGAACAAAACCATTTCCAAAATACGAGAAAAGTTTTATTGGCGACATATGCGAGAAGATGTGGAGGAGTGGTGCCGCAGATGCACTCTCTGTGCTGCTTGCAAAGGGCCACAACACAGAAGCAGAGGAGAAATGCATAAGTATAATGTAGGAGCCCCCTTTGAAAGGATAGCTATAGACATCGCTGGACCTTTTCCAGAAACGAATGGCGGTAACCGTTGCGAACGTGCTCTTTATTTCGTTATTTAAAACACAATATTAAATATTTAATATGCAAGTTTTTTTATTTTCGCTCTACACTTATATAATTCACAAACCTTCGATTAATCAACTCAACTTTAATTATCGCTAATACTGTACTTTCAGTTATCACAATCCAATTAGAACACCTTCGCCTGTTTATTACTTTCGCTTGTTAACACTGAAATTTGTAATGGCCGGTTTCACAGTCAAGGCTTAAGTGAAATCACTGGCTTAAGGCAAGCTTAACTTAAGCCCGTCATCTCGAAGGCTTAAGCTTCAGATTTTGCAGTGAAACACATAAGAAATTATTGCTAAATATATATTTTGCAAAAATATAATAATTTTTGTTATTAAATGAACGTAAATATTTCAAAAGTTATACTTTAAAACTAAATTGAAATTTTCCAAGCGAAAAACAGTTATCTAATTAGCAGCTTTGAGTACTGTCTGGCAGCTAGTGTCAGCATTCCATTTGACGTTTTAAGAAGAAACCAAACAGTTTAAGGCAAAACTGAGTTATTTATCTGATGCAAGGTGTGACCCGTGAAGAAGACGCCCGGAACATTTCGAGAAATGGGATGACGTTGATTTTTATTCTCGGTTCTGACTGTAGAAACATTCGGCTATGATGGTTTACGTTGTCGAAACATTCTGCACTAATGATTTTGGATTTGCTATCCTCCCAGATAAAAACCACAACAAACTGGTAAATAAAAAGTTCTTCTATTCGCGTGGTTTTTAATCCACAATGGCAATTTTCTTTTAAAAAATTCACAATTACAGCAGTGCTTACAACTTAAAAATTATCATGCGCGGCTTTACTAAGCTTCAGCTTACTGAGTACTGTGAAACCGAATGCTTAAGTTCTGGGCTTAATCCACTCCCGTGGTTTAGTTAAGCTCTGGCTTAAACCTGGACTGTGAAACCGGCCATTACCGAATGTTGGAGAGCTTCTATATGTCGGACAATCATATATGCGTGAGTATTTTTGGTGTTTAACTTATATTCAGAATTTTTATTATTATAAACACTCACTATTCTCTCTCAGGGTTGCATTCTCTATATATATTGATACATTTATATATATATAGATATTATCTTAAATTAGAATAGTGTTGTTTGTTCTTTTACAAAATTTGTCAACTCTAATGCCGACTAAGGCTTCTAATTGAGCGTAAGTTAAGGCGGAATTGAAGGGTGCATGCCTGTAAATAAAAATGTATAAATATAAAAGAGTTTACCAGTGGAGCAGTGACGTTTTTCCTAATTTTTCCTTCACCCTCCTGGAGCCCTCTCTATTGCGATGGTTGACTAAAAGTCTGCTCCTGCACTAATTTCATCTGAGGTCATCATAGGGACGCTGATAACATGTTGCCCCTAGTGTTATTGGGTGGATGGGGCACGGCAAGGAAGGCAGAACATCTGCGCCATCATCATAGGTAAAGGTAAGTGGTGTAAGGGTCTTGCTCGACCGGATGTGGTGCTAAGTTTGTTTTGCAGGCACGAATATCGGCAGGTTTTTGGTATACCCACCCCGCAACTCTTTCATACTTGCCGAGGTGCTAGCGTGCCGCTCTGCCGTTGCAACGCTGCTCAAGAGTGAGCTGTCAGCTCATGCTGACAGACTGGACTTCACTTCCAAAAGCACTCGCTCACCTGCTTCAATAACACTTTATATTAAAAATTGACTAGTGTGTTAGTTAAAATAAGAACTGTTGAAAGAGAAAGTATAGCCACATTATATAAGCATCCTACTCAAACGACAGTTTTGACAGAACTGTTCTACGGTATGAATATAATACGATAATACTGTGCTCGTGCTCCCGTTCGAAACTTGGTATTTCGGAAATTTTCCTATCCCCGAATGCCTCTCATCATTAAAAAGTGAAGCGTGTGGGCCCTAGCTTAGTCCACTGTTTAACGACGAACGATGACGCATAATTTCATCCACAGCGTACAGCAAACAGCGTTCTGAGAAAAATTATAACCGATTGGATTTTTCGCTGTGGTGAAAAATGCGGCATCGTTGTCATCTACACTACTATTTTCTATAGGCCGGCGTACTCGCCGCTGGCATACATCACTTTTCGTGGACGAAACACACTCGGGCGGGGGTAGGAATATTTCCTCTCCCCGAGTGTCGCTCACCCAAGCAAAGTGATGTCGTCGTTTGTCGAACAGCGGTATCTGAACGTCGTTCAGACAACGCTGTTCGATGAACACGGAAACGCGGAAATCAGATTGTAGGAGAATTCAATGGTTCTTAAATTCCTACAACGTCGAAAAGGACTGGCAAATTAAACGCGTCGCGTTCGATTTTAACTCTGAATTTTACTTGAATAGTACACTTAATTTATATACAAAATATGATGAGGTACACATTTAGAACAGAAATATTAAAGAATGCATTACAAAAATACACAAAAATACACAAAAGTGACATGAAACAAAAAACACACAACAAAATATTAAGAAATAGTAAGAAGAAAATAATGCATATGCGCTTTATATTACATCACACTAAATTCATCGCCCATGCTATTTATAGGTTAACACAGAATGCGCGTGGAAATGTAAACAAAGTGCAATGATTATTACGTTTGCGAGTGAAGCTCGAATTGCTGACTTTGTTATTGGGTCATAGGTAGAGGAATTTAGCTTGATTTTTTTTTTGCACATTTAACTAGAATGGAAAATTTATTGTTCAGCACTGAACATGCTGGGACCCGCCAGAACGTATGACCTTGTTGAACTGTTTCTGAAGTGACTCATGCTGAACACCAGGTTCCTCATAGATGGAATTTTGTTGGCCCCTTTTGTAACACCACTGTAGAAGTGACTTGACCTTGGTCCAGTATCTCCAAACTAGTAAAAATGGGATGAATAGCAATACTTGTTATGGTCGTTGGTCGTAGCGTACTGCATGTAGCAGAATGCTACACTGAGGCAAAATGCAACATGTATGCCGGCCTGCTGTCAAACGGACGGAGAGTCTGTACATATCGAACGCACCCAAAATCGAAGAGCTCTTACTTTTGGTTAAAAAGAAGGAGAAGAGCGTGTTCCTTTTTTTACTTCGAGGTTTTCTGCTGGAGAGAAAAAAGTGACTTAAGCACGAAAGACCGAGTTTAGTTTTTGGAAATCTAAATCGAAAAAAAATCCAACAAAGTTAATTGGGAAATTGTGTTTTTTTGCGGTCAACATTGAAATTTTGTAAATCCAACAAAGCGAAGACCTGAAAAATTACGCTCAGAGTAATCAGGGACACATGCTCAGATGGATACTTCCAGGGCCTTATAAATTCACCACTACATGTGGAAAAGTATATGGAGTCCTAACTCCTCGTCATCTGCAAAAGGGTGAAATATTCCAGCGTCAGAGATCGATTTCCGTAAATCCCGAAATACAGAATTAAAATGGTTGCTGCATAATTTTTGACTTACGATGTTACAATAGAAGTCCACAATGATGGCCCAGAAATTTTTATAAGTGCCAATCGTATACATTGTGTTAAAGTACCTAATTAGAAGGATGTCATTTACGACAAATTAGTGGTGAAGGTATTACCAATTATCCAATTGGTGTTGGTATTAATGCAGATGGAGAAATTTTAATTGCTGGCAATCGTAATAATTTTTATTTCACCATATTCACACAAGATGGTCAATTAGTTTCGGCATTGGAATCAACAACAGTAAAACAGGCACAATGTTTTGATGTTGCACTTATGGATGATGGAAGTGTTGTATTGGCTAGCAAGGATTATTGTCTATACATATATCGTTATGTTCAGGAAATTAATAAAAATCTCTTATAGGACAAGACAACCCCTCTAAATTAGATTGCAGCTCTACGGTAGTTAGCAAAACATACATATAGTACATATGGTGGCGTATAGGAATGAAACAAAAATAAAAACAAAAAGAACAGGTTACAATCGTTGTGATGCCGTTTGAAGAAATTATAATGATACCCGAGGTATCAAACTTGTTTGTTTTCAGCACTCTACCGTCGTGCAGTCTCCTCCAGGGAGCTCCTTAGGGGAAAAGGTCCAAATGTGAGTAGTATTTGAGTAATTTTTTTTTAAATACCTTATTTTTGTGTCATTATATTCTTCACGGGATAAAAATCTCTAGTTCCCAAGGAACTATCAATAGAATCTATATATATATATAAAATATCATTCTTGGTAAGGTTGAAGTATACCTTGTTTTTGTCAAGAAACAATTCAGGATTTGAATGACAAGTAATGGTACGAAAAATAAGTGTTGAAATTTTTCTCTTTTTTGCGATTCGAAATAGCACAGTTTAGCTTGAATAAAATTTTAATTTATTAAGAAATAGTATGAACACAGTTCATTTTGAGTAATTTTGAATTGATTGAGAAATAGTATAAAAAAGATTCACTTTGAATAATTTTGAATTGATTGAGAAATAGTATAAACACAGTTCATTTTGAGTAATTTTTTTATTGATTAAGAAATAGTATAAACACAGTTCAGTGAATAATTTTTAATGTAACTAAGGAATCGCACAAATTCGAGATTCGAAACAATCCTATAATTTGAAGTCCTACCCGTATATGAGGGAAGAAATACATACATACATACATACCACCAATTATTAATAACATATAGGTACACCACAGGAAAGGATATATTTTCAGTCTTCCACTTTTGGGAAGTCGTACATGTTAACAATTACGAATTTATTAAATGTTTTTTTCTTGAGTTAAGTCACACGCCATGTAGACAATTACCATAAATGGTGAAATAAAACCTGTTGGTAGGCTTCATAATAGTTGTTCAAGCAAGATAAATTTGCTATTATTTATTATTATTATTATTTGTCAAGGATAAAGAATAATAATTTTTGCCACAATACATTGTCACAATACTTTTTTTACTGCTTTAAATTATTTCAATTTGTTAATGTTCAAGTCATTCAAGTGTAAATAGATGAAATAAAGTTACCGTTAATCTCTTTCTGAAATTTTTGTAATTTGTACCATGGAGTCAGTCGCCTAGTGATATTGATCGATTAAAGAACTATAGATCAACGCAAGTGTTTTATTTCGATGAGCCTACGCCCTTTCGCAGTTTAAATATCAGATCTTTTTATCAATTGCATATCGTTGCGTATAATTTGCATATCGTTGCATATAATTAGTAAACATACTTTGTTTGCTCATCAGACGTTGTACATAAAAATTGGTGACCCCGACGTGATCGGACATTGTGAAAAGCGGATTTAATTTGATAGTGCTTGATTGTTAAAACATTTTCGCCTAAATTCGAGTGCGTGAACTGTGATTGTAAAAACTAGGCATTTTAGTTTGCTATGGTGCAAGCATTTAATTAGTGAACTCCTATGGACACGTAATCTATTCATTAGATATAAGTGATAAACTTACAATCAGTGCTGCCGACATTATTCTTTTTTCGGTTCGCTGTGAGTGTGGTGGTAAGAGATAACTGCATAAGATAAAATACCGTCATTCCCGTAAATAACCAACCATTGTTGGCCTTGGCGCAACTGCAAACGTATCAGAGAAAGAATTTTTCTTCTTGTCTGGCTTGGATAAATTTATTGGATTAGTAAGTACATATATTTCTATATAATTTTGTTGACGATTTTGTGTCATTAATATGGCTGAAGCAGAGCTTGCTAATTTAAAATCTCGACGCGCCGCTATGAAGGCGTGCATTACGAAAATAAAAAATTATATAGACCAAAATGAAAAGACAGTTATTCTGGAGGAATTACAATGCCGTGAAATTTTACTCGAAAAATATTTTCAGCAAGTTTTACAATTCCAAGATAAACTCGAAATAATGGATTCCAATCAAGACACATACAGAGATGAAATTGAAAATCAGTATGTAATACGAAAGCAAAAAATTTACAATTAAGACACAAGCTAGAAGGTAAAAGCGATCCAAAATCGCCGTTATTTGAGTCGAATAGCATGTTACTGGGAAATTCTTCAAATTCATCAATTTTGCCTAAAATAAAGCTACCAAAATTCAGTGGCGAGTATACAGAGTATCTTACCTTTATCAATTCATTTAACACCTTAGTCCACGATTTCCAAGATTTGAAAAAAAGTCAAAAGTTTCAGCACCTGTTAACCTGCTTGGAAGGGCAGGCATTAGAATTAGTAGAGGGCTTAGAAATGACAGAGAAAAATTATGATGAAGCCTTAAAATTATTAAAATCTCGTTACGACAACAAATGTATAATTGTTCAGGCTCACGTAAAAAATTTATTTGAAGTTCCAGTAGCTTCTCAAGGCACAGTTTGTCAACTCAGAACCTTGAGTGATAAGGTGAATGTACACTTAAAGGCCTTGAAGTCATTAGGCTCTACGGAAGATATCTTAAATACTTACTACATATAGTGAAAGGTAAACTGGATACTGATTCCCGATGTAAGTGGGAAGAGTCCTTAGATTTTCAAAATGTACCTACTTGGGACGAGTGTGTAATTTTTTTGAATAAGAGGTGTCAACAACTAGATTTAAGACCATGCAATTCAAGTCAAGCCAAAATATCTTCGTTATCTAAGCTCCATGTAAAAAATTCCACAAATCGTAAATCAACCAGTCTTACTATTTCGAAGCTCCATTGTCTCTTCTGTCAAGGTAATAACCATGCGATTCAAAGGTGTTGGAAGTTTCAAAAACTTAAGGTGCTAGAGCGATATCGAGAAGCAAAGAAATTGGGCGTTTGCTTAAATTGTTTGAATAAGGGACATATGTTAGAATCCTGTTCAGTGCCCGGTTGCAAGGTCTGTGGAGATCATCATCATGTGCTTTTACATCGCTTCGGATCTTCGAATGCGGCTGTGCATAATACGGGTGTAATTGCTTTATCTACATCTACCAACGAAATCATGGGAACCAATGGACTGTCATCTTCTGCTGCTTTACATACAGCTAACAGGTCTGAAACCTCAGAGTATGTGATTTTATCAACAGCTATTGTGCACATTAAAAATAAATATGGGGAACTAGTTCCTGCTCGTGCTATATTAGATACCGGATCAACACTTAATTTTATTACTGATGATTTGATGGACAGGTTGCAACTGAAACGATGTCGTACGGAGCAAGACATAAGTGGAATCAATGAATCAATGTATCTCAATTTAAGACAATTTTATCCATTAAATCGAGATTAAACGACAAGTATATAGACTTAGACGCATCGATTCTTCCGAAAATCACGGGTTTCCAACCAGATAGACATATCCAAACATCTGATTGGAATATTCCCAAAGGAATTATGTTAGCTGATCCAGAGTTTCACATCCCGAGGAAAATCGACTTGCTCTTGGGAGCAGATATTACATATCGTTGTATAAAGGAAGGTCTGCTAAGGATTTCTGATAACCATACAATTTTAAGAGAAACAGACTTTGGCTGGATTATTGGCGGGCATTTTCGAGCAACTTCAACTCCGAAAATTAAGAACTGTTTAATAGTAAACACTTCTGTACCATCTTATGATAAAACTCTTTCAGATCTTGTGGAGCAATTTTGGCAGATCGAAGGTATTAAGAGCATAAAATGTGATTGGACACATGAGCAGGAGGAATGTGAAAAACACTTTCTTAAAACCAGCACTATCGGTGACAATTGTTTTATTCTTCGGCTCCCATTTAAAATGGATCCTATGCTTTTGGGGAGGAGCTATGAATCAGCTAAAAAAAGATTCTTATCCTTAGAGCGCAGGCTCTCAAGAAACAGTGAACTAAAGGATCAATATGTGGAGTTTATGCGTCAATACGAGGCTATGGGTCATATGGAACTCTGTGATCACGAGAAAACTCGACCCAAATATTTTATTCCTCATCATCCGGTTATACGCCCAGAAAGTTCTACCACAAAGTTACGTGTGGTGTTTGATGCATCTTGTCGAACTAGTACAAATATATCGCTAAACGAGCTTTTAAGTTGCGGACCTGTTGTACAAAATGATCTTTTCACAATTTTTATAAAATTTCGCTGCTACAAATATGCGATAACAGCTGATATTCCAAAAATGTATAGGCAGATTTGGATTACCAAGCAGGATCGTCTATATCAAGCCATACTTTGGAGGGAATCACCTAATCAACCATTAAAAACATATTTATTAAAAACCTGTAACCTATGGTACACCTTCCGCTCCTTTCCAAGCTACGCGTTGCCTCAATTATTAGGCCGATCGTAATCTGAACAAATTCCCAACAGGTGCTCGAGTTATTAAATCTGAATTTTATATGGATGATATGATCAGCGGTGCAAACACGCGAGAAGAACTGATGCAAATCAAAACTGAGGTTGAATCTATACTTGCTCAAGGAAATTTTGAATTAAAGAAGTGGTTCTCAAATGACAAGATATTTCGAGAAAGTATAGGAGGAGCTGAGAAGGAAACTCCGCTGAGAATTAATGATGTGGACATTATTAAAACCTTAGGAATTATATGGGATCCATTTGAAGATATGTTCTGCTTCCGTTAGTCATTAAAAGAGAATTCCTCTGCAATTACCAAGAGAAAGGTTTTGTCGGATATCGCTAGCTTATTCGATCCATTAGGATTACTGAACTCAATAATTCTACTTGGAAAGATTTTTTTGCAAAAATTATGGATTATGAAGATGAGCTGGGATGAACCGTCAAAAATGGCTGAACAGTGGATAAGATTTTGCCATCAACTGGAAGCTGTCGATACGATACGAATTCCTCGATACATTTTTACCACTACCACTCTCCAGTCGCGTGAATTACACGGTTTCGCGGACGCGTCTACTAGAGCTTATGGCTGCTCGATTTATATATGCTGTAAGAATCTATCAGGAAAACGTATTACTAATTTAGTCACAGCCAAATCTAAGGTTGCTCCACTAAAATCTCTGTCGCTACCCAGGCTTGAACTTTGTGCAGCCTTATTACTAACTAGGTTATATAATTCGATTCGTTCGTTACTGAATCCACTTGATAAGGTATATTTTTGGACAGACTCGGAAATTGTTTTGCATTGGCTGCAAGGGCATCCTTCAACTTGGTCAACTTTTACTTCGCATCGGGTTGCCGAGATCCAAGAGACTACAGGAAATCATGTCATATGGAGGCATGTTCCGTCAACGTCGAACCCAGCAGATATTATATCAAGAGGAGCATGTGTGGATGATCTAATAAATTCAATGTGGTTCACAGGCCCACAATTTTTGCAAAACCCGCCTGAGTCTTGGCCTCCGGAAAAAAATATTGATTCAGAAATAGCTAACATTCCAGAAAAAAGAAAAACAAAGACGGTCTTAGTTATAGATGATAAGAGTTTATACCTTATAGAATCACATAAATACGTGAACAACTTTCCAAAACTTTGTAGAATTTTTGCTTACGTTCTTCGTTTTTATAAAATTGTATCGCTAAAGCGTCAAAAATTGCTCATAAATATCCTGAAGAGTTGACCCATCAAGAATTAGAGGAAGCACTGTTAAGAATGGCATTTGCGGTCCAGAAGAAATCATTTGCACAAGAGTTGAAGTCACTACAAACGAATGGAAGGATCAGCCCGAAGAGTTGCATACAAAATCTATCTCCGTTTTTAGATGGTCACTCTCCAAATCTTCTTAGAGTGGGCGGGCGGTTGCAGAATGCAGACATACCATACTGCACTAAACGTCCAATACTTCTGCCAAAAAACCATCGTTTTGTTTTTTCCTACGTTACCTTCTTACATAATAAATCTCTTCATGCTGGTAGCCAGGCCTTAGTTTCATTTCTACGCCAGAAGTTCTGGGTTATCAGCGCCAAATCGCTTGCTAATTGGGTGCTTCGAAAATGCATTCATTGTTTCCATTATCGACCGAAGTTGCATAATCAAATAATGGGTCAGTTACCAGCGCTTCGCCTTGAATCCGTGAGAGCTTTTCTTCACTCTGGGGTGGATTTTTGCGGTCCTTTTTGGAGAACGGAGCGACCCCGTGGGAGAGTACGTCAGAAGGCCTATGTCGCTGTCTTCGTTTGTTTCGCCTCCAAAGCTATCCATCTGGAAATAGTATCCGATTTAACGTCAAATGCCTTTATAGCAGCATTGATCCGGTTTATAGGACGACGTGGAATCTGTGCTACAATATCATGTGATAACGCCACCAATTTTGTGGGAGCGAAAACCAAATTGGCAGAGTTTCGACAGCAGTTCTATTCGCAGCAAAACCGCAAGAAAATCTCTAAGTACTGTTTGGCGGCTGGCATTAATTTTCGTTTCATCCCGCCTCGCACTCCTCACTTTGGAGGGTTGTGGGAGGCGGCCGTAAAATCTGCCAAATATCATTTAGTGCGCACTATTGGCGAACAGACTCTAACGTTTGAAGAGCTAGGAACAGTTGCGGTGAAGGTTGAAGCAATTCTCAACTCTCGGCCTATATCTGCGATGTCATCGGACCCCAGTGACGATACAGCGCTAACTCCAGGACATTTTTTGGTGAATGGTCCCCTTAATGCCCTACTGGAACCCGATTATACGGACAGGAAGTTGTCTTCCCTAGATCGTTGGCAACGGCTGAAATTCATTCAACAGCATTTTTGGCGAAGATGGTCGAACGAGTATGTACTACAGCTTCAACAAAGGTATAAATGGTCCGGTTACTCCCCAGATGTCAAAGAAACTATGCTAGTTCTCGTCGCAGACGATTTACTGCCTCCTCAACATTGATTATTGGGCAGAATCGAGAAGGTAATACCTGGTATAGATGGGCGAATACGGGTGGTGGACATCCGCACAAAAAAGGGAATTGTTCGTCGTGGAGTTTGCAAGGTGGCCCCACTGCCAACTAACTAGGTTGAAGAGATTCCAATATCTTCAAGATGGTCGGGATGTTCAAGCAAGATTAATTTGCTATTATTTATATCAAGGATAAAGAATAATAATTTTTGCCACAATACATTTTTTACTGCTTTAAATTATTTCAATTTGTTAATGTTCAAGTCATTCAAGTGAAAATAGATGAAATAAAGTTACCGTTAATCTCTTTCTGAAATTTTTGTAATTTGTACCATGAAGTCAGTCGCCTAGTGATATTGATCGATTAAAGAACTATAGATCAACGCAAGTGTTTTATTTCGATGAGCCTACGCCCTTTCGCAGTTTAAATATCAGATCTTTTTATCAATTGCATATCGTTGCGTATAATTTGCATATCGTTGCATATAATTAGTAAACATACTTTGTTTGCTCATCAGACGTTGTACAATAGTATTAGTCATTAGAGAATAAACGTCCTACAAGATTATTACGTAACTATGACGGTGTAAGGGTTTTAATTTCTCCCCTCTGACTCTCCCGGAGCCCTCTCGACATGAAGGTCGCTTAGGTCCGCTACTCTCTCTCTTTTCAGGTCTAACAGGGATACTGTACAACATCGCCCGCAGTATAGCAGGGTGGTTGGGGCAACGGTGATGGAAGGCCGAACATCTACGTCTTCCCAATGGATGTAGGTAAGTGATGTAAGGGTCCCTTCAGGGCCGAATGTGTGCCGGGGTTTTTGTAAGTAGGCACGATGAATTCTTTTTGTGTATGGCTGGTGGCAGCGGCAGGTTTTTGTGGAACCTCCCCCCACTCTCCGCCAATAGCCGAGGCGAGCTAGCGTGCCGCCCTGCAGTCAACGCTCCACCGAGTGATCTGTCAGCTCATGCTGGCAGTCTGGACTTCACGTCCAAGTCCTCTGTTATACTTTGGTGGTCTAAGTATGAGTTTCTCTGAGGACTGAGATTATTTCGGAGATATGGACATTTGGCTGTTAGCTAAGTTGTCTGACTCGGTAATCTCACAATCAGTGGAAGTTATATGCGGACTTGAGTCTAATTGGTTTTGTTAGTTGAATTTTTGGTAGAGTAAAGTTAAAGTTTTGAGAGTTCGTTTTGAAAAAGTTTAGAGTTTTTGAATTCTTGCCATTAAAGTAAAAGAACGTTTTTTGAAAGTTTTTTGAAAATTTTTGAAGGTTTTTGTAAGTTCGACTTTAGGTTTGACTTTGATCAAGCCTCAAGTCTTGAAAGCCTTTTAAATTTTTGGAAGGTTTTTTTGGATTGATCTTTCCCGCTGGCGTTCTGCTATGGAAATAGTAGGTGGCCGCACACAACATTTTTTGGTTGTACTCTCACGGAAGCATGTCTTTGTTGGCCAACTGGTTGGACAGAGTCATGAGTCTGTGAGAGGACTTTTTTCTCTAGTAAGCTAACTAGTTGACCAGATTTGTGACTCGGCCCAACTGGAAGGTTAGCTGGATATGACAATCAGGTGAAGAGGAAGGAAAGAGTTATCAGAGGATGAAAGTGATGCTGGAGACTTCAGTAATCAGGAGCTGGCATATTGCTAGTTGCCTGGCTGAAGAATCTCTAGTAACATTTTCAGTCTTTGACATCTCCTACCCTACTTTTCCCAGATCTCGGTGAGAGCCCAACGTACCAACTTACCTGTATCATTTTATTTCTGACCTGATTGAGAGAGTGGACCTGGAAGATTTTTATTTTGAGAGCTAGCTCTTGGAGAGAGGGGGAGAATTTGTATGTACATCTTGACGTTGATTTTTTTGTTCAGCCCTTCGTGAGTTCTGCGAGAACATTAGCATATCGTAATTTTTAACAATTCTCGGCGATTCTCTGCTTTTTGCTTTTAGTCAACTGATTACACTTTGTAATATTTGCGCGATATTGTGTCAGCTTAATTCCACTGTAATTTTCAAATAGTCCCAGGTACTTTTATCTTTCGGTGAAACCAAATTTTTACTTTGAATTTTTATTGAAAATCTTACGTAGTCGTATATTTGAATTAGAAATACAAATTTAAATTGAAGTTACCGTAACAACCCTGAAGTTGACACACAACCTTAGTTTTAGCGTCTACCTTAGGTTGTAAATTTTTGTTTTTCTGCATTGATAGTTCTGTATCCGGACCCTAGCCTTATCAATACCTGTTTTTCAGAATTACGTCAGATTCTTTTATATACTCAACTTGTCGATTCTGAACTGCTAGTCTCCTATAATGGCTACAGTGCGAACACCACCGCCAGTAACGTATATACCGCTACAGATGCCTGAGAAGTGCTCCATCTGTCAGGAGGGAGAGTGGGCAGGCAAGAGGAAGCCAGTTAAGATGGTCTGTGGACATGTATTTCACAAAGCTTGGCTGCGAACGTGGATCGGACAGCAGTCAAACTGCCCGAATTGTAGATTCCATCTCACTCAGTACGATTTTACTGAGTATACAGGTGCTGTTCCGAAAAAGACTTTTACGGGGCCCGGCAGTCAGGATCCCCGACCGGCAGCACCCGTGTTCGATTTGCCACCACCAACGAGTCAGCAAGTAAACCGCGAATCCTTGTCCCCAAGGAGACCGAACTTGCACTCAATGACTTTCTCACACCCAACAGCCCGTCACATAGTACTCAAGGTCAAGGCCTAGTAGCAGCAGACGCGTTGCTGGCTGGTCTTAAAATACAAATGCAGAACCTTATAAGAGAGTTAATCACACAGAGTATGAGCACTCTGCAAAACGAACTCCTTAATACGTTTTCGCGACAAGCTCCTGTCATACCTAATCACGTCGACACGTCTCGACCACCACGGAACCCGGACTAGAATCAAGACCCGGTACTGGATTGCCCAGAACATCGACTAATCAATACTCCGCGGCAGGCAGTCAACCAAGACTTCATGCCTCACAAGATCCGAGGCCAGATGATATTGCTCAGGCATATCCACCTTCTAATAGTCGAGCCCAAAACACTTCTTGGCACAGACGATCAGGCAGTCCTATCAGGAGATGGAACCCGTCGTATAATGGTAACAACTCCGAGCTCTCTGTGGACGAGTTTATTTTTTGAGTCGAAGCGCTCACGCACTCCGCTCTAGAAGGTGATTTTGACCTCCTAGTTAGAAACATGTTCCTGCTGTTGACGGGACCAGTGAAGGATAGGCACTGGTCTCTATTAAGACACAGCCCTTTTCCAACTTGGAAATTTGTCAAGACTGGATTGGCAATTGAATGGGAGTGCCTAAGGATGACTTAAAAATACGAGTGCAATTGAGGTCGCGGAAACAGAAACCTGGAGAATTATTCTCCATGCACCACCAGCATCTAGTGTTACTGCGTGACCAACTGCAGAACTCCATGCCAGACTTGCAATTCCTTGAAATCGTCAAGTGCAATCTGCTGCCTGAGATTCAGGAAAAGATCTGTCTGCACCCTACCAACAACATCAGTCAGTTAAGATCACTCGTCACCCAAATACAGGCGACACAATTACGCATTGCGACGGCTAGTAGACTGAACACTGGTCGACACCATCGAGTGAGTGAAGTAGGGGAAGCATCCAACTTTAGCCCCGACTTGCCAATTCTATCAAACAGTGACAATAGCTTACAAGAGCTATCAGCCATTACAAATGGACCAGTGGCGATTTGCTGGAATTGCGATCAGCAGGGCCACTACTACCAGGACTGCTTGCAGGAGAGACAACAAGTGTTCTGCTATGGATGCGGACGCAGAAATGTCTTTAAACCGAACTGTAGTCACTGCTTGGCGAAAAACGAGAGACGGGTCGGGAATCCCAACACCCTTTCTCGACCGGTTTTGACCTCTCGAACGACAACGGCTCCAACAAGGCCAGTTCAAGCCTTGAAGAGGGAGAAAGGTCCGCTCTATTAGCAGACCTTAACAATGAACCACTGAATTGTCCACTGATAACATTCAGTGACTCTGGTGATATCAGCAAACCACCTGATTGTCCTACTGATCTATTGATAGAGACGGAGAATTTAATAGATTTCTCCGCAGATCTTCAAGCTCCCATTTCCACGACCCCACTAGACACTTCTTTGGAAGGGTCTTTGATCTTTGACGTCCCGATAACACCGACAGCACTTTTCGCTGGCAATGTTACTGAGCAGGAGATTCGGCGCCATTTCTATCTTAAAAAGGCCACCAAGCTCTGTTATGACGAGTGGGCGTGAGCCTGTTTTACATCCGCTGACGCCTTATCATAAGCGTCTGCAGTCAGAGACCGTATCTTCTCCTCAGTAGCGGACCTAGCTGAAATTATGTATCCTCGCTTGGACCTTAGACCAAGAAAGAAACGATCCACCGTTCGTTGGCAGGAATACTGTTGACGAATGAGACTGGAAAAGAAAAAACTGGCACAGATTTCCGTGTCGATGCTAGACGACATTAGACCGTATGCCGAAGTAAGACTGCTCGGGCGAACTGAGGGTGGATTACTAGATAGTGGTGCCACTGTCAGTATTCTAGGCCAGGGAGCTCTAGAGAAGCTTGCAGAAGCAGAGGTTGAATGGAAGAGATATCGGACCAGGAACAACTAGCTAATGGTGCCATGACGACTGTGCATGGTCATGTGAACTTGGACATCACTTTCCGTGGTAAGACCAAAAACGTGCGTTTTTACGTAGTTCCTGGGCTCACACAGGCACTATATCTAGGAATAGACTTCTGGCGTCTATTTGGGTTGGCTCCAGATGTCCTGGGTATAGTTGCAGAAGTAACTCCAAGTCTAATAGCTACCTCTGACACCGACTGCCATATTCTTTTCAGTCTAGATCAACAAAGTTTGGAAGCTACTAAACAGCTTTTCCCTTCTTTCGCTTCTTTAGGCCTGGGAAAAACATCATTAGTCGCTCACAAGATCGAGACAAATGACGCAGCTCCGATAAAACAACGGTTTTATCCAATTTCACCAGCCGTACAAAATTTTATGGATGCTGAATTAGAGCGAATGCTATCACTGGGTGTGATAGAGGAGAGCCAGAGTCCTTGGAGCTCTCCAGTTGTTCCAGTGAGGAAGCCTGGAAAGGTTCGGCTTTGTTTTGACGCCAGGAAAGTCAACTCCGTTACGAAGAAGGACGCCTATCCACTACCGCAGATAGACGCGCTTCTGAGTCGACTTCCTACGGCAAACTACATTACGAGCCTGGACCTAAAAGACGCCTTCTGGAAGATCCCACTAGATGCTGATTCCAGAGAGAAGACCGCTTTTACTGTACCTAGTCACCCTCTCTATCAGTACACAGTTATGCCGAACGATGTGCCGCCTCGTGGATAAGGTCATTCCATTCGATCTTCGAGAGAATGTTCTCGTCTATCTAGACGATTTATTAATTCTGTCATCAGACTTTGACTCTCATCTCACATTGCTAGCCCGTGTAACGGATTGTTTGAAGAAAGCTGGGCTCACTATCAACGTTGAGAAGAGTAAGTTTTGAGAGAGTAAGTTCTAAGAGACCAAATACTTGGGTTTCATTGTCGGAAAGGGAGGTATACGAACTGACCCCGATAAGATCTAAGCGATGCGAGCCAACAAGGTATTGGTGGAGTGCTGCTTCAACTAGATGACGATGGCCACGAGAAGCCAATAGCCTATGTCTCGAAAAAGTTGAATTCAGCACAACGAAATTACACCGTCACAGAGCAGAAAAGCTTAGCTGCAATCTTAAGTGTACAGAAGTTCCGGCCCTTCATAGAACTTATGCCGTTTAAGATAGTGACTGATCATGCGAGCTTGAAATGGCTGATGTCTCAGAAGAACCTCATCGGTAGACTTGCTCGGTAGAGTCTGAAGCTTCAGGGTTTCGACTTCATCATCCAGCACCGAAAAGGAAGCCTGATTGTCGTTCCTGATGCGCTGTCACGTATTCATTGCGACAGCTTGTCAACACCCGAAGATCCTGGCCCGGAAGTTTGCCTTAGTTCTCCATACTTCAACTCGTTGGAATATGAACAGCTGAGGCATAAGGTTAAAACAGCTTCTGGCAAACTACCAGATCTTTGCGTCAGGGATGACTTCGTTTATATTCGGACAGTTCCGATAACAGGCGATCCGATTCAGGAAGAAGAAGCTTGGAAGCTTTGGATTCCACGAGGGCTTGTCTCCGACGTTATTTCAAGAGCGCATGATTCGCCACTAGCTTCTCATGGAGGTATAGGGAAAACACTGGAACGTTTAAGAAGGCACCTGTACTGGCCACGAATGACAGTTGATGTCATAAACTACGTAGGCGCCTGTGACGTGTATAAAGAGACTAAAGCACCCAATAGGATTCTTAGATCTCCTATGGGAGTCCAGTCTGTGTCAGAAAGACCATGGCAAAAGCTGTACATTGACTTTCTAGGTCCTCGGTCAGTGAAAGGAAATGTCTGCATGTTGATAGTTCTTGACCACTTTTGAAAGTTCTCGATTCTCAAAGCTATGAGAAAGGCATCTACTCTCAGTGTGTGCCAGTTCATCGAAACTGAAGTATTCCAAGTGTTCGGAGTCCCGGAAACTATAGCCTCTGACAATGGAGTCCAGTTTTGCTCGGCTCAGTTCGCCAGATTACTGGATAAGTATGAGGTGAAGCACTTGCGAACGGCAGTTTACTCGCCGCAAGAACACGCCTCAGAGCAAGTGAACAGGTCTCTATTATTAGGGATTAGGGCATACATCCGGAAGGAACATACGAAGTGGGATGAGAAGCTGAGCCAGATAGCTAGTTCCCTCAGGAGCTCTTTCCACCAAGCAACTGGTTTCTTACCGAACACTTTTCGGTCAGCAAATGATTGAGCATGCAAGCTCCTATTCCATCTTAAGGAGCCTTGGGACTCTTAATGAGCCTCTGAGAGTGGATGCTGAAGATAAACTGAGATTGATCCGTGCGAGAGTGCAGGAGAACTTACACCACGCGTTCGAACAGGGTTCAAAAGCTTATAATCTCAGAGCGAAGCCTGTTAATTTCAAAGTGAGTCAAGAAGTATTCAGACGGAATTTTGCCCAAAGCAACTTCCAGCAGCAGACTAGTGCTAAATTGGGACGAAAATTCGTAAAGTGTCAGGATTAATCCAAGAAAGGGAACGCTTATTCGAGCTTGACGATCTGCAGGGGAAGCCGTTAGGAGTCTATCACGCCAAATACATCAGGCCGTGATATCCACTCGCTGAAGCGTCATCAATCTACTATGACTTTTATTCCTGGTAGCCCTAATAAGGCATCCAGCCAGCTTCACTGGCAAACCACAGGATGCCAATGTGCCGCTTAGGACCTTCCCCAGCCTAGCGGCCGGCATACCTTTTGAACATAGAGATGTTTTATTCCACTTCCTAGCCTGATAACACGTCAGAACCCCGCCTGTATGGTAACCCTACGGCAGTTAATTTGCCGCAGGAATCCCACTTGTCTAAACGTCTGTACATTTTAGGACGAGAATCCGCAAGTCACTATCTCGACGAAGCCTTGAGGGCACACCCTTAAACAACAAGTGGTCGGAGATCAGAGTGAGATGTTGGGTCGGGAAAGCTTAGCGATCAGTTGGTTAGGTTACTGATCGCGGGGTTTTCTCAGCATCTCGGTGAAGGAAGGCAGAGAGGCATTGACCGGCTGGATTTTTTGGGTTACCAGCTTGTCAATGTACCCTTGGTTTCCAACACGGAGAAAGATGTCGAGGTCCGATCAAAGATTGACGGGGCTTTAGGGATATGTCCTCGATGCATCATCTGTCGAGCAAGTCAAAACTGTCGTAGTCGATCCGTAGTATCCACCTAGACTGAGTAATGAGGAATGATTTCATTGGGTCGTTGGTCGAGCCACACATGTTGCGCCCGCAGCGATGAGGCCTATGTTTTAAGACCGGCTAGCACAGTCGACCATTTTTCAGCGTTGTCTGAACCACGGGTGGTCTAGACCACTCTGCCCTGTTATGGTTCGAGCATACTGCATGTAGCAGTATGCTACACTGAGGCAAAATGCAACATGTATGCCGGCCTGCTGTCAAACGGACGGAGAGTCTGTACATATCGAACGCACCCAAAATCGAAGAGCTCTTACTTTTGGCTAAAAAGAAGAAGAAGAGCGTGTTCCTTTTTTACTTCGAGGTTTTCTGCTGGAGAGAAAGAAGTGACTTAAGCACGAAAGACCGAGTTTAGTTTTTGGAAATCTAAATCGAAAAAAAATCCTACAAAGTTAATTGGGAAATTGTGTTTTTTTGCGGTCAACATTGAAATTTTGGTAAATCCAACAAAGCGAAGAACTGAAAAATGACGTTCAGAGTAATCAGGGACACATGCTCAGATGGATACTTCCAGGGCCTTATAAATTCACCACTACATGTGGAAAAGTATATGGAGTCCTAACTCCTCGTCATCTGCAAAAGGGTGAAATATTCCGGCGTCAGAGATCGATTTCCGTAAATCCCGAAATACAGAATTAAAATGGTTGCTGCATAATTTTTGACTTACGATGTTACAATAGAAGTCCACAATGATGGCCCAGAAATTTTTATAAGTGCCAATCGTGCACATTGTGTTAAAGTACCTAATTAGAAGGATGTCATTTACGACAAATTAATGGTGAAGGTTGTTTTTTTGTATAGCGATAAATTATTTTATTTACCGCTTGCTTCTTAACTAGGTCCAATACCTATGCAAGTGTACTTGAATGTTGTTACCTAGGTGCAATACCTACACAATTTATCGCTGATTATTTGTTGCCTAAGTGCAATACCTATGCAACAGTGTGTTTTGGGAAATTGCCTAGGTGCAAAACCTATGCAATCGAATAAACGCAACGAAATAAAAACCTCGATTGAATGATCGTAACTAACTGATTTATTTTTCAACAATTTGTATTTATTTATTTAGAGTAAAAATGATTAGTCAACTGAAATAAATAATTTTCTAAGCTGAGAAAAATAATAATTCTCACGACATTTTTCACACATTAAATTTTATTTTCGCGGGAGTCTAGTTTCATTAGCAGACGTAATGTGATATGATACGATTTAAACGGAACGCGACTTTTGCTTGTGCATATACTTTTCTGTGAGAAAATTTACGAAAATGAATTTATAACAAAATAAATTGGAATTTAGATAAAGAATTTTAAGGAAACTAAATATAATTATAGTAATTGATGTCTCGGATTCAACATCCTCCCCCGCGTTGAACGTATAGTTCAACTATATCTCCAGATCAGCGCTTATGCAGAACTCTGATGTTGATCTTCTTGGGGCAGGCACTGGGACATGCAACGTCTTTGACTTTCGTTTTTCATAAAAAACTCTCCATAGTAGGTACAATAGGACACAGATCGCAATAACCAAGCTGATGTATCCTATGCTGAACTGGTGAATTTCCTGATCATAAGTCTTGGCGGGCATCACTTCCGCGTCTTGTAGCTGTTTTATTCCTATCTTCAACTTCAAGATGTCCTCTGTGATGTTTTTATGTGAGATTGGTTGATACACTAGATCGGAAACTTCTGCTGGTGACAACAGATCGGTAAGGTTCGCTGTTGGCAGTAAAGACGTCCTGAGTGAGCTAGGATACAGATCGTGAGCGTGAATAGTGGTTGACGCATCCTTTATGGTGCAGCCGCTGGTGATGTTGATTATTCCAGACCCCATAAGCGTTCTTTGAGAGACTGAACTACCGCATATAATGTAAATGGTAGCTTCTTCCTTCATTACATAGATCCAGTGGTTCGGATTGAAGAGTTGTATCCATCGAGGTATGTCAATAGTTCTCGAAATTCTACAAGAGGATGGCGAGGGTGTCTGAGCTAAGAAGCTTAGCTCACAGAAACTGACGTTAGACCCCTTTCGGTAGAGGGGGTGACGTTGCTTGCACATGTGGATTGAATGTCCAATTGTAGAACACATTGCCATATCTTGATCCGAGATTGGGTAATATTGGTCCTTGTGGAGATCCATGATGATGAACTTTGATGATAGTTGAACTACCAGGAATGTATCATTTACTGGAACTGGAACCGGTATGACTCGCAGCATTTCGAACGAGTCATAAGAAAACAAGGGCATCTTTAGGCGAACGATAATTTGTGCTTCTCCTACTCGACCCTCAATCGTCATGAGGTTGTAGAGCTCTAGCAAGTTGTTTTTATCTGCTGGTAATCGTAAGGTTGGCCCTAAGTTTTCTTTAATGAGAATGAGCTGGGCCTTAAACTGCTTCGGTGTCAACAATAGTGGGTTGACCTTACCGTGGTGAGTATCGATAATTACATCTAGTAGCATTGCTTGCGTCTTCTGATAGGTTGTGATTGCCAAAATTAGACGTATTGCTAAAAAACTGAACATTTCCGCTGCCCTTTGGTCCTGTAGTTCTTGAGCTACACCATTGACCTTCATCATGGATTGGTTGATATATTTCTCGAATTCTTCTAATTGTCCATTTACAGTCTCACTGGATTTTTTCATGATGTTTGTAGTTGAATCGATGAGGGATGTTTGGTTTTTAAGTAGTGCCAATACAGTGCTCGTTACCTTCTAAACTGTTTATAACCTTTGACATTTTTTCGGCATAATTAGAATCCAATACTCCGAACAATGAGTTGGCTACATTCCCAATTATATCAAGGGGGGCTCTTCTAGATCGAGATGTAGTGTGATCTGACAGCAACTCATTGTTGTTTCTAATTTCTTCGATTATGGCGAGGAACTGTGAGACAGTTTGCGTGCATAGATCTTGTTCTTGCTGCCTGTCCTTCCGAGTGTTGCATACTTTAGTTAGACTGTCTATTCCAGCTCGTATGTTCCCGAATTCCTTCCAATAAGGCTTCATGTCATAATAGATGACTAAACTCCATTCGGTTGAAACTAGATGGGTAGCACCCATTCCCTCGAAGTAAATTCCGGGTTGAATTTTGAATGGTATAATATCTATTTGGTTATTACCCAGTATCGGCAGCACCAAACAAGTCAACAAGAAAAGACTGACGGCTGAATTTGTGCAACGTCGCCTTTTTGTACTTGAAGGGCCCTGATTATGGTCAACGTTTCCGCTTTCCTCGTCGTTCTTGGTTATTGGGCAGCTGGTAGCAGAGGCCTTCCTTGTTTCGGCTTATATTGCTGATCAGTGATCGATTTGGTGGAGTTTGGTGATTCTTCCCTGATCTGTTCTATTGGTAAAGGTGCAAGTTTGTGGATTGGCCTTCTTAAAGCACCAGCAGTTGTCTTTACGTCAGCGACTCTTACTAACCCATCATCACTTCTCTGTACTGTTTGGTTAAAATGTGTTTCGCACTTAAGCTCTGAAGCCGTCAGCCTTGGCGTAATGGATTCAGCTTCTTCCAGTTTCCAGAATTTTTCCACTTGCTGATTAAGCTTGATTTCTTCTTCAGTACAGATTCCGCAAATAGCTTCAGATAGCATTGAGCTTTCAATCCTTCCCGCAAGTACCCAGCCAAGTACCGTGTTTTGCAATGTGGGTAGGTTATCTCCTAACTTAATCTGCCCGATTGAAAGTAGCTGGAAGTAATTTTCGGCTCCAATGAGCAGATCTATCTGGCTTGGAATATGGAATTCCGGATCGGCTAATTCAATATTTTTTGGTATATGCCAAGTGGTAGTGTCTAAGAAGTGGGCTGGCTATTGAGTCGTTATTCTCGACAATATGAATGCTTCGATTCTTGTGGCGAATCCAGTTGTCTTAGATTGTAAGGTCATGTTGACTCTATGTTGTGTACATTGCACATTCTGGCCGATACCTTGGATGCTTAATGGGTCTGTAATTTCTTTCAATCTCAATTTTTGGGCCAACCGGCTGGTTATAAAGTTCAATTGCGAACCAGAGTCAAGAATGGCCCTGCATGGTACCTCTTTGCCCTCATTATTTTTCAACTGGACAATGACGGTGCTTAAAACTACGTACCCTCTTGGAGAGCTTGTAGCTTGTGCTGCTAATGCAGTTGTATTATTGCCTGTATATTGATCACTTGAAGAAGCTTCTTGATTATGAACTGTCATCGGCTGACGTACATGAGCTCCTGAAACTTGCAGTGATAAATTTTCTCGTGGAGGTTGAGTTTCCCCTGATTGGGGCTTCATCTCTTCAAGATGCACCAACGTGTTATGTTTTTTGGAACACTTTGTGCATCCTCGCATCATGCATTTGGCTGCAGTATGTCCTTGTCGCATACAATTCATACATAGATTGTTTTTCCTTAGTAACTGGAATCGTTTAAATGGTGTTTGCGACAGGAAGATTTTGCATGAGTAAAGCGGATGGTTTTGTTTGCATGCAATACAATGACTTCCATTAGTTGTTGCCACAAATGAGGACACTCTTGCGTGGCGATTGTTTCCCTGGGGCTGTTTTTCTCGTTGTGGGCATACTGTCCTTCCTCCAAGAGCCTCTAAAGCCTGGAACAGTGTCTCGAGAAACTCTAAGACCTTCTTAATGGAGTTTAATTCTCGTGGAGCTGCCAGAGATTGCTCGTAGAGAGAGTGCGTAGTCTTATCGAATTTTTTAATAATGATGTGAACGAGCAATGGATCCCAGGACTCGACGGCTATTCCCAAATTCTTTAATCCTAAGAGACATTCCCTTGCAGTATCGTGGAGTGCCTTAATGGTGGCAGCCGACTCAACCTGACTTGATGGTTGTGATAACAATTTATTCAGCAGCGCCGTCACCAACAAGCGTTTATTGCTGTATCTGTTGTTGAGTACACCCCATGCATCCTCATAATTCTCTTAGGATACGGGCAAATGTTTTATTAGCGTTCGTGCTTCGCCTGTCAGATTGCTAAGCAAGTAGAACATCTTCTGAGAGTTGCTGATGGGCTGATTATGGATCATCTGGACATACAGGTCGTGAAACTGAGTCCACTTTAAGTAATCTCCAGCAAAACTCGGTAATTCGATCTTGGGCAATTTTATTTGGTTGATGGATGTTTGTATACTTGCGCTTTTGCGACTTTCGTCAAAACTTGGCAGTTGCTGCTGTAGCATGACAATGGTGTCTTGTACCCAACTAATTAGTTCTTGGTATAGACCAGCCTCATATCCATAGGGATTTTCCTCGGTGGAGAATTCCCAAATGAGCTGATCATTCTGGGCCAATTCATCCTCATATTTCTGTAATGCATTGATCTTCAATACGTAATACGGTTTTGAATGCTCTGTATTGGCCTTAGATTCGATATCCTGGATGAAAAAAGTCACCTTCTTCATAGATGCTCTTTGCTTGCGAACCAATCTTTCTACTTCATCGGTTGGTGCTTGGTTACACTCTTGCTCATAAGCCAGTTTGAAGTCATTTGGCATTTTGATCTCCTTGAGCCGTTGTGTATCTGGATTAATGCCTGATGTGGTAGGTCCAGGAGTAGTAGTTGATGTAGTTGTGGTTGTGGTTGTGGTCAGACGTGGACAATCGGCCTTGGCATCAACCAGAGCTGCCCTTATAGTAGTATATAGTTGCGCTACCTTTTCGTAATACTGATTCTTGAAGTAGAGATGTTCCTGGTTCATCTCTTGGAGCGGAATCAGCCTTTCATGACCTTTCTTGAAGTCTGACCAATACGATTCCACTAGAGCTAATTTTTTGTCGAGATATTCCTCTGTTTTTCGTGTATCGGAATCCTTCTTGAAATTCCTCAGCACTATTTCCAGCTTGGATCCGATGTCTGATTAACTTCCGGTGAGCTCCTCAATATCCACCTCTGTGTTCGTTATGATGAACTGGTCTTCTATAGTCTAAGGTAACTATCCAATGATCGAGGATTCGTCTTAGTGAATATTGTTCAATCCAGCAGCTGTTGCTTCGAATAGATTTTCTCCGCAGCTTAATCACGTCGGGGTCACCAATGTTTTTTGTATAGCGATAAATTATTTTATTTACCGCTTGCTTCTTACCTAGGTCCAATACCTATGCAAGTGTACTTGAATGTTGTTGCCTAGGTGCAATACCTACACAATTTATCGCTGATTATTTGTTGCCTAAGTGCAATACCTATGCAACAGTGTGTTTTGGGAAATTGCCTAGGTGCAAAACCTATGCAATCGAATAAACGCAACGAAATAAAAACCTCGATTGAATGATCGTAACTAACTGATTTATTTTTCAACAATTTGTATTTATTTATTTAGAGTAAAAATGATTAGTCAACTGAAATAAATAATTTTCTAAGCTGAGAAAAATAATAATTCTCACGATATTTTTCACACATTAAATTTTATTTTCGCGGGCGTCTAGTTTCATTAGCAGACGTAATGTGATATGATTGGAATATTGGCAAATGAAATCTTAAATTGGAGGATTTTTACCACCAATTATTAATAACGTATAGGTACACCGGCTCCCCCCAATATTCTCGTATCAATTTTCTCGTGGCAATTTTCTCGTGGAATATTTGCTCGTAAGTCTATTTACTCGTATCAATTTTCTCGTATACCCATTTTCTCGTATCAACTTTCTCGTAAAGCCATTTTCTCGTATCAATTTTCTCGTGTAAAACTATGTTTTGAATTAAATAGTTTGCGCGCGCGAATTATTTAATTCAAAACATAGTTTTACACGAGCAAATTGGAATACGAGAAAACTCGCGCGCGCGAACCAATTAGTTCAAAAGATAAGTTCACACGAGTTTTGGATTATTCGATGAGTAATTAATTTAAAACAGAAACAAATCATTTTATTTACATATAAGAATTCTTTATTAAAGGAAATACTTCTTATACTTTAATTCAATTTACTGTTAACATAATACAAGACCTTGCATTAGTATTTGTTGTTTGCAATTAAATACTCGTAGTAAAATGTTAACAAGGTTGCTTACGAGATAATTGTATACGAGTAAATTGTCTTAAGAGCAAATTGATACGAGCAAATTGACTTGCGAGAAAATGGCTTTACGAGAAAATTGTTACGAGAAAATGGCTTCACGAGGAAATTGATACGAGCAAATGTCGTACGAGAAAATTGATATGCCCAAATGGTAATTGCATCTGGCAAGATACAATAGCAACTTCGACTCCGACTGCGACTGCGACTGAAACAAAACTTTGCTCAAAGTGCACTTTGAGCAAAGTTGGTGTTGGCTGCGGCCAAGTTCAGTTCACTCACAGAAGTCGGGACTTCTGGGGCCGGATTCTGTAGCACGGAGAATTTGGGAGTTTGGGAGATGAGAATTTCGTTTTCTTAGAATTTTTAATTCCCTAATTCTCCATTCCCAATTCACTAACATGGTTGGAGAATTAAGGAAATGGATGGAAATGGCGATGGATGTGAAACAAAGAACGGAAGAAATATATGCAAAATATGGAAAGTATATGACCGTATTGCAAAAAAATCGATCTTCGGCGGTCAAAATTCAGCTATCACGTTAAAATAATCAAATACAAACTACACCACCCGATTACCCTCTACTCCCTCTTTAATTTGGTACCAAACATGACGTAGTTTGGACAACCCCCTATGAGGGGGCAGTAACTGTTCACCTATATTTTTGTACTTTAAACCCATAATGTATCAAAAAAATTCCAATACTCTAGAGCACTCCCACATAGAGTTAGGCGCCCGTGAATATGCGATAGCAAAATTTACCGCCGAGGCCGCTCAAATCTGCAAATTACCGTTAATCGAAATAAAATATAGCCTATAATACCCATGCATATCTAACTACCAAAGTGAATTCTTATTTGTTTATTGGGCTTACAGATCCTGAGCTTACCCCTGCGAATTATTACAGCTCCTGATATTGTCTTAATTTTTTTTTAAATTTCCGTTAATCAGCCCCCATTTCTACCCCGCACTCTTCCCGCCACATTTTCTAAACCTATCTTGTTTGCCCTGAGCTCCCATTTTTTTGATATCACATACATTCTCCTTCTACTCTCCATTCTCTCGTTATCCCGGAAAAATTCGAGAAAACCTACCCTCCTACATCCCTCAAAAACTACCCCAACAAAAAAGAAATTTAAATTTATTTCGACAGTGGAAGGTAATAGGCAGATGTACCTCACATATGAAAAAAAGTCTAACCCTCTACAACAAACTTTTTCACATTTCTTACGTTTTCCCTAATTCTCCAACCATGTTAGTGAATTGGGAATGGAGAATTAGGGAATTAAGAATTCTAAGAAAACGAAGTTCTCATCTCCCAAATTCCCAAATTCTCCGTGCTACAGAGTCCGGCCCCTGGTTTGTTCAAGCAGTTGAAGCTTTAATTTAATTACAAATTTACCCTCGGCGCCGACTTATACTTAAAAGCAAGTCGCAGTCGACAGATCAGTCGTAATTGTAATTCACGCTTAAGGCAGATGGAGCTTATATGGCTAGTTTACAGTACACATGTTTAAAGCTTAGCTTACATATGCTACTTAAAGCACTTTCACATCAAACACATGAATCGAAAAAATGTAAACCGAAAAACTCAATTTATTCCACTTTAAAACAAGATTTTTGCCGATAAAACATAAAAGTTGTGTTTTTCTTCAAAATCTGAAATAAATATAACTACATAATCTCTCAGTAAAATTCTTAGTTTATCTTATTTCTCTGGATTTTATTAATCATTGGAACAAAAATCTTGTTTTAAAGTGGAATAAATTGAGTTTTTCGGTTTTTAATTTTTCTATTCTTGTTTTTGATGTGAAAGTGCCTTTACATCCCCTTTCTTTTAGGGGTCAAGTCGGTTTGTTGGCTTTGCTATCCTTCCTAACCGGGTGATAACTCTGCCTGGTTGATTGTTTGTCTGTGGATCTCTAGACTTCGTTGGTCTGGGCGAATGATTTAATATAGTCCTTGGTAATTCTTGGGACTCGTTAATTGTGCTTGATTGTGATGATATTGATTCGTCATTGTTGATAATTTCTGCTTCCGTTGGTTTCTGTTCATCTATAAAGTTTTGCTCGACTTCTATGATGACATTAGGATGTTGTTCAACGTTTGCTTCCGTGTAACCTTCAACATCTTTAATTAGATAAGACCTGGGATGAATTTATTTTTTAATAACTGCTGGTTTCCACTTTTGTTATCTATTCGTGTTAGGATTTTATCGCCAATGTTAAATGAACGTCGTTTCGTTGATCCGTGATTGCTATAGTTATTTTGTCTTTCACGCTCTCGTTTCAGTTCTAGCGGAACCTTGTTAACAGGTTACTGGCCAGGTAAAGGTGATAACGTTGTAATTGGTATTGTTAACCTTAGGTGGCTTGAGTAAAGTCGTTGTGCTTGTGTATACCTAATTCTCCTCTCGGTGTATTCAAAAAGTTCAGAATTGCCAGTTGGTAGTCGGTGTAGTCATAGTAACATTTTTTCAAAATGTTTTTTGATGTCTGAACCGCTCTTTCTGCGAGGCCATTGCCTCTCGGATGATTCGGTGAATGTTCAGAACTGAACATCTTTTTAATTTAATAGCAAAATCATTTCGTTATACAAAAAAATATATATTTTTTGTAACAAAATAATTTCATCAGATAAAAAATACCTACGCATACAAGTCACCTCTCCACATATTTTCCAGCAGGCAGCAAATGCAAGCTTTGCATTTTTTATAAGTTATTAACCTCGGGTCAATAATAATGTACAAAATTGCCGCGTTAACATTAATTTAGTATCTAGCATGAATAAATTTCCAATAATTGTAAATAAATCTTATGTTAGCAATAATTTAGTATTTAAGTCATACTAGTACACGAATAAAAAGGCAGTTTTTTTTGCCTTCATACGCTGAGTGTTTTCTTTCTTTAGACCCAAATAAGTTTGAGTTTATTACAGTCCATTACATGGTCCTTCGAGCCGGATATTCAATGTAAACACTTACACCAAAGATGGAAATTGGTTACAAGGTTATATCAGGATATATGGAAAAGGTGGTCACAAGAATACTTGACCCTCTTGCAACAGCGGACAAAATGGAAAACAGAACACAAGGGTCCATCCATATGAGAACTAGTCCTAGTAAAAGAAGACAATTTACCACCACAAAAATGGTCATTGGGTCGAATTCTAGAACTACACCCTGGAGAGGATGGAAAAGTTCGAGTAGTTTCAGTGAAATACAGAAATGACATCAGAAAACGCCCAGTTACCAAAATCTGTCAATTACCTATAAACGAACTCAGGGATGAGGATTCCTCTCATGTTGCCACAAATATGACGACCCTGAATTCAAAGAAAAAAAGGTCCTCAAGAAAACGACTTACAGTAGTTCAGTCTGAACAAGAGCTATGATCTAGACCTGATCATTTTCACCAAATTGGTCCAGCTAAGGAACATAATCCAACCTTAACTCCACCGAAAAGGAGGAGGAGAGTAGCACCGTGCACATGGGCAACAAAATTCCTACATTCTGCCTTGTTATTATTTTATTGGTTAGCGGTGGTCTTCGCTCAAGACTACGAAATACTTCAACCGATGAAGACCTAGGGAATGTTCAAATTAACCGAGGAAATCTGCGGCTTCAAGTAACACTACCACTAGCAGAAATAATAAGAGATCAAAAACATATTGACACTACCTGGGCCCAAATAAAGAGTATGTGCGAGCAAACCAAAAAACTAGCTCCTATTACACACTGCCTGGAGCTTTTTCAACATTTATCCACTAGAAGGCAAACTCTTTTGAAAACAACCAATGAAATCCTACAAAGAGCACAATCAAAAAACAGAGGGAAAAGAGGTCTTCTTGGTAATTTACTAAACAGTATTTTTGGGGTGAATGATGAAGTCTATAATGACATCGAAATCTTACAGCGCAATCAGGAAACCTTCCTGCATTCTACAAATCAACAAATGCTCTTATTGAATGCAAGAATCAATCAATCAAACTTTGTAGTTCTTGAAAAACTGAAGAGGTTTGACACCAGGCTATCAGAAGTAATCTCTTCAGTCAATGAAATGAACACATGGATTTTAAAGGCAGACCATAACAGGCTCAGCCTAGGAGTGATCACCACCTACATAAGTGCTGAAGACTATTATGATGAGATCCAGGAAAAATACGATCATTGGATCAATGCCTTACATAATCAAAGGCATTTGCTGAACTTTATTACCCTTCACGACATAAATTCGCCAATACGGAATATATCCCAAGATATTGGATCAAACGTCATAATATTAGCCACTCCCCAGGATCGCTTGGACATAAAGACTGCCAACAACACCATAATATTGTACGGCTACCTAAGCATTATCGAGAGGGTTTTATACGACTTAATACACGTGACACCTACTCCTCACATCATAGATAACAATGCATTTGCCTTAGCTGACATTGATACAACTACATTCGCGGTCAACTTTGATCAACAGACATATTTCACATTGGAAGAACAAGAACTAAAGGCTTGTTCAAGCACACAAGACAACGTTTATCTTTGCGCTCCAACAATAGTGCACAACATTGAAGAAAGTCCCTCCTGTGTGCTAGATGAAATTTACGATCGTCATCCAAAGGCAATGTGTGACCTCCGTCCTATAACTTTAAACGGAACTATATGGAAGGCTCTAATCATGAAGAACACCTGGCTGTACATGACCAACAAGGCCAGGATTGCTGCAATAATCTGTAAGGGCTCAAGGCGAGAGTTATTGTTAAACCTGACGGGCATCATCCATATCAACAACGACTGCTACATAAAAACCAAGGAAGTGACACTCAAACCAACTCTGGACAAAACCAGGAACATCATCACCAGCCACATGAAGGAATTTCTTCCCAAATCAATCAACTTGGAGTTTGACAAACCACCTTCAATACTTCAAAGCGGAACTCTAATACAACCCTACGAACAGATACTCAGCTACAGTGTGAACCCAGAGGTATCATCAGACATCTTCAAGAAGACTATAATATTACATTCAACTGGCGCAACATGTACGATGATTCTGATAATCCTGGCGATAGTCTGTTATAAGTACTCAACGTGTATAAAGAGAACTGTTCTGCGTTCTTGCCTCAAAGCTCAAGGAAGTACCAATGACCATGTGAAACAACCATCCTCAAACAGTTCAATTCAGCAACGTTTTGACAGAGTCTTAGCATCTGGCGGCCCCCAGCATGTTCAGAACTGAACATCTTTTTAATTTAATAGCAAAATCATTTCGTTATACAAAAAAATATATATTTTTTGTAACAAAATAATTTCATCAGATAAAAAATACCTACGCATACAAGTCACCTCTCCACATATTTTCCAGCAGGCAGCAAATGCAAGCTTTGCATTTTTTATAAGTTATTAACCTCGGGTCAATAATAATGTACAAAATTGCCGCGTTAACATTAATTTAGTATCTAGCATGAATAAATTTCCAATAATTGTAAATAAATCTTATGTTAGCAATAATTTAGTATTTAAGTCATACTAGTACACGAATAAAAAGGCAGTTTTTTTTGCCTTCATACGCTGAGTGTTTTCTTTCTTTAGACCCAAATAAGTTTGAGTTTATTACAGTCCATTACAGTGAACTTGTTTGGTGATCAAACTTCCATTCTTTTACAAAAGTTTTAAAACTTAGTGACGCGAATTGAGATTGTCCGATTCTAAAATTCTCGGGATGACATGTGTTGAGAGAATATTTTTTATATCTTTATGAGGTTAGCTGTCGTTGGTTCTTGTAGTTTCTCGAACTTGATAAACCCTGAGTAACTGTCGCTAATTACGATATATTCGGCCCCTTTGAAATGGAACAGGTCGGTGGCGGCAATTTCAAACGGATAAGCTGGAGTTTCTTTATGCCCAATTGGTTCCTTGTTATTATTTTTTTGATGCACTTGGCAGGAACTGCATTGCTGAATGTAGTCATAGATATCTTTATTTAGTTTTGGCCAGAAGACACATTCTTTGGCACATTGTACGCATTTTTCGCAACTGAAGTGTCCGCTGTCAATATGCTTCAGTAGACCAGATCGCATTTATCTGGTATTAGCGCCTTATTTGATTTATATATAATTTCGTCATAAATTGATAATTCATCCCTGTAGTACCAATATGGGTGTACACATTTTGGTGTCTGTTTTATATTGTTAGGCCAACCGTTGAGAATATATGATGCAAATTGCTAACAAGTTTCATCAGTCTTTGTTACCTTGGTCAGTCTGCTAAGTTCATCATCGCATATTGATAGTACAAGTTGGACTTGTAATTCACTCTCTTCTGGATCGTTGGTTATTGGATTTTCGCAGTCACGACTTAGTGGATCAGCTAAAAGCATTGTTTAGTACAAGTTGGACTTGTAATTCACTCTCTTCTGGATCGTTGGTTATTGGATTTTCGCAGTCACGACTTAGTGGATCAGCTAAAAGCATTGTTTATCCGTTTTTGTAGATTATAATTGGGTTATATGCTAATAAGCTTTTACTTTTTTCTTTATTTAATTTTAGGCCGTTGTCTCGAATTATTTGTTACACTTCATTGGTTGTATTACGTAACTCCTTCAGTATTTTAGCATGTATCAGAATATCGTCTATAGAAACTTCGACGTTTCTTACTTTTGAAAATAATGATTGCATTATTTCCTGAAATACTTCTGGAGCTGATGATATGCCAAATGGTAGACGTTTGCAACAGTATTTACCCCACGGTGTAGCAAATGTCAATATCTTTTTTGTCCTTTCCGTTACGCGAACCTGCCAAATCCAAAAGAATTTGGAGCCACTTATTCTTGCTGCGATTGATTCTATAGTACGCATGGGATGATGTCGATGGAGTATGTTTACGTTGACATTTGTTGGATCAAAATAATTCGAATTTTGTTATTTTTCCTTACCACAAACATTGGCAACACTGATGGTGTCGGCTCTTTTATAGGCTCTATCACATCTAAGTTGATCATTTTGTCTAGCTCGTTTTTTACTTTGTCCATAATTTTATATGGTATTCGAAGAGATGGGCAAATTTCAAACTTTTGTTTTAGGTCGATGTCATATTCAAAGTTTTTCAGACATCCAAGACCTTCAAATATTTCTTTTTCTATTTGAACTGTCTTAATTCTTTTTATTAACCCTAATTTTTCACAAGCATTAGCACCTAAAATTGGATTAATGTTCTCATTCACTACTTTAAATGCAACCCCACATGTTGTGTTTGCAATTACACATTTAAGCACAGTTTCACCTAGTACTTTAATTTTATGATTACTTACATATAACAAAGACTTAACTCTACACTTTTTATACCCTAGATGAAATCTATAGGGGTATACTAAGTTTGTCATTCCGTTTGTAACACCTCGAAATAATGATGGTAGAGCAAAATGGATTGGACACCCACGCATAATATTAAAAGTTATTTTGATTTTTGCATGTCCGTCCGTCCGTCCGTCCGTGCGCACGATAACTCGAGAACGCGTATACTTAGAGGGCTGAAATTTTGTACACAGACTTTAAAAAAAAAGGTAAATTTAAGTTCGAAAATGAGACAAATCGGGCAAATCCTTCGTGGGGTTGCCATATAAAAATTTCGTTTTCCGCTATATATTTGGACACTGCTGAGAACGCGTCGATGGAGAGAGCTGAAATTTTGTACGTGGTGTTTTTACTATATTAGCAAATAAAAAGTTAAAAATGGACTAGATCGGGCAACTCCTTCTTGGTGTTGCTATATAAAAATTTAGGTTTTTTATGTATCTAGTTGCATTTTGTACTCTTTACCAAAATTGAATTTAACAGTTTCCATCCACAAATTTTCATTTCTTACTTTACTAGAAATTGTACATACATAACACTGGTATCACTGTTGTCATCACTACTTTCTCTGGGTTGTGTTACTGTATGTATTGGTTTTGGTGAATTTTTTTTATCATACCTTTTTGATTTTGTCGACAACATGATTCCCAATGGTTCTTTCGTTTACACTTCTTACATGTGCTTGTAAGCTGGGCAATTACGAAATTCTTGATTTTTACCACAATTTCTACAGTCAAAGGCTTTAAAGTTTTTTTGTGTTTTAATAGAATTAATTAATCGCTCACCTTTAGTGATTTGCTTGGACTGTATTTGCCCGGTCTCTGTGACTTTGAAAATTTGTATAGCTTGCTGCAAGGTTATATCTTGCGACAATAATTTCAGTCTTAACTCTTCATTGCTAACGCCTATAATGAGTTGATCTCGTAAGATGCTGTCGAGCAGTTGCTGAAACGCACAATTCTGGGTTTGGAGACGAAGTCTTGATAAAAGTTCGTCGATTTTTTCTCCATCCTCCTGTTGCATTTAATGAAATTTATAGCGCTCAAATGTAGTGTTTACCCTTGGTGAAAAATAATTTTGGAAGATACTTTTTACTTGATCCAAGGATACTTCCGGTGCATCAGCTGCTGGAAGCGGCTGCGTTAGTGAACTATATAGTTAGATTGCTGTAGATCCTATTGAGGACATAAAAGTCGCAATTTGAATATTTTGCGGTTTTGCCGTAATTTGGGTTGCAATTTCAAAATATTGATATTGTTGCTTCCAAAGCATCCATTGTCTCGACTTGTCCTTATCATGCTCGGTGACTAGAGGCTTTGGTGGACGCAAGAAATTTACACTAATCTTGGAAGATACTTTTTACTTGATCCAAGGATACTTGCGGTGCATCAGCTGCTGGAAGCGGCTGCGTTAGTGAACTATATAGTTAGATTGCTGTAGATCCTATTGAGGACATAAAAGTCGCAATTTGAATATTTTGCGGTTTTGCCGTAATTTGGGTTGCAATTTCAAAATATTGATATTGTTGCTTCCAAAGCATCCATTGTCTCGACTTGTCCTTATCATGCTCGGTGACTAGAGGCTTTGGTGGACGCAAGAAATTTACACTAATCTTGGAAGATACTTTTTACTTGATCCAAGGATACTTCCGGTGCATCAGCTGCTGGAAGCGGCTGCGTTAGTGAACTATATAGTTAGATTGCTGTAGATCCTATTGAGGACATAAAAGTCGCAATTTGAATATTTTGCGGTTTTGCCGTAATTTGGGTTGCAATTTCAAAATATTGATATTGTTGCTTCCAAAGCATCCATTGTCTCGACTTGTCCTGATCATGCTCGGTGACTAGAGGCTTTGGTGGACGCAAGAAATTTACACTAATCTTGGAAGATACTTTTTACTTGATCCAAGGATACTTCCGGTGCATCAGCTGCTGGAAGCGGCTGCGTTAGTGAACTATATAGTTAGATTGCTGTAGATCCTATTGAGGACATAAAAGTCGCAATTTGAATATTTTGCGGTTTTGCCGTAATTTGGGTTGCAATTTCAAAATATTGATATTGTTGCTTCCAAAGCATCCATTGTCTCGACTTGTCCTTATCATGCTCGGTGACTAGAGGCTTTGGTGGACGCAAGATATTTACACTATTTTCTGCCATTATCAACTGATTTCGCACTTTTCAACTTCAAACTAATAACTATACTGAATTTGTCAGGTTTAATTGTTTGAGTTGGTCGAGTGTCGGCACCATGTGAATAAATGATTGCATTTACTTACTAAGATTTGTTATTTATTTAAGATATACGGCACACAGCAGTTATTTGGTACGTCTGTTGTGCTCTTGAGTTGACTTTACAGTAGTCATGGCAACCATCGCATAAGGCAGATGACGCATATATGCTTAAGGCTAGTTTACAGTACACATGTTTAAAGCTTAGCTTACATATGCTACTTGTGTAGAACAAGAGCCTTCTTGAGTATTATTGGATTGAGATTAGGTTCTACAGTGAATTCCATGAACTTGTTTGTTAGAGGGTATCAATACTTGCATCAGTGCAGGCGGCTTGTTGAAGTTTATTTTTTTTAATCTGGTACCACTTCCTTCATATGGCTGGAGACAACTTCTATGTTTTGGTTCAAGTTTGTCTTCAAGATTATTTCCTTTGTTTTCAGATAGCACTCATCTCGAAAGTGGATAACTCCAGTCTTGTTTAACAACAGTTCTCTTCTCGTACCTTTACAGATAATTGCAGCAATTTTGGTTTCAATGGTTGTGTACATCCAGGTATTTCTTGTCATTAAGGCCTTCCAGACTATTCCTCTTAAGCTTATCTGGTTCATTTGACATGTTGTTCTTGGACGACGATTATAAATCGATTATACATGATGGACTGTTAGCAATATTATAGTAGACGATGGCTGGCGTGCAGAGATAAGTCTCATGTTGACTGATTGCGCAGGCCTTCAGCTGTGTCTCTTTTAGAGAAAAGTAAGTTTGATGGTCAAAACTTACGGCCAATGTTGTGATTATTACATCAGTTTGGCAACTGTGTTGTTTGTAGTCATAAAAGGAGTGGGTGTTACATGAATTAAGTCGTATATGTTTATTTTGACAATATTCCGATACCCGAACAACATTATGCTACCATTTACTTGTTTCGCATCAAGTTGCACTTGTGGTGTTGAGAGTATTTGGAGATTGGTTGGAATTTATGCGACACATTTTGAATTAAAAGATCAATGTTATGTGGGCTGACAAAATCAAATAAATGTCCGTAGCTATGAAGTGCGTTAAACCAGGTTTGATATTTTTCTTGCAGGTCGCTGTAGTAATCTTCAGTACTGATAAATGTAGCGAGTACTTCAATGGCAATTCTGTTATGATCTGCGGTGGAATACCAGATAGCCATTTCTTTAACAGAAGAAATTACTTGGGACAATCGGGCGTAAAAATTTTTCAGTTTGTCATGCCGATGTCAATGCCGATTGATTAATTTTCGTAGATAGAAGAAGCATCTGTTGATTGGTTGATTGCAAAAGATTGTGTAGATTCTCTTGCAAAAGCTCAATATCAGTATATACTTGATCATTTACTCCAAAGATGCTGATTAAGGGCAGGGTAAGGTTTAAAACTTTTTTTTTGCTTTTTTTTTAGTTTTTTTTCTGAATGCACAACATGTCGAGAGTGAACAAACTTCAAGTCAATCGGAGCAAAACTAACGGAGCTACAGCGTTTCAAATGACCGGCCTTGATACTCGATTTTTATACCTGCCCAGCAGCTGCGCGAACCCTATTAGGAAGTAGCTTCAAGTCCCTTTGTTTCCCCGAATTCCTTTCTCCTTCTATGGGTCTTCGAAAATATGTAAACTGACCTTGTACATATTGTATATTTTTGGGTACTTCGATTCAAATATAACTTAGTTTACAGGCACACTTTCTGCTGAACGCTAAAATTAATTTTGAATATTCCCGTATAAAAAACTTTAAATCGATTTTCCCGAAAACGTCATTTTTGAAGTTCGTGAACATTATAACTCAAAATCTACTTAACCGATCCTTTTGAAAATTTAAGCACTACTTCTACGCATAAATCAACAGGTAATCAGGAAGAGTTTTTTTTTTACCATTTTTTCTATTTGTTAATAACAAATCGCGATTTTTACTTCCAAATGCTGCAAAAAATAAAAAAAAAACTCTCCCTGATTACCTGGTGAACCATATCATCTTTAAAACGCATATCGATTTTTTTGTTTCAGATAATCCGGTAACGAGTTGTAATGTTCACCGCAAAACAACTTTTTTTCAAGGCGCCTCCGGAGATTCGTCGTCGCTGGCGTATTTATGGAAAATTTTTTCCGACTTACTTTAGAAGTTGTACCACAATATATAGATAAATTGAATAAAACAATATTGCACATGTCGCCGAAAAAAAATCACGAAAATATGCCGTTTTTTCGCTTTTAAAACCTTACCCCGCCCTTAAAGGACTGCCAAGTTCCCCCTCTAACCCGGGGGTTATACCAGCAAGTACAGCTTGCATGCAACTTGAACTGCCATACTTCTTGCACGTGTAATCCAACTGCCATGGAACTTTCAGCGAACTTGCATGATGAAAATTCATGGCAGCTGGGAGATAGTAATTTGACATTTATACAGTTTTCAATATGGCGGAAAAGAAATTGATAAAGTTATACCAGGAAAATGAGATTTTCTGGGATCTTTGGTATTACATTATTTACCAATACCTTCCTCTTAACTTTTTCTTGAGTTTTTATCGTTCTGCTTCTTCGTTTGTTGCTATAATTTACCAATATACGCAAGACTTTACATCTCAATGCCATTTTTTAAATGAACTTGCATGCAAGCTGATAAGACATCACCCGAACTGCCTTCTGCTGTCAAGTTTAAAATCGCGTTGGAAGGGAGGCTTGTATGCAAGCTGTACTTGCAGGTGTAGCCCCCAGGTAAGATCTTCCTTTCGGCTCCGTTGTACTGATAACTTCTTTTAAGGTCTTAAAGAGATGATTTATTCTTGAGTATACATGTTCAAACAGTGCTTGGTGGTGCGTCATTTTTATGAGCTCTCTTGTTTGTTCACACATATCGCTGATCTGGTTCTAAGTATTATTAATGTTTTTCAGATCAGTGATTATTTCTTCTTTAGAAAGTGTGACCTGTGGGAGAAGGTTTCTACGTTTAATTTGTACGTGACCCAAGTTCTCCAGAAAGAGCCCCGGTTTGGGTTGGAATATTTTATAGTCTTGGGCGAAAACTATCGTTAACCAATAAAATAGAGATAAGGTTGTAAGCAGCAGTTTCTGTGCCCAGATGCAAGGCGCAATGCTTGGTTTCTTTTTTTCTTTTGGTCCTGTGGATGAAATTCTATCGAAATGATTGGGCTGCGACCACAATTTTGGCTCGGACTGAAGAATGGAGCAAGATTTTTGTTTCTTGTTATTTTTATTTGGAGCAGACTCAAGATTTCTTGAGCTACTAAAGTAGTCATTGTCGTGATTGAATTTTGAGCTTGGCTTGTGTCTTTGGAATTTAGTATGGAAATAGGTAGTTGACAGATCTTGTGAATAGGCTGTTTCTTAATACAGTTTTTGTATTGCACCGAATATAATTGCGTAATTCGCCGTAGTAGCCACTGCTGTGGTGGTAAAATATCTTCTTTTACCAAGACCAATTCTCCGATCACTGGATTTGTCCCCAGCGTCTTCCTATTGCTTCTCTTCTGAAGTAACGATAGGTATTCTTGAGACCAGCGCTTCCAGATAACTTGATGCAGTTTCGTGACTAACCTCCATCTCTGGTGGTGCTATGAGCGGACGTCCAATCAAAAAGTGGCATCAGCGGTTCCAAGTCTGTGGGATCGCTGGAATGTTGCCGTATTGGTCGTAAATTCAAGCAGGCTTCTACTTGGCATAGTACCGTGCTGAGTTCTTCATACGTAAGTAGCGTTTCTCCAGGAACTCTTTTTAGATGTACCTTCAGTGATTTTACTCCAGCCTCCCATAAACCTCCAATATGAGGACTGACTGCGGGAATAACCTTCCAGTCAGTGCCATAATTAGGTTAGATGTAGTCTCTGCCGCTTATTTTGTAGTTAGATTAATTGCCATTTTAAATTGATAAAAAATTGATAAATAGATTAATTTCTGTGCCAATGTCACCAAATAATTTTAATGGAGAATTAAACAAAATTAAGTCAATTGCTGAAAATAATGGTTATTCACGAAACTTGATTAATAAAATTATAAAAAAGAAATTAAGGAAGCGGGTTTTGCCACTAATCTTCCCAATTGGTGGTCTCAAAGACACTAATAATAATAACGCGTGGAGAAAGATTCCTTATGTCAAGGGACTATCGGATATATTTTTAAAAAAACAGTTCAAAAAGAACAATATTATGCCCGCGTTTTCGAATAAAAGAAATTTAAAAAATTTATTAGTAAATAACAAACTTATTCCCAAAATTAACGATTTAGAAAAAAGTGGAGTTTACCAAATCTCTTGTCAGGACTGTAATGCTACTTATATAGGAAAGACTAAACGAAAAATAAAAACGAGATTTAAAGAACATCTAAAATCAAAACAATCAAATGTAGGCCAACATATTCGCGATAAGAATCACACAATAGATGAAAACAATATAAAACTGTTGCATAACTTACCGGGAGGGAGACTTCTTAATAAATATGAAATTAAAGAAATACGAGCAGCGAAAAGTAAAGGAATTTTCTTGATCAATGATCAGTTGGATTTCACAAACAAAAGCCCTCTATTAAATCCGTCTCTTATAATATAATCTCCTCAGTTCATAGTATATATGTAATAGTGGTAGTGGTAGACTGTTTGGTAGTTTGTGTTTGTAATTTGGCAGTTGAGTTAGTCCTCTGAAGATGACCTAAGTGGTTGAAACGCGTTAGGATATTCTAAAAAAATAATTGAATAAATAAGATCTTTTGTGAAATAAAACAAGTGTTTTTTTATCAATTTAAAATGTTAAGAAAAAAGTTTCACCAAGTGCCGTCAGTATATACTATTAATAATTGCCATTTGTAGCTCCTTATACATCTTGTTTCTAGCACCGACGAAGTTGGTGCCATTGTCACTAAATATTTGCTTGCAGGTTCCCCGGCGAGAAAGAAAACTTTTATAAGCCGCTAAAAATGCATCAGTGGTGAGGTCGGTGACTAATTCCAGGTGGACTGCCTTTGTTACTACACAAATGAATAAGGTTTTAATTGCTCTGCTTTTTGAGGCTTTTGTGAGAAATGGACCAGTATAATCGATACCATAGTTGGAGAATAACAGCGACGAAATAATTTGGGCTTGCGGTAAGCTACCCATGAGTGAAGTATTAGTGTTCTGACGAAATCTTGCACACATTATGCACTTATGGTTCCTTCCTTGTACTACTCTTTTCTCATCAACGATCCAGAATTTCATCCTTCTACTTCATCCGAAAATGCCTGCAGCTGCAATTTTGATGATGCGATTCTTGGCTTCCAGGAGCTCATCAGAAGATAGATATGCAAAATTTCTTTGTGTTATGGATTTCTTACAATTATTGATGAACTAAAGACTATAAGCTATAATCCTTATTTGTTTTGTATATGTTGAGCAGGTGAAGATTTCTTCTGTGTGAATAGTAGAAATCGACTTGAAATTCAAGTAGGGTTGTTATGGAACTATGTAGAGTGATTGATTTCGAACGTAAAGTCCAGACTGTCAGTATGAGCGGACAGATCACTCGGTAGCCAGCGTTGACTGCAGGGCGGCACGCTAGGTCGCCTTGGCTATTGGTGGAGAGTGTGGGAAGGTTCCACGAAAACCTGCCGCTGTGCCACCAGCCATGTACAAAAAAATTCGTGCCTGTCCAATCAAAGGCCGTCGCACACATCCAGTCCTGAAGGGACCTTCACATTACTTACCACTTACTTATTTGAAGGCGCAGATCTTCTGCCTTCACTGCCATTGCCCCAACCGCCCATATGACACTGTGGGCAATTTGTTTTCAGTGTCCCTGTTGATCTGGAAAATGAGTAGTAGTAGTCAACCATATCAACGACAGGGCTCCAGGAGAGTGAAAAGGAGAAAATTAGAAGACAGTTCAGCTCGTCATTACGTTATAAAAGCCATTTGTATTTCAGAGGTTGCACAAATAGATATATAAATAGACATACGTCTCAAGCCAATTAGAACATTCAACCCGTATTGACCATACATAAGGTATGTGACCAGAATTTTTAAGTTGTCTAAGGTTATTGCCTATTTGCTTCTATTATTCAAAACTATGCATGGCACATACATAGGGTATGCACTTAAAATTCTTATTTTAGCAATTATTACTATATGGTGGACTTCGCATTCACGTGACATACATAAAATACGTATCTAAAATTCGTTTCTTAATCACTTATCTCGTGCATCCTAATCATATCTATTCACCTACGATGGTCTTTCACCAAAATTTAAGAACTATCTATCGCCAGGTAATCACATTATTCAAATCAGAGGTAGTGGTGTTGCACCTATAAAATGTGATGTACCTGTCGCTATCTAATCATGATAGTCGTAATTAAAAAAACTTATCTGTTACTTGAAATATAATGGTAAGTTATCAAAAAATATAACTTCTTTGTTGTTATTTAATCATAATTCAAATATAATTGTATTATATCGAAAAATATATGAAATATGTGACTTATTTAAGCATGATCCAAATATAATTGTATTCTATCGAAAAATATATGAAATGTGTGACCTTTTTAAGAATAATTCAAATATTATCACAAAAAATTAATAAGATTTAGGTGTCAACTTACATACATGCAATTTTTGATAGTGGTCCCCGCCGAGACCTCCGTGGTGATCCGCTTTGTCCTAGATTTAAAAAAAACGTTACAATCTCAAACCCTAGGCCACTAAAATCCTAGACTATAATCAACTGAATCCTACACTGATTGCTTGTGACTAAGTAACAAGATTTGCTGGCACATAATCATCGTGGTTCCCTCAGTAACATTGGACTGGATATAAATCGATGCTGACCAGGATTGACACTGGATGCCACTGTAACCGTCATGATGAACCTTTCGGCTAAAGTTTCAGAATTCGTGACTGAATGTAGCTTTACTTAATTATCCAGAATCTGGGGACTGGATGTGTCAAAATATTTGAGACTTGGTGACTGGATGTCGCAAAACATTTTAGAATTGGTGACGGGGTGTCACTGTAATCTTAAAGATGAACAAAATTTTAGAAGTTGTGATTGGATGTCGGTAGTTAAATTAAAATTTGTGACTGGATGTTGTTTTACTTAATTTTCCAGAATCTGGGGACTGGATCTCGCACATTTTCCTTTTAATTGGTGACTGGCCACTGTAATCTTGAAGATGAACAAACTTTTTAGAATTTAATGACTGGATGGCACTGTAATCTGGATGATGGTGGAGATTTTTCGGGATCTCTGAGATTGGCTGGAGTCCCCCGTAAGCTTTTCCGAACTCCTTGATGACTTCTTTTTGAGCTCCGCCTTTGCCAAAACCCTTACTTTTTTATATTCAAAACTGTTCTTCTTCTTCTCTTTTTTTCGGTTGCCCACACTATTTTTCTGCCTAACTCTCTTAACTTTCTTTTGTACCCCATGCATCTATCCAACAAAAAAAAACTCGTCAAAAAACCACAACCTTTCGCTCTTCTTCTTTTTTTTCCTCCTCTCATCAAATTCTTTTTCTATCTGGAAGTGCTGCCCTGTCAATTAGGTGGCGTTCGGTGCGTACAACCTCTCCGTCCATACAGACAGCAGTCTGCGCTTACATTACGCAGCTAGCCTCAGTGTAGCATACTGCTGTATACAATATGCTACGACCATAACAGGGTTTTTGGTTGAATTAATTCCAATTATTTGACTTAAAATTTACTTGATGTGACATTTTACCTTTGACAACTCTGCATTACAGAATTGCGGAATTTTAGATAAATATCTTGACAAAAGTGCTAAAAATCACAGCATGAATTATCAACAATAATCTTCTTCTTGTTCCTCTTTGTCGTTTTCATATCTCGCACAAATGAAAAATTTTCAAGTACTGAAGTTGCGTTTACATAAATTTCTTCAAGTAAATTGAACAAAATGTTGTGATTTACTTGACTCAAGTATGCTTGAAGGCAATGCGCGTTAACATAATATTCTGATTACTTGATCTCTACTTGAAGCATATTTCAAATATTCATGTAAACGTACTGAATATTTAGCTTGTTGGATGGCCATGCATTGGGTGATAGACTGAGCCAGAATGGCCTTCTCCACTAGTATAGAATTTTTTTATTCTACTTGGTCAATGTGCTTGTACCTTGCTGCGTTAAGGGTGCTTGTACCGCTACGCCAAAAGATTGTAGAGAATTCTCCTTTATGTTGTGCTGCTTAATCAAGGTGCTTGTACTTGATTTTAGAAATATGTTACGTTAACGGTGCTTGTACCGCAACGCCAAATTAAAATAGAAAATGCGTAGAACTAAATGAAACTGCTCGGTCTCTGATGTTTACTAAGCATACTCAGCATAATTTGCGTGAGATGCCCATTCGGTGATAATGGAAATGTGAATTTATCTTGTATCATATATATGTAAGTAGGTAGGTATATTTATTTTCTTATATTGAAATTCTAATTAATATATCTACATAATATTATATGATTAATCTATCAAATTTCTACTTGGAGTAAAGGATGCTCTTGAATTAGTTGGGTATATGTTATGTCCTTGGATGTTTATGAGCTCTTGTTTAATTGTACAATGCCCGTGAAGTGTAAGAATTCCGGAGCCCACTAACGTTGCTTGCGTTAAATTTGTTCCACAGACGATTTTTATTGTTGTTTTCTCCTTGACAGCATATAACCATTGATTTGGATTGTAAAACTGTGGCCATTGTTGTCTGCTTTCATAATTTGACAACTTGCTGACTGAGGTTTAGGGTTGATGAATTCTATTTCGCAAGTACTAATATTGGCTCCATTTCGATAAATTGGATGCCTCTGTTTACACATATGATTTGCTTTTTCTGTGGTAACACAAGAGTATAATTCTTGTTCGCATAATATTGGTCTCGATGTAGGTAAATGACCAAGAATTGTGAGGATGGCTTAATTGCTACAAACGTTTTGTTGATTAGTACCGGTATTGGAATGATTCTGAACAATTCAAAATCTTCTGTAGCCAATAAAGGTACTTTCAGTCGAAAGATGACATGATGTGCGACCGTAGGACCTTGTATAGTCAAGAGGTTATAGAGGTTTACAATGTTGTCTTGTGAAACGGGTAGTCGTAGCGATAAAGCTAAATAGATGTGTCTTGATGATGGGTATTGGTAACAACGTCTATTATTGAGTACTTTGAAAATTGGTGTTGATCAGCATTAGCTGTATGGATAATGACAAAAAGAGTTATGATAATTTGCCTTGCTCTAATTCTTCACTGATGTTGTTCATTCGATTCGTTACTTGTGCGACGTGAGCCTCTAGTTCTTGAAAGTTCTTGTCAGTCATCTCTGGATTTTTGTTATGATATTTACTGTCGAATCTATAACAGACGTTTGCTTTCTTAGAAGCTGTAACAAATGATCTTCATTCTGTTCAATGTTTTCAATAGACTAAGACACCTTCTTAGGGTATTCTGAATCTAACACTCCGAACAATGCACTAGCCACATTTTCTACAATGTCAAGAGCGCCTCTCCCATTTCCAACTGCTCCAGATTGAAGTAGCTCATTGTTGTCTGTTAATTCTTCCAAGAGGTGTTAAAATTGACCGATAATTCTCGATCATGGTCCCTTGCCGTTCAGCAGCTTACACATATTTCTCAATCTAGCAGTTCCGTTCCGGAGAGTTTCGTATTCAGCCCAATATGGTCGCAAGTCATAATAGACCACCAACTGCCATTCGTTTGCAATTATATTTGCTGACCCTAGGATTTCAAAATGAATTCCCGGCTGGGAATTGAATGGTGCGATTTCGACGGATGAGCTCTTGGTTACTGGCAGAATCATGCAGGTCAATAATAGTGTCGTGATTGTAGAAATTGGAGAGCATTTTAGTTTTAAGTTGAAGATACTTGAATGGGTCTGCGGAACACATTTGTTGCAGTTCGAACATCTGTCACTCTTATTAGTTCATCTTCTCCCTTATAGATTTTAATGATTCGTCCAAGAGGCCGTTTCATAGCCGGGACGTTCTCTTTTTTGAAGATGACCATTGTTCCGGGCTCAACATTCTGAGATTTCCTTTTCAATTTCTGCCGTTGTTGGAGCTCATTCAGATATTCCTTTGACCAGCGTTTCCAGAACTCATTTTTGGTGTGTGCTAGCAATTTCCATCTTGTAAGCATGTCTATCTTTAAGGACTGCGCCTTTGGATTAACTCGATTGGTAAGAGGCTCGCCAACAAGGAAATGACCAGGTGTTAGAGCAGTCAGATTACTTGGATTCGAGGACATCGGGGTTAAAGGCCTTGTATTTAGAATGGCTTCTATTTCGACTATTACAGTTTCCAATTCTTCATATGTTAGTGATGCAGAACCAACTGATCGAAAAAATGTTTAGCTGACTTTACTGCAGCTTCCCAGAGGCCCCCAAAGTGAGGGACCCGCGGCGGTATGAAGTGAAACTCTATACTCTTTGTAGTACAAGTTTCCATGATTATTTCCTTTGAATTGTTGGAGTAGATGGCGGCGTTCAATTCTGATAACTGGTTGTTAGCCCCGATGCAGTTGGTTGCGCTATCGCAATATAGTTCTTGCAGTGTCCTCTTCTTGCTATAAATCGCTTAATTGCTCCTAAAAAGTCGTAGGCTGATAGATCCGTCACTAACTCAAGATGTATGGCCTCGGTCACAAAGCAACAGAAAACTGCTATGTATGATTTTTGCTGCCGTTTTGCTCTTTTTTTGAAGTGAGTCCAAATGGGGCCACAGAAATCGACTCCTGAATTCATAAAAGGTCGTGCTGGCTGAACTCTAGTTGCTGGTAAATTGCCCATTAGTTGCGTCTTCAACCTTCGTTTTGCTCGTGCACAGCGTACACATCGTTGAACCACGGATCGGCCAATGGTTTTACCCTTTGATGTCCAGAATCTTTGTTTGGTTGTTGGAAGAAGTGTTTGTGGGCCGCAATGCAAGTTCTCCATGTGTAGGTCCGTCATTATAAGTTTCGTGAACGGATGCGAGTATGGAAGGAGGATTGGGTGCTTTGCATAGTAAGATAATGTTGATGCCTGCAACCGTCCGCCGACTCGAATAACTCCTCTTTGTAACCTTAGATGTACTGTTCCACGATGTTTTTATTGAGAATGAATCTGTTTTAGGTAGCCAAGTGAGCCGCAAGGTTTTATGTGATCCTCAGTTCCATCGTTAAAATCAAGCTGTAACTGAATGTCTTCTTTGGAAATATTCTGGATTAAACGGAGATTGCTCGCACACCATTTTCTTAGTTTGAATCCCGCCCTTTGAAGTACTGAGTTTAGTTGCATTTGTGCTTAAACCGCTATAGTTAAACTATCTGATCCAGCCATGACATCATCCACGTAAAAGTTATTTTTTAGAATTTCGGAGGCGAGTGGGTATTTCTCTGATTCCTCTTTTGCTAGCCTCTGCAAGCATTTGATGGCTAAATACGGAGCGGAGGTGATTCCATATGATACTGTGTTGAGCTTGTAACATTTAAGCTTCTGAGCTGGGTCACTCCTCCATAGAACTAACTGATACATTTGGTAGTTATTGTCCATCAATACCTGGCGATACATCTTTTCGATATCGGCGGTAAATACATATCTAGGAAATCGGAAGCGAAGAAGTACAGAGAATGTTTGGTCCAGTGAATATCATTCAATGATATACTTGAGGATGTTTTGGCTGATGCATCGAAAACAACTCTCAATTTTGTGGTGCTGCTCTCAGATTTAACGACGCAATGATGTGGCTGAAAATAGTGTGGCTTATCAATTGTGTCGACATCAATTTCTTGCATATGAACAAGTCGAATGTATTCGGTTATGAAATCGATGTATTGTAGCTTGATATCTTGATGTTTAACGAATTTCCTTTCTAGAGCTGAGAATCGCTGTAGTGCAAGGTCTTTTGACTCGCCCAACTTATTCGGATCACCCTTGAAGGGAAGTTTGACAATAAAACGTCCATCAATATTTCTTGTAGTGATTCTCTCAGTAAGTAAGTAAGCTGTAGTAAGTCTGGTTTCTGATGACTGAAGCTCTTCTAGTTTCCAGAATTTTTCAACTTGCTGGTCGAATCCTTTATCTTCACTACATATACCACACGTTGCATTTGGTTAAGATATATCATTTATCCTTCCAGCTACTATCCATCCAAGTACTAAATTTTGTAGTGTTGGTAGATGGTCTCCAAGCTTTATTTGACCAACGAACAATAGTTGAAAATAGATTTCTCCTCCAATTAGGAAGTCCATGCGTCCAGGACGATCAAAGTGTGGATCAGTTAATTCGATGTTGCTCGGTATTGGCCATGCTGTTGTATTTAAAGTACGAGTTGGCTGGTAGGATTTGATTTCTCGTAAAACGAATGGTTCCAATCTGGTGTTAAAACCATTCACTCTAGACTCTATAGAAATGTTGATTCCTCTCTGAGCTTTCTGTTTCCTTGGCTAATTCCCATTATGTCCATTAGTTCGGGAACTTGTGTTAGTAGTTCCAATTTTTTGGTAAGTCTCTCAGTTATGAAATTTAGCTGAGAGCCTGAGTCCAAAAGAGCTCTACATTCCATGCTTGAGCCTCCACTGTTTACAAGTTTTAATAGTACAGTATCCAAAAGGACGTAGCCTCTTTGAACTTGAGTGCTTCGTGCTGGTAATGCAGAGGAATGATCTGCGTTCGATGATGAGTGTTTCAGGTATTCTTCTGGACGTTTTTGACTCATTGAAGAGATTGAATACTACTGCCCATTTATTGAATTGAATTTGCTCGATTTGATGAGATATTTTCTATATGGAGTAAAGTATTCTGTTTTCTGGCACACTTTAAGCAAGCTCGTGAGATGCACTTTGATACTGAATGCCCAGTTTTAAGGCAGTTGATGCACATGTTGGTTTTCTTGACAAGGTTCAAACGTACGCGAATAGCTTATGATCTTCCTTGCAGCAGGCGCATGTCAACATGGGATTTTGCTACAACTGGCCTTCTATGTTGTTCGTCTGTCCCTTGCGCCTTATTGCCCTCAAGAGATTGGAAGCAAGTCTCTAAGCATCTGAGTAATTCCTTTGTTGATTGTAACTTCTTAGGTTGGGATAGTTTTTGTGGGTACAACCCATGTGTGGCTCTGTCCAGTTTCTTAATCAGAAGATGTAATATAGCGGGTCCCAGCTGCTTGTATTAACACTGAGATTGTCAAGTCCAAATAGGCATTCTTGAGTTGTGTCATGTAGTGTCTTGATACCTGATACACTTTCTGTTGTTAATGTAGGCTGAGATAACATTTTATTCAAAAGTGCAGTTAAAAGAAGCCTAGTATTGCTGTAGTGGTTTTGGAGCATTTTCCATGCTGCCGTGTAATTTTCTTCTGATAAGCTTAAGTGGCGAACTCATTTTTCTGCCTCCCCATAGAGATTCATTTTTAGGTACCACATCTTTTGACAGTCTCCCGTAGGTTGTTCGTGTACTATCTGGGAGAACAAATCGTAGAAATGGCGCCATTTGAGGAATTCCCCATCAAACTGAGGTTGGTATTTATCCAATTCTACAGATAAAATGATTAGAGTGTCTTGAACTTGCTCTTCTAACTGGAAATACTTCTCAATATTGTAGCCCGCCTTGAGAGTTTCTCCGGTTAGCTCCCATATAATGTGATGAAGTGTCTCAATTCGTGATCAATAATGGTTAATGGTCTTGATCTTCACTTCACAGAACTGTTTAGACGATCTCTGCAAACCCCTTTCAATCCCTTTTAAGAGGCGGCGCAGAGACTCTATAACTGGTTCTTGTATTCTGATCAGTTTACTTATTTCATCCTTCGGATTTTTCTGCGATTCTCGTGCTCGAGTATCACCTACCCCGGTGTTAATCGCTGGGTCTGTTTGCCTTGTCGCTCTTATAGGCTGAATTGGTTCTCTGGAGATTTTATCTTGGGTTGTATTTTCTTCTGGTATTGTGTTCACTGTTTCTTCGCCTTCCTATTTTGAGGTGGTTAGGGTTGCAACCTGCTCTTGCATTTGGTTGCGATAGGTATCATATACGTCTTGTATCGAGTTGAACAATTTTCTCGTTGTAGTATTAAAGATGTTTCCTGCTTGCCCCGTCTTTTTTGTAATTATTTATGAATCTCTCAATTTCTGCTCCCGTCAATTTTTGCTGCTTTGCAAGCCTGTCCATCGTTATTGCCTCTGATATGTTTCACAAGCCGTAAAACTGTATCACGTCGGGGTCGCCAAAAAATGTATAGCATTCTTTTATTCTACTTGGTCAAGGTGCTTGTACCTTGATGTATTGGCTGCGTTAACGGTGCTTGTACCGCTACGCTAAAAGATTGTAGAGAATTCTCCTTTATGTTGTGCTGCTTAATCAAGGTGCTTGCTTGTACCTTGATTTTAGAGAAATATGCTACGTTAAAGGTGCTTGTACCGCAACGCCAAATTAAAATAGAAAATGCGTAGAACTATGTAAATGAAACTGCTCGGTCTGATGTTTACTAAGCTAAGTTCTTTTTTTGCAAATAATAAGAATGGGAATTTCACGCAAATTCGAATTCCCATGCATACCTTCTTAACCCATATATGCCCCTTGGGTCGTTACTGACCCAAGTCGTTTCAAATAGATTTTCTGGTTCTGAGAATTACACAAATTAAAATTTCAAAGCCTACTACAATGTTATAAGTGTTCTGAAAAATAATTAGAATAGTGCAGTGCGTATTTTTTTTTCAATAGTGAATAAAGTCTGCAGCAGTGAAGTGATAAAAAATATTTATAAACACATTTCAATAAATGTAAGTATACCGTTATTCTATAAATATATATTTTTTGTTTTTTTTTATAATTTGTTACAAAAGAAGTGAATTAAATGGAAAAATAATAAAAGTATCATATTTATAAACGCGTTTGCATTTTAGAAACAAAATTTTCGCATTGGGTCGATTTCGACCCAATGGGGTAATGTGTTATCAGTCAATTATAGGTTATCTGTGCAATATAAATCGGAGTATATATTTAGTTTGTATTTTATATATAGTTTTGTATTTTATATAGAGTTTGTATTTTATATAACGAACAATAATTTTATTTATTTTTTTAGTGTACCGTTATGGCGCATTCAAAAGATTTGAGTACTTTCGAAATCTTAGAAGAATTGGACAAATATGGTGATAATGATGCTGTTGGTGAAATTGACATTTATATTGAACCACCTAATGAGACAGGAGATATTACTGATTGCGATTCCGGTGATGAAGATTGCAACAATCCTGATCGATTATCCAGTCGTCAATTGACCAGTATAGCCGAGATTGTTATAAATAGAGGAAGAAACGAGGTGTATAATGAGGTTGAAGTTAGTGTATCAAACAAAAATAAAAAATTGCCACTTAGAAAATGGACCAGAGGGCAAATACATTTTCCCACTAAAGAATGGATACATCCAAAACCACGTCACGTTCTAAGCTTAGCTGCAAGTAGCCAGCCTATTGAATTTTTTACCATTTTTATGACAGATAGGATTATTCAACATATTGTTGATTACACAAATAAATATGCTGCTACCAATAACAATCCCACATTTTGTGTAAGCCCACAAGAAATTCGTGTGTTCCTTGCAATATTAATTCTTAGTGGGTACGTTCCTCTACCTAGACGAAGAATGTTTTGGGAAGAAAATCAGGACTGTCATAATATTTTAGTAGCCAACTCTATGCGGCGAAATAGATTTGAAGATATTTTTCGTTATTTACATGTTGTCGATAATTCTTGCTTGGTAGAAGGTGATAAGATGGCAAAGATTCGACCATTTATAGATATGCTCAATGAATCTTTTCTTGATTTTGCTCCCGCAGAAAGGGAGATTAGTATTGATGAATCCATGATTCCTTACTTTGGAAGACATGGATGCAAACAGTTCATTCGTGGAAAGCCAATACGTTTCGGCTTTAAAGCGTGGGTTGCCTCCACAAGGTTAGGTTATTGTATATATGCAGATTTATACCATACCAAGGCCGCAAGGAGAAAAGTGTACAGGAAATGGGGCTAAGCGAAAACGTGGTACTGAATCTTGTTGGTAAAATTCAAAATAAATACCCTGGCATAGAATATTCCTTCTTTACTGACAATTTTTTTACATCACCTCGCCTCATAGATAAAATAACTGAACGAAATTGCAAGTTGACTGGTACAGTTCGAGATAATCGAACAGAAAAGTGTCCTTTACTAGGAAAAAATGAAATGAAAAAGAAAAACAGAGGTGCGTTTGATTCTTGCATCGATCAAAAAAATAATATATGTGCTGTTCGGTGGAATGATAACAGCGTAGTTACCCTGCTATCAAATGAATATGGTACCGAACCAATGGGCACAGCAAAACGTTATTCTGTTGCTGCAAAACGAAAAATTGATATCGAGCAACCAGATATTGTGGCAAAATATAATGAATTTATGGGAGGTGTAGATCAAACAGATTCAAACATATCTAGTTATAGAATTGGCATTAGAGGCAAAAAATGGTATGTGCCAATTATGTTCTGGGGGTTTGATCTGATAGTCAACAATGCTTATCAATTGGCAAGGTCAATGGGCAGTTCTTTCGATAAATTAAAATTTAGAAGAGATATAGCCACGACTCTTTTGTTATCGTATGGACAAACACGGACCAAGCCCGGACCGAGTCAAATTCGGAATATAAATTTGCCCATTTCAGTACGTACACATAATGCTGATCATGCTATTCTTACTGGACAAAAACGAAGGCGCTGTGCTGTTTGCAAAAATAAAACAAACAAGTCGTGTAAGAAATGTGAGATTGCACTACACGATAAATGTTTTGAAAGCTTCCATAAATAAGTTTTTATACTTTTTTTTATTACTTTTTATTATGAATGAATTAACTTTTTGTTATTATTTTTTGTTTGAATTAATTTTTTATTATTATTACTTGAATATAATTTTTTTTATGCATTTTCAAAAATGATGTATTTTTATTTATAATTTAAAAAAAAAATATTGTAGATATTTTTTATGACCAATGGGTCGTTAATGACCCGGTCCCCAAAATCTACTCTAGGGCCAAAAATTGAAAAACCCAAAACAAAATATTTTTTTCTACTTATAAGTAACATATAACTAAAAAATTATTAACATTGGATTAAAAAATAATTGTGGGCATATATGGGTTAATATGACAAACATGTGCATACTCAGCATAATTTGGGTGAGATTCCCATTCGGTGAGAATGGAGATGTGAATTTATCTTTTTTTGTTGTATGATTAATCTATGATGATTTAAAGTCTGAACACCACCAAAGATCTCGAATTACTAGCTTGGTTGGGCTGATTCCCCTCGAGGAAATGTCCGCAGGATTTCGATCGGATCTCGCATGTCTCCATATGGGCTTGACAAGGCTATTGTGTATTTCGGACACCGTGTTTGCTACAAACGGCGGCCAGGTGCTCAGATTCTTTGCAGTCCATACCAGTGCGATCTCAGAATCTCACCAGGTGCATCCTTCCGGTAATTCGATATCCAAAGTTGTGATGGTTGATTTTAACAATTGTGTTAACAGGACAGCACCACAGAGCTCTAGGCGTGGTATTGTAACTTTTAGTTTTAACGGCGCCACTTTGGTTCGTACTGCTAGTAGTATGATATGCACTTTCCCCAGAGAATCTGTTATTCGGGAGTATACTACGCCTGCATATGCTTTTTCGGAGGCGTCGCAGAAGCCGTGTAGCTGAATATGTTGGCCAGATTGGTATTTGATCCATCGCGGAATTCCAATTTGTTGTAGATTTTTTAGATCTGCTTCGAAATGCTTCCAAAGGTATGTTATTTCTGTAGGTGGAATTTGGTCTCAGTCTATCCCAGCCTTCCATAATGATTACATGAGGAGTTTAGCTGTTATTGTTACTGGCGAAAGGTACCCGAGGGGGTCAAATATTGCTGCAATTTTTGATAGTAAGGTTCGTTTGGTTAATTGTGTAACCTCCCCCTCTATTTTCAGTTGGAAGAAGAGTTCATCTTTTTTGGGATTCCAGTGTATTCCCAGTATTTTTATGGCATTTTCTTCACCAATTTCTAGAATTTCCTTTTCAATTATCTCTTCAGGAATGTTTCTTAATAATTCCTCATTGGTTGAGGTCCTTTTCTGAAGATTGAATCCTCCTTTAATTAGAAGCACAATTATTTGACTTTGAAGTTCCTTGGCCTCTGATACAGTATTCGCTCCTGACAGCATATCGTCTACATAAAAATCTGTCATTAGTACTCTTTTTCCGACGGGAAGTTGTTCGCCTTCATCTTGACCAAGCTGCATTAGGACTTTGACTGCGAGATGTGTGGCGGGAGCTATTCCATAAGTAACGGTGTTTAAAACAAATTCTTGAATGAGTTTCTTCAGGATTTTTTTGTCATAATATTCGTTGGTAATTTCGGTCTTCTTTTGCCACCATAATCTGTCAATGTCCGCAGTAAAAACAAAGCGATGCTTCCTCCATCTTAACAAGATTTGGCTTAGATTTTGCTGAAGCTTTTTCCCGGTATGAAGGAGATCATTCAGGCTTGACCCAGAATCTGTCTTGTTGGATCCATTAAACACTACCCGTAGTTTTTTATTTGTACTGTCTACTTTGAATATTGCGTGATGGGGCAAGTAATATAATTTTCCCTCAGTGCCTTTGTAACTTGTTGTGCGGCTCATATGTCCCAAGGTTAAATATTCTGTGAGAAATTTGTTATATTCGGCCATGTCATTTTGCTCAACCTTTTTCCATTTGTAGCAGGCAAGCAACAGCCTTGATTTTTGAAAAAACTAATGTATTTAAATTTTTCCTGTGCCTGACTGGTTGTGGTATTCTCTTTTTCCCAAAATTGTTCCAGTTTCTGCTGGTCTATCTCACTACTTGAAAAAAAACTTGAGATTTTGTTAGTTTCCTGAGAGGTATTGGGAATATTTCGAAGGAGGATCTAGCCCAGTTTTGTATTTTTTGCAGTTGGTTGGCTTTGTATAACACCATCCAAAATTATATTTGCATAAACATCAGCTCCAAGAATCAAGTCAACTGGACCTGGTTTATTGAAGTTGGGGTCTGCTAAGACCATGCTTCCGTACTTGGTTTTATCAAGTTCTGGTATTATTCAATCTGGGAGAAATGAACATAGTTTTTCTAACACCAGTGCATCTATTCAAAGGAGGGAGTTATTCTTGTATGACAGTATATTTTAACGCTCACTTTGCTGGTGGATTTTGCAGTTTTCGAATTGTTGACACCCATAATTGCTGTTCTGATTCGCTCTTAATGTAGTCTTAAATTTTGGACAGATTCTTCAGTGATTAAGGATGCCTGTGATCCAGGATCAATCAGCGCTCTTAGAAGCTCTATTTGGCCAAATCCATTTGATACTCTTACCATTGCAGTTGGGAGCAACATGCTTGGGATTTTGATCGTGTTGTGCAAAGTTGTAATATCCTCATTTTACAAACTGAACTACCTCGTGAGCTCACAAGTTTCCTCTGCGACAGCTGGTTCACCCTTAAATTTGTTCTTGGTAGTATTATCACTGGCATCGTGCTAGAGAGTATGATGTTTTTATTGCAATGGAAGCAGATTTTGCTGGTACACTGTGATCTTTACTGCAGAAGGCGCATATATTTTTTGATGTAGTAGAAGAGCAGAAAGACTTCTTCTTGTTATAATTTATAGTCTCTAACTTCACTTTTTTTGAACTTTTAATACAGTCTAGGATCTGGAAACGTTTTTCAAGGAAGTTAAGTAGCTCTGTTGTGGTTGGCATTTCCCTGGGATTAGAGCGATTCCCTTCAAACAAGCGCAAGCTTTCTGGATCTAATTTCTTCATGGTGATGCAGACAATAATTGGACCCATTATCCTGTCCTACAGTTCAACTTATTCAATGCTTCTAACCACTCTTTTAGGGTGTCATGACGCATTATTATCTCTTCTTGACACATGTGCTTTACCCTTTTTAGGTTCAAAATGGTGTTTATATAGGGGGTATTAATTTTTCTGTTGCTTGAATAAGTTGTAGAGCGGTTTTGTAGTTATTATTACTTATATAGCTGAATGGTGGCTTATAACCTTCCTGGGTTCACCTTCTAGATGGTAGAGAAGGAACTGCATCTTTTCCACTTCGTTTAAGCTGGGATTGCTATGCATGATATTGTTAAACATATCAATAAACGGTTTCCAGGTTTTATGGTCTCCGCTGAACTTTGGAATCTTTATCGGAGGTAGTTTTGCAAGGTTATTGAGTCTGGCAGCTTCCAAATATGGTAGAGAATGAGTAGTATCCCAGAGACTGGTTTGATTGGGGACTTCTTTAACTGTAGCTGAAGTAACGCTTGGTGCAACTGTTGCAAGCGGCAGTGATATGTTTGGAAAATTGGCGTTTTCGTGTAAAGATTTTTGATAAAGTAGGAATGATTTTTATCGAGGGAGATCTTTAATTGATCCTGGTTTTTATTAAATTCTTTCTAATATGCGTTTAGATCATCGTTTTTAGAAGTTAGATATTCCGGAGTTCTTCGTGAGGAGCCGTCTTTTGGTGTATTTATGGATAGTTTCTCAATATTGTCGGCCTGTTGCTTTTGTTGCTCTAGTAAGTCTTCTGGAGTCTTGACTGCTGATCGATGTACTGAATTAAGTGATATCTACAGTAGATGTCTGGCACTGCCTGGAGTATACCAGAAGCACTCAATCTTAATTTGAGCCTTGCTGCTTGAAGTTAGGTGATAGCTCGAGAAGATGTCTAGAACTACTCAAACTTAATTTGAGCCTCGTTACTTGAAGTTAAGCGAGAGATTGGAAAGATGTCTGGAACTGTTTGGAGTATAACACAACCAATAAAACTTAATTTGAGATTTGCTGCTTAACTTCAAGCAAGTGATAGCTGGAAAAGTTTTTAGTGCTATTCTGATGAATGATCAAACTTCTGGATGGCTATAGCTTCCTCAAAGTATTCTTTGAGATGCTATATAGTATGTAGTATACTAATGTTGATTTAGTGGCTTCCTCAAAGTGTTGTTTGAGACGCTATGTAGTAGTATAGTAATGTTGTTTAATGGCCCGAAGGACCATGTGTAGGAGAATTCAATGGTTCTTGAATTCCTACAACGTATGGAGAAGTCGAAAAGTACTGGTAAATTAGTAAACTCGACGCGTTCGATTTTCACTCTAAATTTTATTTGACTAGTACACTTAATTTATATACAAAATATGACGAGTTACTCATTTAGAACAGAAATATTAAAGAATGCATTACAAAAATATATTGGAACACAAAAGTGACATGAAACAAAATACACACAACAAAATATTAAGAAATAGTAACAAGAAAGTAATGCATATGCGCATTACACTAAATTCATCGCCTGTGCTATATGTAGGTTAACACAGAATGCACGCGGAAATATATACAAAGTGCAATTGATTATTACGATTGCGAGGGAAGCTCGAATTGCTGACTTTGTTATTGGCTCATAGGCTTAGAATATATAGCAAACAGGAATGGTTCTTCTTCTTCTTCTACTATTGGTTTTGTTTCAGAACTATGGGCACGACTAGCGAGCTGGAGTTCCTTCACATGGCCTGACCCTATGGGGTATATAGCCAAAAAAGTGTGCCGTGTCCGACTAAATGTTGATTGCCATGTCTGGCCAAGTATTGATTGCCCTGTCCGGCTAAATGTTGTATGTATTATATACGTGGTTGTATTATTTTAAAGTTGATTTGTTATATAGTTATATAGTTGTATTTTGTTTTATAGTTGTTAGCTTGTTTATGTACATGTGGTTTTATTATTATTTATGACTGTATTTATGTTATGTATAGGTCGACGGAACACAAGTAAGTTTCATGAGATTGAAACTACCGTTACCGACGCCACGCTTAATTCACTGTTACAGTTGATAAGATCAACTGGTGAGTAAAATGACGAACACTGCACACTAAAAATGTATCCGAGAGATTGCAAATCTGATGATGCATTGAGGGCATCACCAAGGAGAAAGAATCTCACGGAAAACCCCTAATCTGGTCCAAGCGTCGAAGCGAGCGAATTAGATGAAATGTCCGACCGCGTTGAGGTACAACTGACAGGAATGGTTGAATCGTGTATAATTCGTGTACATGAGCGTAATTTGTCAAGAGCAGGAGACATACATAGGAGTAAGTGAGATGCTGGAAGGAGAATTTGTTAAATCTGCGTGCATGATTGTCAAATGTGATTTTGTTTTGTGAACAGGTTTACTCTATTTAAAATTCTTTTGCGAAATTTAACAAAAGTACGGAAGCAATTCTTTTCAAAAGTAATTATGTTTGAAGTTTATGATGCTCTGCTCAAAACTTTTGCAAATTGACAAGCTGCTTAGAATAGGGATGGCGTGTAAATATATGTAAAAATGGACTACCAATACAACTAAAAATTCATTACGCAAAATTTGGCTTATCACCGTTCCTGTTTGCTATATGTTCTAAGGTATGTTCGCCTGCCGTCTGTCATGTTTTGACATCTGAACTTTTGTATGTCATAACCAAACAGTATGATGATAGGCGTAACCCCCGCCAGATACAAGCCATGAACAAAGTCGAAAGAGAGAGTAGCGCACCGGTCAGCAGGCGACATCCACAGTCTTCTTGCCTTGTCTTACTGAAGGAGTTTTCCATATAAAAGTTGCTTGTATTTTGTTCAAACGCTATAATTTCCGTAAATTTGTTCTACATGCTATATTTTTTTAAAACTGTTAGAAAGAAAACATATTTGGCTGGAATTTGTTTTAACTTCATTTTGCTGTGGGAGCGACAGTTTTGGGCTTTAGGACCTGTTTAAGATGAAATTTTAGTTTTTCCTCCATGACGAGTATACAAAAACCAGTGAAAGTGAGCACTTACTGCATGCTGTACTCGGCACGTTAAGACCTTTTAATGTATCGGTGCCTTCGGCGACTTCATGGCTTGTATTCTATCCCGGGGGTTAAGCCTAGTATCGAGTTCGGGCAAAGTAAAACTTAACGCGGTCTCCAAATTTTTCACATTAAAATCGCTGGTAAAATTTTGACGTATGTAAATTTGGAGAAAACAAAGTGACAAATGTTTAAAAACTTTATCACTGAAAAACTTAAAATTGTTTATAAAGATAGCTAACCGTTTTTGCAAGTTACAATTTAAAATGGACTTGATTAATCTGAAAATTGTTAAGAGAAATTAAATCCATCAATAAATTAACAAAGCAATCTGAAAATTTTCAATTAATATTAAATCCTTCAATAAATTCAAATAATAATTTGAAAATTGTCATAGAAACAGGAAATATCATAATTTTACCAGCATTTTAATGCTCCGCGCATTAAAATGTTCAGTAAGATAAGTGGAGACATACAAAGCGCCATCTATTTTAAAATAGAGAAATATTCACTTTTTACCAGTGAACTCCGTACTGCATTAGTAAAATCATCAGTAAAAATTTTGCTTGCGATTTTACCAACGCTAAAATTTGTATGGAAATGTCACATTTTACTCGAACTCGATACTAGGCTTTACGGGATAGGTCTTCAATGAGTACGTTTAGATCGCAGCTATTTAGGACTAGTTTTACGTAAGTCGAATTACGTAGTACTAATCCTGCTGCTGTTTAGTCCGCTCGTATTAAATCTTTGACAGTTGTCAAAATTGTCAGATCTGCCTGCTATTTCAGGAGAAAAATGAAAAATAATATATTGAGTTTGTTTGTACACCGCACGCACAAGAAAATGGAGCATAGAAGAAAATTTAAAATCAGAATGAGGAAATACTGCTATTTATATTACTAAATACCCAAGATAAAACATGCAAATTCTCAGGCTAATGGCAAAACATTATAAGATAATCTGCAACAATTATTTATTAATTATGTATAAGGGCGTCACTATTTACAAACAGCCTCGCATTACCTTATGTGACGTAATGTCTCCATTTAATACTTATTTTTGTAGGTCAATACCGCATCAGAAACCGAATTAAAGTAGGATTAGTTTTTCGTAATACGGCATGTTTAGACCACTTAATATTAGTACTACGTAATACTAGTCCTAAATGGCACGGTCTAAACGGGCTCACTGGTGCATAAGGCTAAAAGTTCGTTCACATGAACGTCAAATTAGTCGGTTTTGAAGAAGAGAAGATTGATTGCTTAGATCATATAACAAAAAGGAGAGGCTATTGTTGTGAATATTGTAGATGGTTTGCAAAATGGTAGAAAATGAAAACTCCGCATGTAAAATGAATATAGAATACTTATTTATTAGCTCTACAAAAATGGTGTGGCTCGGTTGACAGATCGTATACAAAAGAGAGCGAGTGTCCGTGTTCTTGAGCCAGCTGGTAAAAGATTACAGCGGATTACAAATACTTTACAGTGGTCCTTGCTACCAACTATCGCAAACCAAAGAAAGGTAAAGTCATGATTCCATTGTAACAACTTTCCCCCCTTTTAGCTACTAGCTACTACGTATACTAGGATACATCTTTAGGTTTATATATCTCTATAATTCATTACACATGTGCAAAATATAATCTTAGGTATTAGCTGCTGCTTTAAATATAACATCAGTTCAAAACAAAACATATTCCAAAATTACATCCTTACTCTATATTATACAGACAGGCTATAAATACCTTTCTTTGATTGCAATTACAATTCAATTCTGTAATTCATCTTTTTCGAATTAGCGTATATTCCGAAGCTTCACATCTTTGCGGTGGGTTACGTGTTCGATGGCTTCTTTGTAGGGGTGTGGTTATATTATCTCGGCTACATCGATCGTGAGCAGCAGTATTGTCTCTCTGAGGTGAAGTATTGGAACTTAAGGAATTTAAATTTGGGGGTGGTGGAGATTGCGTGCCCCGGACAATAGGTTCCTCGTATTCTACACTTGGAAAAGTTATGTCTGTGACTCGATCACCGGCTTTTCGTATCTGGTCAATATGTCGGCTCCAAATTCGTCCGTCATCTAGCTTAACATTGTAATATAAACGTCCTTTTCTTTCACAAACATCTAAAAATTGCCATTTTGCCTTTTCCGCGAAATCTCTGACAGCAACTATTTCTCCCTCGCGAAAATTTCTACATGGAATTCCGGAGTTATACCTTGAAATATCAACTTTTGTTTCGGGTTGCATGAGATTGAATTTAGATCGCCAAGGGTAATTAAACAATATTTCTCAAGGAGAGGCTCCCGTAACAGGGTGAGGCGTGATACGATAATGAATTAGTATTTGCTGAAGTTTCAGGGACAATTCTGACTTTTCTCTACTCATACAACGTAATTTATTTTTCAGGGTTTGTACGTATCTTTTTGCTTGGCCATTTGTGGCTGGGTGATAGGGTGCTGTTCTCTTGTGTATTATACCGTTTGATTTTAAGAATATTTGAAAACTTGGGTTAGTAAATTGGGCTCCATTGTCTGTACATAATACTTGGGGTAATCCGAAAGTTGCAAATACACTTCGTAATATTTTTATAGTGTATAGTGTTATCCGTATTAATTTTGCTTAAAATGTGAATTTCTGGCCACTTTGAGAAACTATCAATTAAAAGAAGGAAATAGACCCCCATGAACGGTCCAGCGAAATCGACGTGAAGCCGCTCAAACGGTTTTGTAGGCGGTTCCCAATGATGAGGTTTTACTTTAGCCGGGTTCCCTTTTATTTGACTGCAAGTTAAGCAATTTTGCACTAAGTCACCTATGTCTTTATCTAATTGCGGCCACCAACAAAAACTCCTGGCAAGCGCTTTCATTCTAGTGAGTCCGAAATGTGCTGAATGAAGATCAGCAAGTATCTTATGTCTGAGAGCTTTTGGTATGACAACTCTCATACCCCGCATGATGCAACCACTTTGTAGTGCAAACTCTGTTTGATCTATACCAAACCTATCGAAAGGTATAACTATTTTGCCCATATGCAACCCATTTAGTAGCGATTTTAATTCCGCATCATTATTCGTAGCTTCAGCAATTTTTTTATTTGTAATTGGCATCGTATCAATTTGGTTTAATTCAAAAATATCAAACTCTTCAAGTGTGCATTCGTCCTTTCTAGGGATAGGTAAATGAGAAAGTGCATCCGCGTTGGCGTGCAGCTCTGATTTTCTGTAACCGATTGTATATTGAAACCCCTGAAGAAAAATTGCAAGGTTCTTAGAAGGTGAAAATATTTGTACCAAAGGCTTATGATTTGTAAGTAATGAAAAGGACGCCCATATAAGAATTGATAAAAAAATTTTACAACGTATACAATTCCATACGCTTCTTTGTCAATCTGTGATCACCTTCGTTGTAATTCTGATAAAGCAAACTGGATATATATACTCCGATATATTTGAAGGTCGAGGTGCACGTTGGATTGCTTCGGTTTTACTGCAACTTTTATGTATACCGTTTTTATCGATTTTAAAACCACAATATTCAACATTTTCTTGAAAAAGTTCGGTTTTCTCAGCATTTATGCGCAACCCAAATTCACGTAATTTATTTAATACCAAACGCAACCTTGCTAGGTGTATTTCGTCGTTTTTTCCCGTTATACAAACATCGTCGATAAAAATTCCTACCCCATCAATACCAGATAGTATACTTTCTATCTTATGCTGCCACTTTGCGGGTGCGCAGCTTAAACCGTATAGTGGCCGCGTACATTTATAAAGGCCCTTGTGAGTCGATAATGTTAATTTTGGTTGATCCTCATTCCTAACTTCCCATTGTAAATAAGCCCTACGTAAATCAATTTTAGAGAATTTTTCTCCACCGCTTAATTTATTAAAAAGTTCATTAATAGTAGGAAGAGGGTGTTCATCAACTCGTAAATGTCGGTTTAGTGTCACTTTGAAATCGCCGCATAATCTAATTTTGCCATTGGCCTTAACTATTGGAACAACTGGTGTTGCCCATTCACTGTGATCTACTTTTATTAAGATAGCCTTTTTCTCCAAATCATCAATCTCGCGTTCAATTCTTTCTTGCAAAGCGAAAGGTATTGGCCGCGATCTTATAAATACAGGTGCAGCTCCCGATTTCAGCTCGATTGCTGCTGGTTCACCTTTAATTTTACCTACATCGTCACCGAAAGCTTCAGAAAATTCATTTAGTAACGCGTACAATTCTTTTGGGCAATTTGCTGGCAATTTCGGTTTTTGGTTTGGAAATGTTTGTAAGAAATATTTTTGTACAGAGTAATTGTTTACCTTTTTGTGATGCTGAAATGTATGAACGTCAGTCGCATTTAAGAAAATCTGTGAAAATGGAAGTCCGTTGAAAGCCAGTAACCAGTCTCGACGAAAAAGTGCATGCTTGTTAATATCCACTATATACAGTGGTAACTTTTTTCATCTGAACATTTATCCAAGGGAACAGCAACCTCCACGTACCCTAAAAAATTAAGTATTGTATTACTGTAGGTACTAAGACATATTTTAGAAGGTATTAATTTTGATTTAACATAACCCAATTTCTCTTGAAATTCGCTAGCACTCATAACAGATACTGCTGACCCACTATCTAATTCCACGCGCACAGGTATATTGTTTATCTTTACAGGTACCCACAACTCGTCACAAATTTTTCCGGTTTCTTTTAACGAATTGACGTAAACAGCTTCCCTGCTATCGAACAGAACGATTTGAAAGACTTCTTTTTTTGAGGCATACCTTTTCTAAATGGCCTTTCTTTTTACAAAAGTTGCATATGCTATTGATAAACCTACACGAATTTGCTAAATGAGCGTCACCGCATCGACAGCACTTAATTTTACTTGAAATTTTAACTACATTCAGATTTTTACTAACCTTTTTCTGATTCTTAAATCTAGAATTCACATGATGATTTCTTGAATTACTGTTCCCACTCTGATGATTGCACTCGACTGTATTTATATTCCGCAGTGCTCCATTTAACTGTGTGCAGTTTTGCTGAGTCATCTCCAAGCTAATTGCAATTTCGATCGCCCTTTCCAACGTAAGAGACTTTGTCTCGAGCAGTCGGTCCTTAATAAGCTTATCTCGTATACCACAAACAAGCTGGTTTCTAAGTGCAGTAGTAAGGTATGCACCGAAATTGCAGTAGATGGCCATTTTTCGTAGTGTTGCTAGGTAGTCCCTTATTGATTCTCCTTCTAGCTGTTCTCGATGATGAAATTTATAATATTCCGCAACTTCGAGTGGTTCTGGATTGAAATGTTTCTTCAATACCGCCACCAATTCCTTGAAAGTCTTATCCTCCGGGATTTCCGGTGATATGCCATCGCATAGCAGGTCGAAAGTAGTCGGTCCAACATAAAGGAGTAAGTAATTCTTCTTGGTTTTATATTCCGTAATTTCGCAAATCGTAAATGCACCCTCTAGACGCTGTAGCCATCTTGAGAATTTGCTCTTGGTCTTGTCGAAAAATTCAATCGCGAAATTTTTTGGTACAGCTGTATTTTTGCTAGTCTCAGGCATTTGTCGGCCGTAAAATTTTTCCTTGTAATAAATTCGAAAATTAGTAAAATGAAAACAATTTATGATCACGTAACGATCCAAATTTTGTTGTCCGCACGTGATGCAATGTAGGATAGTAGAAATATCCGGTACCACACAATCAGCCGTAAGTCATTATTCTGCCAACCAAAAGTGATTTCAGAATATCTCAGCCGTCCAGCAATTATTTCACATCAATCAAAATCCCATCCTCGTCGCCAGTTGTTGTGAATATTGTATATGGTTTGCAAAATGGTAGAAAATGAAAACTCCGAATGTAAAATGAATATAGAATACTTATTTATTAGCTCTACAAAAATGGTGTGGCTCGGTTGACAGATCGTATACAAGAGAGAGCGAGTGTCCCTGTTCTTGAGCCAGCTGGTAAAAGATTACAGCGGATTACAAATACTTTACAGTGGTCCTTGCTACCAACTATCGCAAACCAAAGAAAGGTAAAGTCATGATTCCATTGAAACAGGCTATGACGTAGCCCCCAGAATATACAAGCCATGAACAAAGTCGAAAAAAGAGAGCAGAGGGCCGGTCAGCAGACGACATCCACTTATTGCCTTGTCTTACTGCTGGAGTTTTTCATATAAAAGTTGCTTGTATTTTGTTCAAACGCTATAATTTCCATAACTTTGTTCTACATGCTATTTTTGTTTTAAACTATCAGAAAGGAAACATATTTGGCTACAATTTGCTTTAACTTCATTTTACTGTGGGAGCGACAATTTTGGGCTTTAGGACCTGTTTAAGGTGAAATTTTAATTTTTTCTCCATGACGAGTATACAAAAAGCAGTGAGAGTGAGCTCTTACTGCATGCTGTACCCGGCACGTTAAGACCTTTTAATGAGTCGGTTCCTTCGGCGACTTCATGGCTTGTATTATATTCCGGGGGTTACGGCTATGAGGAAGAAAACTTAAGCATTTTTCTGCATGTAGTAGAACCGCATCGATGTATTTGTTTAAGTAATGGAAGTAGTAAACTACGATATTTTCACACCGGGCGAATAATTTAGTGGTTGAAACTTTATTAAGTATTGAAGAAGTTCAATAGAAGAGATCCCATTATCTCACAACATTTTTAAATTAATTTTTAAGTTTACAATTTTATAATATTTTTGTAACTTTTTACATTTTTACGATTTTTTTTTTATTTTCTGATAATATTCTTTGGCGTTGCCTTTGTATACTGTAACTTAAGGCGACAATGACAATTCAATTATAACCAAACAAACCAGCGTTGGAAAATGTTAAATTTTTTTGCCACGGCTGTTTACTTTATTTAAAACACTATAATTTATTATTAAAAGAATTAAGCTTGCCTGCAAAATGATTTCCTAAGAGAATATCACCGGTTGTTCCTGCAGCACAGCACAGCGCAATTCATCGCGATAATTCAAGTCTCCGGAGTCTCGATTATATAAAATCCCGTTCACAAAATAATATTTCACTATTGTACCACACTACTATTACGTAAAAATCAAATTTAATTAGTTATTTACTACAAAATCGCTAAATCAAACCCGAACTTCTTGTAATAAAATCTGAAATGTCAGAAATAAATTAGAATTGTCGAACTGACGAATAACAAGGCGATACCCCTCTTGTCATTGCCCCTCCGTGTCTGAAGAAAAAATGCTTATCACACGTACACTAATTTTACACAGCATAGCTTATCCTTTTCGTTATATAATCTAAGGTTGATTGATTGATCGATTGAAATGATTGAGACAGGGTGTTTTGTTGCAATCCCGACTGTAGAGGCAGGTTCCTCTGAGGCTGCTCCAAGACGAGCAAGTTCGCCCGCCCTTTCTTTCCCACTGATGTTGCTGTGCCGCGGCACCCACTGCACTATCAACCTGTTATTCCGAGAAAGGGAATTCAGAGTGGTTTTGCACTCCATTAATAATTTTGAGGTTATAAAGGGTTTAGACGAAGTTTGACAGCTGCTTGGCTGGCTGAGCAGATGGCTATCCCCTTATTCTCAGTGTCTGAGTTAAGGAGGTGCCTTCCCGCTTCAAGAATGGCCTTGACTTCTGCCTGGAAAACCGTGGCATGGTTTTCAAGGCGCATGGAGAACTCAATATCAGGCTCCTCACAGGAAACTTCCGCTCCGGTGCCTTCATCACATTTAGAACCATCGCTATCTCTGCCGATGCCAGGTGTGATAGACTGCACGAACTCATAAATGGATTCATGTGGAACTCTTTTTCCCCCCATGAAGCCAGCCAAGGTTAAGATGCAGCCTTATCGCTGTAGTTGACGCCCTCTGCTTGATATGTATTCGCACCGGATGTATATTGAGGATAACCTCCAGAGCCCGGGTGCTAGTTGACTTAAAAGCGGCGCTTGCGCTGAGAAGGCACTGCCTTTGAATCTTCTCCAGTATCTTGCGATGGTTGGCGAAGTCCATTGCTTTCCACCACACTGCTGAACCGTAGGTTAACATGGGTCTAGTAACGCTAGTGTATATCCATAGGATCATCCGCGGTTTGAGTCCCCACTGCTTCGCTACCGCTCTACGGCACAATGCAAACACTCTAAGAGCTCTGTCTTCGAGATGTGGTTTCCAGTTTAACTTTTTATCTAGAATAGTACCTAGGTATTTCACCCTGTCTTTAACTCCAAGCGTGTGGAGCCAATCAGGGGCAGGTTTAAACTGGGGATATTCCTTTTCATGGTAAATAGGCATAAGCATTGATTTTATACATATAGATATGCCACCAAATCTGTTACATCTTCTCGACAGATGCCCTTACTTGTACCAAATTAGAAAACAGAGGCGAAATTTTCACCGAATGACTGAAATCTTGTTTACAGATGGCGACATCTATTAGAAAAAATTGTAAAATATGAGGATATTAAGATTGATTTTATACATATAGATATGCCACCAAATCTGTTACATCTTCTCGACAGATGCCCTTACTTGTACCAAATTAGAAAACAGAGGCGAAATTTTCACCGAATGACTGAAATCTTGTTTACAGATGGCGACATCTATTAGAAAAAATTGTAAAATATGAGGATATTAAGATATCTTCGATAACAAATGTTTTTTCTTCTTCCCTATCTGACAATGCCTAGGAATGTGGAAAAAATGTAATAAAGGAATTCAAAGGAATTTCAGATTTTTTCTCAATAAATTTGCTTGTTATGGGATATATATATAGAAAAGTACTTCGTAAGAGATTTTTTTGTTGAATTTTGTATTCCTTCTGTTCTACAAGAAATTATTATTTAAATTAATGCATATGTAATTTAATACATATTTTATTTAACACATTATTTCAGAAACTTCTCTATATTATAGGTACCTTAGATAAACAAATAAATTATTTTCAAATTAAGAATGGTTTATTGTAATTTCAAAATCGCGTCAATTTTGCAATGCTTCCTTTCAGCCAGCGCATCAACACCTTCGTTTCGCAGCAGCCAGTTGCAGATCATTAAAAATTCTTACATTACGAGTGCTAGCAGCGTCACCATCTCAATAGGTATGCGGCGGCCCATCTGTGGTGCGAGGGGTTGCGTTTACCTGTGCCCATTCCGTTCCACAGGTAAACAATGCAGTTTTAAAAAGTCGAATTTCACTGACTGGTATGCCAATTCCATCAACCAATTAAATCTGACCTTTTTGTTGTCTCCAGTTGTTGCCAGTATATTTCTTAGAAAAACAAAAGAACGTTCTATCTATGCTCAGCACCCGAATCAATCCAACTTTATTACATCGGTCTCGGCAATCAATAATGCATAAGAGCTCTGAAGAAAAATTTCCAGTAATTTATAAGAAACAAAAATGTTTGTTACGCTCATAAGTATTGCTTTCTGTATACCGCGATCCGAATCAAAAATTCTAAGAAAGCTAAACAAATTGCTTGGCAGAAAATATTTCAAATTATTAACGAAAAATCAATGCACCAGTCAACAACCAGATGTGAAAAGGCAGATCGCTGAAATTCTATCGAAAATCCAACCGAAAAATTTCTGGGAAGCCCGCAGTGCCTAGATAAGAGTTTTGTCTGTTCTCCAACTTTCTGGTGCGAAGGCGAGGTATGAAATTCTTTTCACTTAAATCACGTATTATACTCATTCGCCAAATCCTTCAAATCATCTTGATACTAATCAAGATATACCTTTAAATTTCTTTATTGCAGATTTTTTCCACATTTCTACACATCATTAGATAAAGAAAGACGGAAAAAACACAATTAGAGTAGATTCTTTCCTATCCTTATATTCGCCAAGTTTTACTAAGAGATGGCGGACCTTTTGGTGAGCAGATGATAAAGTACTACAGTGGCGACTCAGTGAGAGGATGTAACAACATCTTGCGCTCGACGGTGGCATATCTATATGTATAAAATCACTGGCATCAGTCAGTTTTCAGTGGATTTATGCTCAGCCCGAAATCCGGGACCCAGTGCATGACTAGTCGGATCGCGCCTTGCACCAATCCACAGAGTACATGTGAACCTTTTTAACTCTGCTTGCCCCGCCTAGATCAACAAAGACAGTTCTATTATACAACATGTGTGTAATCCAAGTTTTTAGAGATCGGTTCACTCCATGTTTTATTAGTATTTCCGTGAACCTATGCAGAAGAACATTATAAAAGGTGCCTTCTACATCGATGAAGACAGCCAGCGTAGATTGTTTAAAGAGCAAGCCTTTTTCAATTGAGTGAATAACCTCATGGAGACCCGTCTCAACGGACCTTCCCTTTAAGTACGCATGTTGGTGCTGTGATAGTCTGCTTCTGGGAATGGAGCGTCTCAGCTCCCACTCACAAATTCGTTCTAAGGTTTTAAGTAAAAAAGAATTCAGGCTTATAGGCCTATACGCTTTGACAGTTGAGTAGTCTAGCCGACCTGCCTTCGGTATAAACACAACACGGACTTCTTCCCACAACTTCGGTGTATAGTGCAATGAAGCGCCACTCATTACGCGGCATTCATTACTTCCCCATATCAATCAAGCGCTCTCATGAACGAACGAAATCGCGAATCGCCCCCAACGCTCGGGGTCGGACAGCTATAACTGCCTCTGCTTATCAGCAAGCAGCCACCCCTCATCAAAGCACCAAAGTGCCAACGGTGGAAAATAGCGGGCTGCATCCCAGCCCAAAATATAGAGGTCCACACGAAGAAGGAAGGAAGCGAGAAACGAAAACCCTATCAACGATCCAGGGCTGAAAGGGACAGCGAAAACGGCAAAAGCCCCCCTTTCAGCTTTATCCAGGGGATTTTAAGAAGGCCAAGGGCCCCCCCCCGGAAGCACTGAAGAAATCCTCCACCACGAGAAGGAAGAAGTCCAGACGAAGACTATCTATCTGCGATCCTGAATTGAGAGGGACTTCGAAGACGGCAAAAGCCCCCCTCTCAATTTGAACCAAGGGGATTAAGACGGCAGAAGCCCCCCTAGCTGCAAAGTATCACACGGTGGTAAATGAGCAAGGAAAGATCCCACCAGCCAACGTCAAAAGACAACGAATCAACTCCACAACAAACTTCCTCGACGGGCGACGCGCAGGAAATTCCGCCCCGGTGTGAAGGAAGCAACGCGGGAGCAACATCCACAGCAGATGGTGCCAGTCAAACACCCCCAACAAATTCAACAGCACCAGTAGTCACATTAAGGAGCGGGACAATCCTGACAGGTCCCCAGCAAGTAAGATCTAATAATTTAAATTTAGAGCAATATTTAAAATATTTAGAAGGGAAAGTGCGAGACTCCTCCAATCTTTCTACTATACAGTGCGATTCGATTGATAATCAGCTCACGAAGTCCCGCGAAGGAAGGCTAGAGCAGATAGCAAAATTTAAAGAAAGCACTGAAAAATTCAAAGAAAGCTTGAAGGAGTTTGGGGAACTCTCGCACTCTCTCGATATATTGAATAAAGAAAATAGTATTATGCTAAGTGAAAGCGCCATTAACGACAGTGTCAGTGATTCCACCGCGAGTGAGGTCCTTTTGAATTGGCTGGGCGACTCCCTTCTGGAGACCAGTCTAGAAGATACAAGCTTCCACATAGCGCCAAGTGCAAGAGATAAAATTCCTAATTTCGACATGGCAGATTACGCGAAAATCGCCAAGTTAACTGCTCAGCTGGTCCCCCTATTCTCGGGAGAACAGCACCCAATGTTGAGCCTTGAGCTCCAAACCTTCCTAGGATGCTGCAGGCAGGTCATACAGTGCATTACAGTGGAGGAATTAACAGCTTTTCTACAAATTTTCCCCACAAGACTTCGAGGCGAAGCTTACCAGCTTTTTGCCTCAAATATGCCGGCTACTTTCAAGGAAGTAGAAGAAAGGTTGAATCGCACGTACCTGCCCAGAGAAACTTACCAAGAACTGGTAAATAAGCTAATCACAACTAGGCAATATCCAGTAGAAAATCTCACAGCCTTCACGGCACGAGTAAAACAAATGCTGGCACTCTGTAATGAAGCAGCAGAGTCCAAATATGGCGCTACAGCAGCCTCCGCTGTGAAAACACAGCTAGAAGACTTCGCTAAAAACGCACTTAAAACTAGTGTTAATAACCCATATATGTGTCAATACCTTCTGACATTAACAGAAGGCACAGTGGACGAATTAGTACAAAAGGCGCTTGACATGGAGCGTCTCCAGCAAAGTGCTCTATTTCTGCAACCTCCAGGGCACTTTCAATTCATACAGTGCAGAACACAATACCACAGTCAATAAATGCACCTGTGATAAGTAATCCACAAGGGATTCCAAATAATTCGCCTGCAAATCACACCATATATAATCCAGGAATAATACCATTCGTACAGGATACCTGGCAAAACAGTGTGCCCACAAATGCAAGCACCAGTACATTTCCATCACAGTTCACACAGGCAAATATAAAACAGGAGCCAAAATCACCAAATAGAAATTTTAATGTAAACAATAAAAATAATTATTTAAATAAAATTACTTGTAGTTTTTGTAATTTAAGAGGCTATACATACGCAGATTGCCTCAAACGTAAAAATACTCAGTACTGTGTGAACTGCAAAATATACAACCACGATATACGTGACTGCAGGAGGAACAACAACAATAATCTAAGATCAAACAACAAGGGTGGACCATCGAATCAACGCCCTAGAGAGCCGCAGAATCCCAATAACAATTCCAGAGTATATAACGTAAGAAATAAATGTGAATTTTGTGGTCGCACTGGACATGAAGTAAATGCATGTAATCAAAAGCGAAAATGGGAAGCCCGGAGTCAGGGAAACGACGTTCGGTCGACCCAAAACTCCCCGGCTCGACTATAAATATCCCAACTAATAAAATAGGGTCCCCTCAGCAGCCCGATTCCAGTCTCGCTACAGTGAAACTTCCTTTAGACATAGGCCTGAACGGCCAAATTAAACTAGTAGTAGACACAGGCGCTGAGGTAAGTATAATTAAGAAAAGGTCACTAAAAGACCTCAAAGTTATTAACCACAATGAGGCATGTACACTTCAGACCCCATTTGGTACCGAAAAGACACTGGGAAATTGCAAGGGAAACTTCGTTTTCAAAAACAAAATCCCCTGCAAGTTTCAAGCCTGGCCTTTCCGACGATGGACTTCTAGGAAATGATTTCCTAACCACCAACTGTAACGTTGAGGGTCCAAACAAAGCACTAAGGTTTCCTCGCACGGAAACTAACCCAGATGAATTTACCTTGCCATTAGAGTTTGAAACGGACAAGCTACATTCAAACAAAGCAGTCGAAGTAAGTACACCAGCAAAAGAGGTAGAGCCTAAACAGGTTGAACTATCCACTTGTAGTGTCTTCAAGGCTCCTCCAACAGGAGAAGCTGGCTGCCAAGCTCCAAAAGAGCTCAAGGAATGTGATATAAGCTGTCTGGACAAACAAGAGACTGACGAAATCAGGCAGCAATTGGTTACCTTGAAGGAACCAATATACATACCTGCGCGGTCACAAATTGTTGCTCCAGTCCCGTTACAAACGTTATCCCAAGAGATATGCGATGGAGTCTTCCTTGCAAACGGTTTGCTATCATCTGAAGAAGACTTAGTGCTGGTTAGTATTCTCAACGCTAACAGTCACCAAGTAGTCATACACAGCTTAAAGTTACAGCTGTATCCAGTAAACGACTACACAATAGTTCGATTAACAGGTGCAAAAGACCACAAAATCATGCACATTCCAATAATAAACACACAACAAGAGACGAATTCCCAAAAAGACGGATACGAGTGTCTAAAGCCTGCCAAAAAGGTGCATATAGCTCTACCGTCCAAAATTCCTGGGCACAAATCCCTTTTAAATAAACAAAGATCATATATGAACGGTAGCGAGTCGCCAAAGCCTATACTAAAGGTGCATATTACTCCACCGTCTTCTAGCATAAAACATCCTACATGGTCAAAAAATACTAGCATCGGTGCGCATGAGTATCCCACACAACCTAAGGCAAAGACCGCACAGGTGTATCAAACTCAGCCGTCGGCAAAGCAGGAAGCAAGTACCCTGTTACATGCTAAATACAACAAAAAAAAGCCTCATAAGGAATTAATTAAATTCAATCCAATTTCAGGACACAAATTTACAAGGAATAGGAAGTCAAACCAAGGTGCAGCCGACAAAACGGCGATATTACAAGAAGAGTATAACGATATCTTCTTCCTCAAAGGTGACAAACTCACCTATACAAATGCGATAACACATAATATTCCATTGGTGCAAGATCAAGCACCAATCAATCAAAAAATGTACCGCTTACCTGAAACACAGCGGAAAGTAATTAACGAGCAACTAAAAGAAATGCTAGACAGCGGGATAGTCCAGTCTAGTAAAAGCCCTTGGAATTCACCTCTACTAGTTGTCCCCAAGAAAGCGGGACCCGACGGTGAAAAAAGGTGGCGCGTCGTTGTCGACTTTCGTAAATTAAACGAAAAGACAATTGGAGACGCATTCCCGCTACCCCGAATCGAGGACATTCTCGACCAACTAGGTCACGCAAGGTATTTCACCACACTCGATTTGGCCAACGGCTACCACCAAGTTCTTGTCGACAAGAAAGATCGACACAAGACAGCTTTCAGCACAAGTTACGGGCACTACGAGTTCAAGCGTATGCCATTCGGGCTCAAAGGGGCCCCCGCCACATTCCAACGCCTGATGAATTTCGTCTTGACAGGCCTACAAGGCTTTGAATGTTTTGTCTACCTAGATGACATTGTTATCTATGGTAAAAATCTAAATGATCAAAAAGTTGAGAAAAGTCTTCAATAAGTTGAGAGAGAACAACTTAAAACTGTAGCCAGAAAAGTGACAGTTTCTACGAAGAGAAGTTGTTTACCTAGGACATAAATGTTCTAGTGAAGGTGTACTACCAGACCCAAGAAAGACGGCCTGCGTCCAAACATTTCCTGTTCCTAGAACAGTAAGGCAAGTCCAATCCTTTTTAGGGCTTGCCAACTATTACAGAAAATTTATCCCAGATTTCTCCAAGATTGTACGTCCAATTACGAATTTACTCCGAAAGGATGTAAAATTCGCGTGGACTGAAAAATGCCAAGAAGCATTTCAAAGCATAAAAAATGCTTTAATTTCCCCACCTCTCTTAATTTATCCCGATTTTTCAAAATCCTTCAATTTAACTACGGACGCAAGTAATGAGGCCTTAGGTGCTGTTCTTTCTCAAGGAGAAGTCGGAAAGGACCAGCCCATTGCCTACGCAAGCCGCACTTTAAATAAAGCCGAACGTAATTACTCCACCATAGAGAAGGAGTTGTTGGCTATAGTCTGGGCAACAAAGAATTTCCGATGCTACCTTCAAGGCAGGAAATTCACGGTCTACACAGACCATAAACCTCTCAAAGGTGTCTTCAATGTGAAAGACCCAACTTCCCGTTTGGTGAGATTTCGACACAAATTATCCGAATTCGACCATAATTCCAATATACATACGTACCTACATATTTCAGAAAACATACATACGCCCATGCATATCTTTTCGTACGTGCACACATATTCCAAAAGCATATGTATGTATATACATACCTATTGTCATACGAGTCTTCCCTGCAAATTATCTACAAAAAATTATGTAACACTTTCTTCTTCAAAGCCATTAACTATTTCTCTCTGAAGAATACTCGAATTACAAAACATTAAAACATTTTCTTTTTCAAGTAACAATGACTTGACCTTTTCAATTCATATCGATTGACAATAATTCCATCAGAATTATTATCAACTCAACATTTTTCCATTTTTAATACAATAGCGGCAACGCGCTGCATTGTTTACACGAAACAAACCCCTCAGCACGAGACCAATTCTAGCCATGTAGCGACACTGGACTGTCTCTGACCTACCATACAACCAGTGCGCGCTTGCTTTAATTGTTTTATCACATGTTGGGAAATACGCGCAATGATGTGTTTGACCCACAAATTGTGTTCTGTTGTTCTTCGTTTTTTTGTTGTCACTCGCTTGCTCATATGTATATAGAAAATACTTTGAGCAATGTGTATGATGAAAAAACAATACTATGTGTAATATGCATGATGTTTTGACCCCTTTAATGGCGCTACATGAAGTTCCTGCTCATGTATATAATATTAGCCAATAGCCGGCTTTTAAAATTCTTATATGCAAGGGAATCGCTTAAAAATATTGCTTAGCCCAGGGTTGCTAGACTGCAACAAATGGATTCTCGTACCAACTTTACAAATATCTCGTACGTCATGAAAAATTCTCGTACACTAGGCTTATCGCGAAATTATTAAGAAATGGCAGCTTAATTAAAACTGAGGATTATTTAGTAGCATTTCATTTTTTTTATGACAAAAATAATGGGTATCTTTAAAAAAGTTTTATTTGATAAATTTTTAAACCGATTTTTGTATTAAAATTGTGTATAATCTTGTTCTTAAAATAAAAGACATCTAGATTAGGCTAGGATTATCTGGGTCCGAGTTAATAGTTTGGTCGAAATTTTCATCATTAGGTCGTACTGCAGTAGTAGGTTAATCTATTAAATGACGCCGACGTTGTGCGACTTATCATTTGGGTGGTAGGTTTCTTTTGACTGTGTTTTAACATATTGAGTTGAAAGGAGGGATCCTATCACGGTCTTTCATGTGAGCTTGTTAATTGTCTTAATTATGTTCTTGTTAGGTTGTTCTTGCTAAAAATCCTCTCGGTATCGCCATTGGAATGTGCGAGATTTAAAATGGATAGCGTAAATTGAGTTAGAACTATATATTTGTGGTCTTCATCAGCAGTACGGAGTCGGGAAGATTGTACATAAATATATCAACTTCCTTTTCTTTGGTGATGTGTGGATGACTTTGGTCCAAGAAAAGAAGTCGACACTCGTCCATCAAGAACCCATTTTGCAACATTTCGCTTCGTTTTCAAATGAACAAAATTATACTCCGTTTAGTGAAATTGCAGTAAAAGCGCCACCTACCGTCATTAAGATGAGCTTAATTTATTGGAAAGTGAAAAGTTTTAGCAATAAAGATAGCAGTGGCAGCAGCTTACTTCTCTTTTTGATCTCTTTGATCTCTTTGAACAACAAAAATTGTCTTCTACTCAAAATGCTTTGGAACTACAGTAAATACTAGCAATTTTTCTTGATAGCATTTAATTAAATTATTCTGCCATGATCTTCACTCACAATAATTTTCGTCCATAGTCTGTCACCTCTTCATTTCCGTTAAATTACTGATTTTCAAGTTTAGTCATTATGGGTGCAGTCTATCTAGGGTATTAGGGTCTGGCGGCTTTTCCATAGGACGCAGGCTACATGAAACCATGGATAATGGAGTATCATTTCGGTATCTTGAGATCAGCCCTTGAGCCTAAAACTATCGCTCCCACAGAAAAATAATATTATAGCAAATTACAGCCCAATATGTTTCTTTCTAATGGTGTTTAGAAAAAGTTACATGTAGGGCAAATTTATGGTAGTTATGGTGTTTGAACTAAATCCAAGTTATTTTTATATGAAAAACTCCTGCAATAACACAAGGCACAAAGTGTGTAATGTCGGCCGCTATGCTCTTTTCAAATCTCTTTAAAAAAAATAAGCAGAACCGTAACCACCGGAATATACAAGCCATTCTGTATTCCACGGGTTACGGTTCTGCTTACTTTTCTTAAATTATCTTTTACTCGACTTTTGTTAGTAGTATTTTCACAGTGTGAAAATTGTGGTTGGAAAAGATTTGACGCCCAAGTTTTCGTACTTTCGCGAACGAGAATACATTTTGTCTCGTACATCGTACCAGAGCAGAAATTCGCGTACATGTACGAGAATTATCGTATTATCGGATGCACCCGGAGCACTACCCAGGGAATCCAGGAATTGAAGGAACAAATCAGCAAGTTTACCTCTCCAGCAGGACCAGACGACGACACCATGGACTTCAGCTACTTCGTAGAGCTCAAGGAAAAGCTCACAAATTTAAAGTAATGTAGAATTTTCGTTAACTATATTTGCATATTATAAAATGTATTTATTCTATACAAAATTAAGCTCACAAAATTTAAAGTAATTGCATATTGTAAAATATATTTGTTCTGTATTACCAGCAAATTAGTACAAAATTAATCTTTCGAAATTTGAAAAATTTAATTTAATACATTACATATCAATACACATTCTTCGTGGTATATCAGTTTGTTCTTGTGCGAAAAAAATTAATTGCTCGTGTAGTCTAGTAGACAGCGAAATTTTCTTTTGTAGTGAAAAGTTTTTTTGGTGTGGCAAGAAAAACCTCTTTCCCTTCGTTTTGTCTTACCATATAGCTGATTTGGCAATCCTTTTGTGATGATTTTTTATACGCTGATTTAAAATTCTTGTGATCGTTTTCGTATAAAGATTTGTATTGCTGGAACGTGATTATCTTTTCTCAATATCTCCGTTGCCTTCACTGTTAGTATCTGTTTTTTTTTTTGGATACCGTTTCTTAAATTTTTGTGGCAAAATCTCTTCTTCCCTTAATTGAATTTTTTTTCTAAAAAGTGCGTATTATTATCAGTGCACGTAATAAATTTCTTTGCGTGAATCGATCTTTCGTTAAATAATTATTCAGTTGTGTTTTCTTTTTATAAACAAAGAAAACTATCTTGTTTATTGTGGTGAGTGAAACACAAGAAAGCAAAATAGTAAACACCAGGAATAATCGGTATAGCCTTGTCATAATGGCTCCAACAACGTCACCTCCGCCAGAAGCAGAGTGCGTTTTTAAAATTAGCTTGGCAGACGCACGCAGCCTAATTCCTGAATTTGACGGGAATTCTGCAGATTTGCATAAATTTTTAACAAGCTGCGATGCCCTATTTTCAACTGCAAAGACCCCTGCAGATCTGAGCTTGTACCTCAATCTCCTCAGAGGCAGATTGATTGGGACAGCTTATGATTCATTGAAGTATGAAAGCTTCGATACATGGGAAACAGCCAAGGAATTAATAAAGTCCCAATTCCAGGAAGAAAAGTCACGCATCACTGCCCAAAATGAGCTGATGCGACTTAGACAAGGTTTCAAAGAAGAATCTAAAGATTACACGCAGAGAGTAACTAAGGCATAATCAGAGCTGAACGAAGCTACTCATAACGAGATATCTGATACCCAGGCGCGCGCTTTATTAATCAAAGAAAATGAGAAGGGAGCTATTCTTATTTTCGAAGACGGATTACGCGACGAACAGCTAAAAATTATAGCTAAAACAAAGAATGAAGATAGCTTACGAAAATTAATTGCATACGTGACTGTTCATGCAACTCGCATTACAAAATTTGTCTCCCCAGTCACAAAATTTCCAAAAAAAATTTCAGAAACGAAATCCTTCTAATTTTTCTACAAATATTCCTTCCTGTGACATTTGTAATAAGAAAGGTTACACTAGTGCAACGTGTTTTAGGAATAGAGCTATTCCTTCCTTCACTCCTCAAACCCAAATTAAGAAGGAAGTAAATCAGGTCTTTTGTGCTTATTGCCAGAGACCTAATCACCATATAAGTGAATGTACTGCAGTACAAAGTACCGCCAGTAAATCTCCACGTAACCATCTACAGCCTGATTATGTACGGCAAGTACGATGGGCCTCTGTTGTAACGTCATCGGAAAACGATATTGTGCGGGGGGAAGCTCACACCAACCTCCCCCGCCAAATCACAACAGAAGCCGTGATTCACTCTAAAACAATTTAAACAGACCCAGGTCTTTAAGTATTCGTATACCCATCAATATAACCAATAACTCCATTACAGTGAATCTACCTATATCGATATCCAATAGGAAATACTCAACTTTCTTGGTTGATACAGGTGCCGAGATAAGTTTGCTAAAGTATATTTCCACTACCGAAAACTGCCTGGTACATGAAAATCAAAGGTGTGCCATCACTACCCTAACCGGTGATTTCATTGCCTCTGTGGACATAATATACGGTAGAGTAGGAATCGGTTTAGCAGAAGGTCAAGTTCAAATTGACCACCCATTTCAAATAATAGAGCAAAATACAAATTTGAGTTATGATGGACTCTTGGGAAATGATTTTCTCAGGCTATACGAATGTTGTATAAATTATAGAGAGAAATACGTAGAAATTAATCTAGACGACATTAGCGATAAAGACATAGACATTAGTGAAAATACTACGATTTGAGAAGGGATACGCAAATATAATAACAAATAAAAAAGAATCGTAATTAACGATGTTTGAATTCGGGTAAAATTGTTTTACCTTACCGTTAACGACGTAGGCCTTTGGTTCTTGTACCAAGACCTCTGATGGGGGAGCACAAGCGCATAAACTTGTACACCAAGAAAATATTTGTCCGAAAAATGGATAAGCTGAAAGTATTTGGGATAGGAGCAAAAATAACAACCGTTCGCTTTGCGTTTTTAAACAAAACTAAATTTTATTCCGAACTAATTAACTTACATGAGTACCTCAACTTACATAAATAAAACTCAAGTGAAGACGTGCACTTCACCGTGTGAACAACTTACTCAGCACTTAGTCTTATCAGCATGAATATGCCGGCATGAAGCTCTCGCAAGAAAAGATAATTCAAGCCGTGGACACGATACTCAAGTTACCACGGAATGTGAAAAACAAAAATGCAATGAACGAAATGCTGATGATGCGACAAATGCAAGCTGATAAGCTAATGTGAGATGTTTTGAATTATTATTACGCGGCTGGATCTTAACATTCTCCCCGCAACTCCTGGTTCAACCTACCCTTCATTCGATGTTGACTACGAAATCTTCACGGCGCTGCTGTTGTCTCGGTAAGGGCTTCGGTTTGCCGCGAAGGCATTTTTGCAAGTCTTCTCGATGCTTTTAGAGTAGTCCCAGTAGGATAGTTATGACCAAAAGAACTCCTGTGTATCCGATTGCCAGACCATGGGTGGTACGTGTATGAATGTCATTGGGTAGGTCAAACTTCTGCTTCTTGATGATCTGTTGCAATTCTTCAAGCTCCTTCAATTCCGGATGGTAATGGCCCTTTTCTTGCAGGATTGCGGACAGGTGTTCAGGTGTAGTGATGTTGATGAGCTCACTTAATTTTGTGTAGGATCTCCGTGACTCACTTGAATAGATGTAATGGCCTTGAAGCGTTAGCAGCTCGTGCTTTATTGAGCAATCGGGCTGTAGTTTCAAAAGTCCTGAGCCATTTATCGATGTCGTTATTGTGATGTTACTACAGGCAACATTTATTGAGGTTGTTCCCTTTAATGCATAGATCCACTGGTTCTAATGAGTTAGTTGTAACCATATGGAATCTTCCTCTATTTTCAATACATTACATAACTGTGTATATGGAATTCCATTCAAAAGATCGGATTCACAAGAACACACGTTGGCTCTTCTGCGATAAACGGGGTGAAGCTGCTTGCATAGATGTACCCTTTCTTCTACTGATTTGCACCCCGCCAATTCTTGATCGGTCAACGGATAATGTTGATCTCTGTGGGACGTAATGGCCAAGTTCGATGCACATGATCATATTGAGATGAATGTCTCATTTACAAAGACCGGAATTGGCCATGTCTTGAATAAATCGAACTTCTCCAAGTTAATTAGCGGTATCATGAGCTTGAATATGACATAATCCTTGACGGCTCGGCCTTCGACACTTATTAGTTTGTACAGCGGTAAGATGCTCCCTTGACTTGTTGGCAGGCTTAAGGATGTTGGTAAGTGGTTTTGGATGAGTCGTACTTGCTCTCTCAATTGAGCTGGTGACAGGAGTCGCGGGCTTATTTGGCCGTGATGAGAATCCGTTAAGGCATCGAAGATGGCTAAATGGAGTCTTTGGATATTACTCGCAATTAAGGTCATCTGGATGGACAATGATGAAAATAACTGCATCACCTTAAATTGCTGGGTCTCTTCACCTGCAGCCGAAATGCGGTTGATAGTCTGTGTCATTTGCTCTTCTAATGCCTTGAATTTTTTATTAGTAGCTTCTTGGTCTCGTTTGACTATGTTAACAGTGGAATCAATGATAGATGTTTGATTCTTGATTAATTCTAGGAGATGCAATTCATTTGCCTTTACGGCCTCGATTGTTTTCGCCATGTCTTCAGCGTATTGGGAGTCTAACACCCCAAATAATGAGTTGGTGATGTTGCCTACAATGTCAATAGCACCTCTTTTCTCTCTTATGTTTGAGTTTTGTGTGGGAAGTAGATCGTTGTCGACGGTAAGTTCCTCTTGAATGTGTTGAAATTGCGTGATGACTGGTGTGCAGGAACGCTTGTGTTTTAGTTGAGTGCAGAGGTGCTCTAGAGTTTTTATACCCCTTTTAAATGTGTCGAACTCCATTCGGTATGGGCTGAGATCGTAATATGTCACCAAATTCCATTCGGTAGAGATCAGTTTCGCTGTTCCCAAGTGTTCGAAATGTATTCCAGGCCGTGAGTTGAATGTGGTTACTTCTACTGGATCTGCCTTTAGAGCTGGAAGAAATAGGCAGACCAACCAAGTTGATACAATTAGGGATCCCAGTGATGTTCGTGCCTTTTTCCTAGGGGAGCGATTTGCAATGTCACTTGTCGAGGGGCGTGGGTCTGCTCCATAGGTAGCTCGAGGGATTTTCTTATGTTGGTCATCTTGTGTCTTGAGAGCTGATTCACTCTTAGTGACCTGTTCTGCACTTGTGAAGGTATGTTGGGCATCATTCGCTTCTATGGGTAAGGGCAAAAGTTTGTGAATTGGCCTCCGGAAGACGCCCGTGGCTGTTCGAACATCCGCTACTCTTGCGTAACCATCAGTACCCTTGTGCAGTTAAACTATGTGTCCCAGTGCCCACTTCGTGACAGGCGTATTTTCTTCCTTTAGGATGACTATGGTTCCTGGTTCTACGTTTTGGCAGCGTTGCTTCCATTTATAGCGGTGTTGAAGCTCATTCAAATATTCCCGCGACCAGCGCCGCCAGAAGTCATGCTTGATGTGGGCTAATTTCCATCGTTTCAGGAGGCTACCTTTACACGATTCCGAAAATGCATCTATGGTGGCAGTAAGCGGCTCTCCAATTAGCAAATGGCCAGGAGTTAGAGCTGTTAGGTCATTAGGATCGGCCGACATTGGTGTCAGCGGCCCGGAATTCAATATGGCTTCGATTTCTACCATTACCGTCTCCAGCTCTTCGTATGTTAGCGATGCTGAAGTTACGCTTCTTAGAAGCAGGTGTTTTGCCGATTTCACTGCTGCCTCCCACAAGCCACCGAAATGAGGCGCTCGAGGGGGGATAAAGTGGAAATCAATTCCACGTGAGTTGCAAGACGAAGCTATTTTCGCTTGAGCGTCATCAGAGTAAATGGTCTCACTTAGCTTGTGCAGTTGGTTCCGAGCTCCAACGAAGTTCGTCGCATTATTACAATACAAATTTTTGCAGTGACCTCTTCTACCCGTGAAGCGTCTTAGAGCTCCTAAAAAGGCTTCCGTTGTCAAGTCGCTCACGACCTCTAAGTGGACTGCCTTCGTGGCAAAGCAACAGAAAACTGCCACATAGGCCTTGTGAGGTTGTTTGCGTCTAACTCGATAGTGTATGAAAATTGGACCGCAAAAATCAACCCCGAAATTGATGAATGGTGTGGCGGGCTGTACTCTGGTAGGTGGAAGATTTCCCATTATTTTGGATAGCAGCTCGGGCTTGGCCTTCGCACAACGCACGCAATGTTGAACTATCGATCTGGCCAAAATGTTGCCCTTAATGGGCCAAAAGCGCTGTCGCGTGGTGGCTAATAGCGTCTGTGGTCCACAGTGCAAATTTTCATTGTGCAGATCTGTCATCAACAGTTTTGTCCATGGATGCGAATATGGAAGCAGCATGGGGTGCTTGCTATCGTATGAAAGATTTGATTCTTCCAAACGTCAAACGTTTAATATGACCTATTACACCCAATGTCCTATCTGAAGCCCTTTAAGAGTTATTAGCTCTAAAACTATTCTCAAACCTATTTTCAAACCTATTATCAACGATAATTTGTTCCCTTAGCACGTCATTTTAAAAAATATCGTCTAATTTCGGTGTGACCTGAATAGGTTATGAGTTAATAGCTGTTTAACGGATACAGTTAACACATATGGTGTAATAGGTCAACTTAAAGGGCAGAGTCGCACGTTTACAGCTTTTATAAAAAAGAGTTATGTTAATGACCTTTTTGCAAAAATAATAGAGGTTAAATTAAAAAAAAAGGTAAGAAAATCCGAAATTTTTAGTTTAGTCAACCATAATTCTTGATGAGAGAGGCCTGTGGAGGTGCTTGAGCAGTCGTTGGAAAGGCTATGAAGTTCTACATACAATGAGCTCTTAAGTGTGTACACCCTGTAGTTTATAAGATACAGGGTGTTTTGTGAAATACTGGCTTTTTTTCTTAATCACCCTGTAACTCCTAAACGGTTGATATGCCCGCCCCCCTGCCATACAATTTTTGGTTCGTCTAAGTGAGTACTATCACCTCCAGCTCTACTGACCTCCTAGTGGGAAACACCCTGTATATCTGTATACATGACTTTACATTTATCTCCAAATTCACGCTGCATAAAACTGTAGTGGAATTCATAGAGGCATATCTTTGAAATTTCCAAAACTGCCATTCCAATATATGTAGAAGGGCTTATTGAATAATATTTTGAGTCACCTTAATTCCACAGCAACTAAATTCTCATCAAATATCGTTGCACTGTGGAAGATGGGTGCCGCAATCCGAGCTTTTGCACCACAGCGACCTTCCCACTTTACGCATGGTCTTACCAAAAGCTGCATTATTCATCTTCCTGTCACGCACACGCGTGTGTAAATAACCGCTGATATAAAAATATACGATTAAAGCCGCAACCACCGCCGTGAACAAACGTTTTAATATTCATCGACCGCTGCCGCTATCTTGAAAAGAAGAAGAAGAAATAAAGAAGGAGAACTGCCGCCGCCATAGTTGATTAAGAATCGCCGCCGTGTTTAGTCGAACTAAAAAATTAAATAAAGTATTTTTTTCTGTTAACTTTTCTCGCATTTCTCATTTGCTTTCCCGCAGCCCAGGTCCATTCCTGACAGTTTCAGAAGTGGGATAAGCGTGAGAAAAATTGTAAAAGTGGAAAAATCGAGAGACAAATTGTAAATTCCCGTATACAGACACATATACCTATAACCAATATAAGCGGGACGTGTGTGTGTGTTAAATACATTCGTTTAGTTGTGTTACTATATTAAATATCGATTATCGACACACAATCTCGATTACCGACAACCACAAAGTGAGGATATTCGCAGACTCGATTATTGCGCCGATAGCGATAAATTTTGAATGTTCGATAACGTTATACAAGCGTTCGTAAATAAACAATGAAGTGACTTCATTTTTCATCGGAAAATTACCGCTGTCATATTTCCTTTTATATACGAGACGTTGTATTCAGATATCACACTTGCCAGTAGCTTCTCTTTAGAATCGGTCAGTTTTTTGGTAAGCGTCCATAACGGTGTATTTACAGCGGTTTGTAGTGAAATTTAATCTTGCTTTCAAACAGCGTAAGGTTATAGCTAAAGCATTTCAAAGTAAATGAAAGTGTAAATTGTTAATGACAGAGACGTTAAGCAGTGTTTCTTTTCTTTTTTCCCACATCAACTTTACAGTACTCCAAAACTCAGCTACAGCCATCTTATTCTTTTCTTTTTTCTGTTTTTTCTGTGCTCAGGTGGAGCCAGGTTGGTATAAATTACATTTTTATTCAGTTGATGCCTTATTTTTTCTTGATAAAAGTAGCTAAACCGTGTGTGCTTTTTGAGTGGTGTGCGTAAATCGGCGTCCTTTTTATAACGGGTGGTGATATTATGCAAGGTTAGGGCGAATCATGGAAAATATCATAGCTATGGACACGGGAGATTCTGGGGGGCAGGACCCGGCCAATGTCCAGAGCTCAAATCACACTGAGATCCCCTCTCAAAAGCCTCAATCAATAAATCAGTCAGTAAACATCCCGAATCATACTAATTTAGTCTGCAATACTAAAGCAGCGAAGAAAGACTTCTCCGTAAGCACGAAAAATAGTCCTCATCCAGATGCTCCTGACGGTAAACGTAGTAGGATGCAAAACCCTGCTCAAACGCTGGCAGAAGCCGCGAATACACCTCTACCAAAATCTCTCTCTGACAACGCCACTCTCACTTCTAATCCAGAGATTTTACTTTATACGTCTAAAGACAAGGGCCCCTACTGGGTCTTGGTTGCAAGGGTTGAAGAAAATGCTAACTTGGAAGAAAATAGAGTTAGGTTAAGTGACATAGCTGTTGGCATTATTCTGTCAAAAGCTGGTTTCATGTTCACTAAAATAGAACAGCAGTCTTTTAGCTCGATCAAAGTATATTTTTCTAGTGGCACAGCTGCAAATAACCTGCTAACAAAAGGGCTTCTGTCGGCAGGCTTGAAATGCTTCATCCCGCTTACCCATTTACGAAAGCAGAGTATTGTTAAGAACGTACCCACTGATCTAACAGAAGAGGAAATTCTTCAATATATACAATCGCCTATCAAAATATCACATGCATTCCGCTTCACCAAAAGAATTGATGAAAACAAGTTTATTCCTACTCCTGTTGTGAAACTCACGTTCATGAGCTCCGAAATACCGAAGGAGGTAGCGATTGCTGGAGCTATTCGCTCTGTGGAATATTTCACCCCCCGGCCTAGACTATGTTTGAGATGTTTCAGATATGGTCATGGCAGTCTGCATTGCAAGGCAAAAAGTTCTTATTGTGACAATTGTTGTAACGAAGACTGTGTTCAAAGGCCTTGTAAAAACCCGGCCTACTGCAATAACTGCAAGGGAAATCATAGGCCTACTGACCCTCTATGCCCGGCAAAGCAAGTGGAATAAGACATCTTAAAGATAATGACCATTAGCAGTGCGAATAGACGCTCTGCTAGAAACATGGTAGTGGCAAACCAAGGAAATCAAGTACCTATTAGTGAAAATAGGTTTGACCTACTCAACACCCTAAATGGCGAGCCTTTTCCGTCTCTCATTGCTGATCGCAAAATCCGCAACCCAATTAAAGATGCAAACAGAGTGCTGACCAAGAGGTCATATGCTAATGTAACCAAAGGTTTTAATTTCCAAAAACCTGTCAATCCTTTCAACTCGCACTATGCCATGTTCCAGAACATGGACAGTGGAAAAACAGGCACTGGCATTATGGCTGATAAAACCAGAGTTTCTGAGCTAGAACGTTTTTTCTCATGGCTCAATACCGAGCTGAACAAATGTTCTTCAATCGAATCCAACTCAAATTTCATTACTAATCTCAAATCCAAAATCAATAATTTCAACATCTCTTCAGACCTCAGAATCATAAACAGTGCATCTACCCCTGACAAGCCACCCAACCTCAACACACAGTTATAAACTATTTTCTTGGTGACCTTTCAAACTCCCCATGAAGATACTACAATTCAACATTCAGAGCTTCAATGCAAATAAATCGCACCTAGAACTTTTCCTGAACTCAGATGCATATGACATTATTCTTTTAAACGAAACCTGGCTCAAGGCCAGTCTCTTCGCCTCCCTAAGAGGCTATAACCTAGTTAGAAATGATAGAGCCGACGGTTATGGAGGCTTTGTGATTGCCATCAAGTCAAAATTTAGCTATAAACGCATTCCTTTTGACTCGGGCATGGACACTGTTGTGATTCAGATCACGGACCCCGGTTCCAGCCTGCTTACTCTCCCCCCACAATTGATCCTGCTAATTTCAAGACTAATATAGAGGATTTTCTCATCTTCCTCTCAAATTTCAACTCAGTAATCCTGAGTGGAGATCTAAACGCGAGAGATCCCCTGTGGGATGATAATATTCTGAGATCTGACGTTTCAGTGAGAAAGGGACCTCACCTCAAGAATGCTGCCCTGACCTGTGGTCTGTCCATTATCTCTGATACTTCTCCCACCTTTTTTTCAACAGCATCCTCCATCAGCGCTGGATCCACACTCGACTTGGTAATATCATCTATCCCGCCCACACAAATCTCGTCTAGGGTAATCCAACAGCAGGTTGGAGGCTCACACCACTTTCCAGTTGCGATTACATTATTGAACTCATCTCTACCTAGCCCGGGACACCCTAGGAGCTTCCTAAACAAGACTCGAGCATTAGAAGATTTAAAGAAGCTCGGCAGGTCTGACTCCATTGCTGATGACATCAAACAAATTATTGAGGAACACACTTTCACACTACCTCACAGCAAATTCTCACCAAAGTCATGGTGGAATCCAAACATCCAACTTCTCTATGGAAAAAAAAGGCTGCTTTCTCTGAGCATATTGGGAGCTCATCGGCTGCATCACTCAACAAATACCTAGCTATCTCCAGGCGCCTAAAGGGATCTATTCGTAAAGCTAAAGCCTCACATACCACTCAGTTTTTAGAAGACCTGGAGCAGCTGGACTCTAGAAATTTCTTTCAAATCTTCCGAAATCTGTCTACCAAATTCCAGGGTTCTGATGCCTATCAGAAATGGGATGACTCCAAATCCCTCGACTTTCTCCAATCCCTCATCAGGCCGTCCTCCTCGGGCCAAGTAAATGCACTCAGGTCCTCCAACAATAGGTTAGCCTCAGCGTCTCCTAGCCCTCTCACCTTGGACGAACTTCTGGATGTCCTGAGAAGAAAGTCCAACTTTTCAGCGCCAGGCTCAGATGGCATCCCCTTCTTTGCCTTCAAGATCCTAAATGAGACAGCCCTCTGCTCCTTACTGGACTCACTAAATGCTCTATGGCTTTCAAACACAATCCCACCTCATCTAAGGGAAATCAAAGTTGTCCCTATTCCTAAGAGTAACAAAGCTGGAAATGCCCTTGATACTTTCAGACCGATTGCACTGATATCCACCTCCATCAAGTGCATCAACAGTATTGTGTCGGACAGACTAAACAAGCACCTAAGGGAGAAGAAACTTCACCTGAAATACTCATTCGCATACACAAAGGGAAAGTCTGTAAATCAGTGTATCAACACAGTTCTGGACCTGATCTCCATCAACTGTCACAAAAAACTCAAGACAATCATACTTTCTGTTGATATATCCTCGGCATATGAGTCAGTCTGCCTGAACACACTCAAAAATTTGCTCATATCTCTTGAGATTCAATGCAATCTCACTGACTGGATTCTGAACTTCCTGTCTTGCAGGACGCTCACGCTAAGTTCGGTCAGTGTGCGGTCATACAGTGGGCTTCCACAGGCAGCGCGCTTAGCCCTGCTCTGTTCAACATCTACACTAGAAAGCTTCACGGCATCGCTAGTGAGGATGTTAGTATGGTCCAGTTCGTTGATGACTTTCTTCTTATTTCATCTATTAAAACCTTTGGCGATGCCCTGATAACACTAGAAGCAGCACTACAAAATTTCTCGGAGGCGGCATCCCGCATCAACCTTCAAATAAACAGGGACAAGCTAGTGATGATGCCAGTCCGCTGCAACAAGCTCTCCTCGCTCTCACTAAATTTTCTAGGCTCACGAATCCCAGCTCAAAAACACTTAAAGTTTCTAGGCAGACATTTTTCGTCAAATCTGTCTCTCGGTCGGCAGATGAATCAGGTATCTAAATCCTCCTCCTACTATCTCTACACCCTCAGGATGATCACTGCCAGAAGCCACCCCATACACCCAAAGACAGCACTAAAGACTTTTCGGGCTGCAATCAGACTGAAAATCGAATTTTCCAGTACTACAATGGCGTGTCGTCCAAAAGTCCATGAAAACAAGTTAAGAACTCTCACAAACTCTTGTCTAAGGGCTTCTCTTGGAGTCCTACCCACCACTCCTATTCACGTCCTATATGGACTGGCAAATGAGCTACCACCCAGGTACAGAACCCAAAAAATGCTTGCGAAAGAATTCGGCAAGCTTGTCAGCACAGGTGACATCTCAGTGGAGGACACCAGAGTGCTAGACAGCAGACGATCACCTTATGCCCTCATAGCCGATGATTTTCATAATATCTTCTCTCGAATTGGCCGGTGTATGCTGACCTCTCCTCCTACTAATCTCTCAGTAGATCACGGCAGACTTGCAAGGGCAGGCAAGACCAAGTCCTCCATAACAGATGAGGAACTCTCTCAAATCTACCTGGATGCTGTCAATGCTCACTATTCCAACGACTGGGCTGTATACGCCACTGACGCCTCGTTAAACCCACCGGATACAGGTGTGTGTGCGGTTGAATTCCCATCCCTAAACTGTGTCACAAAAAGATATAATGAGCTTAGATCCTCCACGTCAGGTGAGCTACTTGCCATCAAACTGGCTGTTGAACTGGGAGCTGAAAACCCTCGAACAAAGTCTCTCATTATCACTGACTCAAAAGCTGCGTGCCTAGCCCTAACCAAAGAGAGTTCAAACTACTATGTGAGTTCAATTTTCAACTGTATAGCTCAAAACCACTCCTGTGCTTTTCGTATTCTCTGGCTGCCGGGTCACAGGGGTTTAGCCCTAAATGAGCTGGCGGACAGAAATGCCAAGCAAGCTGCAGTGTCAGGTCAGATCTCAGAGACTTCACTATCCTTGGAGGATGTCATACTAACGATAAACGGTCTCATACATAAGGGCTGGGATGAAGTATTCACCCGCATGTCCACCTCATCTGGTGCCTTCTACAAAAACAAAAATGTTTTTCCCTTACCCCGAAAACCCCCTGGTTCGACTGGGATTTCTCTCCTAAGGAAACCAGGTTCATAAATAGGCTCTATGCTGGCCATAGTTACGACGCAAAGCTCTTTCAGACTATAGGCAAATCTGACCTAGTCAACTGCGTTACATGCAACACATCAAATATTATAGAGCACAGCATTTTAACTTGCACCCGGTTTGGCTCAAGCAGAAATGGCTTTCCCACCATCCTAGGCGCTAGTTCTCTGGAAAGCCTGCTTGAGCCCTGTGTACTCAGCAGGCTCAAAGAACTGACACTTTTTGCTGCAGCCGCAGGACTGCTGCAGGTGTAAATGCGCCAACGATGCATTCAACTAAACTATTTAATTCACTCTAAGTGACAAAATGCAAAGAGACCTTCCTAGCCTAATCCCTGTGTTGGTGATTGTGTGTTCATCCTTGTATGTTATGTGTTTTTTCCTTTGTAGATGTATCTTGTGTTGTTGTCCATCCCTGCTTAACCAGTAGTCATCACAATTGATTACCATCGAGAACTTTAATACAAATGAAATCATCAACAAACCAATAGTCGGAAGTGACTACAGGACATACTCTAACAATAAACAGCTGGACCTGGCAATCAACTTATAGCCGGACACGGAACTCTACATATAGCCGGACACGGCACGTTTTTTTCTGGCGGTATACCCCATAGGGTCAAGCCATTGTGAAAGAGCCTCAGTTCGCATGACGAGCCCACAGCTCTGGAGCAGAATAAATAGTTAAAGAAGAAGAAGAAGAAGTATTCAGATATATACCCAACGTTTTTGGAAAATTTGTGTAACATACGATCTTTCATATATATACGGTGTTTAATATTGCGTGTGTGCTTTATGGGACAACTGATATTTTATTTAAAAATAAAATTAAAATTTATTTGCGATGGTTTTTGTGAAACTTGATCAGCTGAATGCTGTTCAACTAAGGGAACAGTTACGAGAACAGAGGTTGCGGACATCAGGAACGAAAGCGGAACTACGAGCTCGACTATTGGAACAGTTAGACAACGACGAAATAAACATTGACAACGAGGTAAGTGCTGACGTTAAAACTCAAATAGAAATTAGCGATTTAAAGGACGAAATTGAAATGCTAACCAAAATAATATCAGAAACTTCAACACAGTCGCAACAACTAGATGCGACAGCTGCTGCCTTCACGCCGACTACAGCAACTGTTTCGTTCATGACTAGTGCTGTCACGTCTACAGCAACACAAATTGAAAATAATTCTGTCAATAATATTCTTGTTCCTCAAATTACAAACGTGAAAGATGTTATAGACACGTTCCATAGTACAACCGGTACATCACCGACACAGACTCAAATCGCAGATCCACTTGCCAAACATCCTACTATCGGATTTCCTACCACAAATAATTCATTTCAACATGTACGCGAAATTATGGAGATACTACCAGAGTTTGATCCTACATCTAAATTGTCACTTTTTGCGTTTCAGTTTGTTAATAGAATAGATAAATTACTTGAGGTTTACCAATGGGACGAACGTACGTTGATATTTACAGTACAAGCTCGACTCAGAGGGACAGCAAAATTTTGGAACGATAGCCTCATCCATATTTTCGGAATATGGATAGAGTTTGCTAGTGCACTTACGTTAGAATTTCCATCTAAAAAAAATGAAGCGGGAGTACACACAGAATTTAGTAGGAGTATTAGACGAGTAGATGAAACCTTCGAAAGCTACCATTATCGCATGTGTTTCCTGGGACGAAAAGGAGGAGTAAGCTAATTAGCCATAATACAATACATACGAAGTGGGGTTAAGAATTCTGCTTTATTGAATTCAATCGCTGGGATAGAATTTCAGACCACAAACGATTTGTTAGCGGCCATGTTACGATACGAAAATAATAGCATCGCTATTAAAAGTTTCGGATTTTCACAAAGATCATCGGGTTTGAGACCAGCTAATCAAAATTTGAAATCAAAGGAAACCAGAACAATTTCCGCGAGAGATAGTGACCGTATACTCTGCTATAATTGCTTTGACAGGGGACACGTATCAATTAACTGCCCGAAGCCCCAACGCAGGATGCTATGTCAGAAATGCTTAAGGACAAATCATACAACCGACAATTTTACTGACACGACTGTCAAAAAGCAACAGCGGAAACAAGACGAAAATATTCATCAAATACAAACGAATAAAAATAAAAACACAATTACAAAACAAATAACAGTTTGTGGCCACGAACTCTTGTGCTTCATTGACACAGGTAGTGAGCGATCGCTTATAAGGAAATCGTGCGTTGAATCTTTGCCAGTGAAATATATTGCGTGTCCGGAAATCATCTTCAAAGGGTTCGGTGGTGGAGGACTGTATCATTGCACTAAGAAAATATCTGTCGAAATTGAAGTGGACTATGAGCGGATTAAAACCGACCTATATATAGTACACGATCATTTACTAACAGAGTGTATCCTGTTGGGAGCCGATATATTATGCCAAAAGGAGAAACATGTTGTCATTGAATCGGGAGTTTGCTTCATTGAAAACAGCAAATTTAGTAAAATAAATATTGGAACAAACTTAGAAACGGAGGACAGGGAAAAACTTTACGACATACTTTCCGAATTTTCAGATTGTTTCTCAGAAGATATCTCCGAGCTGGGAAAATGCACGTCAACCGAAATGAAGATTGATTTGACTAGCTCTGTCTTAATAAATCGCAGGCCGTATAGAATACCATTTGCAAAACGAGAAACTGTGCGTGATATTACCTCGAAACTACTTGAACATAAGATTATAAAGAAAAGCCAATCACCATACGCCTTCCCAATAGTTCTCGTAAAAAGACAAAACGGAGAGGATTGGCTCTGCGTCGATTATCGTCAACTGAATGCAATTACCGTTAAGAAACCATTTTTAATGCCGGTTGTTGAGGATCAACTATCGATGCTTTCTGGAAACCAGTACTTTACAACGCTTGACCTGATGTCAGGATACCACCAGATTGCAATAGAGGAAGAAAGCAAGAAATATACTGCCTTTATTACCAACGACGGGCAATTCGAATACAATGTTATGCCATTCGGTTTAGTTAACGCACCGTACGAATTTCAAAAGGTTATTATGGAACTCGTTAACCAAATGCCTTCAGGTGAAGTAATATCGTACTTGGACGATTTAAATATACCTAGTATAAACATCAACCAGGGATTGGATCGACTGAGAATATTCCTAAAAATAATGAGAGCAGCCGGGTTAACTCTACGCTTGGATAAATGTGTGTTTCTCGCCGAGCGCATCAAGTTTCTTGGACATAGGATTGACAAAGATGGAATCAGCCCTGGAATTGAGAAAACGGTAGCAATCAAGAATTTTCCGGAGCCGAAAAACGTACATGATATACGAAGATTTCTTGGCCTTACTGGATTTTTCCGGAAGTTTGTTCAGGATTATGGAACCATTGCTCGACCACTTACTCAGCTGCTGAAGGAGAAAGGAAAACGTTTTGAATGGACAGATACTCAGAAAAGTTCGTTTGAAAAATTGAAATATAGCCTATGTAACGAACCAGTTCTTGTATTATACGAATCAAAAGAAGACCAAATCGTGGATACATCCGAGGCGGATGTAAATAACCGCTGATATAAAAATATACGATTGAAGCCGCAACCACCGCCGTGAACAAACGTTTTAATATTCATCGACCGCTGCCGCTATCTTGAAAAGAAGAAGAAGAAATAAAGAAGGAGAACTGCCGCCGCCATAGTTGATTAAGAATTGCCGCCGTGTTTAGTCGAACTAAAACATTAAATAAAGTATTTTTTCTGTTAACTTTTCTCGCATTTCTCATTTGCTTTCCCGCAGCCCAGATCCATTCCTGACATTCCTATAGCTGTCCTTCTCATGATCGCTGGTAGCCTGCTTCCGTTTGGTGGTATTTAAGTCAATATATGGTTTAAGCCAAGCTGATTGGTTGAATTGAAGAACCCGGTGCACTTTTTTCAGAATGAGGCCATGTGATAAGCATTGCTTCAAATTTCGGTAGTGTATAACATATTTAGTTTTAGGATGTAATGTTGTCAAAAGCTTTTCTCATTTTGCTCCAGGTGGTGCTACATGCTCAGAGCAAAACGGTAAATCCTTATGTTTATCATGTAGATGTTGAGGATAGTCCAAGTCGACTTCGGATATGTATCCAATTAGTGAATCATCAGGAATCTCGAAAACGTCGATATTGGGAACATCAACCCATTTCAATCCTCCGGTTGGTAAATGCTGTGACATGGCCAATCCATAAAGGTTATTTACATCATAATACATCAGGTATTTCTCTTTCTCGTCAGGCTTAAAAGCATATATATATTTATTATTTGCTTTACTATATCTGTTCGAGCATTGACTTATACCACCTGGAATACCTCTCTCTATAAATAGCAGTATATCTACGTCGGTTATCAGCTCTAGTTTCACTTTGGTGTATTTTAGCATAGCATTCCATGTTAAAGCTGGCATGGTGTAACAATCTGCTAGATCTAAATTGTAAGTCTTCATTCACACTTCTCGAAAGCTCTCAAACACATCAGCCAATAGGAGAACATCAGTTTTCAGGTATAAATCGGCATATTCGCCAAGTGTCTGTATTTCAAATGTCCTCCACACCTTTTCTGCGCGGCTGTAGTCCTCAGCAGATATATCACTGTCCGTCATTTTATTATAGAAATGCTCCTGCGCCGGTAAGTGTTGGAAATCCAGTTTTGTCCAATCGTCAACGAAGTCGTATGGGAAGACGCCTTTGCGTGTAAGTAGTTTAAAGTCCTCATCATCCAATTCCTGCCATACAGCTCTTGTAATATTTAATTTATCCATTGAAAGCAATGATGATAGCTTATCTAAGGATTCTGTCATAAAACAGAAGGAATCGATGAATCTGATTTTGATATGACTGCCTTCAACGTGCTTGGTGAACGAAATATATCTTTCTTTATTTATTGGTAGGAGATCCACTTTCCCAGGAATGGCTGTAGCTATATCCTTAATAATGAAGTGAGCATCATATCCAGATAAATTGTGAAAAATGACTGGAACTATGGAGCAGTCTTGTTACATGAGATTGCATGAATTGTGCGCTGGCCCTCGGTATTTTCCTGTTAAAAGAAATTATGAAAAAATGAATTGAATTATGATTCTCAGTATTTACCTGTTAAGTGGCAATGGTCCCGGACTCGTTCCTCATCGGCTACAAACGTTTTTTCACATATATGGCAGCATGTACTTTTCATATGTGTATGCCGTTCCTCTTTAGTCAGGGGCTGAATTGGTCTGATATTCAGCTTTTCCTGTACAGCTATGAATGCAATCTTTTGCAATTCTAATGCAAAACAATTGTTGGCAATTCATGCCTCGATATGCTCTGTAATATGAGAGCTTAGCATCATGTTTGCAGTGGAAATAGAATCCTATACTGTGAACTTCATGTTCCTGGATTCGCTGTGTATTTTGATCGTTTGCCTGAATCGGCTTCAATATTGACTCAAGATCTGCATACACACAAAATGGTACTTCATTCTTATGGCTATAATTTTTGTATTCTAGCCATTTCTTTTCTTCTGATGGAAACATAATTCTGCAATCATTTTGTTTCTCGCATTCAGGAGTGTGTGATGCTAATTTTTCAGCAGAGTAAAAGTAGAGCAAACATCTGTCAAATATATACTTTCTACCATCATGTTTCGAAATTTGTGTTGATATGAGTCGGGAAAGATCTTTAATCCAGCAGAAATGATATCTGCTGGAATCATCATCATCATCATCATCCATATGATCTTGATCCTTCGCATTATCATAGCTGTCTAGTATCATAAGTATATTTACATGTTGCTCCACCTTGTGCTCTGTAAGTCTAACTGGAACAGTGGTGAAGGAACGTTCGTTCTCTAGGATGAATACGTTTATTGACAAATTTTTCTGTCCTTCAAATTGTTTAATCTGGTTAAGCGTCATGGGAAATGTTATTCCAGTTAAATTTAGCACGGTTGAATAATGAATATGATGAGGTCCTATCGGTGTGAACATTCACAGGATAAAGCGCCGATGTTATGGCCCACGCGAAGCATGCTTCATCATTATTCTTTACATTAAAGCAAGCTTGCTTTAAAGCAATTTCCTTTGGTAGGGGTATATACGAAGATCCTCGGAGCTGTTCAAACTTGTTGATGTATACTGCTAGATGTATTATTATAGAGTACAGTGCCCAGCCACTGTCTTTTTCCTGGAATTCTTCCAGGTGAGTGTTTATTGGATCCAAAATGCTCGATTTAAGCCACTCCTTTAAATTATCCTCCACACTGATTGGAGCAGTTCTAGCTTGGAAATATTTAATGTCTTTAATAATGTCATTGTCACCAGTTTCTTTAATAAATTCACCGCAAAACGTTGTAGAAACTTTAATATTAAAAAAACGTTTTAATGTATTCTTAATGCGGCGGGTAAATAATTTAGCTGCATCTTGCATAAATATCTGCGGATCGATATGTTTCGCATTTACAATAACACCTTGTCGAATTCTGTCTGCGAACGCTGTCTTTATTTCCTCCCACTTTACAAAATCATTTCCTCTTACGCGAGTAATTTCTCCACCTCCACGGGGAGCTCTCAATAGCGCTCTCAATGCTTTAATTTGCTCGAAACAGCTCTCGAAATGCCATTTCCTAGCACTCTTATTACACTCCCGAAATGCAACTTGAAATTTATGAATGTTTCTATTGCACTTTTTAACAATACTGTCTTTATTCACTGAATTTTTTTCTTTCAAACACTTCAACACATCCTTCCGCAAGTTTTAAATTATTTCAGAACTTTTATTTACTTGCGTGGTTGTTATTTAATTGTTGTATGTTTTAACTATCACTGAGCCTCACTAAAACTGATTGATGGCTCCTAAGAGTTTGCTTGCGCTTTTATAGGAACGTCTCGTTGTTTACTTCATGCGAATCTGATTCAGCTGTGCGGATTTGTTTATACAGGTGTGCAAGACTCATTCAGCTTAAATTCGAATTTGTAAACAGGAAGTTTACACAAGTGTATATGAACCATTCAGCTTAAATGCGAATTTGTTTACAGCGGTGATATCAAATTACATAAACAGAGAAGCATGCCTAATGTTTGGTAAACATATTTTAATATTTGATACTCAGAACCCCACTGCCCCAGAACCCCCTAGAAAGTGATCCAGAACTTCTGATATCTACAAATTCCTCGCTAAGAAATATTTAAGTAAGAAAGCAGCAAATCCAAGGCAACATCATGCTGATATATACAACTCCCCAGGGTAACTTGAATTATTAGTAACATTGATAACACCTGAAAGGGTAAGATTGCTAATATCTCGAAAACCAAAACCCGTAGAGGATTTCTGATGAAAATGTCGTCCCCTTAGAACTAATACTCCCACCCACCTCCATTTAGAATCCATTAGAATGAGCAAAAATATCCTAGTGTTAACTTTAATTATTACTAATATTAATTCAAAACCAGATCGCTAATATCTCGAAAACCATAGCTCGTAGAAGATTTCTGATGAAAATTTCATCCGCCCTCGCACCCCACACCACCTAGAATCCATTGGCATGAACAAAAATAACTTGAATTATTAATACGCTAATATCTGGAAAACCAGAGCCCGTAGAGGATTTCTAGTGAAAATTTCATTCCCCCCCTCCCTATCCTATAATAATACCCTCTCACCAACCACCCATCTAGAATCCACTGGCATAAACAAAAATTTCCTACTATTAACTTTAAGTATTACTAATATTAGTTCAAAACCAAAAGCCTACATTTAAAAAAAGAAAAGGTAAAATTTAGGCGCTCAAGAAAAATCCTAATAAAATGCCTACATTTAGGCACAGCACCCCCATGAGCAAAAAAAAAACTTGAATTATTACTAATATTGATTACACCTCAAAAGGTAAGATGGATAATATCTTGAAAACCATAGCCCGTAGAGGATTTCTAACAAAAATGTTATTCCCCCTCTAACCCCCTTCTAGAATCTATTGGCATGAACAAAACTATCCTAGGTAGCTTCAATTATTTATTAATAATATTAACTATATCTGAAAAGGTAAAATCGCTGATATCTCGAAAACCAGAGCCCGTAGAGGATTTCTGATGAAAATGTTATCCCCCCTAACAGCCCCACCCCAACGATCTAGAATCCATTGGCATGAACAAAAATTTCCTAGCGTTTACTTTAATTATTACTAATATTGAATTATTACTAATATTAGCTCAAAACCAAAAGCCTACATTGAGGCGCTAAAAAAAATCATAATAAAAAAGCCTACATTTAGGCACACCACATATCTATCCAAGAAAACTGTAGTAGCGGAGCATGCTGGTAGTACCGGCTAATGCCGCTAGGGCGCAGTCAAGACCAAATGACACATCCAAGACTTAAGCAAGTCAAGACTCAATGGTGTATCCAAGACGTTAGCCAGTCAGGACTCAATGGTGCATTCAAGACATTACCCAGTAAGCCTAGACCCAATGGTGCATCCAAGACATAAACCAGTACAATCAAGACACAAACCCACATTTAGTATGGACTCAAACCACCTAGCGATGGTGGAGCCATCTGTGGGTGAGAGTTCTAGATAAAAGCTCTGGTCCAGAACCACCAAAATAGTTGGAATTAACCGGTCACTTTTTGTATGGAAAAAGTGGTCTGGTACTGTCATAGCGTAACTACTGAGATTTTAAAGTATCCTAGTGATAACATTCCTGATGTAAACACAGATGCTAACCTATCAACAAATTTAAAGGAAACAAAAAAAGAATGTCAATCAAATAAACATTCTAAAATTAAAATACCCCCTCGAGCGGAAGTAATAGTCAAAATCCCAACTCCAATTTCAGAAAAAGAATTATTATGTCTTCAGAAGGAAGTCGCACGAGGTATATTTCTTGGTAATGTTTTAACTCAATCAAATAAAAATCATGCGAAAGCGCTTTTGTTAAATATAAATGAGTCTGAAGTAACTCTAGATTTGGATAAGGTAGCAGCTACCTGGGATAATCCTGGTGATTATGAATAGATCACTGATTCTAAGATCCCAATAGAGCAAAGATTAAAAATTAATAGGATCAAAAAACCTAGACCACTGCAATGTGGAAGAAAAAGAAGCTATGACTTCAATTTGCCGACAATTTAACGATCTTTTCTATCTTGAAGGGGATTGTCTCACTCATACCGAGGTAACGCAACATAAAATCCCGACTATGGTAGACAAACCTCTAATTTATGTTAAACCTTATAGGCTACCAGTATCTCAAAGAGACGAGATTAATAGCCAGATTCAAGGCATGTTGACTGATGGTATCATTAGCCCCAGTAGAACCCCTTGGAATTCTCCTCTTCTGCTTGTACCGAAAAGGCAGATTCTACCGGAACAAAGAGATGGAGAATAGTCATAAACCTTAGGCGATTGAATGAAATAACTGTTGGTGATCCTTATCCGCTGCCTAATATAACAGATATATTAGACCAGCTTGGCAGATCCAAATATTTCACTACACTCGATTTGGCTAGTGGATTTCATCAAATTCCTATGCATGAAACTGACAAGGAAAAAACTGCCTTCAGCACGGCTTTTGGTCATTATCATTTTAACCGAATGCCGTTCGGATTAAAAGGAGCTCCAGCCACCTTTCAAAGGCTGATGAATTCCATTTTAACTAGATTACAAGGGATACGTTGTTTTGTCTATCTCGACGATATAGTTATCTATGGATATAGCTTGAGAGATCACAACGAAAAGCTCATAAAAGTATTTCAGCGACTAAGAGATAGCAGACTGAAACTACAGCACGACAAATTTCGCTTTCTAAGAAAAGAAATTACGTATTTAGGACACGTAGTAAGTGATAACGGTGTTCACCCTGATGAATCCAAAATACAAGTTGTTAAAACTTATCCGATTCCCAAAAAGGTTAAAGATATAGAAGCTTTTCTAGGATTCGTTGGATACTATACAAGGTTTATTCCTAACTTCGCCAAATTGGCAAAACCACCCACAAAGCTACTCAAAAAGGACTGTCCATTCATCTGGGACGGATTCTGCGATGAATCATTTCGGACTTTAAAAAAAAAGTTAATCGAAGCTCCCATATTGGCATATCCTGACTTTGATAAGGAATTTGTAGTCACGGCCAACGCCAGCGATTTGACCATAGGTGCAATACTCTCACAAGGTAAAATCGGGGAAGATAGACCGATTTGTTTTGCAAGTCGAACACTGAATCAATCCGAAACGAGATATTCAACAATTGAAAAGGAATTACTCGCAATAGTATATGCAGTAGAACAATTCCGCCCAAACGTCTATGGAAGAAAATTTACCATCATTAGCGACCATAAACCACTTGTATGGATTATGAACCTGAAGGACTGTTCCTCTCGCTTAATGAGATGGAGAATTCGTCTAGAAGAGTATGACTATAAAATTCTGCATAAACCAGGAAAATTGAACGCTAATGCCGATGCACTCAACCCATTAAATCCTCTTGAAAATAAGGAAGAAAACAATTCTAAGCAATCTGTAAACGTGGTAACTAGAAGTCAAAAAAAGAATACCAAAACAATTACTTCCAAAGATTTAGATCATTTTTATAACGACTACTTAAATTCAATAGTCTCCCCAATAGAGATAAATTTAGAAGAAAAAGTACCTCTGTTGCGTGATATACGAATAAAAACAAAATGTTTTCTTTTACCTATATCAGAAAACCAGATCGAGAATATCCTAAAAGAGCATACATCCAAGCTGAAAGCCACATTCGAGTTGAACAAAGTCTTCTATTACGAACACTAGAATTGCAATTTCTTAATTGCCAAATGCATAATTCCAATGCGTACTCCTAAAGAGCACCAACAAGTCTTAGGGAGTATAGAACAAATAAAACAAATTTGTATTCTCCATGGTCATCAGAACATAGCTATTTCCATTCCTCCATTTGAATTATCTGTACTTTCCGAACTTAAAAAACATGATTTCATACGTTTTTAAAGAAGGAAACATTCGAATCACTATCTATGTAACCAAAGTGCAAGAGTTAACCGATGACAGGCAAATAACGGATGTTATAAACGCATACCACGTAAGCCCTCTTGGAGATCATCAAGGTATCACTCGTACTATAAAAAGAATCCAAACTGCTTACAATTGGTCAGGAATAACCAAAGACGTCGAGAATTTTATAAAAAAATTTCCTTCTTGCCAGAAAAATAAACTGTCAAGAAATCCGAAAATACCAATGAGAATAACCACTACCAGCTCGAAACCATTCGAAAAAATATTTTTAGACTTAGGGTCCCATTACCCATAAGTTATGAAAACAATAAATATATATTAACTTCCAAGATGATCTCATGAAGTATTCAGAAGCTAAAGATTCACAAACTCCAAACTGCACCATACCATCCACAGACTAACGGTGCTTTAGAACGAAGTCACCGAACACTAGCTGAATATCTCCGTCATTATGTAAGCAAAGATCACTTGACTTGGGACACCTGGATCCCATATGCAATGTTTGTGTATAACACAACCCCCCATTCAAGCACTAAATACACTCCTTACGAGCTGCTCTATGGTTATCAAGCAGAGATTCCGACCACAGTAAAGAAGAAACCTACGATATGTTACTCATATGAGAATTATAGTAACGAATTGAAAGCACGGTTACAACATAGTTATCAATTAATCAGAAAATCCCTCATTAAAAAAAAAGAAAAATCAAAAGTTTCCTACGATGAAAGTACTCGTGTAAAACAGTTTAATTTAGGCGAAAAACAATGATGAGTATTTATTAGAAATTATCAAAAACCAAACCATAATTGTATATTTAACAAATGAGATAGCTCCATTAATCAACAGTTCACACACATAGAAAACAAAGTAACCACTATAAAAAAAGGTCGTTAACCAAATAACTTCTGAGAATAATCTTCAACACATGCACCTTCATATAGAGACCTTGTTCTCACTTACCACCCTAGCACTGATAAGGTTTTAAAGTACTCAAAAAACCATTATAGATCTTGTTACCAAAGTAAGACATGGTAAACCACATTCCTCCATATTAACTCCGAAACAAGCGGAAGAATTGTTAACTACAATCCAAAGAGAACTACCTAACACTCTTGCGTTACCCATTCAACTCAAAACGAGTAACATAATACAAATTTATCAACTCGGAGAGGTTCGTACAGCCATCCTTAATGACAAAATATTATTTGTGCTCAAACTTCCATTACCTTATAGGGAATCAGCTATTCAAAGTAATACCACTACCAATCCAACAAGGTGAAGTTTTTGCATACATTTTACCATCCGTAAACTTTCTCATAGTAGATCTAAATCGTGAACACTACTATTCAATAAACAAAATTGATTTGAGTAACGGTCAAACAACAGACCTTGAAATTTACCTCTGTAGGATTATCCACCCTATATTCAATGTTCATTCCGGAAACAACCTATGTGAAATAAAACTGCTTAAACATAGCGCACAAGTCCCCAAGGAATGCAAAACACAGATGGGACCACCTACAAACTTTTGGGTGCAGCTCGCGCAACCAAATACATGGTTATACTCAATACCAAAATTATTAACCATTGACGCCATCTGTGGCACTAGTATAAAGTCCGTTAAGTTAAAAGGAACAGGTCGTCTTACATTAAAACAAGATTGCTATTTGAAATCCGACGACATGCTAATACACTCACATAATTCCAAAACAACAGAGATAATTAATTTCTACTTACCCTCACTAAATCTTTCCTTCGAATTACCTGAAAATAGGATACCCAATTTATCCATTGAAAACGAAACTCGGACACACGTAGTTAAATATTTTGATGATCATGAACTAAGATAATTAAACCTAGCCATAAATAAACAGAAAGAAATGGTTTATCCAAAGATTCTGCACACTCAATTCATCACTACACTATTACCTCCATACTTCTTTGCTTAATTTTGATAATCATAGCGAATTTTCTAAAAAATAAATTACATAACACAAAATCTCCCAAAACAGGAGAAAAAGTTCAAGAACAATCTGGTACTTATGTAATTAAAACAACTACAAAATAATAACTTGTGAAATACAGACATAACAGTAAGAAAAAAAAGAGAGAGAATTTTAATTTGTGATATACATATAGATAATTACTGGTATTTGTGTAGTATTTAATTTTTTTTTTTAAACCAAATAAATATACCTAGTTAAAGTAGCTAATTCGTAACATCATTGTAATCTAGGTAATAGTAAAAGACATATTTTAAACATTTATCCTTAAAGCAATAGTTTACAGACATAAACGTATTAAGTGTAACCCATAAGAATTACAATATTACTAGGTGTAACTATCAATACTACCCAATTATTCTTTAAGTGATATATATATATATATATGATATACATATTAAATGTAACTATCGTAAAATCATAATCAGAATAATAGATCATAACCATAAAATAGATCATAACCATAAAATAAGATCATAGCCATAATGATAGATCATAACCATAAAATAAGATCATAATCAAAAAATAAGATCATAATCGTAAAATAATAATTCTGGTATGTAAAGCGACCATCGGCAACACTTCATTGAAAAACACCTTCAATAATTTCTTTTTACACTCATTTTTTTTCTCCCCTCGAAAGTTCAATACATTCTACTCCATGAACTTTTTTTTCTAAGGGGTATGGTGTAATGAAACGCGACTCATTAAGCGGCATTCATTACTTCCCCAAATCAGTCGAGCGCTATCATGATCAAATCAAATGAACGAAAACCCCATAATTCCAATGTACATACGTACCTACATATTTCAGAAACATACATCCGCCCATGCATATCTTTTCGTACGTACACACATATTCCAAAAGCATATGTACGTATATACATACCTATTGTCATACGAGTATTCCCTGCAAATTATTTACAAAAAAATATGTAACACTTTCTTCTTCAAAGCCATTAACTATTTCTCTCTGAAGAATACTCGAATTACAAAACACTTGACCTTTTCAATTCTAATCGATTGACAATAATTCCATCAGAATTGTTATCAACTGAACATTTTTCCATTTTTAATACAATAGCCGCAACGCGCTGCATTGTTTATGTTGGCAATGCTGCAAGTATCAGACGTCAATCAACAGAATATGTAGATGTCATCTGATGGACTACGCACGCTGCTAGAGATAGTTTTAGTTTCATTACATTTATATCTGTAAGAATTTTAAGAACTTTTATTTTTAATGATTCTAAATCAAATTTATAAATACAAGAAGAAAAAACAACCGCCTCGTCCGGGATTTGAAACCGGGACCTTCCGCTTGCCGGGCGACTGCTCGGCTTAGTAGGCTAGTTACAAATTTGATAAATGCAAGAAGGAAAATCATCTGTCTCGTTAGCTCAGTGGTAAGAGCAGTCGCCCGGCAAGCGGAAGGTCCCGGTTTCAAATCCCGGACGAGGCGGTTGTTTTTTCTTCTTGTATTTATAAATTTGATTTAGAATCATTAAAAATAAAAGTTCTTAAAATTCTTATTTCTCCATCATTGACCGATTCTAACAAGTGTAGGTTCGATTCCCGTCCGCGGGAAAAATAAATAAAATTGAATTTACAATTTATTTGTGCGCTTTCATCGTTACTGGTTAATGCCAGCTGAAAGCAAAACGTGGCTTAGTAGGCTAGTTACAAATTTGATAAATGCAAGAAGGAAAATCATCTGTCTCGTTAGCTCAGTGGTAAGAGCAGTCGCCCGGCAAGCGGAAGGTCCCGGTTTCAAATCCCGGACGAGGCGGTTGTTTTTTCTTCTTGTATTTATAAATTTGATTTAGAATCATTAAAAATAAAAGTTCTTAAAATTCTTATTTCTCCATCATTGACCGATTCTAACAAGTGTAGGTTCGATTCCCGTCCGCGGGAAAAATAAATAAAATTGAATTTACAATTTATTTGTGCGCTTTCATCGTTACTGGTTAATGCCAGCTGAAAGCAAAACGTGGCTTAGTAGGCTAGTTACAAATTTGATAAATGCAAGAAGGAAAATCATCTGTCTCGTTAGCTCAGTGGTAAGAGCAGTCGCCCGGCAAGCGGAAGGTCCCGGTTTCAAATCCCGGACGAGGCGGTTGTTTTTTCTTCTTGTATTTATAAATTTGATTTAAAATCATTAAAAATAAAAGTTCTTAAAATTCTTATTTCTCCATCATTGACCGATTCTAACAAGTGTAGGTTCGATTCCCGTCCGCGGGAAAAATAAATAAAATTGAATTTACAATTTATTTGTGCGCTTTCATCGTTACTGGTTAATGCCAGCTGAAAGCAAAACGTGGCTTAGTAGGCTAGTTACAAATTTGATAAATGCAAGAAGGAAAATCATCTATCTCGTTAGCTCAGTGGTAAGAGCAGTCGCCCGGCAAGCGGAAGGTCCCGGTTTCAAATCCCGGACGAGGCGGTTGTTTTTTCTTCTTGTATTTATAAATTTGATTTAGAATCATTAAAAATAAAAGTTCTTAAAATTCTTATTTCTCCATCATTGACCGATTCTAACAAGTGTAGGTTCGATTCCCGTCCGCGGGAAAAATAAATTTATATCTGTGTTTGAAGTTATATTTAATAAAAAGTAATTAATATATGTTGTACGACAGATACACTTATTTCGGTCACCTCAAAATACAACGTATTTGGCGACGAGGATTATTCGACCACGCAGATGTAATTCGATTTATCATCGATATAATTTGCAAATCGAGTGGTGAAATTCAACATTTGGGAAATTAAAACCAAATCCTACTACTCTAAAACGTTGTTAATCAGCGAAATCTTAGATTTGTTTAAAAATAATCTGAAATGACGGAAGTACAGCAGTCCATCATTAAAATGTTGGAGCAACAGCAACAACAATTACAACAGCAACAGCGGCAATATCAAGAAATTGCAAGAGCTTTAATTGACATTACAAATAGCAAGACGAAAGAAACTGAATCGGAAGGTAAACCAATTCTTCTTCAAACATCGACGGATGTCATTAGTGATACTCTCGCAAAAGGCATCACTGAATTCCGCTACGATCCAGAAAATAATTTAATTTTGACTCCTGGTACAATCGGTACGAGGATAACATCAAAATTGATGGTGCGAGTCTAAATGACGGCGCAAAAGTGCGACTACTTCTTAGGAAGTTGGAATCCAGTGTTTATAATAAATATGCAGCATTCATCTTGCCTGAACTTACTAGAGATATAACTCTAGAGAAAACAGTGGAAATTCTAAAAAAAACTTTTTGGTGTACAGCACACGTTGTTACATCGACGCTTTGTTTGTCTTCAAAATTCAAATTAGGCACAATTACTGTAGATGAGTTTAAATGCTTAATTTTTGTTACGGGCTTAAGTTCAGCAAAAGATTCAGAAATTAGAACTAGATTACTATCGAAATCTCGAAATGTTATTATCAGAATGCCAGAGAGTCATTAACGTGAAACAGGACGGAGCACTCATCGAAAATAAATCATCAAATACTAATTCGGCTGTAGTATCAAAAATATAATTGCAACTCAAAAATTACAGCGAAACTTATAATAAATTGCAGAACAAATCACAGCCGCCGAGACCATTTTGACTCTGCGGAGACATGCATTTTGTAAGGAAATGTCGTTTCAAAAACCATAAATGCAACAAGTGTTCTCAAGTAGGACACAAAGACGGCTTTTTTGAAAACGTAAATAAAAACAAGCCAAACCGCCAGTACTAAAAACAAAACCCCGTGCAGCAATCAAACTCTGACAATTGAAATACATTCCAGTCCAACGGAATATATATTTGCAACAATATTGAATCAGTTTCCGCTCGAAGGAGGTTTATTAAATTGAATATTAACGAATTTGATGTCAAGTTACAAATTGATACTGGTTCTGATATAACCATAATTTCGCACGATACTTGGAAAATGTTAGGAAATCCAAAAACAAAACAAGTGCAGGAAATTATTAAAACGGCTTCAGGTGCTACCATGATATTGGAGGAATTTGAAGCAAAGTTCACACTTAGCAATCGAACTGTTATAAACAAGTGCTTCGTGTCAATGGATAATAATTTAAATTTGTGCGGATTGGATCTCTTAGAAAAATTTGAACTTTGGAATGTTCCGATCGGAACAGTCTGCAATCAGTTAAAAATGTTGTCTAAACTAACATCTCATGATGAAGTTCAACATATTGAAAAACAATTTCCTAATCTGTTTAAAGAAGAATTAGGTCTTTGTACTAAAGCAAAGGTAACACTGCACACACAAAGGAATGTTAAACATGTATTTAGAAACAAGAGGCCAATAGCATTCGCTGTACAGCCCCTAGTAGAGCAAGAGTTAAAACGCCTTCAAGAGCAAGGTGCAATTTCACCAGTAGAATTTTCCGATTGGGCAGCACCAATCGTGGTTGTAAGAAAAGCTAATGGAAAAATCAGAATTTGCGCTGACTATTCAACAGGCCTCAACGATAGCCTACAATCTAATAAACATCCACTGCCAATTGCAGTTGATATACTTTCCAATTTGTCACGAGGACAATTCTTCAGTCATATCGACTTATCGGATGCTTTTTTGATGCCAGCCATTCCCTTTAACTCGTACACGAATTTGTCTATATGTCTTTAATATTTTCGACACTCTCGTAGACCCACTTTTCGTCATCACAGCGAGCTGAAATTTGACACACAGGTTCATGTCGCGTGACAATTGAATCTATCAAAATTTGAACCGGAAATTTGAAAATTTGGTACAAATTTGATTAGTGATAAATCCGTTTCAGGAAAAATGCAGTTTTCCGATTTTTCCGAAAAATTATCCGGAACTTTCCGACTTTTCCGGAAAATTTTCCGGTAAAAAAGTTTTCTAAATTATGCAGGATAAAGTTCCCTATCAACTGGCATCATTACTTTCTCTCCGACAATGGTGAAAACTTGCAGAAAAATCGAGGAAAATTCATGTAAAACGCTTTTCCGGAATTTTTCAGACCAAGGAAGCGTTTGAGCGTTTTGCAACCTAAGACAAAGTTGTAGAGAGAAATGAGTTGCATAAAGTTGCTTTCGTGGAAAACTCCGTGGAAAACCCGGAAAAGCGGGGAAAATCATCGGACAAATTTTCATCGATATGATTAGTGATAAATCTGTTTCAGGAAAAATGCAGAATTTTCCAATTTTTCTGGAAAATTTGCCGAAAATTTCCGGAATTTTCCGACTTTTCCGGAAAATTTTCCGACTTTTCCGGAAAATTTTCCGACAAAAAAGTTTTATAAGCTATGCGGAATCATTTTTTTTCCGTCCTACTGACATCAATACTTTCTCTTCAACAATCATGAAAACTTGCACGAAAAATCGAGGAAAATTCATGTAAATTTTTAAAAAAAAATTCATAGTAATAGGAAAAGTCTGTGGAAAACATGGAAAATCGGGAAAATTCATGTTATATGGAATCAATTTGGAATACAGCTAAAAAGCGCTGTTTAAAACATAATTTGAGTTTCAGAAAACCCTGGCGAAGCTCCTCGGTGTTCCCACTTCCTTTTTTCCTTTTAGGAACTGGAGTGGCTTCCTCATTGGATCTGCCCCTCTTGAATGTGGTGGCATCCTTCTTAGGGCGGCTCTCGAAGGGGCACCCGCCAGGGACCGGCTGACTGTAGTACCAGTTCCACCTGTCTCTGGCCGGCGAAAACGACCTCCGGTTAAGACCTGCGTGTCTGATGGTCCAGTCACAGCAGTCGATGCAATTGCACCGGAATCGGTGGTGTCACTCCTTCGGTTGCCCACCTCCATTTTACTTCCGCTGAGCTTACCCACTGGTGCCCAGTTAAATCTCCTTTTAACCTTTGAAACCGCCTCGCTCCTCACAGCCGGCTGATGCGGAATAACCCTCCCAGCCTTCTGTGAGGAAGATTTGGCTACATCGGTCTCTCTCCACAGCTCGTTTGGCTTTGCGTAACTTACGCTATTGGGCACCCGACAGCTTGTGGCGGCGTTTGCGCTTAGTAGGCTTGGATTTGCCTACCGACTTGGAAGCCTCAGTTATGATCTGTACTGGGGACTTCGCCCCCGCTGATGCAGTGGTGGGGTCTCCAGCAGTCAATGTTGATTGCCTCTCCTCCGCTGATGCAGAGGTGGAGCCGCCAGCCATTGAAGCTGGGCTGTTGTCAGCAACTGATGCTGAACTGTCGCCTATTGTGACAGTAGAAAGTTTTTTATTTAAGAAAGAAAGATTGTGTGTCATTTTTGATCCCACGAGCGTGGTTCCAAAGACGATCCGCTCCGACAGAGCCCCATATCGGAGTAAGGCAATTGATACAATGGGGTGCGCCGGTTGCCCCAAGGAGATTTTTGCGACAGTGCAAGCACTACGCACTGCCATGCAGCCCTCGGCACGATGACATTTATACCTTGGCTTGGTAGGTTTTTGAGGGGATATACTTCCCCATAATCGGGATAGGAATCAGAAAGAAACTGGGAATCCGATGGGAATAGCGACAGTTAGCTATACTATGTATATTTCCCGGGATGAACCTACATGATGGGATTGTCATGTACACTGGGAGGTTGTCGGCACTCATCCATAGAGAGAGAGAGAATTTTAGTTTTCTCTCTACCATTGACAGATGGGTTTCAGACACGGTACAGACATACAAGCTATTTTCATTACGAACCACGTTATACCATTTGTGTCAGAATGTATAGCAAAGTACGATACATATAACACAATATTCTCCCTCCTCTCTCTGCCTTTTCAATAGAAATATATATGCATTATAGGATGAAACACGTCACGGCTCTAGTATCACAATTTTAATGAGAATAGCTTCCCTGATATCAAGGTATTGCGATGTAACACCGCCGATTTTTCGAGTGTAGAAGTAACCTCCGGAATATAATACAAGCCATATGAAGTCGCCGAAGGCACCGATACATTAAAAGGTCTTAACGTGCCGGATACAGCATGCAGTAAGAGCTCACTCTCACTGCTTTTTGTATACTCGTCATGGAGCAAAAACTAAAATTTCATCTTAAACAGGTCCTAAAGCCCAAAACTGTCGCTCCCACAGCAAAATGAAGTTAAAGCAAATTGTAGCCAAATATGTTTTCCTTCTAATGGTTTAAAATATAAATAGGATGTAGAAGAAATTTACGGAAATTATAGCGTTTGAACAAAATACAAACAACTTTTATATGAAAAACTCCTGCAGTAACACAAGGGAAGAAGATTGTGGATGTCGCTTGCTGACCGGCCCGCTGCTTTCATTTTTCGACTTTGTTCATGGCTTGTATATTCCAGGGTCATTTTGACGTACACTATCTCCTCCTACAGTTTTTAACCTACGACAACCATTTATATGTCATTGTATGGGAATCTGAACTGGCTATTAGATAGGGTACTTTTCGATTTCGAAAATGGAGTGGGTAATTTCGAAAAAACAGTTTTTTACCAAACTTGATATTTACGTAGATTTCGTTATTCCGCATCTTCATTTTTGCGGGAGGGGCAAGCTTTGGGAGGGGCGGGAGTTCAAAGTTTCAACTTTAAGCGGCTATATTTTCTCAACCAAGCATTTTTCTAGCAAGTAAGTCCTAAATTCATAAATGGAAAAGACATTTTTGGTGGTTTTTATTCAAATATAGCCACTTAAAGTTGAAACTTTGTAGTCCCGCCCCTCCCAAAGCTTGCTCCTCCCGCAAAAATGAAGATGCGGAATAATGAAATCTACGTAAATATCAAGTTTGGTAAAAAACTGTTTTTTTCGAAATTACCCCCTCCATTTTCGAAATTCGAAATCGAAAAGTACCCTATCTAATAGCCAGTTCAGATTCCCATACAATGACATATAAATGGTTGTCGTAGGTTAAAAACTGTAGGAGGAGATAGATCCCTACAAAAAAACTGAAGATTACCTCGATGGGCATATCTTCCAAATGTTTGCTTATAACTTTTGATGTTATTGTTGATAACACTTAGGGAGGTCATTTTGGAAAGGGGATATAATGCGCAAATTTTTTCATAGTTTTGCCAAGTTCGTGCAATGGTGATATTTCGAATAAATGTACACTGAAGCGCGACAAAAATGTTGGTGAAATAAAAAATTCTAGATAAAACTGTTTTTTTTTAAATAATTGAAGGCACAATTATAACTAATTATGCATTCTTAGAAAGGCCAATAAGTGTTCTTTTAAATAAAGGTTTGAACGTCACAATCCATTAATTACAATAGAAATTATAGCGAAATTACTCTGAAAAGGTATGCAAAATCTCGAAAATCGATAATATCGATTTACTCAAAAACCAAGCGGAGTTCGATATAAAAGTATCTAAACTTTTTTGACCCAAATGACCTCTACTTTCATCCCCTTAAAGGATTAAAGACATTTACGGAACACCCTGTATATAGAAGACAATTATTACCACTAAGGTTTTGACACATTGCAGTTGATAGGGGGTGACGTAATTCTGTGACTGATTTATACACATTTGTATAGGAAAGACAGAGAGGAGCGATGGTATTGTCACAGTACTTTATACAGTAGCCCAGGTTAGAGCAAACTACTGAAAACTGAATTTTAGAATTTTAATTACAAAAAAAAAACTCAAAATTTCTCACATAAGAGGGAACTCTTAAGTATGACACAGGAACGAACAGTAGCTAGTTGCAAAATGGTTGGGAGAAGTATTAGTTTTATGTAAGTACATATCTTAGCACCAGTCTGCAAATATATTTACCATGTTTACATGCAGGGTTGAACCCTGGTTCAACTCGGGTTCAACTCCATGTATACGCGGCTCGAGTTGAAATTGGATCGACTCGACTCCTTGACTCAACCACGCTGGGCTGGCGTAGTCGAGTCGAAATGGTATCCCATAAACGCGGATTGAGTAGTCGAGTTGGCAGTTTACAGTTGGTATTTATTTTATTCATTCTTTACTCGAAAGTTTTGGTATGTTGTGTATTTATTGTGAGTTTATTTTGTTTATTTAAACAAAATTTATAACTTTTATATCTTCATCACAAAAAATACCATAAATACTATTATGTTTAAGGCTGGGTCTATGTCATAATTGGGACAACTCGGTGCACAGTTAGCAAGATGGGCGTGGCGTTAAGATTTTTGAATAAATCGCAAATTGATTAATGGAATATTTATTTAAACATCTAAGGCAACAAATTAACGTTTTCTAATTTTTAACTTTGTCCCCCAATTTTTATTCAAAATGATTTAAAAATGAAAATTCAAAGATTTTTTTTTAATTTCTCTGGTTTGCGGAGCGGGGTTGCCACAAATTTGAACTAAATTAAATAAATTTTTAAAATAAGCTTATTGAAGTTAATAAGCAGAAAATAACGGTTTCCGATTTTTAAAATTCTACTTATTTTCGTGAAAATTTGATGCAATAGATTGCTTTCTTAATGGGTAAAATGCAGGTAAAACAAATTATTGCGTCGGATTGTGTTAGATATAAGTAGAACTTTAAAAATCGGAAACCGTTATTTTCTGCTTACTAACTTCAAAAAGCTTAGGTTAAAAATTTATTTAATTTAGTTCAAATTTGTGGCAGCTCCGCAAACCAGAGAAATTAAAAAAAATCTTTGAATTTTCATTTTTAAATCATTTTCAATAAAAATTGGGGGACACATTTTAAAATTAGAAAACGTTAATTTGTTGCCTTAGGTGTTTAAATATATATTCCATTAATCAATTTGCGATTTATTCAAAAATCTTAACGCCACGCCCATCTTGCTAACTGTGCACCGAGTTGTCCCAATTATGACATAGACCCAGCCTTAACTGTCACTTCAACTATAGTTGGATCCGTTCTCAACTCAATATCTCAACCCTGCGTGCTCAAAAACACGAGTCGAAAACTCAACTCAATCTCGACTCGATCTTTCAATTCTGCATGTAAACATGGTATCAGTTTTGGGACAATGCATTGCAATGAATTTGCACGAACTTACACATTTTCCGTTCGTTTACTTTCTCGTGCACACAAAATTACACGAGTTTTGCATACGTCACAGCTTACCCTGTCGCATGAATTTACACGAAGTTTTTAGTTACAGCACAATTCTTGCAGGGAAAATTGACAGCTATCATAGGATAGTTCATTTTTGTAATTTTCTGAAAAGTTTTTAAACCGCAAACAAAATGTCGAATGAAGATAGCTTAAGTATTCAATGCTCTCATGGAACTTTTCAAGACTGCAACAAGATAAAAAAAAGTAAAACAATACTCATTCGCAAATGTTATTCCACACTTCTTCTTCTTGTTTTCACGAAGTTGCATGAAAAGCGTTCGTTCACTTGTTCATGCATTTTACATTCTTCCCCCACCACACGAGTAAGTTTTTACCCAGAAAGTTTATGCACGAGAAGTACGCGAACAGACCTATTGTAAACCCGGTACGCTAGAGCCAAGGAATTTTTGTTCCTATACAAAAACTATGTAAAAAAAGTGTCATGGAATGCTCAAGGAATTTTTTTCTTGGCCGATTCCTTGAGGTAGTACGCTAGAGAAAAGTAATTCGAACAGAAAAACTCTACTTCCCGATTGACAAAAAGATGTCGCTCTTTTACGAAAAATCCATTTATGTCAATATTCCTTGAAGAAATAAGTACCGATGCACTTATTTCTGTAAGGAATTTTGACGTTGGTGGAATAATTGAAAAATTGAACAAAGGAACGGCGATTTTGCGGTACGCTAGAATTTTTCCACTAATTTCTTAAAGAAAATTTGACATTAGGTCAAGGAATTTTTGACAATTTGGATTTGTCAATTGTGTGATATTTCTGACAATAAAGAAATAATAAGGAAAGTGAAGAAATGGATAATTTCCAATGAAAAATGAAGATACACGTAAAACAATTTTTATTCGTCCATTTGTCATTTTAAAATTGATACACCTCGTGTAAAATCGCCGTCCGTCGTTCAATTTTTCAATTATTCCACCACCGTCAAAATTCCTTACATCGGTACTTATTTCTTCAAGAAATATTGACATAAATGGATTTTTCGTAAAAGAGCGACATCTTTTTGTCAATCGGGAAGTAGAGTTTTTCTGTTCGAATTACTTTTCTCTAGCGTACTACCTCAAGGAATCGGTCAAGAAAAAAATTCCTTGAGCATTACATGACACTTTTTTTACATAGTTTTTGTATAGGAACAAAAATTCCTTGGCTCTAGCGTACCGGGCTTAATGTTCGTGCTTCGTGTTGCTATGTATGGTTTGGCCGGGCTCTTTGAACTGTGAAGAAAAAGAAGAAGAACAGTGTTGATAAACTGCCAGCACAAATTTTCAGTTTAGTTTATTATAGTATACGTTATAATTAATGCGACTTTAACGTGATAAAATATCAAAGAAGAAAACAGCAGATCCGTAACCATAGCTGTCGACGCGATAACAATCTAAATTATTAAACTTCGATGAGTCAATTGTGTTACTTGTGTTGTAGCAGTTTTTTTGTCAGTCTTCAGCTTTGATTTAGGCAAAATGTTTCTTGCGCGCTTTTTACCACATTTTTATTATATTTTGCAAATGACAACAGTAGTATGTCCTGACTGTGGTTGCGATTCACTAAGAAGAGAAGTGACCATCAGCACAAAACTGAACGATTGTAACGTTCCATTTTTACAAAATCCAATTCAGCCAGATTCTTTAAGTGATATGTCCTTAATACCTGGCGGGACGTACGTTGTTGGCACCAATGAGCCAGTCTTTCAGAGTGATGGGGAAAGTCCAGAACGGCCTGTTACAATTAAGGGTTTTTATATGGACAAATATGAAGTTTCAAATAGCAAATTTAAAGATTTTACTGATTATACAAAGTACGTAACGGACGCTGAGAAATTCAATGATAGCTTTATTTTTCAAACTTTTTTGTCAGATGAGGAAAAAGTTTTATTTAACGATTATCGGTTTGTTAGTGCTCCATGGTGGTATAAAGTTGCTGGTGTTACTTGGAAACATCCGCATGGACCTAAATCAAATTTACATGGTAAGTTAAATGTCTGATACAATGCAAAAATAAACTTAAGATATTAAAAGACCCTGCCCAAAATCGCGTCCATAAGTACATAGATCGACAAGAGATAAAGCAGTTTGAAGATTTCACCAATTTGATATTGGATTGCTCACTAGTATACTTTTCTGTTTCACTTGCCTTAATTGATTTCTTTGCTATATTATATTTCTATTGTACTGCTTCTACTTATATTTCGAGATGTCCAACCTCGTATAAACATAGCATCAACATTTTTTTGAGTACCCCCCGTGTCAGGCACGCAAAGCGTTGCGCGCGTGCCCAACGCTCAGCGTGCTTTTGGCACGGGTGCTCAAATAAATAAATGTTTATGTAAAAAAAAATCTGAAATATTAACAAATGGCGGAGATATAACATAATAAAGCAATGTATATTTTTTTGCGCGCGCGTTGATTGTGAAGGTTCTCGGCATCGATGTGGATGCCAGAAAAAACAATTAACATATTTATAATTTCATAATGAATTATCTTTAGTGTGAACCAACAATATTATAATAAAAATTCGAAACTTAACATTTATTTACTCAATTTTCTGTCGGTATATAAAGTCGTTCACACCATAGGTGATGAAAAAAAATTTCAAAGCGATCTGAACCTTCGTTCAAGAGTTAAAACTTTCACAAGATTCAAAAAAGTGAATCGTGGAAAAACGGCTTTGAAGTTGGCGGCCGTGCGCACCGCGCACTATCTATTATAAATGTAATCTTACCTTATTTGATAGCATCCTGCGGTACATGTGGGGCCGTTTCTCTGACTAATAATGGACTGAGCGATTTGCTATTTCATGTGGCTCAAATATTGTGTTTCTGTATATTACCGTTAGAGTACCCTTTACCTTTCACCCTTTACCCTTATCCTTTCACCAAGCCATTTAATTGAAATTTAATTTAATTTCTGTTTTAGTACTCCTGTAAGAGAGGGTTAGGGCACACTTAAAATTAAATTAAAATTTAATTTGGGTTATTTTATGTTATAATAACGCATATATAACTTTAATTTTAATTTAAGTGAGCCCTAACCTTCTCTAACGGGCCCTAAGGGCCGTATTCACCAAGCCATTTAATTGAAATTTAATTTAATTTCTGTTTTAGTACTCCTGTAAGAGAGGGTTAGGGCACACTTAAAATTAAATTAAAATTTAATTTGGTTTATTTTATGTTATAATAGCGCATATATAACTTTAATTTAAATTTAAGTGAGCCCTAACCCTCTCTAACGGGAGTACTAAAACAGAAATTAAATTAAATTTCAATTAAATGGCTTGGTGAATACGGCCCTTACTACATAAAAAACATTTAAAACTCAACAATACACCCGAAAATCAAATTAAATTAAAAAAATATATTTTCTTGTGTCCAAGTGATTGTTTTTTCGTTGTTTTTTTGTGTGAATATTTTATGTATTAGCGATTTATTAACGATTTAATGAAGCAAATCATTGGAAATGTACAAGCTTTTATATGCTTTTATATGAGCAAATAAAAATTTATTTATTTATTTATAAGGAATTAAACTCATGCCGACTTTAATTTTCAAAAGTTCTTCTTAACTGAATCCTGCGTATGGGCAAGAGAGACGGAGCATGGTAAACACTATCTTTACCTTATTCTTTCTGCTGTGATTGCACCTGCAGCGAACATAAAAACATCAAATGGCTTAAGAAAACGTTTAGTAAGAAATATTTTGTGTTGGTACCTCCAACTCTGCCATAGGGCGAAAGAGAAAGCTGTAAACCTTGTGCCATTCTTTCCTATAGGAAAATGGCAATACGCCCAGTCCATTGTTATAAGTCAGCGGGCCGTCACTTTTACCGTTACACGATTCTCTGTAGGCATAATAAGTGAACAATAGAAAAGGGTAGTTACCGATCTAGCGCATCTGTTTCCGTATACCGCGGCCGGTTACCGCCGCTACCGCCTGCTTCTAAAAAAATAAAAGTTTTTACGCTCTAAATGCTGTAACTTTAACAATTTTTGGATTTTTTAAATTCTGTAAAGCTTAAAATATTCCTAACCGTTTAGGCTAATTGAATCAAAAATAAAAATCTTGAATTTTTTCGCGTATATAAGGCCTTAATGAAATTAGTACTACTAGCATTAATCACACAAATAGTGGTAGTGGAAGCTTAATATATACACAGTAAAATGTGGTATGAAATACTTTTGAAATAACGAGATCAAAAGAAGCAATGAATTAAAGTAGAGGGAACTAGGTAAATACATAGTACAATGCGGTAGAATGAGACTGATTTGACAGCTAATAAACAGGAAGTAACAAATAAAGTGTGGAATAATATATATGCTGTATAACGTTATGAGTAATCCATTATAACAAACAAGAACATAGGTAATGGACCAATAACATGTGATTGACACCTCCATTACCAGACGAGTAACAAGAAGAAATAGTGGCAGTCAATATAAACTTTGCATAGTGCTCACCCACGACCCGTAAGCAGTGCAACAGACAGTTGGTCTCGTCTCACCAAATCGCGATGCGTATATATAGAGTGAGCAACAACAGGCTGGATTGAAATAATTAATTGTGGGGTAGAACAATGGATGCATTAAAGTGCATGGTATCGAAACGATTATTATACCCTAGATGAAATCTAAACGGTATACTAAGTTTGTCATTCCGTTTGTAACACCTCGAAATAATTATGCTAGAGCAAAATGGATTGAATTTTGCATGTCCGTCTGTGCGCACGATAACTCGAGAACGCGTTCACTTAAAAAGCTGAAATTTTGTACACGGACCTTAAAATATAAAAGAAAAGTTAAGTTCGAAAATGAGACAAATCGGGTAACTCTTTCCGTTGCCTGGGAACGCGTCGACATAGAGAGCTGAAATTTGGTACATGATGTTTTTATAGTAATAAAAAATAAAATTTCAAAAATGGACAACCCCTTGGGGCTGCTATATAAAAATTTAGGTTTCTTACATATACTGTGAAAACGATCAGTCCTAAACATTTTTATACCCTAGATGAAATCTATAGGGTATACCAAGTTTGTCATTCCGTTTGTAACACCTCGAAATAATGATGGTAGAGCAAAATGGATTGGACACCCACGCATAATATTAAAAGTTATTTTGATTTTTGCATGTCCGTCCGTCCGTACGTGCGCACGATAACTCGAGAGCGCGTATACTTAGAGAGCTGAAATTTTGTACACGCACTTTAAAAAAAAAAGTAAAATTAAGTTCAAAAATGAGACAAATCGGGCAATTCCTTCGTGGGGTTGCCATAAAAAATTTCGTTTTCCGCTATATATTTGGACACTGCCTGAGAACGCGTTGACGTAGAGAGCTGAAATTTGGTACATGGCGTTTTCATTATATTAGCAAATAAAATTTAAAAAATGGAGTAATTCGGGCAACTCCTTCTTGGTGTTGCCATATAAAAATTTAGGTTTTTTACGTATACTTTGGAAACGATCAGTCCAAGACATTTTTATTGCACTAAAAACTTCTTCAGAATACGAAATTCTATAAAATTGGTTATAATCATATTTTCTGTCCGACGAACCGTTCTAGTAATATATGCGAAAATCCACTTCAAAAATCAAACTTGCATAGATCGGTGATCATACGAAATTTAATACGGGCATTCATCTAGGGTATCATAAGAATTGATCTTAGACCAATTTTAGCTTTTTTACTTGTTTTAGTTTAATTTACGAAACAGTTTTTATAATTTATTTGAAATTTAATATATAGGGCAGGAACAAACTTCCGACCGCAACCATAATTACTACCGGCTAGAACGATACGAGTAGATTGGTTGGTTGTAGGATGAAATGAGGGAAGTAATATTAGACAATGAAGTGAAACTTATTGAAGGGAAGGCAATCAAATAAATTGATAACTTAAGTAACATGGTTCAGCAAGCTAAGAGCTGCTGACTTACTAAACGAGTTCAGCGAAGCACTGCGCCTAGCATCATCAAACATCTGATTGCAGATTGTCGCCCCACGCAGGAAAATGCGTCTTGCACCGTACTGCGAGCGAACCCTAGGAAGGAAAATATTCTCAACTTGTTCAAAACACTCCAATTGAAACGACTCACTAAGTAGCTGAGCAGTAGGCGTACTGTCACAAAGATCACGGATGCCCGCAGGTACATCGAGAAGAGCCGTACTAGTTGAGTGAAATATACTAAAACCAGATTTTAGTTTTGAAAGCAGATTGCAAGAGCTAACATTCATGGTGATTTGATCCACAATGATGATCTCAAGAGCCTTAGAGATCATCGACAAAACAGTAATCGGTCTCCATTCGAGCTGTGATTAATTTTGTTTCTTACGAATTTTCGGGAAAATTTTTCTTTAAAAAAATGCTATTCACTATTGCTGGCAGATGTGTTTCGTACATACTAAGTAGAAATGTATGTTTTTGTTGGTACACAACTGCGTCGGAATATTATTGTAACTTATGGAAATGAAAAGCTGATTAAAATATAAATCGTTTAGTACCTAAACTAAGGTAAGGGCGGTATTTGAGCAATTTAATGTAATTTATACATTAACTAACAAAACTATTAAAAGTACGAAGAAAATTACGTATTCTACGTAAAACCCAAATAACCCTGCACAGCAGTGTGACTGTTCTTAAACCCAGACCACGCAGTAAATTTTGGGTTTTAAATATAACCAAACAATTTAATAATAGTAATAATCTTTATATGAAATTTTTTTTAAGAGAATTCTGTGCTCTAGTTGTACTACAAAATCCAATTCTAACTTCGTTTACATTTCTAAAATTAAGTTAATGTTCATTTCCTACATAGTTTAAACGTCTACTTAAATAAATCCGGAAAATATTATTTTTAAGTTTTAAAATAAATAATAAATTCAAAATCAGCCCTTTTTTAATATTCATCCACTTCAGAATCTCGGATCTCTTTAGTCTTTGAAAAAAAAAGAATCAGATTATCGATAGACATTATAATTTATTGAAGATTCAATAAAAATAGTTAGATATGCAATTCAATAATTTTAAACGTTAAAATAAAATTGACCGTGACAATAGCCTCGACTGCACTTAATTTTTGCTTAACCGACTTGTTCGCTTATCTTACATCGACTGTCATCAGCTACTTCTTCAACTCTCGGCTTGATCCGTTGCTGTTATCATGCTCAGTACAGTTAATGCTTGAATAACGGCTTATAGTTGTATTGTTATGACGGTTTAGTATTTTCGGGGATGGCCTTTTTGTTTTTTTTTTTTTAGGCAGGGGGACAGGAGACCCCATCCCAAGCACGGAGACCATAGCTGCTCATTATGCTGTCCTGCTAGAAGCCCATTCACCAAAACCTTCCTGTCCTCTTAATGAAGCGCATCAGGACTTGGTGAGGAAAGTTTTTCAGCTCATCCACAGATAGAAGGGCAGACCCTAGAGTATCCAGTCTGCTCCGGGCGAAGGCCGGACATGCACACAAAAAGTGTTCGGTTGTCTCGGGCTCTCCCTCCAGGCAGGACAGATACTCAGGGCTATCAACAACTCCCATCCTTCTTAGATGAGCGTGAAGTGAGCTGTGGCCGGTGATGATGCCAACCACAGTTCTACATTGTTTCTTTCCGAGCCCCATGAGAAAATCTGAGATATTCCCATTGGGTCCACCAAGAAACAGTGTTGTACACCTGAAAGTACTCAGGTTCGCCCATCTCTGCTGATGCTTTCTATGAACATCCGCTTTGATGAGAGACACGATATTCGAGGTAGCAACGCCTACGGCGGGTTCCGGTCCGAGGAACGGGGAATCAAAGCCAGCTTTAGCTAAAAGGTCAGCTTTTTCATTCCCCATGTAACCAGGAACCCACAGAAGGGACACATTGTTGTGGATACACAACTTTCCACAGACGACCTGTAATCCTCCAGTAACTTAGATGTTATCCGAGGGTCACTCAGAGCCATCAAGGTTGCCTGACTATCCGAATGGATAGCAATGTCCTTCCCCTTGATTTGCATATCAATGGCTCACTTCGCTTACATTGATATGGCGAAGACTTCAGCCTGGAAGGGAGTGGTGTGTCTTCCATCCCAATATCAGGCTCAGGAAAGTAGACACCCGCCCCAGCTCCCTAATTACTGAGAGAGCCGTCGATGAACATTTTTAAAGCGGACCGGGGAAGGCTCGATAAGGCACTTCCCTCAGTCCACGATTCCCTTACAGGAAAGCTCACAAAGAAACGACGCCAAAAACGAAGCCCAGGTACCATCGCATCACATGGCATACTGGCCAGAGGGTTCTCCAAGTCCAGCATATACGCCAGAGAGCAATGAGAAGAGCCAGTCCAGCCGTCCTCCCAACATCCCCATGAGCGCAATCTGCACACAGCCCTTTTGGCATCTGCCTGAATGACAAGATCCAGGGATGGCAGATTAAGTAGGACCTCAATAGCAGCAGTAGCCGTAGATCGCATGGAGCCCGTAATTCCCCAGCAGGCAAGCCTTTGCAGGCCCGCTAACTTTCGGATCGCAGTCCCCACAAGTGTCCTCAGCCACCATACACAGGAGGCATATGTAATCATGGGTCTAAGATCGAGGTGTACATCCAGTGCACAACCCTCGGTCTCATGCCCCATGTGCAGCCAAAGGTTCTCCTGCATTGAGCGAAGACCCTCGTAGCCGCATTACCTTTTTCCTCTACGTGCAATCCCCATATCAGCTTCAAGTCGAGGAAGACTCCAAGCTTTGGACGAACAAAGTTCCCAAGCTTTCGTTTTCTGGAGAAGAGCGCCAAGCTGGTCTTTTTGGGCTTACTGTCATATGACGTGTGCACCAGTCCTCAACAATATTTAAGTCTCGTTGCATGAAGGCACAGGCAACAGTCATGCTGTGCCTGGAAATGAGCAGAGGGATGTCATCCGCATACCCTTCACATGAGAATCCCACGTTTTTCAGCACCGTGATGAGTGAGTCAACCAAGATTCACCAGAGTACTGGAGAAAGCACGCCACCTTGCGCGCAGCCTCTCTCCACCAGTACACTGAGAGAGGTTCGGCCGCCCGCCTCCACCGTTAAGTATCGTCGTCCTAACATTTGGTCGATCCATCGCACTATAGTGCGGTCAACACCATGTCGACGAGCTGCCGCACATAGCGACTTGGGGTGGCCCTGTCAAAAGCCCCCTCGATGTTCAGAAAGGCTCCCAAGGTAAACAGTCCACGATCCAGTCCCCGCTCAATGACAGACAGTAAACATTGAATTGAGAGCCGTCGCCGTAGATCTGCCCCTCGGGTAAGCGTGCTGTGAGGTATGTAAGTGAGGAGCCTTTAGGGCTAGTCCTTTGATATATTCATCCACAAGCCTCTCCAGGTATTTCAAAAGGAATGAAGAGAGGTTTATGGTTCGAAAGCTCTTCTTCCATGTAAGAAACCTTACCAGGCTTTGGAACGAAGGCAACTCTCACCTTCCTCCACACCTCAGGGACATATCCAAAAGCGATACGATTGCTTACTAAATATATTCTACATACATATAATAATGTCTAGGGCATTAGACACACAGCACTCTTAATGAAGAAATAACTAACGACTCATTAGTCTATAATGATTCATTATAAACTGCGGACACACAGTCATTTCTTTAATTAAGTTGTGCTGTCAAACTGGTTTGGATGAACTTATCACATTAAAGAAGCAATATGGATCGAATTAACGCGATAAACTTTGATTTATTTATTTTATTTTCAATTTAACAATTTCCAAATGAGAAACACATTTTATTTAAAAAAATAACTATTAATAATATAAATTGTGCCAAATCTAGCACATTTTTCCTCATTATAGCTATAATGAAGGAGGAAAACACTTCATTAGTGTACTTCATTATCATCTGATTTTCGAGCTATAATGACATATACTATTTGACACACGGCATTTTAATGAATAGTTAGTACAAATGATTCATTAGTTCGTGCTGTGTGTCTAGGGTATAAAAGCGCAAGTTGAATGCAACGAAACAGAATGGCAAATGTTTCATTTCCGGAAATAAATGAGAAGGGGCGGAGTTTTTACGTTTTACTCTCATAAAATGCTCCCGCGCTTTTGTGAAAACCGGTTTCCATGAAATATTGATAATGTTTAGACAAATGTTGTTGCTGTAAAAGGAAACATGTTGATGCTGTAATCCTATGATATTTGAACAGCACGTGTTTCTGTTTACATTCGTTTTGCTATGAAGAGATTAAGTGGCAGAACTCATGCTGGATTCTCTGATATTTTCGGGAAAAATGAGAATTTCATTTGAGAGGAATTTTACATTTTTTTTTCTTAAAAATGGGAAGTAGTGTGACCTGATGTACATTATTATGAATAGCTTGAAAGGATTTTGAGGGATTTAGTAAGATTTTGTCGTTCGTAATCCTACGTTCTCTTGATTTTTGTTTTTAACTCGTTGTCTCAGTTGCACTACATTAGTGCATAGCCAAGTTCTTTTCCCCCATTAATGCAAAAGATGAAAGTATATGAAATTACTTGTTTCATTCTAAAAAACACCAGAAATTTTCCAGTTTTGCTCTACAGCTTCTTAACTTGTCATTAGGTTAACTTTGCCAGCGATCTAGGCAATAAAAGTGCAATAATATGGCAATACGAAAGATTCGTAGGCAAATCGTAATGTTTCCGGGAATCTAATTGGCTTTAGCTCTCGAGCTATTACCAAAACATCGCCATGGTAATAAAAGGGCAATACAGTTTTTATTGCCATTTTTATCGCCACAATGTTTGCTGGGTAATATTGTTGTTAAATACATACATGGGAAAAGCAGCGTCAAACTAGAACGAAGCTTTATTTAATTTCTGTAGTGAGGAAAAAATTCCATGCTTACTGTGTGTAGCAAAAGAAGTGTGATTTCGATATGGTTTGCAAAAGAATAACTCGATGTTGTTCACTTAAATGTTTATTTATTTTACTTCATTAGCAATTATAAAATTATAATTAATGTCAACCATTAGTTGAATAAAAAAACTTGTCCAGATGAACGACTGAATTTACTAGGTTCGCACTACTTGAAATACAAATCAGAGAAAATTATGAATCTCGTTGTGACCATGGTTATTAAATTCTAACTGAACTTGAAACAATAGAATTACTGATAAGCAATACAAATAAATTCCATCATGAGTTACAGTGCATATTATATAAATGAATTATAAGTTGAATTGGTAAATTAACGTTTCAATAAACAAAGTACATTTCAATTGTATTCAACTATTAGTGATTAATAATTATTGATTGCAATTTCGAATAATTGAATATATGTTTAATTATGATTTCTGTACATTCTGCTCCCGTTAAGAGGAATTAAGACTCCTCGCCTACAGGAAGTTTACAACACTTTGCAATTGGTCTTCTAATCTCACCTCGTGTTGTTTTTAAAGTAACGACCCTGACTAAACCATCGTGACCAAGATGAGCTTTAGTAACGCGGCCAAGTATCCACGTATATAGTGGAAGATGGTCTTCCTTTATAGTAACCAAATCTCTTACGGCCAGATCATCTCGAGATTTCTTCCACTTAGAGCTTTGCTGGAGACGACTAGTTAAGTATTCAAGATGCCATCTGCGCCAAAAGTGCTGATGCATTTGTTGAATTAGTCGCCATCTTTCCAGAATGGAAACTGAATGTTGCTCGATTGGGATTGCGGAAAGAGTTGTCAGCGGTTGACCGATTAGAAGATGTGCTGGAGTTAGCGCATTTAGAGAGGAAGAGTCATCTGTCATCGGTGTAAGTGGTCTGCACTTGAGGAGACCTTCTATCTGCGCGAGTAGAGTAGATAGCTCTTCGTGCGTCAGCTTTGTTTGGCCAATGGTTCTTCAAAGGATGTTCTTCACTGACTTTACGCCTGCCTCCCATATACCGCCAAAATGTGGAGCAGCTGCATACCTTCAGCCATGAAATGCTATAAATAGAAAGAAAGTTTTTGGTTAATGAATTTTGATACAATGACATAAATAGATTTTGAGTTTCATTTAAACGTCTTTTGGCCCCTACAAAATTTGTGCCATTATCGCTGTAAATGTTTGTAGGGATCCCCCTTCTAGCAATCGCTTTAGACACGCGATAAACGTTTCTGATGTTAAATCTCCTGCCGCTTCCAAGTGTAATGCCTTAGTGCTGAAGCATACAAAAAGTACAATATAACCTTTTACAGTACGAGCTCCTCGACCTCGACGTAGCAGAAGTTCAATTGGTCCAGCATAGTCTATACCAATATTTTCGAAAGCCCTGCAAGCTGACACACGATTCTTTGGTATACTTGCCATAAGTTGATGTGAAGTTGAAGCATGATGACGTACGCATGTTAGACATTTGTTGATGCGTGATTTAATTACAATTTTGCACGAGATTATCCAATATCTTTGTCTGATAATGCTTAGTAAAAGTAAAATGCTAGCGTGAAGATACTTTTCGTACATATCGATGACGAGAAGCTTCACAAAAATATGATCCTTTGGAAGAATAGGAGGATGCTTTGCTTCATATGAGCAGTTTGAGTTAACTAATCTTCCACCAACACGCAAGATAGTTGATGAATCCAGAAATGGTGTGAGAGTTTACAACCGAATTGAGCCTGGTATAGGCTACTTCCTTTTAAGATGGCGAATCTCCTGGTGAAATGCCCCATTTTGAGCCCATCGAATGCAACTTTTTCTGCTGATATGATATCATCGCATGATCCACTTGATTGTCGATAATGATGAATAGCGTTGAAATAATGTTGTAAGTGTATCATTAGTGAACTCCGTGAAGAATGCTTCCATGTAATTTTCTCGTTTTTCGCTATCGGAATTTTCACGAGTGGCTGCCAATTGTGTATGTGAAGTGGTTTTCTTCCACTCATTTTTCAGCCACGTGGGCCATTCCACCATAGTGACGAAGATATTAGTTCAGATGGGGAAATTCCACGAGACGCTAGATCTGCTGGGTTATCAGCTGATTTGACGTGCTGCCATGAACTTCTTGGTAATATTTGTAAGATCTCGGTAGTCCGATTAGCGACAAAACATTTCCATTTGCGAGGATGAGATGCCAGCCAGGATAGCACGATTTGTGAATCAGTCCAAGCAAAATATATGGAACCTGGAAGATTTACATTTGATCTCCACAAAGCTCCAGCCGTGGGATGGAAAGCTGTTTCAAGGGTGCTACCTTGGTCTTTGCTGCTACGATATTAATTGCGATACTTCCCGTCTCATCAGTGCTTCGGAGGTAAACCACAGCGCTGTACGCTCGGTCAGAGGCGTCTGCAAACCCATGTAATTCCAATGATTCGCTCGGAAGATGAAGCCAACGAGAAATACGGAGATCTTGCAGACAGTGCAAACTATTACGAAGTTTTAACCATTTTGAATTTAATTCTTCATCAATGAGATCATCCCAATCGTGATGCGTTAACCAAAGTTGTTGAAGAAGAATTTTGAATTTTATGGTTACAGGTGCGATTAATCCTAGCAGGTCAAAAAACTTGCTACATTCCGAGAGAATCGTTTAGTAGCAGTGTGATCGCTTGCTAGATTGGCATGGAAGGTGAAAGCATCAAATTGAGGATTCCACTGGAGTCCAAGAACCTTAACAGTGTTAGGTTATTCATCAATTTTCAATGAAGTATGTTCGCTGTCGTGTTGAGAAATTGATTGAAGGAACTGTTGTGAATTTGAAGCCCATTTTCGTAATGAAAATCCTCTCTGATGAAGTAGTGTATTTAGTTCGTCGTGGAGTCTTAGTGCTTCAGCATCGTTGTTGGCTTCACCTAATAGATCGTCAACATAAAAGTGATTGAGGAGTGCTGATTCTGCTAATTGAAATTTATCCTTGCAGTCAATGGTTAGTTGCTTTAGTGTCCTGGTTGCGAGAAATGGTGCTGATGCCGTTCCATATGTTACCGTCTTCAAACGCAAATGTTGCATTGGTTCCGTTGCTGTATCTCTCCATAAGATCCTTTGATAATCTCTATCGAGTTTGTTTACAACAATTTGCCGATACATTTTTTCGATGTCGGCTGCAACAGCAACTTCGAACGTTCGGAAAGATAGTAGTATTTGGAGCAAATCTCGTTGTACTTTTAGACCCACTAGTAATTTGTCATTAAGAGAGACACCAGAGGTAGTTGTTGAGGAAGCACTGAAGACAACTCTCACCTTGGTGGTTGTGCTGGAAGGTTTTATCACATCATGATGTGGAAGGTACGTATGATCCTCTTCCATGGTAATTTCCTGGGATGGGATCCCAAATCTCTGATTTGATCTGATTTGCTTACATTAAATGCAGTATGAATTGATTGACCTAACCGTGTAGAATTTTCCTTGAAAGGTAATCTAATAACATAGCGGTGGCTGTTAGGGTCCACATAATGTGTTGTAGCGTAACTGAATTCACAATGGGCGCGTTCACTGCCACTTTGGTAGCGTAGTCGTTGTCGTAGTGTAGTTCTGTCAAACCGACTACGATCGACTATCCTCCTGAGCGTAGTCGAATGTAGTCGACTATTTGGTACATTCCAAGTGCGGAGTGAACGATAGCCGTAGTCAAGCGTAGTCGTTTACTGTCAAAATTGGCGCAGTGAACGCTCGGTAGTGACTCGTAGTCGACAAAAAGTCACTATTTCGGTGGCAGTGAACGCGCCCATTGTTCTTCCTCAGGTGTGTAGAGTTGACTCTGATTTGAAACTGGCAGTTCTTCCACTTCCCAGAACTGACGTAGAGTACAATCAAGTTCGGCGATGTCTGTATGTAGGGATAGGATGTTCGGCTTCGAGTCAAGTTGTGAGAGATCCCGAAACTATGTAAAATGTAACCATATATCGTGTTTTGAAGTAAAGGAAAACCTGGGGCAATAGTGTTACGCCCATCTTGAAGAATGTAGAAGAAACAATCTGCACGCAATAAAATATCAATCTTGCGTGATAGATAAAATTGTGGACCGGCTAACTGATAAGATCTGATAACGTTCCAATCAGGAATACTGAAGGATGTAGCTGGCTGTCATGCAGTTAATTTATCTAGGACATATGCCTTGACTGTGAGGTGTTGATTGTGATCATACCTAGAGGAAATAGATAGCGTTATTACTCCTCTTGTGACTGTTGTCCTTGATGAAGATAAACCACTAACTGTAATACGCGCCTTTTGTCGAGTGAGGCCTAATTGCTGTACACAGTCCTCTGAAATGACCGACGCTTGAGAGCGAGAATCCAGAAGTACTCTACATAATTGTAGTGTTCCAGAAGAATCCATTATGTTTACTAATGCTGTTGGAAGAACGGCAACTTGGTTTAGATTTTCATGAAATGTTGTGTAAGAATTAACTTGTGCATGATTAGCAGTTGATTTAGGTGTTGTTACATTGAATGTGGCACCTTAGGATTGAGATTAGAACTGATAGATGCTGCATTGGCAGATTTCTCATACATTTTGGACGGAACTGAGTCAGATTCCCTTGCCTTGATTATTCCGCTTTCGTGTAGACTAGAATGGTGTAGCTGCTTGCAAAAATGACACCGAAATTTAGATTTGCACTTTGGAGCTGTATGTCCGGCGTTCAGACAGTCACATCCATGGATTTGTACTCTGGACACTTGATGATGATCCTTGTTACAATTGGGACATCGTAACGAAGTGTCAAGATGTACATAGATTACGAACCAGTTGATGGCCCGTCTTTCTTGATGCTGTTTCGGATGTATCTAACGCGTTACATCGCTTGTTTAGGAACTCCAGGAATTTCTCAAATGTGGAGAAATCTTCCGCAGTAGATTCTTCAGCCCATGCTCGACGTGTATCGGAATTGGTTTTAGTTAGAATTAAATGAATTAACTAAGGATCTCGCTTGTCAGCGTCTGCTCCCAAGACCTTAATGCCACGAATTATCTCATCTGAAGTATCCGCTGGCCGTCGCAGTGCCTTGGCTGAGGATTGAGAGCAGCTTGGTTCATTAATAAAAGCCTTGATATATGATGTGACTATGTGCTTCTTCTTATCATATCTTTTTGTGAGTTTTCCCCATGCTTCGTTATAATTTTAATCTGTTATTGATAAGTGTTTAATTAGATTTGCAGCATCTCCCTTCAATAAACCCTTGAGATATTGCAACTTTTGAGACGATGATAACCCTTCCCGATTATGTATAGACGAGGTGAAAAAATCCTTGAAGGAAGGCCAATCCTTATAATCTCCACTAAAAGGTGGAACATTCACTTTAGGGAGTCTCACATCAGCAGAAGGTGTTGCTGTGATAGTATTATTAGCTAAGCTATCGTAAAATGAACGTTGCTGTTCGAATAGTCTATTCATTGTTGAACTGATTTGTTCAGCTGAAACATGATCAGCAGATACATTAACAGACGATGCATTGGCGGGCGAACCATTGCTAGCTGTTAATTACTAATTGGTCATCGATTTCTTTAAACTCATCCCACAATTCGGTCAATTTCTCAAGCTGCTAGTTCTTCCACTGATTTTTCTGGAGGTATATTTTCAGAAAATGTTTTAAGACGTATTAATGAATGAACCTTTGACCCGCCCTCTTTGTGCCTTTAATTGAATTGTGTCAGCCAGAGCCGTGTGCGAATTATGTATACAAATTTAAATTTTCTTAAAAAGTTTATGTATATTGAAAAAACGGCCCAAGCTCTTTATAAATTAAGTAAAACACCCTTAATTGATTGTTCTGGACGTATTATGATTTTTATACCCTAGATGAAATCTATAGGGGTATACTAAGTTTGTCATTCCGTTTGTAACACCACGAAATAATGATGGTAGAGCAAAATAAATTGGACACCCACGCATAATATAAGTTATTTTGATTTTTGCATGTCCGTCCGTCCGTGCGCACGATAACTCGAGAACGCGTTCACCTAGAAAGCTGAAATTTTGTACCCGGACATTAAAAAAAAAAGTACAATTAAGTTCGAAAATGAGGCAAATCGGGCAACTCCTTCGTGGGGTTGCCATACAAAAATTTAATTTTCCACGATATATTTGGACATTACCGGAGAACATGTCGACATAGAAAGCTGAAATTTGGTACACTGTGTTTTCATACTAATAGCAAATAAGATTTAAAAAATAGGCTAAATCGGGCAACCCCTTCTTGGTGTTGCCATATAATAATTTTGGTTTTTTACATATACTTTGAAAACGATCAGTCCTAGACATTTTTATTGTACATGTACACAAAGTAAGTCTGTTATGATAAAATTGTCATAGAAATGCACTTATTCCAACAATAAATAGTCGAGAATCACAATTATACAAATTTTCCTTGGGTTCGAATAATTTTCAAGCTCTGATAAAATATTATATGATATGAGCTCTGATAAAATATTATTATAGATCATGTGCAATAATTGTCTATACATAAATGTAAATCATCCGGAAAATTCCTCCATATGGCGATATTAAATGCAGTTATGTGCCGTATTGATTTAATTGCAATAAAAAATGAAAAGGTGCTTATCTTGAATGATGAATGTGAAAATATTTCATGAAGATCCAATCGACTCCAATTCTGAATAGGTGAACCCGTTAATTCAATGCAATGCTTTCTGTTGCTAATCACTTGAACTATGTATGTCTGTGCACTTCATAGAAAAATTGTTTTTAATTTGCAAGTCCCGGGTTTCGGCACCAAAAAATGTTTGTAAAAGAATAACTCGATGTTGTTCACTTAAATGTTTATTTATTTTATTTCATTAACAATTATAAAATTATAATTAATGTCAACCATTAGTTGAATAAAAAAACTTGTCCAGATGAACGACTGAATTTACTAGGTTCGCACTACTTGAAATACAAATCAGAAGTGAGAGAAAATTATGAATCTCGTTGTGACCATGGTTGCTAAATTCTAACTGAACTTGAAACAATAGAATTTCTGATAAGCAATACAAAAAATTCCATCAGTGCATATATATAAATGAATTATAAGTTGAATTGGTAAATTAACGTTTCAAGAAACAAGGTACATTTCAATTGTATTCAACTATTAATAATTATTGATTGGAATTTCGAATAATTGAATATATGTTTAATTATGATTTCTGTACAGGTATCGTAAGGGATATTTTGGGCATACAGCAATTTTTTCCACGAAGGTCAAATGCTGGGTTGAGTTATTAAGTTCAAATAAATCAAGGAGCATAAAAGTTGAAAATAGCCACTTAAGATTTTAAAAGTATGTGATACTCGTTGACTGTCAATTGAGCCCATATCTTGCATACATACTAGATCAATGGGATGAATTATCGTTACATTTTCAATTGAGTCGTGAGAAAGAGAATTGTTATATTTTACACTCAATAGCTGCGTTTTTTTATCTCTCAGATCTGATCCGATTCAATTTTATGTACGTAAAACATTGGATCACGTATGGTTGTTGTTTTACATACATAAAATTGAACCGGATCAGATCAGAAAGATAAAGAAACGCAGCTAATGTACACGGACCCAACAAATCAACTTTATTTAATTTACTTAAAAAGTGTTGTTTCTGACGTACAAGTAGCTGTGAAATTAATCGAAGGGGATAACATCGATCCCTCAAAACTTTTAAATTGTCTTACCTGGGATATAGTTTTGAGTCTGCTTTTCGAAAAACTAGTATAACGGGGCTGAGGAAGAAAACATTGTACGCACATGATGCAAGGATTTTACATTGAAATTAATAGAAGAGCTGCAACAAAAGCTACCTACAAATATTGAAAAAAATTGCAGTACTAAAGATAAAGAAAAAATAGAGTTGCGGAAGTTATGGGAACCGAAAAAGAAATCATCAACAAGATTTTAACTCAATGGAATAACATTAATTTTATGATGTGGGAAAACGTCTATAATACAAGCCTCTTTTGGATCGAGGTATTTAAATAGAAAGATTCTGCAGACAAAAATCAGTTTAGCGAACCTTCTGCATTAGCTATTTCACTGCTAAAGATAGTATTCGAATACAGAAGATGAACTGTTCAGATTGATAAACTTTGTGAAATCTTAACTACGGAATAGAATGAATTTGAAGACACTTAATTCAATAATAAGAGTTAAGAGTTTTTTTTTTAAATTATTGGGGAAAGAAGATGTCGTTAAGGTTATAGATACAAAAGTTTCTTAGCCACAAATTCTTGAAATTTAGCCACTTATAGCCACAAAGCTTACCCAAGAGTTGGCAACTCTGGTGACAATTTCACTCACTTGGTTTTTCTAAGTAGGTCTGTTTGATGAAAGCCACGGGTAAGCCCAGGGTTACAGCGGGCTAGACTATCTTGTTTTTTGAAAAACTTGGGCTACCCCGTGCTTACACTAAAAATTTCTCCGGGTAATGACTTGACAGTGTCACTTGAGAATTGTCACTTGCAATTTGTTGTTGATTGGGACATATAAATTACTTCTTGAGCAAAAATAAGCAAAAATTAGAAGGAAAGAAATAGAAAAATAGCTAGAGCACATTTTATTTGTCTTCACCCATTTTATAAATAACTTTTTACAATTAATTATACTCGGGAGAACTGTCAGAGAAATGTCATTACATTAGGTTTACCCGGTGTACTTGTCCGATGAGTGCACAAAACCCCGGGTAAATTTGGGGAAAATTTACACGGTGTTTTCATCGAACAAACCTATTGACAGATGTTAGATATGTGTAAGGAAAAGGAAAATGCAACCGGAAAAAGATAAATTTTATGATGGCTTTTTAAGTTGTTCATAAAAACATAAATTCAATAGTTTTTTTTTTAATTTTTTTGAGCATTTTTAGTGTAAAAATTATAACAAAAAAACAATTTGAAATCATGATAGATTTTATGGTGAAGCATCCTTTAGCTATAAAGGGCTGAAATACATCGCGTTTATGATTTTTTTCTATTAAATATTCAAAAATAACAATACTACTGTAATATTTTATAATATAAACTCTGGGTGCTTTCAATTTCAATAAACATTTATTCTGCGTGGCAGCTGGACAACAACTGGACTTAAAATTAACTACTAATCTCTAGATTCTCCAATAAGGTGATTACAAGTACATACATGATGTTAGTGGCTGAATACTAATACGTTTCATGTACATAGTGGTATGTACTTATACTACACCTTCCCCTTTTAATTTGAGTGTTATTTCATAACATCACGTAACTATTCATACAAATTTTGAAATATTTATTAATCCACTCTCAATTCAGTGGTTATCTAGTAATCCATTACATACTTATTTTTAATCACTTATCTGTTAGATCCCTAAGTCTAGATTTGTTGAAACTACATTCGGTTTTACTATTTATTTAAAAGTATATTCTATTAATTTGAACTTTTTGTTGTTTTACTAGTTAAATCTATAATTTGACACCCTATATAGAAGAGTACTCGTAAATTTTTAGTACTTGTCGTTAATTTCCGTGAACTTCTTGTTATATGTGTACAATACGTGAGTGTAAAAAACGTGTATTTCTTCTTAGCAATGCTCCGTTTTCTTTTTCTACCCAATACGACCGAGGGGATGTATGTTTAGTTCTTACCTTTCCCTTTTCCCAAAAATTTTTAGTTTTTATCCAAATTGGTTCGTTGTTTTTAAATTGTTGTTCGTTTCTTGCGGATTTGTCGTAATGTCTATTAATTTTTTCAGTATATTTTTTAATTTTTTCGTGAGTGCGAATGTTATTATTTTCTAGTTGTGTTGATTTTACCGGTAGTAACGTACGGAATTTCCTTCCCATAAGAAGCTCGACAGGACTTTTATCATGGTATACCGTAGGTTGAGAAAGCACCTTTTGATTTGTTAATTGCCTCGGATGCTGTTTTATTTCTTGTGGGTAAAATTTCTAAATATTTTGAGAAATAGTCGACGAGAACGAGAAATTTTTTATTTCCTATCTCGAAAAAGTCTATAGCTACTTTATTAAACGGCACTGGGGGAATGTCGTGTGCGATATATGGTTCTTTACAGTTACTTGCTCGGTACTTTTGGCAAAGCTCACATTTCATAACCATGCTTTCAATACCCTCATTTATACCTGGCCAGTAAACTAAAGTTCTTGCTCTCATCTTAGTTTTCTCAATACCTTGGTGAGATTGATGAAGAGTTTTTAGGATTTCTGAACGCAATGATTGGGGTATAAATGATTCTTTCATTAAGAAAAATTAGACCGTTTTCTAGAAATAAATCGTTTTTCATTTTCCAATAATATCTTACTTGTGGTCTTAACTCGGTTTTTGTTTTAGGCCAGCCATTTTCTAGGATAGATTTTAGTTCTTTACTTCTTTACTTCTTCTACTTTAAATTGTAGTTGCTTTTCTTCGCTTACATTTATAGTATGTACGAATTCGTTTAAATCTGGTATTTCAGGAATTGTTTCGTCGGTGCAATAATCTCTAGACAATAAGTCTGCAATATGCATATCTTCGCCTGGAGTATACTTTAATTCGATATTATATTTATTTAATCTGAGCATCATTCTCTGTAATCGGCAATTTGGTATGCGATCAATATTTTTTAGAAAGATCCCTAAAAGCGGCTTGTGGTCAGTCATCACTTGGACATTTCTACCATATATAAAATAGTGGAACTTAAAACACGCAAAAACAATAGCCAAAAGCTCTTTTTCAATTTGGGATTACCTTTGTTCCGTTTCAGTGAGACTTCTGGAAATAAAGTATACAGGTTTTCCTTCCTGTATCATACAAGCTCCTAAACCGTATTTTGAAGCATCCGCTTGTATCATTATGTTCTTCGTTTGATCAAAGATTCTAAGTGTGAGATCTTTCGAGATTAGAGACTATGTTTTCTAAACATTTTGTATGAGTCACTTCCCACTTGAAAACTATATTCTTTTTTAACAATTCCCGCAAAGCCTGCGATATCTCTGACAGCCGAAGTACGAATGTTCTCAAGTAGTTGATCATACCGAGGAGTCTTTGTAGTTCCTTCTTTGTTTTTGGTTCATTAAGTGCTTGAATAGCGTTTTACCCTATCCGGATCACTTGCAATACCGTCTTTCGTTATTATGTGACCTAGATATTTAACTTGTGGAGTCTTATATTGTATTTTATAAATATTCAATTTAATGTTGAGCTTTCTAGCTCTTTCGACGACTGCATTAAGGGTCATGTCGTGTTCCCTTTCATTTTCTGCAGCAATTAGTATGTCGTCTAAGTAAAGCATTACATTTTTTTATGTCTTTAAAGTTTTCTTCGTTGTATTTTTGGAAAATTTCGGGCGCGGATTTTATTCCAAATGGAAGTCGCTTAAATTTGTATGTACCAAAGGGCGTACTAAACGTACATAGCTTACTTAATTCATCATCCAAGAGAGTTTTCCCCGCTAGTTTTGAGGTAATTTCTTGAAACGATCGAATTGGATGGTTTAACGGTTTAATTGCTTGGTTTAGATTCTTTGGATCTAGACACACACGAATTTTCTTATTAGGTTTTTCAATTATGACGATGTTCGAGATCCAGTCTGATGCATTATTACTTTTTTCAATAATTTTCAAATTCTCTAGTCTGTTTAGCTCATTTTTTTCAGGGTTCTTTTAATGAAAGCGCTATTCGTCTTGCTGGTTTAGCAACAGGCTGTGCATCTTGCTTTAGCTCTATTCTGAACTTTGTTGTGAAAGTACCTTTCAAATTAACCGAGAAATTTTTAAATTTAAAAATAAACAAAAATAATCAGTACTAAAAACAACAATTAGAAACCAAATTAAAGATATTGAATTTATTATCATTCGCAACGGGACAGTTCCTATCCTGAGGTTAGACACATGCGTCAAATGTAAACTAATTAAGAGTGGAAACACACTTAGTACCACGTCAGTAAACAAGACAGAATTTATGCGGAAAATGCGGATCTTTTTACGGTCGTACTACCAACTATTTGTAATTCTGTACCCCCATATGCTTGTATTTTTTGATACTTTTGTTTATTTTTAAATTTAAAAATTTCTCGGTTAATTTGAAAGGTAAGACGTTTACATATGCCCCGATGTCAAGCTTAAATTTAATTAAATGTGTTTGTATTTTAATATTTTCAAACCATGATTATGCTTTGGAACTTATATCAAAATCAATGGTATTTATAGAGAATTCATGCTCAGCGTTATCTTCACTCACGTATTGTATTTCACGTACCATAGGCGGGGCAATTTCCTACCTCATGCTTTTGAGCACAATAGCTGCATGCTATAACCTTTGACTGTGGACTACTTGTCCCTGATGATTTGTAATAATTCCTATTGGTACCTGCCGTTTTAGTTCTATCCTGTCTATTACTTCGATTACTATTTTGCTACTACTAGAATTATTATTGTTAGCATATTTTCTGTAGTAATTAGTTTTTGACACGTTAGTTACTAAGTTAAGTGCTCCTAGCCCTTTGTTCATTTGTTCCATTTGTTACTTTGATGCTTCTGCCGCTCGCGCCATTTCTACCGCCTTCTCTGCGTTGAGATTTTCTGCTTCTAGTGAACGTTTTTGCAGGTTTTTATCTTCAACACCTAACACGATTCGGTCCCTTAACATTCTATTTTGTTGAGGTATGAATCGAAAGATTCCATATGCTGTTGATTCCGAGAATGAAATAGGTAACTTGCATACACTTCGTTCTTCTTTGGCTTACAGAAGTTCCCAAATGCTTCTACCACCTTGGAGTATTTTTTCTTGTCTGCAATATTTGTGAATATAAATGTGTTGAATAGTTCTACTGCCTCTGGTCCCACCGCATTCAGGAAAACTGCTGCCTGTACTTCTTCCGGTTTTTCCCTTAATTGTGCTGCTATATAAAAATATTCGTAGTTTTGCTGGAATATTCTCCAATTTTCTGCAACATTCCCATTTAAGCTTAACGGTCGTCTTTTCTTAGGAATTCCATTGTTTCCGTTGTATACACAATCCTCGTTTTTGGTGGCCTCCCCGGTTTTATCTTTTCAATATATCTCGGTTTCTAGTTCTATGTTCCTTAGCACGTGATTTTTCCGCTACTGCCGACTCATTATTTTTATTAGCAATTCCCATAGGATACAACTGGTATTGCTTTTGTATCCATTGTTTTATAATTTTTTTTTTTTGCAATTCTATAATTTTATAATTTCGTTGTTGCACACATTTAGGTTATCATCACTTTACCGCACTTTTTAGATAAGATGCGATTTTTAATTTCTTCTTCGTTTCCGCACTTACACATTTTCAGCGTATTTATTATTTGAGCTTATCACTTAATTACTTGTGCACTATACCGACTGCGCCATGTAATATTTGCTTTCAATTTCAATAAACATTTATTCTGCGTGGCAGCTGGACAACAACTGGACTTAAAACTAACTGCTAATCTCTGGCTTCTCCAATAAGGTGATTAGAAGTACATACATGATGTTAGTTGCTGAATACTAATACGTTTCATGTAGTGGTATGTACTTATATTACAACCACGAAATAGACAAACCTCACATCTAAAAATGTAATTCATACCAAGGTATATATATATATTCCCATTACGAACCACGTTCCGCTTAGTGACGAACTGTGAAAATGTATAGTAAAGCACGGTACAGAGAACACAACACCCTCTGCGCTCTCTGTCTTTCCTATAAAAATATATATACTGTTACGCGCCACAAAATGATACAAGCGACGTCTATTGGAAATGGAAACAACTTTAGGTTAGTGACATCCTAGTAAATTGGGCTTGGAAAATGGAATATTCAGGAAGGTTCGGGATAATTTGTAGAGTATAAATACGGCACTACTCACATCCAGGAGGCGAGTCTAATTTCAGACAGTGAAGTGAACGGATTGCGATAAATAAAGAGTTGATTTGATTGTTTGTGAATTTGTGAGAGTAAACAGTAAAGTTAAATAAAGAAAGAACTTTTTAATTATATCTGAAATATTGTGCTTTAAATAATGAACTAAGACCACGCTCGTAATAATACATTAGTCACAGAATTACGTCACAGGATATCAGCTGCAATGTGTCAAAATTTTAATGGGAATAACTTGTCTTCTATATACCTTGCCCTGATGCTATGGGCGTATTTCTTTTATCAGGCTGGAATGATAGAATTTTGCGTCATACTTTCAAAAACCGCGCCAAAATCCCTTGCATAAACTTTGTTTTCCATCCGCCTGCAATGCGAATTTTTTATAGTATGTGTATAAACTTACAAATTTTTGAGTTTGGCACGAAAATTGTTTTTGATGGGCCTCTCCTTTAGTTTCTTACTTGTAGTTACAAGCTTATCCCTTCGGTGGGTCGAGAACTATAATAAGGGTGGATATAAAATATGTATTTAAATGATTTTATTTACAACGATATTAATGTGTTAAAATATACGGCATTAAGATACGTAATATTTATGAAATAAATTTTTATATTAAATTGGTATTTATTTCTTTTTTATTTATTTGAGTTCGTGGGACATTACCCCGTTTTCGTTTTGATAATAAATATTAAATTAGAAACACCCAATTACATATATTTCTGCGGGTCTTTTTACTCGTAACGAATTTTCTTTACCGATCACAGTAATAGCAGGCAAAATTATTTAGTATTCAATGCGACAAGGTATCTGGTAAGTAGTCTTAAACCCGAAGGCTATGGAAAGGTCATACTTAGCCAAGCAAACAATTGTATGGGTGGGGGGGGGGGGATCTTAACGGCTTCCGAGATAACGGAATTTAAAGATATTTGGGTATGTTTTTGTAGATCACCCTGTAACTTCTTAATGTTAGACCTTATGATCAGGATTTAAAATTTGTTGGGTAGATAATTGTTGGACTTTTCCAAAAGTTCGGAATTTTAACTCGTTTTTTTATTTAACTACTATTTTTATAAAAAAAACACCGCATCAGAAGCCCAAAGGCTTCCCTTGACCTATGACCTATCGCACTCTGTATCTATAATGTAATCCTTTCTGCGGTTTTCGTTTTTTTTTTCTTTAACATGTCCAGCAAAAATGGATTAAAAAGCTCATTCCCAACAGATAATTACCTACTTTCTGGCATTTATTGGCATTTTTCACTGGATATTGGTGTTGACGACGAGTTTTTTTTAACAAAAGGAGTAGTTAAATAAGACGCCCGAGTCAAAATTCCGAAATTTCTACTTTATTGAGTCATAACCTTAAAACGAAGAAGAGAAAGGGAAAATTTGCGGACCATTGGAAAGGTCTAACGATTATCAATCTAACAAATTTTTATCCATCATCATAGGGTGTAACGTTCTACAAAAACATACCCAAATATCTTTCAGTACCATTACCTCGGACGCCGTTGAGATCCCACCCCCTCAACCCACACAGTTTTTTGCTTGCCTAAGTATGACATATATCCATAGCGTTCGGGCTTAACACCACTTACGGGACAGCCTGTATAACATATTTATAGAGCAAGTACTCATCAGTCATTTAGTCATTAATACTTGCCAGTAAAAAGCACTGTATAAAATTGTTCGCAATAAGCACCATTTTGCCGGCTGAACGGCTCCAATGTGAGACTGACTAAAATAATCGATCTGTAGCGTTTTACCTCGCGGTTCCTTAAATGTGAAGAAGTACTATACTCCACTATTTTGCTTGTTGGTGTAAATATACTTAACTACCTTCTTCTTTCTTATATTTTTAAGAATAATTTATTTTTTTAGATTACTGGGATCATCCTGTTGTACATGTGTCTTGGAACGATGCCGTGGCTTTTTGTAAATGGGAGGGGAAACGTTTGCCAACTGAAGCTGAATGGGAAGTGGCCTGTCGCGGAGGAAAGAAAAAGAGGCTATTTCCTTGGGGCAATAGGCTTCTACCCAATAATAAGCACAGGTAAAAGTAATAAGATATTTAAAAAAAAGCTTAAGCTCATTTTTAGAATGAACATTTGGCAAGGGGAATTCCCAGTAAATAATATTAAAGATGATGGATTTGAGGTAACATGTCCTATCCAAGAGTTTCGGCAAAATGACTATGATATGTTTAATATTATTGGAAATGTATGGGAGTGGACTGCAGATAACTGGGACAGAAATGGAAACATAGATAATCCTAATAAAGTTAAAAAAGGCGGATCCTATCTTTGTCATGAATCATACTGTTATCGGTATAGATGTGCTGCGCGATCTCAAGTCTCTGTAGATAGCTCTGCCAGTAATCTGGGTTTTCGTTGTGCAAAGGATGTCAAAAGGTAACTTAATGCAAATTTGTATTCAAATATGTTATTTCTAAGTAATAGCAATAATGCAAGAAAAATCTATTATATTTGCACAATGCTAACTATAATAAATAAAAGAAAATATAATTCGATGTATATATAGCTTCCAAACGGATATCCCAAATTAAGCTATGCTTATTACAGGGTCCATACTGCTGCGAGATCTTCCAGACCTATGATGCGATCACATCAGTACGGCACCGACGCAACCTAAAAATACATAAATACAATATTGTGCAAGAAAATACCGTAAGCAAACTAACAATGTAGCGGTAGTCCCGTATAGGTGTACTTTGTATGAATGAAGAATTTCCAAAAAAGAAACAAGATGAAATTTTTTGACAGTTTTTACGCATTATAAACTACGAAGAAAGACGAACAGGAATGTTAGCAACACGGTACAGAGAATACATATTCTCATTAAATTTTGACATGAGATGTGACAAAATTTCGTCCACGAATGTATATACAATTCTATTGAAAAGACAGTATTGTCAAAGTTCACTTAATGACAAGTTAGCACACAGAATAGGTTTCCTATTGTTTTACATTTAAAATGCACACGGCTAGAAAAGGGAGAAGAAAAAAATAAAAAAAGAAATCAATCTCCCTTTAAAACGCAGATTGCATGCAACGAAACAGAATGGCAAATGATTCATTTTCATAAATAAATGAGAAGGGGCGGCGTTTTCAGGTTTTACTCTCATAAAATGTTCCCGCGCTTTTGTGGAAGCCGGTTTTTGCTGATATATTGTGAGAATTATCCTATGTTTTTTTTGCAAAACCAATGTTTGTTAGTGTAATTCATGGCATTTGAAAAACACGTGCTTCCGTTTACATTTGTTTTGATCTGAAGAAATTAAGTGGGAGAAATTCATCCTAGATTCTCTGATATTTGCGAGAAATTGACAGAAATTTTACATCTCCTTTCAGCATCTTGACCAAAGCGAAATTTATCTTTTTCTTAAAAAAGGGAGGTATTGTGACCCGATGTACATTATTATGAATAGTTTGATAGGATTTTGAGGGATTCAATAAGATTTTGTCGTTCGGGTAATTCTACGATCTCTAAGATTAAAATATGGTATATTTCCTCCATAGTTAAGCCATGCTATACATAAGCTCACGTAGATTTAATATCAGGTAGCTTAAGTCAGCATTATAGTCATCCCTAAAATTTAAGATCGAATTAAGATCGCAGATTAATTTAGCAGGGATTAGACACAAACATATTTTAAATAAGTAGGATTACTTCAGGTATAAATTAGGGTAAAGAGAATAAAAATCTGTTTAATTATAAGAGCTTAGGATTACTTAGCAAGTAACTTAGAATTGTTATATTTAGTAGGCCAATAAAAAAAAAATGCTGACGTAACCAAAGGGTAAAGACTGAAACAGATTACACTTCAGTGCGCGGCGCGACAACGTGGCAAAATGTTAGAGAACCTGTGTTTCCTATTGTGCATCACGCATTGAACGCGGCGCTACAGCGCGGCAAAACTTTTTGCCGCGTAGTCATTTCCTAAATTTGCTGCTCACTTTCAGTGGTACCAACAACAAAATTATGTTTGGGGTAGGAAATTTCTCATGAAAATCTGTAGTACCAATATAATAGCGCTGTATCTATACTGCTGAGCTCTTATTGCAATCTGTGACACAGCGCGGCGGAGCAATTTCACCGTTCATTTTGCCGCGGTGTCGCGCCGCGCACTAAAGTGTAATCTGTTTCAGCCTTAAGACATGCTCCAATATAAAATTAAGGATGCCTCGACCTAATGTAGGGAAGACCTCAATTTTTTCTTAGAAATTTGTCCCTTAGGAATTTTATGCATTATGCCTAAAAGTGGATACAATAAAAAGAGCTCAGCAGTCATTTATCGATTTAAAGTGGCTTGTATTAGAAAATAAAAAGATTGAGAGGAAAAATATGGAAGATATTTCCACGGTTCCATATTATAACTGTCTTTTTAGTCCAGTCGGGTTAGCATATGACCTTGCAAAAATTCTCGTCAGCCATTTTATTGCTCTAAAATGGCGACCAAATTCCGCCGGTGCGTTAGCCGCCATCTTTTTTAAAACCTGTTGACAGTAAGTTAGCATGACAATTAATTTCTCAATTATTCACTCTCTACTTCTATTTTACATTTTCTCCACAACTCTTTTCCGTGTAGAATTATATGTGCAGAACACAAGCGAAAATTTCGCTCGATCAGCGTACTATTTAAATTGTTGTAAATTTGATTCACTACAACTTTACATAGTCCTTACAATTTTTATCGTGCGATCGATATTTTTCGAATTAAGCTGGGAAAAAGTGATAAAGTGTGATTATCGAATTATCTCTTATTATTAACTTTAGAAGGATATAAATGTACAGGAACAAAGTTGTATAGAATTACATTTCTTACAATTTTGATCTCTACTTTTTTCTTATAAACAATATTTAAAGTCAGCATAGCCTAGACGCTGACATCACCGGCAGGTGGGCAATGAACAAGAGTGACCTGAAAAGGCTCATTTTGTCGACCGATGCTCCACTAAGTAGACGTATTCCAAGTAAAATGGAGAATTGTTCTGTGTGGCGGAGACACATAGACGAAACACCGACGCATCGCGATTATCATTCACATCATCAAGTGAAATGCAGGTATTACACACATTCGATTTCAAAAACTGTTGCTTCATACGTAAAGAAAACGACGATCCGAATTGGCACGAGAAATAATAGCACGCGTCGCGAACATTGATCTAACGGTTGTTGAAACGCGGTATCATCGCACCTGCTGGAAAACTTATATAATTACGAGTTGCATGAGACACCAGGAAGACCGGTTTCTTGTGAAATAGACCGTGCTATGGAGTACATTTTCGATTATATTCATAACAACGCATACGAATGTCAATTTAACCTGAAAGAGCTAGATCGAAGGACAACAAAAAAACGTTTACAAGAGGAGTGCGGTGACGAAATTGTAATGTTTCTGTACATTATTATCCTACAGTTAATAATAAACAAGATAATTCGATAATTATACTGTAACACTTTTTCCCGCTTAGGGCCCTTAGTCTAGTACGCTGTTCAACCGAAAATTTCGCTTGCATTTTGGGCATATAATTCTACACGGAAAAAAGTTGTGGAGAAAATGTAAAATCAAATTAAATAACATGAAACTGACTGAAGTAATATACGTAAAATCCTTAGGGCCGTATTCACCAAGCCATTTAATTGAAATTTCATTTAATTTCTGTTTTAGTACTCCTGTAAGAGAGGGTTCAAGTAAAATGTGAAAACGCGGCCCCTTTTCATTTATTTCCGGAAATGAAACATTTGCCATTCTGTTTCGTTGCATGCAACTTGCGCTTTCACATTTTTTATCTTTATTCATAAAAGTTTTAAAGAAAGTTTGATTTTTTTTCTTTCTTTCTTCCTTTTCTTGCCATGTGCATTTTTAATGTAAAACACTCGGAAATCTCGCCAGCTTCCTAACTTGTAATTAGGTTAACTTGATTATACATAGGATTAAGTGAGATGCCGGAAGGAACAATTGTCAAATGTTGTTTTGTTTTGTGAACAGGGGCAAGATGTTATAACTTCGCAAGATTCGACGTTCGACAATTTTAAAATTTATTAACAACTAGAAAAAGAATCTATAAATGTCATTTGTGCTAGGGAAAAAAATTCGGAAATAATTTCGAAACAAGCAAAATCGCCTGTCGAACGAAAATCTTATAACATACCGCCAGATCAAAATCTTCGCTTCGATGATCGCTTTCGATGCGAAGTTTTAACATGTCGCCACAGGTTTATGCAATCTAAAATCATCCTTTTGCGAAGTTTAACAAGAGTACGGAATCAGTTTTTTTTTCAAAACTACTTATATTTGAAGTTTATTTAGTGCAAAGTTTTATAGTGCCACTAGTGCCCGTTAAAATCTTCATATCAATTAAAAAGACAGAAATGAAGTGTGCGGTTAGTGCTTGCAAATATAAATTGGATTATAAACTAGGGAAATCATCTTTCAGGTAACTGCACTATCTAAATTATCTTTTTTTGTTAATAGAAGAAAAGATTTATATAAATTAAATATGTGAATTATTTCAAAATAAAAACGAAAAAGACCATTTTTTACCGCACAAAGCCTTTGTATACTTTTTGGAAATTGACAAGTTGTTTAGAATAAGGACGGGGTGTAAATACATGTACAGGAAGTGTGATATGCCAAATTTAGTGTAGTCAAATTCTAGTTTTGTTTTGTTGTCGCTGTAGTGATCGCTCAGTACAGCCGTGTGTAGAGAGCGGGGCAACAAGATCTATGGTTGAAAATGTTCTTATTCGCTGTCACTACGCCAACAGCTGTCACAAACGTAAGCAAATCTCAGTGGAGGAAGGATTTTTTCAATATTTCATCGTTTTTGTTATGTATTTTTAATTTAATTTAATATACAAAGGTGTGTAAAGTACACAAAATAATATTTTATAACTATACTTGCCTAAAAAATGATTTCCCACGTCGTACCTTGGTGTTGTTGTGGCAATTTTTCACCGAACACTTCATTCTGAAATTAAATGAACATCACTTAGAAATTTATCACTATAACATCAACAGATAATTACGTACACTCTTTACTTTATTTAGCACTATTTTTAAATCACTTTTCACATTTTGTAAATTGCATTTAAATTGTTGCAAATTAAACAAACTTCGTTTGACATCTAAACATAGATTTGTCTCTTTCTTCAATATAATGCTGAGCTACTTCACGGCACGCTGAAAAAATCCACGCTCATGCACACGAATTTTACAGGTATCAACACTTCCTGTTGTCTCTACATTCTATCAGTGACCCCGTCTAAAGGTGAGGAGAGCAATAAAATTGCTGATGGGGATTTTTTGCAAGGTTAATGGTTGATTTACATTACTCGAACATTGCTAGAAAACAGAGTAAGTAGTTTCCCCTTATCTGAAAATACTTTAGAACGATAAGGACAAAAGATAATCCAGCAAAATTTTACTGAGTTAAATGTAGAATTCCCCGACGAAGGGGAAATTTTTACTGCCATAATTAGCCATAAAAAGTTCTAGCCAGAAGTATATTTTATGGCAGTAAATTTTGCTATTATGGCAGCAAACTCATACATATAACTCCTAGCGTGTACGAATATAATTGTTTACACGCACACAAATTAAAAATATTTGAAGCAAGTCACAACACCGTTTTTATTATTCCTTAAAATCATTCGATTCGTAGGTATTTGATTTGATTGCATTTTCTTATGAAAAAAATGTTTCCCATTGCACACAAGAATATATATTAGTCCAGAGCAAATTTCAAGATAATTTCTAAAGTAGACAAAAAGAGCTGATAGAATATTAAGCACAATTTGCAGAAAAAGCATTGAAAAGAATTATTGCGAGAAATGGTGAATGAAACAAGAAAATTTCTTGAAGAATCCAGTTAATGGTTTTTTGCTCGAATTAATAATAAAGAAGATGTAATATTATGACGAAAAGGAGGAAGGAATAAAAAAAAACTGCAAGGATTAAAAACATTTGGTGTTTATTTCATTGATGAATATTTTCGTTCAGCTTTTGTATAAAATACTGATTTATTTCAAAAATTCAAATGAGGGTTTGAATAAAAAAAATATTTATGTTAAAAAAAAAAGATTTTTAATTTAATTCAATTTTCATGTTTAAGTTTAGGAAAATTTTTCATTAAATAATTCAATAATATGTCGGACGTATCCGTCGCGAGTTTTTCTGTCGATTAGCTTTTGCTGAGCGAGCTGTGGAAAATTTACTTCAGTTTCTGCTACTTTCTGGACCCAGGAAAATACATATTGTGTTTCAACTATATTAAGCAGGACACAACAGGCGGCTACAATTTTTGGTACAAAGCAATAATCCTCACCAATTCGTATACACAATTTTCTCCAGCGTCCTTTAAATCTTTTATATATATATATATATTCTACATTCTACCAGTGACCCCGTCTAAAGGTGAGGAGAGCAATAAAATTGCTGATGGGGATTTTTTGCAAGGTTAAGCCTTTTCTTTTTACTAATCCGACTGGGCTATTTGTGAACGCTGTTCAGTTCACTGTACTGCTGCTACAAAGGAACGCCTCACACTACCAACGGACTTTATTTTTAAAACTTCTTCCACGATCTACGACAGGTGGACGATAAACACAGGCAATGATATCTAAAACATGAATTAACAAGTAAACAAGTACAAAAGCTGGAATTGGTCTAAGACCAATTCTTATGATGCCCTAGATGAATGCCCGTATTAAATTTCGTATGGTCACCGATCTATGCAAGTTTGATTTTTGAAGTTGTTTTTCGCATATATTTCTAGAACGGTTTGTCAGACAGAAAAAATGATTATAACCAATTTTATAGGATTTTATATTCTGAAGAAGTTTTTAGTACAATAAAAATGTCTTGGACTGATCGTTTTCACAGTATTCGTAAAGAACCTAGATTTTCATATGGCAACACAAATGAGTTGCCCGATTTAGTCCATTTTTGAAATTTTATTTGCTAGTAGAATGAAAACACCATGTAGCAAATTTCAGCTGTCGCGTTCTCAGCAGTGTCAAAAATATAGTAGAAAACGAAATTTTTGTGTGGTAACCCCACGAAGGAGTTTCCCGATTTGTCTCATTTTCGAACTTAATTTTACTTTTTTTTTTAAGTCCGTGTACAAAATTTCAGCTCTTTAAGTATACGCCTTCTCGAGTTATCGTGGGCACAGACGGACGGACATGTAAAAATCAAAATAACTTTTATTATGCGTGGGTGTCCAATCCATTTTGCTCTATCATCATTATTTCGAGGTGTTACAAACGGAATGACAAACTTAGTATACCCTATAGGGTATAAAAGAAAATATATTAATTTGAGTAAGTTTCAGAAAAAGGAAACCCAAGTTATATAAAGAGACTAAAGCATTTTTTGATGATTTTGGCGACCCCTTTTGACGAATAGAACTATATTCAGCCGTGCGATGCAACATTGCACTATACAGTCTACAGTCTTGCTTTCACTCTCAAATGTATGATTGCACCAGCGCACCAGACACAAAAGACCATAGCTTATGTGTTTTCAAAATCGAATTTCGAATAAATTTCAATTCCAAAATCTTGACCATCGATATACATAGTCGGGACACCCTGTATATAACTTGGTAAATTTGGCTACTTATTCCGGGTAGTACTTTGTTGCCTTTTCTTCAATAATGGATTTTTATCAAGGTTCTTCAAATATCTTAGACATCTATTGGGAGTTACTTTTGACAAATACCTTCAATTGAGGCAGAGATAATTCGCTTACGGGAAATATTTTCAAAATGGGTTAATTGTTCGAACCGTGGTGAATCGTTAAATTCAAATTCGAGAAATGAGAAAAACAAATATGTAACAATTGGAAATTAATTCCAAAACAGAGGTGGCTACTGGCTGTGACTATACGCACTCATCTAGAATAGAGTATCGCCAAAATTGAACTTAGAACAATTATAACTTTTTCATAGAATTCTGCAGAGAGCAGGGCAGTGGACGCCAAATTAATTTAGCGCAGCATTAAATTAAATGCAGGCGTGTAGAGTACACCGTAACCGAAACCATTTAATTTTATGCTTTAAGATTAAGCAAATCAGATCTACATACGTGATCTTTGAGACAAAACATACTTCTGACCATTAATTGTCTGACGAAAATAAGCATTAGAACACTTCGTAAATGAAATTATTTAATTTAGATAAAATACACCGAAAAATATGTACACTTTGATTCAAAAGGAAAAAAAACCTCTTATTTACAACCCAAGAGAAGTACGTAAATGTATCAGAAAAATCGGTGCAATTTAGGCCGAAGAAATTTGAAAGCTCCATACACTGTTAAACCTATAATACTATACTTTATTGTATATTTGAAAATCCTAGTACTTGTCCTTGCGGGTGGAATCTCTAGGATTTCTGGAATTTTGCTCGGATCTACTCTACCCCAATTTTGAGCAATACCAGCTGCATGTCCAATTCCAACGACACCAACAACTTTGACTGGCCTCGGTATACCATTAGGCTGGGCAGCATGTGGCAAAGCTGCTACTTGAAGTGAATGACATAAATATAGGTCTCTTTCCTTGACAAACACATCGCTGAAGGCAGGAAACTCTCCAGCCATTTCTTTCAGTAACTTCTCCAATAAATCTCTTTGTTTACATTCCTCAACTTCTTCTATACTTATACTTTCTGTAGATGTTAAACGCCATACCAGTTTAATTGTTTGCCAAAGTGAGAGAGCTCTAAGAGCACGTTGAAGTGTTACATTTATTGGGCGATCGCCCAAATGCAACATACAGCCAGGCAATCGATGTACTTCATCAAAAGCCCGACGAAATTCTCCACCTGGAGCCATACCAAGCTCTTTGGCTAATTGCGCGCTCATATGAAGTAAAAGAATGAAAAAGACACCATTGATAAATCCATTTGTGTTTATGATATTTCTTATCTATAAAAAATACATATTATTTGAATCGATATTGTTAATATAAGAATTTACCTTTGCTAAATTGAAATTTTTTGCTTCCTCCAATAGAGTTTTTTCATCGTGTTTTAATATATGAATTCTTGATGGACATAATTCCACCATTACAATATCTGGTTGAACATTACGTATTACCTATAACGTATCAATAACTTTAAGCAATTCAGCAAAATATAAAAACAAAATTACGAATGAGACATCATCTTGAGATTCCTCGCTGAAGTGGGCTGTACCAACTAAATATACCTTGCTTCCAAAAGGTGTCGTAAGCATTGTAACGGTCGAAGGCAGATTCTCTTCAAATTCGTCAATGCTGTCGTAAACTTTAATAACTCTAGGCGAACTCTTTTTTACTTCTTGAATTTCAAATGAACTTCCGCTTTCTGAATTTTTCGTTAAAGTTAAATCCGAGTCGCTCGTGTCAGGCCTATTTTGTGATTCTTTCATGGCATCGTATTTCCTTCTTGGTTCTTCTTCTTCCGATTCAATTAAATAAACCGAATTTACTTCATCCTTTGTGGAGGTATTATTTATTTCAATAATTGACAAATTCGGATTATCTGTTTTAAATATTGTCTTATTGGCTAGCTGAGACTTTGGGTCCACTTCCAAATTGTCAGAACTTTCCGACTGAAGTAAATTGACTGTAGATTCTTTAAGATCTATACTTTTATCCATGCCAAGAGTTATTTCTAAATCAGCGGAATTGCTTGGACTACCTGCAAGGTTTAGGAAGCGTTTTGTAGAAACAGTAAGAGAAATTTAACATATCCTTACCATAAGAAGAAAATGACAAATCTTCAAGAGCACTATTGTAGAAGCTATTTTCTTCTTGTCCCGATGATGGGCTAGAGATTGATGTCTCCATTTTCAGATTCGGACGATTTCTTTAGTACAGGAAGGATAAAGGTTTCACTTAATTTATTCCTATACTAGTTTAATATAACTCAAACTGTTAAATACTGCTGTTTATCGCTTAAAAAAATCATGTAATATATAATATTAAATTTGGGCATTAACGAGACAACACAAGGGGAATGGGAATAAAACAAAAATATCAATAGTTGTCAACGACATTTTTTTAAATGTTAAATCACAGTAGGGCTCTTGGGACGAGTTCATGAAGTAGGCTGCAGCCGGCTATGGTAGCTAGGCGTAGCTGTAGATGTGGGTATTTTCGTTCGGAAATGCAATAGCCAGAATTTTTGCTTGGCTAAATGACAGTTCCTGGCATTCGAAAAATCATAGTAGTCGCTGTAGCGGGTACCGACTTGAAAGTACTTCCAGCATAGATAATATACACTAACACATTACATTTGACATTTTTGTTAGTTTTTATTTAATTACGGAAAAGAAATTATAATGGCAAATGTAATCATTTCTATGAATTACAGTGGGTCATAGATAAAGCAAGTAATAAATGGTTTGGGTATTTACATGAAATGTAAGTCATAATCAAATGATTTTTAAATTCGTTCATAAGTCACGAGCATAGCTGGCACAAGAAAAAGATGTCACATGGCAACCAGATCAGAGTATACAGATTGTAAAATGGGTAGTGCATTCTGGAATGGATCATAATAGCTTGCCGGAAAAGCAAATGTTTTTATAATAGCAGTTTTGTATACATTTAATCGACTTCAACCCTTCAGATACGAAAAAATATGAATCACTCGACGTGTACATCATTTCAAATGTGGTCCATTCCGAAATGGACCACACAGCTATATAAATTTTATATACTTTTCTGGTACTGCATACCACATCTAGTTCCTGTGCCATCTATGCTACGAGATAGCTGACTGGCTGCGACTGTAGCCTACTTCATGAACGCGCTCTCAATGTTTTTATTTTAATAAAACTGCATCAGTAATCTGATTACTGTGTATCTTTCTAATCAGATTAATATTTAAAAAATGAATATTCGAGGACAATTAAGAAATAGGATTAATTCGTACCGGTATTAAAATAATACTCTTTTTACTTTAGAATTCATGAAAGTACATACCTACATATTTACACTGCAGGTAGAGATCCCTTTTTACACGTAGCACTTTAAACAATATACAATTAAACTAATGTTCCATACTGTTAGTATATTTGAAATAAAAAGCTTCTGAGCTTACATAAAGGTAGTAAAATTACTAGTGCCTTTACATCAACCGTTATATATTATTATATTCGTATCACATTTAGTGAAGTGGGTAGGTACACACGCAACTGTATTTTTTCGAGAATTGTGATTCCCTAAATTATCAGACCAAATTTTTATGGTACTTGTTAGCTTCTATTTATGTAATATACCTGTTACTATTATTATTATATCATAGTTAAGATAAAAAACAGATGATAGATAAGAAAACTCATTCTGTGATTTCTTTAACCACAGCTCAATAAACGCAGGAGTAGCTGTATATTTTCCAACAATTTTCTGTACTTTTTAAATACTTACAGAAATAACAAACAATATAACTAACTAAATGAAACTTCGTATTTAGAATATAGTACTTCTGATTTTGACAGTGATCCACGCGTACACAATTTTGACACTATGCGACAGAATATCTTCTTCTTTCTTTTAATGCAGTCCCGGGCATGATACAAGGATAAAGGTTGGGCGATTCGAGACGAATTTGTTGTGTCCTACGTCATGAGGTGATAATGTCATTTCCAGCGAATTTGCTTTGAGTTTTTCGTATTTTATTGACTGAAATAAGTTTTGAATATACTAAAATATTTAATAAAACATTAATTTCTTCGGCTTAAGTTCAGATTAAGGAAAACTCTCCGATTTTGTGTACTTGTTTCAATTTACTCACAAATCACGAATATGAAATTTATTTTGAGCTGAAACTAATAATTTTCGACATATTTAACTTAAAAATCGCGAACTTCACAACAAATTTGACATTTTCACAAATAATTTACTCTTCTTTTTTAACAAGAAGTATTATATTCATACCATTCGCGCGTTGGGGCTACCAGCATTTCGTTTTTTTTATATATTCCAATTATTCAAATGATAGTAAGCATCATTTAGTTAAACCCTAGACACACAGCACGAACTAATGAATCATTTGTACAAACCATTCATTAAAATGCCGTGTGTTACATAGTATACGTCATTATAGCTCGAAAATCAGATGATAATGAAGTACACTAATGAAGTGTCTTCCTCCTTCATTATAGCTATAATGAGGAAAAATGTGCTAGATTTGGCATATAATGTAAATCTGGAGCTCCGCTGTGCATCTGCCGATTTGAAAAATAAGAAGAAGAAATGTAAAGAAATGCAAATAACAAATTATATATTGTCAATATTCCTTTTAATATAAAGTTTTTCTCATTTGTAAATTGTTAAATTGAAAATAAAATAAATAAAAACAAAGTTTATCGCGTTAATTCGATCCATATCGCTTCTTTAATGACATAAGTTTATCAAAACCAGTTTGACAGCGCAACTTAATTAAAGAAATGGCTGTGTGTCTAATGAGTCGTTAGTTATTTCTTCATTAAGAGAGCTGTGTGTCTAATACCCTAGACACACAGCACGAACTAATGAATCATTTGCACTAACTAGTCATTAAAATGCTGTGTGTCAAATAGTATATGTCATTATAGCTCGAAAATCAGATGATAATACCCTAGACACACAGCACGAACTAATGAATCATTTGTACTAACTATTCATTAAAATGCCGTGTGTCAAATTGTATATGTCATTATAGCTCGAAAATCAGATGATAATGAAGTGCATTAATGAAGTGTTTTCCTCCTTCATTATAGCTATAATGAGGAAAAATGTGCTAGATTTGACATATAATGTAAATCTGGAGCTCCGCTGTGCATCTGCCGATTTGAAAAATAAGAAGAAGAAATGCAAATCACAAATTATATTATTAATATTTTTTTTAATATAATGTTTTTCTCATTTGTTAATTGTTAAATTCGAAAATAAAATAAATGAAAACAAAGTTTATCGCGTTAATTCGATTCATATTGCTTCTTTAAGGTGATAAGTTTATTAAAACCAGTTTGACAGCTCAACTTAATTAAAGAAATGGCTGTGTGTCCGCAGTTTATAATGAATCATTATAGACTAATGAGTCGTTAGTTATTTCTTCATTAAGAGTGCTGTGTGTCTAAGGCATAATGAAGTACACTAATGAAGTGTTTTCCTCCTTCATTATAGCTATAATGAGGAAAAATGTGCTAGATTTGGCATATAATGTAAATCTGGAGCTCCGCTGTGCATCTGCCGATTTGAAAAATAAGAAGAAGGAATGCAAAGAAATGCAAATCATAAATTATATTATTAATATTTTTTTAAATATAATGTTTTTCCTCATTTGTTAATTGTTAAATTCGAAAAATAAACAAATGAAAACAAAGTTTATCGCGTTAATTCGATTCATATTGCTTCTTTAATGTGATAAGTTCATCAAAGCCAGTTTGACAGCTCAGCTAAATTAAAGAAATGGCTGTGTGTCCGCAGTTTATAATGAATCATTATAGACTAATGAGTCGTTAGTTATTTCTTCATTAAGAGTGCTGTGTGTCTAAGGCATAAGATAAGGCCGAAACACAGTGCTAGATTTTCCAACCTCGACCTCAGTATAACTTTAAGAACCTCGACCTGGGGCAAGATGTTATAACTTCGAAAGATTCGACGTTCGACAATTTATCGATAGTCGGTATGTTGTAACACTTTCGACAGGCGATAAATGCGATAGAATATCACTGAGTTTTGCTGAGAGTGATAGTACAAGCGAAGATTAAAAAATGTATGTAAAATTAAAGAAATTAGATTTAAATGTTAAATTTTTTTTAATTTATTCAATATAAATGATTTTATATATATTCTTCAAACTGAAGCTATAAAACTTGTAAGAATATTTCTTGAATCCAAAAATTAATAAGGCAATACATTTTGTTAGGCATATCCATAACATAATACCGCTGCCTTAAAGAATTTTCTTTTGTCCCGGTAATTAATAATTTCTTTGTCATTTTTGTTATCCTCCACAAATAAAGCCACTGCGCCTGAAAAATTCATAAATTCCAATTTTATTATTATTAAAATTTATCAACAACTAGAAAAAGAATCTATAAATGTCATTTGTGCTAGGGAAAAAAAATTCGGAAATAATTTCGAAACAAGCAAAATCGCCTGTCGAACGAAAATCTTATAACATACCGCCAGATCGAAATCTTCGCTTTCGATGCGAAGTTATAACATGTCGCCACTGATGAGCCTTGCAAACTTTTGCAGCTCACAATACGAGCTTTGACAACTTCTGTATGATAGCATTTAATTGGGCTATTGGCTTGAAAATTGAAATTATTTTGTAATAATTTACTACAGCAGGAATAAATTTTGACGATAAATATGTTTTTAAATCTTTTTTTCAACAAATTTCCCGTACACTTTTTCCTGTAAACAATGCTGGCATCAATAGGGCGTGCTTTCCAATATTGAAAACTAGGCGGTGTGACCACTGCGTTTATGGATGATATGTGATACCTTCTTGGCTTGAACGGGATTTATTTGCTTGCAATTCCAATTTAATTAGTTAAATCAAAATTTAAATATGGTCATGAATTGTTGTACACCCAGTGCTCTAACAAATTCAATAAAAACAAAATTTCAAACAGATTTCATCAGTTTCCTAAGGACGAAAAACTTAAATCTGAATGGATTTGTAAGTTGGTAAGTTATGTCGTGTTACAAAGAATGAATATAATATAACGTGGTTAAAGTAATCAAAGGTAATGCAATTTTCATTACATGAAAGCAAACATTTTATCGAAGTCAGTTGTACCTTCGAAAAACTTGCTATTAACAAAGCTACAATTTCTTTGCAACAAGAATACTAGTAAAGCAGCAAAAGAAGAGCTGTCTAGACGACTTAAACAGAAAACAGTACTAAAAATACGAAGCAAGGTAAGTTGACAAATTCCTAAATTGTTTGTACAATTTATATTTAATACTCATTTTCCTTAAAGAGCAAACAATACCCATAATGGTGAATGTTCCAGTTCAAAAATAATTGATTTACATAATAATAATAATTAAATTAGCTGATTTAGCTCTTATTCAAATATATACATATAATGGGCCTGTATTACATCTAGGAATGCTTGCACCTAGGAGCAGGTATAATAACATGACTTCCGAGACAATTTACGTTTTTCCCAACATTATCTACAAATTTATATTTTGATGTTATTTATGTATGTATATACCTTTTCGTCAATTTCTGTTTGTTACCAGCGGTTTTTACATCATGGAAACGGAGCTTTTCTTTAAGTTACTCCATATTTTCTTCATTATATTTAATTTTTGAAATAATAATTGCAATATAAAGTAAATATTACACCTATTTGACAGCTATAAAGAGCAGGCTGTCCATAAACCCGATGGTGCTGCCAAGAATCCAGTTGTCAGTTTTACAAGTATTTTCATGCCCCATTGATTACAAAAATTAGCTGACAAAGTTCCAGCAGAGTAGAAAGTAGACCAACTCGAGTTCGACCTCAACCTTAAAGGCAGAAACACATCCAAGCAAGCCTCAGGCCTGGCCTCTCTCAAGGCAGAAATACATCCAAGCAAGCCTCAGGCCTGGCCTCTCTCAGGCTTCCTCGCAGCGCGCCTCAAGTCTTGCCTCAGAGAAATGAAAACAAAATGACACCACCGAGCTCGGTACTGTCATTGTAATTTTGATGGTATTTGCGACAATTCTTTTACATTCTGAGCAGAAAAAATTTATTATCGGTTTTCAAAAATGTTGATTATAAATTTCAAGTGATCCTCAAGTGGCAAATATCTCGTTTGACAAAGCAAAATTAAAGAAAAAAAGAAATCTGTTGACAGAAGTAGGCCTGAGAGAGAAAAATATTCAACATTGAGCAAAGCGCGCTTTGCGGCTAGGCCTTGAGGCTTGCTGCTGGCTTGGTTTTGTGTTGCATCATTTAAAAACCCGTGTTGGAAATTTTGACAACACCTCGAGGAAGCCTCGAGGCCTGGATGTGTTTCTGCCATAATAACCTGATCTCATATATTCTACAGTACTGTCAAAGGTGAGGCCGGCCAGGTTGGAAAAGCCATCACTGTGTTTCACGCTTAAAGCGTTGGCAGCACTGACATATATATAAATGGACTGCTTGTAGAACCAAAAATGCCTGAAAGCAAATGGCACCACTTTCATATTCCTGTTTCTTTCCGTGAGAGCATACTTTCAACTGTAACGATTAGGAACGAGAAATTGCTTGTAAAAATTCTTGTAAAAAACACTTCCTTCAACCCATAATTAAAATTTAACGATACAAATAGTCCCAAATACTTCTGTGGTAAATTCGGTAAATCCCACTGACATGCATATTCGTAAATTCCCAAATAATTTAAATATAACGCCAGTTTACGACAGTTGGTAGCATTGACAGTGAGAGCATACTTCCTGAAATCAAAATTTGTGCCACATGAAACAGGAGATCAAGCAGTCCATTTATATGTATGTCAGTGGTTGGCATACAACGTTATTATGCCCTAGCCCTAATGAAGAAATAACTAACGATTCATTAGTCAATGGGCCGTATTCACCAAGCCATTTAATACAAATTTAATTTTAATTTAATTTTTATTGAGGGACCGCAGTTAAATTTTTGTAGCTATTCACCAACCTTAATAAAATAAATAATTTCGGACTATCAGCTGCAAGATTTCCGAAGAGTTCATGCAATTTAAATATTATTTAAAAAATTAAAAGAAGTTTTTATGTATTATTTAAATAAAGAAGTTTTTATATATTATTAAAAATATTTTATAATATATGTACAATTCGTTTTAATTAAAAATAGCCCATATTAAGCAATTGCTTCTTCAAACTTTTGACTGCGCTATTAAAAATATCACATTTGACTGCATGACACTTCAATCAGCTGATATCGAAATTAAATTTATTTAAGAGAGGGTAAAACTGCGGACACACAGCCATTTCTTTAATTAAGTTGTGCTGTCAAACTGGTTTTGATAAACTTATCACATTAAAGAAGCAATATGGATCGAATTAACGGGATAAACTTTGTTTTCATTTATTTTATTTTCAATTTAACAATTTCCAAATGAGAAACACATTTTATTTAAAAGAATATTAAATAATATAATTTGTGATTTGCATTATTTCTTCTTCTTATTTTTCAAATCGGCAGATGCACAGCGGAGCTCCAGATTTACATTATATGCCAAATCTAGCACATTATTCCTCATTATAGCTATAATGAAGGAGGAAAACACTTCATAGTGTACTTCATAATCATCTGATTTTCGAGCTATAATGACATATACTATTTGACACGGCATTTTAATGAATTGTAAGAGTTATGTCAAGCCAACAATAGATGGCGTTTGGTAGGATATGTACGTTACCATTATGGCAGTCCAATGTGATGTAGAAGAAGAAGAAGAGAAGTATGTAAGATGTTTGATGTTTTTGGTTAGAGTTGGTTTTGACAAGTTAATGTGATTAGGTGGAAGCGTGGATTAAGAAAATTAAGAATTGTCAAAGAGGTATTTTTAAATAAAGTGTATAAATAGGAAGTGTTATTTATTCATCCTGACAAAGACCTTACAGAATAGTTAGTACAAATGATTCATTAGTTCGTGCTGTGTGTCTAGGGTATAAAAGACCTCACTTAAAATTAATTTAAAATTAAATTTTCATTAAATCGACTCGGTAAGTGTGGTTGGTGAATAGCTTTAATTGATTTTTTTTTAATTTTGCTTGGTGAATATGGCCCTATATCATTATAAACTGTAGACACACAGCCATTTCTTTAATTAAGTTGCACTGTCAAACTGGTTTTGATAAACTTATGTCATTAAAGAAGCGATATGGATCGAATTAACGCGATAAACTTTGTTTTTATTTATTTTATTTTCAATTTAACAATTTACAAATGAGAAAAACTTTATATTAAAGGGAATATTGACAATATATAATTTGTTATTTGCATTTCTTTACATTTCTTCTTATTTTTCAAATCGGCAAATGCACAGCGGAGCTCCAGATTTACATTAACGACGTTTGCCAAACGGGCTAAATGCTGGCTAAATTCCAGTTTGCATTGGAAATTTAGCCAGCTAATTCCAGGGCTGTGCCAAACCAAAGTGGAATTTAGCCAATTGCTCAGCTGTCACTTTTATTTCAAAAGCAAAACATTGTGTGGCATTTAAGATGGATTTGCAGGATTTGCTGTGTGTCTACGGTATAAGGTCGTAGCATATTGCATATAGCAATATGCTGCACAAAGTACTGAAGCATGCGTGTAAGCCGGCCGCGACGAGCAGAAAATTAAAACGCACCCCGACCGAGAGAAGTGCGTTGCCTATAGCTAGAGTGACATGTTGAAAATGGTGACAAAGAAAAAGAAGACAATCAATCTGTGTTACTTCTCGAACAAAATACGCGCGTGAAAGAAGTCAAAAAAAAGGATCATCGAAAATTCTCCACGACATCTTGGCCGAAAGGTAATATTTTCGCATAAATCTCATTAGTGTCAAATTAAATAAATAAAATACTTTAGGAATTTCCAATTGATGCTGGAAATTTGGAAAAACAAAAAGAAATTCGAAATCGTCTCAAGTGTAAATCATTTAATTGGTTTATGCAAGAAATCACATCTGACTTATGCTCATAGAACGATAAGAAGCAAAGCAATTCCATATCTTTGTGTTGATAATCTAAACCATAAGCACGACGGTGAGGTAAGCTTATTTCAAGGTGCTACAAACAACGTTAGGCCACATGGAAATCGAAATTGGGCCCGGACGGGATTAAAGGGCTAAAGGACTAGGAAAATTCAACACTATTCTGGCATAATACTTACAGGCCTGGATACAGTGAGCTCATTTAGCAGTAGCTAGAGGCGATATCGAAACTTGCGGAATCGTGAGAAGATTTTGATCCATCGAAATTACTTGGAAGCGAAGAGGAGCCCTCGTAAACGGCTTAAAACATTTTCGGTTAGAGGGCGGTTCATTCATCCTAATAGGTATTTTCGTCAATCTGTTGTAGCTTTTTGAAGAAATTAGTTTGGATCTTGCATGCACATGTGCACACGTACATCCTCATATCAAAATGGAGGAGAACAATAACTGGAACTCATATTTAAGCACTGAAATTGTATAGTGTAATTTTTTCTAGTGTAACTTTTTCGAGATAAGTACTTTCAGTCGCCAGTTAAGCAGAAATATACGCTGCGTTCAAATAGGCATTTCTCTCGTCATAAGATGTAAAGAAATGTGGGATACGTCATTATTGCTTTGAATTTCAAGTCATTGTATCTGAACAGATGTCTACTTCACAGCTGTCCAAATTATCAGGGGCGCTGTAGATTTAATTACTACTAGTATTAATGTTGATATCAGTGAATAGAGTGATCAGTGTACGCGTAGTCAAGAATATATCTTTTCAAAGAATCATCTTATATTGTTGAGCTCTATGTTCTCTCCATTTCTCGAACTAAAGTTTGAAATCTCCACCAGATAGATCGATTTTAGCACATCAGAAAACTTCATGTCAAGTCCATTCTGAGTTATTTGGCGTTATAAGAAAGTGTACAAGAAAAGTAGTCGCCTTTATTGGCACTCTACCATGCAAAGTGGAGACTTTTCTGTTTTTTTTCAGATCGTCGGCAGCAAATATTCCGCCTCTAGGGAGCTCCTTCGAGGGATTGGATCTGACGTGAGTAAAATATTTTTTTAGTATACATGTGTTAATTTCTTTAATGTGATAATTAAGTTCTTCGTAAAATTACACTTTCACGCCCATTGGCAGTATTATACTGTAGCAACATTTTGAAAATATAAGCATATTCTGTCATCCGGAAAGGATGATTGTATAAACCAATTTTACTTAGCGACATATGTTGGCCGCGATTGATGAGAGGTTCCCAAAAGGAAACCCAAGAAAGTTACGGAAAACTTAGAGATTATTATATGTTCGTTATGGTCTGTTGAATAAGAAAAGTCGGCAATAAGACTTCGTTTAGAATCACGTCGTTAATTTAAGCTTTATTTGATACTATGTCCATGAGAAAAAAAGAAAAACTAGGAAAAAAACATTTTTCACTTTTACTGAACAAAATGGGTCTTCAGTAAGACGTTATTTGAAGTAATTTTATGTCTCAGATAAGATTACAGGTGAAATTACATTATATTAGAACTCTATTTGAAAAACTTCGGCTAGACTTTGAGCTGAACTTTATTTAAAATTAATTCCTAAGACTCTATTTGAAATTATATTTGTTACGGTTAGTAAGGAAGAACCGTCTTCAATAAAACATTATTTAACTTGCAAGTATACGTTATGTCCTTATAGAGGAACCGGCAATGAGACTTTATTTAATCAAAACTCGGGATATCATGTCAGAAGACCAATTAGTATCGTGAACTGGAAAGAAGGAAGGTCTTCGTGTAAACATTGAATTTTGCAGACGTTCACTGAAAATAAGCATATAGTGATCACTTACTCCGGTATAGGGAAGTTATTTTAGGTTAACATATAAGTGTAAATAATGGTCAGGATATTTTTATTAAAGAAATTTATTATAACGTAAATATGAAATTTTGAAAGTTTTGATTCTTCCTTCACTATCCCGGAGCCCTCTCACGCAGGATGAAGGTTGTCTAGGCTCGCCTAGTCTCTCTTTCTCTACAGGTCAAATAGGGACTCTGAATAATTATGCCCCTCAGAGTCAGATGGGAGGATGGGGCCGGCAAAGAAGGCAAAACATCTGCGCCTTCCACAAGGTATGCAGGTAAGTGACGTAAGGGTCCCTTCAGGACCGAGTGTGTGCCGGTTGTGTTGATAGGCACCAAATTTTTTTTTTAAATTATGGCTGACGGCAGCGGCAGGTTTTTTTGTGGAACCCCCCCACACTCTCCGCCAATAGCTGAGGCGAACTAGCGTGCCGCCCTGCAGTAAACGCTGTCCGTCAATTGATCTGTCAGCTCATGCTGGCAGTCGGGACTTTACGTCCCAAAGCAAATCACTAACTATAGTTCCATAACACAACCCATGAAGTCGCCGAAGGCACCGACACATTAAAAGGTCTTAACGTACCGAGTAGAGCATGCAGTAAGTGCTCGCTCTCACTCCTTTTTGTATACTCGTCATGGAGGAAAAACTAAAATTTCATTTTAAACAGGTCCTGAAGCCCAAAACTGTCGCTCCCACAGCAAAATGAAGTTAAAACAAATTCCAGCCAAATATATTTTCTTTCTAACAGTTTTAAAAAAATATAGCATGTAGAACAAATTTACGGAAATTATGGCATTTGAACAAAATACAAGCAACTTTTATATGAAAAACTCCTTTAGTAAGACAAGACAAGAAGACTGTGGATGTCGCCCGCTGACCGGCCCGCTGCGTGCTTTTTTGGACTTTGTTCATGGCTTGTATCTTAACCCCGTAGTCCGAATCTGTAGGCAGCTACATTCGATATCATCAGCCCACGCGTAACCCCCGGAATATAATACAAGCCATGAAGTTCCCGAAGGGACCGACACATTAAAAGGCCTTAACGTGCCGGGTACAGCATGCAGTAAGTGCTCACTCTCACTGCTTTTGGATACTCCGCATGGAGGAAAAACTAAAATTTCATCTTAAACAGGTCCTAAAGCCCATAACTGCCGCTCCCCCAGCAAAATGAAGTAAAAACAAATTGCAGCCAAATATGTTTTCTTTCTAATAGTTTTAAAAAAATATAGCATGTAGAAGAAATTTACGGAAATTATAGCGTTTGAACAAAATAAAAGCAACTTTTATATGAAAAACTCCTTCAGTAAGACAAGGCAAGAAGACTGTGGATGTCGCCCGCTGACCGGCCCGCTGCGTGCTTTTTTGGACTTTGTTCATGGCTTGTATCTTAACCCCGTAGTCCGAATCTGTAGGCAGTTACATTCGATATCATCAGCCCGCGCGTAACCCCCGGAATATAATACAAGCCATGAAGTTCCCGAAGGGACCGACACATTAAAAGGCCTTAACGTGCCGGGTACAGCATGCAGTAAGTGCTCACTCTCACTGCTTTTGGATACTCCGCATGGAGGAAAAACTAAAATTTCATCTTAAACAGGTCCTAAAGCTCATAACTGCCGCTCCCCCAGCAAAATGAAGTAAAAACAAATTGCAGCCAAATATGTTTTCTTTCTAATAGTTTTAAAAAAATAGAGCATGTAGAAGAAATTTACGGAAATTATAGCGTTTGAACAAAATACAAGCAACTTTTATATGAAAAACTCCTTCAGTAAGACAAGGCAAGAAGACTGTGGATGTCGCCTGCTGACCGGCCCGCTGCTCTCTTTTTTCGACTTTGTTCATGGCATGTATCTTGCGGGGGTTACGGCCCACGGCATGCCATGACGGCACAGCGACATTACATGACTACTCAGCTGAGAATTTTTGTTTGAGGAATCGTAGTCATTTGGTTAAGATAATTTTTTTTTAAATAATTTTGTTAGGAAAGGTATGAAAATTTATTACGGTTCGGAAGATAAGAAAGCAAGCTTAAGATTAACAGAAAGCCATTTTTCTGTATGAATAGTAGCTTAGGTCGGAGGAGCTATTAAAATCAAACTTTTGTTACTTTTACATAAGAACACTGCAAATATTTTAGAATGTACGGACTACGCTGGGCCTCGCATGTGGCAGAGAGGGAGTCTGTTTCATGGCTTGTGAAGTATTCTCGAGGGTTTTGGTGTGGGCCGCTTTAGAATATAGAGCAAACAGGATGGTTGAAGCGTGTAAAATTCGTGTACATGAGCGTAATTTGTCAAGAGCAGGAGATTATACATAGGAGTAAGTGAGATGCTGGGCGGAACAGTTGTCAAAGCTGGGTGCAGGATTGTCAAATGTGATTTTGTTTTGAGAACAGGTTTATGGCGTGTAAATACATGTAAAAATGGACTACCAACACAACCAGAAATTCATTACGCAAAATCTGGCTTATCACCATTCCTGTTTGCTCTATATTATAAGAAGTGAACACATTCTCTATTTGGAAACCTCTTTGCTTGCCCACTAGCACATAATTACATTTCGCAAAGTGATTTAAACGAAGAAACTTATGTTTAGTTAAATATATTAATATATTCAAAGCGGATTTAAGTCAATAAAATAGGAAAAACTCTAAACAAATTCGCTGGAAATGACATTGTCACCTCATGACGTAGCAACACAAAAAATTCCTCTCGAATTGGGCATAGCTTGTTGGATGGAAAAAAGAGTTTATGCAAGGGATTTTGGCGCGGTTTTTGAAAGTATGACGCAGAGTTCTATACCAGCAGCAGCATAGTGAGAGCTAGTAATACAAAACAACTTTTTAAGATTGCTGGTTCCCCAGTAAGCCTATTTCCATCTTCGGTTGCCCAATAACTTGCCTTAAATTTTCATTTTTGGTAAATCCATAATAAGAAAATATATTAAAATTCTTTTACTTTTATCAAAATTACAAACATTTACCAATATTCTCATTCCCAGCTTATTATTAAAAAAATAACCAAGTACAGTATTACTAGATTTCCACATAAATATTTTTCTATTTAGTACCCTTCCAATTTTAACCTTACCTACGGCTTTTGTGCTAGGGTAAATTTCTATACCGAACATAGACAAAAGTGACACCTAGGGTACATGTAGATAGAGATACAACCATATGTTAGAAAGTGAGAAACAGCATCACGTTCGGCACGCAAAAATGGCATATACAGGGTGATTCAGATCAAGATACCTTCCGGTATACCATACGATTCCTTGAGGTAAGCTGATCAAAAAATTGTTCCACATACCCCCCCCCCCCCCCCCCCCCGGTTACTCAAGGAATCGCGTGGTATAGCGAAAGTTATCTTGATCTGAATCACCCTGTATATACACGCAATGGCCTCTCCCAAGGTATACCTTGGGCCTCTCCATTTTCACAATTAACTTATTCTTCTTTAAGGGACTTCCCATACAAGAAGTTTTTAGGGTAGCAAGGAGTTCCTTTTCCTTGGACTGAGGCATACCAGTACAATATTGTTGCTCCGCGTAGTTCCTTAACTCCATCAAGTTGACCGGTCAACTTTTACTTTATAAATTTTTTATTGCACATATCGATTGTTCATCGTTTGTTGGTGATTGTTGGCTTAATTTAAACATTTATTGGATAACAGTTTTTTCGAAAATCTAAAAAGAATTTAGCCGGAAAATTCTTATAATTAATATAATTTAATTTATAACCAGCTCAATCAATTCGTAATTGTTTGTTGGACTCGGTTTTATTAATAAAATCGTTTGCTGGTCCCTTAATTCTTCGCTAATTGAAAAAATAATTTACCTAAGCTACACATGAAGTTGTAGCTGATATTAGCCAAATTATAAATGATAATGAAATAAAGCAACGTAGAAAACATAGTATTCGCGGTACGAACCACGTTCCACCATTTTGCCTGGAATGAAAATTGTGGCGGCGTCACTGTGTCTAAAATGTAACATATATAGAAAAATAAGAAAATCTTTGATATCTTAATAAATTTGGCAATAAATTAGTAAAATTGTGTATAAAATGAAAGTTTTGAATATTTTAGATGTTTTTTTTTATAAAGCTTTTACCATAATGAAGAATAAGGTAAAAAGAGGTACTTTCCAGTTCAAGTGAAAATGTAAACAGAAACATAAATAGATTTTTTATGCCATAAATGTAAACAGTATCGTCTGCCGGAGGCCCACCGAGAAGAATGTCAGAAACAACTAGAGAAGCTCTTAGAGGATGACATTATAGAGCATAGTGATAGTTCCTTTAACTTTCCGGTATTATCAATACAAAAAAAGGGAAGGATGAAGCAGGAAATCGGGAGTATAGGTTATGTGTAGATTTTCGGCAGTTGAATAAAGTTTGCGTCTCCTCTTCGTATTCTTGCGAGCGTGGCCTTTGGTTCCTTATTTAAAACACAATATTAAATATTTAATATACAAGTTCTTTATTTCAATCTAATCATATAAAATTCACAATCTGTTATGGAAGTATGTTGAGTGATTAACATCGGATGTAAAGTCCAGACTGCCAGCATGAGCTGATAGATCACTCGACGGACAGCGTTCACTGCAGGGTGGCACGCTAGCTCGCCTCGGCTCATTGGCGGAGAGTGTGGGGAGGTTCTACGAAAAACCTGCCGCTGCCGTCAGCCATAAAAAAAAAATTCGTGCCTATCAACAAAAAGCCGGCATACATTCGGTCCTGAATGGACCCTTACGTCACTTACCTGTATACCATCCTCGAAGGCGCAGATGTTTCGGCCTTACTGCATGCCCCAACCACCCATTTGACACTGAGGGCAGATATTTTACAGTGTCCCTAATTGACCTGAAAGGAGAGAGTAGCGGACCTAAACGACGTTCACGTGCGAGGGCTTCAGGATAGTGAGAGGAGAATTAAAACTTTTAGAATTTCATATCAACGTTATAATTGCCAGGTTAACAAAAAAACTTTATCACTCCCACGTCGTTCAAACTTAGATCTAAATCACCCAAGGAACATGAACCTAGCGATACGTATGTTTCACAACACGTTAATAATTAGTTAGTGTTATACTGTGATATGTTATCTTTAATAGCAAACAATCAACTCATGTCTCTACATGTATATTATTTCCTGCTTTCGCTGACAATTTGTGAACTATTCCTTCACTCGGGATTCCGACTAACTAACATGACTGACTTTATACGCCTAATATGGGTTCCGTATGAGAATTCCCAAATTCTATTTAAATTCTAATAGCTAATAACAAAAAAATTCTTTGCTTAGTTAGTGTTAGAAATCATATAATGGATCATAATAGGGAATGGTTACAGCTCCACAGAATCCAGTAAAAGCATTTAAAAGATACTAACATCTACGTATATATTCCGCGCTAACCGAACAGTCTATTGAATTTCCTTGAGGGGAATTTTATTCATTTCCTCCCTCCCTTTTCTTTTTCTTATAAATAAATTTGTTTTTAATTGAATAAAAATTATTTGTTACAAAAAGTCCGTTAAGAAAATATATCTACGTACCTAGTTGTAATTTAATGCATTTATAGATGATAATACGTTTTTTTAAAAATTTCACAAAAAAATCTTACAGCAGTCTTGGCTGCAATCTCTTAGAACGAACGATTCCTTTTGTTTTCTTTGTTATATAGTTATTGATTGTGTATATAATTCTTTAAATCATTTTGTTTTCTGTTAATTTGTTCTTCCTTGTTTTTTTTTTTTTAATTATTTATTGATGAAAGGAGTAACATTGTTTCATACTATTCGTTCCGAAGCGTGCGACGAGCATAACTCTACAATAAACTAATTCACTTACATGCTCCTAATAAAATTTCCTCCTGTCGATTGTATTTAACCATTTACCTTAGGTTTGATCCTTAAATGTTCGATCTAATATCATAGTTAACTACATTTTATATATATACCTACATACTACTTTGGACGAAAAAGAGAAATGGTTTTTGATGTACTCACCATTATGGTTTCATATTTCAGTCTTTTGTTGATAGCTGTCTCGAAGAGGCCTCCTAGAGTCGCCGCACTGGATATATTGCTATTAGACAAATGTTAATTCAAATGATTTTCTTAGTTCGTCCAGAATCTTTGTTTAAAACTAGGACTTTTTGACACTTGACAGCACACGAAAATGGTGTTGGCCTACGGCGAAAAATCTACAAATTGCAACTCCGTAGAGCTTTGTGTATCTTAGGAACGGTTTACTTGTTTATGATATTTACTATAAAACTAGCCTTATTAGCTCATCCTTAAAAAAATCATAATTCTCACTTGTATTTTACTTAGTAAAACGCTTGTTGTTATTTCATTGTGTTGACTGCGCAAAGCATCGCAACCTTTTAGTAAACTCACAGTAAGTTCTGGTAGTAATCCGACTGTATCGTCAGTACCATCGGTCAGAAGAGCTGGTTGCAATTCATGATTGAATATCTAGGCGACCAATAAAAGTAGAAACCATTTATATGTGCGCTTTTCAATCCTTTGAAAACTTCACTGAAGTTCAAATTGTAGTTTTGTAAAGCCGTCCGTTTTTAGGGTTCTAACATGTGAATTGTATTGTCGGATCCGTTTACTTGGCGAAGAAATACAGTTGCTTCTACGTATTTATGGTGAAAACTTTCCGTTCTAAACGAGTCTACACTTGATTTGTATTATAAAGCTGGACATATGTGGATACCACCGAATACTTTTAGTACCGATCACGAACTGTTGAAATGTATCCTGGTGTGACCAGTCCGAGAAATATTGATTTCAAGCCCCTTGGTCGCCTGCATCAAAATTTCCTTGCTCAACAGCGAATTTTGTTAAATTTGTGTATGTCTCAAAATTGGACGGAAGACAGAAACGCCAGAATTAAAACAATCCGGCCAACTTATCTCTAGAGCAGCAAAAAGTTCTTCCCTTTCAAAGAGCTCAGCAAAATGTTCTTTCTCTTTGGCCAGCACCCTTTGGAAATTCCTTTTTGGGCCAGATGTCGTTGAGGATTTTTGATGATCAGTTTTCTGACTTCGTTCGTACACGCGACTTTTACTCGAGAAGTAAGACAGATTGATTCTTCTTCTTCTTTGTCATCCCCAGCCTGTCATCTGCAGCTTGAGGAAATGCATTTCTTTCGGTCGGGGTGCGATAATTTTTTTTTATGCTTGACGCAGCCGGCCTACACGCTTCAGTAATTCTTGTAGCATATTGCTATATGTCATACGCTACGACCATAACAAATCATTCAATTAATTAACTCAACTTTAATTATCGCTAATACTGTACTTTCAAGTATCGCAATCCAATTACAACACTTTCGCTTCTTTATTACTTTCGCTTGTCTAACACAAGACTTTTTTCTGGCGGTAACAACTGTTATATTTATACCCTAGAAACTCTCCAGATGATTCTGAAGTGTTCTATTCCAGAAGCTTCTTGACTATTCTATTCATTATATTCCTGAACCTTCCCGAAGATTTAATCATCGATTCTCCGAACCTGAAGTTGTTTACTCGCATTGCCAGTAGATGTCACCAGTTGTCTCTTTCTATTGCACGTAACACTGCCCCCTTCTTAAATTTGTTCGTCCCGAACAACAGGTGGTCCATGGTCTTGATGCTCGTAGTATTGACACAAGCGGTCCAAATGAACAATTTTACGCTTGTCTCTTGTGCCACGCTGAATCCTGTAAACAACGTCATTAATTCTAGTTACTACTGAATACGGTCCCTCCCACTGTTGTTGTAGTTTTGGAGAACGTCCCTTACGTCGTTTCGGGTTGTACAGCCAAACAAGATCACCTTTGTTAAATCCTGCGGAATTAGCACGTAAGTCATAGCGGACCTTCATCCGATCAGTATGTCTTGCTAATTTCATCCTCGTGGCCTCGTGTACATCAGCTAATTGTTGTTTGAGTTCCGATACGTAGTCTTCTGGTAACTTTTGTTCACCTCTTGGGGTACCAAATTTGAGGTCGCTAGATAAACGCATCTCTCTTCCGAATATGACTTTAGCTGGGGTTTGTCCGGTAGTACTATGAACGGCTGATCTATAAGCCATTAGGAATATGTCGATCCCAATCGCATTGATGATAGTTAACTACTTTCTTTAGATGCTCGATCAATGTTCTGTTGAAGCGCTCTACCATGCTATCAGATTGTGGATGTAGAGGAGTTGTTCTAGTTTTTCTTATTCCCAACATTTTACACATCGCCCAGTTGCTTCTACGTATTTATGGTGAAAACTTTCCGTTCTAAACGAGTCTACACTTGATTTGTATTATAAAGCTGGACATATGTGGATACCACCGAATACTTTTAGTACCGATCACGAACTGTTGAAATGTATCCTGGTGTGACCAGTCCGAGAAATATTGATTTCAAGCCCCTTGGTCGCCTGCATCAAAATTTCCTTGCTCAACAGCGAATTTTGTTAAATTTGTGTATGTCTCAAAATTGGACGGAAGACAGAAACGCCAGAATTAAAACAATCCGGCCAACTTATCTCTGGAGCAGCAAAAAGTTCTTCCCTTTCAAAGAGGTCAGAAAAATGTTCTTTCTCTTTGGCCAGCACCCTTTGGAAATTCCTTTTTGGGCCAGATGTCGTTGAGGATTTTTGATGATCAGTTTTCTGACTTCGTTCGTACACGCGACTTTTACTCGAGAAGTAAGACAGATTGATTCTTCTTCTTCTTTGTCATCCCCAGCCTGTCATCTGCAGCTTGAGGAAATGCATTTCTTTCGGTCGGGGTGCGATAATTTTTTTTTATGCTTGACGCAGCCGGCCTACACGCTTCAGTAATTCTTGTAGCATATTGCTATATGTCATACGCTACGACCATAACAAATCATTCAATTAATTAACTCAACTTTAATTATCGCTAATACTGTACTTTCAAGTATCGCAATCCAATTACAACACTTTCGCTTCTTTATTACTTTCGCTTGTCTAACACAAGACTTTTTTCTGGCGGTAACAACTGTTATATTTACATCCTAGAAACTCTCCAGATGATTCTGGAGTGTTCTATTCCAGAAGCTTCTTGACTATTCTATTCATTATATTCCTGAACCTTCCCGAAGATTTAATCATCGATTCTCCGAACCTGAAGCTGTTTACTCTCATTGCCAGTAGATGTCACCAGTTGTCTCTTTCTATTGCACGTAACACTGCCCCCTTCTTAAATTTGTTCGTCCCGAACAACAGGTGGTCCATGGTCTTGATGCTCGTAGTATTGACACAAGCGGTCCAAATGAACAATTTTACGCTTGTCTCTTGTGCCACGCTGAATCCTGTAAACAACGTCATTAATTCTAGTTACTACTGAATACGGTCCCTCCCACTGTTGTTGTAGTTTTGGAGAACGTCCCTTACGTCGTTTCGGGTTGTACAGCCAAACAAGATCACCTTTGTTAAATCCTGCGGTATTAGCACGTAAGTCATAGCGGACCTTCATCCGATCAGTATGTCTTGCTAATTTCATCCTCGTGGCCTCGTGTACATCAGCTAATTGTTGTTTGAGTTCCGATACGTAGTCTTCTGGTAACTTTTGTTCACCTCTGGGGGTACCAAATTTGAGGTCGCTAGATAAACGCATCTCTCTTCCGAATATGACTTTAGCTGGGGTTTGTCCGGTAGTACTATGAACGGCTGATCTATAAGCCATTAGGAATATGTCGATCCCAATCGCATTGATGATAGTCAACTACTTTCTTTAGATGCTCGATCAATGTTCTGTTGAAGCGCTCTACCATGCTATCAGATTGTGGATGTAGAGGAGTTGTTCTAGTTTTTCTTATTCCCAACATTTTACATATCGCCCAGAAAGTCCGCGATTCGAAGCTCCGTCCTTGGTTCGAATGAAGTTCGTGAGGCACACCAAACCTACTGACCCAATTCCTTATTATTCCGCAACTGTGGTTGCCTCTTGATTAGGGATTGCATAAGCTACAGGCCATTTACTGAAATAGTCAATGGCAACTAATATATAACGGTTACCATCATCCGTTGCTGGAAAAGGTCCAGCGATGTCTACAGCTATCCTTTCAAAGGGGCCTCCGACATTATGCTTATGCATTTCTCCTCTGCTTCTGTGTTGTGGTCCTTTGCAAGCAACACAGACAGTGCATCTGCGGCACCACTCCTCCACATCTTCTCGTATATATAGCCCATAAAACCTTTCTCGTATTTTGGAAATGGTTTTGTTCACTCCCAAATGTCCTCCAGAGGTTCCACCGTGCATTTCTTCTAGAACATCTTTGACGTTTGATGCCGGTACGTCTATCTGCATTCGGAAAGATTCCCCATTAGGTGTTTCCCACTTGCGTTTTAATATACCACATTCAACATGTAGAGAGTTCCAGTGAGCCCAGTAACTTTTCAGCTTCTCACTCCGTTCCGAAAGATCCTTCCAGTCTGGTCTTTGCATGTCTTCTTTCCAAGCAAGAATAGGTGAAAAGCCCGGATCTTCTCGTTGTGATGTTCGCAGGTCCTCGTTGTCCCAACCTGTAAATGGTTACACGGTTACCAACTGTATAGTTGTTGTTGTTTCTTTTTCTTCCACCCGGGCGCAATGTTTGCATTCAAGTTTGCATGGACGTCGTGAAAGGGCGTCTGCATTTCCATGGATACGACCTCTTCGGTGTTGGATTTCAAAATCATAAGCTTGGAGTCGCTCTATCCATCTCGCCGCTTGTCCCTCAGGATTCTTAAACTGCAGAAGCCAGTTAAGCGCTGTATGGTCGGTGCGAAGGACGAATTTCTGCCCGTAGAGATATTTATGATAATGCTTTGTTGAACTTACAATTGCAATTAGCTCCGTTCTTGTAGCACAGTGTCTAATATAAATGTTTTTCCCAGCTTTGGATAGTGAAGTACTGGAGCTTCACAGATCTGTTGCTTCAAATGTTCAAAACTTTCGTTGCATTTATCCGACCATATGAACGGCTTTTCCTTTTCTGTAAGTTGATGTAGGCTTCTTGCTATATCTGCAAAACCTTTCACGAATCGCCTGTAGTAGGTAGCTAAACCAAGAAAACTCCGAATTGATGTTTGTTCTTTGGAACTGGCCAATTTTTGACGGCTTCTATCTTCTCTGGATCGGTTCTTACTCCTTGTGATGAAACTATGTGCCCTAAATATTTAACTTCATTTTTGAATAGAGCACATTTACTTGCACTGAGCTTCAATTTTGCATCTTTGAGTCTTTGAAGTACGTCCCGTAAGTTATTTTTATTTCCTTGTATGTCCTTCCGATTACTATTATGTCATCCAAATATACAAGACATGTTTTCCAGGTTAAACCACGTAGAACACATTCCATTAGTTGTTCGAATATGGCTGGAGCATTACATAACCCAAATGGCATTACTTTGAATTGCCATAAGCCACCGCCAACTGAGAAAGCAGCTTTCTCTCGGTCCTCGGGATGTATTTCCACTTGCCAGTAACCACTCTTCAAATCCAGCGTGAAAAACCATTGCGTTCCGGAAAGGGTATCCAACGTGTTATCAGTCTATGATGCCTTGTTTCTTCATGCAGTTCATCATGTCTGCAACTTCTGGTTGTTTCGCTAATGGCAACCTTCGTGGCGTCTGTCGAATGGTCCTGGAATCTCCTGTATCGATCCGATGCTGGACAAGATTTGTTTTACCATAATCATCATCATTCATTGCAAATAATTCCGAAAATTCATCGATCACCTCTTTGACATTGTTGTGTTGTTGTTCACTTAAGTGACTGGACGAAAGAAGCTTCTGAACCTGTTGGGTAGTAGCTGGTATAGTTTTTGTCTCCCTGAGATTACTACCATTATCCAAATTGACGATTTGGTAAACGGGTTCACAATTTCCAATTATAGCACCTTATTTTAGTTGTACCTCATTTTCGGATGTGTTAAGCACTCTGACTGGTATTAATGTTGCAGTTTCTGCCTTCACTAAAGTCTTGCCAACAATGATGCTCGATGTAACTTTTGTGGGGTTAGGCTCCACCAGATAGAATCGGCAGGTCCCGATGTCATCAGTAAGCTTTGTCCATATTAGTGTCTCGGAGCATGGCGAAAGAGTAATATTTTCGCAGACCATCGTCGTTACTTTCGCAGGATAATCTGCTCCTTCTCCTAGTCTCATAGGAATTTCCATATTCCTATATGTGAGAATTCGCTCTCCGACATCCAGATTTATTTTGTATGTGGTCATGAAGTCTATTCCAAGAATGCATTCATACATTATGTCTGAAACCAGGAAAGTGTGAGGAAATAGTAGTTCGCCTAGTTGAACATCAAAGGTTATTTCTCCAAACACCTGTGCTGCAGCTCGAGTTGCTGTTCTTAGTAGATATTTGGTGGTGTTGTGAAGCCATTTGTTCTTAACAAGATCTGCTCTTATAATTGATCTCGAAGCTCCAGTATCTATCCTGACTGCGCAGTTCCACTTCCATATATAACAAGACTGCTATTATTTCTCTGTAACTGGCCTACTTGAATGATGACTTCGGGGCTGTCGATTCCACCAACCAGCTTCTGCACCACAAAGTTGGTTTTTACTAGTTTTCCGACTACTCAACAGGAGAGGTGATGCGACTAGTCGCTGCTTGATATCTAGTCTCTCCACGAATAGCTTGTTCCCTGGCTCGACATCTTTGGCATTCTTCTTTCCCCTCTTCTTCTAGCAATTCCACTCGGCGACGTTTTCTGCAGTCTCTTTGAAGGTGCCCTGGTCTATTACAATTCCAGCATCGAAGGACACCACGTGAAGGCGGGCTCTGTGATGATTGCACTCTGTTACAAGTACATTCTTCCACTGAAATTTCTCTCACTTGTACTGCACTCCGTGAAGCTTGTCTGGCGGACTAATGCGCTAATGCATAGGCTAGTGCTTCTGCTGTTGATTTCTTTCCTGCTAGCCTTAACGCTTGTTGTAAATTTTGATCTGCAATAGCGTTAACAAATGCCTCCGTCGCCACTTCATTGAGAAAATCCGCATTCACGCTGGAGTATGAAAGATGCGCTAATCTTTCTACATCTGCCTGCAGTTGTGTAGTGATTCGCCATGTTTTTGAATCCTGTTGCGCAACTGTAGGCGATATACTTGCTGCATGTGCTCATCTCCGTAACGTAATTCTATCGCCTGTACTAATGAAGAGTAATTACGTTGATTTTCAATCGGTACAGCTTGTAAGAGTTCTGACGCAGGACCTCGAAGTGCTAACACCAGAGCTATAGCTTTGTCTTCATTATTCCATCCATTTACCTCTGAAGCTGCTTCGAATTATCTCTTGAAGATATGCCAAGAATTTTGTCCATCAAATATTGGAGCTTTCATTCTACCAGCTCCGGATATTTCAGCTGCTACGTTTAGAGGCTGACGATGCTTTATTCTTTCCAGATCTGCTTTAACGTTTTCAAGTTGCTCGGTGACTTTTTGTTGAACCTCCGAAACCTTTTGTTGAAATTCCTGTTCAATTCCTTCAATTTTCAAATTTTGTTCTTCTAAAGAACTTTTTAGAAAATTTTTCTGATCCTTCAAACGAGTTTCTAGACAAATCTCCAGAGAACTCTTTTGTTCGTCCAAGTGGGTTGCATAGATTTCTTCTGCTCATCTAACCGGGATTCCAGAGAATTCTTTTGTTCCTCAAAACCATTCTTTTGCTCGTCCAAACGGGTTTTCATAGATTTCTTTTGTTCCTCGAGAGAATTCTTTTGTTCCTTAAGAGCATTCTTTTGTTTGTCCAAACGGGTTTCCAGAAATCTCTTTTGTTTCTCAAGAGAATTGCTTGTTTCCTCAAAAGAATTTTTTATCTACAGAGCTAATGAAAGCTCCAATTTACTCATTAAAGTGTCTAAAATTTGTTCCATGTTCATCATAGACTTTTCTTCCGCTTCAGTTTCTTCCAAGTTATCTTCGAAAACAAATGTCTCAGGATTCTGCCCTTCTTCTATCAAAACTTGTCTCAATCATTCGACGAGAACATTCTTTGCACCTGTCGTTCCGCAACTCCACTTTCAAAGTCTGTATCCGAAGCTCCTCCAGTTTGCGCCCCATTACTTTAATAATTCACTTACAGATGAATATAAATTATTTTCCACAACTTTCACAGTTTAACACAATTTCTCAAAATTAATCACACTTTGAATTTTTCAGTCAATTGCCACCACTTTATTTCGCGAATTTATTTCACTTCTGACACCAGTTGTTGCGAGCGTGGCCTTTGGTTCGTTATTTAAAACACAATATTAAATATTTAATATACAAGTTCTTTATTTCACTCTAATTATATAAAATTCACAATCGTTCAATTAATCAACTCAACTTTAATTATCGCTAATACTGTACTTTCAATTATCGCAATCCAATTACAACACTTTCGCTTCTTTATTACTTTCGCTTGTTAACACTGCAACGTCTAAAACAAGACTCTTTTTCTGGCGGTGACAACTATTATATTTATACCCTAGAAAATCTCCAGATTATTCTGGAGTGTTCTATTCCAGTAGCTTCTTGACTATTCTATTCATTCTATTCCTGAACCTTCCCGAAGATTTAATCGTCGATTCTCCGTCCGAACCTGAAGTTGTTTACTCTCATTGCCAGTAGATGTCACCAGTTGTCTCTTTCTATTGCACGTAACAGTATCCTCTGCCACCGATTGAGGACATTTTAGATCAATTGGGTCACTCTAGATATTTCTCTACCCTAGACTTAGCCAATGGTTACCACCAGATGTAATCGACCCAGCTGATAGGGAAAAGACAGCTTTTATTACGAACTTCGGCCATTTTCAATACAAACGATTACCCTTTGGATTGAAAACCGCACCTCCATTTTTTCAGTCTCAACTAAATGGAATATTAACAGGGCTTCAAAGTATCAAATGCTTTGTATACCTAGATGATGTGGTCATATTCGCAAAGATTCTGGACGACCATAATAGATAACTAAGGGAAGTATTTCAGCGTTTTAGAGAAAATAATTTAAAACTAGGACCCGCGAAGTGCCAGTGCTTACAAAAGAAGGTAGTACACTTAGGGCATGTATGTTCAGAGCAAGGAGTAACCCCGGACCAACCGTTAGTGGAGGCAGTTCCGAACTATCCTCGACCTAAAACGGATCGGCAGATGCAATCATTTCTGGGCCTTGCAAATTACTACCGTAAATTCATTCCCAATTTTTTTAGGATATTGGCTCCAATTAAGAATCTTTTGAGGAAAAAGGTGAAATTTAATTGGCGGCTAGCATGTGAGGAATCTTTTAAAACCATTAAAGAGTCGCTCACTTCCTCTCCCGTGCTAGGTTATCCAGACTTCAATAAGGAAATCACACTTATCACAGATGCTAGTGGGGAACCATTAGGTGCTGTATTAGAACAGGATAGGAGGCCTATTAGTTATGCTAGTCGGACGCTCAATCCTGCTGAGAGAAATTACTTCACCACGGAAAGTGAAATGCTTGGCATTGTTTGGGCGGTGAGAAATTATAAATGTTACCTTCTAGGCAGGCATTTAAAAATAAAAATAGATCATCAGCCGCTCCGAGGAATTTTCAATTTTCACGCATAGTCAGATTCCATCAGAAATTATCTGAGTACGATTTCGAGATTATCTATCAGAAGGGATAGGAGAACGAAAATGCGGATGTCCTGAGCTGGATACCGCGACCCGAGTGGGGGGTGGAAGGCCCCAGTGAAGAGAAAGAATCTCATTGTCTCACGGTCACACGAGCACATGCCAAGAAGAGGAAATCCGACACTGAAGGGCAAAAAACTCCAGAACCCGAGGGTGAATGGGAAGATATAAAGGAAGCCAACATAAGGGTAGAAAAATCGCTAGCCAGTCCAACACCACAATATTTGTCCGACCCATATTGAAAGATTATCATGATTCCCGGTTTGGAGACCATTTCGGTAGAAACAAGACATTAAATAGGGTGAAACGCTTCTACAGCTGGAAAGGAATGAAGAATGATATAGCTAAATATATCCGTAGATGTAGGCAGTGTCAAAAAAATAAACATTCCAGAGCCATTAAAATGCCATTGGTCATAACAGAAGTATAAGAAAAGCCGTTCGATAACGTATACGTCGACCTAGTGGGGCCATTATCTATAAGCCATTATGGTAACAAATATGTACTATCTATGATGGATGACCTGACCTGTGGATTTCGTGGCGGTACCAGATCATCAGGTGAACACGGTAGCCCGGGCGTTATTTGACCAAATACTTAGCCGATACACGCTTCCAAAGCAATTAGTGACTGATCAAGGAACTAATTTTTCGCGGGAAGTCATGAAATCCTTATGCAAATTGTTAAAAAACAAGAAATGGTAAACTACTGCCTACCACCCTCAATCGAACGCCGCAGGAGAGAGCACTCTACATTGGCTAATTATCTTCGGAGTTTTGTGGACGGAGAACCCAGTTATTGGGATGAATTTCTGAGGACCGCGGTACACGCATACAATAACACCGTACATGCAGGCACTAAGCTCACGCCCATGGAAACCCTGTTTGGGTTCGTGTCATAGCAATTTAGTGCGTAAACCAGAACCACTTTATAACGCCGACCTAATGATACCTAAGTGCTGCGATTCAAATTACAGAATTCTTTTGAATTAGCACGGAATAATCTCCGGGAAAATAACGGAGAGGTCAAAAAGGTACTACGATAAGTCTGCTAGAGGTCAACTTTTTCATGTGGGAGATAAAGTTTTGATTAGGGACTTAGCTAGGGCGGGGAAATTGTCATCAATTTTAAAGGACCCTACGAGGTTATATACATACATAACCCCGAGAACCTAACAATACTTCAAGGGAGGAGGCAAAAAGGTTACACGCCAATCGATTGAAATTTTTTTAACAGTGATTGATTAACGACCCGGGCGTGTATTTATATGCTAATCATTTCCTTTGCCTTTCAGGCAAATAATTCTGAGCCTAAACCATTCTTGTCACATCGACATACTAATCGGTTTTTGCATTTCAGAGAAGGATACCAAAACCAGAAGAACGGACGCAGAAACCGCGGGCAGAGGAAGAGGTCACTGGGAAGAAAGAAGGAAGGAAGGATAAACCATTTATTTTGTGTGGAAAGGGTAAGATAAAATGGTAATAAAGGTAACAGAAAAAGGATAGAGCAAATAAGGTTTAAATAAGAAACGAAGAATTTAAAGAAAGATAGAAGGAAGATAATAAAGAGTTTAGGTAACGAAAAAAAAAACAAACAAAATAAATAAATAAATAAAAGACAAAAAAAGGAAGAAAAGAAAGTTTGAGAAGCAAGTAAGTGTTTTAAATATATAAGCATAGGAAGGTTGCCCGTTTAAAATAGGTTAGTTAAGTATACGTAAGTGCAACAAAATGAAGGCGATCGCTAGTGCTCCTGGTAGTAGGATCGGCGATAGGCGTAGAACCATAGCCGCTCTGTTCTACGCCTGTTATAAATTGTTATATTTCCTTTTCTAACACTGAGGGAGTACTCAGTCTGTCAATTACTGTTCTATTCCTTGTGTGGTTATAGAGTAGCTGGTGTTGTTTTTTCACATTTAGTGCAATATTTTCTTTTTATTTTGATTTCTTTATTTCTTTCTTTTATCAAAACTTAATTGATCACTAGAACTTTTTCTATTTACATATATTTCCTTTTTTCCTTATCAACACATATTTGTTCACTAGAACTTTTTCTATTTACATGTATTTCTCTTTTTTTTAAATTTTTTCTTACAGTCAATTTTTTTAACCGAACCAACCCGACCAAGTTTTTTTTTTAAATCAACTTTATTTTCGACGGGTCAAAAATCAACTCAACTCTTGATCACCTTCATCGTGATCAGGAGCCGTTGTTCAGGGTAGAAAATGCTTAATTGCATTTCCTTACCCTGAGAAAATTGTACCATTAATTCTGGACTTGTTCAGTCTTGTCCAGAATTATTCGAGTCGAACGGTGGATTCGAAAAATGTAATCTTACACTTTAAAAAACATCAGCCAACGTCCCGTCGTTTGAAATCGCGGCGCGCATATACATGCAATGTATTTATGCGGCGCGCATTTCTTATCGTGGGAGCTTTTGACGTAATATGTATGTACGTATGTACATAAATTTTGTATTTTTCGCGGCAAATCGTATTGAAGGTACGATTTGCCGTTTGATTTCTTTTTTAATTTAATTATTTTCCACTGACAAATTATGCTGAAGGTTTTTAAATACTCAATTTTAGGTTTTTCAGATATATAAGGCTTATTAAGTTTTTTAAAGAAAAACTTTATATGTGTTGGTACTAAGGTTTTGTATATACATATTTATACAGTAACCTAGCTTTTTATATACAGCATTCCTTCCCTCCGCGAAAAAGAGAATTATTCTTTGAAGAGGACTAATTCTCGAAGAAATAGTGTGGATGAAAAGAAGGCGAAAAAGAAAATATATTTGCTATTATGATTTCGGGGATTAAGTTCAAATGAATTTGTTCTTTTATCTCTACTGAGATAAGCAAGGGATATATGTATATGGAAAGAGAAGAAATTGTGTGGGTTATATTTTGTATGGGGTGTTGAATCAAGTTTAAATGAATTTGATATGTTTTCACTAAAAATAATAAACAAAAATATCATGGGGTACGTGGTGTCGGTATGATACATTGAAATGCATCTTGTACCGGTTTGGAAAGAAAAAAAAAACTTGTGATCTTAACTGCATACGTACATAATGCACAAGTTACAATTCGTGTCATTTGAAACTAATATTGTGTGTTCTGAAAGGAGATGGATAAAACAAGATTAAAAAGAAATACTTTTGCTGCCGAAATGGCGGGGGATAAACCAAGATAAGTGACTGACACATCTGAAGTGTATCTTAGCTAATTTTTGTTAACGTTAGGTTAGGGGCTTTGCCCTTTATATGGGGTGATTTTTGTGATTATCTTCACAGTCTTTTTGAAATGAAATTTTGCGAAGTCGTATATCCACGTGCTCCGAATACCAGCCCCATGCCCAATTGTATGAGGGTGCTGAGTATATTTATTCAGAGTGTGGCCCCCCGGTGGCGTTGGCTCATCAGCCTGCTGCTCCGAAGGGATGGGCGTCCAGATGTATGCATGTGGGGTGCCCCTGCCGGGTGGAACTATGCCTGTGGCCCCACGGCCAGATTAACAAATAAGGTGCTTGTATGAGAGTACTTGGCTATAGTTTGATAGCAAGTACTTCATAAACTCAAAATAAGTTTCCTCGCAAAGAAATAGTAAGATCTAACTGTTGAATCTGACTTCAGAAATATCCCGATAGGGCGCTTCTCAGCCAACACACGGAAGAAGCCCCAAATTGCAGTACGACTTCCCTGGATAAAATAATCGAAAATATATATATATATTCGGCTAATCCAAGCTGACGCTACAGTAGAGGAAAAAAGTAAGAAAATTTAAGTAAGTCTCTATAAAAAATAGTTAAAAAGAAGCAAAAATTATTAGCGAAATTACTTTAGACAGTGTTACAGATATATTATACTATATCTAAGGCATTTTAAAAAGGAAATTCGTTGATTATTCTCGCCTTTTTTTCATTCCAAGCTAAGTAGGTTTTATTAACTATAAGTGGTCAGGCAGGTGGCAGGTCTCGCACATTAAGGCAAATTTCTATGTTTTTAAAACAAAAGTCGCTAAACTACTTATTCCCTTTTCTTCCCTACTTCTCTCTCTCACACTTATTCGTGGAAACTCAAAGTTTTGGCTTTCATGCCTAAACCTGACCGAAACTCTTCATGCTCCAATTTTGAGACGGCAATAAGTTCGTTGTCATTTGATAACACTAGCCCTCCAGGGAGCCCTTCAGATAACCCAATAGTAGAGCGAAATTCCCCCCAAAGTAGACCATCCATAAACTAGTATCGCGAGCATCGTTCAGACAATTGTTTCAGAAGGCATAGTTTGATTAACTTCCTCGTAAGAAACAATAGTTTAAACGGTTTAATAATAGACTTAATCACACCTGATTCAGAGCCAGGCACGCCAGATATTATCCAGACAGAGCAGCCAAACAAAATAAATAAAATGCCAGTAAATTACGAAAAGGTGGTTAAACTAACTACACAAATGGTGCCCTTATTCTCTGGGGAATTTAGCCCCCTCATCCTCACAGAGTTACAAACTTTTATAGGCTGTTGTAAGCAAGTACAGCAATGTCTAGAAGCGGAAGAAAAAGTAGCTTTTATGCTAATTTTCCCCACTAGGTTGAGAGGAAATGCATACCAGCTAATCGCCTCAAGCTCACTCAAAACATTTGAAGAGGTTGAAAAATTGCTTTATCGTAATTACTTACCTCGTGAGACATACCATGAGCTGATAAACAGATTAATTACTTGTCGACAATATCCACACGAGTCCTTGAACTCCTTCACCACTAGGCTAAAAGGCCTATTGTTACAATGTAACGAAGCAGCACATAACAAATACGGTGTTGAAAATTTTAACGTGGTGAAACGACAAATAGAGGATTTTGCTATGGCTTCAGTGAAGAGTGGTGCAACTAATCCGCATCTGAGTGCATATCTACTTACCTTGAATGAAGATTCGGTAGACCAGCTCATTTAAAGGGCACTAGATATGGAAAGATTGCAACAAGGACTCTTTCATATCCCACAACCCACTAATTACATTCCACATACCACAAACTATTTTTCCAATGAGATGAGCAAACTAAAAACGGAGTACAATATACCTATTATACAGGAGCCTCCAAAGGTGCCATCAGTGTCTTTTAACGCTAAGGGAAACCCAACAACTAATTGGCACTCCAATCAAACTAGTTTCACCCGAAATCAATCCGGAAGTCCACCTCCATACCAGAACTCCTCTTACCAGCGGGAAGAAAGAAAGTACAACAAACAAAAAGTACTTTTGAATAAAATCACCTGCAGATACTTCAACTACAAGGGACACACGTATGAAGAAAAACACTCCTTTCTGTGTAAACTGCAGAATAAAGGGCCATGATGCCCAACATTGCAAGCAAAATTCTAAGGGGCCACCCGAACATGCAAACACTAGCAACAATGCTCGGTGGGGCTCTACAAATCGGGAACAAAGAGTAAATCACATACAGAATATGTGCGATTTTTGTGGCCGAAGAAGCCATACGGTGTCCACTTGCCAGCAGAAACAACGATGGGAGGCAATACATTCGGGAAACGGCACACTGTCGACCGAAAAATCCCCGGCTCGACATTAAATAGAATTGTGCAAATTACTTCAGGGTCTTCTAAAAAAACAGAGCAACAAACTAGAGAAAATGTTCCAGTGGTAAATTTACCATTGGACATAAGCAAAAACACAGCCGTTCGGCTGATAGTAGACACTGGAGCTGAAGTAAGCCTTATAAAACAGGAAGCACTAAATTCGCCGGAACGGATAGAAAAAAGACAAAAGGTGACTTTGAAAACACCATTTGGAGAGGGAGAAACATTGGGTAACTGCCAAGGCAACTTTTTGTTAAGCCGCAATATTCCGTGCAATCTACAGGTTGTAGAAGGTAACACCCAAATCTCGCACGATGGGCTATTAGGCAACGGTTTTCTTGCAAGAAATTGGAATATTGAAGGGCTTAACAGATTACTTCGGTTTCCTCGAACAGAAACCAACCCTATTAAATTCACGGTACCTCTCGAAACATCCATAGAGGATGGAGAAGATATACCAAAGGATCAAATAGTGGAGGAATCTGAATCTACTACCGTTCCACGGGCACCCAAGAACAATTATTCTTTATTTCAAATGGAAGAAATTTCAAGCACTTTAAATGAAGATGAAGGTAGGCAATATGAAGTAGAACTTCAGCGATCTAATAGAATACCCCCTCGATCTCAAATCATACTGAGCATACAAATTACAAATTACAAATGGACCAGGAAATGATCTGTTTCTCTCAGGAGATTCAAGAAGGAGTATTTGTCGCAAATTGCCTAGTTAGTCCTCATAGAAATTTCATACCGTTATCTGTTCTGAACGTCAACACAGAACCAGTATTCCTAAGAAGATTAAAACTTACTCTAGTTCCAGTTAATCAATTTAACATTAGGTCTCTCCAGTTACCTTTGGACGAAATAAATTCCCGAAGTTCTCAGAAAGAAGGTGATCTTCCTTTCCCACGTGCACAAGACAAAAACGTATTCAATATAAAATCTCTCTATTCACCTTTGGACGAAATTAATTCCCAAAGCTCTCAGAAAGAAGGTTATCCACCTTCCCCCCTCATGCACATAGCAAAAATTCCAATAACTTCAAAAAAGATACGAAAAATTTCAACTCCATTCCACATTCAATAACCGTAAACCACATTTCAAATTACAGTCAAGATAAGCTAGTTTCTTTACGTAAAGAATTACTGTTGGATAGAAATCTAAATCAAGAGGAAGAAAATTCAATTCTTGAGCTATGCTATAAATACAATGACATTTTTCACCTAAAGGGAGACAAACTAACGTGCACAAATGCAATAACACATACTATACCCATAGTACAAAATCAATCCCCCATAAATCAAAAAATGTATAGAGTCCCAGCAACGCATCGGGCAGTCAGAAATGAACAAATCAAAGAAATGTTGGAGAATGACATAATTCAACTAAGTAAAAGCCCGTGGAACTCTCCGTTGCTTGTAGTCCCCAAGAAAGCTGGACCTGATGGCAATAAACGCTGGCGAGTAGTAGTAGATTTCCGTAAAATTAACGAGAAATCTATAGGAGATGCTTTTCCATTACCCAGGATAGAAGATATACTGGATCAACTTGGGCATTCGCGATATTTCACTACGCTTGACCTTGCAAGCGGATATCATCAGGTACTTGTTGATCCAAGGGATAGACCCAAAACTGCGTTCAGTACCGCTTACGGGCACTATGAATTTAAGAGAATGGCATTTGGGCTGAAATTGTGCACCTGCGACCTTTCAACGGCTGATGAATTACATTCTAACGGGTCTCCAACGCTTAGAATGTTTTGTCTATCTCGATGATATTGTAATATATGGAACAAATTTGCAAGATCACAACGAGAAATTGACTAAGGTATTCGACAGACTTAGAGCCCATAACCTTAAATTAAAACCCGAAAAGTGCCAGTTCCTTCGCAGAGAAGTGATTTATCTTGGACACAAATGTTCAAAAGAAGGAGCACTTCCAGATCCCAACAAAACAAATTGTGTCCAAGACTTTCCTCAACCACGGACCGTTAGACAAACCCAATCGTTCCTTGGGTTGGCTAACTACTACCGCAAGTTCATTCCGAACTTTTCAAAAATAGTCAGACCCCTAACAAATCTTTTACGCAAAGATGTTAAATTTACTTGGACGCAAAAGTGCCAAGTCCCTTTCGACGAAATTAAAAAGTCGCTTGTAAATCATCCCCTTCTCACATATCCTGATTTTACTGAACCCTTCAATTTGACAACAGATGCTAACAACGAGGTATTGGGATCTGTCTTATCCCAAGGGAAAATAGGCGAAAACAAGCCAATAGCATATGCAAGTAGAAGTTTAAATAAGGTGGAACAAAAATACTCCACAATAGAAAAAGAGTTACTCGCTATTGTATGGGCCGCCAGGAACTTCAGGTGTTATTTACAGGGCAGAAATTTCACGGTCTACACAGATCACAAGCCCCTTAAAGGCGTATTCAATGTGAAAGACCCAACATCGAGATTAGTCAGGTTTCATCATAAACTCTCGGAATTTTACTACAAAATTGAATATAAGCCTGGAAAATATAATACTAATGCAGACGCGCTTAGTCGAATACCTACCCAGATAAGCCAGGCAAATCCCAATTCGTTCATTGTGGAAGCTCAGGTACATCACCGAGCCGATTCCGACATAGACAAAAATGAGTTTAGTTCTCCGCCACCTTCAAAATTTAAACAAGCACATTGTCATGTAGTTACAAGAGCTCAAGCAAAGGAGACAGAAATGGAAGGCATAGTTCAGAAAACTCCCCATAAAATTCAAAAGAATTCTCAGAACTTCATAAAAGACTCAGTTGAAATTGGCTCAACTGAGAACAGCCAATTTGAAAACGTTGCACCTGAACACAGCAAATTACCTACAAAGAATCATCTTATAGATTCCCAGGTTAATTTGCCGGAAACTATCACGGACCCGGATGAAATCTAAATAATTTTAAAGGACTACCACGATTCTGCATTCGGTGGTCACCAAGGTGTAGTCAAAACCTATAAAAGAATAAAAAGAAAGTATAAATGGAAAAACATGCTCAGCTTGATTAGAAAATATGTCCGCAAATGTACTAAATGTCAGAATATGAAGGCTAGCCCAGAGTATCGAATGCCAATGGTCATAATGGATACTGCCCTAATGCCATTCGAAAAGGTATATCTGGACATCGTAGGTCCTCTTGAGGAAACACACTCAGGAAACAAATATATTTTGACTTTCCAAGACAATCTTACGAAATTCGCAGATTGTTACGCCATGACGAATGGTGAAGCAGAAACGGTAGCAGGAATATTTTTCGACGAGATAATTACTCGTTACCGCATTCCTAAAAAGGTAGTAACTGATCAAGGCTCGAACTTCTTAAGCGATCTCTTCAAAGCTGTTAAAAATTAAAAAACTACAAACATCCGCTTATCACCCACAATCCAACGGTGCACTTGAACGAACCCACAGACCACTAGTGGAGTATCTAAGAGCTATTGTATCCAAAAATCCAAAGGCTTGGGATCGATTCCTGAGAACTGCGACTTTTGTATATAATAATAGCCCACATGAAGGCACTAAGCTCACTCCACTGGACTGTCTGTTTGGATTTCCAACCAGGTGATAAAGTATTATTAAAGAATCAAGCTAAGAAACACAAGCCTTCCCAGATATGGCTAGGTCTATATCTCGTGGTAAAAGCTTTCACTCCTATTAATACTATTATTCAAATCGGCAGACGAAGAGTAACAGTACATAACAACAGGTTAAAACCTTTCCACGAATAATAGTTAACCTTTTAAAGAAAGAGAAGAGAATACATTCCACCTCAACATGCCAAATCAGAGGTAAAGTCTTTTTGTTTTGATTAAAGAAAGACAATAATTAGTTAATTACTTCTATTTTTATTGCCAAATTTAACAAGAAACCAATTAAGATTTTTTTTTAGTAACCCTTTCATTTTCTTAATAAACATATAATTATGATAAGAGCAGAAGATGCCAATCATATTCTGAATGAGAATTCTTACTCTTTAGATTAATTAGAAGAACAAATAAAAACACTGAAAAAACAGAGAAAAGAGCGAAATGAATCACAAATGATTCAAATAAGTTCCTTATCTATGAGTTCATTGGTAATTTTATTAATCAGCATAATCGGAATACTGAAACTATGTAAAACTATAAAAAAAACAAAAAAACAGAGACATTGTGGAAACACCCAAAATAGTAATCGTCAGTAATCCAAAATCCCAGTTAGACACTGAGGCGCATCTACAACATAAAGTAGAAATTACGGCTGACTTAAATACAAAACGAAAAGAAGATATCAAATCTGATCCCTATACTCCAACCCAGGAAAAGATATCCACAAACAAAGTCAAGCAAATTTCCCAAAATTTCCAATCAGAGATCTCCAAAGCTCACAAGGCGAGAGTAAAACCCCTAGCCAATGTACCAGAAGCGGCGGCAACAAATAAAGAACGCCCGGCGTCTCACAGGCAAATAAGAGGCAACATTTACCAATACCTCCACCACCACCACTCCGAGCATCTATAACCCATCCCGATTCATGTACACGCCCCTGCCATTTGCAAGTAGTTTAGTTACTTTTCAAATCCAAGATAACCAAAACTAATAAAAAAGATCTGTCTTGTTTAAGATATAAATATTAACAGAAAAACAAAAAAAAACGAAGAGAGAGAAATATGTATATACACATATGTATAAAATCACACTTGATCTCCGAAGTACGAATATATATATATATATACCAATTTATGATACTCATCCTTTGGACCTGAAATCTGATGTAATGTAGATACCTGTTTTGCTTTACAGTCCCTTGAAGTGTGTCCCTTTTGCTGGCAGCGATAACATCTCAAATTATTTTTAACTACACATTTTTTGGCATAGTGTCCTGGCTCGTTACATTTAAAGCAGATTAGTCTAAACTTAGGGTCCGTTTCTTTCTTTTCATCTTTGTTGAAGACGCCTGTCCGGCGATCTTTTGGATTACTTTCGACATGACTATAAATTTTATGACGGTTCTTAAAAGGTGGAAATTTATTTAAATTCCTTTGAAATGATCTAGACATGCCGGGCTCATTATGGTGACTCAAGTTATATCGCGATATCCCGTTTTTGGATTTCTTCAAAATTCTTGCTTATTTTTAATAATTCTGGTATGCTTTCACAGTTTGATGCCATTAACACGTTCACTAAATTTTGATTTGGCAATCCGGATATAATATATCTGATTGTTGATAATTCATTCAGGCTAATGCTTTTGGCAAGCGCTGCTACCATTGATTATTTATAAATAGATGTGCCCAAAATCATTGACGTCTTAGAAAGGAGATGTCGCTACGTGTCTTTCGTTTGTTATTTCCAGCTTTAAAACTTCTAATAAAAGAATTATTAATGACTGGTAAGGAGTTTTGATTTAGTTTTGAAACATTTCTATATTATATGCTGGAAAAATTGTATTTTTACCATTAAATAAAAGTTTCAATCACATTTTTGGCAAGCAGCGACATCTCGTTTCTAAGACGTCAATGATTCTGTGCACATCTATATATAAATAATCAATGGCTGCTACATTATATACGTAATCTTCAATAGCTTCGCCTAGTAACCTTTTCCTTTCCATTATTTGTATCAAAATGGAGGCGTTGTCCTGTCCAGTAGGAAAACTTTTTTGTATTTCTTCCTTGAACTCACTAAACGTCCGTAAAACATCTTGCTTTGATTGGTACCAATAGTATGCTGCACCACTCAAACGCAAAGTTGAGTAGAAGAGTGCATTTCGATGATCCCATTCGTATAAATTTTTCAAGTTTTCGATTAACTCTATCCAATTTTTTGCCGTTCTCAAATTTTGTGAGGGATTAAATTCTTGAATTAAAGTTTTAACTTCATGTATCCCAATTCTCATTTGGTTGGTTTCTGAAGAAGAACTTTCGAGATCGGACAACCTATTGTCTTTATTGCATGCGCTACCACAACACCCAGAACATTTGCTCTTTTCCCGTAAAGCCTTTTCCCTTTTTAAAAGCTCATTCTCCCATTTCAATAATTTAAGCTCATTTAATTGACTTACCGAATGATCTGTCCTGACCTCTGAACTTTCACCAGAAGAATTTTCCTCTGCTGGTGCCCTAATCGTTAGATCCGTCATGGTTTGTTATTATATTTCTTATTTTTATTTTTTTTTATTTCACTTTCGCTAGATAGGTACTTAAAAGGGCTAACTACTTTCACTGGTCTTGTCAAAAAGAAACGAAAATGCTTTTGATTAAAGAACACAGAACAGAATAGCACATACACTAATGATGTCTTAGCGCATACACTTTGGTTTCACAAAAGCACTTTATTAATTTAACTTCGCCTTTAATACTAATCGCCATACAGGATTTTTTTTTATTTTTTCTATCGCAATATTGGCTCTTTTAATTGTTCACCCCACACTTGAACTGTAAAATCACACTTGATCTCCGAAGTACGAATATATCAAAACCTTAAAAATCACGTCAACCCGTGGCCGTGCCTAACAGTGAATTGCCTTGCCCCAGTACCTTCCATGAAAAACTTCCTCCACATACTTCAATATTCTTCCTGTCTTTTTGTATTACGGAAAGGACATAATATTCACAGCACACCATCACCGTACCTATCCTTAATTGCCGGTACTCAACCTATAGCTATCATAAATACGAATTGCACTCCCATCGTCATTGCAATTCTAGGAATTGTTTTTAATTTTCAAGGCCGTTCTTGCAGGTACGTACACTCACAGCCACGGGAAGACAACCGGTCTTAACATGATTATTAAGTTGAACACAGGGTAGGCTTTTCCCTGTTTACGTTCGCTACAGTTCGGCCAACCTACCTTGTCACTGTCCTCAGTGACCTCAGTAAAAGTAAAAAAATCGCTCACGCTCCTACTTAGCCAACTATTAACCATTCATGCTCCTAAATCGAGAGCCTTACTGAGATAACCATTAACCACTCATGCTCCGAAGTCGAGAGCCTTACTGAGCCAACTACTAGCCACTCATGCTCCTAAATCGAGAGCCTTACTGAGATAACCATTAACCACTCATGCTCCTAAGTCGAGAGCCTTACTGAGATAATCATTAACCAATTACCTTACCTTATTTCCTCGTATTCTGTCTGAAATTCCAATAATTTTTTTTTTCAGGAAAGAAAGAAATCATAAAACTACTTGTATTTATTGAAACACTTTATTAATTATCATTCTCATCAGTACTATCTTCTCCCAAATCATCATCAAAATCTAGCTCCTTCAGAATACACCAAGGTTTCATTCTTTCCGCAGATTGTACAGATTCATGAGGCTTCCTGGTTACTTGCAGTTGCTCTGCATCGGTTATAACATATCGATCGTTAGACAATACTGCCTTCACTGCGTAGGGACCTTTGTATCTCGGCTGGACTTACCGTGGTTGTCCTGTTGCTGCTGCTTCTTGCCTTATAAACACCAAATCTCCTTCGTTGTACTTCCTTGGGCCTTGATTATTTGTGTTAAAACTTTTTGCTTGTTTCTTCTGTTTCTCCGAAATTCGCTTTAAAATCCTCTCCTTGAGTTCTGATATCGGTAAGTTCTCCTCTTCTTCTCGTTCCACGGTGTCGTGTAGAGCAAGGAGTAATTTGTTCTGCAAAATATCGCGCGGCTTATATGTGATTATTAGTTGGTGCGGTGTCAGTTTTGTAGTTGAGTTCTTGAAACTATTTATAGCCCACATTATTGCACGAATATTTTGGTCCCAATCTCGGTTATTAATGTCTTTAGCCATTGTTGCAATCGCACTTTTTATTGTCCAGAAATATCTTTCGACTTGACCGTTTGAACGCGGAGTTTTCACTGTTGTAGAAATATGTTTGACAGAATTTTCGTAGCAGTATTTCTCGAGGTCCTTGCACGTGAAGGCTGTTCCTCTATCGCTTATTATACGCGTTGCAATTCCAAAATATTGACTTATTCCATCTAACAACTTTATCACTCCCTTACTGTTCGCTGATTTCGTAGATTTGAGTATCATGCACTTTGAGAATGAATCGACTACCCCTATCACGTTAGCATTCCCGGATTTGCTTTTTGGATAGGGACCCAAGTGGCCCACGTGAATTGTATGAAATGGCACTGCTTTTCGCTCGGCTGTATGTAGAACACATCTACTTTCATCTTCACTCCGCTTGTTGTAGAGACAATCTATACAAGTTGCAATATACTTCTTGACGACAGCTTTCATGTGTGAAAACCAAACATATTTTTTTAATCTTTCCATTGTTCTGTCAATGCCGGGATGTCCTTTGTCTTCATGAGCGGTCTTTATTACACGCCATCTAATTCCTTTTGGTATGACAAAACGATGCTCACTAGGTGTGGTTTTAAATATTCTTCCCTTTTCCAAGATAAAACTCCCCTTAATGCCGTTCTTAGTTTCATGATTAATGATTTCTCCGCTTAGAACATTTCGTATTTCCTAAAGTTGAGGATCCTCTTTTTGAAGTGTGGCTAGCCAATCTTCCTCTTTGTGAGCAGGACAGCGACTTAAAGCATCCGCCTGCGTAAGCTTGCAGGCGGGTCGAAACACTAATTCAAAATCGTACTCCGATATCTTTAACCACCACTTGCTATTCTTGGAACCAAGTCTTTCTTCTCCTGTGTTTATCGCAGCGAGTTACAATCAGTTACCACTTTAAACTTCCTATTGAGCAAATAATATTTATATCTCTCCAGAGTTTCCACTACAGCTAGAGCCTCTAGCTCGTAGCTGTGATACTTTGCTTCGGATTCTGTTGTCGCACGGCTGAAATAGGATACTGGTCGAAGATCCCCACCCGATCTTTACAATAATATTCCAGCTATTCCATGACTACTCGCATCTGTGTGTACTTCATGGTCTGCGTTTTCGTCATATAATGCGAGGATTGGTCTTTAGCTTAAGAAAGGAATTCTTTGCTTCATGTGTCTATTCAAACTCAAAGTCCTTTCGTAAAAACATATGTAACGGACGGGCAATGAAAGAAAAACCTTGAATAAACCGCCGAAAATAACCAGCAAGACCCAAGAACCCGTTTGTAGTTTTCAATAGCTAAACTTTTATTCGCACCCGGTTTAATACCTTCAGCTGAGATTTCGTGTCCTAAGAAGCTGACCTCCTTTTTAAAAAACTCGCATTTCTGTAAATTTAATGTGAGATGTGCTTTTCGCAGTTCTATTAAAAATTCCTTTATTATTTGGACATTTTCCTCGATAGTTCTTGATGGTATCAGAATATCGTCCATAAATGTTACAACCTTATTTGTGCCTAATGTCTGAATCACCTTTGCCGTTAACCTCATGAAAACTGCGGGGGCATTTGTTAGTCCAAAAGGAACCCGCTTAAACTCATAGTGCCCTTCTGGGGTTATAAATGCTGTGAGAGGTCTACTGTTGTTCTCAACTGGCACCTGATGATGAAGATGACGTGAAGATTTGTTTATTTGCAAGCATATTTAAAGTCTCTTCGATGTTTGGGACAGGAAAAGTTTCTCTCTGGGTGATCGCATTCAATTTCCTGTAGTCAATACACATTCGATGTTCACCATTTTTTTTCGGGACTAAGAGAACGGGACTTGCATACTCCGACTTCGACGGTTGAATAGCATCTAAGTTTAATAACTGCTCAATATGCTTTTTTAAAACTGACTTTAAACCGTAAGCCACTCTATAGGGATGATATCGAACGACTTTCTTATCTTTTAATTTTATTGTCATTTCCACTAATTCCGTTTTCCCTAACTCAGTTATGTCCTGCGCAAGACAATCACGGAATTCACGTATTAAATTTATAAGCATAATTTTATTGCTATCATTAGCAGTTTTATCTACATTAATATTTGCAACTTCTATTTCCCTAAATTCAGTTCGTTTACCTGCATGATCATAGCTCTTGTTCCGCAAAATTTCAAAAACACCCCATTTTTTAATTATTTCTATTTCAGGGCGATCCAAAAAAATTCCTGCCTATTATCATCTGAACGTTCTGAGCAGTGTCGTCAACAACCATTATTTCTATTAAAATGTCTATGTCAGATACCTTTACAAGCTTTCGTATTTTTCCAAGCACACTTGTCTGTTTGTTCCCAAATCCAACCAGTCTTACTTCACTAGTTTCCATTTCCCAATCATATTTTTGTAATTCTTTGTGAACAATGGTGCTGCAATCGCTTCCCAGGTCAAAGAAGTAGCTGCTTGCCATCAACGTACACCAATTTATGATACTCATCCTTTGGACCTGAAATCTGCTGTAATGTAGATACCTGCTTTGCTTTACAGTCCCTTGAAGTGTGTCCCTTTTGCTGGCAGCGATAGCATCTCAAATTATTTTTAACTACACAATTTTTGGCATAGTGTCCTGGCTCGTTACATTTAAAGCAGATTAGTCTAAACTTAGGGTCCGTTCTGTTTCTTTCTTTTCATCTTTGTTGAAGACGCCTGTCCGGCGATCTTTTGGATTACTTTCGACATGACTATAAACTTTATGACGGTTCTTAAAAGATGGAAATTTATTTATGTTTTATGTTTTTGAATTTCTTCAAAATTCTTGCTTATTTTTAATAATTCTGGTATGCTTTCACAGTTTGATGCCATTAACACGTTCACTAAGTTTTGATTTGGCAATCCGGATATAATATATCTGATTGTTGATAATTCATTCAGGCTAATGCTTTTGGCAAGCGCTGCTACATTATATAGGTACGTAATCTTCAATAGCTTCGCCTGGTAAGCTTTTCCTTTCCATTATTTGTATCAAAATGAGGGCGTTGTCCTGTCCAGTAAGAAAACTTTTTTGTATTTCTTCCTTGAACTCACTAAAGGTCCGTAAAACATGATTGCTTTGATTGGTACCAATAGTATGCTGCACCACTCAAACGCAATGTTGAGTAGAAGAGTGCATTTCGATCATCCCATTCTTATAAATTTTTCAAGTTTTCGATTAACTCTATCCAATTTTTTGCCGTTCTCAAATTTTGTGAGGGATTAAATTCTTGAATTAAAGTTTTAACTTCATGTATCCCAATTCTCATTTGGTTGGTTTCTGAAGAAGAACTTTCGAGATCGGACAACCTATTGTCTTTATTGCATGCGCTACCACAACACCCAGAACATTTGCTCTTTTCCCGTAAAGCCTTTTCCCTTTTTAAAAGCTCATTCTCCCATTTCAATAATTTAAGCTCATTTAATTGACTTACCGAATGATCTGTCCTGACCTCTGAACTTTCACCAGAAGAATTTTCCTCTGCTTTTGATTTTTTTACACACAAAAGTTTTTGAAATAAATAACGGTATTTATGAAATTTGCGTGTAAAAAAAATCAATGTTTTGGAAATATTTGAGAATAATTTAAAGATGCTTAATTAAAAAATACATAGTAATACACTTTTCGACAGCTACTATTCTTGGCTATGTAATAAGCCAACAATAACCAAAATCTATATCGTGGTTCAAAAGTTAAACTCATTTATTCCCATCAGGGTTCACGAATATCTTCAACTGGCCACCACTCCTAAAGGAAGGTTTCTAGGGGGGGGGGGGGGGGGGGGGGGGTATGTGGAATAATTTTTTGATCAGCTGACCTCAAGGAATCGCGTGGTATACCGGAAGGTATCTTGATCAGAATCACCCTGTATATGGTATTGTAAAGCCATAAAGGTTTAAATTGCAAATTGATATATAGAGATATATTAATGCAAAAAAAAAACATATTTATGCCTGCATAAGAGAAAAAATCTCTTTTTACTGTAGCTAATTAATTAAAAAATAAAATTTATAAAAATAGGCTAGAAATAATTCACGATATTGTACACATAGATAAGTTAGCTTCATCAACCTAACTAAGTAATCGTCTCAGCGCTCGGCATTATGTATATACATGTATGTAGCAACTTGTTATTTTTTTTTAAGCAGGCTATCAAAGCCATATCCAATGCTCGAATGTTTTATTCCTCTTCTAAGAATAACACATTTTTTTTTAAAAAAAGAGGGAGGTTTGTTACGTACACTCCTTCAAAATAAATTACGTACATACAGACGTAGATTACATATCAGGCCTATGTTTATCCAAAAGAAAATACGTACATACTTAAATTGATTCTTAACAAAAGAAAATGTGTACATGCATTGCATATGACTCTACAATTCTTGCCAAAAGAAAATATGTACATACATATGTACATACCTACATTGCATAGCAAGAGAAATAAATCATTCATTGCATGCATGTACATACCTGCGGTACATTATACCTAAAGAATGGCGCGTACAGACATATTATTACTGACCTACAGCAATTATTTCCGCATATAAAACAAGTGGAAAAAGAAAGTGAAGTAATTGCGCACAAGAAATCCCACATTGTAATATGACGACCTTGCGCCGGAGGTAAAACAAATGTATGTATGTAGGTGACCAAATTGATTGTTCACGATGAATGACGTGAAAGTAGTAATGACCAGCTGCAAGCATTTAGCGAAATTTATATTTATGTATGTAAGTATAGAGCAAGGTGCGATATATATATATATGTATAACGAGCGCTGTGAGGAAATAAATTAAGAGTTTTACTTCCGTAGCAGTTAAGGTTAAATTTTAGTGTAAATATTATAACGTTTTAATTAAAAGACCAGTTGCAATCGTAACTCACAAGAGACACATCAAGTTGTTTTTACTAGGAGCAAAGCTGTTCAGCTACTCCACTACACCACACTAGGAGCAAAGGCTACATTAGCTACTCCACTACACTAAACATAGGAGCAAAGCTACATTAGCTACTCCACTATACTAAACATAGGAGCAAAGCTACATTAGCTACTCTACTACACCACACCAAGGAGCAAAGCTACTTTAACTACTCCGATCAATCAACGTACCTACAACCAACGTATCGTCATAAAGAAGAGCGAGTAAGCTATTTCTAACAGTCAGATTAACAGATAAGGTGCTTGTATGAGAGTACTTGGCTATAGTTTGATAGCAAGTACTTCATAAAATCAAAACAAGTTTCAAGTTTCCTCGTAAAGAAATAGTAACATATTCTAGTTTTAAGATTGTGTTTTTTTCGCTTTTCCTAAATTGTTTTTTGTTTTATTTTTTTTAACATTTCTAACTCTACTGTAATTTAGTTTTGCCTATTACCTTTTTGTATTTTTAGTTTCAATAAAAAAAATATATAATTAACTACCTGTTGTATTTTTTGTATATTGTTTCCGTATTTTATGTGTGTTTTGATTTAGACCAGAGAGGGGGACCAACTAGTGCTGCACACCGTTTCGACTCGTGGACTTGTGAATTGAGTGTGTTTAGAATTCCTAAGGGAACTGCTTTTGAATTATTCGAAAGTAGCTCCAGAGTCTAGGTAGACTTCGTCGTCTGTCTTGACAGACTGAGCATTTCTTCCTGTTACTGCAACGGAGCTTTTACTATGATCTGAGACATTACTGGTATGCACACAGGTTCTTTTAAACTGATGCTACTCGTCGAACTATTTGTAACTAAGAAAATTTATTTACGGGGATTAATTAGGAGGCTCTTGCATCTCCTTTTCCTTTTTGGGGTAACGTTTTTATCTACTCGATAAAAATTTGCTCCGGCCGAGCGGTAACGAGGGAGCAGTTTTATTCTAATGTTCAAATTCCTTTAAGAAATTCACCACCGAAATCTTAGCAATTGAAAAAGGTTACGATAATATATTATTTACGTTATCTTGGTAATAAGATTATTTTAAAAGAAAATTTAGTTTTACTGTATTTGATTATTTTAAAAGAAAATTTATTTTACTGTATCTGACTTTGTACTCACCTGATCAGTGTATGGCAGCTGATTCATTGGGTCCTCTATTAAGGTTTTATGATTGGAATTTTCTTTATTCCAGTCGAGGCCCAGAATAAAGTGAGGTTAGTAATTCTGACTGCAGTCGGTACCCACAGAAAGAATCCTTTATCACAGTCGAGACCCGCGATGAAGTGTTTTGAGTTAGTAGTTTATTCTTACTGCAGTTGCTACCTACAGAAAGAATTTTTATCAAAGTCGAGACCCGCGATAAAGTGTTTTGGGTTAGTAATTTATTCTTATTGCAGTCGATACCCACAATAAGAATCTTTATTACAGTCGAGACCCGCAATAAAGAGTTTGATGTTAGTAATTTATTCTTATTGCAGTCGATACCCACAATAAGAATCTTTATTACAGTCGAGACCCGCAATAAAGAGTTTGGTGTTAGCAATTTATTCTTACTGCAGTCGCTACCCACAGAAAGAATCTTTATTACAGTCAAGACTCGCAATAAAGAGTTGGGTGTTAGTAATTTATTCTTATTGCAGTCGATACCCACAATAAGAATCTTTATTTTAGTCGCTGTCAAAAATAAGATCCTTAATCCAGTCGGTACCCAGAATAAAAATCTCAATTTTCAACCCTTTAACCAAAATAAAGCACTTGTTTGATTAGTATTAAATTCTTATAGCAGTCGCTACCCACAATAAGAATCTTTACTTTAGTCGCTTATCAAAACAATACTCTTAATCCAGTCGAGACCCAGAAGAAGAATATTTATTTTAATCGTCAACTAAACAAAGTATTTGATTTGTTAGTAGAAATTAGAACACTGGGAAATAACACTAGGACTAGATAACCACTTGTTCACTGCACTGCCAAATTGAAAAAAGTGATCGATCCAAGTCAGACTGCTGTTTATATAGCCAGAGTTTGCACACGGCACCAAAGAACGGTAGTCAAAGGCGCATGGCAACAATATTGGCATAGCAACTGCACCTCATCATTTGTCATGAAGAGTTACCATTTTAGTTATTGCTGCCACAGGCTGCTCTCAACTTATTATCTAAAAAATATTTTGAGTAAATTCAATTTATTTCTAATTCAATATGGTATAAGTGTAAAAAAATAAAGAAAAATAAACTCTTACCGGGAATAATTTATAAATTCTTAAAAACCGTACCTTCAGCTGGCTTAGACGTAGCTGGAAGCGGAACGCACGAGTTGCTGCATTTGCTTTTATTTTAGATGTACCATTACAATATTCCGCTGCGCAGTGGTTTCTTGTGAGCTAGCTGCAGTTAAAGGCTGAAATACAAGGATTGCGACACGCACCTGTCGACGCCAAAAAAAAATTTTTTCGAATACATGTTAAGACATTAGAACATAGCAAATGCTGTGTCACGAAAATGTCGCCGTCAAAAAGTAGAGTAAATTTCGAGCACCGTTCTTTTAAATCTGGCATAAATTCATATAAGCTTTAAATACAACTTATACTTATTCTTAAAAAGATGTAAAAATTTCCCTGTAGACATTCCAACAAAAATAGCAAAACTCAACTCCTCTATCTTGAAATGACGACGACAATGTGGCATTCATTGTATTACGTCTGTGACACTCAAGGCAGAAACACATCCAAGCAAGCCTCAGGCCTGGCCTCTCTCAGGCTTCCTCGCAGCTCGCCTCAAGGCTTGCCTCAGAGAAATGAAAACAAAATGATACCACCAGGCTCGGTGCTGTCATTGTAATTTTGTTAGTACATTTGTTGACAGGAGTAGGCCTGAGAGATAAAAATTTCCAACATTGAGCAAAGCGCGTTTTGCGGTTTGGCCCTTGAGGCTAGCTGCTGGCATGGCTTTGTGTTGCATCATTTAAAACCTGTGTTGGAAATTTTGACAACACCTCGAGGAAGCCTCGAGGCCTGGATGTGTTTCTGCATCAACGACGCAAATTGGCCGTCGACAATTTGTGTCGCCTTCATGGCGCATGGCGGAACGTGGTGTGTAATGAGAATTTCTTGTATCTCTGCCCGTACCTCGTTTCAATTTTGTGTTCTAGTACGATTTCTTCTTGAAGTTGTCATTACTGTGCATATACTTCTGCTGTGTGGATGTTCAGCTGTCATTTGGTGTGATTAGGTAAGATTAATTTATCATTTTAAGATTTAAGAAGGGTTTTTTTAGTTGTTGTTTCCTTTTCAGGTTTAATGCCACCGAGGAATGAATTTGGACGATGCATTAAACGATGCAAAACCGGGCCCCAACAACCACTTGCACGATGCTATGACGGCTTCAGGACAGATACCTAGTTTATTTGCGAGTTTGCGGAGTTGCTGTTTATATTTCATATTTAATAAAGTGCAGCTTGACGGCTAGCCATGGCAAGCAATAATGAATAGGTGTTTTTCATTTTTGCTTTTAACTATTTATTGCAAAAGATGTCTACAAATATTGAAAGAGCCTCAACTAGTGGACAAATTGGGCGAAATGCAGTTTCAAAGTCCAATAATGATCGCGTGTTTACTCAGCTGACCGATATGTTTGGTGATGTAGCATCACAGAATTTAATAACAAATATTTGTATATCGAATGATTGGAGAGTTGATGACTGCATAGAAGAATTTATTCAATACTTGGAATTATATGGTAGTGACATAAATCGCGATCATGACCAGAAGAAGAACGTGAAGCTACAAAGTCACCTGATATTGAAAATATTTTAAAGAACATCAATTCCGGTTATAGGGTAATGATACAAATCGAGGTGCACCGGGCAGTGGAAAATCATTCCTAGTACGAAATATTGTAGATAGGTCTATTAAAGGAGATTATAGGGATTAGATATTTAGTGTTATAGATAAAAATATCATATAGGACATATATAATAATCAATTATTATAACATTAAATATCAATGCAACATATTTTATTTTTCTCATTTACCTTCCCACGAAAAATGCATTTCATACAATTTTTAATCTAAAGAATTCCATTTCAAATTCAAAGAAACCCAGACAACGCGCATTAAATAGAAATATGCGAAAAGCGTTAAATTACAGTTCTCATGGGAGAATCTTTAAAAAAGCCAGAAATGCATTTTTCATCAAAACCATTTCCCGTGTAGTAGACACGTGAAATGATAAGTTTAGCGGAAAGCAAGTAATTTGTGAAACATAAAAAAGTCAGTCTGAAAGTCGGTAGTCTGAGGTTCAGTCGTCGTTTAGTAGATTGTAACTAGTGTAGTAATTTGTATAATAATTTGGATTGGCAATAAAGTTTTTCTTTTACTTATCAAATCAAGTTGTTCTTTTTTTTTTATGTTCACCTTATGTGAAATTTATTATTGGCGCAGTCGGTAGGATGTGTCAAGCAGTCGCTTTGCTTATGTTTTAACATTTTGTGACACATCTGTTAAAAGAAAAAGAATAAAAACGTGATCAGTGAAAGTGATTGACGTTTAAAAGAAAAAACTAGTGTAAATTAAGAGCAGTAATGGTATCAAAAGAAGTGATCCGTTTCTTAACTGTTAAATACTTTCACTATATTAATTGCCAAAAAACCAGTGCACAACAATCTCATCAGCAGAAGTGATCGAAAAGTTGTGTCGATTATAATCAACCGATGTATCTGTGAACAGTTTAAATCATAATTGCAAGTTCATCATAAGAGTGATGCGCTAATGCAAAGCTGTTCAATACATCGAAACAATCCAAAAATTTTTACAAGAATTAATTCAGTCAAACAATTGAACACCAGAGCTTGCGAAGAAGCTGTTATTCTGGAAATACAACTGTAGCTGAACCTTAAATTCTTCTATCCTAGACGAAAAGAAAATCGAAGAAGGAACGATATAGGAGAGTACGAACGACAGCAGAACTCGAAAGTAAACAACCATCTATACACAAGGACAACAATAAGGACCACATTACTAAATTCCATCATAACAAAGTCCTTTTCTGGAAAGCAGAACGAGAAAGACAAATTATAAGTAGCGGGTATGTAATATGAGTCAAGAATTTTCAGATTTAAATGTAGAAGAATTACTAGATTTAATTAATAATATCAGTTTAAGAAGTTCAGATTTAGTGACTAACCAAACTTCTACGTTAGCAAATCTAGTATTAGAAGAACCATCGAATTCTGGCTTAATCGAAAATACTAATCCATTAAATAAATTACACGAATATTTTAATATCTCTGAAAGCAACATGACAACACTTACTTTAAATATAGATCCACTCAAATATCTTAATAGGTTGCCTGATTTCTCTGGAGATTATCGGGATTTACAAAATTTTATTAATCTTATAGATAAAGTGCATCCAACGCTATTGCGCTATGACAAATTAGGTCAAAGTATATTTTCTGATGTAATTAAAACCAAGTTAAAAGGAAGAGCGCGAGAGGTAATGGAAATAAATAATCATGTTACATGTTGGTTGGAAATGAAAGAAATATTAATAAATAATTTTGGTGATAGTGCTACTTCAGAAGAATTATTCGATAAATTAAGAAGTGTGACGTTTAAAACAAATTGTGCCGAATTTTACAGTGAAATTAAAATTGTTCTACGACGACTTAATGTGAAAACAAAACTTAGTATGGGAGAAGATTTACAAATTTGCGAGCAAACTATAACCAATAATAAAAATTCTGCGCTGACAATTTTTAAGAATAAAGTTCCCGAACCAATGCGTTCAATTTTATATTGTAGAAAACCAGACAGTTTAGAAACAGCGATGGATATCTTGCATGAAGCTGGATATGCCTATTATAATGCTAGCTCAAACAACTTCAGAAACAATTACGAACCCAATAAATTCAATACTAAAAATAGAGTTAGAAGCAATAACACTCACAAAAATAACGGTAGTGAGATGTTTAGAAGCAATACCTCAAGTTCTTACAATATTAATAACAACAGCTATAGGAATACAACACCGAACTATAACAGGAATAATAATAACGACAACTATAATAATCACAGGAATTCCACTAAAAGAAATGATAACTTTTCAGGGTCGCGTAATCCCAGATATAATAATTTCCGAAATCAATACTATCAGCCACCAAACCCACATTTTGCAAGCCAGCACGCCACCTCAAATCAAAATCATAATACAATAAGTGACAATACTTCTCCTTATAGAAATCAGAATAATCCTTTCAGAAATTATTCATATGGAAACCTAAACGGTTCGAACAACCAAAGCCACGAATCTCAAGCTCCTGAACCAATGGATATAAATATAAATGAAACAGCACAAATTCAACAACCCCTAAATTTTCCTGCGCAAGCCTCGCCTACCAATTACCTTATATCTTAGTTGATGGCAATGTCAGACCACTTAAATTTATTATAGACTCTGGGGCTACCCATTCAATTATAAATCCAGGAGTCTGTAATCCAAAATATCTAGAACCCATTAAAAATAACGTCTCCCTTAGAACACTTAGTCAAGAAGTAAAAATGTTGCAAAAAGCGATAATCCCCCTATTTAAAGAATTAGGAGACCCGAAAAGGAAAGCCGAATTCTACGTTTACCCCTTCCATGAAAAATATGATGGATTAATCGGGAATAATATTTTAATACCGCTAAAATCAAAAATAGATTTAGCAAACCAAATATTGATAACAGAGAGAAAAGAAACAAAGTTACACTTCTCTGAAAGAAAGGAAAATTTAAGTTATAAGATAGATAAAGAGGGTTATTACAACCTAGAAGCCCCTGTATTGCAAAAAGAGGGATTAGCCTACCTGAAAGAAAAGAAATCTTCAGATGGAAAAATAATAGTACATGAAGGCATTTATAACGTAGAAGGTTATAAAATTAACGCTAGTGTACAAGTAAAAAATAATGATAATAAAATTATCAACTTTGCCCCTCTGCAAACTCAAGTTGTTAATGAAGAAAACTTTAACATTATCGAAAGGAAGGAATACAAACCAACCTTAGAACAAATTCGAACGAATCATTTAAATACAGAAGAGAAACAAGAACTCTTAAAAGTTATTAGAAAATTTTCTAGCATATTCTATAATGAAAATTCGAACCTGTCCTTTACTAATGTAATAAAACATAAAATTCGTACCACAGATGAAGTTCCTATATACGTTAAATCCTATAGATACCCTCATATTCATAAAGAGGAAGTAGAAAACCAGATAGAGCACATGTTACAAAAAGGCATTATTCGTCCCAGCCACTCTCCATATTCAGCACCTGTTTGGATCGTCCCGAAGAAGACGGACGCCAGCGGTAAAGCTAAGTGGCGAATCGTCATCGATTATAGAAAATTGAATGAGGTCACAATTGATGACAGATTTCCTATACCCAACATAGATGAAATATTAGGCAAACTGGGCACGTGTCAATACTTCACGACTTTAGATCTAGCAAACGGATTCCACCAAATCGAGATCGATGAAAGTGATGTTCATAAAACTGCTTTTAGTGTCGAGAATGGACACTACGAGTTTCTTCGAATGCCGTTTGGATTGAAGACAGCGCCGGCTACCTTCCAGCGCTTAATGAACTACGTCCTTAAAGATTATATCAATAATATATGTCTCGTCTACCTGGATGATATCATTATCTACTCTTCCTCATTAGAAGAACATTTGGATTCTCTAAATAAAATATTTAAAAGGCTCAAAGATGTGAATTTAACAGTGCAAATAGACAAATCAGAATTCTTAAAAAGGGAAACAGAATTCTTGGGACATATTATTACATTAGATGGTATAAGGCCAAATCCAAAAAAAGCTAGAGTGCGTTAGAGACTTCCCCTTACCTAAAACTCCGAAACAAATTAAACAATTCCTCGGATTAACTGGTTACTACAGAAAATTCATCAAAGATTACTCTAGCATAGCTAAACCTATAACGAAATATTTAAAAAAAGATAAGAAAGTTAATGTAAATGATCCGGAATATATAAAAAGCGTTGAAATGTTAAAAAGATTACTTATTAGCGAACAAATATTGAAATACCCAGACTTTAAAAAAACGTTTACAGTAACAACCGACGCAAGTCAATATGCTTTAGGAGCAATTTTGTCACAGGACGGTCATCCAATATGTTACGCCAGCCGTACATTGAACGACCACGAACAGCATTATAGTACTATTGAGAAAGAACTATTAGGTGTTGTGTGGGCAACGAAATACTTTCGTCCCTATATCTTTGGCAGAAAATTCTTAATAGAGACGGATCATAAGCCGTTACAATGGTTATTCTCTATAAAAGAGCCTAATTCTAAATTAGTAAGATGGCGCCTCAAACTATCTGAGTTTGACTACGATATAATATATAAAAAGGGAACAGCAAATGGAAATGCAGATGCCCTGTCACGTATCAGCATAAATCTTGCCCTCGAATCTAATAATGATCAAATTCCAGTAAGTAAATCGCCACTAAATGTGTTTAAGAACCAAATCGCAATCTTCAAAACTAACTCTGGGTCGCTAAGAATAAAAAACGTTAAAATATTCGATAAGTCTCGAAAGATAGTACACATCAAATCGCTGGATAACGAAACAGCCATTACCCTTCTAAAATCACACTGTAACCCTAAATCCCTTAATGCTCTTTATGTAGACAACGAAGAAATTTACAATAAACTAGAAGAAATATTTAATTCCCACTTTTCAAACAACAAACAGTTAAAGTTAATTAGATGCGAAAAGCTCCTTGAAGATGTCACAGATGAGGAAGATATGGCAAAGTTAATAGAAAAAGAACACTTAAAGAACAATCATCGAGGTATTTCCGAAGTTTTGAAAGAATTACAATTAGAATACTTTCACCCAAAATTGAATAGTCGCGTAACTCAATTTATAAACAACTGCGAAGTTTGCAATGTAGAAAAATACGATAGAAAACCTATCAAGCACAAATTCCAAATAACAGAAACCCCAAGTAATCCAAATGAAATTATTCATATAGACGTATTTTACACTTTAGAGAAAACCTTGTTTTTAACTTTCATCGACAAATTTAGCAAGTATGCTCAAGCAATCAAAATAAATGCTAGATCATGGGTAGAATTTAAAAGAGCACTATTACAATATATAGCTGCGGTAGGAACCATCAGGAAAATAATAGTAGATAATGAACTAGGATTCAAAGCAATCCCATTGACGAATTTTCTACGAAATGAAGATATTGAAATTCATTTTACTTCCAATAATAACCATACGTCCAATTCAGCCATTGAAAGACCCCATAACACTATAAACGAGCATTTAAGACTACTAAGACATGATGATAATAAAGATATCGATACCGTGGAGGAAAAGATTTTAAAAATTATGGTATTTTACAATAACACCATACATTCTACAATAAATAGGAAACCTATCGACTTTATTAAAGGGAAAATAAAGGATGACGAATATAACGATATCCGTCAAAGAATTATCAAAATTAAAGAAAAGACTATCAGCAAATTGAATCACGACAGGGAAGAAATAGAAGTAGAATCAGGAACGAATTTTATCAAAGATCCTCGTGGAGGAAAGAACCATGCTAAGTTTAGAAAACTAGATATAGGAAAATCTGACGAAAACCATGTAGTAGATAAGAATACAGGTTTTAAATATTATAAGTCACATGTAAAAAGAAAGAAAAAATTCCAAAACGCCGCTAACCCTTCTATTAAGGCCAAGTTTATGCCAAAAAGAAAAAATAAAAACAAAAATTCCATTTCAGGTCAAAATGATAAAGACAACAATACTCCTCATTGTCCTGGGAATTCTCCCCCTGACACTCTGTCAGTCAATTGAAGTTCAGACTTTAAATAATAATAACGGATATGTAACCATCAAATTAGAAGATGTAAGGGTTATTAAAAAATTTATAAAAGTACTACACATTATAAACGTAACAGATTATGAAGATACAAAAACTTTAATTCGCGAAAATATTAACACAATCAGAGAAAAAGCCAACCTTATTCAGCCTATGTATAATACCCTTGTCCACAATTTTTATCAATTGGAAAAGAAGATAGAAAGTCTTAAATCACACCCCCAGACAATTAAGAAGTTTAATTGACGCATTGGCAACAGACTTAAAATTCAAAGCAGGTACAATGGACCATAACGATGAAGTAGAAATTAGAGGAAAACTAGAAGCATTGTCCAAGAATAATAAAAATTTAATCGAAGAAAGCAATAAGCAAATCCTAATAAATAACCAAATTTCTAACCAAATCAAAAATCTAACTCAACAAATCAATATCCAACAAAATACTATATCTAAATACTTAAACAATCTTAGCAGACAAAATGAAAACAGGCTAACTGATATAGAAGACGAAATGAAGTATATGCAACAAGTGTATCAAATTAACTACGGAATTAACTTACTCAAAAACCATGTAGATGATATCGAACAAGTTATATTGACCAGTAAGCTAGGCATACTCTCGAGGAATATTTTGACAGCAAAAGAATTGAAATTAGTACCCGATATAGAGAACTTCAGAGATATTAAAATTGTAGTAGTACACCATTTAGACCAAATTGTAATTATTTTAATGATCCCAGAATATACAGAAAAACCGTTGTCGAAAGTCTTAATAGAACCGATACCCAACAGTGAAAATAAGGCAGTACATTTAGAAGATTATACTATACTTATAGATTATAATAATAATGTATATAATTCTACGGTCAGAGAGAATTCGAAAAAGAACTTAGTTAGTATCAAAGATAACTGTACTCAAAATATCATAAATTTCAAAGAAGCTCATTGCAATATGCAAAAGTTCCTTAAAGAAGAAATAAAAGAAATTACTTCCGGAATTATTATAACGAAAAATATAAAAAGGATAAATCTCCAACAAACTTGTAATAATTTTAAAATGAATATATTTGGGACTAATATAATTAAATATGAAAATTGTAAAATAGAAATAAAGGAACGATATTCGAAAACTTTTATACAAAAGTACATGATAACGTTATTTTACCGCATTTTGTGACAAAAACAATAGAGAATAAAACTATAAATCTTATAAAATTCGAGGAAGTACATTTAGAAGATATTAATAATAATAGAAAACAAATTAATGAAATTGTTAGTAGAAAACATGAAAATAATGTAATAAGTTTATCTATCAACATCGTTATTTTAATAGTTATATTGGTAATAGTTTTTAATGTGAAAAAATTAAAAAAAATTTTACCTAAAAAGGAAAAACAAATTATAGAAGATACTTCGTCGGAGCCTCAGTCTAACGGTGGGGGTGTTATAGATAAAAATATCATATAGGACATATATAATAATCAATTATTATAACATTAAATATCAATGCAACACATTTTATTTTTCTCATTTACCTTCCCACGAAAAATGCATTTCATACAATTTTTAATCTAAAGAATTCCATTTCAAATTCAAAGAAACCCAGACAACGCGCATTAAATAGAAATATGCGAAAAGCGTTAAATTACAGTTCTCATGGGAGAATCTTTAAAAAAGCCAGAAATGCATTTTTCATCAAAACCATTTCCCGTGTAGTAGACACGTGAAATGATAAGTTTAGCGGAAAGCAAGTAATTTGTGAAACATAGAAAGGTCAGTCTGAAAGTCGGTAGTCTGAGGTTCAGTCGTCGTTTAGTAGATTGTAACTAGTGTAGTAATTTGTATAATAATTTGGATTGGCAATAAAGTTTTTCTTTTACTTATCAAATCAAGTTGTTCTTTTTTTTTATGTTCACCTTATGTGAAATTTATTATTATTTAGCTCAGAGGATTATTTTTATAATGCTCATGACAGATATAAGTATAGAGTTGATAAACTTCCCGATGCACATGACTTCAATCAGAGAAGAGTAAGGGAACGATATACACAAGATTGGAGTCACAATACTAATATGAAAATTTGGGAAATGCAAGCGTTAAATATGGTGTTACAAATGGGTACATAATTGAAACCCTAGAGCCCGATAATGATGGATTTCATTCTGATAGCGAAAATCAATATGTGCCTACAACAAATTACACAATCAATATATTTCTTATAGGAATATATAATTTCTACTTTTACCCTAGTTAATAAACTATCGTGCTTTTTGTGTTTGTAGCAGTTTTGGTAGGTTTCTATCTCACCTGTTTTATCTATTAAACAAGTTTTGTTTATTTTGCTTTCCTTGCAAATGTAGTATGTAGTTTCCTTAATCGTATAGTCTTATCTATTCATATTTATTCTTATATTTATTTATTTATACCTACTTTTAAGGCATTTTTTCTTTAATTTTACTAATTCGTTTACTTTTGTTTATATTTACATATCTCTAATGACGTTTAAATTTTTCTTGCATAAATATACATATCTTGTTTGTTTTTATATTTTCTCTTCTACTATTTTTAGTCGCTCTTTTCTATTTATAATCTTAGTACATTACATTTCTAGTCTATTTCTATGTATATAACCTAGGTATTTATGCCAATAAAGTAGTTAGCTGATTATTCGTATGTACTACTTAATATTACTGTTTATTATTTATTTATTTTGTTGTTGTGGTAATTCAATTTTTATTATATTTTAATTGGTTATATGTTTGCTTTAATTCTGTTGGATTATGCCTTTTTTTCTTTCATTTTTTAATTCTTAGGGCTTTTAAGCTATTCAGTTTATATCTTCGAAATGTGCTTTCTGTCTCTTAATGTCTAGTTTTTATTTCACTTATTTTCTATCGGCCAGTGTAGTAAAAGGAGAAACGGATATGCTCGTGTAGACATTTTTTATCTAGGTCGATACGTTGGTTTGTATCATCTCCGAGGAATAATGTTTGTTGTTTCTCATAGTTTTTAGGAGTGGATACTTTAGATATGTATTCTGCCAATTCATTCTGAGTTTCGTTTGTGCCTGGGAAGTAGGTTGGTTGAAGGATTCTAAGCGGATGCAGATTTTCTGCTTCATGATAAAGTTATGAGGCCCTATTTGCAAGGAGCATGGTTCATTGACTGTCATGTTTCCTTGTCCTGCGAGACGATGAGTGACCGACTGTTGAATGCACGTTATATGTACTATAGTGTATTCGGTTAAGGAGTACAGCTACGAATTTGGTCTATTGAGCTTGATTATTGTATCCCTTGGGGGAATTTGAGATCTGAGGGAACACTGTGGGTATTCGCCCAGTGGATTGAATAGAAGTTTGATAACATATTCATCTGTTTTGGTAGCTTTGGTGATTGGTGTGCTCAACTTACCAACCCACGTATCCTCATCGATCCCCTTTGAAATTATTTTGAAAGATTTCAGGTTTTCTGGCTTCGGCAACAGAAATTCCTGGGTCTTGATATGACTTGCCACATGGGAATATTCTATATCCGGTATTAATTAGTGGTTCAGTCCACCCGAATAGGGAAACATCTTATTCGCTGTATTTTCATCTTGGGAATGTTAAATATAGGAAGTTTGATTCGAGTTACCAATTTTTCCTGTAATAAATGTGTCTTGATCTATGCCGTTTGATACAGAACTGCTAAACAGTTCTGTAGATTGGGACAGGTAGAGTGAGATTTATGGTAAATCTCTAGCATATAATTTGGGGAAATTAAAAGGGAATGAATTTGATTATTTCTACTGGACACTATTATATTCAGTAGAGCTTGTTGTCTAAATTCCAACTCTATCATCTACAGCATCAGACTTGAGACGTTTTTCTGCTTTATTTGATGGGCTGTCAAATCGTCTGTTGCGTTCCGCAGATTGTTCATCTGATTGCTTATTTGATGTTGTCGTTCAGACAGTAAGGATAGGCGTGTCTGAATTTGCTCGAAAGTGATTTTTATTATGCCGACCTGTTGTTTTTCCAGATCAGCTAGGGTTTGAGTATTTACCTCCAATTCGTTCAGCCGACTGTACACCTCCTGCTCGTTTCCACTATCCATAGTACCAAAGAGATAGTGCATCGCATTACCTATTCCATCGAAGATGGATCGGGGCTTGCGTGATCTAGACACTGCCTCTTTAATGACCTGGGTGTGTCTCTTGATGTTTTCCATCATAGCGTGTACATGTTTAGTTTGTAGGGTACATAGATCCTGATCAAATGTAATGCTCGCTCCAGGGTATCGTGGTAAGCTGTGCATGATTGGTTAAAAATGAAAAAAATGGACTTGAATTAATTTAAAAAGGCAGAGGGCTGCCGAACATACGATTGATGGCTAAAAAAAAGCCGCTCTTGATTGTTTTAAATAGCATGGCAGGGTGTGCCGATGTATTTATTTTATGGCAGAGTATGCCGCTGTTCGCTATCCTTTCGTCAGAGCTTCTCCGGTGTTTTACTTAAGGCAGAATATGCCGTTTTATGAATAAATGGCATGGTATGCCGCTGTGAATTATTACGCAGAATATGCAGCTTTATTTAGTATGGCAGAGTATGCCGCTGTGTATATAGGCAGAATATGCCGCTTTATTTAGGGTGGCAGAGTATGCCGCTGTATATATAGGCACAGTATGCCGCTTTATTTAGGGTGGCAGAATATGCCGCTATGAGGCGAGAATATAAAAGATGACATTCGACTGTATAATAAATTCTGATTTTTATTGACCAGACACTGGTTATTTATACAATTTTCTTACATACAAAAAAATGTGTCTAATAATTCTAAAGGGGGAGTTATTGCAGAATTGCAATAATTGAAGCAATAATTGAATTCACCGATCATAGTTGCAGTGTCAACAATTCTGATCACTGAACTTCATAATGAATCATTTCTTATTGATTTGGTAGAGCGATGATCTCAGATATATTTATGTTTTCATAGTGGAATGTTTTTTTTTTTGCTTTCAAAGCGAAATTTGCGTATGTTGCAAATTCCTCTTAAGGTCGAGCAAAATTTTGTTTGTTTTGTTTTTCTTTTCGTTTATCGTTCTGAGTTTTGTTTATTTTTCTTGTCTGTGGTCATGGCTCTACAATGCATGGTTAAGGCATGTAATATTATCTATTTGGAGTGACTACAAGTTAAATTGAAAGATATTATTCTTTCATGGAGAAAAAAAAAAATGTTGTACAAAAAAACTTTTTTTTTTGTATATATTTATGTTATTGAATTGAATTTATTCTACTTTCAATTTATTTAACTATCCTGAGCTCTTTAATATTCTTGTTAGGTTACTTAGTCTGTCATGACAGGTTTTTACTCTGTCTCTTATTTATTTTATGTGTAGGTAAGTAGATAAACTATAAGAGTTCTGGACCACTTTTTTATGCCTCCAGGATTTCGCCACAGATGGCGCCACCGTCGCTAGGTGGTTTGAGCCCGTGCTAAATGTAGGGTTGTGTCTTGGTTGTATTGGTTTGTGCCTTGGATACATCATTGCGCCTTGGATGCACCATGTGTTGCGCCTAAATGTAGGCTTTTGGTTTCATTGAGTCTCGACTGCGCCCTAGCGGGATTAATCGGTACTACTGAGATGTATCATTTGATCTTGACTGCACCCTAGCGGTATTAGCCAGTACTAACAGCATGCTCCCGTACTACGGTTTTCTTAAATAGATATGTGTTGCGCCTAAATGTAGGCTTTTGGTTTCATTGAGTCTCGACTGCGCCCTAGCGGGATTAATCGGTACTATCAGGATGTGTCATTTGATCTTGACTGCGCCCTAGCGGCATTAGCAGGTACTACCAGCCTGCTCCCGTACTACCGACGGCGCCCTAGCGGGATTAATCGGAGCTACCGGGATGTGTGGTTTGTGCCTTGGATACACCATTGTGCCTTGGATGCACCACTGTGTCTTGGGTGCACCATTGAGTCTTGAATGTTGGGGATACGAGATCACTTTGGGGATACGAGATCACTTTCAGCACTCTCCAGCATAGGGAAATAGCATAGGATTTCGATTTTGTTGCTGGAGTTCGCTTATTTTTCATCTCGAATTTTGGGGATACGAGATCATTTTGGGGATACGAGATCACTTTGGGGATACGAGATTACTTTCAGCACTCTCCAGCATAGGGAAATAGCATAGGATTTCGATTTTGTTGCTGGAGTTCGCTTATTTTTCATCTCGAATTTTGGGGATACGAGATCATTTTGGGGATACGAGATCACTTTCAGCACTCTTCAGCATAGGGAAATAGCATAGGTTTTCAATTTTTTTTCTGGAGTTTGCTTATTTTTCATCTCGGACTCGTAGCCTCTAAGTTGACATTAAGTTTTTCATCTCGAGTTTTGGGGATACGAGATCACTTTAGGGATACGAGATCACTTTCAGCACTCTCCAGCATAGGGAAATAGCATAGGATTTCGATTTTGCTGCTGGAGTTCGCTTATTTTTCATCTCGAATTTTGGGGATACGAGATCATTTTGGGGATACGAGATCACTTTCAGCACTCTCCAGCATAGGGAAATAGCATAGGATTTCGATCTTGTTGCTGGAGTTCGCTTATTTTTCATCTCGGACTCGTAGCCTATAAGTTGACATTAAGTTTTTCATCTCGAGTTTTGGGGATACGAGATCACTCTTAGCACTCTCCAGCATAGGAAAATAGCATAGGTCTTTGATTTTGTTTCTGGAGCTCGCTTATTTTTCATCTCAGAGATCGTAGCTATAAATATTTGTGAAGTGGTGGGAATCTGTATTGGTGGAGGTTGCTGGTTAAGTTTTATCTGGTCTTGGAGCTACAATTTGACCTTGAGGTGCCCCCCTCCTGTGTCTGGGTGCTGGGGTTGGCTGAGAGCTTTAGTGGCAATATATAATACTATGACTAGGACTGCCTGAGGTGTGTTGGACTGGGCTATGTTACCTGTACCAAGGCTTGGGTAGAATGTGTATTAAGTAATGATGTGAAATACCCTAACCGAATTTATATCTTTATATATATATATATATATATATATATATATATATATATATATATATATATATATATATATATATATATATATATATATTATATATATACTATATACTATATATATATATATTATATATTATATATATACTTGGTGGCAGGAGGATACTACAACAACCAATGTAGGTAGGTATGTTGACTTGGATATGTCCGTCTTCAGGCTGATACGTCACCGACCCTGAGGTCATTGACCTTTGACCCTTCACTCTAATGTCATTGACCTTCACACACACACACACACACACACACACACACACACATACACACACACATACACACACACACACACACACACACACACACACACACACACACACACACACACACACACACACACACACACACACACACACACACACACACACACACACACACACACAACGTCATACTAAAAGATTTTCTACCAGGCGATATTCAGTACCATGTTATTAAATTAACAACAACAACAACTAACGTAGGTAGATATGATGACCTAGGTATGAAATAGCCTAATTTTTGATCTTCAGGTGTAATGCTTCTAGTTTTATTCATTGCATAAACAATTCGTACAGCCGAATAATGTAAACAAATTCGCAGTCGAATAATGTAAACAAAATTCTCACAGAGCCGAGTAAAGTAAACAAATTTATGAAAGATTCTCAATAGCTGAAAAAAAACAACAACTGATATGTTGTCTTAGATGAGTAGTTATAATTGAAAATTTCTTTTGCTGAAAAAAAACAACTGCGGATTAAAAAGCCGAGAGTGATCATGATATCTAAAAATAGATCACGGCTGCTTGTAAGAAGTAGTGGAAATTAAAGCCTCGGTGGACAGGTGGCTGGTAATTTGATACCGTCAAGTAAAGTAGACAATGGTTTTTGTATCTAGGAGTGTGTATTGAAAAGTCATTAGTTTTATGAAAAATTGTTTTTTATTTATTCGCATCATTAAATCTTAAATTATAAACTTTTTCTCTGTGCTTCATATCCAAAATTGGTAACAATATATCTGAAGTTCTATTAATCCTATCTTGGAAGCGAAAGCAATCCAGAGCATATGTCTCCCATGGTCCTTTTCTGGGTTCATAATCAATCATATAAACTTGCGGAGCAGCAGTACTAAACTTGACCTTTATTATCACGACTAATTAAAACAACTATTTTCACATTATTCCCTTTTTATTATTCAATCTGATGTACTTCATATAATTCAAGCCTAGCCTACTTTTGTAGGCATGCTTTAGTGAATACCGTACTTTGAAACCATCTCGCTCTCTCAAAACATCTTTCTCTCTCTAGCACACATGTTTGAGGTGTACTTGATCATATACATGCCAGCTTGGAGCTTGGTTGTCTGCTTTATATATGGTTGCCTGGAATTATCAGGCTTGTTGTTCAACGGGACTATTAGCGGCAGGGTGAGGTCGCTTTACTGATCTAACTACTATTCATACCGAAATGTGGTGTTTTGATAATCCTAAGCGTACTTGAATTCCACAGGTTTTGTTTACAATTCGTTATATTTTTTCAGGTCTGGGATTAACAAATATTTTGAGAATAAATTAAGTTTGGTGATGCTTGAAGTTTACTTTATGTGCGGCGGGTGCGCATAATCTAGTAGGAAGTTTTAGTGAATACCATACCTTTCAACCATCTCGCTCTAACACACAACATCTGCCTCGCTCTAACATACATGCTTGAGGTATATATGATCGCTTATATGCCAGCTTGGAGCTGTGTGTTATCAGTTGTTTGATTTATATGCTATGGCTGCCTGGAATTATCATGCTTGTGTTGGGCTGGTCTGTATACTTGGTGGATGAGAGCTTTAGCGACAATATGCAATCGTTTACTTGCCAGCTTGGAGCTTGTTGTTATCAGTTGTTTGCTTTATATGCTCTGGCTGTCAGGGGTCATAATGTGTTTAGCTGGGCTGGGTGAATATATATCTGAAAATAGATCACGTGAAACTCTGCGATATTGGAGTACTTTCTTATCAGGTTGAGAGGGGGTTAAATTTAAAGCTTTGATGAAAGAATGCGATGTTCTAGATGGCAACAAAATGAAAGTTTATAAGAATTTGGTAACAGTATGTTCTATAAAAAAAATCTAATTAGCAGAAGAAGAAGAATTGTATAAGAATCTGGTAAGAGTATGTTTCATACAAAATCTAACAGGCAGAAGAAATTTTATAAAAAATCTGGGTGTCTCTATTGAACCACAGGAGACTTGAGTTTTCACAGGTTTCCCTGGTAATCACTCTTTTTAGAATTTCGAATGGGATCCTCAAAATAAATGATAGTAGTGCAGAGTTATCCATTTGAGAACCTTTTTTTCACATAGCTCATCAGCTGCTTCATTACTCCAGATATCCATATGTCCAGGAACCTAGAATAGGATGACCTTATACTGTATGGATATAGGCTATAGCTTTACCCAAAACGAATTGCATGAGAATTTGGGTAGTGGTTAGTGTCTTTTTAAATGTGAGACTGTTGAGATGAATATTGAGGAGCTTATAAGAGAATATAATAACATTTTTCTCGATGAACAAATTCAAGAATGCTATAACTTTTTAATATTATATTAAAATATTAAGAAAGTCGAGTCAAAATGTTATGAGCACCTTGTAAGCTGGGCTTGGGCAAGAGATGATGCAACAGATGGATCAGTATGAGTTTGTGGCCGAAAATATAAACAAATTTGATACAAGTGATTACCCAGAAGATAATCAATTCAATTTACCGCTCATGAATAAAAACATTCCTGGTCTAATGAAGGATGAGCTGAATGGGAAAATCATGAGCGAATTTCTTGTCTTGCGCTCGAAAATGTACAGGCTGCATATAAACGATGGTAAAACTGTAAAGAAAGCAAAAGGAGTAAAGGCTAATGTAGTCCAGAGGCATATCAATTTCGAAGACTATGTCGAATGTTTGAATAACAAGCAAGTATTAACTGCTAATCAGAACTCCATACGATCGCATAACCATAATGTCTACACGATCAACCAAAAGAAGATTGCATTGAGTCCATATGATAACAAGCGGTATATTATGAGTGGGACAACGGATACTCTACCATGGGGACATTACTCTATTCTATGGTATTCTTTTTATTCAATTTCCCTACTAAGTCCAGAGCTCCCGAATAATATTTGCCCACTAAAGCGAGCTCCTAATCGGGAGGTTGAGCGTTTTACCCAGAATGCTAGGGTGGCTTGAGAAAAAACATTTACACATGGGCTCGACCTTGACCCCGACATCACCTTTGAAACCGGAAGGGCGTCAGGTCTTTGGTCGTCATCCGGAAGTGTGTCTTGGAGGCTACAACCTTGATTCCCTATAATCAAGCACGTCACAGGGGATTCCATATTGCTTTTCAAAATAGGTCTGATAACTGCTTAACAGCTTCTCGAACGGGTCAGATAACAGCTTAATAGCATTTCGAACAGGTCAGTTAACAGCTGAGAAGTGGTATGTTAGAGAACAAAGACGTGTCAACAAACGATCTGGATTTTTTTTTAATTAATTTGCATTTTCGTGTATTAATAATTAATTCTAAGTAGAAATTTGTTTTTCCGAAAGAATTGCACATAAAGAGAAGTGATAAGAAAACAGAAAATTTGGCTAATTTAAGTGAAAATGAGTGCGAACTGTAAAGTTTGCTCTAGACCGGTAAAAAGTGACGGTTATCTGCCGTGTAATGGTTTTTGTGGGAAAAGCCTAATATTATGTTTTTTTGTGATGAGTGTCGACATGAAATAAAAAGCATTGGTAACAGTCTGTGTGCTTTGAAGGTGTCGATGGAGGAAAATAAGAAACTGCTTATAAAGCAGGAGGAAAACGTTAATTCAGTTATGCATATGGTAAAAAAAATTAGTGCAGAAAAAAACACCGTTAAGGTAATCAATAAGGAACCTAAGATATCTTACGCAGATATGTTAAAATCAACGGTAATTGTTAAACCCAAGTGCAAACAGGACAGTGTAACTACAAAAAATGATGTTAAAGAAAAGATCAAACCGCCAGAATTATCTATTAAAATTAACAGTGTATCTAATAGACAAAACGGTGCTATCGCAATTAAGTGTACTGATGAAGAATCCAAGAAAAAATTGGAAAGTGAAGTGAAGGCGAAATTAGGGGAAAAATATGAGGTTAAAATTCCGCAGGCTAGAACTTTCATAGTTCTAGTTACTGGAATGAGAGAATGTTGGGAGGAGAATAAATTTGAGGCTGCGATAAAACGACAAAATAGTCTCACTGGAAAAATTAAATGTTTGAAGTGTTACCGTAGTGTAAAATTTCCGAATGTTTACAATGCAGTTGTTGAAGTAGATAATGAGGATTATAAAAAGGTCATAGAACAAGGTAAGGTTAGCGTAGGCTGGGATTGGTGCAGAGCTTATGAATATGTTAGAGTGAAGAAGTGTTATAAATGTTGGGGTTTTTTCCATATAGCAAGTCAATGCAAAAACAGTCAAATTTGTGCGAAGTGTGGTGAAAACCATGATGCCAGAGATTGTACGTCCACTGGATTAAAATGTAATAATTGTTTAAAGGCGAATACTAAATATGGTCTGAGCCTTGAAATAAATCATGATTGTCGTGATATCAAATGTGCGGTATATCAAAAGAAATTAGAAATTGAAAAAAGGCGTACACCAATTTAGCAATTAAACAGTGTGAATGCTATGTATCTGAATGTTCAGGGATTAACTACCAATTTGAATGAATTAGAATCGTGTATGCTTATGAATGAATTTGATGTGATTGTGCTCTCTGAGACTCATCTGACTGATTTTATTGCTGACACTGAAGTGAAATTAGATAATTACTACCTTATTATGTGCGATAGCTCTTCTAGGCATACAGGTGGTGTATGTATATATATTAATACAAGCTACGAATTTAAAGTTTTGGAGAAAATATCGATTGGTAAAGACCATTGGTTGCTAGTAATTAAGTTGTATTTAATGTCACTATCAATAAATTTAGCCGTTGTCTACAATTCCCCTCATTCATCGAAAAGGGCTTTCTGTGAGAAATTTTCAGAATGGATTGATAACATATCTCATGTGAACGACGATTTTGTCATACTGGGTGATTTTAATGTCGATTGGTTAAATTCCAGCAACACGTATAGGAAATGGCTAAACAAAATAATTACATGCGATAATGCCTGCAAGCAAATTGTAAATGAGCCTACTAGAATTACCAGTAATAGCAAAACATTACTTGATTACGTCATTACGAATTCAAACCTCGTTGAAGCTGATTTAAGAAATGATTTAAAAATATCGGACCATGAGACTATAGTAGTGAAAATTAGTGTTAAAAACAGAATTAGTAATCAAAAAGAAATTAATAGCTTTAGGTATTTAAAATATAATAAAGACGCAATTATTAGAGAAATGTCTTCCAGTGCTTTAGCTAGTTGTACAGTTTTGAGTACAACTAATGAGGTTGCTGATATAATATCAGGTGAGTTGCTAAGAATTACAAATAGTCACGTACGCAACGGTGTAAAAAGAAATAATTCTTTGGAGTGGTATAATAGCACTTTAAGAGAATTAAGAACTGAAAAAATTGTATTGTACCAAAGAGCATTGCATTTAAATACAAGAACGGACTGGGATAACTATAGGAGGGTGCGTAATAATTATAAAAAAGAACTTGAAAGGGGGTAAAATGAATATATTAGAAATAAGTTGCTTGGATCTAATGATCAAAAAAGTATGTGGAGGAATTTAAAAAGATATATATTGGGTGAAGATCGTGAAAAAATTTATAGAAATATAAAATTCAATGGTGTGAGTGTGAATGGTGTAAAAAACATAGCTAATAAATTTAATAATTACTTCGTTGATAGTATTGAAGCAATAAATCAATCCATTACAAGTGTGTCATTTGTGAACTTAATAGAAAATGTACAATCGATCTTTAAATTCAGACTTATAGAGCAATTGGATATAAGAAAAGCGATGGGATCCATAAGCCAAAAAAAAGACTTTAATTTTGTTGGTGCCAAGATGCTTTTGGACTGTTTTGAAGTATGTGGCCCGGCACTTGTTCACTTGATAAATACGTCACTGAGATCAGGTTGCTTTCCGGATAAATGGAAGGAGTCAGTAGTTACACCTATAGCGAAGGTTACTGGAGCAGATAACTGTGAAGACTTCCGCCCAATTAATGCTCTACCCACTTATGAAAAAATATTGGAAAAAATCGTTCAGATGCAGCTTGATGAATACTTCAATGAGCACAATCTAATCATTGAGAGCCAGTCAGGCTTTAGGAGTCAACACTCTTGTGAAAGTGCGCTGAATCAAGTAATTATTGATTGGAAGGAGGAAATATCTAGTGGAAATAGTGTTATTGCTGTGTTCCTCGACTTAAAGAGGGCATTTGAAACTATTGATAGAAGTGTTCTATTGAAGAAACTTTATAGTTATGGAGTACTATCTACGGAATATCAGTGGTTTAAGTCATACCTCCAAGGTAGATCACAGAGGACTGTTATCAACGAAAACATGTCAGAGAGCAAGACTACGACTCTAGGCGTTCCGCAGGGTTCTATATTGGGACCATTATTATTTATTATATATATAAATGATATTATCAAAGTTCTTGAACATTGCAAGATAGTCCTCTTTGCTGATGATGCCCTGTTGTTTCTATCCGGTAATGACATTTGTGCGTGCGAAGAAAAAGTTCAAGGAGATCTGGTTAGATTGAGTAAATGGTTTCAGTGTAATAAATTAAAACTTAATATAAATAAGTCTAAGTGTATGGTGTTTAAAAGCCAATGTAGTGTTAACTTAAGCATAAACAGTGAACGTATTGAACAAGTGGAAGAAATTAAATATCTTGGTGTAATTTTGGATTGTAGACTTAAATTTAATCTCCATGTGAATTATGTTGCGAAAAAAATATCGAAAAAAATAGGTTTTTTTAAAAGAATAAGGAATAGATTAGATACATTACAAGCAATAAATGTTTATAATGTAATTATCAAGCCCCATTTTGAATATTGTTCAACTGTGTTGTATATGTGTGATGAAAGTGCGTTCACGAGGCTACAAAGGTTGCAAAACAAAGCTATGAGAGCTATACTTAAGTGCAGCAGGTACACAAGAATTTCAGATATGTTAAGTGCATTGTGTTGGTTAAGTGTCAAACAGCGTGTAGCTATGAATGTTTTATTGTTTGTTGACAAAATTAGAAGAGGATGTATGCCTAAATATTTAACATGCTTAATTAATTATGTTAGAGATATACAGCCATACTTGTTAAGAAATGCAAATGACTTTCGATTGCCATTATTTAGGAATAGATTAGCCCAAAATAGTTTAGTGTATAGAGGTTTTCAGTTATTTAACATGTTACCATCAAATGTTAAAACAGAAACAAATACTAAAATTGTAAAAAAACACTTTATTGAATTTGTTAAAAATAGTTTTTAGAATAATACTGTTATGATATTGTATAAAATAGTAATTGACTAAATAAATTAAATCAATCAATCAATCAATCTTATAACTGCTTAACAACTTTTCAACCAGCTCTGATAACAGCTTTTTAAACAGGTCTGATAACAGCTTAATAGCTTTTCAAATAGGTCTGATAACAGCTTAACAGCTTTTAAACAGGTCTGATAACAACTTAACAGCTTTTTAAACAGGTCTGATAACAGCTTAACAGCTTTTTAAACAGGTCTGATAACAGCTTAACAGCTTTAAAAAAAGGTCTGATAACAGCTTAACAGCTTTCAAACAGCTCTGATAACAGCTTAACAGCTTTTAAAACAGCTCTGATAACAGCTTAACAGCTTTTCAAACAGTTCTGATAACAGCTTAACAGCTTTTCAAACAGCTCTGATAACAGCTTAACAGCTTTTAAAACAGCTCTGATAACAGCTTAACAGCTTTTAAATAGCTCTGATAACAGCTTAACAGCTTTTCAAACAGCTCTGATAACAGATTAACAGATTTAAAACAGCTCTGATAACAGCTTTAATTTTTTGCTAGTAAAGTACATTTAAAAACATTGGGGTGAATTAATTTAATAGAAATATTTGGAAGATGTTATAGATGGACTTTTCCAGCTTTTTTCGCCGCGAATTAGTAAACAATTTTTCATAAAACCTAAACCTTTTCACCAAGGCATGCTAGTAGTTCCGGCTAATGCCGCTAGGTAACCTTACTCGAGAAATATCGAAATCCTATGCTATTTCCCTATGCTGGTGAGTGCTGTAAGTGATATCGTATCCCCGAACCCGAGATGAACAACATAGGTAGTACCAGCAAATGCCACCAGGGGACCTTGCTCAAGAAATGGTGTTTGGACTCGAAATTGTTTATATTTTCGGCCACAAACTCATACTGATCCATCCGTTGCATCATCTCTTGCCCAAGCCCAGCTTACAAGGTGCTCATAACATTTTGACTCGACTTTCTAAATATTTTAACATAATATTAAAAAGTTATAGCATTCTTGAATTTGTTCATCGAGAAAAATGCTATTATATTCTCTTATAAGCTCCTCAATATTCATCTCAACAGTCTCACATTTAAGAAGACACTAACCACTAAACAAATTCTCATGCAATTCGTTTTGGGTAAAGCTATAGCCTATATCCATACAGTATAAGGTCATCCTATTCTAGGTTCCTGGACATATGGATATCTGGAGTAATGAAGCAGCTGATGAGCTATGTGAAAAAAAGGTTCTCAAATGGATAACTCTGCACTACTATCATTTATTTTGAGGATCCCATTCGAAATTCTAAAAAGAGTGATTACCAGGGAAACCTGTGAAAACTCAAGTCTCCTGTGGTTCAATAGAGACACCCAGATTTTTTATAAAATTTCTTCTGCCTGTTAGATTTTGTATGGAACATACTCTTACCAGATTCTTATACAATTCTCTTCTGCTAATTAGATTTTTTTTATAGAACATACTGTTACCAAATTCTTATAAACTTTCATTTTGTTGCCATCTAGAACATCGCATTCTTTCATCAAAGCTTTAAATTTAACCCCCTCTCAACCTGATAAGAAAGTACTCCAATATCGCAGCAGTTTCACGTGATCTATTTTCAGATATATATTCACCCAGCCCAGCTAAACACATTATGACCCCTGACAGCCAGAGCATATAAAGCAAACAACTGATAACAACAAGCTCCAAGCTGGCAAGTAAACGATTGCATATTGTCGCTAAAGCTCTCATCCACCAAGTATACAGACCAGCCCAACACAAGCATGATAATTCCAGGCAGCCATAGCATATAAATCAAACAACTGAAAACACACAGCTCCAAGCTGGCATATATGCGATCATATATACCTCAAGCATGTATGTTAGAGCGAGGCAGATGTTGTGTGTTAGAGCGAGATGGTTGAAAGGTATGGTATTCACTAAAACTTCCTACTAGATTATGCGCACCCGCCGCACATAAAGTAAATTTCAAGCATCACCAAACTTAATTTATTCTCAAAATATTTGTTAATCCCAGACCTGAAAAAATAGAACGAATTGTAAACAAAACCTGTGGAATTCAAGTACGCTTAGGATTATCAAAACACCACATTTCGGTATGAATAGTAGTTAGATCAGTAAAGCGACCTCACCCCGCCGCTAATAGTCCCGTTGAACAACAAGTCTGATAATTCCAGGCAACCATATATAAAGCAGACAACCAAGCTCCAAGCTGGCATGTATATGATCAAGTCCACCTCAAACATGTGTGCTAGAGAGAGAAAGATGTTTTGAGAGAGCGAGATGGTTTCAAAGTACGGTATTCACTAAAGCATGCCTACAAAAGTAGGCTAGGCTTGAATTATTATTAATATGAAGTACATCAGATTGAATAATAAAAAGGAATAATGTGAAAATAGTTGTTTTAATTAGTCGTGATAATAAAGGTCAAGTTTAGTACTGCTGCTCCGCAAGTTTATATGATTGATTATGAACCCAGAAAAGGACCATGGGAGACATATGCTCTGGATTGCTTTCGCTTCCAAGATAGGATTAATAGAACTTCAGATATATTGTTACCAATTTTGGATATGAAGCACAGAGAAAAAGTTTATAATTTAAGATTTAATGATGCGAATAAATAAAAAACAATTTTTCATAAAACTAATGACTTTTCAATACACACTCCTAGATACAAAAACCATTGTCTACTTTACTTGACGGTATCAAATTACCAGCCACCTGTCCACCGAGGCTTTAATTTCCACTACTTCTTACAAGCAGCCGTGATCTATTTTTAGATATCATGATCACTCTCGGCTTTTTAATCCGCAGTTGTTTTTTTTCAGCAAAAGAAATTTTCAATTATAACTACTCATCTAAGACAACATATCAGTTGTTGTTTTTTTTCAGCTATTGAGAATCTTTCATAAATTTGTTTACTTTACTCGGCTCTGTGAGAATTTTGTTTACATTATTCGACTGCGAATTTGTTTACATTATTCGGCTGTACGAATTGTTTATGCAATGAATAAAACTAGAAGCATTACATCTGAAGATCAAAAATTAGGCTATTTCATACCTAGGTCATCATATCTACCTACGTTAGTTGTTGTTGTTGTTAATTTAATAACATGGTACTGAATATCGCCTGGTAGAAAATCGTTTAGTATGACGTAGTGTGTGTGTGTGTGTGTGTGTGTGTGAAGGTCAATGACATCAGAGTCAGGGGTCAAAGGTCAAGGGTCAAAGGTCAAGGGTCAAAGGTCAAGGGTCAAAGGTCAATGACCTCAGGGTCGGTGACGTATCGGCCTGAAGACGGACATATCCAAGTCAACATACCTACCTACATTGGTTGTTGTAGTATCCTCCTGCCACCAAGTAGCCCAGCCCAACATACCACAGGCACTCATACTAAAGTAAACAGCTAAAACTAAACTCAAGCTTGCAAGTATACAGCCCCGATATAAATTCGGTTAGGGTATTTCACATCATTACTTAATACACATTCTACCCAAGCCTTGGTACAGGTAACATAGCCCAGTCCAAGACACCTCAGGCAGTCCTAGTCATAGTATTATATATTGCCACTAAAGCTCTCAGCCAACCCCAGCACCCAGACACAGGAGGGGGGGGGGGCACCTCAAGGTCAAATTGTAGCTCCAAGACCAGATAAAACTTAACCAGCAACCTCCACCAATACAGATTCCCACCACTTCACAAATATTTATAGCTACGATCTCTGAGATGAAAAATAAGCGAGCTCCAGAAACAAAATCAAAGACCTATGCTATTTTCCTATGCTGGAGAGTGCTAAGAGTGATCTCGTATCCCCAAAACTCGAGATGAAAAACTTAATGTCAACTTATAGGCTACGAGTCCGAGATGAAAAATAAGCGAACTCCAGCAACAAGATCGAAATCCTATGCTATTTCCCTATGCTGGAGAGTGCTGAAAGTGATCTCGTATCCCCAAAATGATCTCGTATCCCCAAAATTCGAGATGAAAAATAAGCGAACTCCAGCAACAAAATCGAAATCCTATGCTATTTCCCTATGCTGGAGAGTGCTAAAAGTGATCTCGTATCCCCAAAACTCGAGATGAAAAACTTAATGTCAACTTAGAGGCTACGAGTCCGAGATGAAAAATAAGCAAACTCCAGAAAAAAATTGAAAACCTATGCTATTTCCCTATGCTGAAGAGTGCTGAAAGTGATCTCGTATCCCCAAAATGATCTCGTATCCCCAAAATTCGAGATGAAAAATAAGCGAACTCCAGCAACAAAATCGAAATCCTATGCTATTTCCCTATGCTGGAGAGTGCTGAAAGTAATCTCGTATCCCCAAAGTGATCTCGTATCCCCAAAATTCGAGATGAAAAATAACGAACTCCAGCAACAAAATCGAAATCCTATGCTATTTCCCTATGCTGGAGAGTGCTGAAAGTGATCTCGTATCCCCAAAGTGATCTCGTATCCCCAACATTCAAGACTCAATGGTGCACCCAAGACACAGTGGTGCATCCAAGGCACAATGGTGTATCCAACGCACAAACCACACATCCCGGTAGTTCCGATTAATCCCGCTAGGGCGCCGTCGGTAGTACGGGAGCATGCTGGTAGTACATGCTAATGCCGCTAGGGCGCAGTCAAGATCAAATGACACATCCCGATAGTACCGATTAATCCCGCTAGGGCGCAGTCGAGACTCAATGAAACCAAAAGCCTACATTTAGGCGCAACACATATCTATTTAAGAAAACCGTAGTACGGGAGCATGCTGTTAGTACTGGATAATGCCGCTAGGGTGCAGTCAAGATCAAATGATACATCTCGGTAGTACCGATTAATCCCGCTAGGGCGCAGTCGAGACTCAATGAAACCAAAAGCCTACATTTAGGCGCAATGATGTATCCAAGACACAAACCAACACAACCAAGACACAACCCTACATTTAGCACAGGCTCAAACCACCTAGCGACGGTGGCGCCATCCGTGGCGAAATCCTGGAGGCTTAAAAAAGTGAGCCAGAACTCTTATAGTTTATCTACTTAGGTAATGTCTTTAATTTGGTAAACATGATATTTACAATGTTTATGCTATATATCAGTAATGTTTCCTTATTTGAATTTACATTTTATCAACCTATTGTTATGTACTTCTTTGGGTTTATGGTTTATTAGAATTGTGGAGTTGACTCCATTTTGACCTATAACTTTATAAGGTCCAGCAAAAGGACTTTCAAGCTTCCTTCTTGTACCGATTCTCAGGTACACAAAGTCATTTATTTTGAAATTTGAAGGATTGGAATTTATGTCTTCTATAGGCTTTCGCTGTGCTTTTGCTTCTTCGAAGTGTTTTTTACTTATTTCATGAGCTCTTTCTAATCTAATCTAATCTATTTGAACTTTGTTTTTCAAGATTTCCGCAGGTAGTGTTGCTATCTTTCCAAAAACTAGCTCAAATGGTGTATAACTTGTATTCCTATGTGGTGTCGTATTATGACAAAATACGTAGTAGGGGATTAGCTCGTCCCAGTTGTCTTCTTTTGAGAACATTCTTAGATATTCATTAAGGACTCTGTGGTTTTGTTCAATGGACCCTAGTGTTTCATGATGGAATGGTGTGGACGTGACATGTTCTATATTCAGGAGCTTGCAGATGTGTTTGAGCAGTTCATTCACAAATTCTGTTCCTTTGTCTGTTTTTAATCTTTTGAAACATCCATTCTTTAGAATGAGTCGTTCAACAATCGTTTTTACCGAGATTGCTACTTTTTTTTCCATTGGGTATGCCCCTATAAATTTTGTTAACTCGCACTGTAGCGCTAAAGTATATCTAAAAACATCCTTAATGGTCCTATTGTGTTAATTATGATTGTTTCAAAACTACTGGATGGCGTGTATGTTATCACTACCGGTTCCTTTGTGTATTTTGTATATTTATTCTTTTCGCATTTGTTACATTTGTTTATGTATTCTTTGACCATCTTGTTGGGGTTTTTCCAGATGTACCGTTGTTTTAGCTTATTTATGCAGCGTTTAATTCCACCATGCCCACCGTGCATAGTGTCGTAATATTCTTTGATCAATTCTTCCTTTTTCTTGGGATCATTAATTTTTTAATTATATCTAGTCTTCGAACTCAGCTACAGACTTTGGTACATGCAGAGATTTACCAAAGCATGAATGCTCTGCGTAACGAGATCACAGACGTCAGACAGCGAGAGTCTGCTGTGATTCAGCAGGTGGACGCTTCTCGTCCACCACCACCACGCTTTGGAGAGCGTGTCCAAACGCCTAGATTCTTTAGGGAAAATCAGAGTGACCCGATTAATCGACAGTCATTCTCAGCTGGGCAACAGAGACCTCCATTTCCACCTGCAGCACCTTTCGTTCCTCCAGCATATCCACATTCCAACAGTCGAGTCCACAACATGTTTTGGCACAGACGATCAGGCAGAACTATCCAGCGATGGAACCTGTCATATAATGGCAATAATTCCGAGCTATCCGTAGATAAATTTATTTGTCGGGTCGAAGCGCTCACGCACTCCGCTCTAGAAGGCGATTTTGATCACCTTGTTAGGAACACGCTCATGTTGTTGACAGAACCAGCGAAGGATTAGTACTAGTCATTATTAAGACACAACCCTTTTCCGACTTGGGAATTTGTCAAGACTGGATTGGGTGTTGAATGGGGAGTGCCTAAGGACGACCTGAAGATCAGAGTGCAACTGATGTTACGAAAGCAAAAGCCTGAATCATTCTCTATGTATCACCATCATCTAGTGCAGCTGCGTGATAAACTGCAAAACTTCATGCCAGACCTGGAATTCTTGGAAGTTGTAAAGCCTAACTGCCTGAGATTCAGGAAAAGATTTGTCTACACCCCACAAATACCATTGGACAGTTAGGTTCTTTAGTCACTCAGATTCAGGCTACCCAGCTGCGGATTGCGACTGCGCGTAACTGGAACACATTTAGAACTCAGAGGGTAAGCGAAACTTACATCCTGATCTGACAATTTTACCTGAGAGTAACAACCATATAGTAGACGTGTCAGCTATCACAGTTCGACAGTCAGTGATCTGTTGGAATTATGGTCAGCCAGATCACCTATATCAAAACTGTTTACAGGAAAGACAGCAAGTGTTCTGCTATGGATGCGGACGCACGAACATCTTTAAGCCGAACTGTAGACATTGTCTGCAGAAAAACGAGAAGCAACAACAGTCTGCACAATCCAGAAGACTACGTCGACCAACCAATAGACTGTCCTTTGATATCATTCAGTGACTCTGGTGACATCAATCATCCACCTGACAGTCAAACGACTTTTAAAGATCTCTTGGTATAGGCAGAGAATCTGATTGACTTTTCTGCAGATTTTCAAGCTCCCATTTCCATCTGTAGGCAGCCCTCGACACTTTTGCCAGACACTTCTTTGGAAGATTCTCAAAGTTTTTTGACAGCCCTTTAAAACCAAACGTAATCTCTTCTGTACTACATGCGTCTACTCAATTACAACGCAGTGCGAGGCCGTTTCTTCTCATCAGTGGCGGAGCTCATAGTAATTATGCACCCGGATTTGGGCCTTAATAAAGAAAGAAACGATCTACTATTCGTTGGCGTGCATATTGTTGACGAATTAAGACGGAACGAAGGAAACTGGCCCACGTTTCAGTGTCGATGCCAGTAGACATTCGATCGTATGCCGAAGTTAAGCTGCTCGGGCGAACTGTGAGCGGGTTACTTGATAGTGGTGCCACTGTCAGTATCCTATGCCAGGGAACTCTCGAGAAGCTAGCAGAAGCAGATGTGGAATGGAAGAAGTATCGCACTAAAGTACAGGGCTAATGGTGCCATGACGGATGTTCATGGACATGCGGACTTGGATGTCACTTTCCGTGGTAAGACCCAAAACGTGCGTTTTCACGTCGTTCCTGGTCTCAAACAAGCACTATACCTGGGAATAGACTTCTAGAGTTGTTTGGGTTGGCTCCAGTTGTTCTGGGTATAGTTGCGGAAGTGACGCCAAGCCAATTAGCTGCCTCTGACACTGACCGCCATGTTCTGATGGTTCAAGGAAATATACGTCTGGAAGCCACGAAACTGCTTCTTCCTTGCTTCACCTCCTTGGGCTTAGGAAAAAGATCTCTGCTCACTCACAAGATTGGGACGAATGATGTTACTCCGATAAAACAAAGGTTTTATCCGATTTCACCGGCTGAGTTGAGGCGAATGCTATCACTAGGTGTGAAAGAGGAGAGCCAGAGCCCTTGGAATTGTCCAGTAGTTCTATTGAGGAAGCCTGGAAAAGTTCGGCTTTGTTTTAACGTCAGAAAGGTCAACTCTATTCCTAAGAAGGACGGTTATCCGCTCCCGCAGATAGACGCACTTCTAAGTCGACTTCCTCCGGCAAATTACATCACAAGCTTGGGCTTGAAAGACGCTTTTTGGCAGATCCCACTAGACGCTGATTCCAGAGAGAAGACCGCATTTACTGTACCTGGTCATCCTCTCTATCAGTACACCGTGATGTCATTCGGCCTCTGCAATGCTCCGCAGACAATGTGTCGCCTTATTGATAACGTCATTCCATTCGATCTTCGTGGGAACGTTCTCGTCTATTTAGATGATTTATTAATACTGTCATCAGACTTTGACTCTCATCTCGTATAGCCCGCTTGCGGATTATTTGAGGGAAGCTGGCCTCATTAATGTGGAGAAGAGTAAGTTCTGCATTACAGAGACAAAATACTTGGGTTTCATTGTTGGGAAAGGAGGAATAAGAGCAGACCCAGATAAAATTTCAGCTATAGTCGACTACCCGTCACCCAAAAATTTTCGGCAAGTCCGACGCCTACTAGGCATGGTATCGTCGGCTCATTCTGACCTATGCTGATCTAACAGGCTCCATAACTGACTCCTTGAAAAATTCCAGTCAGTTCCAATGGACACCTGAAGCCCAAACATCTCTGGAGTTATTGAAGCAGAAACTTACCTTTGCTCCATTGTTAGTGAGTCCAGATTTCTACAAGCCATTCGTTATACAGTGTGATGCGAGGGAGTGTTGTTAAAGCTAGATGACGATAGTAGTAAGGGTCCCACCTCCCTATACTTTTACATTACGTCCGATAGAGACAACTGCCACGAGGATCCCACTCGCTGGTTTTCTGCAAGACGGTTCTCACCGCCGATAAGAAGTTCTTGAGGAGGGAGTAGGATAGACACGTCCCTGTCGCAAGCATTGGGAGGTAAAAATAAAAAAGCTGAGTTGCCACCGAGTTGTGTTGTTGCAGGATGTTGGTTGGAAGGAGAGAGCTGATGCTGTCTGTGGTAAGACGGTAGATGGATCCCTGTCGCAAGCATTGGGAGGTAAAAATAAAAAAAGCTGACTTGATACCGAGTTGTGTTGTTGCAGGATGTTGGTTGAAAGGAGAGAGCTGGTGCTGTCTGTGGTAAGGACGGTAGATGGGTCCCTGTCGCAAGCATTGGGGGCAAAAATAAAAAAAGCTGACTTGATACCGTGTTGTCTTGATGCCGGCTGTTGGTTGAAAGGAGAGAGCTGGTGCTGTCTGTGGCAAGGACGGGAGATGGGTACTGTTTTGGAAAGGTCCAGTTGCTAGGATGGCTGAGCCTAGTGGGTGCAAGCAGGTGTACTATAGGCGGCTTACGTACAAGCATAGTAAAGTTTTATAAAATTGCACTACCAGGCAAGCAGATAACTAAAGCACAAAATCTTGCACCCATATGTAGCAAGCATGGATGGTTTAAACCTGTATCGCTGTCTTCATATCTTCAGCGGTTATCGCGCCTCTTTTTTATATTCCGTTCATTTTTTTCTTCCACTCCAGACAAGCTTTGAACAGTTAGTCACACTTCTTCAACGTCATTTTTCCATACGAGTTTTAAAACTTGAACTTGACCGCGATGCGGTCACGAGTTGTTGTTTCTTTATGTATAGAATTTTAAGTCTACCTGAATTGAAACTGCGAGACATGTGGGTGACTTTATTTCCGGAATATTTTTTGATGTAAAGGAAAAAAGATTAAGGAAAGATCGCAAAGAGCAAGTTCTGATGCTGCTTATGCAAGGGTTCTTGATTCTTGTGGCGTTCAATGCTGCTGGTGTATGATAAAGAGCTGCAAAACAAGAATAGATCGGCGGCAGTCAGTGAACTTGATGTTGTGAACGACACGAATCTGGGTGAAGGTGAGCTAAAAGAAACGGGTTGCTTGAGTAAAATAAAAAACCAATTCGGCTGAGATGCCTTTATTGAAGGTCAGTAAAGATAGACTGTATAGCGGATAGACAATTTCTTTTACAAAAGACGTACATATTTGATTTTTTATTCGCGCTTTTTAAAACTTATTTTCAAAAATCCTCCTTTGGTATCATCTTTTCCGTCAAAGATTAGATAACATCCCACGTGCTGTTGGTTAAGATCCTCAATCTGTCGCTGGGTTTTAATTTTTTCGGCAAAACGGGGGGGTAAGAACACATATGTGTTGTCCACAAAGTGTACTGTCACGTGAAGTCTGTACTGCGTCTTTAACAGCTTGAAAGACTTCACCTGGTACTCCTTCCCCAGCTCCAACTCTGTGATTAGCACAAGAGTGTCGTAGCTATTTTCCGACACACTTTGCAACAGTTTAAAAGTGTTCTGTAAAAATAGAGTTATAGTAATGCCTGCTTTACAATAATCAGAAAAATGTTCGGTACCTACCATTGTATACCAAAAAGTTTTCCTCGCCCGTGAGTTAAACTGTAGTTGATGTTGAACACTGTTTTGAGGACGACTAGAGAAAACACGGTCCTATATACTGTTTGGGTTCGCCGTCTTTTTCAAGTAGGGATGGTTAAAAGTAAATTTATTATTATGGCCGATGTAGTTAAAAGTAAATTTATTATTATGGCCGATTTGAAAGGTTATCTATGTGTAATATTATTATTTCATCCTAGAATAAGTGCTGTTCTTTAATCATAAGGCAGATCCTGAATTGCTGCAACTTTACAAGATAATTTAGATGCAATTCACCCGCAGAGCGTGTTTAAAAAAAAGACAAGTTATGCTGAGTGCATTGTGGCGTTATTGTTCTAGTAATATTGTCACATAGGCTGAGATCTGTTCTTAATTTATGAAGGAGGTACAACTTTGTTGCAATTTAAACGAAACGTCTAGATTTGAAAGTTATGTTAAGGGAATTGTAGAATTATTATTCTAGTAATATTTTCGTGTAGGTTGAGACCTGTCTTCCATTTGTGTAGGAGGTGCAGCTTTGCTGCAATTTAAAAGAGAAGTTTGGATTTTTGCCTGGCAAGAATAGCGAATAAAGGTTATGAGTTCTTAGTAGAAATATTTACACCTTACCTGGATTTTTTTCTTTTTGGGCCGAGCAAAAATGGCATAAAAGCCTACAGCGAAGTCGCAAGGAATCACTCTTTGTTTGTTTCTGCAAAGTTCGAGTGTGGCTTCAAGGGCATTAAACTAATTTAAAAGTAAGTATAAAACTTGCCCGATCCGTTAACACTATAGGCTTAAAATTATCTCTTGTTTTTTTTTTAAAGATACATTAATGATACTACCCGATGGCAAGCAGCTCACCCCCGCTGAAAATATCCTTCAACTAGAGGCAGAGGTACCAAGTCTGTGTGGATTTAATAGAGTGGTAATTGTATAAAAGATATATTTTCGCTAGATTTAAGTAGCTGTAAATTAGACAATTAAAAAATGAAGTCGCATGAGTTAATTTCACATTTAAAAAGTGCGCTAAATTTAAACCCGGAAATTTTCTTATCCGCCTTAGACACCTGTATAAAGGTGGTGAAAAAAGAAAATGTGCTATTTTCGTATCGTGAAAAATTTGCTGACAGAGTTTTCAATTCTGTATAATGTACCTCTTTCAAATGGGGTCTTAAAGAGCGCCTTTGATTATTTAGATGTAAGTGAAGCTAATAATTCCGCGGGCTGTGCGTCTGGGAGTAAACAAAATAACTCTGTCGTCTGCGGAAATGAGACTAGTGCTTTACCAAAATCAAGTTGTGAGCAAGGTCAGGTATCTCAATACGGTTGTGGCTATAAATTACTGTCAAGACAGCAAACATTTTTTAAACAGTTTAAAACGGCAGGCGTAAAAATTTCTTTTCAGCTACAGGATTTTTCTGCTGTAAGTGAAAATCCCTTGGAAGTTTTAGAAAAAGCATTTGGCCATGTGTTTAAAGAACTGGCGGTAAATTCTGCAAAAGGCAGTAAGATTAGTTTTTCGCTAATGCTTCCAAATTCACCTCAAGTTAAACCCATTTGGAGTGGTCTCAGACCTATCGACCAATTAACCGGGGCATATATTATCGGATTGATTGCTAATGTTAACCAATCCAATGCTATTTTTCTTTCTGATGATGTCTTGCAACTCAATGCAAATATCGTCAATTTTCCTTTCGCGGGGGGGGGGGGGGGGGAATAGATCCTAGGCATGTGGCAGAAAGTCTGGTTTTATCCCGGAAAACAAGTGTGATAGATGTTGGTAAAGATAATGACGTAACCTGTCTCCCTCGAAGCATTTGCTACGGTATTGAAATAACGTCAGAAAATTTTAATAATCGAAGCAGTTTTTCTGTTATTGCCTCATTGGATAAACTAGCACTATCACTGTGTAAAAATTCAAAGGTGGTTATCACTGATAAAGGGTGTAGCATAAAAGACATTTACAAATTTCAAAAATTTTTGAAAAATTACCAAATCATTGTTTTCGATAATTTGAGATATTCGGATTCGATTATTTTTAGGCTACCTGTTGAAAGCGATTTAGTAAAAAAAATATTTCTTTATTATTCAGAGACGTTAAAGCATTTCTATGTAATTAAGTCGCTAACAGGCCTTTTTAATAAAAAATATGCCTGTTCTTTTTGCGATAGGTTAACAAACATGAAAATGCATAAATGTGACCAGAAGTGTCGATATTGTGACTCTTATCCGCCGTGTGTATTTGTTGAAAAAGTCAAACCATGCGAAAACTGCAATCGCATGTTTAGAGGCGATACTTGTTTTACGAACCATACCCTAAATAAAATTCAGAATAAAAGCATATGCGAGACTTTTAAAATATGCAAATTGTGTGGTAAGTTTCTTGTTCTTAACAAGAGAGAGTTCAAAGAACATTCTTGCAATGAATATTTTAGCAAGATTTGTTCTAAAATTGTTCCCCAAGAGCATCTTTGCTATATTAGGAGGTATAGAGGAAGTGTCGATAAAAAATTTTTAATAATATTTTTTGATTGCGAGAGCACTCAGAACACCTTATGTGAAAATAGCACCACATCTTATTTGCACATTGTGAACTTAATAATTTCACAGCAAATATGTCATAACTGTTACACAAAACCAGATATTAGGGAAAAATATGATGTTTGTGGTGATAGGCAGCATGTGTTTAAATACGATAGTGAGACAAGCGTTGTAAAAATTTTTCTAGATTACTGCCTGAACGCCCGATCTTTTGTGTCTAAGGTGCACTGTATTGCACATAACCTACAGGGATATGACGGGCACTTTATTATTTCTGAGCTATTAGATAGAAATTTAAAAATAGAGCCTATAATGAATGGCTCTAAAATTATGAAAATGACGTGCGAGAATTTAATATTTATTGACTCTTTAAACTTTCTGGCACTCCCCCTTTCTAAATTTCCCGACGTTTTTGACATTAAAGGTTATGAAAAGGGTTATTACCCTTATTACTTTAACACTGCTGAAAATATTGACTACATAGGGAGCTACCCTTCCCCTGACTTATATGGATACACCACCATGAAGTTAAAGGAAAAAGAAAAGTTTTCAAACTGGTATAACACCGTAGTAGTATAGCTATGTCGGTTCTGGCGCATTTTTTGTGAAATTATTCTAAGTCCAAAATGTAAACAAAGGCACGTGTACGTCTACGTACATATTTGACCTTGAGATTGACCTTGAGATAAGGTTTGACAGTTCACTTCCGGTCGGTAGGTAGGCTATGCCGATTCTACCCCAAACCGTGAAAAACTATTCTAAGTCCAAAATGTAAACAAAGGCTCGTGTACGTCTACGTACATATTTGACCTTGAGATAAGGTTTGACAGTTCACTTCCGGTTGAGATAAGGTTTGACAGTTCAGTGTACGTATGTGAGTGTCTACGTGTATGTACATTTAGACTGGAAGTGACGTCATAGCGGAAGTGTGGTTTTGTTGATAAGGAATCGTGGGAAAATATAGCAGGATATCCTGGTGTTGTCCGGAAGTGTGTGAAAAATTTCGATAAAAATTGGTCTAGAACCGACATAGCTTTTTGTGGGATATTTCTGAAAAATTTTATTAAAATTTTTCTAAGTCCAGAAATGACATTTGGACTTAGAATATTTCTGAAAAATTTTCGAAATTTTTCTAAGTCCAGAAATGACATTTGGACTTAGAAAAATTTCGATAAAAATTGGTCTAGAACCGACATAGCTATTATGTCGGTTCTGGCGCATTTTTTGTGAAATTATTCTAAGTCCAAATGACGTCACAGAAAGTAAAAATTTTGCTTGTTTGGAAATATTCTAAGTCCAGGAAGCTTCAATTTGTACTTAGAAAAATTTCAATCAAAAAATAAAATAGAACCGACATAGCTATATTGCGAAAATAATGTTAGTCCGGAGGCTCAAATTTTTTGGGTGTTGTGAAAATATTCTTAGTCCGGATGGAATAAAACTTTATGCAAAAATTTGCAAGCTTCTTGAAATATTGTGTGATAATAAATTTTATCAACATTATTGTTTATCAACGTTATTCTTGAAATATTGTATGATAATAAATTTTATCAACATTATTGTGGTTTGACCAAAAAATTTTTAAGAAAATGAATTTTCGGCTGAAAAAGTTTGAACAAAAATTAAAACCGCGACATCCGCATATTGTTTTGTATGATAATTTGTGAGGAAGATTCAAGTGTGGTTTTTATTATCATTTTTAGATTTTTAAAGAGCAAATATTCAGAATTTGTGGTAATATTATCAGTGCGAAATTTAAACTTTAATTTTTAGAGGAAGTTTCAGGTGTGGTTTTTATTATCATTTTTAAATTTTTAAAGAGCAAATATTCAGAATTTGTGGTAATATTATCAGTGAGAAATTTAAAGTTAAAAAATTTAAGGTAACATCAGTATAAAAGTGTGTAATTGTTTGTATTATAATGTAGAAGCTTTCAAGTTACAGAAAAGTCAACAGTTATTTAAAGAAATGAATACACCTCATGTTATTGACATGATAGTGGCTCAGGAGCAAGAAGATTACCTGAACTGTCTTAATTGGATTAAGATAGAATTGATCGACCTAATCCACCACTTGCAAGAGGGAGGAGTGCTTACTGTTGGAGATACGGAAGTACTTCTATTGAACATAGTCCGAATGGCTGAGGAAATGGTTTTGGCAGATGTGTCTGAAGATGATATTGAAGAGATCTGGAACCTACATGAGTCTATTTTTATGGTTACAATAGTGTAGATTGTAATGATATTTTATTTTTAAGGTATTGTATTAATATAGTAAGTAATGAAATTAAAAGAATAAAATGAAATAATTTAAACATGAGAGGTTTTCATATGACATTAACTTCTACAATGTTTTAATTCATATTAAGAAAGAATTGGGAAAATATATGTGGTTTGGCTTTCATTCCTTTTGTCTATTCAAATTTGCTTTTCATTCTGCTCAAACTTACTTTTCAATTAATTTTCAATTCTCAACGAATAAAGTGCTGTACAAATCCATTTAAATAATGGCTCCTAGGTCTGAAGAATTTTCAAACAGTTTTGCTGGTACAAATGGTGAAGAAAGTGCTGAAATAATGTTGGGTGATAATATAAGAAGAGAAGTCAATCGTATTGCTACGGTATATCAATTTCTTGATATAGTTCATCTACTTTGTGTTGAGGATATGCCTAATGTTGACGACCTTGATTACTATTTGGATAATGGATCACCTGTAACATCTGATGACTCGGACTCAGATTCAGACATGGATGATTGCCAAATAACTATATCATTCCATCACATTGTTTCGGACAATCAACTATATTGCATTTCTTGTGCAGTTAGTAATAATATTTCCGCTGATGAGGAAATATTAACTAATCGGACTTTTGTTGATTTGGATGATTTAGCAAATTATTTTTTAAATAATATTAAAATATGTGTTTGGTGCAATAATAATATAGATTATACATTTTTTTAAAGTAAATAAAATAAAGTTAAATAAAAAAAATCTATTAGTTCTTCCCCACCCTATTCCCCCTCCATTTTTCATGATATATAAGCATTGAAATTTTTAAACTTAAGGCAATTGTATACATAACCACTTCTAGCAAACACTAATCTCAAAAAATGGATTCCTATACTGAAGTTGCTAGAAATATGGTTAAAACTCTAAAAGAGGTTATACCACTGCTTAAAACTAGTGATTTTCTTGAGGTGAAAAAGTGGTCAGTTTATTGTAAAAAAAATATTCGTTTAATGTATCGAGCATTGAGACTTGCTAAATCAGTGGGTGAAAAAAGGAACATTGAGACTAATATTGGGCATATGAAAAAGTTTATAGAGCAAATTAGACAATTGCTTCATAGTGGCAGTGGTTTGAAAGATAAAGGAAAAAGTGCATCGATTGTGTGGAAAGATATCAACTCTGCTTTTAAGAATCGCATTCGAACTGGTGTGTTTATAAACTATAGATACAAAGATCCTAAATTGTTTTTGCAACATGCTGGAAAGATGTTAGTGATACAATTGAAAAATTTTTTGAAAGAGTTCAATACAATTAAATTAAATTTATCATTTTGTTGTGAGTTTAAAAAATTTACTCCTGGTAGTGTTGAAATCCGAGAATATAAATATTTAACAACACCAAATGAAACAATTGACATTGGAAGTGATTTAAAAGAGATTGTGTATAGCTTACAAAATACATTATTAGCAAATTTAGAGGAGTTTCAAGAACGTGATAGTGGTTGGGCATTAAGTGAGATTATAAATTTAGCAGTAAACCTTAACAAGTATGTACCACTGAGAGGTTCCTCATATATAGATCTACCATCACAAATAAAAAGAAAAAAAGCTTGTGTAAATATTAAAAATGTGGATAATGCCTGTTTTGCTTGGAGTATTATAAGCGCTTTATATGAAACTTCTGTAAGTTCCGATCGTCCAAGCTCTTATCCATATTACGCAGATATACTTAATTTAAATGGCATTAATTTTCCTATTCAAATGAAAGATGTATTTAAATTTGAGAAAAATAATAACATAAGCATTAACATTTACATACTTAAAAAGCGCAATAATACTTTTAGTGTTATACCAACGAGATTAAGCAAACAAAAATTAAATCAACATGTAAATCTGTTAATGCTTCAAGATAGATATATAAATGGAGATGAAACTAATGATTCTGTTGCTGATGGTAATGATGATGATGATGATGATGACGCTGAAATGAACTATCATTTTTGTTGGATAAAAAACTTATCAAGATTAGTATCATCACAACTAACGAGGTTAGGACATAAAAAGTGGATATGTGATCGATGTCTTCATTACTTCCATAGTGAGGCTAAACTTAATCAACATACTACTGATTGTAATCAAATCAATAAATGTAAAATAATTTTGCCTACAGAAAATCAAAAGTGGTTATCATTTCGATATTAGCAGATTCTTGCAAGTGTATGACAAGTTGTTACTAGAAGAACATAAGGAGGAAATAGAAAAATCCTACCGCTTTTTGGATGAATATAAAGAAATGAACATTTTGACTTCAAAATATGGGGAGCATTATGAATCCTGCAGTTGGGCTTACAATACTTCAACATCGGGTCCAGATACTTGTAATTGTCGACATGTTAAAAGAGAATTTTTGCGAATATCCAAACTAGTGAAGTTATATAATAGAATTAAGGGACCTTGTTGTTCCTATTGTATAAAGGAAATATTTTAAATAAAAAAAATACATACATATTCTTTTATTTATCGTAACAATCATACAAAAATTTTAAACATAAATGACCACATATTACTGAGTTATATGTCTGATATGGGGAATAATTATACCTTACATTACTAGTTAAATATTTTCTAATTTCTAATGGGGGTTGTAAATTTCCAAAACTATCAAAGTACTGAATATCTTTATCATTTTTATAGTACGCTACCCAATGACTTCCTGGGCCAGATGATATATCCAAGTTGATAATACCGCATTCCTTCTTGTTTAGTTTCTTTGGAAGCTTATCTCGCATGAAAACTCCTCGAAAATATGGCAGATCTTTTGCATATTTATGCAAATCTACCTCAGTTAATGGTCTTTTAGGTAGCGTTTTCAATAGTTTTTTGGCTCTGGGTTTAGGTAGAGCCCCAATCCTTTTTTATGAGGTTTTAGGTAAAGACCTTTCCCTATTAGGCGGGATTCCATTTCTTCATTATGTCTCTTACTCTCTTTAAGCTGCTCCTTTGCATCCTTAACAGCATTAACAGCTTTAATAATAGTACCAGCACCTCCTCCTAAAGATCCTAAAGCAGAAAGGCCAGCAAATAAAGGAACGAGGAATGGTAAAATACCTCCAGTTTTTGGTATAGGTATGACTCGTGGAACTTTCACATTTTTCTTCCTATATTTAATTGTATCTCCTACTTCCTTTCGTGCCAACGCAATGGCTCTTTGCAAAGAATCAGGTTTTTGCCTTTGAATAGATTTACGCGCCTTTGAGATAACCATTCTGAGTGTAATGTTTTTTTTTGCTTTATTTCTCTTAGCTTTGCTCTTTTTCTTCTTATTCCCCATTTTCGTCATACCCATCCCGAATTTAGTCTTAGCATTCATGATATTGGTAACTAGCAGTGCGTTTGAACGCTCACCTAGGCTTGCGTCAGTAGATTTAACTCGACTCCAAGCCTTTTCAGCCAAAATCCGATCTGCTATGTTGCGATCTGATGTACTTTTTAATTTAGAGTAGGCAATATCATGTTCTTTACATGCACTATCTAAGGGATTAATACCAGGGTCACCACGAGCTAATCTTTTTGCTAGCTTCGTACCAGGTCCACAATACTGGTAGCCTGGTAAGTGTAATTCAAACGGCAGTTTATTAATGAGTGTATTAATTACCCCCGAACCTTTCTTATTATGCTCAAGCATAAGTATGAATGACTTTAACCTTCAACATTCAGATACAAACTAAAAAAGTATTTAAATTTAGTATGCATTTATAGGTTGGAGTTAGTATTCAAAATGAAGTTCATTAAGCAAAATCTATCGCTGCCAATAAGAAATAATGATTTTCGGAGCAATATTACAGAAATTGGCAGACATAGTTCATTATTACCAAATAGTATACGTGCACTAATAGTTGGCCCTTCCAATTGTGGAAAAACCAATGTTATGATTAGTTTGCTGGAGCATCCTAATGGTTTGAGCTATGAAAACGTTTATGTGTATTCAAAATCACTCTATCAATCAAAATATTTATACTTAAGAAAACTTTTATCACCCATAAAAGGATTAGGCTATTATACATTTTCTAATAATGATGATGTTATACCATTTGATGAGGCAAAACAAAATTCAATTTTTATTTTTGATGATGTAGCATGTGGGAAACAAGACAACATACGATCTTATTTTTGCATGGGTCGACATAATAACATTGATAGTTTCTATCTTTGCCAAACTTATACTCATATACCAAAACACTTGGTACGAGATAATGCCAACTTTCTCATTTTATTTAAACAAGATGATACAAATCTTAGGCATGCTTATGATGATCATGTGAATACGGATATGAGCTTTGATACTTTCCGAGATATGTGTGCTAAGTGTTGGAAGGATAAATATGGGTTTCTGGTAGTAGACAAAGACAGCCCCTTAAGCAGGGGGCGTTACCGTCAGGGATTCGATACATTTATTTCCGTATAAATATAACAGATCCATTAAAGCAGTCAACAGATCAGATAAAGCAGTTAGGAGAGCAGTTGAAGCTGTTAACAGATCAGTTAAAGCAGTTAGGAAAGCAGTTAAAGCTGTTAACAGACCAGTTAATAAAGGTGTTAATAGACCAGATCGGTTTTGAAAAAAATTATCAATACAAATGGGTAATAAGAGGGAGTTAATTAGGAATATTATTAAAACTAGGAATGCTATCAAGAAAAAGTATCGAACTATAAAAACGGGGCGAATCGATGTTGAATCTCAACTTGAAGAAACATTTAAGCCCATAACAAAACCACTTAAAGAGCTTATAAGTGAAACAAAAGTAAAACAGGGACTTCATGCTGATATCAAATCAGAACCTAAAAAGGAAAATAAAATAAATGATGATGATGATGATGATTATGATGGCTTCGAGTTAAACCCAAAACAAATGTATATGAAAATGGAACCAACAAGCACACCACTAAAGTATAGAGACTCTTCTTTAATGTCATCACAAGACGAGTATGGAACACCAACTCATTCAAGAACCTTAGCTAATAAATCAGATTCCACCCTCAACTTATCAACTGGGTTAGTTAATAAATATTTAGGATTTTACCAAGCCAAAAGTCCTAAAATTGACCGAACTTATGGTGTTTATATGGATAATGGGAGGTGGAAAATTGGGAAATCTAGCATTGACATTGATGCACAAAATTTTGTCATTAATGGGAAGCACTATAACATAACAGCTGGCTTATGCGAACTTCTTTTTATGAAAGAACCATCAAACAGATTATATGGTGAAAAATACTTGGCTAATTATCGAGAAATCTTGGAAGATTCTAATGCCCATAGACGTGATTATAGTGCAGATGGGCAAATAAAAGGTAGTAAAGGACCTAAATATAAGAGAATTATTAGAAAATTTATCAATCATGAAGGTATGGGTCTCATGAAGCTTCCCAGAGAGGCTATTGACTATGTTTACTGGGATGATCCAAACGAATTGGTAGACAGATTACGACTTTTAATTGGCTCTCAAGTAGCCGGGAATAATAGTCATAACAATGAAATTGTTTCCATTATTGAGGAGTTAAGGGAGTCTGATTTAATTTTATAAAAGCACCCTTCCGCTTTTTTATATATTTATTCACGAAATGACTGTTGATAAGTTCGGACGATCGCTAAGAGATGGTAATATTGGACGAGGTTCTCCTGGACCTCGAGGAGAACGGGGTCCCTCTGGACCACCAGGCGAAAGAGGCCCCACCGGACCTGCAGGAGTGGGTTTTCTGTTAACATCAGATAACAACTATGATATGCAATTCAGCAATATTAAGAATCTCAAAAATCCAGAAGAAGATAGTGATGCTGTAAACAAGCTATATATAGATGAGGCAATAGATAAATATTTAGATTTATGCAAATCCCATAGTAGTTTAGAAACAAAAACAACTAAGAGTGAATTAGAGGAAGAGCTTGCGAATGTACATAATATTATTAAAATAACTAGAGAAAAACTGGAAACATTGACCCAATCACACATAAATAAGTCATTTGAAAAGTTAAAAGTTTATATTGATACAAAGTGTGAAGACATTGAAAAGAACTTACGAGGGTTAATAAATGTAGAATCTCTTATAGTCAAAGCTAACAATGAGTAAAGAGGCCCTTGTGAGTGAGCTGCATAAAGCAGCTCGTCGAAATTTTCCCCGGCGTCGTGTCATTATGAAAGATTTGGATGACCTCTGGCAAGCAGATTTGGTTGAAATGGGTGCTTATGTTCGCGAAAATAATGGATACTACTATTTGCTAACAGTGATTGATACATTTTCAAAATATGCTTGGGTAGAGCCCATTAAAAATAAAACTGGAAAAGAGGTAACGGCTGCAATGAAAAAAGTTCTAAAAAGCGGTCGGACTCCTAAACATTTGCAGACAGATGATGGTAAAGAATTTTATAATAAAATATTCCAGACACTAATGGTAAAGTATGGAATCAAACACTATTCGACTTTTAGTATAATGAAAGCCTCAATAGTTGAAAGATTTAATAGAACATTGAAAGGTATGATGTGGAAAGAATTTAGTAAGAATGGTTCCTATCGTTGGATTGATTTTGTACACAATCTTGTTCATGAATACAATAATAAAAAGCATAGGACCATTAAAACGCGCCCCACCGATGTTAATCACATTAATAAAAATATTCTACTACAAACAGTATACAATCACATAAAAATAGTGGGGGTAGCAAAATATAAGGTTGATGACTATGTTCGCATCAGCAAGCACAAACATATATTTGAAAAGGGGTACACACCGAACTGGACAACTGAGATCTTTAAAATTAAAACCATACAAAACACGAGTCCGGTGACATATCTTCTAGAGGATTATGAGGGACATCCAATCAAAGGAGGATTTTATGAAAAAGAACTACTAAAGACTAAATATCCGCATAATTACCTTGTTGAAAAAGTATTGAAGAAGAAACGGAATAAATTTTTTGTAAAATGGCTAGGGTTCTCTGCAAAACACAATTCATGGGTCAATAAAAATGAAATATTATAAATTTGTTGTATAAATAAATGATTTATAAGACTAGTAATTAATCTGATGGGAATAATTAAGGATTATTAAAGGATTGAAATAAAAATTTTTAATGTATGAAAATTTTCTTTATTAATAATACTATATAAAAAATCTAGTGGTTCAATAAACTATAATGGCCCCATGGTAAAGTATCTGTAGAACCATTTATTAAATAGCGCTTATCATCATAAGAACTTAAGGCTAATTTATTCTGACTTATACTAAAAACATCATGATTTATAGATTGTATGGAATTCTGCTGTCTATAAATTTCAGTAAATTGATTCAAACATTTTTTATAATCATTAAAACATATTAATGTTTTAGTTACATAACTCTTAACTCCTTTAGCTTTATTTACATAATCTTCACCTTCAACTCTTAAACTATACATTTTAGCGCTTAATCCAATAAATTCTGTCATAATTCGTCCATTAAGTTCATCCTTCATCAATCCTGGTACTTTGTTATTATTCTGTAATATATGATAAATGTTATTAATAGGAAAATCACTAGTATCGAACATATGAATATCCCGCTTCATTATTTCATATGGATCTTTCTCAGTAATCTCATAAATTAGAGAATCTGTGTCAGTATAGAGACATTTACACAGATTTCCAAAAATACGTTTCATGTATCCATAATGAAATTCATATATACATGTTTTGGATATATCCAACACAGCTTGCCCCACGTAGATAGGTTTATTCATGTACACTTGAATTTTATTTAATTCAACTGCAATTAAGTTTTCATCAAATATAGTTCGACTGTGAAAGTTTGGCTTAGCAATCATTACTTTAGCACCATACCGACCATACCATTTTGTGAAAAGTTTGACATCCACACGTTTTCTGACATTTTCCATAGTTTTTCCGAATACTGCATTATTCAAAAGCTTAAAAAAGTTCTTGTCGAACTCATTTCTCGCAGCCGCTCTAAAAGTGGTGTTTAAATCAATGTATTTTTTTAACCATGGTGATTGATCAAACTGTAAAATTCTATGCACCTTTTTTAATATAAGCCCCTTATCTAGGCATTGCTTAAGATTACGGTAGTGTATAACATATCTCTCTTTATTATATTCAGTTAACAATAGCTTTGAATTTTTGGACTTAGGCGGTTTCATTTCAGTTGGAGCAAATGGTAGATCTTTATGATGATCATGTATTTCATGTGGATATTCCAGGTCAACTTCTAAGAGATAACCAACCTCTGAATCATCTGGAATAGTTTTAATATCAATATTATTAACCCACTTAAAATTTCCTGTTGGTAAAAACTGTGCCATGGCCCATCCATATAGATTATTTGCATCATAGTACATTAAAAAGGTTATTCTATTGTGTGAATCATAATCAGTCATATATTTATTATTAGCTTTGCTGTATCGAGTACTACACTGAGTTATACCACCTCTAATACCACGTTCAATGAATAATAACATATCGATATCTGTAATTAGCTCCAATTTTACTTTTGTATATAGTAACAACTTAAGCCTGGTGTTGTAAAGTAATGAGCTGGATCCAATCTGTGACTTCGTAGACAGCTATGTCGAAAGTTTTCAAAAATTTCAGCTAATAATAAAACATCAGTTTTCAAATATAAGTCTGAATATTCTCCGAGTGTTTGAATATTAAATGCATTCCATACCTTTTGTGCATGAGCATAATCATCATCATTGATATTGCTATTATTAAGTTTATTATAGAAATTTGCTTTAGATGGAAGTTGACTTTCATTTAATTTACTCCAATTGTCCATGTAATCATAAGGGAATACACCCTTTCGTGAAAGGAGTTGATGGTTATTGGGAAACTCATTTTTTATTAAGTGGAATTCATCGCAGTATGATGCTAACTTTTCAATAGATGATGGTAAAAATCGAAATGAATCGATAAACTTAAACGTAGCTTGATAATCATCCACCTTTTTTGTGAATGCTATATATCTCTCTTTATTTAGTGGCAGCAGATTAATCTTACCATTAAAAGCAGTAGCTATATCCTTAATAATGAAATGAGCATCGTATCCACTCAAATTGTGAAACACCACTGGAATTACACGACTGTCCTGAAAATTTAGGTTACAGCTTTGATGTGCCATTCCTCGCACTTTTCCTGTTAGATGACAATGATCAACAACGCGTACATCAGTAGCAGTAAACACAATTTCACATATGTGGCATACCGTTTGTCTCATTAAATTGTAGTTAAGCTCAGCACTAATCTCATCCATTGGAATCTCGCATATAAATGTTGGTTCAATATCTTCAGCCAACTGTTTAAGTTCATTCGCGAACCATGTTCCACAGTTAGAACCACGATATGAATGATAAAAATTTAATGTTGGATCATAAGAACATACGAAATAATAACCAATACTATGCATTTCATGCTTTTGATAACGCTTAGTGGTATGACCAGCTGTAACATTAATTGGACATAGCAAACTCTCAATATCAGCGTATATTATGTATGGACACTTTTGTTTATAATTGTAGTTTTGAAATGATAACCACTTTTGATTTTCTGTAGGCAAAATTATTTTACATTTATTGATTTGATTACAATCAGTAGTATGTTGATTAAGTTTAGCCTCACTATGGAAGTAATGAAGACATCGATCACATATCCACTTTTTATGTCCTAACCTCGTTAGTTGTGATGATACTAATCTTGATAAGTTTTTTATCCAACAAAAATGATAGTTCATTTCAGCGTCATCATCATCATCATCATCATTATCATCAGCAACAGAATCATTAGTTTCATCTCCATTTATATATCTATCTTGAAGCATTAACAGATTTACATGTTGATTTAATTTTTGTTTGCTTAATCTCGTTGGTATAACACTAAAAGTATTATTGCGCTTTTTAAGTATGTAAATGTTAATGCTTATGTTATTATTTTTCTCAAATTTAAATACATCTTTCATTTGAATAGGAAAATTAATGCCATTTAAATTAAGTATATCTGCGTAATATGGATAAGAGCTTGGACGATCGGAACTTACAGAAGTTTCATATAAAGCGCTTATAATACTCCAAGCAAAACAGGCATTATCCACATTTTTAATATTTACACAAGCTTTTTTTCTTTTTATTTGTGATGGTAGATCTATATATGAGGAACCTCTCAGTGGTACATACTTGTTAAGGTTTACTGCTAAATTTATAATCTCACTTAATGCCCAACCACTATCACGTTCTTGAAACTCCTCTAAATTTGCTAATAATGTATTTTGTAAGCTATACACAATCTCTTTTAAATCACTTCCAATGTCAATTGTTTCATTTGGTGTTGTTAAATATTTATATTCTCGGATTTCAACACTACCAGGAGTAAATTTTTTAAACTCACAACAAAATGATAAATTTAATTTAATTGTATTGAACTCTTTCAAAAAATTTTTCAATTGTATCACTAACATCTTTCCAGCATGTTGCAAAAACAATTTAGGATCTTTGTATCTATAGTTTATAAACACACCAGTTCGAATGCGATTCTTAAAAGCAGAGTTGATATCTTTCCACACAATCGATGCACTTTTTCCTTTATCTTTCAAACCACTGCCACTATGAAGCAATTGTCTAATTTGCTCTATAAACTTTTTCATATGCCCAATATTAGTCTCAATGTTCCTTTTTTCACCCACTGATTTAGCAAGTCTCAATGCTCGATACATTAAACGAATATTTTTTTTACAATAAACTGACCACTTTTTCACCTCAAGAAAATCACTAGTTTTAAGCAGTGGTATAACCTCTTTTAGAGTTTTAACCATATTTCTAGCAACTTCAGTATAGGAATCCATTTTTTGAGATTAGTGTTTGCTAGAAGTGGTTATGTATACAATTGCCTTAAGTTTAAAAATTTCAATGCTTATATATCATGAAAAATGGAGGGGGAATAGGGTGGGGAAGAACTAATAGATTTTTTTTATTTAACTTTATTTTATTTACTTTAAAAAAATGTATAATCTATATTATTATTGCACCAAACACATATTTTAATATTATTTAAAAAATAATTTGCTAAATCATCCAAATCAACAAAAGTCCGATTAGTTAATATTTCCTCATCAGCGGAAATATTATTACTAACTGCACAAGAAATGCAATATAGTTGATTGTCCGAAACAATGTGATGGAATGATATAGTTATTTGGCAATCATCCATGTCTGAATCTGAGTCCGAGTCATCAGATGTTACAGGTGATCCATTATCCAAATAGTAATCAAGGTCGTCAACATTAGGCATATCCTCAACACAAAGTAGATGAACTATATCAAGAAATTGATATACCGTAGCAATACGATTGACTTCTCTTCTTATATTATCACCCAACATTATTTCAGCACTTTCTTCACCATTTGTACCAGCAAAACTGTTTGAAAATTCTTCAGACCTAGGAGCCATTATTTAAATGGATTTGTACAGCACTTTATTCGTTGAGAATTGAAAATTAATTGAAAAGTAAGTTTGAGCAGAATGAAAAGCAAATTTGAATAGACAAAAGGAATGAAAGCCAAACCACATATATTTTCCCAATTCTTTCTTAATATGAATTAAAACATTGTAGAAGTTAATGTCATATGAAAACCTCTCATGTTTAAATTATTTCATTTTATTCTTTTAATTTCATTACTTACTATATTAATACAATACCTTAAAAATAAAATATCATTACAATCTACACTATTGTAACCATAAAAATAGACTCATGTAGGTTCCAGATCTCTTCAATATCATCTTCAGACACATCTGCCAAAACCATTTCCTCAGCCATTCGGACTATGTTCAATAGAAGTACTTCCGTATCTCCAACAGTAAGCACTCCTCCCTCTTGCAAGTGGTGGATTAGGTCGATCAATTCTATCTTAATCCAATTAAGACAGTTCAGGTAATCTTCTTGCTCCTGAGCCACTATCATGTCAATAACATGAGGTGTATTCATTTCTTTAAATAACTGTTGACTTTTCTGTAACTTGAAAGCTTCTACATTATAATACAAACAATTACACACTTTTATACTGATGTTACCTTAAATTTTTTAACTTTAAATTTCTCACTGATAATATTACCACAAATTCTGAATATTTGCTCTTTAAAAATTTAAAAATGATAATAAAAACCACACCTGAAACTTCCTCTAAAAATTAAAGTTTAAATTTCGCACTGATAATATTACCACAAATTCTGAATATTTGCTCTTTAAAAATCTAAAAATGATAATAAAAACCACACTTGAATCTTCCTCACAAATTATCATACAAAACAATATGCGGATGTCGCGGTTTTAATTTTTGTTCAAACTTTTTCAGCCGAAAATTCATTTTCTTAAAAATTTTTTGGTCAAACCACAATAATGTTGATAAAATTTATTATCATACAATATTTCAAGAATAACGTTGATAAACAATAATGTTGATAAAATTTATTATCACACAATATTTCAAGAAGCTTGCAAATTTTTGCATAAAGTTTTATTCCATCCGGACTAAGAATATTTTCACAACACCCAAAAAATTTGAGCCTCCGGACTAACATTATTTTCGCAATATAGCTATGTCGGTTCTATTTTATTTTTTGATTGAAATTTTTCTAAGTACAAATTGAAGCTTCCTGGACTTAGAATATTTCCAAACAAGCAAAATTTTTACTTTCTGTGACGTCATTTGGACTTAGAATAATTTCACAAAAAATGCGCCAGAACCGACATAATAGCTATGTCGGTTCTAGACCAATTTTTATCGAAATTTTTCTAAGTCCAAATGTCATTTCTGGACTTGGAAAAATTTCGAAAATTTTTCAGAAATATTCTAAGTCCAAATGTCATTTCTGGACTTAGAAAAATTTTAATAAAATTTTTCAGAAATATCCCACAAAAAGCTATGTCGGTTCTAGACCAATTTTTATCGAAATTTTTCACACACTTCCGGACAACACCAGGATATCCTGCTATATTTTCCCACGATTCCTTATCAACAAAACCACACTTCCGCTATGACGTCACTTCCAGTCTAAATGTGCATACACGTAGACACTCACATACGTACACTGAACTGTCAAACCTTATCTCAACCGGAAGTGAACTGTCAAACCTTATCTCAAGGTCAAATATGTACGTAGACGTACACGAGCCTTTGTTTACATTTTGGACTTAGAATAGTTTTTCACGGTTTGGGGTAGAATCGGCATAGCCTACCTACCGACCGGAAGTGAACTGTCAAACCTTATCTCAAGGTCAATCTCAAGGTCAAATATGTACGTAGACGTACACGTGCCTTTGTTTACATTTTGGACTTAGAATAATTTCACAAAAAATGCGCCAGAACCGACATAGCTATACTACTCACCGTATCTAAGGGCACTTTTAACAATAGAAAAGAGATGTTAAAATATTGCGAAAACGATGTTAATATTTTACGTTTGGGATGCACTCGATTTATGCAACAGTTTTTGGATATAACACAATTAAATCCTTTTACAGAAGCTATACTTATTGCATCAATCTGCATGCTCGCTTTCCGGAAAAATTACCTTAAAAATAATATTTTGGGTATAATGCCTAAAAATGGATATTGCAAGTCTCAAAATCATTCCCTTATTGCCATAAAATGGCTAATTTGGGAAAGTCTGAAAACCAATCTGGAGATTGTATCTGTATATAATAAAGGAGAAGTGAAGCTGGCAAGAGGTGGATTACAAGTAGATGGGTTTAATTCAGAGACAAATACGGTTTATGAATTCTTTGGTTGTTTCTACCACGGATGTAAAGACTGCTTTAAAATCCAAGAAGTGGCTAATAACACCACTCAGAAAATCGAGACTATGAGTCAAATATTTGAGAGCACTCTTAAAAGAATTGATACAATTAAACGATTGGATTACAACTTGAATTATATATGGGAATGTGAATTCAGAAAATTCTTAAAAGCCAATCCTGATGTAGACCAAAAATTAAATGACCGCGTTGCAAACACCCCTCTACCACTTAATCCACATAATGCTGTTTTTGGTGGTCGTACAGAAGTTTTTAAACTATACCATAAAGTAAAAGAAAATGAGGTAATAAGGTATTTAGATTTCACAAGCTTGTACCCATATATTAATAAATACTCACCTTATCCTATCGGGCACCCTACTATATTTCGAAATTGTGATATGCCTGCAGTATCAGAAATACTGTTAATGCACGGCTTTATTATGTGCTCTGTTATCCCACCTTCTAACTTATTTTTACCTGTGCTACCTTTTAAAACTAATCTAAAATTATATTTTGCTCTTTGTAGAAAATGTTCAGATGAAAATAAAATTTCTGCATGTTGTCACAATGAAAAAGAAAGGGAAATTACAGGCGTGTGGGTTATACCCGAAGTAGCTTTAGCTGTAAAAAAAGGGTATCAAATAAAAAGGATTTTTGAAGTCTGGAAATATGACTATACTGTATATGATCCGGTTACAAGGACCGGTGGTCTATTTACAGATTATGTCAACACCTTCTTAAAAATTAAACAAGAGGCAAGCGGATGGGGGAGTAGATGTGTAACTGAAGATGAGAAAGATAATTTTCTTAAATTATATAAGATAAGAGAAAACATTATTTTGGACAAGGATCAAATTCGTAAAAATTCTGGTAGACGTAATACAGCAAAAATTTGCTCAAAGAGAAGTCAGGAGTTATACTAAAGTTTTCAATAACTTTAAAGAGTTTTGTGACTTTATACAATCTCCAGGAATTGAAATTTGCTCCTTACCTCCAATTAATAAAAACACAATGTGGGTGACGTGGAAGAACATATATTCAAGAAAACCTTAACAGTCTGCCACACGTAAATATCCCTATTGCAGCGTACACAACTGCTTTTGCTAGACTTAAACTTTACGAGGTGTTAGAAAAAGTAGGGGATAATATTTTATATTGTGATACCGATAGCTTGATTTTTGTGGATAGTAAAGAAGATCCTTTACCATTTGACATTTCCAGCTTTCTGGGTGACCTAACGGATGAGATTGAATGTTTTGAAGCTAATGCCTTTATTTCAGAATTTGTAAGCACCGGGCCGAAAACATACAGCCTGAAAATTGAAACTGAAAAAGGTCCTGAGTACATTACCAAATGTAAGGGTATTACAATTAATTTCGAAAATTCCAAAATTATGAATTTCGAGTGTTTAAAATCGCTGGTTACTGAAGAGAGTTTTCAAGATCGAGTCTGCGTGAAAAATGAGAAAAAAATCAAACGAAAACGGCCGGGAATTATTATATCTTCACTAGAGCAAAAACATTTGTCATTTACCTTTGACAAGCGTGTTGTTACTGAAAATTACTTTTCTTACCCCTACGGGTTCAAAAAGCGGAAATTAGGCAAATAAGCATAAAGATTGTGTAAAAGCTTGCTGTTCTTTTAATTAAAGGCATAGCATTTTTAAAACTGTCAAGAATTTATTGTATTAAATAAGTTAATGTAAATTCAGGGTATATTTAAGAAATATGTTGTTATAAGGATTATTGCAGTCTAGACAGGTGCGCAGATAAAGTATCAGCTGACCATAACAGCCCCTAATTGGCAGCATTACCAAAGCTATCAGTATCATACTTTTTGGAATCAGGTATACGGATATTATTTTGGCCACATACCGTATTTTATCCTCAGATGATAATATGGATAAATTTATTTTGGACATCCAATTTGTGTGCGGAAACCACGGTCAGTACTTTGTTAAAGAACTTTCCGTACTTGCTGTTGGAACGATCATCCCAGATGCTTATCATTTTATGCCTCCCTACCCATACCAGGAATTGTCATCAAAGGCAAGGCGACAGAAGTGTTTTCAAGATTTAAAAATGCAACAGTGTATGTAAAAGACGAAATCAAGGCTTCATTTGTCAGCAAATACTCGCCGACTTCAGAAATCATCGAATTTGAAGAAATACCTAGGCTAAGTGAACTTACAAATTATCAACTTCCTTGTAAGACCCACAATAATGTATCTTTTTTACGTTGCGCTCTTCAAAACTGTGTAAATATGTACCTGTATATGTTAATCAATAAAATTTTAAAGTAAAAAAAAAAAAATAAAAAACTTAAGTTGTTTTTATTTAAAAAATTTATTGAATGTTTATTATATCAAACAAAATATTGGTACTACAATACAAAGGTATCTCAAAGAAAAGTCTAGAATAATTCAGATGCACATAAGAAGTTCTAGACGGTATAAAAAAGTCTTCGTCAGGTAACAAAATTAAATTTTTACTTTTACACTTTTCGCAATATTTTTTATAATATTCTTTTACACTTTCGGCTGCATTGTTATTATGGAACATCACAACCTTGAAGAAACTCAGCATATCAATTAATTTATAGAGCTCATTAAGGGTGAGCTGAATATTGCGTGTACCAACGGGAATTGTGTATTTCGTCTAAAGCTCTTCCTGGTTTGGCGGGAACATGTCTGGAATAACCTCGTCCTTTAGTTTGGTTAGATGTTTATAAACTTCCAGCCATCCAGAGTAAAATGTTGACACTGGTTCAAAACCATGACGGTGAAAGACTATTTTTACTTCAAACGAGGTCAGATCAAATCCGAGGACAACCTTCTGATTATGATGATAATCCAGATGATAAGATGAATCCTTTCTACCTTCTCTTCGTATCGGCCTAGCTTTTTGCTTTTTGGGTTTTGTGTCCATCACTTTAAACTCTTCTGCACACACTCTTTTTACTCGTACCTTTTTAGACTTTTTAACTTTAGGTATCTGCTCCATTTTGATGCGTAGACTTATAGTTCAGTATTAAATGTGCATCACCATCGTCTCGTATTTATACTCTTATTTGCCGATGTACATAGCTGGTTACCCCCTCCAGATTTTAAACATTTTTTCAAGTATATTTTGCGATATAAATTCACAACTTTATTATTATTTAATATAAAATTATGGGCTTGCTGGAAGTGCCTTTTTCATTTTTTCCACCTAGGATTCAGGTTTTTATAGCTTTGATCTCAGCTTTACATGTTTGGCTACAAAAAACGCCTCCAGATTGTGCACGATTTGTTTTTTTTAGATATATACTGTGGTATAAGTTAACAATTTTGCTATCATTTAAACTTAGATTGTTCGAATCAAATTGTTTTAAAAAGTTCTGAAAGCTTCGTCCTCTGCAGCGAGAATATAGAAATACACAACAATAATGTCCGCAGGTTGATGAAAATTGGCCTTGCAATCGTTTTTTATTATTACTAAAAGAGCTTGAATTAGATAATAAAAATTTTCGAAAAAGCCTATTTGCGGGATACTTTCCAAATGAATCAAAGTACTCTGCGGGGCCTTGTTTTGGGAAATAAAAGGCTACCCAATGAGTTCCACCTTTATTTGCAGGATCCGTATTAGCTATTACACATGCAGGCTTTCTTATCTTCTGTGGTAATTGGTTGCATGGAAAGATGCCTCTAAAAAACTTGTTTGTCATGCGGTTGTTTGATAATACATTTGTAAGCTCAAGCGTGTTCATTCTTGTTCAGAACAAATGATGGTTTCCACGTCAATGATCTTGGTGTGAGAAGTAGCGTAGTTATTTATAAATTCTCTGGTTGCAGCTCCACGAACAAATAAATTTTGATAGAGTTTTTATAAGATCCTCGTCCATACGCTTAAGTTCGAGATTACCAGATTTACTTATTTGTTCAGTACATCCTGTACTAGATGTAGGATACTTGAAAATTATTTCTTTCGCAAAAGACTTATTTTGCGCAGCGAATCCCGCAAAAGAAACTCTTTTTAAAAAGGTGAAGGGTCCTCCGGAAAAGAACTCCACATTTACTAAACAGTAGCTCATTATAGATTGCGTATTAATAGTCTTGAGTGAAATTAAGTTCGAAGATCGGTTAGTCAGCCTTATATAGATTTTTTTTAGAAGCTGGTGTATACTATTTTATCTTTACCTATATCAAGGCTGCTATCATATTCTGCATATACAATACATGTCACTGTGTTTTTTAGTGCTTCCTTAAACCTTCCTTCAATTCTCACCGTTCCCTGATTCAATAGATTTCCACACGTTGAATTATACGAGAGGTCTGTCGTTAAATCAAAAGCAAGTAGAAAACACCCGTTGTCAAAGAATTTTTTTGAAATTTGGTGTCCTTTATCAAAATAATGCATACCGGTGCCTTTAAACAGCGTAATATATCCTCGAGTGCTAGCAGGAATTTCTTTTGAATAATCAAATTCTAGAGGTTGATTTGGCACCTGTACCCCGTTCACCGATAAGTTAAAACTGGTGATGTTGTTGTGCTTGAAGTCGTAAGCATTTTTTGTTCGTTTTCCGGTATATGCGTCGTTGTCAACCATGCCAAAGACTAGTAGATTTGGTAATTGTCCTATAACCACATTGTCCAGTGATAATGTAAATGAATTTGCGGGTATTGTATGAGTCTTAACTTCAACTCGTTTATACGGATATATAGCGTTGGAGCGTTGGAGAACAGCTTCATGAGCCAGCAAGATGTTAGGATTGATAGTTACATGATTCATGTACATAGTTGCTTCTACTATCTTAACTCGTGGAGAATTGTCATCATCTTTTGACCAAAGGTAAAATTCCGGTTTTTCGAGTGATAAGACTACCCGTAAATCAACACCGTTCATTAATAATTCATCTTGATTAAACATATCGCCGTAAATCTTTCCCATCAGCTCAACAACATTACTTTTATCAAACAGCTTTTGTCTTGCCAAATAACCTTCATTTAGCTCAGGACTTTGAACTACCTCCACATTATTTTGATCGAGATACCAGCCAACCGATTCCAAATGTGTTGAAGCGGCATCTTTTCCGTAATTTAATAAATTCTCAATATAGGCTCTATAGTTGTAATTGTTATCTGTTTGGGCAACCGGTTTTCCATTTAGATAAATTGTACACTGGCGGAAAAGTGACTGCAGTATGTTATTTACAAGGCCGGGGCCTTCATCACGAACAGAGTCTTTAGTCTTATCTGGTTTAGTTATTTCGATATCTTCGCCTGTGTAAAGTTCTTCTTTTCCATCCTTGATTTTAACCAACTGTAGTTTCAAACGAAGGTATATGCTTGATAAGTCTCGATATGTGTCACCATGCCCTAGTGATACAAATTCGAGCACCGACGAGTTATCTAGAGAAGCTATAGGTTTATAAGATACCTCTTCAGTTTTTAAGATGCTGCTTTGTACAGGTGATGTAGAGAAAAGATCTAACTCAGATTTCATGCATTCTTTGTATGACGGCATGTTGTTTATTTATCAAAAATATCTAACAAGCGAAATGTAAAGCTGTAAAAGGGTTGCGCCTCTTTATAAGCATGCGATTGCTTCTTCCTGCACCACCCATGCTTTCAAACAGCTTATTTATACCTTTCTGTGATAGTTCTTCGGCAGCTGCTTTTCCCTGTTCTTTTAAAATATCTGTTAAAGGTTTACTACCTGCTTCTTCTAAAATAGCTTTTCCTGTTTTAATTGCTTGTTGCTTCAAAGCCTTTGCCCCCGATGTAACCAAGGGCTGTAAATATCGTAATAGTCCGCTGAAAAAACTACCAATTCCTCTTCCACGCTGATAAATAAGAGGAGATCGATATAATTCTCCAATATCCGCTAAGGCCCCACCACTCTGAATCCAATAATATTTAGTATAATATGAATTCATTTTCGAAGTTATACAAAATGCTCTTAACTTTGCACTATGTTAAATTGACTGTTGTATGAGTATTTATAGCCTATTTTCTTTTAAAATGAAGCATTATATATGTAGGAATATAGTCTGACTTGAAATCAATTAGCTCCCCTTGCTGATTAGTTATTTTTATAGAAATACTTTCGATAAAAGTTTTTTCAATAGGACAGTAATCTACGTGTTGAAATCTTATTATGTTTTCACATTCTTTTAAAGGTATTACACGTAAGTATCGTACTAACTGATCACCTATAAATCTGGGCTGAATAATATCAGCGTAGACGTAAATTATATATTTTTCATAACAGTCCACTGCTGCTGGCCGAGACTCTTGCGGCAACCTTAGTGTCAAGTCCGTAACTGATCTTTCCAGTCTATTAAGTGTGTCTATTATTGATATATGCTCCTGACGTAATCCTGCCGTATTAAAAGATTCTTTTATTTCTGCCAGTATGGCGTCAGGTTCACGCTTATTTTCAGGCGTTTGGAGAAATATATCCGTAAAGAAGTTGGACAGGTTGCCTATATTAGTATCAATAGGTACTGGGATAGTTTAATATTCACCGGAGCTTTGCTTTTCGTATGGAACATCCAAAATATTGTACCTTTAACAATTTTTCGCTGTTCGGATGGTTTAGCACTAATCGAGTCTTTGTTCAATCTATTCAAGATGTTAAAAATAGTATCCTTAATCTGAATTATTTTTTGTTTTTCTTGCTCACTAAGGGTTTGATCATCAAAGTGTACATTTGATATAAAAAGCGTAGTAAGATCTCTAACATTAAGATGAGATGGTAGTGGTTTTTTTATTCTGATTGTGACTCCCAAATCTTCCAACCGCAGTTCAAATACATCGTGTACTCTTTTGCCGCAAGTATTTTTTTTTCTCACGGGCTCTTTTGATGCTAAGCGCTGGATGCGTGTAATTGTCTATCGAGTCTTGTATGATAGCATACTTTCTCTTCTGTCTAGGAATTTGTCCAAATACGTCATCAACAAAGGCTTCAACTGACTCATAGTTTTTATATTTTAAAATAACATTTTCTGAAGCCCTCTTACCCTGATATATGTGTAATTTAAACTCGTCTGGATCCTGTTTGTAACTTATTTCAGGTATAACACTATCAAAAAAGTCAGCTTCTAACCGATCCCACATCTTTTTCTTAACATGATCCAAGTACATGGTATAACATGATGGTGAAATGGCGTTATAAAATGTTAGTAGGAATGCAGAAAAATTTACCTGTCCTGCTCTGTAAATAACTTGCTCAAGACTCTAACTTTCTTAACTGGTAACGAAAGCATACATATATTGACTGGGATCTAGCAGAGACGGCCTTAATATAGATTGATTTTTGGATGGTTTTCTACCTTTCGCAGCTGTAGGACTTTCCGTGTCGAGTTCTTCTAATATGTTCGCAGCTTCATCTATACTCATTTCTGCAGGTACGGTGTACTGGGTTATACCATCCTCAGCCGTGATTACCTTATAATTTTTATCACGGGACTTGGGTTCAGAAATCGTCTTAGGTATTTTTGAAGGTGGTTTCAGACTTTTTCCTATACCACTAGCTGATAAGCGACGTTTGGAAGCGGGTGATAACGGTTGTCTTGGTGTTGTCTTCCATTCTTTCAGGTGTATTTTCTTTTAAGGGTGATGTCTGTGTTGATATTTCATCTTTAAAGATAAATTTAGTTTGAGTAGTACTGTCCCGCAAGCTTTTCTGTTTCATAGTCTTTTCTGGTAGTATCCGAATATTTGTTTTTTCATCTGTCACTCGCGTAGCTTTTCGTCTTAAGTTTGAAAATTTTATTAATTCATTTCGGTAATTATACCATTTTTCCATATCAGATAAATTCCTGTTTTTTAATATTTTATCCATAGTCTTATCGAACCTAGATTGATTCACGGAATCCTCAATCTCGTTTTTCAACTTTTCGTAAACTTCTGGTGAAAGAAGTAACATTTTATTCAGATTATTGTTTTTAAACATATTTTTCGATTAATGAACCAATTACACCTGATAATACACTTCCTAGCAACACTGGTAAAAAACCTCCACGCTGTATCAGTATTTTACGTTGTCTGGGTACAGATCTTTTTGCAACAACTAGTTTTCGTAAATCCTTTTTATACCTACAGAGCGAATTGTATATCTTTCCGCGAGGAATATGGTTTCCCTTTAAAGTATTAAGAGTAATTTCACAAAGTGTTTTTATAACTTCGGGGTCGGCATTTTTAATAATGGCGTGTCTTAATTTTGGTCTCGCTGTTCTAAGAACATATAGCATATGCTTGTTGTCCCTTAATCGATTCATTCGTGACACTATTTTTGCGGATCAAAGAGTTATGCGGGCAGAAGCAAGTTGTAAAGTCTTTATTAAAAATGTCAGTACGGAATCTTAATACCTCGTTGATATCTTGAGTTGCATCTATCAGTAAATATCCGTGTGGCATCTGTGTAATCTCTTTATATATTTTTAGCAGCTCTGAACTATTTTCTGGATAAATCTGCCTCGCTAAATGGATAAACTGACTTTTATCTCGAGGGTTTTTAAATACAACTAGGTATTTACAGTTAAGTGATATATCTCGGCAAAACTTACCCTGGTGAAATACATTTTGTGTTACAAGGATTGCTGAAAGATTGCGATGGTGAGAGCCTTTTGTAAAGAGTTCACATACTTGTCTGCTAAAAGCATTTAACATCATATCATCCAGTACAATCAATGTAGGTTCCTGTGTATAATTTACAAACTCTTCAGGGATGCTATCAATAAATTCGATGTTATTGAATGTCGTATCTGAAGGCAGAGCCACATGTTCTGTATTACACCATATAACTCTTGTTATTTGTGGCCGTGTTAAAAACATATTATCGAGAAGACTTTTTATAAATGTTGTTTTCCCACAACCTGAAGGTCCAGCAACCATCATTGTAAACGGGTGTTTGAACGCGATCATTTTCACTGCAAAAAACAAAAGCTCTTAACAACAGGTCTTTTGTATATAAACCCCCACATTTTGTAAAAAGGTACTTATATAATTTTTTAAGAATGAGCAGAAGACAAATTATTAATGAACTACATAGGCCAGCCCGCAAAAACTTTAAGCGTCGTCGTGTAACGATTAAAGGCAAGGATGACCTGTGGCAGGCAGACTTAGTTGATATGCGCTTATATGCTCAAGAAAATCAAAACTTTAGCTTTTTGCTAACTGTAATTGATACATTTTCTAAATACGCATGGGCTTTACTAATTAATGACAAAAGTGGGATAGAAGTCACTAAAGCAATGCAGCTAATTTTCAATCAGGGTCGTATTCCAAAAAACTTGCAAACAGATGATGGAAAAGAGTTCTACAACAAGTCGTTTAAGCGCTTGATGGGTAAATATGATGTTAATCATTATTCAACTTATAGTTCATTACAGGCGTCAATTGTAGAAAGATTTAATAGAACGCTGAAAAATATTATGTGGAAAGAGTTTAGTATGAATGGTAATTATCACTGGTTGAGTATGTTGGATAGGTTAACAAAAAAGTATAACAGCACAAAGCATCGAACTATTAAGATGAGACCTATAGACGTAGGCCCTGTTGATGAGGTTCGTTTATTGCTAACTGTGTATAAAAAGCCAAAAACCAAATCACGTCCAAAGTACAAAGTGGGAGACTTTGTTCGTATAAGTAGAAACAAACATGTTTTTGAAAAAGGCTACACCCCAAACTGGTCTTCTGAAATTTTCAAAATAAAAGATGTAAAAAACACTTATCCAGTAACTTACATTCTTGAAGACTATCAGGGAGTTATAATACAGGGCGGCTTTTACCAGCTCGAGCTATCTCCAGTCAAATATCCTGATACTTACCTTGTAGAAAAAGTTTTAAAAAGACGAGGCGGTAAAGTTTATGTGAAATGGCTTGGTTTTCCGCAAAAGCACAACACATGGATTAATATAAAAGACGTTTTATAAACAGCCTTTATTGCAGTCACAATGCTGATCTTAAAGCGTGAATCTGATCGGTTAAAGACATTTAAGAATTTAACTTTGGATGACAGGAAATCACACAAGCTAGCAAGGAGCGGCTCTTTTACACCAACCTGAAAGACATAGCAAAATGTTATTTTTGCTGTATGGAAATGAGTGCATTAAATTGTCCTGAAGATGTTGAGGCCGAACATTTTCGACGTTCACCTAATTGTATCTATGCCAACGGTAAGGACGTATGTGGACCGTATAATAGCCCGCAACCATCATCAGAATGCATGAAGTGGACTTTAAACACTTTGAAAGTTTTAGCTGGAGCGTTAATTCTGTCTGACTTATGTTGTGAAATTTACTATTTTTACGAACAGTTTACACGGGAGGTATAAAAATACATGTGCGTATGCGTGTGTATATGTATGTGTGTGTGAGCATGCTGACGTTATGCACATGAAGTATGAAAAAACAAGTAAGATTCCAAACCCTGCCTAAAGTCAAATATTTACATGTATGGAGTTACGCCTATCAAAATGCACGCAAGGGACCGTGGATCACTTACGGATTGGATCGATGCAGATTTAAGGCCCGCAATATGCAATGCAGTTTAATTTTAAGTTCCATTCTTCGTCACTCACACAGATGCAAAATCTTTATCGAGCGATTTAAAGCTGTAAAAACAAAAAGCAAAAAATAAAAATATCTTTATCGAATTCGACTTTTTATTTCAATAGTCCCATCGTTTCTCACTGCCGCCTTATCGAAAGGCATATTATCCACCCGCACTAATCATATCCAATATTCCGCAGTCTATCTTTACTGACCTTCAATAAAGGCATCTCAGCCGAATTGGTTTTTTATTTTACTCGAGCAACCCGTTTCTTTTAGCTCACCTTCACCCAGATTCGTGTCGTTCACAACATCAAGTTCACTGACTGCCGCCGATCTATTCTTGTTTTGCAGCTCTTTATCATACACCAGCAGTATTGAACGCCACAAGAATCAAGAACCCTTGCATAAGCAGCATCAGAACTTGCTCTTTGCGATCTTTCCTTAATCTTTTTTCCTTTACATCAAAAAATATTCCGGAAATAAAGTCACCCACATGTCTCGCAGTTTCAATTCAGGTAAACTTAAAATTCTATGCATAAAGAAACAACAATTCGTGACCGCATGGCGGTCAAGTTCAAGTTTTAAAACTCGTATGGAAAAATTACGTTGAAGAAGTGTGACTAACTGATCAAAGCTTGTTTGGAGTGGAAGAAAAAATGAACGGAATATAAAAAAAGAGGCGCGATAACCGCTGAAGATATGAAGACAGCGATACAGGTTTAAACCATCCATGCTTGCTACATATGGGTGCAAGATTTTGTGCTTTAGTTATCTTCTTGCCTGGTAGTGCAATTTTATAAAACTTTACTATGCTTGTACGTAAGCCGCCTATAGTACACCTGCTTGCACCCACTAGGCTCAGCCATCCTAGCAACTGGACATTTCCAAAACAGTACCCATCTCCCGTCCTTGCCACAGACAGCACCAGCTCTCTCCTTTCAACCAACAGCCGGCATCAAGACAACACGGTATCAAGTCAGCTTTTTTTATTTTTGCCCCCAATGCTTGCGACAGGGACCCATCTACCGTCCTTACCACAGACAGCACCAGCTCTCTCCTTTCAACCAACATCCTGCAACAACAAAACTCGGTATCAAGTCAGCTTTTTTTATTTTTACCTCCCAATGCTTGCGACAGGGATCCATCTACCGTCTTACCATAGACAGCACCATCTCTCTCCTTCCAACCAACATCCTGCAACAAAACAACTCGGTGGCAACTCATCTTTTTTATTTTTACCTCCCAATGCTTGCGACAGGGACGTGTCTATCCTACTCCCTCCTCAAGAACTTCTTATCGGCGGTGGGAACCGTCTTGCAGAAAACCAGCGAGTGGGATCCTCGTGGCAGTTGTCTCTATCGGACGTAAAAGTATAGGGAGGTGGGACCCTTACTACTGACGATGGCCACGAGAAGCCAATAGCCTACGTCTGGAAAAAGTTGAAATCAGCACAGCGAAATTATACAGTCACAGAGCAAGAATGCTTAGCAGCAATACTAAGCGTACAGAAGTTCCGACCCTTCATCGAACTTATGAAGTTCAAGATAGTGACTGATCATGCGAGCTTAAAATGGCTGATGTCTCAAAAGGACCTGAGCGGTAGATTTGCTCGGTGGAGTTTGAAGCTTCAAGGCTTCGACTTCACCATCGAACACAGAAAAAAGGGAGCTTAATCGTCGTTCCTGATGCGCTGTCACGGATTCACTGTGACAACTTCACAACAGCTGAAGATCCTGGTTCAGAAGTTGACCTTGGTTCTCCGTATTTCAACTCTTTGGAATATGAGGAGGTGAGGCAGAAGGTTAAATCGGCTTCTGATAAATTACCAGATCTCTGCGTCAAGAATAGCTACGTTTATATTCGGACAGTTCCGATAACAGGCGATCCAATTCAGAAGGAAGAAGCTTGGAAGCTTTGGATTCTACGTGGGCTGGTCTCCGACACTATTTCAAGGGCGCATGATCCGCCACTGGCTTCACACGGAGGAATAGGGAAAACACTGGAACATTTAAGACGACATTTGTACTGGCCTCAAATGACAGTCGTGTCAGAAACTACGTAGGCGCCTGTGACGTGTGCAAGGAAATTACAGCCCCTAATACCATTCTTAGATCACCTATGGGAGCTCAGCCTGTAACAGAAAGACCCTGGTAAAAGTTGTACATCGATTTCTTACGTCCATATCCCCGATCAAAAAATGGAAATGTCTATATCCTAATAGTCCTTGACCACTTCTCCAAATTCCCAATTCTTAAACCGATGAGGAAAGCATCTACGCTTAATGTGTGTCAGTTCATTGAAGCAGAAGTGTTCCACACGTTCGGAGTTCCGGAGACGAAAGTCTCCGACAATGGAGTTCAGTTTTCAGTTCAATTCACCAAACTACTGGAAAAATATGGCGTCAAGCACCTGCGAACGGCAGTTTATTCACCGCAAGCCAATGCGTCAGAACGAGTAAACCGATCTCTATTGTCCGGAATCCGAACGTATATTCAAAAAGAGCACACTAAGTGGGATGAGAAGCTGAAGGAGCTCTGTCCACCAAGCGACTGGCTTCTCACCCTACAAAGTATTATTCGGTCAACAGATGATTGACCACGCGAGCTCATATTCCATCTTAAAGAGCCTCGGAACACTAAATGAACCTTTAAGAGTAGATGCTGAAGACAAGCTAAGATTGATCCGTATGAGAGAGCAGGAAAACTTGAACTACGCGTTCAAACAGGGTTCAAAAGCTTATAATCTTAGAGCGAAGTCTGTCAGTTTTACAATTGCTCAAGAAGTATGTATACAGACGAAACTTTACACAGAGCAGTTTCCAACAGCAGATCAATGCTAAATTGGGACGTAAGTTCTTACAGTGTCGTATTAAATCAAAAAGGGAAACTCCCTATATGAGCTTGAGGATCTGCCGGGAAAATCGTTAGGTGTCTATTGCGCCAAGGACTTCAAGCCCGGATAGCGATAGCTGTTTAGTGAGAAGTCTGTTAGATCTTTTGAAAATTTCAGTCCTGGTAGCCCTAAGAAGGCATCCAGCCAGCTTAACTGGTAAACCACAGGATGCCAATGTACCGCTGAGGACTTTCCCAGACTAGCGGTCGGCATACCTCTTGATGCTAGACACTTTTGTCCCAATCCCTCGCCTGACAATGGCGTCAGAATCCCTCCTATGTGGTATCCTACGGAGGCTATGTCGCTGTAGGACACTGGCATAATGCCTTCGAAAATTTTAATATCTGTTATGTGCACACCTTTACGATGTCTTGGAGACACACCCTTGAACGAGTGGCGGTCTGCGATTGGAGGGAGATGTTAAGAGCGGGAGAGGCTTGGCGTTCAGTTGGTAAGGTTGCTAACTGCCGAGCCTCCTCCGCTCATCTCGGTGAAGGGAGGCAGAGGGGTGCGGCCGACTGGATTTTTTTCGGTTGCCTGCTTATTGGCGTTTTAAGACCGGCTAGCTCAGTCGACCATTTTTTCAGTGTCGTCTGGACCACAGGTGAACTAGACAACCTTGCCCTGTTATGGTCGTAGCATACTGCATGCAGCAGTATGCTACACTGAAGCTAGCAGCAGTACGCACTAGGGGACACACGGCGACAGTGCTGCCACGTTTGGCACTACCACACGACCTGACCCTGGCTCAGGGATAGCCCCGAGCGAAAGTGACAAGAGAAAAAGAAGACTTTTTTTGGCGGAAACAGAAAGACAAGACGTAAAAGTAAGAAGTAAGAAAAATCGAGGGATATCTGGGATAAAACTGAAATCAAGGTGAAAAAAGAGAAGAAAAGGTGAAAAGGCCGTGCAGGAGTCTGCGCACCATAGCTAGGAATAACATTTTGTAAGAAGAGGCGAAAGAACATCGTCCTCATCACAGTTAATTTTATACGTGCTCTTTGCGCCGACATCCATATCCATTTTTGGAAGACGTATACCAAATAAGAGGCTCGACATCCAGTGCTTGTGAGGTTAAAATCGTCTTAATCACAGTAAGTTTTATACGTGCACTTTGTGCCGACATCCAGATCCATTATTTTGGAAAGGTACCAGACAAAAGGCTCGACATCCAGTGCTTGTGAGGTCAAATCAATTTTCGTAATGTCAATTTTAGAGTATAGATGCAGTAAAAGTATCTGAACGGGGCCGTTCGCCACTAAATTTATCTAGATGTAGAGTATTATAAGTTAAATTGTTCCAATTATTGCCTAGGTGCCACTAAGCGGAACGTCCAAGGAGGCGCCTCTTCGGGGGAGTTCCAGCAAAGAAACACAAAGTAAGTTTTCTCTTTTTTGTCTTAATACTTGATATCAAATTGAATTTTTACTATATAATATTATGAAAACATTTGTTTATATTGTATTTTTTTAATCATTCTTACTCTAACTACGAGAAGCATACACTAGTCTATAGTACGGTATAAAATTTTAGGTTCAATTTGCATATCATGAATTATTTGAGTTACTATTAACAATTAAGATATTTACAATTAGTATGCAAGGAAGTTTGATATTTCCTGTTCGTGATACAGATTAGTTTGCTATGCCATAGACGGACCGTATATTTGTTTGTATTTCATATTGCAAGTTTCTATTGCTCTAGTTAAGAGAGGCATATCTACAAGTAATACGTTATATTGTCCTATATTTCATTTGCAAAATAATAATTAATAAACTAATTAAACTGAATTAAAATATTTCGCGGTGGACCACATGTGCCCACTCAGTATGCCGTAGAGATATCAGAGTCCAATGGATTGTAATGGATTGCAATGTAAACGAGTATCTGTACTATTTATCCTGAAAATAAAATACTTCAGTTTTGTACGATAAACTAGTTTTTGCTAGATCCTTAGGTGAACGCATGACTATCTACTCTCCGTGTAACGTCGAAATAGGAGCTAGGATGAAGTACTAAACAAAACGGTGTTTCTCCTTTTCTCTCTCTCGTATTCTCTCCACAGCAATGATGGTTGATTAGGTCTGCTACTTCTTCTCTTTTACAGGTCATCATCATTAGGGACACTGAATACGATACTTGCTGCCCTCAGTGTCATTGGGTGGATGGGGCCAAGCAGCTGAAAGCATGCCATCTACGCCTTCACATAGGTAAGGGTAAGTGGTGTAAAGGTCCCTACTGGACCTGGTGTGGTGCTCCTTTTTGAGTAGGCACGATATTTTTTGATTATGGTAATGTGACAGCGGTAGGTTTTCGTGGAACCCCCCACACCCTCCGCCATTAATCAAGGCGAACTAGCGTGCCGCCCTGCATCAACGTTGCTACTGAATGATCCATCAGCTCGTGCTGGCAGTCTGGACTCCACGTCCAAGCCAATCATTCCAAAATATACTTTCATAACAGTAGCACGGAGAGGTGGGTAGATTAGGAGATGAGAATTTTCGTTTGCCTCCTTAAAACTCCCTAACTCTCCATTCACGATTCTTCAACATAGTTGGAGTTAGGGAAAACGTGAGAAGTGTCACAATATTGAAGGTGTTGCGTGTCTGATATGCAACAGGCCGAGGGAGTGCTTCTCTAAATTTGAGGAAGATCACCTGCCCCTTTATTGTACGTGTTTGGGTTTCCTGTATTAGAAATGTTAAAATGCACCTTTGATGTAGGCTTTTGATTTTTATTTCACAGTTTCACAATTTAATAACTTCACAATCTATGTTCTTTTCTACAATAACTTTACAAACTATGTTTTATTCAATAACTTCACAATCTATGTTTTATGTAATAACTTTACAATCTATTCTTTACTTCTCTTTACTTATTATTTGACTGTTAAGATTCCTTACCGTGGGTCGGGGGAATATTAGCAGTAGTTCTTTTTAATCTTGTCCAAAAAATACTGCCCTGATCATACAAATTGATCGGCAATTTCTAGTATTGGTTGCGCCATCTTCTCGCGATCAGTAGCTAAGGTTATTCTTATTTACTAGAGACCACGCACCTTTACGTTAAGTCTCCAGCGAATCGCAAATGCTGCAAGACATTTTGAATTTTCCCCTCCAGGCAATTCTTATAAGAATTAGCTAGTATCTCTTCGATACTCGTTCTTAATTCACCTTCGTTCCTATTTGTGTTCAAGCCTTCCCACTGAAAACTCTTGGGAAATTCTTGAGTACATGTGCATAATGTTCATATTTACTTTTAAGGCATTCCCCTCTGAGAATGCTTGAATGTTCTCATGTAAACAATTTCATGTATGTACGTAATGTCGCAGTGGCCCAGTTGGCTAGTTGGCCATATGTTGGGATTCTTAACTGAGAAAGTGAAATTGTTTACTGCATTCAGTTTGGGTAATGCTTTGTTTGCAATTTGATACGCTCGATTGTTAACAATTGAGCGTTGGTATTTCCTCATGTTTGAGTAAGTAAAACAATTGGTTGTGTGAAGGCACACAATTGAATTTCATTTTTGGTGTTGTTTCATAACAACAATTCCAAGATATTTTCACGGTCGTCTTTGGGATCTTCTTTTGTAATTCGAGCGGTGTACTTTGTTTTTGATTTTTTTGGCACTTGGGTCTTATACACCACAGTTCCTATATTTTGTATATATTTCTTCCGTTCTTTGATTCATCTAATGGAAAGTGAATTTCCACGACTTACCAACTCTTCATATTGACGAGTTCAAAATGTCCATCTTTGTACCAAAAACGGCGATTTTTCCACCTTAAAAAGGACTGATTCACTTCTTTTGCAGTTATCTCCAAAACCATTTACTGGACTCAAAAAATAATTACAAATTTAATTAGGGGACAAAATGTAGATGAGATTTCATCCTACATACAAGGTTTAACGTGCATATTAGGCCTCGCAGTTAGGCTGATGCTGAGCAGAGCTACCTTCTCTGATAGTAATGGAACCTATTATACTATCAACCCAGTGGTAGGTAAAGTGAAAGTGTCAGCCATGAATACAGATACTACGTATTGCGAGGTGAATACCACTGTTCGGTCGGCTTGACACTGATTAGTGGGCTAAACTCTGCATCTAACCCAAGCCAAGGTGGAACAGCATACGCCGAGGGCAGCATGGCTAAGGGGGAGCGTAGTCGCTAGTACGCGAACCCTGGATACCAGGCGACCTCCAGTTTAAATATAGCCTTCCTGTGGCACGCGGGGCTCGGGTGCATGTGACTGTCATTCCCTAGCTACTCGTGGGAACAAAACTGAGTCGAAAATAAAAACCGACGAAGTAGAGGAGGCCGTCTCTGTAACGCATGCAGTCCAATGCACCGGAATGGAGATGGATGGATCTGCAAGTGTGGACTCAGTGCTCACACTTACAGATACTACGGAACAAGGTGACAAACAGTCCGAATAATTACCAGGCATACGGAAACTAGCACTCAACAAATAGCGTAAGTTAACCAGAGCGGCGAGGAGATGCTTGAAAAAGCTTTTAGGTGCAGGACTAGAGTACGAGGAGGCTCTACAAAAGTACCGAAAACCGGTGGACTCGATAGAGCCGAGAGCCAAAAGGAACCGCTCTGAAGAGTACTCGCCGAGAGTGCAGCCTACGAAGAGAAAGGCATGCACACAGAAAGTCACTTACAAAGAAACCCTCGAGGGGACTAAGGTGGCAATCATAGGCAACACGCCAATGAACACCGAACAGCTTAAGGTTCAGAAGGTCATCCTGGAGAAGCTCGATAGGACACAAGAAGATGGCACCAAACCGAAATTGCTAGGCTGGTCAATTGGCTAACCACCACGTGTGTTAACACTGAAAGCCGCAAATGGTTAGAAAAGACGGTGACGGGATTAACTCTATGGCCAGGGGCTATTTTAAAGCTGCTAGAGGAGAGTCAAATCCCGAAACCAAAGATCGGCATAGTATGGGAGAGGATCATCCCCCATGGGAAACCATACTAAAAAGGTTAAATAACCAAAACGAGGGTCAGCGTACCTCCGAACGGAGAGTACTTAACAGAAAGGTCGTTGGAAAAGGAGCAACGCTGACACTCTCCATCGACGAAGAATCCTGTAAGACCTGTAAGCCATAGACCCTATCTGAGTAGTTACGCTATGCCGGTTCTGCGACACCCTTTTAGCTTCCAGGATTTCGCCACAAATGGCGCTACCGTCGCTAGGTGGTTTGGGTCCATACTAAATGTAGGTTTGTGTCTTGGCTGCATTGGTTTGTGCCTTGGATACACCATTGTCTTGGATGGATCACTGTGTCTTGGGTGCACCATTGAGTCTTGGATGTTGGGGATACGAGATCTCTTTGGGGATACGAGATCACTTTCAGCACTCTCCAGCATAGGGAAATAGCATAGAATTTCGATTTGGTTGCTGGAGTTCGCTTATTTCTCATGTCGAATTTTGGGGATACGAGATCACTTTCAGCACTCTTCAGCATAGGTTTTGAATTTTTTTCTGGAGTTCGCTTATTTTTCATCTCGGACTCGTAGCCTCTAAGTTGACATTAAGTTTTTCATCTCGAGTTTTGGGGATACGAGATCACTTTCAGCACTCTCCAGCATAGGGAAATAGCATAGGATTTCGATTTTGTTTCTGGAGTTCGCTTATTTTTCATATCGAGTTTTGGGGATACGAGATCACTTTGGGGATACGAGATCACTTTCAGCACTCTCCAGTATAGGATTTCGATTTTGTTGCTGGAGTTCGCTTATTTTTCATCTCGAGTTTTGGGGATACGAGATCACTTTCATCACCCTTCAGCATAGGGAAATAGCATAGGTTTTCAATTTTTTTTCTGGAGTTCGCTTATTTTTCATCTCGGACTCCTAGCCTCTAAGTTGACATTAAGTTTTTCATCTCGAGTTTTGGGGATACGAGATCAATGTGGGGATACGAGATCACTCTTAGCACTCTCCAGCATAGGAAAATAGCATAGGTCTTTGATTTTATTTCTGGAGCTTGCTTATTTTTCATCTCGGAGATCGTAGCTCTAAATATTTGTGAAATGGTGGGAATCTTTATTGGTGGAGGTTGCTGGTTAAGTTTGATCTGGTCTTAGAGGCTACAATTTGACCTTGAGGTCCCCCCTCCTGTGTCTGGGTACTGGGGTTGGCTTAGAGCTTTAGTAGCAATATCTGATACTATGACTAGGACTGCCTGAGGTGTCTTGGACTGGGCTATATTACCTGTACCAAGGCTTGGGTAGAATGTGTATTAAGTAATTATGTGAAATACCCTAACCGAATTTATATCGGGGCTGTATACTTGTCAGCTTGAGTTTGGTTTTAGTTGTTTACTTTAGTATGAGTGCCTGTGGTATGTTGGGCTGGGCTACTTGGTGGCTGAGGAAACGTTATCTAAGGCGTGAGTGGATGTGTGCAGCTGTGTATTTATGTAGATAATAAATGTGAAATTCCCTAAGAAAATTAGTGTAATAAGTATTAATACTAATTCATATTTTTTTTCATGTCAATAGTATTAGTACTAGGGGTAAAATTTTCATCAGAAATCCTCTACGGGCTATGGTTCGAGATATGAGCGATCTTACCTTCTCAGGTGTAATTAATCTTAGTAGCTGAAAAACAAAAAACAGCAACAACTGTAATCGAAGTTGTGGATTAAAGATTTGATTATCTTAATCTGTAGGTGTCTTTTATAAACATTGCGCCATGTGATGATATATCTAAAAACAGATCAGGCAAAGCTGATTGGAGCGAATGTTGGTAGATATGTTCACTTAGATAAGTAATGGAAATTGTAAATGCCTAATTTTGCTCTTCAGGTGGAATGCTTCTAATTTGATTCCTTGCATAAACAAATTCTCACAGTCCAGTAAAGTAAACAAATTCGCACTCGAATAATGTAAACAAATTCGCACAGCAGCCGAGTAAAGTAAACAAATTGAGCGATTTATGTTTTTTAATGTAAGATTCCCAATTACTTTAGCTGAAAACAACAACTGATATTAATCTGTAGGATATGATGTCTTGGATGAGTAGTGGAAGTTATAATTGAAGATTTCTTTTGCTGAAAAAAACAGCAACAACAACTATAACGTCAGTTTCTGTAGGTGTCTTTTATATAATCATGTTATGATATTCGATGTGTAAAAATAGATCACGGCTGCTTGGGATGGTACGACACATGAAATCATTAGAAGTAATGGAAACTAAAGCATGACCACCTTTAGGCGGTTGGTAATTTGATATCTTGAGTAAACAAATATGTCCGAGTAAAGCAGACAAATTGAGCGATTAATGTGTTTTTGCATCTAGGAGTTTGTATTGAAAAGTCTTACATTTTATGACGAATTGTTTCATAGTTCGCATGAAGCTGATAAGAATATGATAATTTTATCTTCATACTATTGGGGTGATCACATTATTTTCTTAGCATTAGGTTGAGAGTGGGTTTAATTAAATGTTTTGATGAATGAAGGTGGTGTTATGATATTAATGTAGTATGATATCTTGTCTTAGATGAGTAATGGAAGTTGTTTGGGAGCTGTGAGTAAGGAATAAAAACCTTATCAGCAAGGTCGCTTCATATTTATCTGTCTAAAGTATCACCCAAATGGTGTATGAAAGAGGAAAAACTGATAATTCTTCAAGCCCATAGTGAATACATTGGTGGAGGTTGAGAGTGGGTGCTGTAAGTTGTGGATTAAATTGAAAGTTTTGATGGATGGTTTTTGACATAATATTAATCTAGTAGAATATGAAAGCTTCAGTGAAGAGCGTGGAAGAGGAGAGTGTTATTTGTTTACCTTTAAATCTTAAGATTTATACTTTTAGCCTCCAGCAAGGATGTTTTCTTTCAGTTGACTCGGTGACTAGATAAAAACGTGTTGATTTCATGTACATAATTTCATCTTGTGGTGAGCATATGAAGGTAGCAGAGTTTTTTATAAATCAAGCAGGTATGCTGTTATGAGATTTGATTGACTCCTGTATCTAAAAAATAGTTCACATGAAGCTGATATAGAATTGAGGCAGGTACATTGTTTACTTACCATTAAGTTGAGAGTGGGTTAAATTAAAAGCTTTGATAGAAAACGCTGTGTTATGATATTAATGTAGTGCGATATGTTGTCTGAGGTGAGTAGTGGAAGTTGTATGGGAGCTATGGCTATGAATAAGCAGTAAAATCCTAATTTCGCTTAAAATTAGTCTCCTCTAAAGTATCGCCCGAATGGTGGAGTATGAAGGAAGAAATAATTGATAATTATCCAAGTCCATAGTGAAGATCGTAGTAGGGGGTTTAGAGTAAGTACTGTAAGTTATGTATTCAGTTAAAAGTTTTGATGGATGGTATTTGGTATTTATCTCCTCGAAATGGTGTTGTACGAGTATCAGGAAGGTCGGAAAAAAGTTGATAATGCTTCAAGTTCAATAGTGAAGACCTCGATGTTGAGAGTGGGTATTTGGAATGATATAATTCTAGTAGGATATGGAAGTATTATTTATTCATCTTTAAATATTAGGAAGCTTTAGTGAACATCTCACTCGGGACTTGGTCATATACTTCCTAGCTGTGGATATGTATGTATGTAAATCTGAGATGAATTAATGTGTAGTGTAAAAAAAATCTTTCATGGGTGATATGGGGATTGAATCGATGTATGTTATGCACTAGATTGGTGGTATATGTCCTTATTTGATTGAAGCAAAATAGTTTCACGACTACCTTACCAAGATTTAAATATAGTTGAAATCCATAAAAATGTTGAATCGATGTCAAGAACATGTTAATACTTGTTTTGAGCACGAGCAGTGGAAATCGTAATCATTGCAGCATGTTATGAAATTCAGCATCTAAAAATAGACCACATGAAGATTATTGGGGTGGTAAAAAAAAACATGAAAGCATTAGGTTGATAGTGGGTTCAGTTTAAGGCTTTGGTGAAAGAAAGAGGTAGTAGATAGTAATGTAAAATGATAGGAGGCATCAGTCAATTTTGGTGAGCGTCAGCGATAGGTCAAAAAAAAATTTCAACCGCACTAATAAATGAAATTTTTTTTAGTAAAAAGAGTGGTACAAAACGGCATATGGAGAGCTATATTGGACACACTAAATCGCTGAGAGTGTTATTGAAAGCCACCAGTCGAGGTGGAGGAATTACTCAGCGTGTAAAAAAAAGTGATTTTGTAAAGTGGGAGGAAATAAAATCAGTATTCACAAACAGAATTAGAGCTGGAATTATTGTAAATATAAACCATACAGATCCTAAGCTATTTATACAGGATTCTGGTGATTTATTTATACGCCGTATTAAGAATATTTTAAAACGTCATCTCAATATTAAAGTTAATACAAAGTTGTGTGCTGATTTTGCTAAGGATATCGGTGACAATGAAGTTATAAAAGATATTAAATATTTACAAGCAAGAACTGCCCCAATAAAATGTAGACGATAATTTAAATGAGTGGTATAAAGCTAACACTTTGGATTCAATACTCACTCAGCTGGATGAGTTTCGAGAAAAAGATAGCGGCTGGACATTGGACGCCATTATACATTTAGCAGTACATATCAACAAATTTGAACAGCACCGAGGATCTTCATACATACCTCTACCGAAGGAGATTGCTTTAAAGCAAGCTTGCATCAATGTAAATAGTATTGATAAAGCATGCTTCGCTTGGGCCGTGACATCAGCACTATACCCTGGAAATATTAACTCCTCCAGGACATCATCATATCCACATTATTCGACTGTGCTAAATTTAACTGGAATAACATTTCCTATGACGCTTAAACAGATTAAACAATTTGAAGACCAGAACGATATATCAATAAACGTGTTCATCCTAAAGAAAGAGCGTTCCTTCACCACTGTTCTAGTTAGACCAACGAAACACAAGATGAAGCGACATGTGAATCTATTAATGATACAAAATAACTATGAGCAGGATGATGATGATGATGATGATGATTATGATGAAAGTAATAACAGGTTTCATATCTGCTGGATTAAGTCTTTCACGGCTTGCATGGAAACAAACTTCAAAACATAAGGCTAGATTGTATATATGCGATAGATGTTTGTTCTATTTTTATTCTGCTAAAGAATTAGCATCACATATTTCTGAATGTGAGAAAGAAAAAATTAATATTGAATTAAGGAAGCCCAACCATAGAATTAAATGTTAATAGCACAACGGATACTCTACCGTTGGGAAACATTACTTAATTCCATTAGAGCAACAAGGAGCAGCCGCAGAAAACATATGATCTAAGTCTAGTGTATTGTAAATAAAAAAATGTATTACATATAGTTATAATTCCATTTATTGAAGTAATTTGTTTTAATTGTATTATAGTCCAAGTCTTAAGCCTAAGATATACATTATTGGAAAATAAAGAATATGTTATAGTTATAGATATATTGAAATCAGGAAGCCCAACAATAGAATGATACACTAAGAATTAAATGTTAATATTTTTTTAATTTATAATAAATCAATAATGATATTTTATATATGTTATTCTTTTTTATTCAATTTCGCTGCTAAGTCCAGAACTCCTGAAGGTATTCTATAATAATATCTGCCTACTACAGAGGGCTCTTAATCGGGCGATTGAGCCTTTTACCCAGAATGCTAGGTTGAGCGTGAGTGTGAGAAAATACGTTGACATGTGGGCTTGATCTTGGCCTCTGTCATCACCTTTGAACCCAGAAGGGCATTTTGTCCTTGACCTTGATCCGGAAGTGTGTGTGTGTTCTGGATAACAGCTTAACAGCTTTTCAAACAGGTCTGATAACAGCTTAACAGCTTTTCAAACAGGTCTGATAACAGCTTAACAGCTTTTCAAACAGCTCTGATAACAGCTTAACAGCTTTTCAAACAGCTCTGATAACAGCTTAACAGCTTTTAAACAGCTCTGATAACAGCTTAACGGCTTTTCAAACAGCTCTGATAACAGCTTAACAGCTTTTCAAACAGCTCTGATAACAGCTTTTGAAATAGCTCTGATAACAGCTTTTCAAACAGCTCTGATAACAGCTTAACAGCTTTTCAAACAGGTCTGATAACAGCTTAACAGCTTTTGAAACAGCTCTGATAACAGCTTAACAGCTTTTCAAACGGGTCTGATAACAGCTTAACAGCTTTTCAAACGGGTCTGATAACAGCTTAACAGCTTTTCAAACAGGTCTGATAACAGCTTAACAGCAAGAAAAATGAGGCCCACCACACCAATATTACGAAGATAAAATTACCATATTCTTGTCGAGGCTGAATCATGGTAAAATTGTAGCCTCCAAGATTCGACACTGTTGGTTTCAAAAGGTTACCCAAGAGCAGACACTTTCGGTTTCAAAGGTTAAGGTGACGTTAGAGGTCAAGGACAAATTGCTGCCTCCAAGTCCACGTGTCAAATACATATAAATAATAGTTTAATAACTTGTTTTTTCATTTGATGTTTTGCTCTTTACCCAAACAGACCGCTGTTGGCAAGCTAATTACGTAATAATTTCAAAATGAGTTCTAAGGATACTACAAACCTTCTAAAGCCTACGGACGAAAGTCGTAAAGAATATTCATATAAGGCTCAGTCTACATCTATGAAATCGATGCTTTCTAGAAATAAAGAAGAAAGTTTTTCATCCAAAAACGAGTCGACTGTCCCCTACCAACAGCTCGAAAAATCAGGATATTCCAACAAAGATCGCAAAAAATAAAGACGGAGAGATGTTATTTATGAAAATGGTGCACAAGGAATTTTCTAAAGCCATCTTGGTCTAAAGGCATGAGGATCAGTCTATATCTTTCAAATCTTGGTTTTCCTGAACTAAAGAAAAAAAGACTATCGATTTAAGCTATAATGTAGTTAAAACAAATTATTTCAATAAATGGCATTATAACCATAATACAATTTTTATTTACAATGCATATTTTAGACTATACTTAATATATTTGCTCCGGCACACGTCGCTTAAGAGTGATAATTGAAGCAAGAATGATTATTGCTCAAATCGGGTGTCGCTTTCAAGCAAATTTTGTTGTTTGCAGATTAAGTGAACCTACTTTCCTTATGTAATCCATAGGTATCACTTTTGATCTATATCATGCGTATCCCCAAAGTGATCTCGTATCCCCAAGACTCGAGATGAAAAATAAACGAGTCCCGGAAACAAAATCGGAAACTTATGCTACTTGCCTATGCTGGAGAGTGCTAAAAGTGATCTCGTATCCCCAAGACTCGAGATGAAAAATAAGCGAGCTCCAAAAACAAAATCGAAATCCTATGTTATTTCCCTTTGCTAGAGAGTGCTGAAAGTGATCTCATATCCCCAAAGTGATCTCGTATCCCCAAGTCCGACATGAACAACATATGAAGTACCGGCTAATGCTGCTAGGGAATCTTACTCAAGCAATGGAGTTTGCACTCGAAAGATCAATACACACACCCCCTAAGCCCAATAATAATAATAATAATAATAATGCTAAGAAAACATCAAACCAAGCTGATGTCATGTTGAGAAAGTCGAATGATTTTGATATCTACAACTTCCCCGCTAATAAAACTTATTTAGGTGCAGCACCTGTAAACAGCAAGAGCCAAGATGACGTCACACGTGATATCTACAACTTCCTCGCTAATAAAAGCAAACAGCAAAACCAAGGCAGTTGGTAGTACCGACTAATGCCACTAGGGAACCTTACCCAAGAAATGGTGTTTGCACTCGAATTCTGTAAAAGCCTAGGCGCATGCTGATATCTACAACTTCTCCGCTAATAAAAGGAAAACAGCAAAAGCAAGGCATGCTGGTAGTACCGGCTAATGTCGCTAGGGAACCTTACTCAAGAAATGGCGTTTGTACTCGAATCCTGTAAAAGCTTTTAAACCAAGCACGCCCACTGACATCTTCTAGAATCTGTTCATGGTGATGTTATGTTGTGAAATTCGACTGATGCTGATATCTACAACTTCCCTGCTAAGAAAACTTATTTAGGTGCAGCACTTGAAAACAGCAAAACCAAGATGACGTCATGCTGATATCTAGCACTTCCCCACTCCAATAAGCTTCATGTGGTCTATTTTTAGACATTCAATTTCATAACATGCTGCAATGATCACGATTTGCACTGCTCGTGCTCAAAACAAGTATTAACATGTTCTTGACATCGTTTCAACATTTTTATGAATTTCAACTATATTTAAATCTTGGTAATGTAAACTTGGTAAGGTGAAACTATTTTGCTTCAATCAAATAAGGACATATACCACCAATCTAGTGCATAACATACATCGAATCAATCCCCATATCACCCATGAAAGATTTTTTTTTACACTACACATTAATTCATCTCAGATTTACATACATACATATCCACAGCTAGGAAGTATAAGACCAAGTCCCGAGTGAGATGTTCACTAAAGCTTCCTAATATTTAAAGATGAATAAATAATACTTCCATATCCTACTAGAATTATATCATTCCAAATACCCACTCTCAACATCGAGGTCTTCACTGTTGAACTTGAAGCATTATCAACTTTTTTTCCGACCTTCCTGATACTCGTACAACACCATTTCGAGGAGATAAATACCAAATACCATCCATCAAAACTTTTAACTGAATACATAACTTACAGTACTTACTCTAAACCCCCTACTACGATCTTCACTATGGACTTGGATAATTATCAATTATTTCTTCCTTCATACTCCACCATTCGGGCGATACTTTAGAGGAGACTAATTTTAAGCGAAATTAGGATTTTACTGCTTATTCATAGCCATAGCTCCCATACAACTTCCACTACTCACCTCAGACAACATATCACACTACATTAATATCATAACACAGCGTTTTCTATCAAAGCTTTTAATTTAACCCACTCTCAACTTAATGGTAAGTAAACAATGTACCTGCCTCAATTCTATATCAGCTTCATGTGAACTATTTTTTAGATACAGGAGTCAATCAAATCTCATAACAGCATACCTGATTGATTTATAAAAAACTCTGCTACCTTCATATGCTCACCACAAGATAAAATTATGTACATGAAATCAACACGTTTTTATCTAGTCACCGAGTCAACTGAAAGAAAACATTCTTGCTGGAGGCTAAAAGTATAAACCTTAAGATTTAAAGGTAAACAAATAACACTCTCCTCTTCCACGCTCTTCACTGAAGCTTTCATATTCTACTAGATTAATATTATGTCAAAAACCATCCATCAAAACTTTCAATTTAATCCACAACTTACAGCACCCACTCTCAACCTCCACCAATGTATTCACTATGGGCTTGAAGAATTATCAGTTTTTCCTCTTTCATACACCATTTGGGTGATACTTTAGACAGATAAATATGAAGCGACCTTGCTGATAAGGTTTTTATTCCTTACTCACAGCTCCCAAACAACTTCCATTACTCATCTAAGACAAGATATCATACTACATTAATATCATAACACCACCTTCATTCATCAAAACATTTAATTAAACCCACTCTCAACCTAATGCTAAGAAAATAATGTGATCACCCCAATAGTATGAAGATAAAATTATCATATTCTTATCAGCTTCATGCGAACTATGAAACAATTCGTCATAAAATGTAAGACTTTTCAATACAAACTCCTAGATGCAAAAACACATTAATCGCTCAATTTGTCTGCTTTACTCGGACGTATTTGTTTACTCAAGATATCAAATTACCAACCGCCTGACCACCTTTTCTAATGCTTTAGTTTCCATTACTTCTAATGATTTCATGTGTCGTACCATCCCAAGCAGCCGTGATCTATTTTTACACATCGAATATCATAACATGATTATATAAAAGACACCTACAGAAACTGACGTTATAGTTGTTGTTGTTGTTTTTTTTTCAGCAAAAGAAATCTTCAATTATAACTTCCACTACTCATCCAAGACATCATATCCTACAGATTAATATCAGTTGTTGTTTTCAGCTAAAGTAATTGGGAATCTTACATTAAAAAACATAAATCGCTCAATTTGTTTACTTTACTCGGCTGCTGTGCGAATTTGTTTACATTATTCGAGTGCGAATTTGTTTACTTTACTGGACTGTGCGAATTTGTTTATGCAAGGAATCAAATTAGAAGCATTCCACCTGAAGAGCAAAATTAGGCATTTACAATTTCCATTACTTATCTAAGTGAACATATCTACCAACATTCGCTCCAATCAGCTTTGCCTGATCTATTTTTAGATATATCATCACATGGCGCAATGTTTATAAAAGACACCTACAGATTAAGATAATCAAATCTTTAATCCACAACTTCGATTACAGTTGTTGCTGTTTTTTGTTTTTCAGCTACTAAGATTAATTACACCTGAGAAGGTAAGATCGCTCATATCTCGAACCATAGCCCGTAGAGGATTTCTGATGAAAATTTTACCCCTAGTACTAATACTATTGACATGAAAAAAATATGAATTAGTATTAATACTTATTACACTAATTATCTTAGGGAATTTCACATTTATTATCTACATAAATACACAGCTGCACACATCCACTCACGCCTTAGATAACGTTTCCTCAGCCACCAAGTAGCCAAGCCCAACATACCACAGGCACTCATACTAAAGTAAACAACTAAAACCAAACTCAAGCTGACAAGTATACAGCCCCGGTATAAATTCGGTTAGGGTATTTCACATAATTACTTCATACACATTCTACCCAAGCCTTGGTACAGGTAATATAGCCCAGTCCAAGACACCTCAGGCAGTCCTAGTCATAGTATCAGATATTGCTACTAAAGCTCTAAGCCAACCCCCAGTACCCAGACACAGGAGGGGGGACCTCAAGGTCAAATTGTAGCCTCTAAGACCAGATCAAACTTAACCAGCAACCTCCACCAATAAAGATTCCCACCATTTCACAAATATTTAGAGCTACGATCTCCGAGATGAAAAATAAGCAAGCTCCAGAAATAATATCAAATACCTATGCTATTTTCCTATGCTGGAGAGTGCTAAGAGTGATCTCGTATCCCCACATTGATCTCGTATCCCCAAAACTCGAGATGAAAAACTTAATGTCAACTTAGAGGCTACGAGTCCGAGATGAAAAATAAGCGAACTCCAGAAAAATAATTGAAAACCTATGCTATTTCCCTATGCTGAAGGGTGATGAAAGTGATCTCGTATCCCCAAAACTCGAGATGAAAAATAAGCGAACTCCAGCAACAAAATCGAAATCCTATGCTATTTCCCTATGCTGGAGAGTGCTCCCCAACATCCAACACACAAACCAATACAGCCAAGACACCGTCCCACATTTAGTATGGGCTCAAACCACCTAGCGACGGTGGCGCCATCTGTGGCGAAATCCTGGAAGCTAAAAGGATGTCGCAGAACCGGCATAGCGTAACTACTTATCTGAACTGGTCTAAAGTACAGATAAGGCTAAAAGAACGCCGAAGTTCGGAAAGTGAGGAGCAACGTTCTGGGACTAGCAAGGGCCCTGGTGAAAAAGGCTCTGGAGGAACTTTCGGCAAACCTCCAACCGGAGGGAAGGCTTCTGTCTTTACACCCCAACAAAAGATGGTGCCAAAAGGAACATGGTTGGGAGGTATAGCTCAAGACAACAGCAGGCTGGACCTTCGGACATAGCCGCTGATAACGGAACCGACGCCCAAGGTAAAGCAGTGGGCAACATAGATAAACGGGGGAGGCAGTGTGTTGGTACTGGCACGGGTGGAAACGCTGCGGGAAAACGCGGCGTGAAAACCAAGTCAGCTAAAAAGCCTAACCAACCCTTGGATTGTCTAATGATGATTAATTGCATTAAATTGAATCTTCATCATGCCTTTGCAGCAATCGCTGTATTGGTCAAATTGTAGCCTGATACAAGAGCCGTGGATACATGACGGCTTAATTAAAGGCCTTACAGATGCAGGTAAGTTGGTATATGATAGAACCAGTACCAGGCCAAGAAGCTGCCTACTCTTGAATAAACATACTAACTACATTCCAATTCCAGAGTTCTGTACGGAAGACTTGGCAGCAGCATCTATCGGTGTCACAGAAGATACACACCCGAGGGCGATAATCGCCTCAGCGGATTTTCCTGGCGACAATGAAGATGTCCCGCCAACCACTGTCCAAAAATTGGTCGAACACTGCAGCGAGGACAACATCCAGCTTATACTCGGGTGCGACGCAAACGCCCACCACATCATCTGGGGAAGCTCGGATATCAACAAACGGGTTGAGTCTCTTATTGAATTTATATTTTCAAATAACCTCCACGTGTTGAATCGGCGCATTAGGCCAACCTTTTCAAATATTATAAGCAAGAGGTACTCGATATAACACTTTGAACCTGTATAATAAGTTCTAAGGTTAGCAACTGGTATGTCTCAGAGGAACCCTCAATATCAGATCACATCCACATAAGTTTTGACATTGTATTTAATTCTACTGATACATTGACATTGTAACGGCCATAGTAAATTTCATAAATCAGCCACGTCACATCTCGTCATGATATGTATAGTCTCGCGAGCAGGGTTGTATCTCTATAATTCTTTAGTATTCCTAACTCAAATATAGAAATAAAATAATGAATAATAACAAATCGATACATCAATCGATTATAGATCATCCCTAACACAGCCGGCGCTCTAGGCAACAAGACGGGTACAGCGCAACCGATCACTCAGAGAAAAACAAATAAAAGAAACAATTGCGTCATCGAGACCAACAAGTGCTGTGCATGATCACCGTTGCTAAGAATGCAATGCAAACGGTTCCCTAATCTGCGAATAGGCAAACTAACATGCGTAGAGATCATCATTTGTAAAGTTCCCTTTTAAGAGTCTTGTGCGCGTTCTATTTTTTTGTTTAAGCTTGCAAAAGTCAAGTGAATGGTGTTATAACCAAAGTTTATTACCTTTCGATTTGGCATACGAATACCTGAGTGTTGATTAGGAATTCAATTGCCAGGTAATAATAACTAAAGAATTATACATATTATGGAATCTAAGATTCATCCCAGTACAGGTTCCGGTCTGCAGAATTCATTTCAAACACAGGGCTTATTAATTTCGATGAAAAATTGGCGGTGACACCTGCTACATAACACTATCTTCTCGGATAATTGCTTTTTTTTTTGTAAGATCGGATTAATATATATATATATGTATAAACGTGTATGGATCTGTTCTGGTGGTCACGCCGCTTTGTGTAGACAAGCTTTTCCAACGGCGTTTTTGTTTCTTGCATAGAGTGTAGAACAAATAGAAAAGTGATCTCACTGCTTGTGAGGCCGAATTAAATGTTATCCTACTTTCTCCGGCTGGTATGTCGATTACCGGTGACATGAAGTAATTAGAAATTTGAGAGTTAACCTGCAAAAAGTTATGTGAATTATTGCATAAGGGCTAAACACGTTATATTCACGTAGAAACATTTTTGTAAGGCTCTTCTAACTACTCAGGTAACAAAACCAAATCTTATCAGGTGCACCACTTGGGAAGTGTACCTTGGCGTGCAGTAGTGCCTGAACACCGGGGTTATGACCCAGATATATGTACTCGCAAACGTCCCCTACCAGCATTTAATTTTACATTACATTAGGGATAGTTGCGCTTCTATTTTTGCTTTGGTTTTGTAGATTACAATTAATGCAGCCTTGAGACACCCCCCCCCCCTACATAGGGTTTGCTACAAATAGAGATCGTAAGGAAACAAACAACAATAGAAGAAAAAAAAATAAAAAATAAACTTTAACAGTTCGTAAGATTTTCAAAGTCGGTGGCTTGGACGTAGCCTCATATATAAATGGATCATTTTTGCTTGTCAACCTTCCTTTCCAGGACTAAACCCAGCGGGTGAAGCTTCAGCCGACACGTGGGAAATAAATCCAAGTAAGTGTCGTCAACTATAATCTCATTTAAGTAGCCTTATTGAATTTAACAGCTTGTCCAGCCGTCGAGTCCGATAGAGATTTTCCTTTGGATCTTTATTATTATATTATAGTGCGTTTTTTTTCTTCTCATTTTTATACATATATACATATTGAACAATGTTTTCCGTGGTATTCACAAACATACATTTCGCTTTATCTTTAATTCATTTTACTAATTACGCGAATAAACAATTTTCATAGTTACTTACATACATATGTACATAGCTGATGAGGGTCATAGCGTGATCGAAGTGAAATTTTTTTTTTGTAATATTTATGAATGCTATAGCTGTAGATAGGTAACTAGTTATACTGGCATACATATATATGTATATATTTTTTTTTTCGCTCTTTCGCTAAATAACCACAGGCTGTCACTTAGATTGTGACATCAACTTACTAGAAATTGTAGTGTTCTTTTGTATTATATGTATAGATTAGTCACCAGTTAAATTATGCACAGTATATATATTTAGATTTCCTTTCGTGGGCGTAAGAGGCGTAGTTTGTAGAAAGTAGAAACAAAATCTGAATTTTTCCTAAGCTAAAAAACTTTTCCTTTATTTATAATGAGGTAGTTAGAGTTAGGGTATATTTTTCTGATATCAAATAAAATAAATCAACATGGAATTATGTTTTTGTTTTGGTGGTGTCATGTTACAGGACACTAAGGTGGCTTCTTGCTAAGCTATTCGGGTATTTGGCTGTCGACAATGTCGGAGCAGTCTGGGAGTAAGGGAAAGGTCTCGACATCATACAGGTCAGTAGCGGTTACTACTGCATAACGCCCAGGAAGATAGGGAACACATAGCAACTTAACCGAGTAGGCGTGTTAGCCTTTACTCACCTCTCTACATTTTCTTATTATAATTTTTTGTTTGTTTTTTCTGGTATTCATTATTCTTTTGTCCAGCACTTACATAAGTTAATGTAAACTAGGGAAGACACACCCCACCATTACCTTGAGCTCGAGCCGGCGAATTGTGCTGGTCCTAGCATCTCAACTTCCACCTGTCTGGACTGACCGACGCTGTCAAATTATTAGCTATCGGCTACCTCAGACAGGCAAGGTGACAACCAAAAAATTGTTGGTGCAGACCTCAGGTCGTTGTCATAAAATGCCGCCCAATGGTACAGGCTAAATTTAAGATATTATTTTTTTTATTATTAAACCTTCCAGTGTAATTTATTTACGTAACATGTAATTGCGAAGTACCTGAACTTGTCGAGCAAGTTGGGCTGTTAAACGAGTTGGTATCCTTCAGTCAATATCAAACCTTAAAATCAAGTCTCAGTCACTATACAGGTCGACTTCAAAGATTAATTCAATCCTCCCCAACATACGCGGACCAAGTACAAGAAGACTTGGACAAGTTAGAAGAAGCAATTACGATGTTTGATTCAATACTAACACCAGTCCGTCCTTCTTTCACGGCACAGGAACTTCCCATCCAAGTACCCTCTGGCATTTCCGCAAGCACTCCTTGTGCCCATACTTTTAGAGATAAAGCTTACGCAGATTTCCTTTCAATACCCAGTCGCAGGATAAGCTTCTATGACTCAGGCCCTTCATCTGCTCTTGGGCAGTTGGTAGGCTCGTCACTTCAAGGTCTAAACAATTCGTCCCGAGTCAGTTCGGTTCAGCAGACCCAAATTTAAATAGTACAACTAATAGGGATTCCTTTACTAACAACAATAACTCGCATTCCAAGGTGAGGGCTGAGACACGGCCACTTACCCAATCTACTTCAGGGGAGGCATACAAATGGCAACTCAAGGCTCCGAAATGGAACATCTCCTTCATCCGGTGATAGTACTGACGTCACAGATTTTGTGTTCCGATTAGAGGGGCTAGCCGCCAACGATATATTCCCTAACGAAAAGTTAATCAACTCCATCCCTAACTTCCTGACGGGCATTGCGGAAGCGTGGTATTGGGTCCATCGGAGCAAGTATCCAATGTCTTCCTGGGAAGAATTTAAAGTGGCCCTAATAGGAAGATTTGGTGGTCACATATCTGAAAGGGAAATTGGAAGAGCTATTGAGTCTCGCAAGCAAAGCGCTAAGGAGACATTCAGCAATTTTCTATTAGAGGTTGAACTTCTGAACGGTCGTCTTCTTCGGAAAACAATAGTTAGTCCCTGAAAGCACGAAATACACAGAATTTGTGCAAACCGCCAAGTAAAGGGTCGAGCCGTAGTGCTAAATATTTTAAATGGAGACATCTGGTGCGAAAATCTTGCTTGCCTACCATCATCTACGAACCAGGTGATCAGAGACTTCATGTCATCATCAAAATTGGTGGCAAGGAATTGAACGGTTTACTAGATAGTGGAGCATCCATTAGCGTCCTGGACGCTAACTCCTTAGAGCTGTTAAACGAGGCCGACCTTTGCTACAAACCATTAAGTACGCATGTGCGAACTGTAGACGGCTCCAAAAATTCCATTCTTGGGTACATCGAGCTACCTGTTGAATACCAGCGGAGCGTTGTGTTAAGACTATCAAACTGCATGTTGTGCCTAGACTACAACAAGACCTTTATTTAGGTATAGACTTTTGGAAAACTTTTGGCTTCGTTCCACAATTTCTAAACACCCTCGAAGTCGCCCCGAGTAACAATGCAGAACGACACGAGTTAACAGAAGATCAGGAAACGAAATTAAGACAAAAGATGGGCTGGGTCGAACCTCCCTTTTAGAACAGCACATTAATATAGGTGGAAACCAGCCTATTAAGCAACGCCACTTCCTACTGTCGCCTGCAGTACAAAAACTCCTGTATGAAGAGTTAGACCGGATGCTGGAATTGGATGTTATCGAGGAAAGCCAGAGCGCTTGGAGCTCGCTTGTGTTCCTAGTTAAAAACTCTAACGTTAAAGCACGCCTGTGCTTTGACTCTCGGAAGTTAAACAGTGTATCAAAGAAGGATGCCTATCCATTACCTCTAATTGACGGCCTTCTAGGACGTCTGAGTAAGACTAGGTATCTGGCAGATTCCATTAGCAAATAATGCTAAAGAAAAGACCGCATTTACCGTACCGGGGAGATCGTTATACCAATTCAAGGTAATGCACTTCGGGATCTGTAACGCGCCACAAACAATGTGATTGATGGATAAAGTCATTCCTCATCATCTTCATGACCGTGTGTCGTTATATACTTAGAGGACTTGTTGATAACATCTGTCACCATTGAGGAGCATCTCAAACTATTGTGTGAGGTAGCTACCCTACTCAAAAGGGCTGGATTGACGATTTACGTCGAAAAAGTAAATTTGTCCTCAAACAGATTAAGTACCTTGTGTTGTATACGTAAAGTATACAAAAAATTACCTAAAAAATACTCTAATTAAAATATTTTAATTTAATTTTCATACATATAAGTCAAGCATGCTTAAAACATGCACGGCTTATCTTCATAACGGCGAAGAAATTGCCGTCAGCAATTTCCTCGCATTTCTTTCAATAAACAAAAAGTATTTCCCACAAAATGACTTGGGACAAACAAAAGTGTTAAACATCAACCCAAGTCGTTTTCATAGAAAATAGCCCCACGATAAATCTTACCTTCAGTAAGATTTGTCGTATATACGATATGTATGTACATACATACATACATACATATCGGGCGCATGAAAATTTTACGTCGGTGAAGACTGAAACGATCGAGTCTTCACCGAAAAAAGCTCTTATCAGCAAATTGTCGCGAGCTGCATACATTGTGATCGCAACAATGTATGCACGGTAGCAAGACGATGGTTGATATTTATGAAAATATCAAATTTCAATTTCAACCATCGTTCGTCGCGATAATTCTGGGCATGTTTAAACATGCCCAGCGTAAAATAATTTTCTCAGGATAGGAATGCTAATTAAGCATTTTCCTATCCTGAACGAAGAGACTTACGATTGAAAAATCTAAGTCTCGACACAGTCGGTTTTTAGATTTGGTTTTTTGAACATCGTCGGGATAGTCACGAGTAAAGATTAAAGTTTGCTTTTCCTAAGTTCTCAAAAAAAAAGGAAAGTTAAATTAAAAGAAAAAAGGAAAGGAAGGTTTGGATACGGTTCGGTACTAAGTGGTTTATACCCCGGATTTTAGTAACAAGTGTGAACATTGATCCGAAGATATTTTGTCAGCAGAACAAAATATATAATAAAAGTTTCTAGAAAATAATTATTGTGATTGTATATGAATAGTGTGAGGTTGTAAACCATATATAAGTGTGAAATTGTACACCAGATACGGAATTAAAAATAAAGAGAACGTAAAGAAACACAATCGCAAGGTGAATGTTTGTCATTTATCCAGGTAATTAACCCAACGAGTGAAATATATAACAAATTGGCGCAACCGGTAGGATGTAGGAAGCTTGATCTAGTCAAAACGATCGTAAAAGCTTTAAAAGCCTTAGTCCTTCGAACCTAAGGGGTCCCATTGACTAAGCCACTCAGGCCAAGTCACCCCCAACACTCGGGTAGATACCATCTCTAGGCGCCTCTGCTCCAGGCGGGCAAGCGTTCACCCCAATTAGTGCACAGGCACCACCGATGGATAAAAGTGAACAGTCCAAAGAAGGAAGTGGAAAATATTTCAAGCTCCCCCAGAAGGACGAATACAGATCAGCCAGGACACAGCCCGATAAGCAGCCTGAACTCTTAGCAGCCAGCGCTCATCTATAAAACGCTAGCAGTCAACGATCCTGAGTTGAAGAGGAAATCGAAGACGGCTCATAAGCCCCCTTTTTAACTAGATCCAGGGGAAGTTAAGACGGCCCAAAGGCCCCCCCATCTGCAAAACAAACCGAAATCAAGCGGCAAAGGATTCAGAAGGAACTCGAAGGCGGTTAAAGAAACCCCCTTCTCAATCACAGCAAAGGGACTTAAGCAGGCAACGAGCCCCCCTCTCACCAAACAACGCATCATATGCCAGCCGACAATCCTGCTCTACCTCAGCAGGAAACAGAAACAGCAGCGAGGGAAAATTCTCCATCTTTAACCGACGCGGGATCAGCCCCCGGTGCAAAACCACAGCACCCCGGTGAAGGTACAGCATCTGCTGCCGAATCTTGCTCAACAGCACCTCGACTCCGAAGCGGAACCGTTCTGCCAGGTGTGAATAGTCAAGTAAGCTTAGCTAAATTTTTAAATAAATTATACGAGAGAGCGCGGGAATCGGATAAGCTAACGATTACCCATTGTGACGCCTTAGATCACAAATTAAAAACAGAGCGTGAGACCAGACTCGCCAAGTTAAATACCTTAAAGGAAAAAAACAATAGAGTTCCGAGAGGAACTAGAACAGTTTTCCGAATCTCGACGCTCACTCAGTTTAGATCTAGAAAAGAATAAGAGTGTTAGGTTAAGTGACAGTGATAGTGATAGTGACAGTGACGGTGAAGCAGCTGAACCAACTCCCGAAGACCTGCTAATAGATTGGCTCGAAGAATCCTTAACGGAAGTCAGCCCAGAAACAAGCCCAGTTAGTCCACCCAAATTTAAATTTCCCGTCAATATACTAAACACAATGGTGGACTGCGCTAAGGTAGCTAAGCTCACAGCTCAACTCGTCCCCTTATTTTCGGGTGAAAATACCCCACAAATGGGACGTGAATTACAGACCTTCATCGGCTGCTGCAAGCAAACTATGCAGTGCCTTGACGATGAAGAAAAGGTGGCTTTCCTACAGGTCCTCCCCACAAGATTAAGAGGTGATGCATATCAGCTATTCGCTTCAGACGTCCCTACTTCATTCACTGAGGTAGAGGAACGTTTGAACAGAACATACCTTCCCCGTGAGACATACCAAGAGTTAGTGAATAAGTTAATCACTACTAGGCAAAACCCGTTAGAATCTCTCACTGTGTTCATTACAAGATTGAAACAGTTGTTGACGATTTGCAACGAGGCAGCGACACAGAAGTATGGAGCTGAGGCAGTCCCTGCTGTGAAAACACAGCTGATGGATTTTGCCAAGAACGCTTTGAAAAGTGGAGTAACTAACCCACACCTGTGTCAATATATGCTCACGCAGGGAGAAGGTGATTTAGAAGCATTAATTCAAAAGGCCCTGGACATGGAGAAACTACAACAAAGTGCTACATTCGTCCAGACTCCTCTGGTACAAGCTCCTCCAAAATGGCTCCAGTAGACCAAGATTTACGAGTGAGAGCTTACTACAGAGCTCCTTACTATCAAATGCCATCTACACCTATGTTCGCACCACCTCGAGCTCCAAACCCAAATCACTTTTCACGCAATGTGAATAATCCAGGTTCATCACAGTCACGGCAAAGGCCATTTACAAACACTGATGCCAGAAACTCGGATACAGATGCACTGGTCCGTAACATCACGTGTAATTTCTGCCAGCGAAAGGGTCATACGTATTCAGATTGCCTTAAGCGCAAGAACACCCCTTTCTGCTCAAACTGCAAAATCTATGGACATGACGTCCGTGATTGCAGAAAAACACAACAAACGCAACAGATTGTTCCTCCACGCCTCTCCAACAGATCTACACAAGAGCAACATACCACAAAAAGTCCTCAAGTCTTCAATATAAGACTCAAATGCACCTTTTGTGGTCGCCGAGGACACGCAGACGAAGATTGCCGCCAAAAGAAAAAATGGGAAGCCCGGAGTCAGGGAAACGACATGCAGTCGACCCAAAACTCCCCGGCTCGACTTTAAACCCACAACGCAAATTAAAAGGGTCACCTCAAGCGCCCGAATCCGGTGTCCCAACAGTGAAACTTCCACTGGACATAAGCCTTAACGGCCATACAAAACTAGTAGTGGACACTGGCGCTGAGGTTAGTATTATTAAGAAAAGAGCAATTAAAGACCTCAATATAATTAATTCCAATGAGGCATGCGCTTTACAGACCCCTTTTGGAACCGGAAAGACATTGGGAAATTGCAAGGGCAACTTCAATTTTAAAAATAAAATTCCCTGCAAGTTTCAGGTGGTACAAAACCTGCCAGGTCTTTCCGATGACGGCCTATTAGGAAACGATTTCCTATCAAACAATTGTAATGTTGAAGGCCCAAATAAAGCACTCAAGTTTCCTTGTACGGAAACAAATCCCGAACAGTTTACTGTGCCCTTGTCATGCAAAACGGACAAGCTGTATTCCAGAAAAGCAGTCGAAGTGAGGTCACTTGTAGAAAAGATGGAACCTAAACAGGTTAAGCTATCTACATGCAGTGTCTCCAAGGCATCTCAAAAGAGTAATGCTGGCTGCCAGGTTCAACAAGAGCCGACGGAATGCGAAAAGAGCTGTTTGGGTGATCAAGAAACCTGCGAAATGAGGCAGCATCTGGTTACTTTAGAGGAACCAATATGCATACCTGCTAGGTCACAAATGATCACCACAGTCCCGTTGCAAGTGAAGGAAGAAATGCTCTGTCTATCGAAAGAGATAGGCGATGGAGTCTTCCTGGCCAACAGTTTACTCCCTACTGGGAAAGAAACAGTGCTAGTTGCCATACTCAACATTAACAATTTTCACGTAGTCATCAACAGTTTATTGTTACAACTGCTCCCTATACATGATTACGCCGTCATCCCAATAGGAGAAACCACTGATACACAACACGTTCTCAAGCCGAATAAATCGCAAGCGAGTAACACGAACATCAGTGAGCTTCCCAAGGCGGAACAGAAGTCAGGCAAGACGTCTTTTTCCAGAATACCTAGACATAAGTTACTAACGAGGCCCAAGAGCCCCATACAAGACGCGTGCGAGCTCAGTAAGACCCGAGTAGAGGCAGAAATGACTCCACCGTCCAAGAAAATGAGTTACAAAAATTTTACATGGCCCCATAGCCAAATTAAAGATGCGAGCGAGCTCCAGAAGCCGACAAGCAAAATGCAGCTGACTCCTCCATCCAATATACCTAAATGTAAGATAACCACAAGGTTAAGAAGCCAAACAACAGGTGCGTGTGAGCTCAGTAAGACCTATTCACAGGCAAAAACGACTCCACCACCCAACAAAGTTAGTGTTAAGAAACAACAGTGGCCCAAGAGCCCCATCAACCGTGCGTGCGAGCTCAGTAAGACCTATTTAAAGGCAAAGTCGACTCCACCACTTAATAAGATTAGTATTAAGAATAAAAAGTGGCCAATGAGCCCGATAAAAGACGCGTGCGAGATCCGTAAGACCTCATTGAAGGCAAAGTTGGCTCCACCGTCAAATAGTATTAAGAAAACCAATTCTTCAAGGCCCATAAGCCAAAAAACGAATGCGTGCGAGTACTCGGACCAATCAAAAGTACCCATAAAACATGGTACTCCACCATTAAAAATGCAGGAAGCCCATTCCCTGCCATCTAGTAATGTAAGTAAAACAGATAGTAAGTACCCAGCTCCACAAAGTGAGAAAAGAAACGTAAGCTTTTCGGAAAACACAGCTATCTTACAACACGTAAGATACTTATTTCCGGATCAGGAAGATCCAACACATACTCCGCGAGTCAACAGGCTAGACCAAGAGCTCAGCCTAGACCCAAATCTAAATGCGGAAGAAAAAGCTTCGATATCCGAACTCTGTTATGAGTACAATGATATCTTTTACCTTAAAGGTGATAAGCTGACATATACAAATGCTATCACCCACAATATCCCTTTAATACAAGACCAAGCGCCCATAAACCAAAAGGCCTACAGATTACCAGAAACCCAGAGACAAGTAATCAACGAGCAATTAAGAGAAATGCTAGGCAACGGGATAGTCCAAACTAGCAAAAGCCCTTGGAATTCACCCTTATTAGTAGTCCCCAAAAAGGCGGGACCCGATGGTGAAAAAAGGTGGCGCGTCGTTGTCGATTTTCGTAAATTGAACGAAAAGACAATTGGCGATGCATTTCCGCTACCACGAATCGAGGATATTCTTGACCAACTAGGTCATGCCAGGTACTTTACCACTCTCGATTTGGCCAACGGCTATCACCAAGTCTTAGTCGACAAAAAGGATCGACATAAGACCGCCTTTAGCACTAATTACGGGCACTACGAATTTAAGCGTATGCCATTCGGACTCAAAGGAGCTCCTGCTACATTCCAACGCCTCATGAACTTCGTTCTGACAGGCCTACAAGGCCTCGAATGTTTCGTTTATCTTGACGACATCGTCATTTATGGTAAGAACCTAAATGACCACAATAATAAGCTTCGCAAAGTCTTCAACAAATTGAGAGAAAACAACCTCAAACTGCAGCCAGAGAAGTGCCAGTTCTTGAGACGAGAAGTTGTTTACCTAGGGCACAAATGCTCTAGCGAAGGTGCATTACCAGACCCCAGCAAAACGGCCTGCGTCCAGACATTCCCTGTTCCAAGAACAGTAAGGCAAGTACAGTCCTTTTTGGGACTTGCCAATTATTACAGGAAGCTCATTCCGGACTTCTCTAAAATCGTTCGTCCAATAACGAATCTGCTCCGAAAGGATGTAAAATTCACTTGGACCGAGAAATGCCAAGAGGCATTCCAAAGCATTAAAAATGCCCTAATTTCCCCACCGCTTTTAATCTATCTAGATTTTACAAAGCCATTTAATCTCACAACGGACGCCAGTAACGAGGCTTTAGGAGCTGTACTTTGACAAGGAGAAGTGGGAAAAGACCAGCCTATCGCCTATGCAAGCCGAACGCTAAACACAGCCGAGAAAAACTACTCCACTATTGAAAAGGAGCTATTGGCTATAGTCTGGGCAACTAGAAATTTCCGATGCTATCTCCAAGGCAGGAAATTCACGGTCTACACTGACCACAAGCCTCTCAAAGGAGTCTTTAATGTTAAAGACCCAACTTCCCGTTTGGTGAGATTTCACCACAAATTGTCAGAGTTCGACTATACAATCGAATATAAACCAGGGAAGTATAATACCAATGCGGATGCATTAAGCCGCATTCCACAAGCATTAAGCGAAGACAATACAGGCAATACCTTAACGGTACAAGCCCAAGTCCACCACACTATGGACTCTGATGTGGAGGAAAATAATCCCCCAAATAAAAAGAAAACCAGGAAACCCGCTCACTGCTTCGCCGTGACCAGAGCTCAAAAACAGAAAGCCCAAGAGGCCAGTACGAGCCCCAGCGCCGAAAAACAGCCCACGGCAGCGGAACATAAAGAAAATGAACCAGAAATACAACCCCCGGCTACGCTTGAACAAGAAATATGTCCAGTCAAGGCACCTGAAATAATCACGAGCCCCAAGGAAGTTCAAACAATCCTAAAGGATTATCACGACTCTCCTTTCGGCGGCCATCAGGGTGTCATTAAAACCTATAAACGCATTAGATGCAAGTATTGGTGGAGACACATGCTTAGCGACATAAAAAGGTACATAAAGAAATGCCCTAAGTGCCAAACAATGAAAGCATCCCCACAATTCAAGATGCCCATGGTAATAACGGACATCGCAGAACAACCTTTCGACAAGGTTTACCTCGATATAGTAGGTCCACTAGAAGAGACCATATCAGGTAATAAATATATCTTAACTTTTCAAGATAACCTTACCAAATTTGTCGATTGGTATGCCATACCTAATGGAGAAGCAGTAACGGTGGCGCAAATCTTTTTCAATGAGATTGTCACGCGTTATCGCATTCCAAAGAGAATAGTCACCGATCAGGGAACCAATTTCTTGAGTGAGCTATTCAAGAAGGTCTGCAAACTCCTAAAGGTAAAGAAGTTACAGACTTCCGCATACCATCCACAGTCTAATGGAGCACTAGAGCGTGCCCATAGACCATTAATCGAATATCTGCGTACAATCGTAGATGAAAATCCCAAAACATGGGATCAATTCCTACGAACCGCTGTATTCGTGTACAATAACAGTGTACACGAGGGTACTAAGTTAACCCCGATGGATTGCCTTTACGGGTTCACAGCGGATGTCCCAACTAATTTAAAACGGGATCCTGAACCCGTTTACAACCACGAAAGTTATTACCATATGCTCAAATACAGACTCCAAAAATCGTATGCCACTGCTCGCAAAAATCTCTTAGCCAGCAAACAACGCTCAAAGGCATATTACGACAAAGCAGTCAGGCCTCTCACTTTCCACCTAGGGGACAAAGTCCTCCTCAAAAGTGAAAGCCGCAAACACAAACTGTCTCAAATCTGGGTTGGCCCATATCTGGTAATCAATGTACCCAGTCCAACAAACACTACCATAAAAATAGGCAAGCGGCAGGTTGTCGTCCACAACAACCGTTTGAAGCCCTATTATGAGTAGTATACTGGTTCATATATCTTTAGCAAATAAGTTAAGTCCATACTAAATTCTACAATTAAATTAAGTGCTATTAGAATTACCACAAAAAGCTTCCAGTATGACTAATTGACTAACGAAGCCTATCCTTCATTTTCTACAGAACATGAAGCACATATTGGTGTTAATATGCTGTTTCCATCTGGCAATGGGACAAATACAAACGGAACCCTACACCATAAGTCTCCTGAACAATACAGGAATACTGTATGAGGATCTAGGAAAATTACAAGTCTACCATAGTACATGGAACATCTTAACTGAGATCAATCTAATGGAACTGGACAACCAAACGCTTATGGCAGAACAGGCGGAACACTTAGTTCACCGACTATGTTCAAATCGCTCTCAAACGGATGAGCTATGCCTGGTTCAACAAAAACACGTTCATTCTCTCTTGGAAAATATCAAGAGAAGAACAAGTGTCATTCGAGAAGTGGTCCCAAAATCAAGATCAACAAGATCTATCTTTGATGGAATAGGGAATGCAATGCACTACCTATTCGGGACCATGGACAGCACATACAGTCGACTCGAGGAGCTCGAAACAAATACAAAAGCACTAGCCGACCTGGAAAGACAGCAGATCAGTGTAGTCAAAACTACACTACAGCAAATTCAAAAGCCATTGACATCTCTGCAGGAAAGACAACGTCAAATAAATCTCCAGGTAAATAGAATGCAAAACATAACGGATGATTTACTGATGAGACAATTGAGACAGGAAATAATTTCAAGCCTGACCTTACAAATTGTCGACATAATAATCTCCAGTAAAAATCACCAGTTACATCCGCTAGTGGTGTCTCCCAAAAGTCTATTACAGATATACCACAAGTCCCACGCTACTTGTCCAGATGCACAAAATTGTCTCTCCCTGCTATATCAGACAGCGGAAACAAAGGCTCGTCTAGTCCAAGACAAATTAGTCATTCGAATACAACTTCCGATTTTCAATCTACCACAAATGAAGTTGTATAGAGTACACAGTTTTCCCATACTTATTAACAACAAACAATCATTGGTACCCGATATACAGTACTCGCACGTAGCGCACCAGGTACAGACACAAGATATTCTATTATTAAAAACACAAGATCTTAAAAGCTTTAAAAAGATCACTCAATATTCCAAAGAGGACACTTACATCGCTAAGCTAGGCATTCCCGTAAGAAAGGCAACTCTGTCCAAAGAATGCATAGTGAAGCTGCTCTTTAATCCATTAAAGGAAGAGCCTCAGTGCCATTTCAGAGCACAAATACCTCCTAGAGACTTGCTTATCAAATTAAGTAAACCCAATTCGTGGATATTCTCGTTGATAGAACCTACAATTGTACACCTCCAGTGTACCCAACAATTTTTAACTTCAAAGATTGAAGGTCAAGGAATAATCACTATCAACCATCCCTGCCAATTGCAAGTAGGATCCCAAATCCTACACTATGAGGCAGAGAATATCCAGTCATTGAGTCTCAAACAACCCAACTACTTCCCAAATATCGCTCCATTAGAGCAAGTGGTAGAAAAATATCTCAATGAAACCAAAAACAAAGTACAGTCTGAAAAAATACAGACAGAACTATATTGAGCAGATGACACTAACAGCATCATCCTAGAAGGTACCCAGTCATTAAAAGAACTGGACGAAAAATTACAAAAAATAGTTCCTCATATCAGTCACCACCCTACACATGTCCTAGCGGCAACATCAGTATCCTTAACTGGTGTTGCCATCACATGTATTGTACTGTACCTGGTCGCCAAATGGCTAGTCCCATTCATTAAAAATTACCGTTCACGCAAATCCGAGAAAACCCCAGAGGCGGAGGAACAAATCGAACAAATCGAAATGATCGAACCTACCCCTCTTAAAAGGACCCGCACCCTACCACCTGCTAGGTCAGTGCAAGTGGTCTAATGTCACCAATTCAAACGGTCACATAAAAAGGAGCACTATTACTAATAGTTTAACACATAGAAAATAAATGTAAGTGGTTTCTACAAACCACAAAAAACCAATTAGTACTAATAAAATAATTATAAAAACAAAAGGGGAGAGGACATACATAAACAATTATTAAAGCATAGATGTAAGGAAAACTAGATTAATAAAAACATATATACATATATTAATATAAACTAAAAACAAAAGAAAAAAAAAACAAACACAAAACCCTCCCCCGCTAGTGTTAAATAATAATTAAAAAATAATAAATAACATAAAAATATAAATATTATTATTATTAGCCTAGAATAAAAATTAATAACGACTAACTTTAGAACGTAACAAATATACAAGTGTAACAAAAAACAAATATATATACATAAAGTAAAAAAAAAAAAAAACAGTAGAAATTAATAAGGTAATAAAGGAATAGAGTAGAATAGTAATAGATATTTAAGAAGAATTTGAAAAAAAAAATTAGGAAATAACAAAAGAAAATTTTAAATAGAAACTAAGACAATATGTAAACCCGAAAACCTGTGCCAAACCCCTGAGAATTATTCCTCTTCAAAGAATAATTCTCTTTTTCGCAGGGGGAAGTATTGTTGTATACGTAAAGTATACAAAAAATTACCTAAAAAATACTCTAATTAAAATATTTTAATTTAATTTTCATACATATAAGCCAAGCATGCTTAAAACATGCACGGCTTATCTTCATAACGGCGAAGAAATTACCGTCAGCAATTTCCTCGCATTTCTTTCAATAAACAAAAAGTATTTCCCACAAAATGACTTGGGACAAACAAAAGTGTTAAATATCAACCCAAGTCGTTTTCATAGAAAATAGCCCCACGATAAATCTTACCTTCAGTAAGATTTGTCGTATATACGATATGTATGTACATACATACATACATACATATCGGGCGCATGAAAATTTTACGTCGGTGAAGACTGAAACGATCGAGTCTTCACCGAAAAAAGCTCTTATCAGCAAATTGTCGCGAGCTGCATACATTGTGATCGCAACAATGTATGCACGGTAGCAAGACGATGGTTGATATTTATGAAAATATCAAATTTCAATTTCAACCATCGTTCGTCGCGATAATTCTGGGCATGTTTAAACATGCCCAGCGTAAAATAATTTTCTCAGGATAGGAATGTTAATTAAGCATTTTCCTATCCTGAACGAAGAGACTTACGATTGAAAAATCTAAGTCTCGACACAGTCGGTTTTTAGATTTGGTTTTTTGAACATCGTCGGGATAGTCACGAGTAAAGATTAAAGTTTGCTTTTCCTAAGTTCTCAAAAAAAAGGAAAGTTAAATTAAAAGAAAAAAGGAAAGGAAGGTTTGGATACGGTTCGGTACTAAGTGGTTTATACCCCGGATTTTAGTAACAAGTGTGAACATTGATCCGAAGATATTTTGTCAGCAGAACAAAATATATAATAAAAGTTTCTAGAAAATAATTATTGTGATTGTAAATGAATAGTGTGAGGTTGTAAACCATATATAAGTGTGAAATTGTACACCAGATACGGAATTAAAAATAAAGAGAACGTAAAGAAACACAATCGCAAGGTGAATGTTTGTCATTTATCCAGGTAATTAACCCAACGAGTGAAATATATAACACTTGGATATGTATAGAATAGGTTTCGGCAATTGCTAATTTCCAGCACCAACCACGGTGCGTCAGACTAGGAGACTCTTATCGTATCGCGTCGTCAATAACAGACCTCTTTAAAAAAGGCAGCAAATTTACATGGACCACGGATACTCAAAAGTCATACGAAGAATTAAAGCATCTTCTTTCTTCAGCACCATTGCTGGCGAGTCACAATTACGATCAGCCCTTCTTTAACCGGTGCGGTCTGGGGGGAAGGGAGAGGTCTCGACATCATACAGGTCAGGTGAGTGGAAGGCCATTAGCAGCTTCGCCCCTAGAGCAGAAAACTTTGACCAAGTTAAAGACTGCTGCTCAATTTTTACAAAAACGAACTTGGCTTTCACCAGAATGATGCCAACAGCAATGTCGCTTAATCTGACTCTGCTTTTCTTCTGAACTTATTATTTTCAGTCCTTGTGACCAGGACCCAGTACGGGCCTTTGTCTTTGTTAGTGTAGATCAAAAGATCCGGATTTGAGACAGGACTGAGATTATCAGATATAGAATTAGCTTACTCTGAATCATCCATCGTACTGCGTTTGCCCTCGGGAGCATCTGGGTGAGTGATGTTAATAATACTTCGAGGGAATTCTTTAAGCGCTGCTTTCGTGGATGATGTCTTAGTAGTTTTGATTGTGTCTGTTGAAATTGAAAATTTCTTTTTTGATTTTTGAGAAAGATTTTCTAGGAGACTAGGGTTCCGAACATTGATTATGTCCTGTCCCCCGGGTCTTCCGTGTCCATTACTACATCAGTCTCCGTAATCATGCACAAGGATGCATACTATCCGCACCCGTTATGAAAGTGACGCCGAGAACAACACACACCATTCGAAATTCACACACAGTTCAGCTTTATATTTTAAAGATATGTGACGAAAAAATAAATTTGAAAAGCCGTATACTAACCTGGCTCCACTCTGAGCACAGTAGGAACAAGATTTAACAATTTAAGTAATTTCTGTACGAACAGCTTCCTACTACCTGCTGATAAGACCTTGTGGAGAATTCTTAATGAGGTTATGTACACAGAAAAACCACTGCTTGATGTGTTTATAATTTTAATCCTGGATGTAAAACACTTTATATTTTACTCTAGCCAAAGAAAACCGTTATGGACGCTTCTAAAAAAATTTAACTGATTCGCTTGGGTGTTCTGTACGAAGTGATTCCTAGGTACCTAGGCTGTGTTCAACTTTTGGCTAGAGCCGGCTATACCTGGCTGTAGTCAGAATGGCTGTAGCTAGGGCTCTTATTTGTGTGAGTAAATGTTAAACTTGCGTCATTCCATAAATTGTTTCAATTTCATTGTGAGAATTATGTCGAGTAATAAAAGTAAATTAGTTGCAATATCAACTATAATAAAAGAATGAATTGAATTAAGAAATTGAACGGCACAAGAAATATTCAAAATCGAACCGCGATGCACCCCTGCAGCCTGGACCTTTATTGTCTTTTTTTTAAATATATTTCGCTTTGAGCTTATTAAATATCACCTTTGCTATCCACACAGTAATAAAATTGACATTTTTTTTTTACTTGACATCAAAAACTAAACAAACAAACTGTTAGTTGAGGACTTCAGACTTCAATATATTGTATAGCATAAGTGCATTGATCTAATGCACACAACATAATATACAAAGAGAAGCATACTGATCTATAGCACACACAAATGCACATAACAAATATCCAACGAAAAATATTAAAACAAAAAAAATTTCCTTTACTACATGAATGGATCATACACTGCATGAATGAAATTGCAGTTGAGTAATCGTAAACAAGCAAAGAAAAATAAAGAAAAACAATTCTCTCATCAAAGCTTGTCCAAGCGTCATAGGTAAACAAATAAACCCATCATGAGTAAATAAGCACTATGCATGTGCAATGAACTTTGTGTATAGCGGTATAAAGCTTACTCGGCATTCTTGTATGCAATCACCGATTTCAGGTGATCAATCGTGCAAATTTAATTTTTATATGCATAATGATGAAGCAAGCGATTTTGTTAATGTATAAAAGACCTGTAATTTGGTTAATAAAATCAGAGTATTATCAGAACTCTCAAGGTGTCTTTTACTGTAGCGAAGCTTCCTTAGCTCCTAATAATGGATACCTTTCAAGGTAAATAGAGCTTTCTAGCTCTCATACCTTTGCCTGATATTAATAGAGCTGTCCGCAGCTCTGGTGATTTCTACATCGCTTATATTAAGACCAAACTTTGAGCTTTTCAGCTCTCACATGGTCGAGATACAAGTACCTAGAAGCTCCATATAGCTCTATCGCTTGTATCTCTGTTTTAATATAATTTTATTCTTCTCATTAAGATATTCTTCAACCATTGGCGAATGGAAGAAAGACTTACAAGGAGAAAGAAACATTACAATATAGACTGATAACAGCGCGCAAAAAGTGAAGTCAGCATAAAATATGCTTTTTATGTTGCCAGCGATTTGTGCTGCCACAAAGAAAAATGCCAAAACTGTCGCTCCTCGTTACTCAGGAAAATGTTTGTTACCGCTTATTCAGAAAGTTTAAAAAGTGGTATTAATAACTTTAAAACTGTATGTCCACCACATAAATTGTTGGAGCTCTTAATTTGATTTAAAAAAAGTACACAGAGTACAGAGAATTTTCGCAATATTTATTTCTCAAGTTTAAAAGGAATTACATAAAATAAAAATTCGTGAAGAAACATATAAACTTTTGAGATTTTTATGGACCTGTATAAAATACAAAATTTATTACGCATTGTAGTTTTAATTACATATGAACATATGAACTCGGAGAATTGTGGAGTTATGGAGATTCCACTCGGAATTCTGTAACTCGTGGAATTTGTATTGAGATTTACCAAACTCTCTATTCAACTCGACAAAACTCTCGGCTGTGTTAGTTGTGGAGAAGTAAGAAAAATATTTCTCAACTGAAAGTATTGTCTGCTTTTATTGTCGTTTGTGAAGGTATCATTGTACCTAGTATTTTCAAATTGATTTATGTATTCACTGCATATCCTGGCTATATTTACAAAAACAAATTATGGAAATCTTTGCAATACTTGCAGAGATATAAGGATTTTGGTGTCTCAAGGTACCCGCTAAAAATTGTAATTCACGCGAAAATGGTCAATTTGGTCGTCTTCCAGAAGAGATGCTATAAAAAATTTTAATATGCACGTTAAAGTTTGTTTGTAGGATGAAATCTCATCTACATTTTGTCCCCTAATTAGATATGTAATTATTTTTTCAATGCAATAAATGGCTTTGGAGATAACTGCAAAAGAAGTGAATCAGTCCTTCTTAAGATGAAAAAATGGCCGTTTTCTGGTACAAAAATGGACGTATTTTCAAGTCATCATTATGAAGAACTGGTAAGTCGTGGAAATACACTTTCCATGAGAAAAATGTTCACAACAGAGTACTAATGGATGTGAATTAAGAACGGTGGAAATATATGCAAAATATAGGAACTGGGGTGTATATGACCGAAGTGCAAAAACTCGTCTTTCGGCGGTAAAAAGTCAGTTATGAAGTAAAAATGATCAAAAAAAAAACAACACCGCTCGTTTACCCGTTTCTCCCTCTTTAATTTGATACCAAACATGACGTATTTTGGACAACCCCCATCCCCAAAAACCCCTCCCTCAGAAATTGTTCAGTTATATTTTTGCACTCTATTTTGGATATATTTGTTCCGTTCTTTGCTTCACATTCATTAGTACTCTGTTGTGAACATTTTTCTCATGGAAAGTGAATTTCCACGGCTTACCAGTTCTTCATAATGATTTTTGTACCAAAAAATGCCAAGTTTTTCATCTCAAAAAGGACTGATTCATTTCTTTTGCAGTCATCTCCAAAACCATTCACTGGACTCAAAAACTAAGTACATATCTAGTTAGAGGACAAAATGTAGATGCGATTTAATCCTACATATACAGGGTGTTTCCCACTAGGAGGTCAGTAGAGCGGGAGGTGATAGTATTCACTTAGACTAACCAAAAATTGTATGGTAGGGGGGGGGGGCATATCAACCGTTTAGGAGTTACAGAGTGATTAAGAAAAAAACCCAGTATTTCACAAAACACTCTGTATCTTATAAACTACAGGGTGTATGGTCACACTTAAGAGCTCATTGTATGCAGAACTTCGTGGCCTTTCCAAAGACTGCTCAACCACCTTCACACCCATCTCCCATCAAGAATTATTGTTGTCTAAACTAAAAATTTCGGATTTTCTTACCTTTGTTTTAATTTAACCTCTATTATTTTTGCAAAAAGGTCGTTAGCATAACTTTTTTTTATAAAAACTGTAAGCTGCAGACTCTCCTCTTTAATATGACCTATTACACCCAATGTCCTATCTGAAGCCCTTTAAGAGTTATTAGCTCTAAACCTATTCTCAAACCTATTTTTAAACCTATTATCAACGATATTTTGTTCCCTTAGCACGTCATTTAAAAAAATATCGTCTAATTTCGGTGTGACCTGAATAGGTTATGAGTTATTAACTGTTTAACGGCTACAGTTAACACAGGGTCTAATAGGTCAACTTAAAGAGGAGAGTCTACAGTTTATAGTTTTTATAAAAAAAAGTGTTATGTTAACGACCTTTTTTGCAAAAATAATAGAGGTTAAATTAAAACAAAGGTAAGAAAATCCGAAATTTTTAGTTTAGACAACAATAATTCTTGATGGGAGATGGGTGTGGAGGTGGTTGAGCAGTCTTTGGAAAGGCCACGAAGTTCTGCATACAATAAGCTCTTAAGTGTGACTGTACACCATGTAGTTTATAAGATACAGGGTGTTATGTGAAAAACTGGTTTTTGTTCTTAATCACCCTGTAACTCCTAAACGGTTGATATGCCCCCCCCCACTGCCATACAATTTTTGGTTCGCCTAAGTGAGTACTATTACCTCCCGTTCTACTGACCTCCTAGTGGGAAACACCCTGTATACATATATAAGCTTTAACGTGCATATCTAAAATTTTTATATCACCTCTTCTGTACTGGAAGACGACCAAATTGACCATTTTCGCGTGATTTAAAATTGTTAGCGGGTACCTTGAGACATCAAAATCCATATTTCTGTATCGCAAGGATTTCCATAATTTGTCTTTGTAAATATAACCATGATATGCAGTGGGTCCATAATTTAATTTGATAATCCTAGGTACCTAGGAGCCTTCACAAAACACAACAAAAAGAGCAAGTACTGTCAGTTCAGAAATAATTTTCTTACTTCTCCACAACAAACACAGCCGAGTTTGGTCGAGTGAAATAGAGTTTGGTACTTCTCAATACAAATTCCCCGTGTTACAGAATTCCGAGTGGAGAGTTGTGTCAAAAAAACTCTCATCTCCACAACTCTCAGAGTTAGTGAATCCGGCCCCAGGAAAGTAGTACAGTTTTAGAAACTTTGGAGACTTCAGTTTACCACATATGAGACCTGATACACAAAATAATTTGCTTTAACAATAAACATCAATTTATTTGAGTACCCGTGCCAAAGGCACGTATAGCGCTGGTCATATCATAGAAAGTTACATGGTAGATTAACATTGTAGCAAAATAAACAATAAAAGTCCAGGTATAGGCACTTAAAACATAGTACAGTCAAGCGAAATGTAGCAAACAACACAGTAGTTCAACATCGTAGCCAAATAGCATAAATTTACAAATATCGGCACTTAGGTCAAGGCACCGCCTAGTAAAATATAGCAAAATAAAATTAAATGAATACTTAGTAGATTAGCATTGTAGCAAGAGAAGCAATAGAAGTACAAGCATAGGTACTTAGAACATAGTAAAGTCTAGTGATATGTAACAAATAAAATATCATAGTGTATCAATATTGTAACAATAAACAAAAACATATAAATTTAGGCTCATAGAGTGCAGTACTGCATAACGAGATAGTAAGTAAGCAAGTGAATAAATGGAATAAAATAAAATTAAATAAATCATGCGATATACAACACGGTTTAAGTATGTGTTTTTTATTTATTTATTTAATAGTGAAGGGCAAATCAGGTTAGGTCTGGTTCAGGAAATCTCGGGACACTGTCTGAAATGCGTTCAACGAAGCGCTTGCTTTAAATAAGGGACTCCGATTATATAACTCCCTCCGCCAAGAAGTTAAGCAAGAACTTAATTTAACTATTTATTAAAGAAAACTAAGTTTTTTGCTTAAGTAATTCATCGTAGTTACGTAATAAATGATATGTACTAAGTTTTAAATTGCTTAAGAAGTTTACGTACAACAAAATATTTTTTCGTTTTAAAATATTGTTATGAATGTCTATAAACTAATAAAAAAATAATAATAAATAGAAATTACTTAGCTATTTTATTTGCCATCAAACAATATACATCATTCTTTAGATTATAGAAATTGTTGTCCATATATATTTCAACTTCGGATCCTACTAGCAAAAATCTATCAGTTTTGCTGTTTGTAGAAATAATTTTAATATCTCTTCCATTAATAGTTACAGTTACAATGGTTCTTCCAAAAGATTTTCTTTTTTCTTTTACTTGAGCAATAGATCCTTTTTCTCTCAAACCTATCTTCCCTTCATGATACCAAAAGGCCTGATCTGACTCAGATCTCCGAAACGCTTTTCTAAAATCCTCCAAAACGCCACCTTTTCTAGCATTTATTTTCTTTTCATAATTTTTCTGCTTTTGGATTTCTAATATAAACAAATCTAGCTCTGCATTGGGCTTTTTAGTTTGTTGAAACTGATTTTGCTCACTTGTGCTAGTACTCATAATGCTGGAATTTTGTTCAAAATTTTTTCTGATTATTGGACATCGACCTGAATTATCAGAATTGTATTTTATTGTACTTGGTTTTGAATCCAACATAACTCCTTCATTGCCATTTGCAAATTTCTTTTCTAAAGTCAACGAATTATTATCCTTCTCCGTGCAGATTAATGTTGTTTTCATTGGTATCTGTTGTACTAAATTCCGATTGCATGTATCCTTTAAAAATAGTTCGGGAGTTTGTAAACGTTAATATTGTTAATAAGTTATTACCTCAATCACTGTTTTGCTTTTGAATGGCAGTCCATCACAGGATTTTTTTTCGTTTTCGCATCCAATATTTACTGTACCATAAAAGGGCGAACTTCTTTTAGTAATCACATTTTTATTGTAAGGGGCTCTGAGACACACATTTTGATTATGGGCAGTTATATGACATTTTTCGTTATAAAGAGCAAGTGGCTTGTTAGCTGCCCTTTGCGCATTCGAAAAACACCCATTGCAGCCATTTGATATATCTGGGTCGTAATAGATCCTTCCTTCCTCTTCAGAGTCATATGAGCTTGCGATATTTACATTAGTTCTAATTCTTTTCAATTTATTTCTTGTGTTTCGAAACGAATCCGAACAAGCGTTATCACTATCGTCTGATATTTTTGCCTCATCAGCAATACTTTTATTCAATTTTGCACGCTTTGAAAATTTGTATTTATTCCTCTTAACCAATTTTTTATCATTTAATATAGAAAATGACCTTTTTAACTCTTTCCAAGACATTTCCTCTATTATTAGCTCGAGAAACGCAATAAACTTTTCGATCTATAATCTTAAATCAAACTGTATCTATTGTCGATATCGATAGGACTTCAGTGCAACACTAGAATTGCACTTTTTCCAGAAGTGAAATACGAGGTTTGCACTAACTTCCCCTACTTAGTACTTGGCAATGGATATTTTGTCGGTGCTACAAACCCATATTCAAGTTGAATTGTCATCTGCTCTGTCCAAGTGTACTGTCGCGATTATTTGTAAATTTTGGAGTTAAACTTTATTTGGGTAATTGGCTTTAAGTTAAGAAGAAATTTGTTTCTATATATCAATAAAGAGCATTTATTACGTTTGACAGTTCCGTGTATAATACTAAATACGTGTGCCCACAAATCTACTCCAGATCCCCGCTTGCAGAAAAAGTGCAACACTGAAATGGTCCGATCGAAATATGTAAAAAGTTTCTTCTTCTTCTTTATTGATTAAGACTTGAATCCTGTGGGCCCTTAGCCATAGCCGACACAGGATGAACTTTTTACGAGTGAAAATATTCGGGGGTAGGAAAAGTTCGTCCTACCCACAGCCTTCAATATGTTCAGAGCGACGCGCGTCACGCTTTATTGAAAATAAATAAGTGAATAAAACTAAAATGGATGTAAAGAAGAAAATTATGTTACTGCTGTTTATAGTTTTACTGTATTGAGGTCCCAATTTACGTAAAAAAAACTGAATTTATTCTCTGACCGTATATATATATACACACACATGCATATATATATTTTCTTTCAAAACGCTTCTTTCGCTTTTTCTCGTTCAGAGCAACCAAGTTGCTTTTTACGCTATCGTCAAATTCACAGAGTCACTTTAAAACGCTTTCGAAGTGTTGCTCTGAACAGACTTATTATTAAAGTCTGTGGTGCTACCAAGTCTCGATCGGGAGTACGGGCAGCATATCAATACTACCGCAAGCAGGCCATTTTGAAATTTGCGATCGGACGGCTGTACCGTAACCCCCGGAATATAATACAAGCCATGAAGTAGCCGAAGGCACCGACACATTAAAAGGCTTTAACGTGCCGGGTACAGCATGCAGAGCTCACTCTCACTGCTTTTTGTATCCTCGTCATGGAGTAAAAACTGAAATCTAATCTTAAGCAGGTCCTAAAGCCTAAAACTGTCGCTCCCACAGCAAAATGAAGTTAAAACAAATTGCAGCCAAATATGTTTTCTTTCTAATAATCTAAAACAAATACCATCTAGAACAAATTTATGGTAATTATAGCGTTTGAACAAAATACAAGCAACTTTTATATCAAAAACTCCTGCAGTAAGACAAGGCAACAAGGCTGGATGTCGCCTGCTGACCGGCCCGCTGCTCTCTTTTTTCGACTTTGTTCATGGCTTGTATATTCCGGGGGCTGCGGCTGTACAGATGTTTATTTGCGATTACATTTGATAATATAATAATTTAATAATCATTACGTGTTGTGAATTTGTGATACAGTTATTGTTTATATAAAAAAAATGTCACTTAGAATAGAATAGAAAAGTTGCTTATTTTCCACCCCGGCCATTTAGCCACGCCCTAAGACGTTGGGTATTACCAAAGAACATCTAACAGAAAGAATACGCATCTCATATATTGAAATGTTTTATATGGCGGGTCGTTCCATTACGACCCGCTCTCACAAATTGTATAAGAACTCTCTGCTTGTTAACGATCCGCCACTCACCCGTGGTGATATTACGACCCGCTTTCACAAATTTTACGAAGTCTGCTTTGAATGACGGCCCGCCGGCAATCACCAGTTGTGAGTGGCGGCTGTAGGGGCGTCATCTTCAAGGCACCAGCACAGCACCAGAGCCAGAGGACAGAGTCTGCATTCCGCATCGTGCCCATGCATTGCATTGCGTGTTCTCTTTGCTTCTTTTACCTCTTCTCTAAGAAACCGGTTTCATCAAGAATACTTTGTTTGAGAGAATATTCATTAACATTGCATCTGCATGGCGGCAGAACAGGGGGACAATAGTAACATGAGCGGATGTGATAGAAAATGGTGGGCGACAAGCAGACTAGTCACAATCACTGTCAGTTGCATTGATTCGTGTGCTTGGGCTAAGCGTTTTCATGAATGTAGGTAGCCAAAATATGCAGTCCAAAAGTTCTTAGGAAAATTTTTCGGGTACCTAAATTAATAGAAAAACCGGCTCGCATTTTCAGCTAAGCAGCATAGTGAAACATAAAACTGTGCATGGCTGCTGGCGTCGGCGTGTGTATAGCTGTGGGGTGGTTTAGTACAGAGAGGACAGAGCAATATTCTCTCAATCTCAAATCTTTTCTTCTTCCCGTCTGTTACCTCCCGACCGCATCAACAAATAACCATACAACTTGTGCATTATTTTTAGAGGCCAGATGGAGCTTCTTGTGTAACAACGGCCATCGGCAGCTAAGAAATATGGAATATCCGTTGGCTCATCTAGCCGCCTGGAATAGAAATTAAGCCGTAGAATAATTATTATGATGCTACCTCTGAAAACTTCTAGACGTAGATTAGTACAACACTTACTACATGACGACACAGGGGTTAGTTGACACCAAGGTATAGGGAATATAAGTATTCTCATTACGAAACGTGTTCCACCATTTGGTAATGTAACATCGTGGAATACAGCAGTCACTGAATTACGTCACAGGCTATCCGTGTATTGTGTCAAAATTTTAATGGGAATGCCGGGACTTCTACACACCTTAGACGACCAGCAAGTCGAACCGCGGGCAGCAACCATTATCGCTAAAGATGCCAAAGCACTATAGGCAATGATTGAATCCTAGCTAGGTTAACGATACTCGAGCCACTTAACATACCACGGGTTGGTAAGTAGAGACATCTATTAGATTTATAATAGGGTCCGTCCGGTCGTTTAGGGTACAATAAAGAGGGGAAGTATTAGGTAGAATGTTCTAGAAGTATACTATCACGTGATTCCGACTAGCGGAGCTAGCAGTAAATTTGTGATAGTTTTTTAGCTCCTGTTGCTACAAATCTTTACTTTTTTTCAATTTTATTTTTCTTATGTAATCCCGAATAGTGCTTATGTAACCTGCTGTTTTAAATTCTAAGCCTACTGTTCCAGCTTAGAAGAAAATGTCACATTTTGCCGAACCAAGAATAGAAAATTAATATTTCACCCAACTTTAACTGACTGTTATGAAAAAAAATGTACTACGCCAGTTTGGCAAGTAACTTTAAAAGTTGACGCATTTAATAGGGATTCTAAAATGGTATAACACTTGCTACAATATTTCTTAGATTACGGAAAAAAAAAATTTTCTTCAAGAAACCCAGTTTCGAAAAATTTCTTTTCACCTATTAAAAATGATTCTAGTGTACCCAAAGCTTGCCGTAAGTCCGTAACTTTCAGATTTTAGTTTGAGTGAGATGGAGAGTCATTACATGAAGTGTGAGTGAGACAGATAGTGAGGCTTTCAAGTTAGAGATCCTAGCTTTTTGTTCAATTTAGGACAAATTTTCCTTAAGTTTAAAATTAAACACCAATTATTTGGATGCTAAGATTTATTATTTACAAAAGATGTTCAAACTGCCTTCCTTCAGCTGCAATACAAACTCGACGTCTTCTTAAAAAGGATCGGGTTATCAGACGGGCAATTCTTCCATTGCTGACAAATTCTACTGCTTCCGTAATTCTGGAGCTCATGTTTTTGTAAAATTCGGTGAGCTATACTTTAAGACACTCCTGTGGTTTCCTGGTTGCACGTACCAAAGTACTTGGGTCTTCTTCAACTGCTTGAAGTACTACGTCCTCGTAAGGTAAGGAACTCTTCCTTCACCATGTACTTGGGTCTTAAGTTGGCCCTCTGCGGAGAGTAAACGATCCACATTTGTAAAAACTCAATGATTTGACGAGCCAGCGTCACTATCTTGCTCACTCACATTTCTCACTCAAACTAGAATCTTAAAGTTACGGTCTTACGGCAAGCTTTGGGTACACTAGAATCATTTTTAGTAGGTGAAAAGAAATTTTTCGAAACTGGGTTTCCTGAAGAAAAAAATGTTTTTTTCCGTAATCTAAGAAATATTGTAACAAGTATTATACCATTTTAGAATCCTTATTCAATACGTCAACTTTTAAAGTTACTTGCCAAACTGGCGTAGTACATTTTTTTTCATTACAGTCAGTTAAAGTTGGGTGAAATATTAATTTTCTTTTCTTGGTTCAGCAAAATGTGACATTTTCTTCTAAGCTGGAACAGTAGGCTAGGAATTTAAAACAGCAGGTTACATAAGCACTATTCGGGATTACATAAGAAAAATAAAATTGAAAAAAAGTAAAGATTTGTAGCAACAGGAGCTAAAAAACCATCACAAGGTGAACAAAAGAAATGTCTATAATTTGAAAAATACATGACTTAGAATTTTTTTTATATTTTTCTGGTAACTGTTATGATTTGGTCTATCACCCGATTCCGGCTTGACGTCGACTTACGGGACACCCTGTATAACTCATCAAAATTATATTTTATTTTTATTTTCCATTTTTTTGTATAGTTCCAAGGAGGAAAATTATGAAAACAGGGAAAATCGTACGTATCGCAATTTGGACATACTCTCATAGCTGGGATTGGCAGGTATCCAAGAAAATGGACAAGGCGAAATTGAAGAAGTCTGAGATTAAGCCATTCTTAAAGATTCGCAACTATTTACTTGATGCCTACACGTTACAGAGTTCAAGATATTACATTTTAAAAGGATAAATAAAAACAAAATTTAAACTTACAATCAATTAATATTTGTAAAAAAAAAACATTGATACATCATTACATAATTTTAAGTGTAAAATTACTGTTATAATACCCACAATAAACGTTTATCACATAGAAATACCGTGTTATCCCAATTCAGATTAAATAGGTACTGCATTAGAGTGCAATGAAGCTAACTAAAATTTAGATTTAAATAGAAAATGGCCGGGTCAATCCTCGAAAGTTTACTGTGCATCAATTCCTACTTCATTGTTGTAAACTTCCATGATATGCTCAATGATTTCCATTGTTAATTAAATCTGTTCAACCATAAAAGGAAATAATAATAATTTGATTATAGATATCATAATTTACCAGCAGTTGGTCGGTCAGTCACCCTACACGTAATTACTATAAATTCACCTTTGCTTTTCGCTTACTAAGCAATTGCACTTGTTGTTCAAATAAATATTTTTGTAGTACGGTGACCCGACTGTTGCAATATTCACTGTAAGTAAAAAATTATTTGTAAGTCAGCAGTTATTGCTGTCCATGAATATTGATTATTTGTTTCCGTTTTTATTTTACTAATTTTGTTATATATATATATAGGTGGAACATTTGTAGAAATAAAAGTTCAGTTTTTATTATAATCTAATCGGCTGTAGTTGTCTTCTGCTCAAATTCTCTATCCAATCCTATCCCAGTACTGGAATCAGTGAAACCTCATTTCAGTACGACAGTTTTTTCTACATACTTGACTTAGCGTTTTTTAAGTTCCAGTAATCCTAAATACAGAGTTATGTCGTTTTCGTTTGAACATCAGTTTCGCTCTGGAGGCAACCTAAGTGCTGTCAAAGCGTTCGTTTGAAGCAAAAATGACGTCATGGGTTGCCTCTGGTGGCAACCCAAAAAGCATCGGTTTCACTCTGAAAATTTACTCGGGTACACTATGAGTTCACTCACACAAACAAAGTCTAGTTGTGATTTGATATTATTTAATTAATTTTAAAGTTAACAATTATTAAGATCACTCTACTATTATTATATTATCCTCAAATTTATCCGCAAACAAATTACCAACCAGTTTTCGCAAAAAGTTCATAGCTACTTTGACGTTAGTTTACATACACAAGCGAACTTTTTCAGGTGTACTCTGAAGCCGTTCGATTGAACGGGGTTGCCTCCAGAGCGAACCTGGATGTTCAAACGAAAACGACATTAGTGTTTTCTAATTTCTGAACCTTTTTTTTAGTGACCCCGTTAAAGATAGAGCACTATTCAAAAGAAGACTGTGTTTACCTTGTGCAGTGAATAGAAAAACAAAAATTTGTGTCAAGTTAAGAGTTAATCATGGAAGCCTTAGTGGTCAATCAAACGCAACTTGGGAAAGACATTGAAAAACTAGCAAACGAGTACCGAAATGAATCTCCGGACAAGAAGAGTCTTCAATACCTTCAAGCTAAACTTTAAGTATTAGAAGAGTTGTGGACCAAATTTGAAACAAACGATGATCAAATTAGAGATCTATACGATGAATCAACTGTAAGTGACCCATATTTTGCTAATGATTACTATCAAATAGTAAAAAAGGGATATGATGACTTCAAAACCGAATTAACAACAGTAATTAATCATGCAAGTTCAAGCACATCCAAAGGTGCAATAACAAAATCCGTGCAAGGGGAAAAATCCACTTTAAAGATAAAAACTCATGAGAATTTTCCAAAATAACGGGCAAATAGCAATACTGACTGTACGAACATAGGAAATGGCGACGTAATTATTCGTCTGCTACGAAGACAAAAGAGCGTAATGACTACGCTCACAAATATTATTGCTGGCATTAAAATTAGTAAAGATCAAACCAAACAATATTACGATTTGAAAAGAAGCACAATAACAAATTATTGGAAACAAATAGAAGACAACAATAAATGCATCTGGGAAAATACAGATGATATTACGAGTTGCGGATATAATACGAATGAATATTTTCAACTTTAAGAGAAGGTGCATGAGATTGTAATCAAAATCATTGAAGATATAGAAGATAACATAAATACAAGCTCGACCGTGCCTACTAATCAATCGAGCTTACAACTTCCGAAAGTAAGCCTACCCAAGTTCGATGGGGATTACTTAAAGTGGCAGCAATTTTTTGATCTGTTTTCACAATTGGTTCATAATCAATCAATAGGGAACTCACAGAAAATGTGAGACCTCAAGATGAACCTCTCAGGTGAAGCTGAAAAATTAATCAGACATCTCCCATTAACAGAAGACAGCTATGCAATTGCATGGGATATTTTACAGAATAGATATCAAAACAAAAGATTGTTAGTAACAGCGCTCTTAGAGAAATTAATGGCACAACCTCAGATTACGACAGAATCTGCGTCAGCTTTAAAAAATGTGCATGATACTACAAAAGAATGTCTGCTTACTCTACAAAACATGGAACTTTCAGTAAAGGAGGGACCCAATCATCATTCATATTCTAGTGAAAAAATTTGACAAAAAACCCACATGCATTATTCGAACAATAATTGTCATCGCCAGGAGATTTACAGTCAGTAGAAAAGTTGCTGAGCTTTCTAGAAAAGCGGTTTAAACCACTAGAAACCTTGGGGCAAATATCATTGATTTCAAAGTATCCACAGAAATCAAGCAAGCCCTCTGTCTTCATTACCAACCAAAATAACAAGACAAATCAAATTGAATGTGTTGTATGCAAGATGAATCATCCAATAAACTTCTGCGAAAATTTCTTGAGAATGCAAGCATTCGAGCGTCAAGAAAAGGCTAAAGAACTAAATTTTTGCCTAAATTGCCTTAAGAGTGGTAACAATCTCAGTCAGTGCAGATCAAGAGGTTGCCAAAAATGCAACAATAGGCATAACACGTTGCTCCATTATCAAACAAATCAGCACGCTGGGACTCAGATTATGAAACCATCCACTAGTCAGGCAAAGACAGCAACCAATTTAGCAGCTCAAACTCGGGACGCTTACGCTGGATACGTATTTCTGGGAACAGCTCTTGCAAACGTCATCGACAAGGATGGAAAATCAATACAATGCAGATTGTTATTAGATTCCGGGTCGCAATTGAATTTTATTTCGGAGAAATTTCGAAAAAGTTAAGATTATCAGACGACAAGGACACATAAATATTGACAGTTGGGATATTCCAAGCAGCATGTCTTTAGCAGACCCACATTTTAATTTACCTCAAAAGATTGACATCCTTTTGGGGACGGAAATGTATGGGGAAATAATCTAGGAATGTGTTAGATATTATAGCAATATAAAGTAAAATTAAATTCAGCATCAAACATGTTTATCTATTGGCAACACTTTTTTGTAATTAAGAACGACAATATATTTGTGTCATGTTCATATGTCATTTTTTTTTCACATAATAAAAACCACAGAATTGAAAAGACGTGTTTCTGGTATATTTTTCATCTAAAAAGAATATTAAAGTATTTTCTAGAAGAGTAGCTCTACAAGATCATCATAATATAATCGTAAAGCATCCTGATTACATACGGTCATTATTTAGTAATTTGTACAGGTAATTTTTCCCGAGATTCAACAGGTTATGGGCCCAGGATCATTACCACGCTAAATTATCAAATTATTTGTACAAAGTACAGAACATCGTATTAAAAATGCCGGACACCATGAAGTTGCAAATCGTAAAGTTAAATGATGACAACTACCAAATATGGAAATATAAAATGGAACTATTATTAATTAAAGAAGATTTATGGCAGGTTCTTGATGAAAATCCACCTGTAGATGCTACACAATTAGCCAACTGGAATAAAAGAGATGGAAAAGCACGTGCTCATATTGGTTTGTTCATTGAAGATAACCAAATCATACACGTCAAAAATAAAGTTACAGCAAAAGCGATGTGGGAATCACTAAAGGAATACCATCAAAAATCAACACTATCAAATAAAGTTAGACTTTTACGAAGATTATGCAGAATGATTTTACCAGAAGGTGGTAATATGATGTCACATCTAAACGCAATGGACGAATGTATGGACGAACTAGCTACATTAGGAGAACCGTTAGCTGATGCTCTGGCAGTCGCTTTATATTTGTCAAGTTTGTCCGAAAGTTATAGTGTATTAATTACAGCACTGGAATCACGTGCTGAAGAAGACCTAACAAAAAGTATGGTTAAAAATAAGCTTTTGGAAGAATATAAACGACGCCAAGACACGTTTGATGCTAATGGAAATACAGAAAAAGTTTTTAAAATAAATAAAGAAATCAATAATTTTGATAAAAATAAATATAAATGTTTTTTCTGCAAAAAGAGTGGTCATATGAAAAGCGATTGCAGAAAATATGCAGCCTGGAAATTGAAAAACGAGAATAAAAACAAAGTGCAAAATAAAGTAAATTTGGTAAAAAATAACAACGATAGTGATAGTGAAGATGCTCATGTGTGTTTAGTTAGTCACAATCACCAAAATAATATTTCTGAGTGGTGTGTAGATTCTGGTGCATCATCACATATGTGCAACGACAAATCACTATTCAAAATATTAAATAAATCAAGTAAATGCTCTGTAAAAGTAGCCGATGGTAGAAATTTAACCATAAAAGGTACAGGCATTATAGAATTTAAAACAGAATTTAATAAAGTTATATTAAATGATGTACAGTATATACCGGAACTTACATGTAATTTATTATCAGTTAATAAATTGACAAAAAAGGGCTTCAACATAACCTTCAAAGATGAAAAATGTTATATAAATAAAGATGGTAAAAATATAATCGTGGTGAATGCAAATAACAATATATATAAGACAAAACATCAAGCATTCAATATCATTAAAAAGGAAAATTCTAAATGTATACATGAATGGCATAAAGTATTTGGTCATCGTAATTTATCAGATGTAAAGAAAATGCAAGAATTAGCAGCTGATATAAATATAATGAAGTGTAACCATGATGATATTTGTGAAGTATGTGTACAAAATAAGAAAACCAGAGATCCTTTTCCTCAAGAATCAATTACAAAAACATATGAAAAATTGGATTTAATACATACAGATGTTTGTGGTCCATTACAAATTCCTACACCAAGAGGTAATAAATATATATTAACATTAATTGACGATTTTTCTAGGTATTGTTATATATATTTGGTAAAACATAAATCTGATATTAAAGAAAAAATGATGGAATTTATTGAAATGATGAAAACACAATATGGCAAAGTACCAAAAGTTATCCGATCCGACAAAGGTGGTGAATATATGAAAAATGAACTGCGTAATTATTTAAAAAATAAAGGTATTTTAACGCAATTCACTGTACCAAAAACTCCACAGCAAAATGGGGTTGCTGAGCGTAAAAATAGAACATTAATCGAAATGGTACGTTGCATGCTCAACAGTTCTGGAATTCATAAACAATATTGGGGCGAAGCAGTTAACACAGCGAATCAGATAATTAATCGTCTACCAACAAAAGGTAGGAAATTTGGCACAATAAAAAGCCAAATTTAAACTATTTTCAAATATTCGGTACACCAGCATATGTGCACATACCAAAAGATGAACGTAAAAAGTTAGATGTCACATCACAAAAATTAATATTCGTAGGTTACGAAAAAGGTACAAAAGGTTATCGTTTACTGGATGTAGATACACATAAAATTAAAATTAGTCGTGACGTCACGTTCATAGAAAATAAAATACAGCCACAACATAAATTATAACAACAAACTGAAGAATTTGATACTGGTATAGAAGAAGAAAATTTAATACAAGACGAAAATTTAACACAAGAAGAAGATTTAATTCAACAAGAAAATTTAATACAACAAGAAAATTTACGCCAAGAAGAAAATTTAAATCAACCCGAAAACCCAATAACAAGTTCAGAAGGGGAACTTTATGATGAAAGGAAAGCTGTAAGATGGTCCAGCAGAGAAAATAAAGGTAAACCTGCAAAACGTTTAATAACGGAAATCAACAGCGTAACTGAAGAAAATATTAAAGATCCGCAAACGTATGAAGAAGCTCTTAGTGGACCGAATTCTAAAAATTGGAAGAAAGCTATGCAAGAAGAAATAAATTCGCTGAGAAATTATGGAACCTGGGAAATAACTAAATTACCTCCACATACAAATGCAATTGGATGTAAATGGATATATAAAACTAAAACAGATCAAAGCGGAAGTGTCGTAAAATTTAAAGCACGTTTAGTAGCGCAAGGTTTTGCTCAAAAATTCGGACGTGATTATGATGAAGTGTTTGCACCGGTAGCCAATCCAACAACATTAAAAATACTACTTACAGTAGCAGGTCAAAGAGAGATGACAGTTAAACATTTTGACATTCAAACCGCATACCTGAATGGTGATTTATCGCATGAAGTCTACATGAAACAACCGAAGGGGTTTGCTGAAGGTGATAACGATAAGGTATGTAAACTTGTAAAAAATTTATATGGTTTAAAACAGGGTGCAAAAGAATGGAACACTAAATTTAATTCTATTATGAATATTAACGGGTATTCACAAAGCAAAAATGATTTATGCTTATTTAAAAGAAAAATTAAAAATGATTATATATATATTTGTAATCATGTTGATGATATAGTAGTTGCTTCTACTAATTTGGAATATATTGATGAATTTGAAAAAATAATGAATAAAGAATTAAAAATTAAAAATTTAGGTATTTTACAGTATTATCTGGGAATACAATTTACAAGAGATGTAAATGGTATATTTTCTTTAAATCAAGAAAAATACATATTAAATAAATTAAAGGAATTTAATTTAGAAAACGCTAAAGGTTCATCAACACCAATGAATGTTGGTTACCTAAGTCTAAATATAGATCAATCAAAATTTGAATCAGATGAAATATATCGCAGAGCAATTGGTTCACTACTTTATTTATCTACCAACACTAGACCAGATATTTCTATAGCAACATCAATATTGGCAAGACGAGTGAGTGATCCTAGACAATGTGATTGGAATGAAATAAAAAGAGTATTCAGATATTTAAAATCTACAAAGTCAATGAAACTAAAAATGGGAAACCATGAAAATCAAGATAATCTTTATGGTTATGTGGATGCAGACTGGGCTGGAGATCATATCGACAGAAAATCTAATACCGGATATTGTTTTATATATAGTGGAGCATTAATTGGCTGGGGAAGCAGAAAACAAGCATCGGTTTCGTTATCGTCAACAGAAGCAGAGTTTATTGCATTTGCTGAAGCAGTTCGTGACTTAATTTGGATAGTACGTATAATAAAAGATTTCGACCAAATTATAAGAACTCCGATAAAAATATTTGAAGACAACCAGGGTTGTATAAAGTTGCTGAACGATCGAGTTTGTCACCAACGTGTAAAACATATTGATATTAAATATAAATTCGTACACGAACATATAAATTCAAAAGAGGTATCAGCTGTATATTGTCCTACTGAAAATATGATCGCAGATATGTTGACTAAACCACTTGATGGACCAAAGTTAGCTAAACATGTAAGAGCAATAAATCTAATTGAAATTGAAATTTAATTAAAATTTTTATTTAACTTTCTATTGAGAAGGGGTGTTAGATATTATAGCAATATAAAGTAAAATTAAAATCAGCATCAAACATGTTTATCTATTGGCAACACTTTTTTGTAATTAAGAACGACAATATATTTGTGTCATGTTCATATGTCATTTTTTTTCACATAATAAAAACCACAGAATTGAAAAGACGTGTTTCTGGTATATTTTTCATCTAAAAAGAATATTAAAATATTTTCTAGAAGAGTATCTCTACAAGATCATCATAATATAATCGTAAAGCATCCTGATTACATACGGTCATTATTTAGTAATTTGTACAGGTAATTTTTCCCGAGATGCAACAGAATGGTCAACTCAGAATAAATGAGAACCTGCCAACGCTACAAAACACCACATTAGGTTGGATAGTTCTAGGCAAGGTATCAAGTGTTGATTATATAACAGCATTTTGTGGAATCACAAATGCTGATCTAGAGACACAACTGCAACGGTTTTGGGAATTAGAACAGTGCTCGAACAAATCAATGATGTCATCATCTGACACAAAATGTGAGGAATATTTTGAATCAACAGTGAGTCGAAGTGCTGAAGGACGATTCATTGTAAATCTGCAATCCTGACCGATCCAAAATTGTGAATCAAAGCAATTGGCCTTCAAACGATTCATAAGCATCGAACAAAAACTGGCACAGGAACCACAACTAAAGTATAGTTCACACAAGCGAAGTTACTGTCCCAAGTATCCTTGTTTTCAGTCCCTTACCTCCTCTCGACTACCCACCAGTTTACTTGCGCCAGTACGAAAACGAGTTCCAGTCACTTCAACTTTTTGGCGAAATGGAACCTGGGAAATAATCAAATTGAGTACATTTTCTGCAACTGGTACATTTTTTGATTTAAGTAGCCTTTAATAATATCAGCTGGTGTGGAACTTGTAAAATGACAACACATTTGTGTTTGCGCTTTTATACGAAGGGAGTGCTTTTTATTTTTCAGTAAGAAATCTCATAAATTTAAAAGATAATTACGTAAGCAAAATATTATTCCTCAGCAATCAATATGCCAGGAACGTACTTGCACTTTCTTTTTCTTAGAATTTTTCCTCCATAATTGCCCTTAATTACATTGCTGCACAATTAATGACCTTTTCAATGTGTTACTTTTCACTTGAAGCCATTTTCTCTCAAAGATAAAAATTTTACATTTCACAATTTCCACGCCAGATGATATTATAAATGACTACACACATCAAAACGTGTACCAATTGCAGAAAATACACGCAATTTGACTCTTTCTCAGGTTCCACTTCGCTAAAAAGTTGAAGTGAGTGGAGCTCGTTTTCTTACTGGCGCAAGTAAACTGATGGGTATGTCAAGAGGAGGTGACGGACTGAAAACTGGGCTACTTGGGACAGTAACTTCGCCTGTGTGAACTATACTTAAGGAAACAGTATAACGAATTCTTAGACGAATACATCAGGTTGGGATACATGCGAGAATTAGACCCGCAAAGGCTGATAAGGCCTTACTACTTCCTTCCGCACCACTGTGTCTTAAAACCAACAAGTAGTTCGACTAAAAAAAGAGTATTTTTCGATGGCTCTGCGAAAACTACAACCAGCTTATCACTCATGACTTATTGTTAAATTTACCCAAGATCCAAGAAGATATCAGTACAATCATTATGAGATTCCGTGTCAAAAGATATGTCTTCACTGCTGACATTGCCAAAATGTACAGACAAATTTTTGTAGCTGAGGAGGATAGAAATTTGCAATTAATCATGTGGAGAAAACAACCAACAGATACAGTTAAATATTATCAACTATGTACAGTCACGTTTGGTACAAAACCTGCACCATATTTGACAGTAAAATGCATACAAAAATTGGCTGAAGAAGAAGCAGGAAATTATCCGTTGGGAGCAGCTGCTGTGAAGAATTTCTATGTTGACGACGTATTGACAGGAAGTGATGACTTAGAAGAAGCAATAGACACTCAGAGACAATTAAAACAACTATTAAGCTCTGGAGGTTTTCAGTTGAGGAAGTGGTGTGCAAACCACCCCAAATTGGTCCAAAATATACCAAGAGAAGATTTACAGATCAAATTAAACTTTTCTGAAATGGAAGGTGAACACATAAAAACGTTAGGCCTAGTATGGAATCCTATCATGGACTGGTTTACAATCACGACATGTCTTAAGAATTATAAGAATGTCACAAAGCGTACAATTTTGGCCGACATGTCACAAATCTTCTACCCTTTGGGATTAGTAAATCCAGTAGTGGTCATGAGTAAGATGTTTATTCAAAAATTATGGAAATTAAAACTAGACTGGGACGATGAAATACCCAGTGAACTTCAATCTTCATGGCTGCAATTCCGTACAGAATTATAGAAACTCAATGATATTAAAATTCCAAGATACATGTTTAGCAATGAACCCACAATCAACATCGAGCTCCATGCCTTTTCAGATGCAAGCGAAAGGGCATACGGAACTGCATTATATATCAGATCCAAGGACAAAACAGGCAAGGTGACAGTGAAGTTACTGTGCGCAAAATCCAAGGTAGCTAGAGTGAAGGCGATCACAACTCCAAGATTGGAATTGTGCGCCGCAAAGCTCGCTGCTCAATTAGTACATCATGTAAAAGGCATCATGAACATAAAATTCGATGAAATACATTTTTGGACGGACTCGCAGATAGTTTTGGCATGGATCAAGGGAGATCCATCATTGCTCAAAACTTTTGTAGCGAATAGAGTAGTCGCCATTCAAGAATTAACAGAAGGTACAAGTTGGAGATATGTTAACACAAAGGACAACCCTGCTGATATCGTGTCCAGGGGATTGACTCCAGGGCAATTAGTAAATGCAAGGCTTTGGTTCGAGGGTCCAGCATTCTTGAAGAAATCAAAGATGCAGTGGCCTCCGCAAACAGCTACAACCATCAGGTTGCAAGAAGAAGAAAAAACGGTAAAACTAACTGTAACCGCACTAGATCAAGGTAAACAGCACCCAGTTTATGTTATAGATCATGGCAACTCTTTTCGCAAATTGCAACGATTCATGGCAGACGTAGGCGACAACTCTCATCATTTCTAACCGTAAGAGAACTCGAAGATGCTTTAATTGTCATCTGTAAGGAAATGCAAAACTGCAGTTTCCAAGAAGAACTTCGTAGCTTAGATAAAGATAATGAAGTACATAAGAGTAGGTGGAAGATTAGATAATGCAGACATTGAATATGATACGAAACATCCAATAGTACTTCCAGCTGACCATTTCATTACGAAGTTACTTATGAATCATTTACATACGTTACATTTCCATGCTGGACCGCAAGCACTGCAGGCTATAGCAAGGCAAAGGTTCTGGATTTTACAATGTAAAAATCTGGCACGATCCGTTGTCAACAATTGCGTCCGATTCACGAGAATCCGGCCGAAATTATGCATCAATAAATGGGAAATCTTCCTAAAGACAGAGTTCAAAAGGCACGTCCATTCATCAACTGTGGTGTGGACTTCTGCGGCCCAGTATAAAGATTCGAGGTAAGAGACCTCAAAAAACTTATATTGCTGTTTTCTGCTGTTTCGCCACTAAGGCAATCCATTTGGAGGATGTGTCCGGCTTGTCAACAGAAGGTTTCTTAGGGGCATTAAGAAGATTCACAACCCGACGAGGAAGATGCGAACACATTCACTGCGACAATGGACGGAATTTCGTAGGCGCCAGCAATAAATTAAGGGAAATTAGTGATATATTATCCACTACCAACTCAAGAACAAAGATTGTCAATAGATGCCTAGACCAAAAGATTCAATTTCATTTTATTCCCCCTCGATCACCTCATTTCGGAGGGCTTTGGGAGTCGGCTGTGAAATCAACAAAACATTTTCTGCAACCAACAGTCGCATCTGCATCTCTTACATATGAAGAACTATGTACGGTAACATCGGAAATAGAAGCCATTCTTAACTCGAGACCTCTTACACCTCTATCATCAGATCCGAATGACTTATTGGCTTTAACGCCTGCGCATTTCATCATAGGAGAACCAATGACATCCACAGTAGATTCAGTAATCGAACAACAGAAAATGTCATTATTAGCCAGATGGGAACTAGTATCTCATATACGGAATGAGTTTTGGGGACGTTGGTCGATGGAATATTTGACGGAATTCCAGAAAAGAACTAAATGGATAGATCAGCAGCCAAACATTCAGCCAGAGACATTAACATTAATTCAGGGTGCAGATGAAAAGATACGTGTAGTTGACGTAAGAACAGCCACAGGAATATTTCGTAGAGCCATACATTAACTAGCACCTCTACCAGTTGAGTTAAATGATAGCACAGATACATCAAATTAATTAGAAATGATAGAAGTTGATGAAGGACAAAATAGTTACTCGAATGAAGAGGAGGTAGGTGGAGAGGAAGTGTTTAGAAATACAAGAAAAAGAAAGCAATCGCAGAAACCAATTAATGCTTTAAAGGTCATCCTATTAACAATGTTACTTTTACCACTCTCTGCGAAAGCAGTTTGGTCAGAAACTCAAGTAGAGGTACACAAACTTGGCGGTAACGCCGGGATAATCTTTGAAAACATAGAAGCTTCAAGATTAACGTCTAGCAACTGGAATCTGTTAGTATACTATGATCTGAGGGGCTATTAGGCATCAATTAATATTATTCAAGACGCACTAAAGCATTTAGAACGTCTCTCGTACCATCACCCAAAACGATTACTACATAGAAATAGTATCTCAATATTATCATCAACTTAAGGAATTAAACAATAGTAATGTATTACTGAAAGACCAGAGTAAGTATTCAACAAAACCAAGGGCCAAGAGATCACCATTGGATTTAGTTGGTACAATAGCAAACAAATTATTTGGAGTTTTAGACAATGAATATGCATCGAGAATGACTGAAACTATTAACAGAATAAAAAATAATGAAGACCACTTGCATGAACTCATAAAAAATCAAACATCAGTACTTGAAACCACCGTCAATGTGATCAAAAAGTCTGAAGAAGACAGATGTAAGCAAACAAAAAGGATAGAGGAAGCACTGGAGCTTTCATATGAGGAAATGCGTAATATGAGTTCCGAACAAAAGCAGCAGAGAAGTATCTAGACCTTCAACACTCTCAATTTTAGTCGCTTCACTTGTTAACGAATGCAAGTTCATGCAAGAAGCTATTCTTGATGTAGTTACAGATACACATCCTGATCAAGTCCCGTAGTTATATCTCCTGAGCAACTTCGAATGCAATTATCAATTATCAAGGACTATTTGCCATCAGGAATCCAACTACCAACCTTCAATGGCCAAATTAGTGTGTCATTAGTATATAGTTATACCAAATAAATTCATTGCTAACATTAGTGAACGACACATTTGATGATGACGAACCTGTTCAGAGATCGGTTTTATTTGATGAACAAATTTGAGTTAATGCAATGTTTTGACATTGGAAAAAACTATCATTTATGTGAACAACGGCGTCCACTCCATATTAAGACACCGACATCAAATATTTGCGAGGTAGAACTATTCACACAAAGAACACTACCTAGAACATGCGCGTTAAGGATTACAAAACCAACAAATATATGGATTAAACTAGCTGCACCCAATCAATGGTTATTTTGGCTAGATAAGACATACAATCCCACGTTCATCTGTGGCAATGATATCATTCATAAAACTTTAGATGGAACTGGAATATTATCCATGCAACACGGATGTGCAATGAAAGATGATGAGTTGCTAATCGAAACATCTAATGATCTTCAAACTCGGACAGATAAGAAGTAATTTCAAACAAATTTTAATATTACTCCAGATGTTCTTGACAATTTTGAGGAAGATTCAACACCAGTAGTCTACCGGTCAAGGTTAAAAACACATGGAGAGGAGTTTGATAACTTAATCGAGGAAATCAAGAACATCAAAGTACATCAAACTAAACTACAAGATCTCCAACCACATGATATATGTACATCAATTTACCATAGGATACGTAACCGTAGGAATCATCAGTGTTATTATCATCTATCTAAGCCTAACGCACTGTAAGAACAACCGGACCCTGACGCTTAAAAACAAACCAATCCCACTACCCAGAAGGAACCCAGCAGCTCAAGATTACAGCTTTGAAGTTGGAGACTTCAAGGGGGCCCAGGATGTTCAAGCATAAAAAAAAAGAAATAATAATTATTTGATTATAAGATATCATAATTCACCAGCAGTTGGTCGGTAAGTAATTACTATACTTTGCTTTTCGCTTACTAAGAAGCAATGGCACTTGTTGTTCAAATAAATATTTTTGTAGTACGGTGACCCGACTGTTGTTGCAATATTGAATGTAAGTAAAAAATTATTTGTAAGTCAGCAGTTATTGCTGACAATGAATATTGATTATTTGTTTCCGTTTTTATTTCACTAATTTTGATATATATATATGTGGAACATTTGTAGAAATATAAGTTCAGTTTTTATTATAATCTAATCGGCTGTAGTTGTCTTCTGCTCAAATCCTCTATCCAATCCTATCCCAGTACTGGAATCAGTGAAACCTCATTTCAGTACGAGAGTTTTTTCTACATACTTGACTTAGCGTTTTCTAAGTTTAAGTAATCCTAAATACAGAGTCAGTGTTTCCTAATTTCTGAACAAAATCCTTTACAAAAACCTAGTAAAATTTAAACGCACGCAAGTAATTTAATTTTTTTTTTAATTTATCTTTTTAATAAAACTTACATAATACCACATTGTGGATTCATAATTTTCATCAGTCAGGGGAACTTGTACTCCGTAGGTCTGTAGCGCTAGTGATAGATAGCATATAGCAATATGTGATGGCTTATAATTCAAAATTTGCTAAATTATGGTGGATGTCCTAGAAATAATGAAATTAAAATCATTTTAAAAAATGTTCAAAATGTGTTTTATGCTTCTTTTTTATTTTTTAGAACCATATATGTACATATTATTACATAAATATATATTTCGGCAATTAAATTTGAATAAAGGGTCAGACTTGCCAATATTGGAATAAATTGAATAACGATCTTGCCAATATCCTCGCTTGGGGCAAAGCGAATCGCGTCGAATTCAATGCATCAAAGTCCCAAAGCTGTCTTATCTCATTAAAACAAGATCATAACTTAACCACACCCGTTTCTTTTGATGGAGCATTCATTTCTGATTCACCGTCACTAAGCATTCTTGGCATTAATATTTCCAGTAAGTTAAACTGGACAGATCACATCTTCTCTGTTGCCAAAGAAGCATCGAAATGTCTTGGATTTCTGAAAAGGTGTAAGAAATATTTCAGCCCGTCAAATCTAGCGCTCCTCTACAAGTCCTACATTAGACCTAGAATGGAATACAACTCCCATATATGGGCCGGGGCTGGTCGCACAGCCTCAGCTTCATTGGATATTGTCCAAAAGAGAGCCTTCAAGCTCATTGGCGATTTGGCAATAACTTGTCATATCGGCTCACTCGAGCACCGCCGCAATGTTGGATGCCTTTCGCTCCTTTATCGCTATATGCATGGTCAATGTTCTGATGAAATATCTAGTCTAATCCCTTTTAGAATGATTCCTGCACGCAATACTCGCGCTGCAAACCGCGCACATCCTTTAACCCTTCAAATTACTTTCGGCCGTACAGTAAAATTCCGAGATGCTTTTTTATCCCGAACAGTGCGAATGTGGAACAGCTTACCATCTTCTGTTTTTCCTCCGGCATACAATCTGCGGAAGTTTAAGGGCGACATACATCGGCACCTCCGCCACTTTCCTCATATCCCCTAATCCTTTCCCTATCTCCTTCCTGCCATGCTGTGCTTTGCATCATAGGGTATCCCCTGAGCTTGGCTTAATAATAATAAAAAAAAAAAAAAAAATCCACACAAACATTTGATTTGTAAGTCTGTAATGTGCATGTTGGTTGGTTAATTGGTTAAAGAGGAAGATGAGAAGGTTATAGTGCTCACCCTCCCAACTCTTTAAAACGAGTAGGTTTAAGAGCCCGCAAAGAGGCTGTTTTTCCTCCATGACGAGTATACAAAAAGCAGTGAGAGTGAGCTCTCACTGCTTGCTTTACCCGGCACGTTAAGGCCTTTTAATGTATCGGTGCCTTCGGCGACTTCATGGCTTGTAATATATTCTGGGGGTTACGATCAGCCGTAAACAAACGACCAACAATCGATATGTGCAATAAAAAAGTAAAAGTTGACCGGCCAACTTGATGGAGCTAGGATTTTGAAGGTGTTCAAGTAGATTTTATCATACGTTCTCTTAGTCGCACTACAATAGTGCATAGCCAAGCTCTTTTCCGCCATTCATGCAAAAGAGGAAAGTATATGACATTACCTGTTTCGGTATAAAAAGCGCGAAAAATTTCCTTTTTTGTTCGGCTGTGTCCTATCTTCTTATCAGTTTTTTTGCCAGAGTACCAGTTGGTAAGCGCGCTGACTATCAACCCAGGGGTCGTGGGTTCGATTCCCACCTCGTCTTGGTCCTGTGCTTCATCTACAAATTTTTCCCTTCTAAACAATTTTTCCTTCCTTTCGCTATAAAATGACATGTATCTACATATCTCTATAATTTCTTTAAGTTGGTTTACTAATAATGTATCTACTATGTATCTCGCTATGATGTGCCCAGCGCTTGGCGTGCCTTTGGCACGGGCACTCAAATAAATAAATGTTTTATGTTTATGTTATATAATTGATTTCTAAAATCCGGATACAATCGGTTCTAAAGTTTATAGTACTCCGGTACATTACTGAATTCTTGAATTCAGCAATAATAAAAGAATTTAATTCTTCTACCCGAATCGCGCTTTGCATGATTTTCCATATTAATTAAACAAAATAATTCTCAATGCGATTCCAAAGAATCGATTACATGGTTACTCGACTCATCCGTGAAACCGGATACTAGAAAACCCGGGGGTTAAGGAACAAATTCTCTTAGGTATCAGAAGGAAATATTATACATATATGCATGTATGTATATAGACATTATGGAATTGTGTAAAAGGTAAAAGGATATATCAACACGCAGATTCAGCAAATGATCATATTTACATATACTGCTTATAATTGTTACTGCATTCCTCAGTGGTATTAAAAGAAAACTATTAAGCATTGGAGAAGTATCAATATATTTACATGATGTTTTACAAATCATTTATCCAAATTAGATTATGGTTACTTTTTTTCTGATTTAAATCATTTTGTTCAATGGTATTCACTTGCACTCCTTTCCCTTTTCTTCTCCTTTTTAATCTTTCTCATTCTAGCTGGATTATCAGATTCAGTGCAGGACTCTTCTTTAATAGCTGTAGGTTCTAACTTAAATCCCTTATTGGAAATAAAGTCAGTTTTCTTGCAATGCTTTAACCGTTTCAACACACTTTTCTTCAAGGTAAGTTTCTCCTGATATGCGGATCCTAATAACGGATGCCTTACTTTAAGGCTTTCGGGGAATGAAACATTTCTATTAGTATTTGTAGTATCCAAATCGTCAATTTTAGTGTTTTTTAACTTGCTTCTCATTATAATACTACCTGCAATTGGTACAACGCGGGCACTTTTTGTGTTTAGAGATAGTGGTAGAAACTTTTGCGATATAAATTCTTCAGCTATACATTCAATGCCTTCAACTTCGACTTTTCCTGATAATTTAATTTTGTGACCTCTTATTTCTTCTATATTTATACTATTAGGATGTTGTACCATCCAAATTTCATCTTCAGATGTTATATCAATATGAGAATTTATTTCTGCTTCACTATCACTAATTTCTTGCCATACTTCATTTTCACCGAAATATTCAGATATTGCATTTCTATTTAAGGTTTTATCTCCCATTGAGTTTAAAAAATGCAAAGGAATATTAATTGCTTATGTAGTTTTAACAATATTAGCAAACACCTAACCTTTATTGCAACAAAACAGAAAGCCGAGCCGTGAACCGAAAATTAAATAAACGTCAACTCATGTGTTCTTCTTTAGGCTAAAACACAATGTGAGCGACACGACAAACACGCCGTACAAAACGTCCGTGAAAGTACAATGGGAGCGACAAGTACTGTCAATTCGCAATTAAATTTATTCTGTTATTTGTGTTGTAAATTAAAAATAGAAAAAATTTCAACGAACAAATAAAAAAAGGATTATTAAAGTTGCATGTGTGGCCGTTTTGGCTAATGAAGATAAAAAATACAGACCCCACATAGAAGAAGAGGTGTGTCCAAGAGCTATATAAAACTCAGCCGGAATTGGGTTCCTTTTTTTTTTTTGTATAATACGGTGACATTTTACCACATCAATAAACTTTTCTTCCTTTTTTTATTCAACCAACTTTGATATTTTATACGGCATTGTTATTTACTGATATTTTTAATCTATCAAGTCATAAATTTAAGTCATAACGTATAACAATAAATATGAACGCAACCCAAAATCATAATTTTTCCAAACGCACCGACAAGTTTCAATTTTCATTTAAGTTCGACGACAACGTCGAATGATGTCGTCAGCATTGTATTTTATGCATACACTGCCATGTTATTAGAACCAAATTGACAGCGTTTTTGTCGTGTCGCTCACATTGTGTTTCAGCCTTTTCTAACCCGGGGGTTACACCTGCAAGTACAGCTTGCATGCAATCTGCACTGCCATACTTCTTGCACGTGTAACCTCTACTGCCATGCTGGCAGCTCAGCTTTCAGCGAACTTGCATGATGAAAAACCATGGCAGCTGAGGTGATAGTAATTTGACATTTTAGTTTTCAAGATGGTGGAAAAGAAACGCTTGAGAGAAATTGATAAATTTATACTGGTAAAATGAGATTTTCTGGGATCATTTGCATTGCATCATTTACCAACAGCTTCCTCTTCATTTTTTCTTGGGTTTTTATCAGCCTGCTACTTACTTTATTGCTATAATTCTCCAATATACCCCTCAATGCCATTTTTTAAATGAACTTGCATGCAAGATGATAAGACATCAACCGAACTGCCTTCTGCTGTCAAGTTAAAAATCGCGTTGGAAGGGAAGCTTGCTGTACTATCTCGTGTAATTCCTGGGTAAAACATATTTGGCTGGATTACATTAACACAGTCGACGCCGGCGTGGTCTTCACTACTTCACTAATTGAAAAAATAATTTACCTAAACTATACATGAGTTGTAGCTGATATTAGCTAAATTATAATTGTGCAGCTGAAGCTGCAGTGAATCAACATGATAATAAAGTAAGGCCACAAGGTATATAGAAAACAAGATATTCTCGGAACGTGGTTCCTGTTCCACCATTTTGTCTGGAATGAAAATTGCTGAAGCTGCAGTAACACCAACATGAAGTCATGTTGGTGTTACTGCAGCTTCAGCTGCAAAATTATAATTTGGCTAACATCAGCTACAACTTCATGTGTAGCTTAAGTAAATAATTTTTTCAATTAGCGAAGAATTAAGGGACCAACAAACGATTTTATTAATAAAAACGAGTCCAACAAACGATTACGCAATGATTGAGCTAGTCATAAATCAAATTAAATTAAAAATGGGAATTTTCTTTGTAGATTTTAGAAAAAAACTATTACCCAACAAATGTTTAAATTAAGCTAACAATCACCAACAATCGACCAGTAATCGATATGTGCAATAAAAAATTTAAATAGTAAAAGTTGACATGGTAAAAATTACAAAAGTAAAAGTTGATTGGCCAATTTGATGGAGCTACAGTTAGTTGTCATGCATGAAATATATGGCTTTACTTCATTATGGGTTACTTCAGCTTCAGCTACAAAATTAGAATTTGGCTAATATCAACTACAGCTTCATGTGTAGCTTAGGTTTTATTTTTGCAATTATCGAAGAATTGAGGAACCAACAAACGATTTTATTAATAAAAACAAGTCCAGTGCTTACAGGAAGCAACACAGTTCAAGGAATTTTACCAATCGAAGTGTTTCACAGGAATTCGCATAAAGTAAACAAATTTTCACATTTGCTTTTCATTTACATAAGAAATTCTTGAAATGCAGTAATATAAACAACCTCATTTGATATCATTCACATTTGCGAATTCGACCAGCAGAATAAAGTATTCAAATTAATTTAGCACTAGAAATACCCATTTTGTATACTTGGAGAACTCAAAAGAGCATGGCAACAACACTGTAGGCACTGTAGGGAGAAAAACGTTGGGAGGTGATTTTGGAAGCAACAGTTTTACCTTGATCGCTGACGCCACCTCGATCTTTGATTCTAGTATTGTCTGCTTTTGGGCAACCTTTTGATATCGGATGTATCTGGTCTTGGTACTAGATTCCATCTAGTCAACAACGTCACAGGGGGATTCTTCCCTGGTTGATGGCGAGGATTCTGTTTGAATATCAGACCTGTTTGAAAAGCTGTTAAGCTGTTATCAGAGCTATTTGGAAAGCTGTTTACCTGTTATCAGAGCTGTTTGAAAAGCTGTTAAGCTATTATCAGAGCTGTTTGAAAAGCTGTTAAGCTGTTATCAGAGCTGTTAACAGAGCTGTTTGAAAAGCTGTTAAGCTGTTATCAGAGCTGTTTGAAAAGCTGTTAAGCTGTTATCAGAGCTGTTTGAAAAGCTGTACACCTGTTATCAGACCTGTATGAAAAGGTATTTAGCTGTTATCTGACCTCACTTTCAGTTGGTCTCAAAGGTCTAGGTGATGTCAGAGACCAGGGTTAAATTGTAGCCTTCAAGGCCGCGCGTCAAATATCCGTTTCGAAGCGCCATCTAATACCAGGCACCCATCATCACCGCCAATTTTTCATAAAACATAAGACTTTTCAATACACACACACCTACATTAATTTCCATTACTTCATAAGTCTTAACATCCCAAGCAGCCGTGATCTATTTTTAGATATCGAATATCATAGCATGATCACTTTTGTTTATAAAAGATTTTTATTTCACAACTTACGTTATAGTTGTTGTTGTTGTTTTTTTTTCAGCAAAAGAAATTTTCAATTATAACTTCCGCTATTCATCTAAGACATCATATCCTACAGATTAATATCAGTTGTTGTTGTTTTCAGCTAAAGAAATGGGGAATCTTACATTGAAAAACATAAATCGCTCAGTTTATTTACTTTACTCGGCTGCTTTGCGAATTTGTTTACATTATTCGAATTTGTTTGCTTTACTGGACTGTGAGAATTTGTTTATGCAAGGAATCAAATTAGAAGTATTACACCTGAAGAGTAAAATTAGGCATTTACCAATTTCCATTACTTATCTAAGTCAACAAATCTATCTATATTCATCAGCTTCGCCTGATCTGTTTTTAGATATATAATCACCTGGTGTAATCTTGTTTATAAAAGACACATACAGATTAATATCATCAAAGCTTTACTCCACAACTTAGGTTATAGTTGTTGTTGCTTTTTTATGTTTTTCAGCTACTAATATTAATTATACCTGAAAAGACAAGATCACTAATATCTCGAAGCCTATAGCCTGTGAAGGATTTCTGATGAAAATTTTGTCCACCCCTAGAACTAAGACTCCCACTGACACCTTCTAGAATCTATTGGCATGAACAAAAATATTCTAGAGTCAACTTGAATATTACTAATACTAATTACACTAATTCACTTAGGGAATTTCACAACATTTCTTATCCACATAAATACACAGCTGCACACAGCCCTCGGTATAAATTCGCATAGGGTATTTTCAGCTATACATTCAATGCCTTCAACTTCGACTTTTCCTGATAATTTAATTTTGTGACCTCTTATTTCTTCTATATTTATACTATTAGGATGTTGTACCATCCAAATTTCATCTTCAGATGTTATATCAATATGAGAATTTATTTCTGCTTCACTATCACTAATTTCTTGCCATACTTCATTTTCACCGAAATATTCAGATATTGCATTTCTATTTAAGGTTTTATCTCCCATTGAGTTTAAAAAATGCAAAGGAATATTAATTGCTTATGTAGTTTTAACAATATTAGCAAACACCTAACCTTTATTGCAACAAAACAGAAAGCCGAGCCGTGAACCGAAAATTAAATAAACGTCAACTCATGTGTTCTTCTTTAGGCTAAAACACAATGTGAGCGACACGACAAACACGCCGTACAAAACGTCCGTGAAAGTACAATGGGAGCGACAAGTACTGTCAATTCGCAATTAAATTTATTCTGTTATTTGTGTTGTAAATTAAAAATAGAAAAAATTTCAACGAACAAATAAAAAAAGGATTATTAAAGTTGCATGTGTGGCCGTTTTGGCTAATGAAGATAAAAAATACAGACCCCACATAGAAGAAGAGGTGTGTCCAAGAGCTATATAAAACTCAGCCGGAATTGGGTTCCTTTTTTTTTTTTTGTATAATACGGTGACATTTTACCACATCAATAAACTTTTCTTCCTTTTTTTATTCAACCAACTTTGATATTTTATACGGCATTGTTATTTACTGATATTTTTAATCTATCAAGTCATAAATTTAAGTCATAACGTATAACAATAAATATGAACGCAACCCAAAATCATAATTTTTCCAAACGCACCGACAAGTTTCAATTTTCATTTAAGTTCGACGACAACGTCGAATGATGTCGTCAGCATTGTATTTTATGCATACACTGCCATGTTATTAGAACCAAATTGACAGCGTTTTTGTCGTGTCGCTCACATTGTGTTTCAGCCTTTTCTAACCCGGGGGTTACACCTGCAAGTACAGCTTGCATGCAATCTGCACTGCCATACTTCTTGCACGTGTAACCTCTACTGCCATGCTGGCAGCTCAGCTTTCAGCGAACTTGCATGATGAAAAACCATGGCAGCTGAGGTGATAGTAATTTGACATTTTAGTTTTCAAGATGGTGGAAAAGAAACGCTTGAGAGAAATTGATAAATTTATACTGGTAAAATGAGATTTTCTGGGATCATTTGCATTGCATCATTTACCAACAGCTTCCTCTTCATTTTTTCTTGGGTTTTTATCAGCCTGCTACTTACTTTATTGCTATAATTCTCCAATATACCCCTCAATGCCATTTTTTAAATGAACTTGCATGCAAGATGATAAGACATCAACCGAACTGCCTTCTGCTGTCAAGTTAAAAATCGCGTTGGAAGGGAAGCTTGCTGTACTATCTCGTGTAATTCCTGGGTAAAACATATTTGGCTGGATTACATTAACACAGTCGACGCCGGCGTGGTCTTCACTACTTCACTAATTGAAAAAATAATTTACCTAAACTATACATGAGTTGTAGCTGATATTAGCTAAATTATAATTGTGCAGCTGAAGCTGCAGTGAATCAACATGATAATAAAGTAAGGCCACAAGGTATATAGAAAACAAGATATTCTCGGAACGTGGTTCCTGTTCCACCATTTTGTCTGGAATGAAAATTGCTGAAGCTGCAGTAACACCAACATGAAGTCATGTTGGTGTTACTGCAGCTTCAGCTGCAAAATTATAATTTGGCTAACATCAGCTACAACTTCATGTGTAGCTTAAGTAAATAATTTTTTCAATTAGCGAAGAATTAAGGGACCAACAAACGATTTTATTAATAAAAACGAGTCCAACAAACGATTACGCAATGATTGAGCTAGTCATAAATCAAATTAAATTAAAAATGGGAATTTTCTTTGTAGATTTTAGAAAAAAACTATTACCCAACAAATGTTTAAATTAAGCTAACAATCACCAACAATCGACCAGTAATCGATATGTGCAATAAAAAATTTAAATAGTAAAAGTTGACATGGTAAAAATTACAAAAGTAAAAGTTGATTGGCCAATTTGATGGAGCTACAGTTAGTTGTCATGCATGAAATATATGGCTTTACTTCATTATGGGTTACTTCAGCTTCAGCTACAAAATTAGAATTTGGCTAATATCAACTACAGCTTCATGTGTAGCTTAGGTTTTATTTTTGCAATTATCGAAGAATTGAGGAACCAACAAACGATTTTATTAATAAAAACAAGTCCAGTGCTTACAGGAAGCAACACAGTTCAAGGAATTTTACCAATCGAAGTGTTTCACAGGAATTCGCATAAAGTAAACAAATTTTCACATTTGCTTTTCATTTACATAAGAAATTCTTGAAATGCAGTAATATAAACAACCTCATTTGATATCATTCACATTTGCGAATTCGACCAGCAGAATAAAGTATTCAAATTAATTTAGCACTAGAAATACCCATTTTGTATACTTGGAGAACTCAAAAGAGCATGGCAACAACACTGTAGGCACTGTAGGGAGAAAAACGTTGGGAGGTGATTTTGGAAGCAACAGTTTTACCTTGATCGCTGACGCCACCTCGATCTTTGATTCTAGTATTGTCTGCTTTTGGGCAACCTTTTGATATCGGATGTATCTGGTCTTGGTACTAGATTCCATCTAGTCAACAACGTCACAGGGGGATTCTTCCCTGGTTGATGGCGAGGATTCTGTTTGAATATCAGACCTGTTTGAAAAGCTGTTAAGCTGTTATCAGAGCTATTTGGAAAGCTGTTTACCTGTTATCAGAGCTGTTTGAAAAGCTGTTAAGCTATTATCAGAGCTGTTTGAAAAGCTGTTAAGCTGTTATCAGAGCTGTTAACAGAGCTGTTTGAAAAGCTGTTAAGCTGTTATCAGAGCTGTTTGAAAAGCTGTTAAGCTGTTATCAGAGCTGTTTGAAAAGCTGTACACCTGTTATCAGACCTGTATGAAAAGGTATTTAGCTGTTATCTGACCTCACTTTCAGTTGGTCTCAAAGGTCTAGGTGATGTCAGAGACCAGGGTTAAATTGTAGCCTTCAAGGCCGCGCGTCAAATATCCGTTTCGAAGCGCCATCTAATACCAGGCACCCATCATCACCGCCAATTTTTCATAAAACATAAGACTTTTCAATACACACACACCTACATTAATTTCCATTACTTCATAAGTCTTAACATCCCAAGCAGCCGTGATCTATTTTTAGATATCGAATATCATAGCATGATCACTTTTGTTTATAAAAGATTTTTATTTCACAACTTACGTTATAGTTGTTGTTGTTGTTTTTTTTTCAGCAAAAGAAATTTTCAATTATAACTTCCGCTATTCATCTAAGACATCATATCCTACAGATTAATATCAGTTGTTGTTGTTTTCAGCTAAAGAAATGGGGAATCTTACATTGAAAAACATAAATCGCTCAGTTTATTTACTTTACTCGGCTGCTTTGCGAATTTGTTTACATTATTCGAATTTGTTTACTTTACTGGACTGTGAGAATTTGTTTATGCAAGGAATCAAATTAGAAGTATTACACCTGAAGAGTAAAATTAGGCATTTACCAATTTCCATTACTTATCTAAGTCAACAAATCTATCTATATTCATCAGCTTCGCCTGATCTGTTTTTAGATATATAATCACCTGGTGTAATCTTGTTTATAAAAGACACATACAGATTAATATCATCAAAGCTTTACTCCACAACTTAGGTTATAGTTGTTGTTGCTTTTTTATGTTTTTCAGCTACTAATATTAATTATACCTGAAAAGACAAGATCACTAATATCTCGAAGCCTATAGCCTGTGAAGGATTTCTGATGAAAATTTTGTCCACCCCTAGAACTAAGACTCCCACTGACACCTTCTAGAATCTATTGGCATGAACAAAAATATTCTAGAGTCAACTTGAATATTACTAATACTAATTACACTAATTCACTTAGGGAATTTCACAACATTTCTTATCCACATAAATACACAGCTGCACACAGCCCTCGGTATAAATTCGCATAGGGTATTTTACATCATTACTTAATACACATAAGCCGCACACATTCTTCCTAAGCCTTGGTGCAGGTAACGTAGCCCAGTACAACACATACCCAGGCAAGTATCAAATAGTCATAGTTACAAATATTGCCACTAAAGCTCTCAGCCAACCTACACTACCCAGACACAGGAAAGGCCACCTCGAGGTCAAATTGTAGCCTCCAAGACCCGATTAAACTTAACCAGCAACCTCTACCAATAAAGCTTCTCACCCCTTCACAGATATTTAGAGCTACGATCTCCGAGATGAAAAATAAGTGAACTCCAGAAATAAAATCGAAAACCTATGCTATTTCCCTATGTTAGAGAGTGCTGAAAGTGATCTCGTATCCCCAAAGTGATCTCGTATCCTCAAGACTTGAGATGAAAAACAAGCGAGCTCCAGAAACAAAATCGAAAACCTATGCTATTTTCCTATGCTGGAGAGTGCTAAAAGTGATCTCGTATCCCCAAAGTGATTTCGTATTCCCAAGACTCGGGATGAAAAATAAGCTAGCTCCAGAAACAAAATCGAAATCCTATGCTATTTCCTTATGCTAGAGAGTGCTGAAAGTGATCTCATATCCCCAAAGTGATCTCGTATCCTCAAGTCCGAGATGAACAACATATGTAGGAACCTTACTCCAGAAATGGTGTTTGCGCACGAAAGATCAATACACGCACCCCCTAAACCCAATAATAATAATAATAATTTGCTAAGAAAACATCAAACTAAGGTTATGTCATGTTGTGAAATTCGAATGATGTTGATATCTACAACTTCCCCGCTAATAAAACTTAATTAGGTGCAAGAACAAAGATGACATCATACGTGATATCTACAACTTCCCCGCTAATAAAAGAAAACAGCAAAACCAAGGCATGCTGGTAGTACCGGCTAATGTCGCTAGGGAACTTTACTCAAGAAATTGTGTTTGCACTCGAATCCAAATTATGAAATATGCCAAATTGTATCAGGGCATTGGATGGGAAACATATTACTTACAATTAAATGCCTGTAGTACCTACTAATGCCACTAGGTACTCAAGAAATGGCATCTGTAGGTACTCGAATCCTGTAAAAGATACCACTTCGCGTCTAGCTCGGTTTCATGTGAAATTGTCAGACTATGATTTCGATATTGAATATAAGCCGGCAAATATAATACAAATGCAGATGCGCTGTTCAGAATATCATGCCTTAGCGCAGAATTAGCAAGCACCGCGACTCCAGATCAGGAAAACAGCAAAAGCAACTGCTTGGTGGTTACCCAATCTCAAGCCAAACAGGGTCCATATAACTTGCCGTTAATATCAGAAGAGTCTCAACGAATACAGGACATATCATTGAACCACACAGCCACGGTGCCTCCTACTATAGAAGTACACCTACAGGAGACTCTCCTCAGTTCAAACGAAGAAGCTAATGATACAACAAATGAGGAAGAAATTAGCACAAACGGAAAAATACGAATATTGAAAGATAGGAACGAAATTGAGACCATTGTACATAACTTCTACGATGCACCTCTGGGCGGTCACCAAAGCGTGCGGAAAACATTTTATAAGATCCGAAGAGAATTTAAATGGAAAGGTATGTTATCGGATATTAATAAATACATAAAAAACTGTATTAAATGTCAACGTTATAAAGCTAGCCGTAAGAATAAAATGTCCATGGTAATAACAGATATCGCTCACGAACCTTCGAGAAAGTGTATCTGGACCTTGTAGGACTTTTGGAAGAAACCAGTGAAGGAAATAATAACCCGCTACATAATCCCCAAAGCACTGGTTACTGATCATGGGACAAACTTTACAAGCGATTTGTTTAAAAGAGTATGTAAAATGCTTAAGGTCAAGAAAATACAGACTACCGCGTATCATTCGCAAAGCAATGGAGATTTGGAGCACTCTCATAAGCCTTTGGTCGAGTATCTGAAAATCTTCGTTGAGTCTAACCCCCGTACATGGGATGAACATTTTAGGGCAGCAATGTTCGTACGAAATAACAGCAAACATAGAGGAACTAAACTAACGCCTATGGACTGTTTGTTCGGCTTCACTGCGGAAATTCCTAACAATTTGCAACGAGAGCCTGAACCAGTATACAACTTTGAAGACTATTACTTTAAATTAAGAAATTGTGTACAACGAGCGTATTCAAGTGCGCGTAATAATTTACTACAATGTTAAGAAAGGAAAGTTTTCTCCTGAATGGTACAATGTAATTGAGGTACCTTCGGAAGTAAATACGGTGATACGAATTAAAAACGGTAAACGGCGTGTACATAATAATAGATTAAAACTTTGGAAATAAGTAAAAACCAAATATTTTTTTCTCTCTAATTGTTTTTTTTCTTTTCTTTAATTCGTTTTCTTTATCTCTAGTTAAATATACATACAAAGAAAGAATCTTTCCTAACGGCTGAATTTTCTTAGGTATGAAAATACTCTGCTTGCTAATGACCACACTTACGTGGCAATGGATAACAAGTACTCCCTTCGACCTAAAACTACTGGAACCGGAAAGGGAAATCTTGATGGAGCCAATAGGACCCACAGTATTTTACCACATGACGTGGAGGGTGGTCACTCGCATGAAAATGCCTAATTGGACAACAAACATCGATTTTCTGAGGTACTGTGATGACAACCTATTAAATTTGTGCAGTTTCAAAGGTAAAAATAAAGAGGGTAGATGCACTTTCTGGGATAGTTTATTTAAAAGAAATATAGTGGACGTCCAGGAAGAAATTTCTTTAGCGTGGCATTGCGAAAAATGAGGGTTATTAGATATTGGTGTGGTGGGAAAGTGAGCTAGTTCTTGTTTGGCATAATGGATAACGACGATGCCAATAATATTTACAGTCGCCTCGACGCGTTAGAAAACCAAGAAGATCAGTCCATTCATCTCCTGGAAAGACAACTCACTTTAATGAAATCAAATTTTGAATCGCTATAGTCGCCAATACTAGAATAGACAAAAAATCAGGACCATTTAATACATGTGGTCGATAGTTTTCTTCTAGAAGTTAATGGCACTATGAGCGAGTTTGACGTAGAAATTCATAGAAATAGAATACAAACTGAACTGAACGAAATTATTCTGACAATGTTATCTCAGTTACAGCATGTACAAAACACATTTTCGAAAATGTTCACGATTATAAACGCCTTGCAACAACACCGATTACACCGACTTCTTTTACGTTCAGAGAACTTAAAAAATTGATATAATAACATAACCCTGTATTCCCAGATTAACCATTTACTTCGAGATACCTCCATTATCAACGAGGTAATATCGGTACAAAGCCTCTACCTGCCCGACCAGATACTCATTAAAATTGTTATACGCGTAGGTACCTCGCTAGATTTTTACATCAGCAAAATTCACCCCCTTTCGGTCCAGAAACCTGATGGAGTCTATGCTTTGTTAGATATTGACGCTGATTATCTTTTCGTGATGTTTCAAAATGAGCTCAATACTTTATGTTGTCTTCTATCTACATATCGAGAAACTGAACTCTATCACTGCAGACAGAGTAAACCCCATTCTATTGACTATCAATTATAGGAAATATGTGTTAACAGCCTTTATAAAAGCCAAAATGAAAAGGTCCTCACCTGTCCAATAAAATTATTATCTCAGCCTCCCAATGTTGTGACGGAATTAACTGCCCCCAACCACTGGCTGTTTGTATTCCACGAAGACAAAATTCTGCATGCTCAATGTCCAAATAAAGTTTTCCAAAGGACTCTCTCCGAGCCTGGCATCTTACATCTTAATGCATCCTGCAAATTTACCCTAGGACACTGGGAGCTCCCCGTAAGAGGTAACTCAATTAATGTACTAAATACGTACATGTACGCAAACCTTTCCCTTCCCAAATTAAATTTCGAGGAGTCCTCACTCAGACTATCTATATTTAACGCAATCAAAATAAGAAATCGAACCATAACCTCATCTCACTCCAATTTTCAAGAAGTACTTAAAAAAGCTGCTCTAAATTTAAAAGAATTAGACAATGAAATAAGGCATGCAAAACAAGAAAAGGTACAGTCTGCTCATACAATTTTTACATATACACCGGGCTTCTCTCGTTAGTAACTGTCTTCCCAATATTCGTAGGAATTTATATACATATGTATATTGGAAAGGAAAAGAGTCTTCAAAAATATCTAAATCACGTTCTACGATAAATATATCCTCTCCAATAATAACATCACCCACCCTCACTGCTATCCCACATGAGTTTGCCACCATTTCTTCAATGGAAACACCCAGCACGCATCCAACAACGGAAAGAGTTTATGAATTGCCTATAGAACTTGCACCAGCACCACCAGCTTTTAAAAACAAATATCGGAAATCGTTCCGCATTTCCCCACACACAGTCGCAAATTATTTGATTGCATTATCATAAAAAAAATAAATAAGTAAAAAGAATCTTTATAGGAACTTGATAAATAGCATTTAAAAAATTACACATTTTTGAATACGTTAATGTACTAGAATAATTAAGCTAAAAATGAATAAATTAAACTTGTTGCAAAATAAAATATTGTAACAATTAGTATTGTTAGATTAATTTCAAACACCTTCTATTAGTTTTAATTAAGTATTATTAGGAATTTTTCTATTTTTTTTATTATTCCGCTGAAGATGTATAATTAGGTACATTAATTAATATAAAATATATAGTTTTCTCCTAAGTTAATCAATAAACCATATATATATTTGTTAATAACTCAGATGATCAAGTTACTCGTAAACTTCTGTGCCAGCAGCATACATTTTTTCTTATGTTCCATTACTATTAGCTTAATTCCTTCTTTCGACGAAAAATAATACTAATCCTTAGTTAATTTTTCTTTTACATGGGGGAAGGAATGTTGTATAATTATTTCATCATTTATCGATGATTAATTTCAAAACGTTTTTCCAAAACTTTTTATTGTTACATATTAACCCATATGTAAAGATAAATAAAATAAAAACATTCTAAGTGAGTGCACGTATCAATGCATGCTCGGTCAGTATAAATAAAAAATGACCTAGTGGCTGATCAGAATTTATTGCAGAGTGACTTATTTTCGCAATAATGACCTTCTTCACAGGTAAACAAAGCGAAGTAGGAAATAAAAATAATCTTGTTTGAAAACATCTAAAATTCTGGCACAGAAATTACGCGTAGTCGATTCTGCATTCTTTTAAAGGAACTTATTAATTTCGAGTGCAGTAGAATAAATAGAGTTTGAGTCTGGACAGCGTCGCGATTAAAAAAGTTAAAAAAGCTAAGAGCTCTGGAGTGTCCCACAATGCTATAAGTTAAGTTTTCAGAATATTATTTTAAAAATAAACTAAGTACACCTGACCCTCGATTTACACGGTGGATTCGTTCTCCAAAAGTACCGTGTAAACCGAAACCGTGTAAATTGAAATCGTGCAATGGAATCAATCAATCAATCAATCAATCATTCATTTATTTCTAATTTGTACACAAGATTGAAAATCTTATAATAGTACACTTTAAAGTACGGCTAGGCTAACCGGATAAACTACAAAATAAATTGAAATACTTACAATACATTAGAAAAATAAAAAGGAAAAAAAAAATAAAACAGAGAGAAAAGAAAAGAGAAAAAATAATTTTTTAAATAAACACAGTAGGAAAATAATAATAAAAAGAAAAAGAAAAGAGAAAAGAGTCCGACACAAGCATAATAATTTGTAAATTATAAAATAAAATTATATTATAAGTTTCTTAAATTCACCGACAGAAGTAGCACTCTGTGCATGAGGAGTTAGGGAGTTCCAAAGTCGTGCAACCTGGACAAAGTAAGATCCTTCTAGGATGGATGAATTGAAGCGTGGAATCAGAATTCAGAATTCATGTTATATATTGAAAAAGTATACATCTAAGGTAAAACAATATTACACATATATTAATATATTTTGATATAATAAGTATGTAGTTTTTCATAAATTTGGGCAAGGAAAAAAAATTAATTAGTATTGAATTAATTGAATAAAGTTAGAGGTTATCCGCTCTATTGAAAAAGGTTTTCTCTTTAAATAATCTACACTGGCTGTTTTTATCGATGTTGAGGTGCCTTTAATGATGTCCTTCACATGAGTTCACTGAAATGATAACAAAACACGGAGTGAACCGGTCCCTAAAACACTGGATTGCACACATATTGAACAATAAAACTCTCTTTGCCGAACTGCGAGGGGTAAGCAGAGTAAAAATAGTCCAGAGAGGCACCCTCAAGGCGATATTTTATCACATTTGTTGTGGGTGCTCATTATGGATGATCTCTAACACTCTAACACTTACCCGGATGGGTACAAAGCAGTATGTTACGTCAACGACCTGGTGAGCTTGGTCACCGGTAACTACGAATCTGAACTGAAGCGGATTGGTGTAAAAAGCGATCGAAAGGGACTGGGCTACGGACTTCGGACTTTGCGTTAAAGATTGCAAATAGATTTATGCCTCTTTACTAAGAAAAGGAACACTACCAGATTGAATTTGCCCTCTATCGTTTGGAACTCAAGGATAGAATAAAATATCTTGCTATCATATTAGATTGAAAATAAAGCTGGAAACCCCACAGAGCGAATCAAGTTCTTCGAGGCTTCACAATCTGCTGCAGATCCATAGAGAAAAAGTGGCGACTTAAACCACGGAAGATCCTTTGGAGAACATTCAAAAATTATGTCTCCTTAGTGTAAGTTGTGCTCTCAAGTCAACCAGCACAAGCGCTCTTAGGGTTCGTCCTCAACACACCCCATTTATATACACTTCAGGAAGGGGGCGTCAATCGCTGCGCTGTTGCTGCATCTCTATCGGAGCTGAATTCACACTGGTACAAGGGTTCCACATAAATCCATCTTTGAATTGGTGTAGTCCTTCGTACCTCCTCGGGACTATGCTGAGAAGCAACTTTAATTCGAAAATTCCAGATAGGGCAGAATGGGAATCACATTCTGTGCTTCAACCATTGACAAACCTTATCATATATACAGACGGCTCCAAATTGGAAGAAGTTAACGCCATCCTTGAAGCAGGAAGGTATCTTCTAAACTCAGATACATACTAAGAACAAGGAGATTGCAATCCTCTCGGACATGCAGGATGCTGTCAAGGCCATGTTAAAACCTTTTACAACCGCCACACTTGTATTTGCATGTAAAACTACCCTGAATTCCCTTTCTCGGAACAACGGGGTAATGGTACTTTGGGCGCCAGGTCACAGCGGCATTAGCGGGAATAAAAGGCGGACGAACTTGGTCGTCTTGGTGCAACCTCGGAGGAAATCTCTTCCACAATTGGGATCGCACCAAAACACCTTTGCCTCTATTATCTCGACTTTGGCCCACTGCCAATACAGTCGCCTTTGCTTGGATGACCGCTCAGGTAGAACTACAAAAGAGTTTTGGGGCTTACCCGAGCGAAATGAAACGAAAGAGCAACTGGGACTAAGCAAGCCAGCCCTGAGAACTGTAGTGTAAATTCTCACTGGACCCTCTCTTCTCAGAAGTCACCAGCATAAGATGGAGCTTGTTTGAAGATCCGGTATGTAGAGGATGCGGACAGGAAACTGAAATGGTGACACATTTTCTTTGTCACTGTTCGATCCCCTCAGGAAAACGTTACAGATTTGTTGGCTCACACCTCCTGAAAGAACTACATGAAGCCGAAAAGAAGAGTTGGGAGGCCAATTTTGAATTTTGTTAGAGCGTCCGGTTGGGACTTCTCAGAAATTGCTCATAAGTCTGGAGGATGAACAATGGGCCTTGTTGTAGCTTACGTTCTAGGGACCCTATTCGGATCTCAACCTTTTCAATCCAATCCCAATCCATCCCTATGTAATACACGCTCCATAAAACGTTCCTGGAGAAAATTGTTCCTATCGCTGCAAAAGTCTGCCGTTCGCCATCGAAACTGTGTTTAGCCCATAATTCTTATCCTATTTCTTGCTTCATTCTGTTCTGTTGCATTGTAGGCCTTGTTCTCCTCGTTTGAAAGCTCAGAGCTCAAGCAGCATACATATTTTCAAGTTCATTCAAAGTAAAGCATGAACGCACAAGCACCCCACAATATTTCATTGTAATGCATCCTATTCGAACTGAGCAGGCGAGATAACTGTACTTACTACTTACTACATAGTAGTTTTTTTTAGATTTTGAATTCTAAGTTTGCGTGATTGTTTTTTTTTTCCAAAATTTTTGTGACCGTGTTAAACTGAAAATTAGTATAATATAAATAGAATTTTTCCTCATTTTTTCAGTCGTGTTAAACCGAAACCGTGCAAATCGAGTACTGTGCAAATCGAGGGTTAGGTTACATGTAACTCTGAAAACTATGAAGTTGAATTTTGATTGCAAACAAATAAAAAAGAAAGAAGTTGAATTGTGATTCATGAATCGTAGATAAAGCCCACACATCCCTTTTCCTCGCGGTGTACAAAAGCAAACACCACACCACATACATCTCGACCATTGGCGTACGTGTAGTTTGGAGATCGATGAATGTGTGCATGTGAGCAAAAGTAACATTTTATTTTATCTTTAAGAATTTGTGTTAAAGAAGCCACTTCTTGCTAGTTTGTAACACTTTCTCTTTTCTAAAGGAAGATTATGGAAAGTTTTTAAGCTGTCAGATTCTCTTTTCAAGAATAGCATGATGACTATGTTTTAGAAATATTACACGTCGTCTTTTATATCAATCCAGGCGTTCTTCTTAGGTGAAAAGCCTAACCATTAAACTAATACTTTATATCCACGTCTTTTTAAAACTTTTTCTACAAGATAAAGATCAGGATGTTTGACTGAAGCCAGCTCAAGCTCATAAAACTTTCCCTGAATCACATTTTGTTCATAATGCTCGAGAACATAGGTCGCTGGGAATGTGCTCTTGACTTTATTTATAACAAATATTTCGGTAGACCAATTAGGGGTATAGCCTTTTTCAAATACATGCTTATGCTTACTTATGCGAACAAAATCACATACTTTATATTTCAGTTTGGATTTTACATTTTAATATTTATACAAATCGACAATAAACGTTTCTCGTTGCGTGGACCAATATCTGCAGGCTGCATTTTAATAGTGCGATGCTTTGTTGTATTATACGCTTCTGTTAATTTAGTTAACATACTAATCCAGTGATAATTTTCGTTCATAATGAATTCTTTCCACATCATGCTTTTTAACGTTCTGTTAAACCTTTCTACAATTGAAGCTTTTAAACCGCTTTAAGTGGAATAATGGTTAATATCACAAGCTGTCGAAACGGGTGATTAAAAAACTCCTTTCCATCATCTGTTTGTAAATTTCTTGGAATGCGACCTCGATTAAAAAAAGACTGCATCGCTTTAACAACTTCTTATGCCTTTTTACTTTTAATTGGTGAGGCCCATGCATATTTTGAAAACGTATCAATTACAGTGAGAAGAAAACGAAAGCCTTGGTTTTCTGAAGAGTACGAACCCATATCGACCAAATCTGACTGCCACAAATCATCAATACCCTTGATAGTAGCACTCTGTCGCTTCAAGTTTTTGTCGCTTCAAGTTTTTGCGAGCTGGTTTATGTAGTTCATTAACGACTTGTCTTCTACTCATTTTACCGAATGTATGAATACAACCCAATGAATAACAGTATTATATAAAATATTTTAAAACCAGCAATGATCAAGTTTAATCATCCATTCAATGATGGTTGCTGGACCTTCAGGCTATGGAAAAAAAAAACATTTATAAAAAACTTTCTCAATAATATATTTTTAACAAGGCCGCAAATAACAAGAGTTATCTGGTGTAATACAGAACATGGGGCTCTGCCCTCAGATACCACATTTAGATTAGATTAGATTTGTGAAGGGGTGTATAGGCGTTAGCCTCACAATCACTGCGACCTGAAAGATCTATTGTGAGTTCCAGTTGAATTTGCTCCATTTATAGGTTTAGACTGTTAATAAAGTCTAGAACCATTCTGGGCTTAAGGTTCCATACATAACTTGGTGGAGGAAAAGCATGTTCAAGGTGGAGTAATCTCCGCCTGGCCAATGCTTCGCAGTGGCAGAGCAAGTGCTCCGAGGTTTCGTGAGCATCCTGACAGAAGCGGCAGGATGAAGTCTCAGCCAAACCCAGCTTGTTTAGGTGATACCTCAAGGGGCAATGGCCTGAGAAGAGCTCAGTGATCATTTTGAGCTCTGTTCTTCTAAGGAGTAGGAGTTCTTTTGTTTTTCCGCCAGAGGAGTCGATAAACTTTTTTGCCTGACGAAGTCCTTGTAGCCTTTCCCAATACAGGGATTTGTGTTTATTCTCCCAGTTATTTAGGGTAGCTCTGAGGTAACACTTTGATGTGCCACAAAATGGCTCTGGTCCGACAAACTTAGTTTCCGCTCCTCTTTTGGCTAGGCCATCCACAATTTCATTGCCTTTGTGGCCCTCATGTCCAGGTACCCACATGAGGATAACTTTGTTTCTCCTTGGTAGATTTTTGAGGGTTTGTAGACATTCCCAGACTATCCCTGACTTGACAGTGTAGGACTTTAAGACCTTGAGGGCAGCTTGACTGTCCGAGAGAATATTAATCGTTGAGCCATTTATGGCTCTTTTAATGCAGGTATTGGCACATTCTTCTATGGCCAATACCTCGGCTTGGAATACGGTAGGGGTAGAGCCTAGAGCTTTTGATATATGGCATTTGGGGCCGTATACCCCCAATCCGACCCCACTGTTTGTTTTTGAGCCGTCTGTATACCACACCATCGATCCTTGTTGGAAGGACGGTTTAGTGGAGCGCCATTGTTGTCGGTCCCCAAGAACCACTTGGAATGGTCTTACAAAATCCACACTGGGTGTGATTATATCAGATATTGTCGTCACTTGCTCGAAGCATATCTGTTTTAAGATACTTAAATGACCAACAAGATCGCCTGGCTTTAACTGTTTCTCCGTTTGTACTCTAATAGCACTCCTTTTTCACCTGCAAATGCAGGGGTGCAAGGTTTAATAAGACTTCCATGGCTGCTGTAGGACAGGTTCTCATGGCACCAGTTATTCCTAGACAGGCAAGCCGCTGGGTTTTTTGAAGCAGAGCCTCAGCCGTCTTTTGATTAGTTTTTGGCCATCATGCGAGGGCCGCATAGGTGACCATGGGTCTAACAACCGTGGTGTACGTCCAGAACATCATTTTTGGCTTCAGACCCCATGTTCTGCCAATGAAGCGACGACACGTGTAGAGAGATCGTATGCTCTATCCGTCACTCTGGACAGATGCGAATTCCAGGTAAGTTTCTTATCTAGGGTTATCCCCAGATATTTGACTTCGTCTGAAAATATCAATTCCGTATTATCAAGAAGAGGAGCCGTTAGTGAAAGCTTCGATCTTCTTGTGAATGGAACGATTACCGTTTTGTTGGGGTTTATGCTAAGCCCTTTGTTTAGACACCACGTGCGGACTTTGAAGAGGGCTATTTGCATGAGGTCGGATATGACTTGATCATGCTTGCCCCGTATTGTAACTACTAGGTCATCCGCGTAGCCTTGAACATTAAAACCCGAACTGGTCAACTTCTCTAGCAGATCATCAATCACGATCGACCATACGAGTCGAGAGAGAACTCACCCTTGTGGGCAGCCTTTTGCTGCGGTGATCGTGACTGCGCAGTTTCCTAGAGATGTGGTTATCCTCCTGCTTCTAAGCATGGAGTCTATCCAGTTTATCGTGGAGGGCTCAAAGCCTTTATCCTCGGCAGCTGATTTAATTGCATCGAAGGAGGTATTATCGAAGGCTCCTTCTATGTCTGCAAATGCACATAAAGCCACCTCTTTTGCTTCGAGCGCTTTTTCGAGGTCTTTGACAAATGTGTGAATGGCAGTCTCAGTAGACTTGCCAGCTTGATAAGCGAACTGCTTAGAATGAAGTGGTGATTTAATCAGAATTTCACTTCGAATGTGTAGGTCTAGGATTTTTTCCATGGACTTAAGCAGGAATGAGGAGAGGCTGATGGGTCGGAACGATTTAGCTAGAGAACTAGCTCTTTAGCTTTTCAAATAGCTGCTTTAGGTATAAATACCACCCTGACGTCTCTCCAACATTGGGGAACATACCCTAAAGCGTAACTGGCTCGAAAATTTTTTTGTAGTGGAAAGAGTATTTCTTCAACACCTTGCTGTAGTAAGGCGGGAAAAATGCCGTCTTCTCCAGCAGATTTAAAGGGCTTAAATGTGCCAATGGCCCATCTAACCTTGTTAGGAGTGAAGATTCTTCCCGCAAGGCTTTTGCTCCTGTTAGAGACTCCGTACTTGTCCACCTCAATCGGGTCTGGAGCTACTATTCCTTGATCGGGAGTGAGAGAGTCGGGAAAGTGAGTTTCTAATAAGAGCCTGACTGTTTCGTCGCAACTCTCGGTGTAGTTCCCATCTTCTTTTTGAAGTGTGCCTTTACCATTCGTGTGATCCTTCGAAAGTACCTTATGGAGCCTGATAGCTGCGGGCAATTGATCTATGCCATCGCAGAAGGTCCGCCAGGTTCTTCTTTTGGATCTCCTTAATTCCGTGTTATATTCCGTTAGAGCCTTTTTATATTCCCCCCAGATGCCAGAGAGTTTAGCTCTGTTGAATAGTTTCCTGACTTCTTTTCTTTTTAGACTCAGTTCCCTATTCCACCATGGTACCTGCCGATTGCAAATCTTTTGCTTCAGAGGGCAACTGTGTTCGAATGAAGTCATTACAGCCGTTTGAAGCTGCGTAGTGGCTGAGTTTAGCTCCTCAGTCGTGCTAATGCTACCGCCGGGAGAGTCAACTACAGTCTTAACCTGATGTGTCTGTGATCTGACATGGAAATCTCGTTCGATACATGCCACCTGCTTATTTTTGTACTTATGAACATACTGGCAAGTGTTAGGTCCAAGATCTCTTGTCTAATGATGTTCATAAAGGTTGGCTTATTACCTCGATTTAGTATCTCTAAATTGTTAGACAATATGAAATCGTAGAGGTACTCACGCCTGGCATTAGTATCCGTGCTGCCCCATAACGTATGATGTGCATTTGCATCGCATTCAATGATGAAGTGCTTTCCTCTGCGTTTGCAGTAGTTGATGAGCCGTTTTAGCTCTGGGGGAGGTAATGAATCCGCTTCTCTGGGAAAGTAGGCTGAGGTAACTACTACCTCGTGGCTACCTCCTGAAGTTGGTACCTCGACAACTGCTGTAACCACGTCCCTCGAGATGAACTGTGAAAGAGGAATAAAGTTTAATTTAGTGTTGAGCAGTAGTGCTGCCCTAGGGAATTCATGTTCATTACTATATATTAACTTACATAATTTTGTGGGAAGTCCTTTGATGTGGCCTTGATGTACCCAGGGCTCCTGAATGAGTGCCAGACTAAGCTTCTCCGAAATAAATCTCCTGCTAAGTACGTCTGATGCCGCTTTAGCATGATGGACATTTATTTGAAGGCAACTTAAGTGATCATTGGCCATGACTAAGATGGCTTTTTATGGCCGCTGTCAGTCTTGGTGGTGGATCCTTTCGGACCTTTGTTTTTGCCCGGTTTGGCACGGACAGGAGGGGGCTTCTTGTTAGTCTCTATAGACTTCTTTTCGGAAGTCCTCGACTTGGGTTTTGCAGTTCCAACTGCTTTACTTGGGCCATCCCCAGCCTCCGACACAGTCTTTACTGTTACACCCTTGGGTCTTAGTTGGACAGACCCGAATTTATACCCAATTACGAATTGAGCCTTCTTTTGCTCTTTCATTGACACATGGTCCACGGAGAGAGTCAGCTCTGTAACTGAGGGTTTTTGTACCCTGCGCAACACTATCCATTCAGACACTTTTAACCCCGAGTTCTGACCCTCGATGTAATCGAGAATCAAATCCGCAGGGTCCTCAGCGCTGTTTGGAAAGTATCCCACAAGGACTTGTGGGCGAAGAATTTCACTTTCCTCGACCATCACAAGATTGGCTCCTTCCCAGGGCTTTAGCTCCGCAACTACACCTTTCAGCCACGTCACGGTGTCTTGATTGGTGCAGTTAAGAACCAGCCACCCTGGTCTAAATGTGGAGGCCAGGAATCTTGGTTTTAGGGGGCTTTGCTTTCTTGCCGCGATTTCTCTCAGGATAGCACCCTGTACGGACTTCAGTTGATCCGCGTTGAGTGCCACCTCAGGATAACCGACGGGAAGAATACCCACCCGAACGCTCTCTGCAACCTCCTTAGAGGAAGGCTGCTTACGCGACGGCAGGGAGATGGGCTTCTTTGAAGGATTCTCCGTTGCTGCCTTGCTGCGTTTAGCACTAGGTTGCTCCACTTTAGGAGAAGAGTCGTCAGAGCGTGTCCGTTTTTTTAGACTCTCTTCATTCCGCTGATCTATCTGAAGTGCAGCAATCCTTCTAGCCTCTGCTTCTGTGTGACCGTGTTTTAAAAGCCATTTAAACCTTTTTTTGGCCGCGCCAGAGAGCTTTGACTTGCGCTCTTTGCAAATGGGAACTTCAGTGTTCCCGCTGTCCTGTTGGCTATGTTCTGGAGACCTAAGAAGGTCCTCCTCGTCTAGGGGGAGTGTATCCATCACATTACCATCAGATGAAGGACTTGTAACGTCCTGGATGTTGTAGGGGTCGCTAAGAACCCCGGATTGGGTTTTTGGTACATTTAGAGGTGGACATCCCTCAGAATTTACGGGATTTTCAATTTTGTTCCCACGAGTATGCTCGGAAAGGTTGGTCCATCTCAGCAGAGGCGGAATGCCGAGATAAGGCTAGGGTTGAAACCGGAGGTCGGCTGGTATCCGGAGTCCATCGTTATAAGACACACTCGCGCAGTGCCATTCATCCCATAGGCACGATTGCTTACACCTGGGATTGCGGGTTTTATCGAGTTTTCCTCTCTAGATCCGCCGTATTCAGTCAGGCAACCATCAGCACCTCAGGGAATGCCTACCAGCTGCATGTGCAGGAACACCTCGGGCAGGATGTGACTCTTCATCACGTATGGACGGTCTTGGGAAAATTCCTCCCCTGATGTGGCGTTAACCTAATTAAGCGCCTTATACTCACCTTGTCCCCGATACCACATTTACTAATATCGAATTTATTCATAGTATTCCTGAAGGGTTTGTAAATTATACACAGGAAACTACATTAATTGTATTGGACGATATGATGTTAAATGCTTTTAGCAGAACTCTGTACAAAAGGATCGCACCATCGCAATCTTTCAGCAATCCTTGTAACACAAAATGTATTTCATCAAGGCAAGTTTTGCCGAGACATATCACTTAACTGTAAATACCTCGTTGTGTTTAAAAATAATAATATTTTTTTTTTATTTAAATAAGCTCTTCATTTAGTGGCTCTCTGGCTCTTTTCATCATTTCTTAAAAATAGGTGGCAAAAGGCTCAACAAAGTGTAACAAAAAAGAAAGACGCTAGCTAAACTAAATGTTGTAAAAAGTCAATAGCGACAAATAAAAACATTTAAAACAATTCAATAAAAACCAATATGTAACAAAAATGACACAAAAATGTAAAAACCAATGACACAAAATCCTCAAAAGAGACTAAAAAACGGATACAAGAATTTTGAAAAAGATCTAAAGGATATGCTAGAATTTAGAACCAGTCCCAATTTTGACAATTGGGTAAGTGGCAGTTCCAAGAAGTTCCAAATTTCCAAATTAATCTAATAAAAATAATTGCCTAAACGAACGAATTTTCAACATCAAATTTTGAAATTTAGCACCGAAACCGAAACCGAATTAAAAATAAATGACCGAACGAACGAAAAATTTACGCGATACCGTTATAGAGTCCCGCGAGGGCAGCCTGTAGTATCATAGACCTCTACAAACTGCTCTCATCATCCCTCCAGCTTAGCATCTCTAACAGAGTGCTTGTCCTTCCCACAGCACGTGCAACGATTCCTAAGCGGGGAGAAGCCCCGTGGACTAGTGTTGCAAATGCTGTGGCGTGCTATCACCAGCGAAAGACAAGAGCTCCGTCCTGCACCGACGATAGTGGTTGCCATGTGCAGTTGAATGTGTCTGCGTTCGTTGCCAGATATTCAAGACGTAAACGTCTCTTCAATCTGTCAACGAAGTGGCGCTTAAGTGCGTGTGCGTGGTGGTGTGGGTCAGTGTTCTGATTCCCAGCTTCGACTCTCATGTAGTACAGGTGAATTGTAGATTTGGCCAGTGTCAACACAAAGCTAATCAAACAATTCACTCGACTACAGACCTTTGGTCCCCATAGAAACGATGTCCTAGTAATGCCGAAATTCGGGTGGATCAACTGACACATACCGCGCACGAGATCCATTAGACCCTGCAAAGCCGGACAAGTAAAGAACCTGTGAAACAGGGTGCCTTCACCACCACAAACTGTGCAAATCCTCTGAACTCGGCGGTCAATATGTGACAACTGATTAGGATGCATAAGACTGTGATGCAGCAATTTGAATGCTACATCAGCATCTTTGTAACTAGAAGGATAACTGTGGACTACTCTGCAAGTTATCCCTCCCATCACGCCCATATTCACCCCGAAGTGTGTTCACCAACTGTTGTATCCTGTATACTTCGGAGGTCTTATTGACATAAGCACGTCACGGAGCACACGTGTTGTAAGTGTGCTGAAAGGTGTGTGTGGTAGTCTGTTTAGAACGAAAGCAACTTCCAACTTAGTTAGTGCCAGCGTCACTGGTCCAAGTTGGCGAAATCTCTCCCACGCAGAAGCAGCCAGGTCGTGTAGTTGTGCAGTGTTAGTGTTTATTCGACAGTTTCCAGAGATATCAATAATATCTCCGAGAACCGTCAGCGTATGCGTGTCAGCTTCAAAACCACGAGCATTACTGAACACTGAATCTATTAATTCAGGATTAAACCTGATTGGAATTGACGCGAATTGCGTGTACCGTAGAGCTTTCCACTTAAGGTGAAATGCTGGTGGTTGAACAGAGAGTAGGTAATAATACTCCCCTATGCCGATCCCTCCCAGTACATTCACACACAGTTGAGAAATCAAGCTGTCTCTCTGGCAAAACACTCTTTCCAATGCACGCACTTGGAGACACCTTGATTTCACAACCAAGTTAGTGAGACCTAATCCACCTATCTTGACTGGCAGACAGAGCGTGCTTTCAGCAACCCATAGTCTTCCGCACCAAAAGGCGCCTATCGATTTTGCTTGAAGAGGACCTACGAAGCGTGCATCAAACGTCTCAGACTTTAGCAGATGAACGATGGACGAGGTAATCAATTAGTTTATCACGACTGACCTACCCATTAAGGATAATGGAAACAGTCGACTACGCCATGAGTTTACAGCTCTAGAGAGTTTCTCAAGAGCGATGCGGCTATTATTTGATTTACTCTCGCGTCCGATATACACACCTTAATACTTCAGGCAAGTATTAGTCCATTGGATGTTCAGTGGAGTATCTGTACGATCTCTCCACCTTCCACACCACAAGCCTTGACTCTTACTAAGGTTGATTTTAGCGCCCGCTATACGTTGGAACTGTTCGAAAACAGCACGAGCGACCGGAAAAGCTTCATCTCTTTTCACGAAAATAGACAGCTCATCCGCATACGCCAACATAAGAGGCCTCACATTGGTATACGGCAGATGAACCGCATACCGTCCGAGCATTCGACGAAGATTCACCAGTAGCGGCTCCAACGAAAGATCATAAAGCATACCTGACAATGGACAGCCCTGTCTGATACCTCGATGAAACGAGATAGGAGCCAGAACTTGTCCTTGATGCTTTATCAAAATCGCTGAATCTCTATACAGTTTCCCGACGATATCGAGCCACCTGGGCGGAAACCCAAATGCATCGAGAGCAGTAAAGAGATACTCGTGCGAGACACTATCAAAAGCCTTTTGCTGGTCAAGTGAAATCATGGCCATTTGTGTACCTGTCTGTTCATGGCAAACAAATGCTTGGAAACCGCGATATTAACGTAGATACTACGACCAGGTACACAATGGGACTGTTCCGGGTGTATTACCGAAGCAATCGCTGAGCGGAGTATCGCCCCTAATGCTTTGCAGACGATTTTGTTGTCTACATTGCATAGGGTTACTGGCCTCCAGTTCCCCATCCTCTGCAAATCTCCCTTCTTTGGAATCAAGCGCATAACAGATCTCCTCCAACTAGAAGGAAAGTCTGAATGTGTCTCAACCGCCGAATTGAAGACTTCCAAAAGGTCAGGAATTAATAAATCCCTGAAACGTATGAAGAATTCTGGAGTCAAGCCGTCATAACCAGGTGAAGTGTGTCGCCTTAGATCCTTTGTCGCAGCAATCATATCCTCCAATGTAATTACTGCATCTAGGAGCTCCTTACTTCAGAGAAAGTGGGAATATTCTCAAGAAATTCATGAGTGGTCGAGGATGTTGTCGACGTCGATTCAGAGTAGAGACTACTGTAGTAGTCTCGAATATATTCTGATAGCTGTTGTCCGTTGAGAACTTGTCCAGATTCATCAATTATCGATTCGACCTCACAAGAAGCAGTACGACGTCTAGTCGCCTGAAAGAAATACTCGGTTGGAGAATCGCCTTCTCTCAGCCAGCGCGATTGGCTGCGCAGCACAAACTCCAAGCTGTGCTTGTAAGTCTGTGTCGCCAAGTGTTCCTTTATTCCATTGAAATAAAGAATCAACCCCGGCTGAGTTGGGAGAAGAGCTGCCACCCGAGAGACCTCGACCGACAAGCTAGAAGCTTGATAGCCACTTCGATTGACTCTCGTCTCGATAAAAGACCGAATCTGGAGCTTTCCAACATCCCACCATTGCCAGAAATCAATGACCTCATTGATGAACTGCTCGGAATTCAACAAATAGTTGTTGAATATCCAGTAAGCAGTTCTTCTTTCAACTAGAGTGCTTGTCGCCACTACAAGAAGATTATCGCTAACGGAACACACTTCATGAGTGACACCAATGAAATGTTCTAGTATTCCAGGTGAGACGTAAAGTGTATCAATTCTGGAGCCTGCGAGACTTCCATGGATATTTCGTGAGACCCTCGTATATGATCTAGTCGTAGGATGCATTCAACGATAGATATCCACGAGTCTGAAAACATCGACAAAATTCCTCAATCGAGTAGCATTAACAGAGTTGAACTCAACTTCAGAGTGCCGATCCATTTAGGGATTCAGAGTGCAGTTGAAATCACCTCCGAGGACAGTTTCACCGCTAAAATTCACCAGAAGGACTGAACACTATCAAGAACTTGTCTTGTAATGTCCTGGTCATGAGGAAGGTACACGCTTACTACCTTGATATTTTTGTCTTGAATGATAAAGTCCAAGGTCGCAGGTGTGGCAAACATTGCATTGCCAGTGTGTAAATAAGCATAGCGCTCAAGTTGTGTATATGTGTTTTGTGTAAAGTTCGTCTCCTGTAGAAGCGCGATGTCTATATCGAACATTTTGACATGTTCTATAGTGCTTTGTAACCTTGTATGTGCACTTAAACCCCCGGTGTTGATAGAAGTTATCTTGCACATTCAAAGAGATGCAAATCTCAAACGATGATGGTACGACGTCTACGGATGAGGAGAGTCGACCAAGTGATGCTCCCGCATCAACTCCTCCACCTTCCTATGAAGTCGTTCTAACCGAGCAACATCGTTGTACTTCCTCCTCTTCCTGGACTCCTGTTGTAGGAGTCGAAGCTGAGGAAGTAACAACTCTGCCCTCTCCAACTCCTTTACAAGAATAATAATAATAATAATATATTTATTTCTGGATATAGTACACAAGATTAGTAATCTTCTAGTTTTACAATTTTTTTATCTGGCGCTAGAAATAACTTAAAGTCTAAAACAAACCACACTGAACATGTTGGCTAATAAAGCTTAACTAAGGTAGAAATAATGACAAGAAATAAAGAAATAACAATATATATAAGAAAAAAGAAAGCAAAACTAAAGTAAAATATTGTATAAAGCTTAGTGATAAATTACTGCGAAGACAGAAAAAACATGCATGCATACAATTAAGAAGACTGGAAACGTGCTCTTATAAGTCGTCTAAACGCGTTGACCGTGCCAGCCCCCTGTATACTTAAAGGGAGAGTGTTCCATAAACCAGCAATTTGAACAGGGTAAGAACTTTCCATGACTAATTTTCGGGAACCAGGAATAATGATGTTTCGATTTCGCCGAGATGTTGTCATTTGAAAAAAATTCTCTGAGATAGCCTGGCTTACCTGAGTGCAACAAGTTATAAAGATATAGCAAAACCCTTTGTTTCAGGTAAGCGACCAAAGAGTAGCCAAGTACCTGCGGTCGGTAAAAGGAGACATGGTCAAATCTGCGTAGTCAAAAAACAAATCGTACACAATCATTAAACGCAAGCTCAACCCTACGTGCACATCCCCTATCAAGCCTTGGAAATATCAAACTCCCAAAGGTGAAGAGCGGAATTATGAGTATCCTCACTAACCTTAAGCGAGTACCAGTAGGTAGAATGCTAGCTGAAAGCCACAACCTGCGAAGACCACCATAAATTTTCCTCGTCATAGCGTTTACATAGTCACAACATTTCATTTCGCAACTCAAAACTATTCCCAGATTAGTGACTTTGTTTGTGGTATATCTGCTGTGTTCAGATTACTACTGTAGTAATAGATACTCTGTGATTTCTTGGGATTGAGTGGCAAACCATTGCATGCCGACCAAGAGCTAATCCTATCAACGTCTTCGTTAATGCGGGCCATACAATCCTCAAGAAGCCCAATTGATCTGCTCAGATATATTTGGACATCATCAGCATATAAGTGCATTTTTACATCTTTAACCCTTTGTGGTAAATCATTAATGAACATGCTAAATAGTAGTGGTCCGAGTACCGATCCCTGTGGAACTCCACGTGAAACACGGGACAGATTGGAGAAGGTACCGTTCACATTTACTCGCTGTGTTCGCTCAGACAGGAAGGATTTTATCAAGCTTAATGCAGTTCTGTCTAGGTTGAAGAAAGTGCGGAGTTTATGCAAGAGGAGGCTATGATCGACACTGTCGAAGGCTTTCAAAAAATTAGTATCATTGCACTAAAATAATTCTGATCAAGAGCAATTCTTATGTCAGAAGATACTTTTAACACTGCCGATTCACATCCACGAAATTTTCGAAAGCCTGATTGCCAGCACGAGAATAATTCATTTCTCTCCAAGTAGCAAACTAGTTGCTTATACATAACTTTCTCCAACAATTTGGACAGAAAACATAGAATGCTTATAGGTCCGAAATCAGCAGCAGATTCAGGGGTAGATTTCTTGGCTATCGGTAAAACGGTGGCGCTTCTCCACTCTCTGGGAAAGGAGGACGACATCAAGCATGTATTTACTATATGAAGGATATAACGTGCAGTTAAGGGATATAATAACTTAATAAATTTAGGGGTATATTGTCTGGGCCAGTAGCGTTAGACTTTATCGAAAGCATTGAAGTAGTCAGTTCGAAGAGATCAATCCCACAGAAAGAAAAACGATTTCCCGCACCATTGGACACAATATCGAATCGATTTTCATCAACTACGCCATGTCCGCTAACTTGCCCTGGTGTCGCTGAGAAACTATTAGATGCTGCGAAAAAGGTATTAAGATCATCAGGGGAAAAGTCACATCCATTCTCAACTTTTCCATAGACGCCGGCTGTCTTTAAGTTTCGCCACAAAGTTTTGGGTTCAAGATTTACGTCGAGCTTCAATGCGAAATATTGACGTTTGGCGCATCTAATTGCAGCTGTGACTCTATTTAGAGCAACTTTAAATCGCAAAGGAGCATTTTCTGATCGCAGCCGTCTATAACGTTGATAGAGATATTCACGCTCAGCAATGAGTAGGCGAATGGAAGATGTAAACCAAGGACAACCATCCGCAGACATCAGTTTTGTTCGGATTGGTACGGATTGATCGCAGCCGTCTATAACGTTGATAGAGATATTCACGCTCAGCAATGAGTAGGCGAATGGAAGATGTAAACCAAGGACAACCATCCGCAGACATCAGTTTTGTTCGGATTGGTACATATTTAGTGAACAAGTAACTAGACAAAGAGGAAAAAATTTCTACTTGGCGATCAACAGATGTACATTCAAATATATCGCACCATGGCAAGCACAAACATTCCTCGAATAATGCATTCCTATCAATACTTTTATAGTCAGGGTAAGAATAGTTGGGGGCTGTCATCGTACCTAGGGAAAAGTTATAACAGAGGAAAAGAATGTCATGATCAAGAGTGCTTGGGGGGCTTATTTGATTGTGCGAAATTACCTTGCTAGCATCCGTGGTAAGAAACAAATCTAATTGAGATGGATTAGCTGTATTGAAGAAAAAAGTTGGATTCGTGTTTATTACATTAAGGTGCAGGGATTGCAGTAGGTGTAAAAGATTTTGTGTTTGAAGGTTAGGAAGCTGAATACGAGTATTAACGTTGAAATCACCTCCACAACATTATCGTAGTGTTGTGATGCATATGAAACGCAGTTTTCAAATTCCAGGGCGCAGTCGCAATCATAGTTACCTGGAGGACGATACACTGCAAACAGCACGCATCTATCACTTTCCGACCTGACCTCAACTCCTATAAACTCAATCTCCCGACCGCTTGATGAGAAAATTTTCTTAACCTTAAAGCAATCTCTCACATATAAAGCAACACCTCCGCCAGAACTGTGTTTTCGGTCATTTCTAAATATTTCATATCCGGGAATGGATAACATTGAATCCGGAATATTATCATTGAGCCAAGTCTCCGAAATTAGGATTGCATGCAAACCGCATTCAGAAAAAACATCTCGAAATTCGTCTATTTTGTTACGAATGCTTCTTGCGTTCAAAGCACAAACATTGAATCCTTCACATCGACCACATATAATTTTAATCAAAGTTCTCACCCCGTTCAAAGACATGTAATTAGCCATGTTCATAAACAAGAGTGCAGCAGTCAAAGCATTTAGTCAAAAGCGCAGGGCACATTACTATATAAAAATCCAGGCACACATTAAAATACATCCCGCAGCATTTACTCACTAAAGAGAAAAAGAAGAAATTCTAAAAACGATTATAAAGGTATAATTTAGATAGGAAAATCCAAAAATAAATTCATTAATTAAATTAAACCTATTTAAAATAACACTATGGTAGAAAATAGTTCAATACAAAGCTTTATCAATTCAACAATTATTTCATGTAGGCTCCAGTACGCTATGGCTAATTATAAATCATTGGTTCGGAACAATTGCTCAAGGATGTTGGTTTTAGCGGAAGCTACACGATTTATTAATTGTTGTTATTAAAAATAAAATAAAATAAAAAGACATATTTACGTTTGTCAGAGTAATATTTACGCTGACTGTGTAAGAAATAAAATTACATTGGTCGGATTAATATTTGCGCTGACTGTTTAAATATTAAATTTGACGTTTGGGAAAAACACTTTGAAAAATTTTTTGAAAAATTTAAACACAGACACATACTACTGTATACACTTTTAAAAAAATACAAATCAAGACTTTTTGGAATTGTAAGAAAATAAAAATTTGTGTTTGTGTCAGGGAAATAGCTTAGTCAGATTTGAGACGCCAGAGGGTAGTAATCTGATATAATTTTGCCTAGTAATCGCCAGAGGGCACAGATTGTGAAATAAATAATTAATTTAGTTACAGTTACAAAAATAAAGAATTAGCATTATAATTCAAGAAAATGCAATTTCCTTTTTAATATATATATATTATTAATGACAAGAATATTGAAGAAATCTTAAGAATTTCAGGATTTGGATTTCCTACAATTAAGAAGAGTTTCAAAAGAATTAGTTTATCTTTAACTAATTCATTTAGGAAGAATTATAAAGAAACTGTTATATATATATCTATAACGTTTCAATGGTCTTCATATGTTATAGATCGAAATTATAAATTTATCATTAACTGCATAGAAGAATCATGGATAGCTTCAGTTGATGATGGAGTGCAAATGATCTATATTTAGAATCTTAGTAAGGCTGTCTGCTGCTGTTTTTTTTTAACGTATAGAGAGCCAGTTATTGTGGAGATGGCATAAAGTTTCCCCAGTTTACGTTGCTGAAGTGCCTCTCGAAGAAGAGAATTGACGCCTGGGGTCAGGCTTTCGTTGACGTACACTAAGCTATCAGAAGAGAAACCGTCTGACAGCCGTAGCCCTTTACAATTACGAAAAGCTGACAAGAACGTGCGTTGCTCAGCATGTCCAGAGAAGCGCACTACTATCGGAGGATGACTAGCAGATCGCGCTTGGGCTTTCAAGCGAAAAGCATCAATAAATGGTGTTATAGGATGATTTACTACTCCAGCAACATTTTTGATGATGGCTGTCGCTTTTTCATTAAGGCAGCATGGTATACCTCTTATGATAACATCACTCAGTCGCTGCGCATGCTGAATGGCCTCAGTCTGTTTGAGCATAGAAATGTTGCTGACCTTTAGCTGCGATATAGCATTTTCGCATTTAGTAAGCCGATCGTTAAGAGACCGGGCGGTCTCGTCAAACCTCTTCATAATCCTGTCCTCGAACTGGTGTAGAAAATTTAAGAGACGGATTTCCAATTGCTCGATCTCACTTTGAGTTGGCTTCTCAATGGCGATGGCGATGCAGCATCAGAAACAGTATCAGTAGTAGAGCCACTTACTAGCTGTTTAACCAATAGGCTACGCGTCAACACTTTGCTTTCTGTTGTTTCTTGGGTGACATATTGTCTCTGATTTTTGAAGAGAACATATCGTCTCTCTGGATACTTAAAAGAAAATTTCGTCTCTCTGGATTCTTCAAGAGAAAAAATTGTCTCTCTGGATTTTTTAAAGAGAAAAACACAATAGCTACTTAGTGTATGATCACTTTCGTTTTATTGAGGAATAATTAACTAGAGTAGTGTAGCTAGGAGAGTTGTGGCTCACTTTTTCCATACAAAAAGTGTCCGGAAAATTCCAACTATTTTGGTCGTTCTGGACTGGGTTCTGGGTCACTGGGGGATTCCGTCTAGTGGTCTACGTCACAGGGCCTGCCTGGGGGAATTCCTTTCTTGTCGTCTGGCTGACCAGGAGATGACGCATCCCGTAAGCTGTTCAAGCTCTTGTCTTAGATGATTTTTTTAAATAAAATAATGTTAGATTTTTGCTGGAATCGAACCGAGAACGCTTGGTTTTGTAAAATCCGATGCGCTCTACCATGAGACCATGGAGGTGTTGTGCGAATATTCTTTAAACTTGCTATATATGGGTAGACTTCTGGACCTTGACTTGACTGGCTTATGTCTTGGATGTGTCGTTTGGTCTTGACTGCACCCTAACGGCATTAGCTAATACTACCAGCATGCTCCGGTACTACGGCTTTCTTGGATGTGTGGTACGGTTCTCTTGGATATGTGAAGTTTTTTGCTTCACTTTTGCCCACACGTGGCAGCATGCTACGGTTTTGGGAAGTTGTTGATTCACTTTTGCCCACACGTAGTAGCCTGCTACGGTTTATTTTTGGATGTGTGGTGCACCTAAATGTAAGCTCTTGTTGTTTTCAAGTGTTACGCCTAAATGTAGGCTTTGGTTTTAAATTAATATTATAATAAAAGTTAATAGTAGGAAATATTTGTTCATGCCAATGGATTCTAGATGGGTGGTATGTGGGGGGGGGGATAATAAACATAGGGAGGCGGGTAATGAAATTTTCATCAGAAATCCTCTACGGGCTCTGGTTTTCGAGATAGTAGCGTATTAATAATTCAAGTTATTTTTGCTCATGGAAATGGATTCTTGCTGGTGTGGGGTGGGAGGGGGAACGAAATTTTTATCAGAAATCCTCTACGGGACTTTGGTTTTCGAGATATTAGCAACATTTGTTCAAAAAATTAGCTAATTAGCAATTATATATTTACTAATTGACAATTAGATAATTGACAATTAGATAATTGGCAATTAGCAGATTGGTTGGTAATTAGCTAATTGGCAATTAGCACCTTGATTGGTAATTAGCACCTTGATTGGTAATTAGCTAAGGGGTTTGTCATGCTTGAAGTTTTCTTAGCTGAGCAGATAACGAATTTCGCAACATGGCATCATCACCTCGATTTTTGTTGTTTCACCTTGGTTTTGCTGAACGGAAGTTGCAGATATCGATCATCCCAAGATTCGTAAACAAATTTTCACATCCTGTTGTAAACAAATTTAAGCAGTATCTGCACATTTATTCTTTTCATGTAATTTGATACCACACTTCCTGTAAGCCGCCCAATTCCAAGAATTTTACTGATCGACACGTTTCATTGGAATTCGTAAACAAATTTTCACATCCTGCTGTAAACAAATTTAAGCAATATCAGCACATTTATTCTTTTCATGTAATTTGATCCTGTAGTAGGCAGCCAAAAGTTTTATTGTTCCAAGAATTTTTCCGATCGAAACGTTTCATTGGAATGTAAACAAATTTTCACATTTTCTTGTATGTAAACAATCTCATTTGCAAATTCGGCCAGCAGAATAAAGTAATCAAATTAATTTGTATGATTTTTTTTTGTTTATCGTGTAATTCGATATCATCTCAGCCTGTAAGCAAATTCGTTGGAATTCATCCTGTGCAATGATTATTATTATTAGCAGCAGGATCATTCATGTTTACAAACCGTTCCTATAAATGCCCAAGCAAACTCTTGGGGAGCATCAGTCAGTTTTAGTGAGTCTCCGTGATAGTACATAAATAATAAAAATGACAACCGCGCTAGTAAATAAAAGTTTTTCGGTAATTAAAAACTTGCGGAAGGATGTGTTGAAGTGTTTAACAAATTCAGAGAATAAAGACTATATTGTTAAAAAGTGCAACAGAAACATACATAAATTTCAAGTGGCATTTCGGAAGTGCAATAAGAGTGCTATGAAACGACATTTCGAAAGCTGTCTCGAGAAAAATTAAAACATTGAGAGCACAATTGAGAACTCCCCGTCGAGGTGGAGGAATCACTCGCGTAAGAAGAAGTGAATTTGTAAAGTGGGAGGAAATAAAGACAGCGTTCGCAGACAGAATTCGACAAGGTGTTATTGTAAATTTAAAACATATCGATCCGAAGCTATTTATGCAAGACGCCGCCAAATTATTTACGCGTCGTGTTAAAAATACCGTAAAACATTATATTAATATTAAAGTCTCTACAACGTTTTGTGGTGAATTTGTTAAAGAAACTGGTGACAATGAAACTATAAAAGACCTTAAATATGTCCAAGAGAGAACTGCTCCAATTAGTGCAGATGATAATTTAGAGGAGTGGTTTAAATAAAACATTTTGGATCCAATTCACACTCAGCTGGAAGAATTCCAGGAAAAAGACAGTGGCTGGGCACTGCACTCTATAATACATCTAGCAGTACATATTAACAAGTTTGAACAGCTCCGAGGATCTTCATATATACCTCTACCAAAAGAGATTGCTTTAAAGAAAGCTTGCATTAATGTGAAAAACAATGATGAAGCATGCTTCGCGTGGGCCGTTACATCAGCGCTATATCCTGTAACTGCCAACTCCGATAGGACCTCATCATACCCTCATTACTCTACAGTACTAAATTTGACTGGAATAACATTTCCCATGACACTTAAGCAAATTAAACAATTTGAAGAGCAGAACGTTTTATCAATAAACGTATTCATCCTAGAGAAAGAGCGTTTCCTCACCACAGTTCCAGTTAGACTTACGAAACACAGGATGGAGCGACATGTAAATCTCTTAATGCTACAAGATGACTATGACCAGGATGAAAATCATATGGATGATGATGGCGATGGTGCGATGACGATGCGGGTGATGATGATGCTGGCAGATATCATTTCTGTTGGATTAAAGATCTTTCCCGACTCACATCGAAGCAAACTTCGAAACATTATGGTAGAAAGTATATATGTGAGAGATGTTTGCTCTACTTACGCTCTGCTGAAAAATTAGTATCACACACTCCCGAATGCGAGAAGCAAAATGATTGTAGGGTTATGTTTCCATCAGAAGAAAAGAAATGGCGGGAATATAAGTATTATAACCATAAGAATCCAGTCCCGTTTTGTGTGTATGCAGATCTTGAGTCAATATTGAAGCCGATTCAGGGAAACGATCAAAATACACAGCGAATCCAGGAATATGAAGTTCATAGCATAGGGTTCGATTTCCACTGCAAACATGATGCTAAGCTCTCATATTACAGAACATATCGAGGCAAGAATTGCCAACAATGGTTTGCATTAGAATTGCAAAAAATGGCGTCCATAGCTGTACAGGAAAAGCTGAACATCAGGCCAATGCAACCCCTGGCTAAAGAGGAACGGCGTTCAAATATGGAAAATACTTGCTGCCATATATGTGAAAAAACGTTTGAAGCTGATGAGGAACGAGTTCGGGATCATTGCCACTTAACAGGAAAATATCGAGGGCCAGCGCATAATGCATGCAATCTCATGTATCAAGATTGCTCCATAGTTCCAGTAATTTTTCATAATTTATCCGGATATGATGCCCACTTCATTATTAAGGATATAGCTACATCTTTCCCAGGAAAAGTTGATCTTTTACCAATAAACAAGGAAATATATATCTCGTTCACCAAGCACATGGAAGGCAGCCATATAAAATTCAGATTCATCGATTCCTTCCGTTTTATGGCAGAATCTTTAAATAAGCTATCATCATTGCTGCCAATGGATAAATTAAACACTACAAGATCAGTATGGCAGGGATTGGATGACGACACTATTAAACTTCTTACGCGCAAAGGTGTCTTCCCATTTGATTTTATTGATGACTGGGATAAATTGGATTTCCAGAACTTGCCAACACAGGAAGCGTTCTACAATAAACTAACTGACAGTGATATATCTCCTGAGGACTACAATCATGCTGAAGAGGTCTGGTAAAAATTTGAAATACAAACACTTGGTGAATATTCAGATCTATACCTTAAGACTGATGTTCTCCTATTGGCTGATGTGTTTGAGAACTTTCAAGAAGTGTGCATGAAGACATACAATTTAGATCCAGCACATTATTACACCATGCCAGGCCTAAAATGGGATGCTATGCTAAATTACACTAATGTGAAATTAGAGCTGATAACCGACGTAGATATACTCCTATTCATAGAGAGAGGCATTCGAGGTGGTATAAGTCAATGTTCGAACAGATATAGTAAAGCAAATAATAAATATATGGATAATTTTAAACCTGAGGAGAAAGAGAAATACTTGATGTATTATGATGTGAATAACCTTTATGGATGGGCCATGTCACAGCATTTACCAACCGGAGGATTCAAATGGGTTGATGTTCCCAATATTAACGTTTCCGAAATTCCTGATGATTCTCCAACTGGATACATATGCGAAGTCGACTTGGATTATCCTCAACATCTACATGATAAGCATAAGGACTTACCGTTTTGTTCTGAGCATGCAGCACCACCCGGAGCAAAATTAGAAAAGCTTTTGACAACATTACATCCAAAAACTAAATATATTGTACACTACCGAAATTTGAAGCAATGCTTATCACATGGACTCATCTTGAAAACAGTGCACCGGGTTCTTCAATTCGACTAATCAGCTTGGCTTAAACCATATATTCACTTAAATACTACCAAACGGATGCAGGCTACAAGCGATCATGAGAAGGACAGCTATAAAAAGATGAATAATGCAGCTTTTGGTAAGACCATGGAAAATGTGCGCAAGTATAGCGATATCAAGCTTTGCGTCAAGTGGGAAGGTCGCTATGGTGCAAAAGCTCGGATTGCGACACCCAGCTTCCACAGTGCAACGATATTTGATGAGAATTTAGTTGCTGTAGAATTAAGGCGACTCAAAATCTTATTCAATAAGCCTCTCTATATTGGAATGGCAGTTATGGAAATTTCAAAGATATGCCTCTACGATTTCCATTACAGTTTTATGCAGAGTCAATTTGGAGATAAATGTAAAGTCATGTATACAGATAGAGATTCTCTAATATATGAACTTGAAGAGAAAAATGCATATGAGTTCATGGCTGAAAATATAAACAAATTTGATACAAGTGATTACCCAGAAGATAACCAGTTCGATTTGCCGCTCATGAATAAAAAGATTCCTGGTCTATTGAAGGATGAGCTATGTTTATTATCCCCCCCACATACCACCCATCTAGAATCCATTGGCATGAACAAATATTTCCTACTATTAACTTTTATTATAATATTAATTTAAAACCAAAGCCTACATTTAGGCGTAACACTTGAAAACAACAAGAGCTTACATTTAGGCGCACCACACATCCAAAAATAAACCGTAGCAGGCTGCTACGTGCGGGCAAAAGTGAATCAACAACTTCCCAAAACCGTAGCATGCTGCCACGTGTGGGCAAAAGTGAAGCAAAAAACTTCACATGTCCAAGAGAACCGTACCACAAATCCAAGAAAGCCGTAGTACCGGAGCATGCTGGTAGTATCAGCTAATGCCGTTAGGGTGCAGTCAAGACCAAACGACACATCCAAGACATAAGCCAGTCAAGTCAAGGTCCAGAAGTCTACCCATATATAGCAACTTTAAATAATATTCGCACAACACCTCCATGGTCTCATGGTAGAGCGCGTCGGATTTTACAAAACCAAGCGTTCTCGGTTCGATTCCAGCAAAAATCCAACATTATTTTATTTAAAAAAAATCATCTAAGACAAGAGCTTGAACAGCTTACGGGATGCGTCATCTCCTGGTCAGACGACAAGAAAGGAATTCCCCCAGGCAGGCCCTGTGACGTAGACCACTAGACGGAATCCCCCAGCGACCCAGAGTCCAGAACGACCAAAATAGTTGGAATTTTCCGGACACTTTTTGTATGGAAAAAGTGAGCCAGAACTCTCCTAGCTACACTACTAACTAGATCACTGAAACCTCGTTTAATTTAACTCCAAAAGATCACCTATTCAATTACCCTTTATTTTATTGCAACGAGTTAATCTAAAAATTAAACTAGAACTGGGAAATGATACAAATACTAGGCAATATACCGGAGCCAAAGTGAAACGCGTCTAACCTCTAGCGATATACATACTGTACAACCCTCGAGATAAGAGCCAGTTTATTCATTTAGCGAGGCAGATTTATCCAGAAAATATGTAGTTCAGAACTGCTAAAAATATATAAACAGATTACACAGGTGTCACATAGATATTTACTGATAGATTCCACTCAAGATATCAACGAGGTGCTAAGATTCCGTACTGATATTTTGAACAAGACATTTATAACTTGTTTCTGTCCACCTTTAATCAGTAAAAATGGTGTAACGAATGAATCGATTAAGGGAATGCATATGTTCTTAGAACAGCGAGACCAAAATTAAGGCAGGCCATTATTAAAAATGCCGACCCCGAAGTTATAAAAACTCTTTGCGAAATTACTCTTAATACTTTGAAGGGAAACCATATCCCTCATGGAAAAATGTACAATTCGCTCTGTAAGTATAAAAAGCATTTGCGAAAATTAGTTGTTGTAAAAAGATCTGTACCCAGACAACGTAAAATACTGATACAGCGAGGAGGCTTCTTACCAGTCTTGTTAGGAAGTGTATTATCAGGTGTAATTGGTTCATTAATCGAGAAATATGTTTAAAAACAATAATCTTAATAAAATGTTTCTTCTTTCACCAGAAGTTTACGAAAAATTGAAAAACGGGATTGGGGATTCCCTGAATCAATCTAGGTTCGATAAGACTATGGATAAAATATTAAAAAACAAGAATTTATCTGATATGGAAAAATGGTATAATTACCGAAATGAGTTAATAAAGTTTTCAAACTTAAGACGGAAAGCTGTGCATGTTTCAGATGAAAAACCAAATATTCACATACCACAAGAAAAGCAGAAAATCTGGGATAGTACTACTCAAACTAAATTTATTTTTAAAGATGAAATATCAACACAGACATCACCCTTAAAAGAAAATACACCTGACAGAATGGAAGAGGATTTCTTCAAACTTGCTGAAATATCACCACCAAGACAACCGTTATCACCTGCTTCCAAACCGCCCCGCTTGTCAGCTAGTGGCATAGGAAAAAGTCTGAAACCACCTTCAAAAATACTTAAGACGATTTCTCAAACCAAGTCTCGCGATAAAGATTATAAGGTAATCACGGCTGGGGATGGTATAACCCAGTACACTGTACATGCATAAATGAGTATAGATGAAGCTGCGAACATATTAGAGGGACTCGACACGGAAAGTACTACAGTTGGCCAAGGTAGAAAACCATCCAAAAATCAATCTATATGAAGGCCGTCTCTGCTAGATCCGAGTCAATATATGCTTTCGTTACCAGTTAAGAAAGTTGTGCGATAAAGTGAACTTCTAAAAAACGCAGCAAAAACTAGAAGAGCCAGCGTAGCAGCAATTACTTGGGAAAACCTGTAATATAATAAGATAATGACTTTTACGTATGCCTTTTAAGTAACAATTCCATACAGCTTTTTCCCGAAAATACGCTATCAGCTTTTACAAATGCACTACCTAGAACATGCAAGTTTACCATGCCATAAAAGGAGGAGTCAAACGAAATACAGCTGAAGAAGTAAATCAGAGTAATGTTAAAAGGGTAAGGCGTGATGCATCTGATCCGTTGAAAAAAATAAGAGAGCAGCATAGAAAAGAAATCAAATCACTTAGCATCAAAATAAATGAAACCGTTAAACTTGAGTAGACTAAAGAGAATCTTGAGCAAGCTAGTTACAGAGCAGGACAAGTAAATTTGTCTGCATTCCTACTAACATTTTATAACGCTATTTCACCATCATGGTATACCATCTACTTGGATGATGTTAAGAAAAAGATGTGGGATCGGTTAAGAGCTGATATTTTTGATGGTGTTATACCTGAAGTAAGCTACAAACAGGATCCAGACGAGTTTAAATTACACATATATCAGGGTAAAAGGGCTTCAGAAAATGTTGTTTTAAAATATAAAAACTATGAGTCAGTTGATGACGTATTTGGCCAAATTTTTAGACAGAAGAGAAAGTATGCTATAATACAAGATTCGATAGACAATTACACACATCCAGCGTTTAGCGTCAAACGACCTCGTGAGACAGAAAAAAATACTGGTGGCAAAAGGGTACATGATGTATTTGAACTGCGGTTGGAAGATTTGGGAGTCACAATCAAAATAAAAAAGTCACTACCATCTCATTTTAATTTTAGAGATCTTATTAAGCTTTTTATATCAAATGTACACTTTGATGATCAATCTCTTAGTGAGCAAGAAAAACAACAGATAATTATTCAAATTAAGGATACGAGATTTAACATCTTGAATAAATTGAATAAAGATTCGATTAATGCTAATCCGTCCGAACAGCGAAAAATTATTAAAGGTACAATATTTTGGATGTTCCATACGAAAAGCAAAGTTCCGGTGAATATTTAACTACACCAATGCCTATTGACACTAATATAACAACCTGTAAAACTTCTTTAGGGATATATTTCTCCAAACGCCTGAAAATAAGCGTGAGCCTGACGCCATATTGTCAGAAATAAAAGAATCTTTCAATACGGCAGGATTACGTCAGGAGTATACATATGTCAATAATAGACACACTTAATAGACTGGAAAGATCAGTTACGGACTTGGCACTAAGGTTACTGCAAGAGTCTCAGCAAACAGCAAAGGACTGTTATGAAAAATATATAATTTATGTCTATACTGATATTATTCAGCCCAGAGTTACAACAGGTGATCAGTTAGTACGATACTTACGTATAATACCTTTAAAAGAATGTGAAAGTACAATGCGATTTCAACACGTAGATTACTGTCCTATTGAAAAAACGTTTATCGAAAGTATTTGTATAAAAATAACTAATCAGCAAGGGGCGTTAATTGATTTCAAGCCAGGCTATATTCCGACATATATAATGCTCCATTTTAAGAGAAAATAAACTATAAATACAACAAACAATTTAACATAGTGTGGAGGTAATAGCCTTTTGTATAACTTCGAAAATGAATTCATATTATACTAAATATTATTCAATTCAAAGTGGCGGTGGTTTAGCGGATATTGGAGAATTATATCGATCTCCTCTTATTTACCAGCGTGGAAGAGGAATGGTTTTTCAGCGGATTATTACGATATTTACAGCCTTTGGTTACATCTGGGGCAAAGGCTTTGATGATGTGTGTTAGATATTTTTGACAAATAGACAACATGCCTTCATACAACGAATGCATGAAATCTGAGTTAGACCTTTTCTCTACACCATCTGTACAAAGCAGCATCTTAATAACTGAAGAAGTACCTTATAAACCTATAACTTCTCTAGATAACTCGTCGGTGTTGAAATTTGTATCGCTAGTATATGGTGACACATATCGAGACTTATCAAGCATATACCTTCGTTTGAAATTACAACTGGTTAAAATCAAGGATGGAAAAGAAGAACTTTACACAGGCGAAGATATCGAAATAACTAAACCGGTAAAACCAAAGACACTGTTCCTGATGAAGGCCCAGGCCTTGTAAATAACATACTCCATTCACTTTTCCGTTAATGCACAATTTACTTAAATGGAAAACCAGTTGCTCAAACTTGTTATGGTCGTAGCGTACTGCATGTAGCAAAATGCTACACTGAACAAAGTATGCATGGCCGGAAGAAAGACGCGCTGAAGACCGAAGAGAAAAGGAGAAGAGGAGAGTAGATTTTGTGCTTTGACATGTGGCAGGAGGTGAAAAAGAAAAGAAATCCGAAAAAATCTATTTAGAAAAACAAGGTGTAACAAGTTTTTTTGGCGTGCTAAGAATTATAAGGGAAGACAAAAAAATATTAGTGGAATCGTCTAGTTACAGCGTCTGTACGAAAGGAATTATAAAACATAAGGTACTGAAAAGGTTACCAGCCACGAATTATTGCAATTTCCTGGGTATCAAGTGTTAATTTTTCTGCGAGCTATGGCGCTTTTTATTGGGCACGAGATCCATTTTCAAGCATAATCCCCAGATAAGCGACTACAATTTTAACAAAAATTATATCTACCTCACAATATAACTCGCGGTTTTCCTTACAATTTTGAGGTTTTGTCGAGAACTGGAAGATTGAGCCGGTGCATCTGGAGTTCGAAATTTTTGTTGCAAAGATACAAACTGTTAATGCGAGTTTGAGGTTACTGCAAATTATTGCAACTCTACGACGTCTTTGGAGGTAGATTAGACCCGAATAGAATTTGTGAATTCCAATCTGGCTTGGAGAAGGAGGAATCATTTGGGTGAATCTGACGTATATTGGCTGATCTGCTGAATTAATTACATTTCGGTGTTTACTAAAAGATTTGACACCCCAAATTACTAGGAGCTATCACCAATTTGAAGATTTTGATCGGGCTTATACTTCAATCCACCAATTGGATTCATGAAGGTGGAGTTTTTTTTTATCTACCTGAAGACTGAAGACTTTACCACTTCCACCTAGTAGCTGGGAGCGTTTATTTTGGCGAAGAATTGGTTTCGAGACCTCACCAGATGACTAACTGAACTGATTGAATAGGAGTGCTGCTATCATTTAGGATTTATGCGAGGATCAACTAGCTCAAATAGTATAGTATTAAACTAGGCTAGTACCAGACACTGCGATTCTTTTTTTGTTTTTGTAAATTTTGTTATTTGAAAACATAATTCAATCCTTCACATGGATTCGTACCTTTCATTGTTTGAACAGTGATACAGCGGAAAATCCACGGAGGCGCCTCTGTGGGGGATTCAAATCAACGAAACATGTAAGCACTGACTTACCATTTTTGTTTAAAAAAAATCGTTTTTTTATATATATTTATTCATACTGAAATTATTTTGCTTTATCGTTTACATATATTTATTAATAGTTATATACAATGAACTGCATATTAGAATTACATTAACTTATAAGTAAGATCAAAAAAAAAAGATTGAATGGAGTTTCTCTGGTTGGAGAAAGGTTTTCCCTAGTTCGGGGTCAGACCATTTGATGGTTTTCAAATAATTAAGAAATTGTTGTACGATGCCACGCTAGAATTCTTATACTTTAGTGATCTATATAACTGAAAGAGGCGGGATACTTAAATTGGAACATATATGTATATATAGAATAATTTAGACGATTGAAGTCTTAAATATAACCATTTTTTTGTACATACTTGATGACAGCTTAGTATTCACATATATGCTAATGAGTTTACCTCGAAGACTTTTCTCCAATCTTTCAATTGCAAGTATGGAGCTTAATAGGTTTATAAGAAAGTTTTGATTAAAGAAAAGGAATAGGAGCTATAGGCCTATGAATAATTAAAAAGGCAGTTTCAGAGAATAGTTGCGTTTCAAAGTTTGCACATTTTACTCTAAAAGGTATTTATGGACTGAAAATCTTCCTTGTAGAGAGAACAAATTCTATCTTATTTTCACTTTTGTATAGTATTATCAGTAGTACATATAAGAATGTCACCATATATACATTATACTGAAGATGTTTTATAACGTAAAGATGCTGTAAGGTCTTTTTATTTTTCTCCTCACACTATCCTGGAGCCTTCTCTCGTGACAATAGTCGAATAGGTCCGCTCCTCTACTGTTTCAGATTTCAGGTCACCACAGGGACACTGTAAATGATCTGCATTCAGTGTCGATTAGGTGGTTGGGGCGAGCAGAGGAAGGCAAGACATCTGCGCCTTCACAGGGGCATTGGTAAATAGTGTAAAGTGTAGCGATACCCCATACGCTACCTCCCCCCCCCCCCCCCGTAGAGAAAACCACCCATAATTTTCTCCCAGACACCTGAAAATGGGCAAAGAAAAGTTTATTTAATTTCGGAAAGTAGCACTCTGCTACTTTCCCATAAGGCATTCGTCCTATATAAAAGAATAAAACCTGAAGGCAAAGCAACAACAATAAAAATATTTTAAACGAAAAATTCATAACTTGTGCAAAATGCACAAATCGTAATTTTTTCACATAAAACTTACCGCAGTTCAACGACATCCAGGCAACGAAAACGGTAGTTCGCCTAGCTGTAATGCATCGCGTGATACCGAAATTTCATGATTCGATCGACGAAAAAGAACGGCTCGCCTTTCGGTCGTGATATAGGGAACGATGGCAATGTAGGCAAGCTGGCGGTAGTAGGAGTCGAGTCTGAGTTCTGCTTTAGAGAAGACGTGGGTGAATATATTGTAGGCGGTTGTATAAAATGAGAAATCTCTTGAATTTTCCTGAAACAGGAAGGAACCGTGATCAGTATTAATCGGTTTTTTTTTGCCATTGCTTACCTACGATAAAACATATTCTCTTGTTTTTTGTGTTTCTTTTTATTCACGAATCGAATAGTGAAATTTTCTGGAAAAAGATGCGTATTATTAGTGTTATTGATAAAAATTTCTCTTGGTGAAATTTCTTACCTGCAGAACATATTTTATTAACGAATCAAACAGTGATATTTTCTGAAAAAGATGCGTATTATTAGTGTTAGTGGTAAAAAAAATCTTTCTTGATGAACTTTCTTACCTGTAGAATGTACTTTATTCAAGCATCGAACAGTGAAAATTTTCTGGAAAAGGATGCATATTATTAGTGTTAATGATGAAAATTTTTCTTGACGAACTTTCTTACCTGCAGAGCGTATTTTATTCACGAACCGAATAGTGAAATTTTCTGGGAAAAGTTGCGTATTACTAGTGTTATTGATAAAAAGTTTTCGTGGTGAAATTTCTTACCTGCAGAACATATTTTATTAAAGCATCGAATAGTGAAATTTTCTCAAAAAGATGCATATTATTAGTGTTAAGACAAAAATTTTTCTCGATGAACTTTCTTACCTGTAGAACGTATTTTATTCAAGCATCGAACAGTGGAAATTTTCTGAAAAAGATGCATATTATTAGTGTTAATGATCAAAATCTTCTTGGTGAACTTTCTTACCTGCAGAGCGTATTTTATTCACGAATCGAATAGTGAAATTTTCTGAAAAAAGATGCATATTATTAGTGCTATCGAAAAATTTTATTCTTGGTGAAATTTCTTACCTGGTATAGCAGGTTATTGTGCATTTACGCATTGGATAGTGAATTTTTCTGAAATATAAATGTAGTAGTAGGTTTGCTGATCGATATAAGTTTCTTTTTTTTGTGAAATTTCTCACCGGCGACGGCAGAACGTACTTTAGTCACGCATCAAGAGTGAACTTTTTTGAAAGAGACGAATGTAAGCAGTATCATTGATCGATTCTTTTTGTGAAACTCCTTACCTGCGATAGCAGAGTGTTGTGTATTTACGCATCGAACCGCGCATCTCTCTGAAATAGAGGGGAAGGAAGAACAAAGGGGAAATAAGTATATAAACTTGGCTAATAAAATCACATGAGCACCTCGTAAAGTTTTGGTGTCTCCGGCACACTGGGGAAGCTTGGATGTCCTGAATCACTTATGGCGCTTGGCAGCTGTGGACCTTTACGTCAAGAATATTCAAGTAAGCATAGTCGTACGACAGGTCAAGTTAGGCAAGGCAGGTACCTGAAGTAGGGTAGCTTTGCTTGTAATCGTTTAAGAACAAGAAATCTCTGAATTCTTATAGGTAAGGAATTAGTGTAGCTAGCCATCAGAGCGGTTCGGCGCTAATGCTGATCATTCCACTGAAATTGTAGCGATACACGATAATGATATACTAATTATAACGTTATTTGCATAATAATATCTAAATTGTTTTTTTTCTTTCTTCTCTTGTTGAATTGCATTTATATATATATATATTCTTTTGGTGGTTGTTGAAATTTTTTTTCCTGCTTTTCAGTTTTTGCTGTTTTCTTGTTGCATATTTTTTTCTTTTCAGGGTCCCAAAGTGTGACGCCAAAAGCAAAGTGATCCAGGACCTCGTGTTCATTAGCGGCCTGCAGGAGCCGGCGAATTGCTGTGCAGCCACTCACAAGCAGCCCAACGATGATTTTTGCAGTCAGAGAGGGTGGGCTGATGGCCGACCTTGTCTGCTACAAATGGCGCCCAATCTACGGTTTTTTTACTGGCCTTTAGTCAAGCTTCTCTTAACTAAAGTGCAATTTTTCTCTCGGTTTTAAAATATTTTCTTCTTTGTTTTCTTTTGTAGAGTTCTAACTAGGACTACATCATGTCAAACTATTTTTTTGATCTACCGATTATGACATCAATGATTTTCCCAGTTTTATATATATTTGCCCAAATCTTGGTTTTCTCCTTATAAATAACAGTTCCTTTTAAATATCTATAGAGTAAAAAGGTCCTCATGAATGTATATATATATAAAAAAAAAATTTTTCTTTCCTTTTTGAAGTAACGTTTTCTCACACGCAATGAATATTTTGTTAGAGTGCTCATTCTACCAGTGGTAAGCGAACTTTGTGCGCGAGGTGCACTACTCCGAGGTTAAGCTTCAGTCCGCGAGCCCTGCCTTTATCCGTCAATGGTAGGTTGAGGGAAGGAATCATGGCAATGTTTCAATCTTTCCGTCAAGTTGATGAGCGATGCTCATCCGTCCGATCGTCGTCCTTGTCGGAGGGATGGAGGCAGCGCTATGACCCTTCCTAATTCAAGATTAAATGTTAAAACTTCTTCACCTTGATCCCTTTAATAACGCCAAAAGTTCAAAATCCCCCTCTGGATATTAATCCAGCTGTCATAGTAGTTGGTTCTCAGTGGACTAGTGGAAGGTGAACGTTGTATGTGAATCATACCAACCCGGGCGTATGGCTCCGTTCACTCTTGCAGTTCCAGGAAGGAGGCAGTATATTTTTTCTTTTTTTCTTTTTCCCTTTTCATAGATCGTAGTATAATACACCTTCGCTACTGCTCCCTCTCTGAGTACTAGCAGCCACCGAACCACCGACTACCGGATACATTTTTTTGACATGGCCCGCAACCTTGGCAAGTTGTTGAACGAAGTTCACCTTTACGATGTTTGTCCTTGTCGAGTAAGTGGAGGTCATAATATAGTTGTGAGATTTATTCGCATTAACCCCCCCCCCCCCCCGTAACTTTTAGAGAGAGAGAGACCGTCCTATTTAACAGCGGACGGTGGATGACCTCAATTGTGTAGGTGTTTCCACACTAATCCCGTCTGGATTAGCCTCGATATGAGGATTTTACTCTTTCCTGTCTCCTCTTCAATAACTTTTTGTTGTTGTTTTGCTTTTTTTTTCCTCGTCCCTTTGCTTTTCTCTTATTTTCTCTTCACCCTTCGCACCCTGCTGCAAGTACGCACTACTAGTTTTCAATCCAATCCTTCCCCCTTTTCGAGCTTCGCGGCTTTGTTAGGTGCGAACACGCTTGCTGCGCTCCGAGGAGCTTTCCTCGTCCTGAGTAAGTTGATAGATGAATTCTATCCTCTTGAAGCGATCTCCTTGCTTGGGACGGGTAGTTCTGGGGGTGTCGTAACCGGATTCCGTGGAACACATAGCGCGAAGTGTTACCCCTCTTCAACTAGCCACCAATAGCCTCTAGCCTAACATCCCGTCACCATTAATTCAGTCGCTGTACCTGTTCCTAGTCGGCTTGTTGGTCGAAGTGAGTTGATAGACAACGTCTATCCTCCGATTTGTCCTCCCTCGACCACGGTGGACTGGAGGCATGGTCACAGACTATTTCCACTCCTTCGGAAACCAAGCTCATTTTTTTTTCTTTCCTTTTTCTCTCTTTTCTTTCTCTTCTCCCATCTATCCCCTGGCCTATGCCTAGAGCTAGAGCCCGGCTTGAGACTCTGGTGGGTCGTCCCCACGTTGGGCGGTGTTGCCAGTAAACTTATTTTCTCCTATCAGATTTCCCGGGTTTACATTTTTCTTTGTCTTATGCCCGGCGTGAGACTCTTTTCTCCGTGGGTCGTCCCCACGCTGTAGCGTATACCCCATACGCTACCTTTGCCCCCCTCCCCGTAGAGAAAACCCCATAATTTTCTCCCAGACACCTGAAAATGGGCAAAGAAAAGTTTATTTAATTTCGGAAAGTAGCCCTCTGCTACTTTTCCATAAGGCATTCGTCCTATATAAAAGAATAAAACCTGAAAGGAGGAAGAAAAGAAGAAAATTTTTATTCTGAAAGAAAAATCCCAATTTGTGCAGAACTTGCATAAATTGCAATCTTTCATTCAGATCCCAAAAGAAGAGAGAGCGTAAAACTTGAAGGGAAAGCAACAACAACCAAAATATGCATCGCGTGATACAATCACGTAATATATTGCAGCAGGCCTGCCTAAAAATTCTACGAAAAATTTTGCCTGAAAAAGATACACGGACATCCGTACACATAGCCGTCCGAGCAGACGCCAACCGAAATTTCATGATTCGATCGACGAAAAAGAACGGGTCGCCTTTCGGTCGTGATATAGGGAACGACGGCAATGTAGGCAAGCTGGCGGTAGTAGGAGTTGTTGTGTACCTAAAAAGCCTAAAATAAATACCTAATTATAAATTAATAAAATTTAAAAAATATTAAAATATTTCATGCATAAAATTTCACATAAGCTAACCATGCCTAAAACATGGTTAGCTTATCTATTCAATCAATGAAGAAAATTGCGTCAGCAATTTTCTTCACATTCCATAAATTAAAATAAAATTATTCCCATGGCAAATTTTGCTGAAGGCAAAACTTGCCAGTAGAAATATTTACTTTAAAAAAAAAATAAAGCAAAAGACAAATCGTACCTTCAGTACGATTTGTCGTGAAAATTTCAATATGTATGTACGAACGTACATACATATCACAAAAAAGCTTTCGTCGTGAGAAATGCGTGCCGCCGAAATACATTGTATGTATATGCACGGCGCGATTTCAGAACGACAGAACGGTAGCTGGTGTTGACAAAAGCGTCAAATTACATTTTTTAGGCGACCATCCGATGAAAAATATTCTGGACTTGTTGAAACAAGTCCAGAACAAAATAATTTTTAATAATTTTCTCAGGGTAGAAAATGCAATTAAGCATTTTCTACTCTGAACACCGAAGCTTGATGACAGAAAAATGTGATCAAGTTAGGGAGTTGGTTTTAAAATCTCGTGGAGAACGCGGCAGTCAATTTTCAAGACGTGAAAAGAGTCAGTTTATGAGCGGTCGGTTTTTGGCATACTAACGGGCGGTCACTGAAGTGAAAAAAAGAAAATAAGAAAAAAATTGTGAAGCTGAAAGCTTGAAGGTACTTAAGAGGTTGAAAAAAGAAAAAGAAGGGTTTTGGTTAAGAAAAGAAAAGTTGTGAAAAAAGGTGTAAAGATAAAAGTAGTGTTTTAATTAATAAAAGAAAGGTTGTGAAAAGAAAAGTCTTTATTATTAATACCTTCAGATTGTGCAACAGACTGTGTATTAGTAACCAAAAAATCCCCAGGATTACAGAGGGGGAAAACCAGCAACGCTCGCCTTTGTGCGCAAAGTGACAGTGAGTACCCGTGGTAAAACTATAAATATATATTGTTATAAAAATATACAACAATTTGGCGCAGCCGGTAGGATAGAGGAAGCCTACTTTACAAAAAACAAAAGTATAAGCGCTCGAAAACCCTCTATCCTACGAATCAAAAGGAGTTGAGGACGAAATCGAATACTGGGCAAGACACCCTACCCTTCGCCTGAAGTTGAGTCTGGCTTCAGGAGTATTTCGATCTAGTCGGCTCCCAACGCTCGGGGTCGGACAGCTTTAACTGCCTCTGTTTGAAAAACACGCAGCCACCCCCTCATCAAAGCACAAAGTGCCAACGTGGGACAATAGCGGGCTTCATCCCAGCCCAGGAACATAAGACGTCCACAGCCGAAAATTTCAAAGCGAAACTTGAAGGAAGAATCCTCAACCGACAATCTGCGATCCGGAGCTGAAAGGGACTTCGAAGAAGGCAACGCGCCCCCCTTTCAGCTTTTATCCAGGGGAATTTAAGAAGGCCACGGGCCCCCCCGGCAGCAAAAGAACTTCAATCACAAAAACCAGCGATCCTGAATTGAGAGGGACCTCGAAGAAGGCAATAAGCCCCCCTCTCAATTTGAACCAAGGGAATTAAGACGGCAGAAGCCCCCCTAGCTGCAAATTCTACATACGGTGGTCCATGAGCGAGGAAAGCTCCCACCAGGAGACGCCGCCGGAAATCCCCCCAATTCCACCAACTCCACAACAATCTTCCTCACCGGGCGACGCACAGGAAGATCCGTCCCGGTACGAAGGAGGCAACGAGGGAGCAACATCTGCAACAGAGGGTGCTAATCAAACACCCCCAACAAATTCAACAGCACCAGGAGTAACATTAAGGAGTGGGACAATCCTTACAGGTCCCCCACAAGTAAGACCTTCTAGTTTAAATTTAGAAAATTATTTAAAATATCTAGAGGGGAAAGTGCGAGACTCCTCCGAACTTTCTGTTATACAGTGCGATTCTATCGATAAACAGCTCAAAAAGACCCGTGAACGGCGTCTTGAGCAAATCGCGCAATTCAAAGAAAGTACGGAAAAATTTAAAGAAAGCTTAAAGCAGTTTGGGGAACTCTCGCACTCTCTCGAAACAGAAATTACAAATAATAGTGGAGAATTAAGAGAAGGTGCCATTGAAGACAGTGTCAGTGATTCCACCGTGAGTGAAATCCTATTGAATTGGCTGGGCGACTCCCTTTTGGAAACCAGCATAGAAGAAACTAGCTCCCCAAAAGTATCAAACTTAAGCTTCAGAATCCCCAATATAAACATGGCAGATTACGCGAAAATCGCCAAGTTAACTGCCCAGCTCGTTCCCCTATTCTCGGGAGAGCAGCACCCAAAATTGAGCCTGGAGCTCCAAACTTTCCTAGGATGCTGCAGGCAGGTAATCCAGTGCATTTCGGTGGAGGAACTATCGGCATTTTTGCAAATCTTCCCCACCAGACTTCGAGGCGAAGCTTACCAGCTGTTTGCCGCAAATATGCCTACTACTTTCAAAGAGGTAGAAGAACGGCTAAATCGTACATACCTGCCTAGGGAAACTTATCAGGAACTGGTAAATAAATTAATTACTACAAGGCAGTATCCTTTGGAAAACCTCACAGCCTTCACGGCACGAGTGAAACAAATGCTGGCACTCTGTAATGAAGCAGCAGAGTCCAAATATGGCGCTACAGCAGCCCCCGCTGTGAAAACACAGCTAGAAGACTTCGCGAAAAACGCACTAAAAACAGGCGTCAATAACCCGTATATGTGCCAATACCTTCTGACCATGACAGACGGCACGGTGGATGACCTCGTACAAAGAGCGCTTGACATGGAGCGTCTCCAGCAAAGTGCTCTATTTCTGCAACCTCCAGGGCACTTTCAATTCAGTACAGTGCAGAACCCAATACTACAGTCAATAAATGCACCTGTGATAAGTAATCCGCAAGGGATTCTAAATAATTCGCCTGCAAATCACCCCATATATAATCCAGGCATAATACCATGCGCACAGGATACCTGGCAAAACAGTGTGCCCACCAATGCAAGCACCAGTACATTTCCATCACAGTTCACACAGGCAAATATAAAACAGGAGCCAAAATCACCAAATAGAAATTTTAATGTAAACAATAAAAATAATTATTTAAATAAAATCAGTTGTAGTTTTTGTAATCTAAGAGGCCACACATATGCTGATTGCCTCAAAAGGAAAAATACGCCTTATTGTGTGAACTGTAAAATGTATAACCATGACGTGCGTGACTGCAGAAAAAACAATAATAGTTTCCAGAGACCACACAACAATGGTGGACCATCGAATCAACGCCCTAGAGAGCCGCAGAATTCCAATAACAATTCCAGAGTATATAACGTAAGAAAAAAGTGTGAATTTTGTGGTCGTTCTGGACATGCAGTAAATAACTGCCAACAAAAACGTAAATGGGAGGCCCGGAGTCAGGGAAACGACGTACAGTCGACCCAAAACTCCCCGGCTCGACTATAAATCTCCCGTCTAATAAAATAGGGTCCCCTCAGCAGCCCGATTCCAGTGTCGCTACAGTAAAACTACCCTTAGACATAGGCCTGAACGGCCAAGCTAAACTAGTAGTAGACACAGGCGCTGAGGTTAGTATAATAAAGAAAAGGTCATTAAAAGATCTCAAAGAAATTAACCACAATGAGGCATGTACACTTCAGACCCCATTTGGTACCGGAAAGACGCTGGGAAATTGCCAGGGAAACTTCGTTTTCAAAAACAAAATTCCCTGCAAGTTTCAAGTCGTAAAGAACTTGCCTGGCCTTTCCGATGATGGACTTCTAGGAAATGATTTCCTAGCAAAAAACTGTAACGTTGAGGGTCCTAATAAGGCACTAAGGTTTCCTCGCACGGAAACTAATCCAGACGAATTTGCTTTGCCATTAGAGTTTGAAACGGACAAGCCACATTCTGAAAAAGCAGTCGAAGTAAGAACACTTGCAGAAGAGGTAGAGTCTAAACAGGCTGAACTATCCACCTGCAGTGTCTTCAAGGCTTCTCAAACGAGAAAAGCTGGCTGCCAAGCTCCAAAAGAGCCCAAGGAATGTGAAAAAGGCTGTCTGGGCGAACAAGAGACCGATGAAATTAGGCGGCAATTGGTTACCTTTAAGGAACCAATCTGCATACCTGCCCGCTCTCAAATTGTTGCCCCAGTCCCGTTACAAACTCAAGAAGAAATGCTCTGTTTATCGCAAGAGATAAGCGATGGAGTCTTCTTGGCAAACAGTTTGCTGTCATCTGGAGAAGAATTAGTGCTGGTCAGTATTCTCAACGCTAACAGTCATCAAGTAGTCATACACAGCTTAAAGTTACAGCTATTTCCCATAAACGACTACACAATAGTCCCATTAACGCCCACAAAAGACCACAAAAGAACTCAAATTCCACTACCAAATTTAGAGGCAATATCAAACAACACAAGAGACGGAACTGAATGTCTAAAGCCTACCAAAAAGGTGCATATAACTCTTCCGTCCAAAATCCCGAGGCATAAATCACTCTTAAACAAACAACGGCCATATAAGAATGGTAGCGAGTCGCTAAAGCCTATATTAAAGGTGCATATTACTCCACCGTCACAAAACACAAAACATTCTACATGGTCAAAAAGCAGTAGCATTGACGCGCATGAGTATCCCACACAACCTAAGGCAAAGACCACACAGGTGTACCAAACTCAGCCGTCAACAAAGCAGGAAGCAAATACCCTGTCAATTATTAAGAGCAACGAAATACAGCCTCAAAAGCAATCGCAAAATCCTCATCTATCTACAGGTCAAAAACCTAAAAGGAAGAGTAAGTCAAACCAAGGTTCAGCCGACAAAACGGCAATATTACAACATGTACGATATCTATACCCGGATAATGAGACTCCGGACGACCCAAAACAATATCCGCGTATTTCTAGGTTAGAGCAAGAACTCAGCCTAGACCCTAATTTAACCGCGGAAGAAAAAATTTCGATATCAGAACTCTGCGAAGAGTATAACGATATCTTCTTCCTCAAAGGTGACAAACTCACCTATACAAATGCGATAACGCATAATATTCCATTGGTGCAAGATCAAGCACCAATCAATCAAAAAATGTACCGCTTACCTGAAACACAGCGGAAAGTCATCAACGAGCAGCTAAAAGAAATGCTAGACAGCGGGATAGTCCAGTCTAGTAAGAGCCCTTGGAATTCGCCTCTACTAGTTGTCCCCAAGAAAGCGGGACCTGACGGTGAAAAAAGGTGGCGCGTCGTTGTCGATTTTCGTAAATTAAACGAAAAGACAATTGGAGATGCATTCCCGCTACCCCGAATCGAGGATATTCTCGACCAACTAGGTCACGCAAGGTATTTCACCACACTCGATTTGGCCAACGGCTATCACCAAGTCCTGGTCGACAAAAAAGATCGACATAAAACTGCTTTCAGCACAAGTTATGGGCACTACGAGTTCAAGCGTATGCCATTCGGGCTCAAAGGAGCCCCCGCCACATTTCAACGCCTAATGAATTTCGTCCTAACAGGCCTACAAGGCCTCGAATGTTTTGTCTACCTAGATGACATTGTCATCTATGGTAAAAATTTAAACGACCACAACGAAAAGTTGAGGAAAGTCTTCAATAAGTTGAGAGAAAACAACTTAAAACTGCAGCCAGAAAAGTGCCAGTTTCTACGAAGAGAAGTTGTTTACCTAGGACATAAATGTTCTAGCGAAGGAGCCCTACCAGACCCAAGTAAGACGGCCTGCGTCCAAACATTTCCTGTTCCAAGAACAGTAAGGCAAGTCCAGTCATTTTTAGGACTTGCCAATTACTACAGGAAATTCATTCCAGACTTCTCCAAAATTGTACGTCCAATCACAAATTTACTCCGAAAGGATGTAAAATTCACTTGGACAGAGAAATGCCAAGAAGCATTCCAAAGCATAAAAAATGCTTTAATTTCTCCACCACTTTTAATTTACCCAGATTTTTCGAAATCTTTTAATCTCACTACAGACGCAAGTAACGAGGCTCTAGGGGCTGTTCTTTCTCAAGGAGAAGTCGGAAAGGACCAGCCCATTGCCTATGCAAGCCGCACATTAAACAAAGCCGAAAGAAATTACTCTACTATAGAGAAAGAGTTATTGGCTATTGTCTGGGCTACCAAGAATTTCAGGTGCTATCTTCAAGGCCGGAAATTCACGGTCTATACTGACCATAAACCTCTCAAAGGTGTCTTCAATGTGAAAGACCCTACTTCCCGTTTGGTGAGATTTCACCACAAATTATCTGAATTCGATTACAACATCGAATATAAACCAGGGAAGTACAACACTAATGCCGATGCACTAAGTCGCATCCCTCAAGCATTAAAAGAAGACAGTTTAGGCAATACCTTAACGGTAGAAGCCCTAGTCCACCACACGATGGACTCAGATGTGGAGGAAAACAATTCCACAAATAATAAGAGAAAGAAGAAATCCGCTCATTGTTTCGTCGTGACTCGAGCTCAGAAGCAAAAGGCTCAAGAGACATTAAATAGCTCCAGTGTGGAGACAGAAGAGCACACGAAAGCGGACCAAAACGAAATTCAACACACTGAGGCGGAAACACTAAACCCAGCATCGCCTGAGCAAAAAGTAAGTACTGGCAAGACACCCGAAGTTATCACGAGCGCTACGGAAATCCGAACAATCTTAAAAGATTATCACGATTCTCCATTTGGTGGCCATCAAGGTGTCATAAAAACTTACAAACGCATAAGACGCAAGTATTGGTGGAGACACATGCTTAGCGATATTAAAAAATACATTAAAAAATGCCCAAAGTGCCAGACGATGAAAGCATCTCCACAATATAAAATGCCAATGGTTATCACGGACATCGCAGAGCAACCGTTCAACAAAGTTTACCTCGATATTGTAGGTCGATTAGAAGAGACCACATCAGGTAACAAATATATCTTGACCTTCCAAGATAATTTAACAAAATTTGTCGACTGGTATGCAATACCTAATGCAGAAGCAGTCACAGTAGCGCAAGTTTTCTTTGATGAAATCGTTACGCGCTATCGCATACCCAAAAGAATACTCACCGATCAGGGAACAAATTTCCTGAGTGAATTATTCAAAAGAGTATGTAAGCTTCTAAAGGTAAAGAAGTTACAGACTTCGGCATACCACCCACAGTCTAACGGAGCACTAGAGCGTGCCCACAGGCCACTGATTGAATACCTGCGAACAATCGTAGATGAAAATCCCAAAACATGGGACCAATACCTACGAACCGCTGCATTCGTGTATAACAATAGTGTACACGAGGGTACTAAACTTACCCCAATGGACTGCCTATACGGCTTCACAGCGGATGTCCCCTCAAATTTAAAACGGGATCCCGAACCCGTTTACAATCATGAGAGCTATTATCATATACTGAAGTATAAGCTCCAAAAATCATATGCCACGGCAAGAAAGAACTTATTGGCAAGTAAACAGCGCTCAAAGGGGTACTACGATAAGACAGTACGGCCCTTAACTTTCCATGTAGGAGACAAGGTCCTCATCAAGAATGAAAGCAGAAAACATAAGCTTTCCCAAATCTGGGTAGGACCTTATCAGGTAATCGCAATACCAAGTGATGTGAATACCACAATCAAAATTGGTAAGCGAACGGTAACGGTACATAATAACCGTTTGAAACCATATTTCGAATAAAAATATATCAAACAAAAATGAACCAGGTTGACTTGAAATTCCTACTATAGTGTCCATTAAACCTCATTTCAATACAACCCCATAAACATTTGCGGTGGAGTCACTCCACTGCCCAGTTTAAATCGGCACAATGTACGTACAAGTATGCTTAAAGGATTGTTTTCTTCTCCTGAATTGTCCACAGAAATGGCGCTAAAATTCATCATAGTTGTCCTCTTCATCCAGTACACAACTGGAGCAACCGCTGACAAACCTTATGTAATAACCCAGCTAAATGGCTCGGGTATATTTTTCGAGGACCTAGGAAATCTGATGGTATATCATGACACCTGGAATGTCCTCACCGAGATAGACTTGGAAGAACTAGATGCACAGATAAAGCTAGCAGAATATGCAGAGCACTTAGTGCATAAACTCTGCATAAATATAACAAACCCAGAAGATCTCTGTAACGTGCAGCAACTACACATACACGCTATTATAGACAGCGTACGAAAGCGCACGGAAACTATTAGGGAACTAGTACCAGGAAAACGCAAGGCCAGATCACTATTTGATGGAATAGGCAATGCCATGCACTATTTGTTTGGAACTATGGACAGTAACAACGAAAAAGAAATTTACAGCAGGTTAGAAGAACTTGAATCGAATACACAAGCCCTAGCCGAGCTAGAGAAACAACAAATCAGTGTGGTAAAAACTACCTTGGAAAAGATTCAAAAACCGCTGGCAATGTTAATAGACAGACAACAAAAAATAGCACACCAGATAAACGATCTCCACCATGTGGCCGATGATTTAACTAGGAGGCAATTGAGACAAGAGATTATATCAAGCTTATTGCTCCAAATCATCGAAGTTGAATATCGACAACAAGCCCTCCTGGATATAATAATGGCTAGTAAAACCAATCATATTCATCCACTCCTAATGTCTCCCAAAAATCTGTTGGAGATATACCGCAAGACGGCCTCGAATTGCCCAAATGACCAAAATTGTCTATCTGTCCTATATCAGACAGCAGGAGCTCAGTCGCTCCTTATGCAGAATAAATTGGTGGTGAGAATTACTCTCCCAATTTTTAATCTGCCAAAAATGAGGCTACAACAGATTCAATGCTATCCTGTATCCAAGTCAGCAAATTACTCATTAATTCCAGACCCTGGTTATTCATACATAGCCAATAGCGAAAAAACTCAGGAATTTCTCTTATTAAGAGGCGATGACATGAAAAATTTCAAAAAAATAACAAGTAATTTGGAAGAAAACACGTATGTAGGCCGGCTGAACACGCCTATAATCAAAGCGGCAACGTCCAACGAATGTGCCATTAAATTGCTATACAACCCTCTAAGTGAAGTGCCCAAATGCAAGACCAGAGTACAAATCCCACAAAAAGACATGCTGATCAAATTAAGTAAGCCCAATACGTGGCTATTTTCTTTTATCACCTCCACGGTGCTACACATCACATGTCCAGATCACTTTGTAATCTCGAAACTGGAAGGACAAGGGATATTAGAGATAACGCAAACATGTCAAGTTCAAATAGGTGACAAAGTGCTTAAATACGAAGGTCAGAGTAACTTTCCACTAAAAATTATCCAGCCGAATCAGTTTCCTGAGCTCAACCACTCTCTACTCAACGTAAACCTGACTGAAATTTTACAAGGAACTCAAAACCACAGTCTGGGGAAAATCGAAATCTTAACGGGAGACAATATCCATAAATCAATTTATACCGACACCCATTCGCTGGAAGAAATCCAAAACAAAATTATAAAATACCAAGAAAAGATATCAAGTAAAAACTCCCATATCCTGTCCAAAACTTCTCTATCATTTACGAGCCTACTAGTTCTGGCCATAATGATCGCTGTGGCTGTAAAATATCTTAACCCTGTTGTCATCAAGATGAGACAACAGAGAAATCAACCACAAGGTAACCCCGAAGTTTTATCAGAGGGAATTCCTTTAGAAGAGCGCACTCCCGCTCCCCAACCCAGTTTAAGGCGAGCCAGAAGCCTCTCCAAAACAAAATCAGTCCAAATTGTTTAAAAAACGGAACACGGACACTGTTCACATGGCTCACCAAATCAAAGTAGAACTTGTAGAAAAAGTAGACCTGGACACATGTACAAAGCATAAAAACAAAACAAATTGTAGTAAAAATATAAACAGAAATAAAACAGACCTAAGGTGTCAAAAGGAAAAAATGTATTAAAATTAAGTTAAGTTAGAATGAATAAAAATAGGTAGTAGAAATGTTGGAATTAAAGAGAACAAAAAATGCATATAAAAAGAAAAATGTATAAAATTAACAAAAAAAAAAAAAAAAACATTAATACCAGGCTACTAGGTAACAACGAAATGGTTATAGGATTAAAATTAAACTAGTAAAATAATAAATAAAAACAGTAAGAAATTGTAACAAATACGTACAAGCTAATCAGAAAAACAAAAATTTGTTAACTGAGGTAGAGAACAACAAAATAAGAAAAGAGAGGTAAGAACCTTTCAAAAAATTAGAAAATTAAATCACCAAAATGTGTAAAGCCTAGCCGAACCGACCGGAATCCGAGCCGCCAAAATAGCACCCACAATAACTTCCCCTGAGAATTATTCCTCTTCAAAGAATAATTCTCTTTTTTTCAGGGGGAAGGATTGTTGTGTACCTAAAAAGCCTAAAATAAATACCTAATTATAAATTAATAAAATTTAAAAAATATTAAAATATTTCATGCATAAAATTTCACATAAGCTAACCATGCCTAAAACATGGTTAGCTTATCTATTCAATCAATGAAGAAAATTGCGTCAGCAATTTTCTTCACATTCCATAAATTAAAATAAAATTATTCCCATGGCAAATTTTGCTGAAGGCAAAACTTGCCAGTAGAAATATTTACTTTAAAAAAAAATAAAGCAAAATACAAATCGTACCTTCAGTACGATTTGTCGTGAAAATTTCAATATGTATGTACGAACGTACATACATATCACAAAAAAGCTTTCGTCGTGAGAAATGCGCGCCGCCGAAATACATTGTATGTATATGCGCGGCGCGATTTCAGAACGACAGAACGGTAGCTGGTGTTGACAAAAGCGTCAAATTACATTTTTTAGGCGACCATCCGATGAAAAATATTCTGGACTTGTTGAAACAAGTCCAGAACAAAATAATTTTTAATAATTTTCTCAGGGTAGAAAATGCAATTAAGCATTTTCTACTCTGAACACCGAAGCTTGATGACAGAAAAATGTGATCAAGTTAGGGAGTTGGTTTTAAAATCTCGTGGAGAACGCGGCAGTCAATTTTCAAGACGTGAAAAGAGTCAGTTTATGAGCGGTCGGTTTTTGGCATACTAACGGGCGGTCACTGAAGTGAAAAAAAGAAAATAAGAAAAAAATTGTGAAGCTGAAAGCTTGAAGGTACCTAAGAGGTTGAAAAAAGAAAAAGAAGGGTTTTGGTTAAGAAAAGAAAAGTTGTGAAAAAAGGTGTAAAGATAAAAGTAGTGTTTTAATTAATAAAAGAAAGGTTGTGAAAAGAAAAGTCTTTATTATTAATACCTTCAGATTGTGTAACAGACTGTGTATTAGTAACCAAAAAATCCCCAGGATTACAGAGGGGGAAAACCAGCAACGCTCGCCTTTGTGCGCAAAGTGACAGTGAGTACCCGTGGGTAAAACTATAAATATATATTGTTATAAAAATATACAACAGAGTCGAGTCTGAGTTTTGCTTTAGAGAAGAGGTGGGTGAATATATTGTAGGCGGTTGTATAAAAATGAGAAATCTCTTGAATTTTCCTGAAATAGGAAGGAACCATGATCAGTATTAATCGGTTTTTTTTGCCATTCCTTACCTACGATTAAAGCATATTCTGTGTTTTTTTGTGTTTCTTTTTATTCACGAATCGAATAGTGAAATTTTCTGGAAAAAGATGCGTATTATTAGTGTTAATGATGAAAATTTCGCTTGGTGAAATTTCTAACCTGCAGAACATATTTTATTAACGAATCAAACAGTGATATTTTCTGAAAAAGATGCGTATTATTAGTGTTAGTGGTAAAAAAAATCCTTCTTGATGAACTTTCTTACCTGTAGAACGTACTTTATTCAAGCATCGAACAGTGAAAATTTTCTGGAAAAGGATGCATATTATTAGTGTTAATGATGAAAATTTTTCTTGATGAACTTTCTTACCTGCAGAACATATTTTATTACAGCATCGAATAGTGAAATTTTCTGAAAAGGATGCATATTACTAGTGTTAATGATAAAAAATTTTCTTGATGGCGCTTGGCAGCTGTGGACCTTTACGTCAAGAATATTCAAGTAAGCATAGTCGTAAGACAGATCAAGTTAGGCAAGGCAGGTACCTGAAGTAGGGTAGCTTAGCTTGTAATCGTTTAAGCACAAGAAATCTCTGAATTCTTATAGGTAAGGAATTAGTGTAGCTAGCGATACACGATAATGATATACTAATTATAACGTTATTTGCATAATAATATCTAAATTGTTTTTTTTTCTTTCTTCTATTGTTGAATTGCATTTATATATATATATTCTTTTGGTGGTTGTTGAAATTTTTTTTCCTGCTTTTCAGTTTTTGCTGTTTTCTTGTTGCATATTTTTTTCAGGGTCCCAAAGTGTGACGCCAAAGGCAGGGTGATCCAGGACCTCGTGTTCATCAGCGGCCTGCAGGAGCCGTCGAAATAAGCCCTTGATTTCACCCTACTTATTTTTTTTTCTTCTTCTCCTTTCTTCCTGCCCTTACTACCTTTAGTTACTCGAATACCGCTGGGACTTTGGAGTTTTGGATTCCAGGTGGGGGAGAGAATAAGTTCCTTAGATCTACGTAGCCATTCGATCAAGTGATGAGGTTATTACGACAAGGCCTTCCTAACGGCACAGAACTGGTAGTCACGATGTCTAGCTAAGTTACTCGCAATGGAGGGGCCACATCTCTCTAAGGATACAGCCTAGCGTACGGTCTTACATTCATAACAAAAGGGGCTAAGCAAAATATTTTTTCGCTTTTGGAGGCTTAGCTAAGGTGGTAGGGGGCGATCGGGCCTACACTCTCCAAAGGCAGAGGCTTCACCAACATCGGAAGTCTCCTCCCCTCCCTCTCTTCGCTCTCTCTCCCTCTCTCGTCTTCGTCAGCGCTGACATAGCGTCACTGCTTTACCTTTTTTTTTCGTTCTCTTTGTTTTCAGCTTAGTGGAGTGACGAACAGCGTTTGTTACCAGGAAACATTCTGCTGTCATAAACACAGTCTCCTCGATTTTCTTCTGTGTCCGTCCGTCCGTCCGCAGTCCCTGGTCCGTCAGTCGACTATAATTGCCATGTCCGTCCTTCTGTCCGGTTATTCGACTTGCACAGCTCTCAAGCATCGGAGGGTTGTGGGTGGCAAGGACCTCCCCAAGCCGGCTGAATGCTAGCGGCGAATTGCTGTGCAGCCACTCACAAGTAGCCCAACGATGATTTTTGCAGTCAGAGAGGGTGGGCTGATGGCCGACCTTGTCTGCTACAAAAGGTCCCTCCAAGACTGAATGTGTGCTACGGTCTTTTTGTTTAGCCAGGCACGAATTTTTTTAATATATCGCAGGTGGCACAGCGGCAGGTTTTCGTGGAACCTCCCCAAACTCTCCGCCAATAGCCGAGGCGAGCTAGCGTGCCGCCTTGCACTCACGCTGCCCACCGAGTGAACTGTCAGCTCATGCTGGCAGTCTGGACTTCACGTCCAAGCCAATCACTCTCCATAACAAAATGGCGCCCAACATGGGGCCATGTTAGTTAGACTTCGGTGGTCTAATTATGACTTTTACTGGGGACTAGGACTTTGAGTGATATGATCATCTGGTATTCGCTAGTTGATTGACCTCAAGTTTCATATCCAGTGGAAGTTATATGCGGACCTGAGTCTGATTGGTTTGTTACCTAGAATTTTTGTAGAGTCGGCACTTCCACAGTCAGGTCGCGAGTCTTTGTCCCCTGGCTTACGCTCAGTACCTAGGCCGCATGATAGCTCGAGGAGGAATAGTCTGTCACCTGCACCTTCGGGGCAGTACCTTCTAGATACAGATCTCATTATATCTAGTATTCGAACCCAGCTACAAACTTTAGTACATGCAGAGATTACCCAAAGCATGAATGTTCTGCGTAAAGAGATCACCGACGTCAGACAGCGAGTCTCTGCTGTGATTCAGCAGGCGGATGTTTCTCGTCCACCACCACCACCCTTTGGAGAACGTGTTCAAACGCCCAGATTTTTTTTTGGAAAATCAGAGAGACCCAGTTCCACCTGCAGCACCTTTCGTCCCTCCGGCATATCCACACTCTAATCGAGTCCAAAACAATTCTTGGCACAGACGATCAGATAGTCCTAACCGACGATGGAACCTGTCGTATAATGGCAGTCGAAGCACTCACTTACTCCACTCTGGAAGGAGATTTTGAACTCCTCGTAAGGAACATGTTCACGTTATTGACAGGACCAGCGAAGGATTGGTACTGGTCTCTATTAAGGCACAACCCTTTTCCAACTTGGGAATTTGTCAAGACTGGATTGTCTGTTGAATGGGGAGTGCCCAAGGATGACTTGAAAATCCGAGTGCAGCTGATGTCAACAAAGCAAAACTTTGGAGAATCATTCTCTATGTACCACCATCACCTAGTACTGCTGCGAGACCAGTTGCAGAACTCCATGCCAGACCTAGAATTTTTGGAAATCGTCAAGTCCAACCTACTGCTTGAGACTCAGGAGAGGATCTTCCTGCACCCTACCAATAACATCAGTCAGTTCAGATCACTCGTCACTCAAATTCAAGCCATGCGATTGCGCATTACTACTGCTAGTGGCTTGAGCCCGTACCGACATCAGCGAGTGAGTAAAATTGAAGAAGCAGCAGATTTCTGCCTTGACGTGCCCATGTTATCCCAATGTGACAATAACTTACCTGCTTTATCAGCGACTATAAACAGACCTGTCGTAGTGTGTTGGAATTGTGATCAGCAAGGCCACCTATATCAAGACTGCTTGCAGGAAAGACGACAAGTGTTCTGCTATGGATGCGGAGGCAAGAAAATCTTCAAGCCAAACTGTGGACACTGTCTGCAGAAAAACGAGAGACGTATCGGGAATCCTAACACCTTTTCTCGATCAGTTTCGACGTCTCGACTGGCCACGGCTCCGACAAACCCAGTTCAATCACTGAACAGAGAAGACGGTCCGCTCCATCAGTAGACCTCAACGACGAAACACTAGACTGTCCGCTGATATCACTCAGTGATTCTGGTGATATTACCCATCCATCTGACAGTCATACGACGTTTATCAATCCTTTAATAAACGCAGAGAATCTGAGTGACTTCTCTGCAGATTTTCAAGTTCCTGTTTCCACCTGTAGGGAGCCCACGACACTTTTGATGGACACTTCAGTAGAAGAGTCATTAATCTTTGACGTTCCTTTGAAACCATCACTACTTTCTCCTGGTGATGTTGTTGAACAGGAATCGCAGTCTCCTGCTATTTCGATTTTAAGACGGCCACCAAGCTCTGTTATGACAAGTGGGCGTGAGCCTGTTGTATACCCTTTGACGCCGTATCATACGCGTTTACAAAATTATAATAGAGCAAGAGACCGCATTTTCTCTTCAGTAGCTGAACTGGTAGGAATCATGTATCCGGGCTTGGACCCGAATAAGAAAAAGAAATGATCCACTGTTCGTTGGCGCGAATACTGTCAACGAATCAAGACAGAACGAAAGAAACTGGCCCACATTTCAATGTCAATGCCAGAGGACATTCAACCATATGCCTCCATCCGATCAGTATTTGCTGCTAATTTCGTTCTCGTCCTAGTCTTGTGGTAACTTCTGCTCACCTCTGGGGGTACCAAATTTGAGGTCGCAAGGTAAACGCATCTCCCTTCCGAATATGACATCAGTTGGGGTTTATCCAGTAGTGTTATGAGCGGCTGATCTATAAGCCATTAGGAATATAGGAATATGTCGATCCCAATCGCGTTGATGATAGTCAACTACTTTCTTTATATGCTGGACCAATGTTCTGTTGAAGCGATCTACCATGCCATCAGATTGTGGGTGTAGAGGAGTTGTTCTAGTTTTTCTTATTCCCAACATTTTACACATCTCCTGGAAAGTCCGTGATTCGAAGTTTCGTCCTTGGTCCGATGAAGTTTGTAAGGCACACCAAATCTACTGACCCAATTCGTTATTATTTGTTCCACAACTGTAGTTGCCTCTTGCAAGCCGCACAGACAGTGCATCTGCGCCACTACTCCTCCACATCTTCTCGCATATGTAACCAATAAAACCTTTCTCGTATTTTGGAAATTGTTTTGATCACTCTCAAAAGTCCTCCACTGTACATTTATTCTACAACATCTTTGACGTTTGATGCTGGCACGACTATCTGCATTCGGAATGATTCGCCGTCAACATGAAGAGAGTTCCATTGAGCCCAGTAACTTTTCAGCTTCACGCTCCGTTCCGAAATATCCTTTCAACCTGGTCTTTCCATGGCTTCTTTCTAAGCAAGAACAGGTGATATGTCCGGATCTTCTCGTTGCGCTGCTCGCAAGTTGTCAATGTTCAACCTGTGGATGGTTCCACAGTTACCAACTGTATAGTAGCCGTTTTCGCTTCTTCTTTCTCACAGCCGTAATGATTACATTCAGGTTCGCATGGACGTTGTACAAAGGCTTCTGCATTTCCATGGATACGTCCTTTCCTGTGATGGATCTCAAAGCCGTAAGGTTGGAGTCTACTCTCTCTAAGAATAGCTTGCTCTCTAGCTCGTCAACTTGGACATTCTTCCCTCCCTTTCTTTTCTGTTGATTCCCCTCGACGGCGTTTCCTGAAGTCACAACTTTGATCTGCAATAGTATTCACAAATGCCTCCGTTGCCACTTCATTAAGGAAATCCACATTTACGCTGGAGTATGAAAGATAAGCTAACTTTTCCACATCAGTCTGCAGTTGTTGTAGTGATTCGCCATGCTTTTAAATCTTGTTGCGTAGCTGTAGGCGATATACCTACTTGCTGCATGTGTTCATCTCCGTAACATAATTCTATCGCCTGTACTAATGAAGTGTAATCACGTTCCTTTTCAATCGATGTAGTTTGCGTCAGAGGATGTCGAAGTGCTAACACCAGAACTGTAGTTTTGGCTTCATAATTCCGTCCATTTACCTCTGAAGCTGCCTCGAATTGTCTCTTGAAGATATGCCGTGAATTTTGGCCATAAAATATTGGACGTTTCATTCTATCTGCGCCGGATATTTCAGCTGATACATTTAGAGGCTTACGATGTTTTATTCTTTCCAGATATGCTTTAAAGTTGTCATGCTGCTCGGTGACTTTTTGTTCAGCTTCGGCCACTTCCTGCTCGATTGCTGTAATTGTCAAATTTTGTTCGTCTAACGAATTTTTCAGGAAAGTATTCTGTTCCTACAAACGAGTTTCTAGACAATTCTCCAGAGAGCTCTTTTGTTCGTCCAAACGGATTTCCAGAGATTTCCTCAAAAGCATTCTTTTGCTCGTCCAAACGGGTTTCCAGAGATTTCTTTTGTTCCTCAAAAGCATTCTTATGTTCCTCGATAGAATTCTTTTGTTCCTCAAAAGCATCCTTCTGTTCATCAAAACGGACTTCCATTTTGCTCATTAAAGTACTCAAAAGCTATTCCATTTTCTTCTCAGACTCTTCTTCAGCTTCGGTTTCTTCAAAGTTCTCTTCGAAAACAAATGTCTCAGGATTCTTTCTTTCCTCTATCAAAGCTTGTATAAGTCGCTCGACTAGAACTTTCTTTGCGCCTGTCATTTGTAATGACCGGTTCCCTAACTTTGCTTTCAAATCCTGTATTCAAAGCTCCTCTACTTTGCGCCCCATTACAATTTCACAAAATTAATCACACTTTGATTTTTTTTAAAGTCAATTACCACCACTTTATTTCGCGGATTTATTTCACTTCTGACACCAGTTGTTGCGAGCGTGTCCTTCGGTTCGTTATTAAAAACACAATATTACAGATTTAACATACAAGTTCTTTATTTCACTCTAATCTTATAAAATTCACAAACAATTAATTAATTAACTCAACTTTAATTATCGCCAGTAGTGTATCTCCAATTATTGCAATCCTATTAGAACACTTTCGTCTGTTTATTGCTTTCACTTGTTAACACTGTAATGTCTATAAGACAAGACTCTCTTTCTATTATATTTATACTGAAGATATGTGTCGGGTATAATTAAAACGTGGAACTCCAATAATTATTTATTTTTATTAAATTAGCGACAATTTTAATTACCGAGGCTAAATCCTAGTTACTGAATGGCAAAGAGCTACTTATCACACCGTTTTCCATTGACCTCTACTTCGTTCAAGTTCAAACTGCCTACCAGTCACTCCAATAGGTACCTCTAGTAATTACTATCGTTAAATTTCAAATATGTAACGATTAACTAAAAACTATTATATAAAGATGAATTCAAGACTATTATGTGAAGAATAATTTAAAATATTGTGTGACGATTAATTCAAAACTACGATAACTATAACTACAATGATAAAATTCTAAAAGTATTCAAAGTTGTTACTTGTTGTTGTCTGTTGACTAAACATGCCCGTCGCCTTGAAAATATCGCATATTTTTAATGAGCAGCCTCGATTGGTAGTGGACAAAGTTTTCGATAAAGACTAAATTGTGTTTTTACTTCTGCTACTCTGGATATTCCATCCCTGCCGGAGAATAAGTTGGTAACTCTGCCTAGCATCCATTTTAGCGGTGGTAAGTTCTCTTCCTTCAGCAATACTAGAGCATTAACTTTAACTTGTGGTTTATTCGTAGTCCATTTTAGTCTTTGCTGTAGTTGTCCCAAATATTCAGATGACCATCGCTGCCAAAATAATTGCTGGAGTTGTTGCACCCTTCGAAATCTTGATAGCCTTCCCACGTTTTCACCTGTAATGTCCGGCTCTGGAAATGCAGTTAAAGGTGTTCCAATTAGGAAATGGCCCGGTGTCAAAGGCTCCAAGTCATTGGGGTCTGACGATAGTGGCGTCAATGGACGGGAATTGAGTACTCCTTCTGCTTGAATGATGAAGGTGTTCAACTCTTCATATGTTAGGGATGCATTTGCAAGAACTCGTACGAGATGATACTTGACAGCTTTCACTGCAGCCTCCCAAAGGCCTCCGAAGTGAGGAGATCTTGGTGGAATGGGTTTCCATTCGATGTAATCTTCCTGATAAAGACCATGAATCATGGTTTGAACATGCTGAGATCGGAACATTTTTCGAAGTTCTCTGAGCTGTGATCTTGAACCTACGAAATTGTTGGTGTTTGTCGCAGAATATTTTTGAACATAATCCCCGACGAGAAATGAAACGCTTTAGAGCAGCGATAAACGCATCACTCGATAAGTCGCTCACAAGCTCGAGGTGTGTTGCCTTTGTCGTAAAGCACACGAACACAGCAAGGTAGGCTTTAACAGGAGTTTTTCCTCGAATTTTAAAATGGATGGTGAATGGACCGCAGAAGTCAATTCCGGTTGTTAAGAAGGCTCGTCCTGGTTGGATCCGACCTCCCGGTAAGTACCTCATAAGATGATCTATACTCCTTGGTTTGCTCCGAAAGCATCTGATGCAGTGATGAACAGTGTATCGCGCTATATTCTTTCCATCTATCCAGAGCTGGGCAAGTACCAAAGAAAAAGTACTTAAGTACAAATACAAGTACCGAAGACCTGAGTACTTCAGCGTAAGTACAAGTACCGCATTTATGAAAAGTACTTGTAACTAAGTACTAAGTCTATAAAAAGTACTAAGTACTTTTTGAAGTACTTTTTAAAGTACTTTTTTAGAATCTTGTACGTTGGCAGTAATATAATGAAGTTTATCGAGTTCAGGTAATATAATATATGTTAATAAATAAATACCTTTTGAAAACTATAATACGTATAGTAACCAGTGGTTACCATTTATTTTATAGTTTTTTATAGTTTTCGGTGCTGCAGGTAGAGTAAAACTTCCACCTCTCATTGCTACAATCATAAAAACTATTAGAGGTCCGCGCAATCACCTATTTTCCTCCAATAATGCATCAGAATTCTAAGAAAAAAATTTCCAGTAAATTTCTAAGAAAAAATTGAGGCCTTGCCTACATCAGGTCGAGGCATCGTTGATTTTATATTGGAGCAAGGCATTGCTTGCTTAATCTTGGTTATATCTACTGACGAATATAATATGGATTGCTTATTTTTCTATTTCACGTGGGCACAATTGCTTGTGTCAAAAAGAGTTCTTACGTCGATGTCAACATTGAAAAAATCATTGGCGGGAAGTTGAAAAAGTGAGCACGCAGCTCGAAAAGTGATTTTAATAAAACATTTAGAATTTCTTCTGCGTATCTCATGAATATATTGTCTTTGTTAAAACAGTTTTTATCGCAGTAATATCCCTAAATGATTAATTTAAAATCATGTATTTCGATGAATCCACTAATTTATTTGTTGTTTTCAGTTCTCTTTCAGCTGGTACTTGGTGTTTAGACCGAAAGTTGGCAATATAGAAGTGAGCCCACTTTCTGCAGTGTATTTCTATGAACGCAGTCAGTCCATATTATACATGTCAGTGGTTATGTCATCAAGTCGAGGCATCGTCGATTTTATATTTGAGCGAGACGTTACTGTTTTTTGTTCTACTTGCCCAGTCTTGTTTGTATGTTATTAGTTTGTCTAAAGTTCTGCCTTGATGCGTGCGTGCGGCACATGCGTTGACAGTTCTTTGCGTACTTTAAAACTTAACAAAAAACAGATTTTGTTTTCTTTTCTACGAAGAGTTAGATATTTGTAGGTACTTAATAGACTCAGAAATACTTAAGTAAAAATCTTGGTACTTAAGTACAAAACTAAGTCCTAAGTACAAGTAAATAGACGCTAATACTTATGTTCAAGTACTAAGTAGGGGCATTTCAAAAGTATTGAGTAATAAGTCTTAAGTAACGAAAATGTACTTTAAGTAGTACTTAAGTCTTTTTTTACTTAAGTATTGCCCAGCTCTGCATCTATCGGCCAGTATGTTTGTCTGCAAATATTTAATAAACTTTGAGGAGCAGCATTAGATCTTTAACATGAAGGTAGGACATTAAAATTTTTGTGACACAATGGTCCTTTGGTAAGACTATTTGATGTTTCGCATTATATGGAATGTAAGCATTTTTAAGTTTTCCTCCATCTCTTATGATACCAGTCGTATCAAACAATGGAGATACGCTTCGCAGCTTGCTAGATTTGTCTACTTCTTCCTGTTTCCACAAGACCTTGAATTCGTTGTACATTTTTTACTATTCCGTTCAAGCCTTCTTGCAACTCATGGGAAGTTAATTGACCATACAGTCGTGAAGATTTCAATAAGCGCAAGTTGTTAAGAAATCTAAAACAATAACAATTGAGGAAGGAATTCGCGTGTTTAACAGATTCTATAAGGTCTTCTGAAGAGTGAGAGGATAAGAGACAGAGCTTTTGTGTCCTTTTTTCAGGAATATTCACTTAAAATGTGTGAGCTATCAGGCCAATCTCTTTCTTGTAGAAGTAGGAACTCTGGACCATTAAACCATAGAGAAGAGTTATATAAACCTTGAGCAAACACTCCTTTAGAGAGTAAATCATCTCTTGATATGTGATTCCATTGATCAATTTTTGTTAAATCTTGGATCCTTCCAACACGGTTAGCGATAAATGTACTATTGATGAGTCCGTGTAGTAAAATATTTGATGAATATGGACTTGCAGATCCTTTAATAATTGATCTACTAGTTCCGCCAGCAATAGAGCCCTACATAACTCTCTATGTGGAAACGTAGTGTTTGTCATGGGGGCAACTCGTGATTTGGAACAAATCATCCGAACAGTGATTTTTCCGAAGGAATCACTAGAACGAATGTAGCAACAGGCTCCATATGCTGCTAGCAACAGGCTCCATATGCTGCCTCACTGCTATCTGCAAATCCACGCAGTTGGAGATTACTGGCTTTATTTCCAGGTGCGAAATATCGCGGGATTTTTATTAAGTTGATATCATTTAGCTGTTGTCTATAAGAGTGCCACTTTGTACTATATTCCACTGATGTGCATGTAGATTACATGATGTAATATACACAATAATTGACATAAAATCTACATGAATTCTAGATGGATATTCTACATCTACCTATGTAAATTATTTGCTACCTACAAGATGGATATGAAACTCAAACAGAAAATTTTAGTACCCTTTTTATACCCTAGATGAAATCTATAGGGGTATACTAAGTTTGCCATTCCGTTTGTAACGCACAGAAATAATGATGGTAGAGCAAAATGGATTGGACACCCCCGCATAAAATTAAAAGTTATTTTGATTTTTGCATGTCCGTCTGTCCGTCCGTCCGTCCGTCCGTCCGTCCGTGCGCACGATAACTCGAGAACGCGTTAGCTTAGAAAGCTGAAATTTTGTACACGGACATTAAAAAAAAAGTAAAATTAAGTTCGAAAATGAGACAAATCGGGTAACTCCTTCGTGGGGTTGCCATACAAAAATTTCGTTTTCCACGATATATTTGGACACTACCTGAGAACACGTCGACATAGAAAGCTGAAATTTGGTACATTGTGTTTTCATACTAAAGCAAATAAAATTTCAAAAATGAACTAAATCGGGCAACACCTTCTTGGTGTTGCCATATAAAAATTTAGGTTTTTTACGTATACTGTGAAAACGATCAGTCCAAGACATTTTTATTGTACAAAAAACTTCTTCAGAATACGAAATCCTATAAAATTGGTTATAATCATTTTTTCTGTCCGACGAGCCGTTCTAGAAATATATGCGAGAAACCAATGCAAAAAATCAAAATTGCTCAAATGGCTGACCATACGAAATTTCATACGTGCATTCATCTAGGGTATCATAAGAATTGGTCTTAAACCAATTCTAGCTTTTTCTCTTGTTATTATTTACATTTTATTTTACTACTTTGAGTCAGCGAGTTTTAATCAAAATAAATATGTAAAAGTTCTTTGGAATATTTAAATGAAAATCTATTTCTTACTGGTGAATGAACTTAAGCCCAATTAAACAAAGACCTCTCTAGTTCAGCCGACGAAGGTGAAATTTGAAGAAGTTTAATGGCTAATTTAGACAATTCTGGGTGGGTAAATTCAACTTTTTTCTGTACCAATTTAGGAATGATAGGTTTTCTGGAAATAATGCCAGTCTCTAATGCCATTGTTGTCCAGGAGCCAGGTTCTGTAACTCGGGAGTTTGGGGATTAAAGCTCCCTAACTCTTCATTCGCGATTCTCTAACATTCTTGGGGAGTTCGGAAAAACCTGAGAAGTATCGCACTACTGAAGGACGGATAAGTCTGTGTGGGAGCGTCGTAGAACATTGGGGTTTTTTCCTTCGAATTTAGGGTCTAGAGTACAAAAATATCGATGAACAATTTTTGGGGTAGGGGCTTTTGGGGATTGGGGTTGTCCAAAACACGTCATGTTTGGTATCAAATTAAATAGGGAGAAGCGGGTATTATAGTGATGTAGTTTATTTATCATTTTAACATCATAACTGACTTTTTACCGCCGAAAGACGGATTTTTTGCACTTGAGTCATATACTCCCCAGTTCCTATATTTTGCATATATTGCTTCCGTTCTTTGTTTCACATCCAATAGTACTCTGTTGTAAACAATTTTCTCATGGAAAGTGAATTTCCACGACTTACTAGCTCTTCATAATGATGAGTTGAAAATATGTTCATTTTTGTACCAAAAAGCGGCCGTTTTTTCATCTTAAGGACTGGTTGACTTTTTTTGCAGTTATCGCTAAAGACATTTACCGGACTCAAAAACTAATTACATATCTAATTAGGGGACAAAATGTAGATGGATTTCATCCTTTCTACATACAAGCTTTAACGTTCATATCTAAAAATTGTATAGCATCTATTCTGTACTGTCAGACGACCAAATTGACCATTTTCGCGTGATTTAAAGTTTTTAGCGGGTACCTTGAGACACCAAAATCCTTATTTCTCTGTAAGTATTGCAAGGATTTCCATAATTTGATTTTCTAAACTTAGCCAGGATATGTAGTGAGTCCATAATTGAGTCCATAATTTAATTTGAAAATCCTAGGTATCTAAAGGCACTTTCACATCAAAAACAAGAACAGAAAAATGTAAACCGAAAAGCTCAATTTATTCCACTTTAAAACAAGATTTTTGTTCCAATGATTAATAAAATCCAGAGAAATAGGATAAACTAAGAATTTTACTGAGAAAATAGGTACATTTATTTCAGATTTTGAAGAAGAACACAACTTTTATGTTTTATCGGCCGAAAAACTTTTTCGGCGGAAAAATTCGTCCGATAAGTCATAAAAGTTGTGTTTTCTTAAAAACTTTAAGATAAATATACTATTTTATTAGTAAAATTATTAGTTTATCCTATTTCCCATGATTTTATTAATGATTGGAGCAAAAATCTTGTTTTAAAATGGAATAAATTGAGTTTTTCGGATTACATTTTTTCGATTCTTGTGTTTGATGTGAAAGTGCCTTAAGAACCTTCACAAAGCATTACAAAAGCAGACAGTTGAGCAATATTCTCCTTACTTCTCCACAACTAAAACAGGTGAGAGTTTTGTTGAGTGGAATAATCCAAATTTTCCGTTCGATTAAGATACTGAATTCGTACTTAAACAGGGGAACATAAATAATTTGTAGGATGCTTGGCAGTAGAAAAAGTTTCGAAAATATCAAACTGCCATGACTTGAATCCATGCAAAATTTTAAAATATAGCTTTATAAATTCGGAACAAAGTTTGACATGTTTAGCGTTTTGTAAGAATAAAAAAGTCATGGCACCTTGATTATTTTCTCTATACTTTCAAAAATTTTCTACTCCTATGCACTCTACAAATCAATTCAATTCACAATCGTCTGTGTTTTGCAGAACACTACACGGAACCAAAAGAACACAGCTAATATAAGCCATTACCAATTTTTCGTTTACCTCCAACCACTGATATATAATAAGAATGGACTGAGCCATCATATCTAATTCCTATAGTAAAAAATAGCACAAATTTTGGCTAAAATCTATTTGTCTCTTTCAAGCTCAAATTGTACACTGAACTGTAAACAATTTTGGAAACAGTACGGCTGTATTAATTGGAATGCATTGGAATTGACAAAAAATTGAAACAAATATATTGCTTATATACGTCTATCTCTTACAAGCCCAATAAAGTTTGACATCAAATCTGTAGAGGAGCACATTTTTCAGTAACATTTAAAATTAATTTTTGTGTTAATTAAAACAATTTTAACTTCGTAAATAATTTTTATGTAATGTAATACTATTTTTCAACATTTTTACTGTTTCGACAAATAATAATAATGTTACGAGCGTGGCGTTTGTTCGTTATTTAAAACACAATATTTCAGATATAATTCAAACAATTATCAAATCGACTCTCTAGTTATCGCTAGTACTGTACTTCTAATTATCACAATCCAACTAGTTTCCTTCGTACACTTCACTGTCTGAAATAAGACTCCTCGTGGATGTGAGTAGCGCCGAATTTATACTATACAAATTATCCTAGAAACTTCCTGAATATTCCGTTCTCCGAGCCCAAAGTTTACTAAGATGTCACTAACCTAAAGTTGTTGCCATTTGCAATAGATGTCGCTTATATCACTTTGTGGCGCGTAACACTGCCCCCTTCTTAAAATTGTTCGTCCCGAACAACAGGTAGTCCACGGTCTTGATGGTCGCAGTATTGACACAAACGATCCAGATGAACGATTTTTCTTTTGCATCTTGTACCGTGGTATTGTGATAATTTTGGAGAACGTCTCGTGGCCGCGTGCACATCAGCTAATCGTTGTCTGAGCTTCGTTACGTAGTCTTCTATTAACTTTTGTTCGCCTCTGGGTATACCAAACCTGATTTCCCTAAGTAAGCGAATTTACTTTCCGAATGTGACCGTAGCTGTCCGGTCGTATTGTAAACAGCAGATATATAAGCCATTAGAAATATAAGAATATGTCGATCTCAATCGTGCTAATTATAGTTGACTACCTTCCTGAGATGTTCGATTAATGTTCTGTCGAAGCACTCTTGCATGCTTTTATTTTTCTTTCGTCTCTTATCATCTTCATCATCATTGTCTTTGATTCCCTTGTCTTCAACTTTCTTGCCCTTTTTATCGCCGCCTTTGCGCTTCTTATCATCGCCAGAACCTTTGTCTTTACGTTTTCCAATCTTCATTATTCATGCATTCGTCCACGTTTTCTGCAGTCGTTTTGAGGGTGTCCCAGTCTACTACATATTCAGCATCGAAGGAGACCACGCGAAGGAGTGGTCTCTGATGACGGCATTCTGCTGCGAGTCTTCTGCCCAGCTCGATATCTTTGTTCTTTCTCTGGCGCTTCCATCCGTCGAAGTTTTCTGCAGTCCCTCTGGAGGTGTCCCGGTATATTACAATTCCAGCATCGAAGAATACCGCATGAAGGAGTGCTCTGTGATGACTGTATTCTGTTGCACGTACATTCATCCACTGATATTTCTCTCACTCGTACTGCACTCCGAGAGGCTTGTCTGGCAGATTCATACGCTAATGCATAGGCTAGCGTTCCTGCTGTTGATTTCTTTCCCACTAGCCTTAGCGCTTGTTGTAAATTTTGATCTGCAATAGTGTTCACAAATGCTTCTGTTGCCACTTCATTAAGGAAATCTGCATTGACGCTAGAGCATGAAAGATAAGCCAATCTTTCCACATCAGCATGAAGTTATTGTAGTGTAATCTGCGAATCCTGTTGCGTAACTGCAAGCGATATACTTGTTGCATGTGTTCATCTCCATAATGTAATTCTATCGCCTGTACTAATGCAGTGTAATCACGTTGCCTTTCAATCGATATAGTTTGTAATAGCTTTGAAGCAGAACCTCGAAGTGCTAATAGCAGAGCTCTAGCTTTGTCTTCATCATTCCATCCATTTACCTCGAAAGCGGGCTCGAATTGTCTCTTGAAAGTATGCCACGAATTTTGTCCATCGAATATTGGAGATTTCATTCTGCCTGCAGCGGATATTTCAATTCCTTCGTGTCGAGATTGTCGATGCTTTATCCTCTCTAAATCTGTTTTAACGTTTTCAAGTTTCTCGCTGACTTTTTGTTGAACTTCCGAAACCTTTTGTTGAAATTCCTGCTCAATTCCTTCAATTTTCAAATTTTGTTCTTCTAAAGAACTTTTTAGAAAATTTTTCTGATCCTCCAAACGAGTTTCTAGACAATTCTCCAGAGAAATCTTTTGTTCGTTCAAGCGGATTTCCATAGATTTCTTTTGCTCTTCTAAGCGGGATTCCAGAGAATGCTTTTGTTCTTCTAGTTTGCGTCCCATTACTTTGATAATTCACTCACAGTTTAATATAAAATTATCTTTCGGAATTTTCACACGATTTCACCAGATTAATCACTCTTTGAATTTCAAAGTTAAATGCCACCAGTTGTTAGGAGCGTGGCGTTTGTTCGTTATTTAAAACACAATATTTCAGATATAATTCAAAAGTTCTACTTTTATTGAACTTCACTGTCTACTTTGATAACATTTACAAACAATTATCAAATCGACTCTCTATAGTTATCGCTAGTACTGTACTTCTAATTATCACAATCCAACTAGTTTACTTCGTTCACTTCACTGTCTGAAATAAGACTCCGCCTCCTGGATGTGAGTAGCGCCTAGAACCTTCCTGAATATTCCGTTCTCCGAACACAAGGTTTACTAAGATGTCACTAACCTAAAGTTGATGCCATTTCAAATAGATGTCGTTTATATCATTTTGTGGCGCGTAACAATAATTATAAATCGGTGTACATACAATTGTACGCAATTTAGGGTTTTCACATCCTATTCAATATTTGTGCCATTTTGGAAGCAAGAACGTTCAGTCCATTCTTATTATATGTCAGTGCCTCCAACACATCTGTATAGCTGAAAATAGCGTTCGCTGTAGCGTGTAGAAACAGTTGTGTGTGTCAGGATGCCGTCACTTTTTTCCACCGGAATTCTGGAAGAAAATTCCACATCTGGAATTTTTGCTTTTTGGGAATTTATTTGTCTGAATATTTATGTCAATTCCAATTCATTCCAATTAATACAGCCGTACTGTTTGCAAAATTAGTTACATTTTAGTGTACATTTGGAGCTTGAAAGAGACAAATATATTTTAGCCAAAATTTGTGCAATTTTTGACTATAGGAAGGTTCAGTCCAAGGTATATAGAATACAAGTATTCTCATTAAAATTTTGTCACTAGAGCTGTGACGTGTTCTATTGAAAGGACAGAGAGAGAGAGAGAGATAATTGTGTTCTCTGTACCGTATTTTCATATACATTCGGACACAAATGGCGGAACGTGGTTCGTAATGAGAATGCCTTGTATCCACTGATATATAATAAAAATGGACTGAGCAATCCTATCTAATTCCTATAGTCAAAAATGGCACAAATTTTTGCTAAAATCGACAAATAATAATAAATCCAATCGACAAATAATTATAAATTATGAATCGGTGTGTGTTTGTACTGTGAACTGATGGATATAATTTAAACTTGATCGATTGCTATCTGATAATCAATTCAATTTTTATTAATTCGATTCGCTTATTTATACAATAATTACTATACATATATACATAGGATGACAATAAATGAAAAAAAACAAATATAACAAAAATTTATGTCAATGAAACACAAATCACAAGATCAGCATAAATTTACTTCGTAGGCAAAGTCACCGACCGTAATTTCACTTGTACTTCCATGCAATTGCTGACATAGAGCTTTGGTGAATGTAAGAATTGCATAGCTAAGTGAAGGTAGAAATTGCATATTAAAAAATGAAATTACGGTCGTTGACTTATTGATATTGTTCTTTAATAAGTTATGACTAACTATGGATTTTGTATCTCTACATTCTCCCGCCTTGCATTATCAAATCGGGGTACCTCCAAGATGATACCGAGTTGCTCTTGTGACCCTGCTCGTCTTGGGGTTGGTTGAGGTAGGTTTAGTTGTGGCATCATGTTGTTTCGTCGCTTTTTCCACAAGAAATAGGACGCCACACTGATGATTATGATAGCTGCCAATGAATAGAATCCAACATAATGATGTATGTGGTGACGGTGAAGGTGAGGAATTCCCGCGATATACTGTTGTTGGGTTTTAATTGCCTTATGGAGCTCTTCAATATCATCAGCCTTGATCACTTTAATTAGCAAGGGAATGGAAGTATTGGTTGTATTTTGACTTGCCAAATATTCGCCAATGTGAGTAGAGATAATTTCTTGCTCCGGTATAAAAGAGGAGTTCAAGGTTCCTGGTTGTTGATTGTTTGCATTTATGAATAATGTTGGATGCTTTATTATACAGGTAGGCTGTATTTGTATAATCCCACTTTCTTCAAGGATTATAGGGTGGATCGTTGTTCGACATATGATGTCGAAATGAGTTACTGCATCCATTATATAGATCCAGGTACTTGGTGTGTGTAGCTTATACCACATTTTCTTCAATGGTATACTTCGTAATTTACAGAAGGATGACAATTTTCCCTGGTGGTTAAGCAGTTCTATCTCACATCTGCTTTGATTCGATTGCGCACTGTATATAGGCTGTTTCAGATTGCAAATTAATTGGGCCTCTGATAATTGTATGCATTCCTTGATATCTTCCCCTTTTAATGGTGTAAAGCGGTCCTTATGGATGTTTACAGCCAGCTATTGTGTTGAGGGTTGAATGTGGATGAACTTATCTGCATGTTTCACAGGTATAGGCGTAAGTTTGAATAGCCGATATATTTCTGCATTGAGCAATGGAATTCGAACGTCAAATAATACATTCCTTTGCGTGATGCGCATTTTAACATGCATTGAATTATATATTGGCAGTAATGATTTCGAAGTTTCATCTCCTGGTACTCTAAGATGTTTTGGTAAGTGCGCTTTAATTATGCTTAGTTGTTCACGAAGCTGAATGGGTGTGAGCAGTAGTGTGTTGAGCCTTCCGTGTTTTGTGTCGGTTACTACAGCTAATAAGCTCCTTTGCATATGTTGAAAGTTTATCAGATTTAGGGTTACTAGTAATACTGCCGACGTAAAGGCTTGCGTAGTTTTTAAGACTTCGTCGACTTGTACGAAATAAAGGGTTTTCACAGCCTGTTCAATATTTGTGCCATATTTGAAGCAAGAACGCTCAGTCCATTCTTATTATATGTCAGTGCTTGTATCTCTATACCGTGGGATCATGGGCGACGAGGGCATACTACAAGAGAAATTTCTTGAGCAACTGTTCAATACACCCTTATTCGCCAGTGTGTAAAAAACAACAGTGAACCACTACATCCTTATTCACCAGTGTGTAAAAAACAACGTGCCTGGTTATTGAAAAATGTAAACTTTTCTACTTCACATAAAACAAGTATATTTCTCTTTGACACACACATGCTGAATTTCCTTAAAGCTACAAGCAATTCTTTCTTTCAAATATTATAATCATTTTTTTATTTTATTTTTTCAAATGATGTCCTATTCTCATGGGTAATCTCTTTCTATCGATCAGCTGTTCAAGAAATTTCTCTTGTAGTATGCCCTCGTCGACCATGGGCTCAGTCAAAACCCTCGAGAATACTTCCCAAGCCATGAAACAGAAATCTATATGTGTGCGTTCGGAGTCCGTAAACATTGACTTTATATATGCCATAGAGCCTAAACTACCATCCATACAGGAAAATAGTCATATAATAATTTAAAGCTTGATTCCTTACCTTACCAAAGGCTACACTTACTATATACCTTACTTAACAAAATAATTAAATAGTTTTGATTACAAAGTAACCTTACCATTTTACGCTCAATACATCTCAGCTGAGTGATAATTGCATGTGTGTATATGCAGCCGTAGTCCGAATCTGTAGGCAGCTACATTCGATATCATCAGCCCACGGCATCCCATGACGGCAGAGCAACATTACAATGATTACTCAGCTGAGAATTTTTGTTTGAGGAATCGTAGTCATTTGGTTAAGATAATTTTTTTTAAATAACTTTGTTAGGAAAGGTATGAAAATTTTATTACGGTTCGGAAGATAAGAAAGCAAGCTTAAGATTATCACAACACCATTTTTCTGTATGAATAGTAGTTTAAGGCGGAGGAGCTATTCAAATCAAACTTTTGTCAGTTTTACATAAGAACACTGCAAATATTTTAGAATGTAAGGACTACTCTGGGCCTCGCATGTGGTAGGGAGGGAGTCTGTTTTATGGCTTGTGAAGTATTCTCGAGGGTTTTTGCTCAGTCCATTCTTATTATATGTCAGTGATTACATTACTCACGCCGGCGTCGTCGTCATGGCTGGCGTGGTTGTCGTCGTTGGCGTGGTCGTCGACCCATCTCTAAACCTAATTTAAGGCCCAAAGCCCAGACGAGAACTTTTTAGGGAAGGATGGAATTTCCTTCCCTTGCTCAGATGTGCCATAATAATAATACCAAATAATACCAATAATACCAAAATTAATTGTGTGCGTGTTCAATTAAGTCACAGTTTTTGATATAAACAATAACTGTATCACAAATTCACAACACGTAATGATTCTTAAAATTTTATAATAGTTATATTATCACCTGAAATCGCAAATAAACATCTGTACAGCCGTGGCAAATGTTTTATTTTCGTAAATAAATGAGAAGGGGCGGAGTTTTCACGTGTACTCTCAAAAAATGTTCCCCCGCTTTTGTGAAAACCGGTTTTCTGTGAAATCTTATGAGAAATATCCAATTTTTTTTTATAGCATAGCCAATGTTTGTTAGTGTAATTTCTACACAATTTTAGCAGCACGTGCTTCTGTTATATTCGTTTTGCTGTGAAGAGATTAACTGGGAGAAATTCTTGCTGGATTCTCTGATATTTTCGAGAAAAATGAGAATTTCATTTGAGAGGAATTTTACATCTGCTTTCAGCATCTGGGCCAAAGCGAAATTTATCTTTTTCTTAACAAGTAAAAAAGCTAGAATTGGTCTAAGACCAATTCTTATGATACCCTAGATGAATGCCCGTATGAAATTTCGTATTGTCACCCTTCTGTGCAAGTTTGATTTTTGAAGTGGTTTTTCGCATATATTTCGGTTTGTCGGACAGAAAAAATGATTATAACCAATTTTATAGGATTTCGTATTCTGAAGAAGTTTTTAGTACAATAAAAATGTCTTGAGCTGATCGTTTTTACAGTATACGTAAAAAACTTAAATTTTTTATGGCAACACCAAGAAGGAGTTGCCCGTTTTAGTCCATTTTTGAAATTTATTTGCTAGTACAATGAAAACACAATGTACCAAATTTTAGCTCTCTATATCGATGCGTTCTCAGGCAGTGTCCAAATATATAGTGGAAAACGAAAGTTTTGTATGGCAACCCCACGAAGGAGTTGCCCGATTTGTCTCATTTTCGAACTTATTTTTTTTTTTTTTGAAGTCCGTGTACAAAATTTCAGGTCTCTAACTATACGCGTTCTCGAGTTATCGTGCGGACAGACGGACTTTTAATATTATACGTGGATGTCCAATCCATTTTGATCTACCATCATTATTTCGAGGTGTTACAAACGGAATGACAAACTTAGTATACCCTATTAACTGGGATACACGGTTCGGCGAAACGCGTAGATGTGTTAAAATGATTCTAGCTGCTATCGGTGAATTCCCCAATAAATAGTATTAGAATCCGCATAACGACACCTAGCTCCAACCATAGACATGTTTGTTACTACTCGGTCTCCACCAGATGAAGCAGCTGGCCTAAGTTTGCCAGAGGAATGTACTATCTGCAAGGAGACAGGCTGGTCTAAGACCAAGAAGCCGATGATTACGCCATATGGACACGTGTTCCACAGGTTATGTCTCCAGAAATGGGCACAAACGAAAGGCAGCTGTCCGAATTGTCGACAAGCAGTGACAATAGATAAAGGCCTACCGTATACGTGCACAATTCCTAAACACTACCAAACCAGACAAACAGTCAATGAGTTTCAACCAACACCAGCAATACTGTCTAGAGCGGAACGGACCCTATCGCGTCCTCCGTCCCAAGCTTCGGTACACCAACGAAGCTCACAGGATCAAACCTTCGCAGCACCTAATACACCGTCCCCTAGCAGTCCTAACCAAGTACCTGTTCAGCGGATGGCCTCAGTACAAGCCCTTTTAGCTGGCCTGCAAATGCAAATTGCGAACTTAGTACGTTCAGAGGTAGCTAGAGGACTGGAACAGATTAGGAATGAATATTCTTCAGCCCAAGCCCAAAACCGTGAGGTTCCATTAAATTTCCGACCTGCGGAGCCCCCACCTAATCTTCCACGACCCCCACTAGGAATTCATAGTCCAGGAATTCAATCTTATTTTGATCCAGCCAGAGTTCCTCGAACTGAACCAAGACAATCCTCAACCGAAGCAGTGCCACCACCCAGAGCAGCACACGGATCCCCTAACGGCCAGTATCAAAATCAAACCCAAACACGGTCCCGAATTAGACGATCTGCTAGTCCGATGCGGAGGTGGCAGATCAGTTATAATGGAGATAATGTTAAGCTCGACGTGGAAGAATTCATTTTCCAAAACCTTGACAATAAGCACACTTGGTGGAGATTTCGAACTTCTAGTAGCTAATCTGCCATCCCTGTTTAGTGATAGAGTGATGATTGGTTGTGGACATTGTTTAGATCCAATCCAAATCCGCCTTGGGAGCATGTTAAATCAGCCTTAATCACCGACTGGGGTGAAAATAAATAAATAAATGTGACGTCGATATAAGACGCCAAATGTCCAATAGGAGGCAGTATGCAAACGAACCTTTTGCAACGTATTATCAAAACCTGATCGGACTGTGACATCGATTGCACAATCCAATGGCAGAGTCCGAATTTACAGAACTGGTGAGAGCCAATCTTCTCTCAAGCATTCAGCAACAGCTCTGTCTGCATCCCACGGTGGGCCAACTTCGCTCAATTGTCATGCAAGTTCAGGCAACTAGAGTTCGAATTCAGTCGTCGACTGCATCACAGGCGCAGAATAGAGTCCGACTGCCAGAAGTCATCTCCCCGGGAATGGCAGCTCAGGAAGATGCTGACGAGTCGATATACACCGACTAAATCGAGGTCGCTAGAGTTACAAACTCCCTTAGCAATAATAATAGATGCTGGAACTGCGATAAGACGGGTCATTGGTACCAAGATTGTGAGGAGGTGCCGATAAAGGTCTTCTGCTACGGATGTGGTAAGAAGGACACCGTGAAGCCAAAATGCTCATTCTGTCAATAGAAAAACTCCAAAGGGGTCGGAACCAACACCTGGTCTCGACCGAATTTAGTACCCCGCCATCAGCACACGCAGGCATGGAGACAATCTCCAGGACAGCCCCAGTCCCCAACGTCCAGACCACAGTAGATAATCAAGAACAAGTACGAAATGTTGACAATGAGAATTTGATCGATTTTGTTACCACAAATGACTTCCCATTGATTGACACATCGATAGTCCCAAGCACTAGCACTAACTTACTAGATATGAACCCCGACTTGTCCCATGTTCATGGAGATATCCTAATACCAGACAGGATACCCGGAGAGAGCTCGCACCGAGAAGATAGATGGACGACTACAGTAACGATACTCAGGCGGCCATCACATACTATGATGACGAGTAGCGATGTCCCCAAACTGTCACCACTCCAACCCTATCACATACGGTTTCAGAAATATCAATTTGTGAGAGAAAGAAGAATCTTCTCCTCGGCGATTGAGCAACCCGATACAAATTTCTTAACCAGGTCCGCTTTCTTCAGACCAAAGCGATCTAGTTTAAGAATGCAAAATTACTGGAAACGAATAAAAACGGATTGGAAAAAGATCAAATCCGATTGGGAAAAAATCTCAGTCATTACATTAAATAAGTTGAATGATGTCAGACCTTACGCCGAAGTATATCTGCTCGAACAAACTATAGCAGGATTATTAGACAGTGGTGCCACTGTTAGCATCCTGGGAAAGGGAGCACTAGAGAGGTTAGCTAAGGCTAATGTCAAATGGTCTCAATATCGCAGCCAATTACAGGTGTTAAATACTTGGTTAATTCAAAATAAACTCGGCCGTATTAAACAATAAATTTTATTGAATAGAATTTCAATGGCGTTGATTGTTAAAACGATACAGTAATATTAGATATAAAAATAATCTCTCCTCAAAATGAAAAATACATTGAATGCTAGTTATAATCTCTGAAAAGAATGACAACTCTACTCTATCTTCTTCTTATTCAAAAATCTATAAAGTACATATAGCTATTTATGATTGAACTATTCAATTGGGAATAATTATATAGTTAACACTCGGCTATCCTGCATTTAATCGTCCTCGATTTAGGGTAGATACTCTTTCAAATACCTCGGAGTAGTTTTAACTCGGCGACTTCGCTTAACACTTTGCATGTCGTGAGGAACATCTTGCAAACTAGTACTTCGGTTATTAGTTGAAGTCATCTCCCTGGTAACATCAACATCAGATTGAAATTCTGGGACATCATTTGGTAAATCAGCGTCACTATCGGTGCTCTCAGAGAAATCATTAGGTAAGGCAACCATTTTCAATTGGTCTACGGCTGCAATCCCTCATATCGTCGTTGAGTTCGTCTCATCTCTGGAATGTCTGAGATTCGATATCGATCTCCTGGAAGTACTTCGGTGATTACGTATGGTCCCTTATATCTGGTTTGTAGTTTGGTGGACTCTCCAGTAGACACATGTTCTCGAAGGACCATAACCATATCTCCTGGTAAATATTTGTCGGCTGCACATCGTTTCTTATTGTACCTTCTTCGTTGTTCCGATTGATTAGCTCGTATATTCTCCAAAATATTTTTTCTATCTGTTAATATGTCATGATTTATGTTTTCATCTCTGAACTCGTCGTCAATTGGATTGGCGTTGGGACTTCTTGGCTCATAATTAAATAGTACCTGGAATGGTGTTTTCCGTAAAACAGCATGTATTGTATTACTCAGACTCCACTGAACAAAACCAATTTGCTCATCCCAGTCACTTTCATTTGTTCTTAAACACAGCGTCGCTAACATAGGGGTAATACTTCGATTCAAGCGCTCAACTTGTCCATTAGCTCGAGGTGTTGCGGTTGCATTCTTCACATGAATAATTCTTCGCTCTTCACAAAATTTCTTAAACGGTCTTACAGTAAATGAAGTTCCTTGATCAGTGATTATCCTTGTATGGATTCCAAATGTTGGAATGATTTCTTCGAATATTCTAACAGTAGTTTCAGATTTCACGCTTCGGACGGGTTTGAGTATACAAAATTTAATAAAACCATCAATTATTACTAACAGGTATTGACTTCCTCTTTTGCCTCGTACAAATGGTCCCAAATGGTCTGCATGTACAGTATGAAATGGTATCCGAATTTTACCGATGGAATGGAGAAACCCTGGCTTTTTACCACCTGGCTTCTTATGGTAAAGACATTCGATGCAGGATCCAATGAAGTTCTTAACATAGTTTCTCATTCTTGGAAACCAATATTTCTCCCGAATCTTGGATAAAGTTTTATCCAAAGCAATATGACCCAATTTAGACTGGCAGTTAGTAACTATTTGCCATCTCGCCTTCTTTGGAACATACCATTTAATTTTTTCACTATACACTTTATAGACTCTGCCATCGTCAATCGTATATTCAGCATGAATGCGTTTATCTTCCATAGTCACAAGGTTCTTGACTAATACTTCAGCAATGTTAATAATATTTGGATCATCCTTTTGCATCATAACTAGCCAATCGTACTCGTCTAATGTTGTATACTTTACTTCCAATTCTGCAATGTTTTTGCTTTCTTCCGGCTGCCAAAATGGGTTACGACTTAAAGCGTCGACATGTTTAAGCTTTTCCCCGGCACGATGCTCTATAGTAAATTCAAATTCTTGCAACCTTAACCACCATCTGCCAATTCGCGGAATGAGATCTCTTTTGGATAATGAACTCCTCACTGCATTACAATCAGTAACGATTAAGAACTTTACACCAATGAGATACACTCTAAACTTCTCGAGAACCCACACTACGGCTAATGCTTCAAGTTCTGTGGAGTGGTATCTCGCTTCCTCCTTTGTTGTCTGCCTACTAGCATAAGCAATTGGGTGCATCTAATTGTCTGCTGGTCGCTGTAATAAAACAACTCCTAAACCAATAGATGACGCATCTGTATGTATTTCAGTTTCAGAATTATGCGAATATAAACTTAAGACGGGGTCTTCCGTTAATTTTCTTTTAAGTTCCATACAAGAATCCTCTTCAGCTGATGTCCATGTCCATGGTGTTTCCATCTTTGTTAATGTTGTTAATGGTTTAGCAATAACAGCAAAATTCCGAATAAATTGTCGAAAATAGCTTGTTAGGCCCAGGAATTGTCTTACTTGATGTACATTTTGTGATCTAGCAAATTTCTTGACGCAATCAATTTTAACGCTTCTCGGTTTAACTCTACCATAACCGATATCGTAACCTAAGTATTCCACCTTTTTGTAAAGAAATTTACACTTGTTGATGTTTAATTTCAAATTCGCTTGTCGTAAAACTTTTAGAATTTCAATCAAATTAGAAATTCCGTCTTTGACTGTCATCGATGGGCATAAGATATCATCAAAATATGCCATCCCAATGGTAAATCTCAGTGGACCAAGGACTCTATTTATCAAAATTCTGGAAAGTTGATGGACCATTACAAACTCCAAAAGGCATTCGTAAAAACTCATAATGGCCGTCTGGAGTAACGAATGCTGTTAGATGGCGGGAAGTCTCTTCGACAGGTATTTGATAGTATCCACACTTCAGATCCAGTATAGAAAAATACTTCTTGTCACTCAATCGATCAATCTGGTCAGACATCACTGGAATCGATTATTTCATTTTCTTCCTAACTTTATTCAAGGCTCGATAATCAATACAAATTCTGTTATCGTCGTTTTTTTCTTCACTATCAAAATTGGACTTGCATAATTGGATACTGAGTCAGTAATAATTCCAAACTGCTTCATCTCATCCACCTGTTCTCTAACATACTCCCTCTCACTATGACTCAATCTGTATGGCCTATAAACCACAGGATTGTCATTCTCTAAGTCAATTTTGAATTTCACATCAGTTGTGCATCCGAGTTCACCCATTGATATTGAAAAACAATCTCTATATTCTGTCATGGCTTTCAAAAACATATCTCTCTCTTCTCTGGTAATTTCAGCACCAATTTGAAAATTTTCAATTATCGAAGTCTCACTATTAGTACTAGTATTATTTTGTTCAACTTTGTTTTGTTCATTCTCACAAAAACAAATATCTCCCTTTGTCAACTTCTCTCCTACAGCAAAATTAATCTCTTTTGCTGTCATATTTATAAATGGAACGGCTAATCCATCGTCATTCGCATTTATAACACATCTCGGAACAAATGAACCTTCGCGGTTGTGGCTGCTCTCTATAAATATGTCATCATTAATTGAATTATCGGTGTAAGCGTTTATAAAGCCAATATAGTTCGACGGAATGACTGTTGTTGTTTTTGCCCATAAATTTATTTTTGGTTTAGGCAAATCGGAATATTAAATTGTTTTAAATAATCATCTCCTTCAGTCATGTTGTCATTTTCCTCAAAAATCCTCAAAGTTCTTCCTCTTTTCACAATTGTAATATGCTCCGCCTCAGTAAAAGGTTGCCCAATCAACATAGGTATTTGCAAGAATTCATCAGGGACAATGTGAATTTTTACCTTAACTTCTCCCTGATCTATTCTTATATTAGCTGTAGCTGTACCCAATGATTTTAGCACACCGTTTCCAGACCCTCGAATGATGTCGTTGTTTGGTTCAAAATACATTTGAAGTTGATCAGCCACAGATTTTTTAGTAAGCACACATTTGCTACCATTATCAATATAAGCCTTAATCTCTTTTCCATTAACATTTGCTACTTAATAATATTTCTCATCGTACGAACTCTTATTAGTTAAATTATCATTTAATAAAGCGGCTTTTGTTTCGTTACTCGGCCTTACAACTTTGTTCACATTTCTAGCTTCAGGGCATTGACGACTAATATGACCAGGCTGGGCACAACGAAGGCACACAATAGCAGACTTGCACTCAGATTTATAATGACCAATCCGGCCACATTTGTAACATTTTATTTCCTCTTTGACTTTACCAACATTGCAAAAGTTCTCAGTGTGACCACTATTTTTGCATTTGGTACATATTTTGACATCCGTATGCGTAGACGCTACTCCTCGAGACTCCAATATACTTATATTACTAAGGTTTATTGATTTTGTAAAGTGACGAATATCTCTAAGCATTTCGTTTGAATCACTATGTGCTCGCGCTAATAAGAATACTTTCAACTCCCTGGATGATATACCTTCAATCATTTGCATTTTCGCATCAAAGAATTCTAATTGTAATTCACTACTCATTCGCAATTTATCAAAAAAGTAATCAATAATGTCCTCACCTCTCTTCTGCTTTCGTTCAGATGTATTCTGACACACTCCAAGCGAAACGAATCTGGCCATCGATTAAACTCAGCCACACCTTGAACTGTTTTCAACCAACTCTTTGCTTCATGCTCAGGCTCTTTCCTACTAAAAGTGGATGCAGTGTTAAGTCGTAATGTTTCGACTAACAATGCATTTTGTTTCAAAAGCGCCTCAATTACACCACTGTCCGTGGACCCCACTGCGTCTTCTCCATTTGAGTTATTTCTATTTTCCGTCATTAAGTTGTGTATCAACTCTTCTCCAATAATTTTATTGATCTCAGAACTGCTGTACTGCCTTACAGTTTTATCCAGTTCTTCTTGATCATCTTCGCTCGAACTCATAACCAATATATTTTTATTATCACCGTTTCTCGAAGTTTTATCAGGACAACAAAATGGCTACTCCGTCGTGGTTGTGTTGGAAGCGTCTCTTTTTCCAGTATGTATCCCACTTCTGAATGTTAAATACTTGGTTAATTCAAAATAAACTCGGCCGTATTAAACAATAAATTTTATTGAATAGAATTTCAATGGCGTTGGTTGTTAAAACGATACAGTAATATTAGATATAAAAATAATCTCTCCTCAAAATGAAAAATACATTGAATGCTAGTTCTAATCTCTGAAAAGAATGACAACTCTACTCTATCTTCCTCTTATTCAAAAATCTATAAAGTACATATAACTATTTATGATTGAACTATTCAATTGGGAATAATTATATAGTTAACACAGGTAGCAAATGGTGCCAGGCCTGAAGTGCTTGGTCATGCCGAGTTGGGCGTATACTTCCGTGGTGAGACGAAAACAATGCGTTTCTACGTGGTTCCTAGTCTCACCCAGGAACTGTACCTTGATTTACGTTGATTTCTGGAGATTCTTTGGGTTAGCTCCTGATGTCTTAGGCACAGTTGCCGATGTCCAAACGTTCAACTCAATAGCTACAGCAGACGCCAATTCACACGAGCTCTCAGCGGAAGAGACATCTCGGCTGAACTCCACTAGAGCATCGTTTCCTTCGTACGCACTCAGAGGTCTGGGAAAGATTAATTTAATTAATCATAAAATTGTCGTAGCCGATGCTAATCCTATTAAACAACGATTTGATCCAGTCTCACCAGCGGTGCAGCTGTTGATTGTTGGTGAAATAAAGCGAATGTTATCGCTAGGTGTTATAGAAGAGAGTCAAGGCCCGTGGAGTTCACCTGTGGTTCTGGTCAGGAAGCCAGGGAAGAATCGGCTGTATTGTGATGCGCGAAAATTAAATTCAGTAACTAAGAAGGATGCATATCCTCTTCCGCAAATCGACAGTACGCTTAGTCGTATGCCCGCGGCCAAATATATCAGTAGCCTTGATTTAAAGGACGCTTTCTGGCAAATACCCCTTGATTTAGAGTCACGGGAGAAGACCGCTTTCACTGTCCCAGGACATCCTCTATATCACTATAAAGTAATGCTTTTTGGCATATCCACCACCGGAAAATGTCCGACAAGTTCGACGCCTACTGGGTATGGCTGGATGGCACAGGCGATTCATTGAAATTATGGTGATCTAACAGCACCCATCACCGATGTATTGAAGAAAGCCAAGAAGTTCGAATGGACTTCCAAGGCACAAACTGCGTTTGATCAGCTTAAGATAGAACTCACATCCGCTCCATTATTAATAAGTCCAGATTTCTCCAAGCCATTCATCATCCAGTGTGACACAAGTCAACAGGGAGTGGGAGGAGTCTTACTCTAATTAGATAATCATGGCTATGAAAAACCCATTGCATACATTTCCCAAAAATTAAATTCTGCTCAACGGAACTATTCGGTGACAGAGTTAGAGTGTCCAGCTGCGGTGCTCAGTGTAAAAAAATTCCGTCCTTATATAGAGCTATTACGATTCAAGATCGTGACGGATCACGCGAGCTTGAAATGGCTGATGTCAAAAAAGGACCTGAGTGGAAGGTTGGCCAGATGGAGCCTGAAACTCCAGAGCTTCGATTTTACAATCGAACATCGAAAAGGAAACCTACATGTTGTCCCGGATGCACTGGCCAGAGTTCACTGCGAAGAACTGGCGGTGGCTGAAGATCAGGGCCTGAAAATAGATCTCAATTCTCCTGCTTTCATTTCCCCGAATATACCGAATTGAAACAGAAGATCGAGTCGAATCAGTCGAACTTACCGGACTTATGTATTCTAGAGGGCTTCCTGTACATTCGAACTGTTCCGAAGACAGTGGATCCAGTCCAAGAAGAAGAAGCCTGGAAGCTCTGGGTTCCACGAGATCTTGTGACAGACGTCATTTCAGGATCGCATGACCCGCCATTATCTGCGCATGGCGGAATAGGCAAGACCCTCAACAAAATTAGAAGATACTTCTACTGGCCACGCATGTCAGTAGATGTCAGGTCCTATATAGCTGCTTGTGATGTCTGCAAGGAAATCAAGGCTCCAAATATTACCCTGCGACCCTCTATGGGAGAACAAGTCAAAACAGAACGACCTTGGCAACGACTCTATCTAGATATGTTGGGCCCATATCCGCGTACGGGAAATGTCTATATATTAATAGCTCTCGACCATCTTTCTAAATATCCCATCCTAGAGCCACTCAAGCAGGCAAGTACTTCTCAGATCTGCAAATTTGTTGAAAGGGACATTTTTCACATGTTTGGAGTCCTGGAGACTGTCGTGACAGACAATGGCATTCAATTTCGATCAGTCCAGTTAGCCGAACTTTTTAAAAAATATGGCGTTACACATGTGAGAACCGCTCTGTACTCCCCTCAGTCTAACGCTTCAGAGCGAGTCAACAGATCAATCCTAGCTGGAATCCGAGCATATATTAACAATGAGCACACGAAATGGGATGAAAAACTAAGCTGTATCGCGAGCTCTCTTCGAAGTTCAATTCATCAAGCTACGGGAATCTCTCCATACAAGTTATCGTTTGGACTCCAAATGGTAGAACACGCTTCTACGTATAAACTATTGCGAAACCTAGAAGGGCTCAATGAACCGCTAACTGTAAATGTCTCCGACAAACTACAGCTCCTACGTGCCAAGGCCCAAGAGAAATTTGATAGAGCCTTCGAAGTTGGCACTAAGTCATATAACCTTCGAACCAAACCTGTAAGTTATAAAATAGGTCAGGAAGTATTTAGGAGAAACTTCCAACATAGGAGTTTTAAACACCAGCGTAGTACCAAGCTCGGGAAGAAATTCTTAAAATGCAGGATCCGGTCACGGAAAGGGAACTCGCTATACGAATTAGAGGATCTGCAAGGAAAACTGATAGGGATATTTCATGCCAAAGACATTAGACCCTAGCATTCATATCGTATGTCTTCTGGGATAAACTAGAGTATTCACCTTAATATAGGTCATCATCCTATCAGGACGACATAAAACAGTGACCATTTCACTTACGTTGCATAGCCAACAGTCTCTCATATCGACCCTTTTCTACCGCCTACCGCAGTCGACATTTCCCAGCGTCGTCTGCCACATGGATGAAGCTTCCGACCCTGCCCTGTTATGGTCGTCTATAATAGAAAAACAATTCAGAAATGTCACACGCGCAAGTTGACGTGTGAAACTTTCAACTGTCATCGAAACAACTAACTCTATGACCTCAGGAGGTATTCAGAGAAGGGTAAATTCATGAAGTTAGTCACAGTACACGGACGTGGACCAGCAAGAGTAGCTAGGTACCATTGGCAGTGACCAGTAGTAGAAGAAGAGTATAGGACACATAAGGCTGTGAAATCTGGGGACCGCCATCTTCTTGTATAAAGTGGCAAGACGTGATATTTAAGACACTCGTTTACTGTCGGTATCAAAGAAAAACGTTGAAAACCAAGACCACTGCTTAGGAAGTTATCTGGGCGCATCCCACAATTGATGAGGGCGTCAAAGCAAATAGTGGCCATCAGGAATAGGCCGTGATAACTGTGACGAAAATTGAGGGAAGTTATTTCTACAAGTAAGTAAAATCAGTATACTATATAGGCTCGCTCGTGTCCATTGACCATAAGGTTCCTTTTTCAGCATAAAAATCGAGCACTTAAAGCGCGGAAGAAAAGGAAAAGAAAAAATAAACATTCCATTCCCATCGCTATAGGGAACCTCGCTAATATTCGCTCGGGGATATATATATATCTATCTACGACGAAATTACCATCACCTGTAGGCGAGTATCAACATCCTTCTGTATAATTGGAACTCACTACCTCACAGAGGTTAAAATATCGTGGGTGGACACGTCACGCGTTGTGGTTATAGAAACTAAACGCTGATCTACAGCTAACACAGCATACATTCCTCAAAAGCAACATCCATCGAAGAACAACAACAAAATAAAAATTAAATAAACAAAAGGAATTAGCAATAAATCGATGTCTGAACTATAGAGGGTCTCCCCTCTTATAAATCATAGCTTGATAGTCGAATTAAGTGATAACAGAAGTAAATGATTAGTGACGGTTGACTAGCGGAACTTCGAGGGTCAGGTAGCATACATACCCCAGATGCACTAACTAAAATAGATTGAATCCCGTCCTCATCCTCAATGAGTAACGTTGTCCAGCCAGCTTGAATAAGCTGTAACGAAGAGCTTGTCAGACGACAGATCTACCTACATCCACTTGTACCTGAATCTAGAAACATACCGCTTCCGACACCTCTTTGCCACAAAAATCATATCCAGGATATGCGTGGGTGGCTGGACAGCAATTGCCGCCAGCGATCAGTCGGCTAGGGGGAGTCCTTGCCACCCACATCCCTTCTATGCTTGTTAAGCTGTGCATAGAGAGGAAAAAAAAATGTTTGACCGGACAGACGGACGGACAATAAAAAAAAGGACTTGAGTGTATGACTGCAGACGGATAGACAGACAGAAAATAAACGATCTATGCAAGCTTCCTTCTCCTTGTGGAAGAAAGAAGAAAATTTATTTTATTTAAATGCTGCAAAAGAAGGAGAACAGAAGACCTCAGCAACGCCGAACAAGTTTTAATTCACCCGGAGAATTTTCAAAGCTGGCAGATGGACAGGTTGAGAGAGAGAGAGAGCTGAGAGGGGGGGATCTCCGGTGTTGGTGAGACCCCGGCTTTGGGTTATATTGGGCCCAATCGCCCCCATCCACCCTGGCTAAGCCTCCAAAGTCGTATAAAAATGGTCAGCCCCATGCATTGCGTCACTTTCAAGGGTTGGTGTAACTGTGTGTGTGTGTGTTGTCCGCCATCATGCCCGCACCCCCCTGCTCCATGCGTTTACCTACTCCATTGCACCGATTCCACTAGAAGAGGAGTACAGGTAATAAATAAGCTCGGAAGAGCTGCCAGCGTGCCTGTTCATAAAAAAAAATAAATAAAAAAAAGGAAAGGAGAAACAAAGAACTCTGAGCGTTGTCAATTGCAAATTACGTTGATCCTTTACTGATCCTTAATTGTCTACACTTATAGGGAGGAAACCCGATCACAACAAAACGTTATAATAAAAGTTCTACTCTTGTTCCTTTTCAATTTCGCCAATAACGCATATAATTACTCATGTAAGCTTAAGCCTAACCCTATGGAGCGCTCTCCTACTCTGAACTTAACTAGCCTAGTAAGCTGCTTATTATGAATTAGTTTCCCTAGAAAATTTAAAATACACAGAGCAAAAACTTTAAGAAGTGAGGCAAAAATAAAGCGATAAAAGAAAACTCAAATTAAACTAACCTTTAGGTCCATTTGGACTTACATGTAAACTGAATTTACCATATTCGAGGTTTCCTCGTTACTGAGATCGTACTAATAATTAACTGCGACTGTCTGCTCACCGCCTCCTCGTTTCCCTTTCATTTTCCGCTGCCGCAATACACTAATCCTCTTCGAGTGGTACTGATGAAAATATAACGAAGACGTGGTGGCCCGTGTGCACAGGAAAGGCTCATCTAACCACTAGCTTTCTAGGTGATCACCAATGACAGTCAAAGTGAGGTCATCGTAGCAAACTAGATGGGTCTGACGCTTTATCAACCCTTTTACAGGTGTTGTACACAGGTGAGTTCGCACCAAGAAGTTTAATAATATTTGCAATCACCTTAAATATTCAACCTTTCTCAGATGTCTATGACGAAAATCGAAACAAAATTCGGCGTTACGCACAGGTGAGTTCGCACCAAAAAAATTTTGATCTTTTTGATCACACGACTATTTATATTTTTTTTTCTTTTCAGCTACATTTGGCGACAATCGAAGTAAAATCTGGCGTAATACATAGGTGAGCTTACACCAAGAAAATTATTAATATTGGTGATTCAATAAAATATTTATCCGATTTCAGATTTCATTTGACCAAAAATCGAGACAAATTTGCATTATACACAGGTGAGTTCACACCACGAAAATTACTAATACTGGTAATCCAATAACATATTTATCCCCTTTCAGATTTCATTTGACGAAGAAAATAGAAGCAAATTTGGCACTATCCACAGGTGAGCGCTGACCAGGGAAATTATTAATACTGATAATCCAATAAGATATTTATCCTGTTTCAGATTTCATTTGACGAAGAAAATCGAAGCAAATTTGGCACTATAAACAGGTGAGTTCACACCACGGAAATTATTAATACTGATAATCCAATAAGATATTTATCCTATTTCAGATTTCATTTGACAAGAAAGAAAATCGAAGCAAATTTGCACTATACACAGGTGAGTTCACACCACAAAAATTACTAATACTGGTAATCCAATGAAATATTTATCCTTTTCCAGATTTCATTTGACAAGAAAGAAAATGGAAACAAAACTGGCACTATACACAGGTGAGTTCACACCAGGCAAATTATTAATAATTGCAATCACATAAAATATTTGTCCCGTATAGCACTTTCGACGACGACTGTATTGCACCTCGATATGTTTTCCATGGAAAGTTCTCACCACTTAATCGTCGCGCGAATGTTCAGAATAATACCATTATACGACGAAAATTCACTATTACGCGTCTAATTACGATCTGTTATTCCCTTATTCAGATAATTACCTGCCGACAACGAACAGAAAAATCTCTACAGCACAGGCCGGGAGAATAATCGAAAAAAACTCTAGAAAGATTGTGTATAGAAAAATTAATAAAAAAAACCAATCGCACCGTCGCTTCAACAAAACACTTCTCCTCTACTCCACGGCGTTCCAAACTCAACTGCCTTTCATCACCAAATCTCCCTATCACGCAGCCGTTCTTTGCTTCAGCCACCGGCAGGCAAGCGCCTTTTTTCTTCCCAGAATTCGTTTATTCTTCTGCCAAGCCTGCTGCAACACATTGCATGATGGCATCACGCGATCTGTTACAGCTATGCGAATTGCCTTTCGTCGCTTTGATGTGGTTGACTAGCGGTAAGTTTTTCTTGAAATATTTTAATTTGTGCGCATTTTGGTAGAAATTAGAATTTTTCTGTTGAAAAATATTTCGTATTGTTGTTCATTTTCAGGTTTTTTTTCTTTTTTGTGTATGCGACTCGGGTTGATGCGCAAAATTCCAATTTGTGCGTGTTCTGCCCACATTGGAATTTTTCGTAGAAGAGTAAAAAATTTTATTTTTTTCTCGTTTTTTTTTTGTATTCTGCAGGGTTTCAGGAATTTTATAATGTGGAGTAGTAGCATAGGGCTACTTCTTGAAAAATTTTTATATTTTATCTTTTTCAGGAATTTGCAATATGGAGAAGTAACATAGGGCTACTTCTCGAAAGTATGTACCTTTTCACCCCTTTTCAGGTAACCTGGGAGAATGATGGGGGGGTTTCTCTACAAAAGGTAGAGAAGCCAAAAAAAGAAAAAGAACGAAGGGAGGAAGAAACGGGGTAGCGTAAGGGGAATACGCTACAGCGTGGGGACGACCCACGGAGATAAGAGTCTCAAGCCGGGCTTTGACACGAGACATATGTCAGCATATGCCCTAGAAGGGAATAGATTCACTCGCAACGCGCCCAACGTGGGGACGACCCACAAGAGTCTCAAGCCGGGCATACACTATACCCTAAGTTATTGAGAAATCAGGTCCCATCTGAGGCCCTGATCCCAGTTCGTCTTGGACGAGAGAGGACTGTTCTATAGATAGACGTCGTCTATCAACTCGCCTTTCCCAATGAGCTGGCCAGGAAGAGGTGTGCCGATCGGTTTATTGGGTGCGGGAATATTCGGCTCGAGACTACGACTTCGTCGGTGAAACACCGCTACTTAACGTTCTGTGTTCTGCTGAATACGGTCGCAACATCCCGGAAATCCCCCAGTCTCAAGCGAGGAAATCGCTTCGAAACAGATAGAATTCATCTATCAACTCACTCAGGACGAAGGAAATCCCGCGGAATGCAGCAAGCGGGTTCTAGCTCTAAGGAAATTGAAGAAAGGACCGGAAAGTAAAACCCTTCAGATGAAGGCTAACCCAGAAGGGGTTAGTAACAAAGGCTGAGACCATCTAAACTTGATAGTTTAGAGATAATATACTATAAAAACTACACTCCACTGAGACTTCAGCCACACCAACCACCTCTCGGAAACCCTTTAGTTGGAAGAGAATTGGAGAAAGACAGGGAAATAGAATCCTTCCGGTGAAGGCTAACCCAGAAGGGGTTAGTAACAAAATGAAAGACGTTTATCACCCACCACTGAGGAAGTAGTGAGGGTTTGCGATAACCTGTAGTTCACAAGTGAAGCTTGCCGGATGCCTTCTTAGGGCTACCGAGATCTACTCAACTATGATCAAGACTTTATATCCTGAGAAGAGAGAAAAACAATTTTTCAAAGAAGAGAATTTACTAAAGGCATCTTGAAAGAATGCAAAAAAAAGGAATAATGCGATCAACTTATGAGAAAGGAAATACATTTTAGCTGGTAATAAATACTAACAGGATAACACTGAACTGGTTTAACTCACACTGGACAATTGTGCCAAATATATATAAATAAAAAAAACAAAAACAAAACGCGTTTGTGCTGAGGCTGAAAATACTTCAGCTGAAAGTTGTGCCCAGTAAAGCTAGAAAAAAAACGACTATACTAAAGAAAGAGAATATTCACCTGAAAACTGTGCCAAGTATGTATGTGACAACAAAAACAAAGAAAAGAATATATAAATGCGCTTATGCTAATGCTGAAGATAATGCACCCGACAATTGTGCCAAATATATAAAAAAAAATGCGTTTATACTAATGTCAACAATAATTCCAACGAAAGTTGTGCCAAGTATATATAAGAAGAATGATTTTATACTATACGTTTATACGTTTACCACGATAATCCACCCGAAGATTGTACCAAGTATATATAAATAGGAAATGCGTTTATGCTAAAGCAAAAATTTCACTGGCGAATTATACTAAGTAAAACTAAAAATGAAAAAATGCGTATATACCAATCTCAGCAGAAATTCAAACGGAAATTGTACCAAATATGATTAGCAAACAATGTTATGAGGTGAATATTCAAGATAATTCAGCCGATAGCCATGCCAGGTATGATCAAATAATAAAAAAAACGAAATGCGTTTATAATAATGACAAAAGTAATTCCTACGAGAATTGTGCCAACACGATTAAAAGAAAACACTGTTCTGATTTTAGATTATACGATCTGCGTGTCCTACACAAGCAATTTATTTAGACTATGTGCATTACTAACGTTCTGCATTTAAGAAAGGGGGGGGGTGTCGGCATGATGGATCAACGCAATAAAAAAACACACTCGCCCCACACAACACAAGAAATAAATTTCAGCCACTGCTGAAATAATAAAAAAAAATTGTCTCCCTCTATCTCTCTCTTTATCTCTCTCCCACTCCATCGTCCACCACTCCGTCGTCCACCACTCTCCAAGGTGTCGTCGCTCTGAACCAGTTCAATCGCAATACTCTCGGTCAATCTATATTTATACAATAAGAGAAAAAAAAACTCTATTAAGCGTTAGTTGATGTTTGCTAGAAAATGGTCATGAACTTGGTGGCTGTCCGAACAGAAACGCGTAACAAGCCGAAGCAAAACTTCTAAGAGGGGTATGCTGAACCGCGCACACTAAGCTTGTACTCCGACCAAGCAAATGAGCATTTATCTAGATAGGAAGGGGTTTACTGCATTGTCGAAGAACGGAACTTTGACTTGCCGTCTTACAATGCATGATCGCGACAAGCACTCCCTTAACCAAGGATAAAATCGGGAGGGAAGAACATCGTTCATAAACTTGGCAAGAGACTGAAGTCAACAGATCAAGGAAAGGTGGGAGGTCGGTGATCAAATGGCTGCTGGTACTCAAGTAAGAAGCCGTAGCGGCGATTTACTTAAGGAGATAAATCTGAACGGGGCAACCCAACTAAAACTAAGAATCTATACGGGACAACCCAACTAAAAATAACCAGCAGAAATGAACGGAACGCACGCAAACAGTATGCATCGCATACAACGTTCATAACCACTCATCGACTTAGCCTCCCATCACTAGAAGTTAGGGAAGGTTAATGGGGAATGAAGTTGAGATCAAAGGGGAATGTGAGTTGTCAGTAACTTAGTGGCTGCCAGCACTCAGGAGAGAAGCAGTAGCTGATCGTATATACTAGTATCATCAAAATAATTGACAGGCAAAAAAAAAATATGAATGCTTATATATGCCAAAGGTGACAATGCAAAACTCAAAGCAGCTTTTACGAAACCCAAAACAAAAAATGGCTCACAACCCGAAACAACATAGAAATTTAATAATATACTGGCCTCTCCCTGGAACTAGCAGATGTAAGCGGAATTAAGTTCATATGCGTCGCATACAACGCTGACTGACCACCGCCAACCGAACAACTCACCTTTGCACTCGGGAACATCAAGAGGGATTATAGAATTTAATAATCCGGGACGAGGGGTTTTAAAAAAAAAAAAAAAAAAAGAAATCTGGTGCGAGGTTGCACACTAGAACCGGTAAGCTGACTCCAAGGTCCCGACAAGGACAGAATCCAAAGAAGAACATCGTTCAACATCTTGCCAGGTTTGGGTCAGCTGACCAGCTCGTCATGCAAGTAAAACTGTCAAGTGGTCGTCATCTCGGCGTCCACGAGCCGAAGCTTGGCTTCAAAAGTGGTACGCCTCGCGCACAAGACTAGCTTGTTGCCGAGGAGATGAGCACTTGAACAAAGGAAACCGTTAAATTTAGGGTAGAAATTGACTTAGACTTGACCGAAGGCAATTTACCATCGCACATACAGCCAGGACCAAGGTCGAGAGACCCAGCCGCGATACAAAGGTCGAGCCTAACGGGAGCCAAGAAAGAGCTATCATGAAAGTAACGCACTTTACAGAAGCAAGACGAGCTCTGCGTAGGCCCAGCACCCTGCATCCCGCCAGGCAACCGACGACCGGTCACACACTGTTGCAAATAAAAGATAGCATAAGTTTCATCGACAAACCAGTTTGAAGTAAACCGAAATCGCTTGAGTCAGTTTAAAATACTGAGGCCTTCCATGACAGGGAAAAAAAATCTAATAATGGTAGCAAAAATTAAGAAGTGATTCTTAAAATAATAATTGCACTTTAGTCAAGAGAAGCTTGACTAAAGGCCAGAACAAAAAAATCCAATTTGGGCGCCATTTGTAACGAAGAGCTTGTCAGGCGACAGATCTACCTACATCCACTTGTACCTGAATGTAGATACATACCGCATCCGACACCTCTTTGCCACAAAAATCATATCCAGGATATGCGTGGGTGGCTGCACAGCAATTGTCGCCAGCGATCAGTCGGCTAGGGGGAGTCCTTGCCACCCACATCCCTTCTATGCTTGTTAAGCTATGCATAAATAGGAAACAAATGTTTAACCGGACAGACGGACGGACAATAACAAAAAAAAGCTTTAGTGTATGACTGCAGACGGACAGACAGACAGAAAAAGAACGATCTATGCAAGCTTCCTTCTCCTTGTGGAACCTGAAAGCCTAGAAAGAAGAAAATTTATTTTATTTAAATGCTGCAAAAGAAGGAGAACAGAAGACCTCAGCAACGCCGAACAAGTGGTAATTCACCCGGAGAATTTTCAACGCTGGCAGATGGACAGGTTGAGAGTGAGAGAGAGCTGAGAGGGGGGGGGGGATCTCCGGTGTTGGTGAGACCCCGGCTTTGGGTTATATTGGGCCCAATCGCCCCCATCCACCCTGGCTAAGCCTCCAAAGCCGTATAAAAATGGTCAGCCCCATGCATTGCGTCACTTTCAAGGGTTGGTGTAACTGTGTGTGTGTGTGTTGTCCGCCATCATGCCCGCACCCCCCTGCTCCATGCGTTTACCTACTCCATTGCACCGATTCCACTAGAAGAGGAGTACAGGTAATAAATAGGCTCGGAAGAGCTGCCAGCGTGCCTGTTCATAAAAAAATAAAATAAAAAAAGGAAAGGAGAAACAAAGAACTCTGAGCGTTGTCAATTGCAAATTACGTTGATCCTTTATTGATCATTAATTGTCTACTCTTATAGGGAGGAAACCCGATCACAACAAAATGTTATAATAAAAGTTCTACTCTTGTTCCTTTTCAATTTCGCCAATAACGCATATAATTACTCATGTAAGCTTAAGCCTAACCCTATGGAGCGCTCTCCTACTCTGAACTTAACTAGCCTAGTAAGCTGCTTATTATCAATTAGTTTCCCTAGAAAATTTAAAATACACAGAGCAAAAACTTTAAGAAGTGAGGCAAAAATAAAGCGATAAAAGAAAACTCAAATTAAACTAACCTTTAGGTCCATTTGGACTTACATGTAAACTGCATTTACCATATTCGAGGTTTCCTCGTTACTGAGATCGTACTAATAATTAACTGCGACTGTCTGCTCACCGCCTCCTCGTTTCCCTTTTCATTTTCCGCTGCCGCAACACACTAATCCTCTTCGAGTGGTACTGATGAAAATATAACGAAGACGTGGTGGCCCGTGTGCACAGGAAAGGCTCATCTAACCACTAGCTTTCTAGGTGATCACCAATGACAGTCAAAGTGAGGTCATCGTAACAAACTAGATGGGTCTGATGCTTTATCAACCCTTTTACAGGTGTTGTACACAGGTGAGTTCGCACCAAGAAGTTTAATAATATTTGCAATCACCTAAATATTCAACCTTTCTCAGATGTCTATGACGAAAATCGAAACAAAATTTGGCGTTACGCACAGGTGAGTTCGCACCAAGAAAATTTTGATCTTTTTGATCACACGACTACTTATATATTTTTTTTCTTTTCAGCTACATTTGGCGACAATCGAAGTAAAATCTGGCGTAATACATAGGTGAGCTCACACCAAGAAAATTATTAATATTGGTGATTCAATAAAATATTTATCCAATTTCAGATTTCATTTGACCAAAAATCGAGACAAATTTGCATTATACACAGGTGAGTTCACACCACGAAAATTATTAATACTGGTAATCCAATAAGATATTTATCCCCTTTCAGATTTCATTTGACGAAGAAAATCGAAGCTATTTTGGCACTATCCACAGGTGAGTTCACACCACGAAAATTACTAGTACTGGTAATCCAATGAAATATTTATCCTTTTCCAGATTTCATTTGGCAAAAAAAAAATTGAAGCAAATTTTTCATTATACACAGGTAAGTTCGCACCACAAACATTATTAATACTGATAATCCAATAAGATATTTATCCTATTTCAGATTTCATTTGACGAAGAAAATCGAAGTAAATTTGCATTATACACAGGTGAGTTGAGTTCACACCACGAAAATTACTAATACTGGTAATCCAATGAAATATTTATCCATTTCCAGATTTCATTTGACAAGAAAGAAAATCGAAGCAAAACTGGCAGTATACACTGGTGAGTTCACACCAGGAAAATTATTAATAATTGCAATCAAATAAAATATTTGTCCCGTATAGCACTTTCGACGACGACTGTTGCACCTCGATATGTTTTCCATGGAAAGTTCTCACCACTTAATCATCGCGCGAATGTTCAGAATTATACCATTATACGACGAAAATTCACTATTACGCGTCTAATTACGATCTGTTATTCCCTTTTTCAGATAATTACCTGCCGACGAACAGAAAAATCTCTACAGCACAGGCCGGTAGAATATTCGCAAAAAAAAACTCTAGGAAGATTGTGTATAGAAAAATCAATAAAAAAAACCAATCGCAGCGGCGCTTCAACAAAACACTTCTTGTCTACTACACGGCGTTCCAAACTCAACTGCCTTTCTTCACCAAATCTCCCCCTATCACACAGCCGTTCTTTGCTTCAGCCACCGGCAGGCAAGCGCCTTTTTTCTTCCCAGAATTCGTTTGTTCTTCTGCCAAGACTGCTGCAACATATTGGATGCTGGCATCACGCGATCTGTTACAGCTAGGCGAATTACCATTTTCGTCGCTTTGATGTGGTTGACTAGCGGTAAGTTTTTCTTGAAATATTTTATTTTGTGCGCATTTTCGTACAAATTAGAATTTTTCTGTTGAAAAATATTTCGTATTGTTGTTCATTTTCAGGTTTTTTCTTTTCTTTTTTGTGTATGCGACTCGGGTTGATGCGCAAAATTCCAATTTGTGCGTGTTCTGCCCACATTGGAATTTTTCGTAGAAGAGTAAACAATTTTTTTTCTCTTTTTGTATTCTGCAGGGTTTCAGGAATTTATAATATGGAGAAGTAGCATAGGGCTACTTCTCGAAAATGTCTATATTTTATCTTTTCCAGGAATTTTATAATATGGAGAAGTAGCATAGGGCTACTTCTCTAAAATGTCTATATTTTATCTTTTCCAGGAATTTATAATGTGGAGAAGTAGCATAGGGCTACTTCTCCAAAAATGTTTATATTTTATCTTTTTCAGGAATTTGCAATATGGAGAAGTAACATAGGGCTACTTCTCGAAAGTATGTACCTTTTCACCCCTTTTCAGGTACCCTGGGGGAATGATGGGGGGTTTCTCTACAAAAGGTAGAGAAGCCAAAAAAAAAATAAAAAGAACGAAGGGAGGAAGAAAAAGGGTAGCGTAAGAGGAATACGCTACAAAGCCTCAGATAATCTTTTAGTAAAAGAATTAGTTTTTTTTTTGTTGAAAACCACGTGCCCCACTGTGGGATACGTATTCCACTATATATAGATATATACATTTACATGCAGGAACACTCATTAGCATCATCAATGCGGCGCGTCAGCGATGGACATTCAACTGTGAGTACGTAGCCTTTTATATTTTCTTATATTTGTTAAATAAAGGCAAATGTTGCCATACTTTATCCCGTATACTCGGAAATATAGTGATATTATAAATATATGTGTATATAGTATAGTGCGTGGTTATATTTAAAGACCATATCGGTAGTTCTCTTTTCGTTTGTAATTAGAATTCTTCGGAAAACAACGTCAATTATCGCGAAGCAAATCAATCAGCTTAATCATAGATTTAGCATCAATTCATTTTCTTTATCCTCCGTCACAATTATTTGGATTTTCCCATTCGGAATAATTACACCTTGAGTTACGTCTGACTATAGTCTCGGCAATGATTTAAATTGTCTTCGGTATCGGGATATTTCTACTAGAACTTTCGATAACCAGTATATTATAAGTAGTATATCTAGTTTATTTAGATGATGTCCTCCAGGAGTATCTACATATATTTTGTTTTAAGTCGGGAAGTTCGCGTCTGGATGTATGATAACACTGAACTGACCTCGTAGAATTTTTCATGTATATCAGTAAGCTCTCTCTATTCGCTGTTTGTATAGGCTTATATAACCAATCAGGATAGTCCGTTAAGCATAGGTTTAGGACTTTATGTTAGAATAGCAAATAGGCGGCTATCCTTTTGGAAGGGAATAGTTTATAGTTTTTAAATAACAAACAATTTTTTTTTCTTTTTGCTCAGGCACAGCTGGTGCTGTTACAAGTATACCGTCATCTAGTATTATCCCAGTAATATGTTCATTTTCTTTTTTTTGATGAGATAAGTTTTGTTCATATACCTAGGTATTAATTAGTTAGGTGATATCAAATTCCCTAGAGTAATCATTTATGTAATAGTAGACTATCCATATATCTCATAATATGTATATATGAATTCCGGAAACAACGAAATCATGAAGCATTAGAACTTTTTGTTTCTTCCACCCCTCCCCTCTCGAACTTCTCTTCACACGATTGCTCGTCGTAGTAATTTTCAGTTAACGGGGATGTTCAAGCAACAGGGCCAGAATATCCATGGGATGGATGGGTACGGCCCATGCTGGGGACCACCACTAGCGCGTTATCCGGGCAGCAGGGCTGACTCAATGCCGACTATCCCTTTCTAGTGTCTACTACCCAGTCCTAATCTTTTCCTCACCCTAAATATTATTTACTCCGGCATGAGATATTTTTGTTGTGATGCGGTGGCAGAAGGCAGGTATTATTTTTTAACCCCCCAACTTATCTCCGCAATGCTAGCTTGCAAGCTTGCCGGCCTGCCGATAACTGTCACGGGGCGAGCAGCTACATTCGTTCAGCTGACAAGGCTTAATGTCCTTGATCCTTAATCCCCTAAAGAACAAGAATAGATCATAACAGCGTGCCTACGCTCATAAAAAATGTTAGCGGCCTAATAACCTAGACACACAGCGCTCTTAATGAAGAACTAACTAACTAACTCATTATAAACTGCAGACACACAGCCATTTCTTTAATTAAGTTGTACTGTCAAACTGGTTTTGATAAACTTATCACATTAAAGAAACAATATGGATCGAATTAGCGCGATAAACTTTGTTTATTTATTTTATTTTTCAATTTAACAATTTACAAATGAGAAAAACATTATATTAAAAAGAATATTGATAATAAAATTTGTGATTTGCATTTCTTCTTCTTATTTTTGAAATCGACAGATGCACAGTGGAGCTCCAGATTTACATTATATGCCAAATCCTGCACATTTTTCCTCATTATAGCTATAAGGAAGGAGAAAAACACTTCATTAGTGTACTTCAATATCATCTGATTTTCGACCCATAATGATGTATACTATGTGACACATGGCATTTTAATGAATAGTTAGTACTAATGATTCATTAGATCGTGTTGTGTGTCTAGCGTATAACCACTCGCTGTCAGCCTCAGTACATAAGAATTTACTGGTGTTTTGAAATTTCGAGTTTCGTTGTATTACAGCAATTGTCAGTACTATCACTGCCTTTCAAAGCATGATGTAGCAACAGCAATTGCAAACTGAGCTTCAAATACCACAGCAAGGCCTGCAGTGAAAATTCAAATAGCAGCAGCAAGCAGTTCCAAAATTAATTTCTGCGATAGCATAGCAAGTATAGCGCAAACACATGGAAATTTTCTGGTGCTTTTAAACCCTGCTTCAAATCTTAACTTTATTTGGAATTATAGTAGGATCTAACTTGGAAGTATAAGAAATATATAAATAAACAAAAATTATAGCTTAAAAATTTGTGGCGACACGTCAATATCCGGTCACCACCGTTCTTAACCCATGGCCAATCCACATGTAAACCAGTTAATTTTACCTATCAAAAGTCCCAGCTATTATTACTTCATTGAGCGTAGAAAGCGTTTGATAAGTAGCCATGACTTTGTTCGAAATACTTTTAAGAAAAAAATTAAAACAAAAATTTAGTCAGTTGTGAAACACAAGAAGGGACAGAAACCAGATAAAGTTTATAACGTTTGTTATTTTTTGAAAAAGGAAATAATCTCTCACTGAAGAGAGAATAAGAAGACTTCCGAATAAAAGGAATACCATTCAAGATACGGTGTTTTATTCAGACTGCTGCCCGACGGCACTTATTTATGTTCACGCCCGCTCGGCTGGCGGATCCTTTGATTTCTTTTCAGATATTCCGTTCAGCTTGACTTGAGGCAACCTGGGGTGCCGCGCCCTCATTAGCACACCGCAGCAGTTACGGAATACTATCACCTACAGAAATTTCTACTATAAGTATTGAAGATCTGGACCGCTCTACCACACAACAGGAATAGAGAAGACACTTTCATCAGGTCGACACAGGGTCGGCTGATGGGTTCTTCCTATGCTCACCCTGAGATTATAAGTCCTCCCAGCTCGTCGTGTTATGACAAATAAACCAAGACCTATTGTGTTGCACAGGAATGCTCGTGTACTAGATGTCATGCCAGCACTTTCTTTTATTTATTTCCTTGCCTTGCTATCTTTATTACAGGACACTCCGACCTTAACCTGTGTTTAAAACGCTCCGGTTAAAAAAACCAGTGACTCAGATAGGTCAACCTAAGAGTCTCATGCTCCAAGACATTAAACTTGTCTAGTGCCTACAAATCAGGAAAATCTAATTTCAGTACGACTTATCGTGTAGTACACACAACAGTGCAGACGTCTACCTAACTCCAGAACCACGTGTGGCTGAAACATACTGTACTATCTTCTTGCCTCAAAGGTTTCATCTTAAGACGTTCATCTCGCATCAAGAACCGAGGTCTCAGCTCATCCTACTCCAGTTGATGCGTCACGTTGCAGTGGTGCTGTCAACTCAACACAAAATAGATGTTGATGCCCTAGTATCGCTAACTAGAATATAACATCATCTAAATTGGTAACCCCGACATTCCAAGAAGCCAAAGCAACCTTCACCACAGGAAGAAATTATTTTGGATGAGGTTAGAGAGTATATTCATCTAAATATAGACAGTATAGTCATATAGTAATTTAATTTTTTTTGGTGTTATTTTACATAGTTATACGTGACACTTACAATTCTTACATACCTTTTATATAAGGATTTTATATTGAGACGTGTGAAAGTTTTCTACGCTCAGCGGCGTTTTGCTACCTTTTTCTTACACATCATCGTTTCGATTAAATTTATTAAATTTTTAAATTTTTCTATAACATTTATACTTGGATTAATTTGTGATTGGTTTTGCATTAATTAAATCGAAATGGTCACCAGGCTAGATGAAAATGCCGTTAAGGACCTCATTAATGGGGACACTCGAAACGAATCCAGTACTTCTTTGCCAATGAACATGCCTCAAACGGCCACATTGAGCGCCGTGTCGGTGAAACCAGCTCCATTCTGGAAGAATGATCCGGAGCTATAGTTCCTCCAGCTCGAGGTAATCTTCGACTTGGCTGCCATTAGCCAAGACAAAACGAAGTATTATCACGTTATTGGTGCACTCGACCAGGGCGTCGTACGCTTGTTGAGTGACATTATTCGACATCCATAGTCCTCAAACAGGTATGAACAGATCAGGGAAGCGTTGATTTCCAGAGTTTCAGGTAGTGTAAACCAAAAGCTTAAGCAGATTTTGACTGACCTTACACTGGGTGATGCACAACCGTCTCAACTATTACGAGCGATGCAATCACTTAACAACGGACAACTTATCGAGTCAGTATTAAAGTCGCTCTGACTGCAGCGATTGCCAGTAAACATGCAGGCCATTCTGGCATGTAATCCTGGCACACTTGAAGTGTTGTCAACATGTGCTGACAAAATTGCGGAAGTCAGTCCCAGAACAGAGGTGTTTTCAGTAACTCCGGCGCCTGACAATCATTATCAAGACATAGTAAATTTGGAAAAGAAGTTGCATAACCTCACCTATTTGTTTGAAAAGTTTCTGACGCTTCGCAAGCCAGTTAGACAAAACTCCTCAAGGAGTTTGTCTAAACTCCGATCATCTTCCCGAGGGTCGACATCTGACTCGAATCCAGGTTTTTGTTGGTATCATAGTAAATTTCGAACCAAAGCAAAAAAATGTATCAGCCCTTGCAAATTCAATGGAAGTATTATCAATTCAGCGTCGCAAGGAGTCATTGCCTTTAACCAAGACCCAAATTAAATTGCCCTCCGCCATTAACGACGGGTGGATGCGGCGTATACAACAGTCGTTTGTATATCTTCGACAAATCGTCAAAAAGAAATTATCTCATCGATACGGGAGCGGATGTTTCCGTCATTCCAAGAACGTCTCTACATAGATTTCTAAATTCTAATTTGCAGTTGGTGGCGGCAAATTCCTCACCTATTGGTACGTTCGGCCGAAGGATCACTTAGGCTTACGCAGAGTTTTTTCCTGCCAATTTATAATTGCAGATGTGCCCAGATCTATAATAGGCGCAGATTTTCTGTGGCATTATGGACTTTTGGTTGATATTAAAAAGAAGTCCCTCATTGATCCGCTCACTTCTTTAGTAGCATCTGCGCAGTGTGTCGTTAGCCAAAACTCAGGCCTATCATTACTGATTAATCCAGCGATCAACTCCGTAATTCAGGAGCTACTCAGGAAATATCACTCCATCACAATCGAGTCAGGATTCAGTAAGCAGGCGTCACACACGGTTACACACTGAATTATAACAAAAGGACCCGCCATTGCGTCCAAAGTTCGCCGCCTCTCACCAGAAAAGCTGGCGATAGCCAAAAAGGAATTTGAATTCCTTTTAAGACAAGGAATTTGCCGACCCTCAAACAGTCCTTGGCCTTCACCATTGCATTTGGTCCAAAAGAAAAACGGTGAGTGTAGACCATGTAGGGACTTCAGAAGGTTAAATTCACGTATGATACCAGACCGTTATCCGGTACTCTTAATCCATGATTTTGTCTACCAGTTAGAAAATTGCACACATTTTACGACGCTACACTTAGCAAAAGCATATCACCAAACTCCAATTGAGCCCGAAGATATACCAAAAACGGCAATATGCACACCTTTTGGTCTTTTCGAGTTCACACGCATGACGTTTGGCTTGTGTAACGCAGCTCAATCTTTTCAAAGATTCATCTATATGGTTTTGCAGGAGTTCCCTTTCTGTTTTGTATATCTGGACGATGTATTAATCGCTTCCAGGTCTCAAGCCGAGCACTATTGTCACATTGAACAGGTGTTCAAACGACTAAAGGATTATGGACTGATTTTAAATGTTGAAAAATGTGTTTTTGTACAGTCGCAGATAAAATTCTTAGGCCATCTAATTACTCCGAAAGGTATTAGACCAGCTCCCGATCGTGTAGAAGCGATTGCAAAATTTAACAGGCCCGAAACAGTGAAACAATTACGACGTTTCTTGGGCATGATTAATTTCTACCGCCGTTTCTTACCGCACGCTGCGTCTCATTATGCTAACCTAAACAGCTATCTGTCCGGATCTAAGAAGGATGGTGCTAAACGTATTGACTGGTCTAGCCATGCAACTAACTCCTTCGAGGTGGCTAAGGCTCAACTTGCTCAAACGGCGCTGCTAACATTTCCCATCGCTTCGGCTGAACTGTCACTATGTGTAGATGCATCAGATACGGCGGTTGGCGCCGCATTACAACAAAAGATTGACGGTGACTGGCAACCACTTGGTTTTTACTCCCTTAAATTGAATGACGCACAACAGAAGTATAACACCTATGATCGAAAGTTACTTGCTGCATACAAAGGTATTAAATATTTCCGATATTTACTCGAGGGACGGGTCTTCACGCTTTACACAGACCACAAGCCATTGCAATACGCTTTTCAGCAAAACCCGGAAAAGGCTTCACCTCGGCAATTACGTCACTTAGACTATGTGGGCCAATTCACTACAGACATCAGATACGTCCGCGGACCGGATAACGTGGTTGCTGATGCTCTATCAAGGGTTGAAGAAATCCAGCCGTTAGGCCCAATCAATTTTGAAGTTATGGCTGAAACGCAATTTCAGGCTTTGGAATTCCAACAGCTCCTTCAAAATTCTAAGTATCAATTTAAAAAATTTCCAATTTTTGGTTCTAATAAAGAGTTATACTGTGAAGTTTCGGATACCAAAATACGTCCATTCATTCCCGAACCTTTTAGAGTACAAGTTTTCAAAATCATCCACGATTTATCACACCCGAGCATTCGCACAACGAACAAAATGGTTACGTCTAGGTACTTCTGGCCTTCCATCAATAAGGATGTCAACACTTGGGCACGCGCTTGCATAGCTTGTCAACGGTGCAAAGTATCTAGACACGGCAAAATTGCCCTAGGCTCATTTCACGAATGCACTGAGCGTTTCCAAACTATACACATAGATCTTGTTGGTCCAATGCCTACCTCGCAAGGTTTTAGGTATTGCTTGACAATGATTGATAGGTTTACGAGATGGCCAGAAGCCGTTCCCATAATGGACATTAGTGCGGAAACAGTCGTGACAGCACTCTGCCAAGTGTGGATAGCCCGCTTCGGTGTTCCTAGGACGATCATAACAGACCAAGGGGCGCAATTTGAATCGTCCCTAATCTCTGAGCTTTCCAAGCTATTAGGTTTTAAACGTAATCGTACTACGGCTTACCATCCGCAAGCCAACGGATTTTTAGAGCGATGGCATCGGACGTTTAAGTACTGTCTAATGGCTTATCAAGAAAGGACCTGGACAAAGGCTTTGCCTTTTGTATTGTTGGGACTGCGAACTACTTTTAGGGAAGAATTTCTCGCCACCCCGGCAGAACTCGTGTACGGTGAAGGCCTGCGAATACCCGGCGATTTTTTGCAAAATTCCCAGTATCGGCCCCAAAATCAATTCGTTACCTCTTTACGCGATCTTTTCTCAGACATCAGACCTGTCCCAGCATCGAACCACTCTCGTCGAGCGACTTTTACATTTAAAGACCTGGACAAGTGCTCTCATGTGTTCTTAAGGACCGACGCATTACGTACGTCACTCCAAGCACCTTACGAAGGACCTTTTAAGGTCATTAAGCGCACGAAACATTACTTCACTCTCAATGTTAAGAATAGGGAGGTTAACGTTTCGACTGACCGTTTAAAACCATGTTATAGTTATGCCGAAGCTTTAAACGAAGGACAAGTGTGTTCACCCAACGTTTCATCTCGCGATATCGTTGCGTCGGAGGAATCTGCTCAGCCCGCGCCTGGCAGTTCCGCGACTCAACAGAATGACATTGAAGAACGTTTCCGGCCAGTGACGGAAGACTTCAATGCACTGACCAATTGACATGCTGAAATGCCATCTTCGTCGAGTCCGCCAACACGACATATAACTTTTATGCCGGATGGTTCAACTAAACTCCCGTCACATATCTCCCAGGCTGGACGAATCACTAGGCCACGACAACGTTTCAGGTAACGCCAAAACTAAAGTTTTGCTGGCAGGGGAGTATATGTGGCGACACGTCAATATCCGGTCACCACCGTTCTTAACCCATGGCCAATCCACATGTAAACCAGTTAATTTTACCTATCAAAAGTCCCAGCTATTATTACTTCATTGAGCGTAGAAAGCGTTAGATAAGTAGCCATGACTTTGTTCGAAATACTTTTAAGAAAAAAATTAAAACAACAATTTAGTCAGTTGTGAGACACAAGAAGGAACAGAAACCAGATAAAGTTTATAACGTTTGTTATTTTTTGAAAAAGGAAATAATCTCTCACTGAAGAGAGAATAAGAAGACTTCCGAATAAAAGGAACATTGAATACCATTCAAGATACGGTGTTTTATTTAGACTGCTGCCCGCCGGCACTTATTTATGTTCACGCCCGCTCGGCTGGCGGATCCTTTGATTTCTTTTCAGATATTTCGTTCAGAGTTACGTATGGCTGAACCATACTGTACTATCTTCTTGCCTCAAAGCTTTCATCTTAAGACGTTCATCTCGCATCAAGAACCGAGGTCTTAGCTCATCCTACTCCAGTTGATGCGTCACGTTGCAGTGGTGCTGTCAACTCAACACAAAATAGATGTTGATGCCCTAGTATCGCTAACTAGAATATAACATCATCTAAAAATTCTCCATAATACGTGTGACTTTCAAAACACTAAATATAAATTTTAAAATCATAAAAATAATGTTAATCTTAATATAGCGCTAGTGAGTTATTTGGGCCCTATTCTGTAATTTTTCATAAAATAATATTTTATGTTGTTTTATGGCGAAAAAATTCCTTCTTCATAAAATGAAAATAAAATATTTTAAAAATTCGTATTCTGTCGTGGTTCCATAAAATTATTTTATGAATTCTTTTATGAACACGTAACATAAAATATTTAGTACATTCCGCTCTGTTTTCTATAACTTTTTGAACAGCTGGTCAATTGACATTTGCGTGATACTCTATCAAATCACCCACTAAATAATCGGCCTTTCTTTGTTTGGAGAGAGGGAAGCGTGGTCGAAACAAGAGGTAATACTTTTTGGTTGTGAAAATATTAAATATTAAAATATCCAGCAAGTGATAAAATATATAAAATTTATATAAAAGTGTGCGGAAGTAAACTAATAAACAATACGCTCCGCAAATATAAAAGACTCTTTCATATATATATGTTATAAATCTTTGGAATTAAGCGAGCGTGCTAGACGCTACCAGTAACGACGCCATTTTGGGGAAAAACTTAAAACAATTTCACGCATTTTGAGTTTTCTAAAATACTCACATATACTCAAGATTTTATTCCTGTAAGCCGTATAAGCTGTATAGGTAGTATTAAAATAAATAATGGAGGAAAATACACTGGGCTATAAGCTGGATGCTATCTCCAATTTGGAAGCGGCCAAAATGTTAATTAACATCGGGGACCCCTTTCCTCCTGGGCACCCCCCCCCCCAACACAAGCACTTTGATTAGGGAAAGTTCTCTGGTCAGAAACGTAGATACTCCTAAAGAAGAGTCTGCCGACAACGTAGTTAACAAAGCCAACGGTGGTACAGGTTATACCCAAATCAACGTCAACTCATCTGATGCTAATATACAACAAGCACGCGCAATCATGCCAAATTACTTTTCGGCGTACGCCATTAGTCATGCTACCAGTGTAAACACTGCAGCAATTAGTTATGGAAGTAATCCCATCTCCAGCACGGTAACCACTGTCACATATGCAACATCGACAATAACGAGCTCTTACAGTAAGGATACAATGAACTTCGTTTCAAGTTTTGCTGCCTCCAAGGCTCTTAGTGGAGCCTCCGCAAGTTCCCCCCAGCCCACAGCTACTACAGTGGCGGGGGGGGGGGGGGGCGGGCTAAGCCCAAGTTAAGTATCAAACATAAAAATATTAAAAAGACACATACCCTCGCTACTTCCCCGAATTCAGGTACTAGAAAACTCAAAAATGGGAGCAAAAAGAAACTAGGCAAAATACTAGGAAACAAAACAGCGCTCCCACAGGGGTAGCTTGTATTATTCGTCGACACTATGTGATGAACCTACAGCTACAGACCCTGGAGGCCTTGAGGAGGGCATGGACACCCAAGAGGCGGACTGGGAAAATATACCAAAAAGAGACATCTCGAAAATCCGGGAAATACCAACGAGGGACTCGCTAAGAAAATACAAATGAACAGGTAACACTCACTTTTGAACATTGAGGATAGATTTGAAAAAGATAAAGAAAATAAATTCATTGCTGTAGAATCAAATTTCTACACAGATCAATTACATAGTATTACAAGTAGTCCAATAACTAATACTGTTAGTGAGTCTAGGGTACTTATAGACTTAGATTCAAACTCAAATATGACACAAAATGCATATACAAGTAGCTTTACAAATAATTCCTCTAGTGAACATAGAGAAAACAGTGATAGTAGTAGTTTCAATATGTCTTCGAATAATGACAATAATAACAATAATAATACTATAAACAACAATTGGAAAATTAAATTCCTTCCTCCGATTATTGTTTATGGTTGTAGCTTAAAAAACTTAAGAGAATCCCTCAAGGCGGTTGACATGCCTCACAAGGTGAAGGTGCTAGCTGAAACCAAGATCAGCATATATGTCCAGGACCGTGATGCACGAGATGCCCTCACGGGATTGCTCACCAGATGTGGTATTGAGTACTACACGTACACCCCCAAGGACGATCGTCCTATAACCCTAGTAGTCAAGGGTATCCATCGCTCATACAAGGACGAGGATCTGCTGGCTGAACTACAGTATCTTTTCCCTAACATAGAATTTCTAGGAACTAAGCGAATGGTTACGGCCAAGTCAACCAAGGAAAGGCGTATATTAGCCAATCTCTTAGTCTACATCGCCCCCGGGCAGGATATATCTAAACTTATTAAGGCAAATTGCATACTGGGACAAATGGTCACCTGGGAGAAGCCCAAAACAAATGGACCTATCCAGTGCAAAAACTGTCAAATGCCCGGCCATGTTGCTAAAATGTGTGGTCGAACGTATAAATGCGTCAAATGCATTGAGCAACATGAGCCGGACAAATGCCCTGTTGTCAAAGGGGTAAACAAGCCCACCTGTTCAAACTGCGGGCAGGAGGGTCACCCTGCCAATTACAAAGGCTGTGTTTTTTATAATAAATATCTGAGAGAAAGAAAGGAAAAAGTAAACCATAAGAAATTAGTCTCTAAGCAGGAGAAAGAATACATCTCAATAAAAATTCAGGACCCCTTTGTGAAGAACGGTACTTCATTTGCTTCTTTATTAAAAAAAAAAATATTGACAACGACTACCCCCAACTTCCGGAGAAAGACCAAACCACTGGGAATAGAAACAATGACTCCGCACAGCAACCAGCCCACCGCAACGCACCACAGGGTGAACACTGTGAGCGTTGGAAAAGTCATACTAATTATAGTAATACTTCCCAATCACCCTCTACTCCCAATGTAAATTACAATACAGTCAAGATGCCAGGCTGGAGTAACAATAATACTAATAATAATACTAAAAACCCAATTGGATTGTTGAACGACCTATCTACAGATTTCTTTGGACTACCCATAAGAACCCTGTTCACAAAGGTACACAATTTTGTCCCAATGATTAATAACTTACCAAGAGAGCAACAAATTGCTGCCTTTCTTGATTTCATAATGCATCTATCAAGTAATGGATCGCGAAATTAAACTCCTAAATTTAAACACGGTCAGACTCATAGCTAATTGTCGTAGAGCGGAGATGAACAATAGTTGATTTCACAGGGAATCGACATAGCGTTTATCACCGAAACTAAGCTGAAGCCAAGACATCAAGTGAATTTTTGAAAATATAACTTCTTAAGATCCGATACCAAACAGGGCACGGGCATCATAGTCAGGAAAGAACTTAATATAAAAAAATTCTCAACTCATGCTTTGCGACCATGTATATTAAAAATAGAAATGACAATAGCACACAGAAAATTCTTTTGGGAAGTTTATACGTTCCTAACAATCACTCTAATGCTTCATATATTGAGGATCTCAATAAGATCCTACAGTTTTATAGCTCTTACGACGGAGTAATACTGTCAGGCGACTTCAACTCGACACACCCCCGCTTTGGAGACTCTTCCACTAATAGTGGCGACCGAGTACTGGTCGATTGGCTGGAGAAAGGTGCGAATGATCTCGAATTCAGACCAATTTCCCTTATGACCACCACATTCCCGGGTAGTGGATCTGTTTTGGACCTATATATAATTTCTAGCAACTTGCTGGACGATTCCAATAGCAACCTTAGTTGTAGTACCTGTCCATCTTTTCCGACCATTACGGAGTCACCATAAACATTAGGTTTCCTGACCATTCCATTATACCGTCTATACCACCCATTATGTATGTATATAGAGAATTAAATTGGAACTTGATTGCAGTCGACATTGATGGTTTAACTAACAATATCGACATTCCAACTGATTCAAACTTGAGCAACTCGGAAATAGACAAGGCGATCGCTAATTTAACTAGTGGGCTTAACGATATCCATGATAGATATTATAAAGTCGAAGTAAAAGACAATTATAAATACATTAATCTTCCATTGGAAATAAGAAACATGATTTCATTGAAACGAGCTTGGGAAAAGAAACGCAAGCGAGTTTATGAAAGACATTACAATAGAGAAAATCGATATTACAAGATAATTGATGGTAGGATCCAAGTATTAAAGAAATTACTGAGTGACAGAATGAGAATATACTTCAACGAAAAATTTAACCAGCAATTGACAAAGATCATGCCAGGCCCTGACGCCTTCAAGCAAATAAATGCCCTGACTGGGAGAAAGCGTTCGAATAGAGACTTCAGAATTACAAATCAAAATACAGAAATTACTAACGATAAAGACAAATTAATGCTATTTGAAGAATTCTACCGTAAACTATATAAAAAAAAAGACCCGACTATAGCCCCAGACTAAGGGACGATGTCGAAGCTAGGGTGGACCGCTTCATAGGCTTGTATCACCGCGGCAACCCAGCTGTAGTGGACAGGGCAAGGATTGACAAAGACAATCTCATCGAACCCTTAGTAACATTTTCATCTAATAACTTATCTACTGAACCCTCAATAGAAAAAAAGAATTTGCTACAGTTAGAGAACTTAAAACAATAATCAAATGCCTGAATAGTAAACGCTCTACAGGACCGGATGGTCTCTCAAACTATAACTGCTACTTTCCTGTCCAATGGAAATCTACAAAATTAATTCCGATTCTTAAAAATAACAAATCTTTCGAAGTTAAAAACTACCGTCCAATCTCTCTCCTATCGAACTTAGGAAAGATCCTTGAGCGCATTATGGCCGACAGGATAGATGACTTCCACCTTTTAGAGGGGGTAATTTCAGACTACCAGCTTGGATTTCGACAAGGGCACTCAACACTCGATGCCCTCATGAAGATTAAATCGGATGTTACCAGGGATTTGAGGGAGTCCAAGTCTACGGTGGCCGCCCTTCTTGATGTTGAAAAGGCCTTTAACTCGGTCTGGCACGATGGCTTGATTTTTAAATTAATGTCTTATGGCTTCACCCCGAGACTCATGCTTTGGATACTGAGCTTCTTATCCATTAGAACACTAAAATTAGACCTGAATGGCAGCTCTTCGGACCTGATCCCAGTTAATTCAGGTGTTCTCCAGGGATCTTTGACCGGCCCAAAACTGTACACTACATTCTTAATAGATTTCCCTCATGTCTCGCATGATGTGTTGGGCAACTTTATGGCTCGCACAGTGTTATACGCCGACGATACGATTGTTTATGCAGCTCATAAAAATCCTAAAGTTGCAGCCAAGCAAGTTGAAACCCACCTCTCTAAAATTAATAAATATTTCAAGTCTTGGAGGATTAATGTGAAACCGGAAATGTCTGAAGCAATATGCTTTCGCAACGCCTGCTCTAGGGCCCCCTCTAATACAGTGAAGCGTAGCAGGGAAATATTGATTAAGCTCGATAGAAATACAATACCTTTGAAGGAAAAAATTAAATATCTGGGGGTTAACTTTACCAACCGACTCAAATTCAATTCCCATGCAAGAGAAACTATAAAAAAGGCCAAGCGAGCCTTCTTCTCCCTTAGCTCCCTGTTTTACAATAGGAATTTGTCACTAAAAACAAAAAGATTAATGTACTGCCAGCTTATTAGACCTATTTTAACATATGCCTTTCCAATATGGTTTACGATTTCGCCCACGGTAGCCAAAGAAATTGAGATCCTGGAAAGGAAATTTCTCAGATTGGTGACTGGGAAAAACTTTAAAACTGAAACAAGAAAATATAGAAACAAATACATACTACAGAAAGCAAACATTACGCCAATCATGAATTACATGATTAGCCTGATGGAAAAATTTTTAAACAGAGCCAAAGGTCACGAAAACAGTCTTATTAAAGAAATAACTGGGTATAATGCCATATTTCCGATTAGATCCACGTATTACTTGAATTCGCTTATGTTGCTGAATGAAGATTCTATGGAATACATTAAAAAACAAACGAATGCTGAGAATCTTTTCCCAGAATTCTATAGCGTCATAAACCCTAGCAACCATCGAGGTTGACAAGTGCTTCGCAATGTATTATAAACACTGCATTAACGCGGGCGACAGTGGGTTGGTAATCCACCCCCTGTTTCCTAAGCTTCTCGACGGGTGTCATCGCTCGGGAGGCCGATATAATATCAGAGGAAAGAAACTGTATATATCACAAATATTATCTTTGAATAGTAAATGGAACGACAGAGGTCGCCGACAGCTCTTCTCATAACAGAGAAGTCCGCTCAGCCGGCGATTTCAGCTGTAACACATCTCACATCATGACTTTAAACTCAACAATCAGCTATTTGAGCTGAGAAGTTAACGAATAGATGGCACCAACAAAGGTTAGTGCCCTTTGGAGAGACGGTAATGGAGGTTTGATATATAGTATCCCATATGGGCATGGGGTACCTCTGTGTTTAGACACATTCATAAATGTCTCTCACAGGTGCAATAGTGGCTGCTACGTGATACACGGGGGGTTGGTTGGTGGTGTGTGCGGTGGCTCCTGGGGCTCCCTCCCACACTCGCGGGTGAGTCTTTGTTTACCCTGCGTGTGGGGCGGGGGGCTGGTACGCTTGCTACCATGGTGTGTGGATAGTGTCGGCTGCCTTCGGTATAGGATTCTACATTTTAGGCTTAGTGTGTCATTAGGCATAGAATTAGTGACTGAGGATGCCGGATGCAAGCATCCAAATTTTCAAATGATAATTATTTGTCTAACGTAGAGAACAAAAAAAAACAAGTGAGTGGTACCTATAGTTTAGGAATTAAGAAAAAATTGAACTGTAACATAGTCTGTAAGGGTAGCTCCAACTCTAGATTTATATACTTCTGTAGACAGCGAAAATACTCTGTGTATTGTCAAAATGTAATTACTCATGTTAAAATTGTGGACATAATAAAAAGCTTATTCCGCCTATTCCCACTAAATAATCATTTATGAAAGCAGCTGCTTTCTTAATAGCTCTTGAGATACTTTGGGTGTAAAAGTGCTAAAATATGACAGTTCCTGACTGGAGTTTGATACGACCCATGTCCCCGTAGAAATGCAAAGCAGCAGAAACACATCCATTCCATTCAATTTTAGATTCCTAACTCAAAGTGAACGGAATAGATGTCTTTCCGGTATGAGGCTATAGTTACTCTATAAGTATTTGAATTTGTTTTCTTAAAACGAAACATTTTGGGTATAGTAAATTAGAATTATTCATAAGTTCGCAAAAATAAGTTTACAAATCACAATATAAGAAGTTTATTAATTATCCAGTCGGAAGAACTTTTGAAGCTGGGCAACTCACTCGTAGGAATCGCGAAGATATCGTATCCTATGATCTCTTCACCATAAAATAAAAACCTAGGCAAATATAATTAACTTTTTATATTTTACCATACCGCACCAGTGCAAATTTCTACAATTTCTGACAAAATTGTAATTTTTATGTATTGCGGTGGATATTTTAGTTTTTAATTAAAACAATTTTCGCACAACAAATGTTAATTGACGCATGTAATATTCATAAAATGTGTCAAAATACCTTTAAAATGTGCTGCTTAGGTTCTTTTATGTTATGCTCCATAACAGGAAATATTTTATGTTACGATGCATGAAATAAAATAAAATTTCTGGTACAGAATAGGATTTTAGGGAAATATTTTATTTTAAGGCATAACATAACATAAAATGATAAAATTTTACCGACAGAATAGGGCCCAATGGGCCTGCTGTATCAGTATCCATCAATTTTACTTCCAAAATGAAGGTAGAATAATAAATATCACTGTAATGATTCTCGTACTTCAGAATCACCAAAAAATAAGTCTTGTGCAGATTTCAACAGTGCGTTGAAACCGGAAGAAGTGAGTTCAACTTTGTTAATACGAAGACATCTACTGACAGATATGAGTCCTGTTGGTGTCGAAGTTGGATCCTGATATTCACCATGGCCTTTGTCTTTACGGATTCTCCGACACCAAATATTGTGGCCTTGGCATGTTGTTTGTGCAATTTCAGTATTTGCACCGCTTCCTCTGTTATGAGGGATACTTGTGAACCTGGGTCAATTAATACTCTGAGCTGCTCCATTTGATCCAATGTGTTTCTGATTCTTACCATGGCTGTTGGTAGTAAAACATTGGGAGACCTTGAATTTTTAGTGCTACAAATCAGATTAGCTTCTGTGGCATTTTTCTGACTAAAGTTGTTTCTTTCTTTATGAGCTCCGGTAGTCACGTTTATGGAAACGTTACCTTTTTCTGGTCTGTATAATTGTTCACTACTTCGATGCAGTAAACTGTGGTGCTTTTTGTTGCAAATGGCACAGGATTTAATAGATTTGCATCTATCTGTTTTATTGTGCACAAGGCAATTTGGACATAGAATCTTCTTTGTGGTATGGGCTCGCCTTTCTTCAATGTTCATTCTTCTGAATTCTGCACATTGATACAGATTCTGTTCTTTGTTACAGATGCTACACGAATTTCTTATAGTGGTGTAGAGCGCCCTTTTTCCGGTTTTAGGTAATTCTGTTTTCTGTTGCCTTAAATTTTTTAAGCAATTGAAAACCTAGTGCCGTTTTTCCAAGAATTGCAGAAATTCTTCTATTGAAGGCATTTCTTTGGAGTTCTATGTGTCGAATTTCCTCATGGCTATGCATACTATCATTGGACTCCAATCATCTGTTTTGCAATCTAGGTTTTTTAATGCTTCTAGCCATTCTCTGATTGTATCGTAAAACATGATGATGTCTTCTTGAGACCTATGCTCTGTCTTTTTGGCGTCGATGATCGTATTGACGTAGGTTGAGATTATCTTCCTATTGTTGTTAAATCTTTCTTGTATTAGCCGTAACGGAGTAGGTACTATAGTTGCTGTTATTCACTTGGAGATGGTTTATCACCCTTCTTGCATCTCCCTCCAAGTGATACTGCATATATTGCATTTTCTCTACATAACTTATTACCCAGTTGTTATGTATGACATTCATGAAAATGTCTATAAACGTTTTCCGTTCCTTATAATCTCCATTGAACTTTGGGATTTTTATTGGTGGAAGTTTCGGGTAATTATTAAACCGGTTTGCTTCTAGAAACGGCAAGGTTCATTATATTGCTAGATGTGTATGGAAGCTCCTGATTATGAGATGCTGTAAGAATGTTTTGTATCGTAGGATGAACGCAATCTGTATTGATATCATCCACGGCAACTTTCCCTGATACGTTTGGCTGCATAAGCGTGGCGTGGGTGTAGCGGAAGTAATTGCATCTGTCTGCTTAATGGCATTATCAAGTTGCGCTGTAACCGGGATGGAGGGATCTTTAGTGTTTTTGACTAGTTCAGCTGAGGTAGCCGGTTCTTCTATTTCGTAGTTCGATATCAGTTCCACGGCAGTTTTGTAAACTTCGAAAGTTTTCTCAAATAAGCCAGCTTTTTGGTATGGATGTTCTTTGTCCGTAAGTGCTATCACTTGGTCATGAATAGCGGAGAAGGTAGACCAGAGTTTACTTAAATCTTGAAACCTTTTGCTCAAGTATTGTTTGTCTTTCCTATCGTCGGGATCTTTTTTAAAGTTCCTAAGTATATCTGAAATTGCTTTTGCAACTTCTTTTTGGGTCTTGATGATGTCATCTACCTTTGTGGCCATTGTAATCTATAGTTGTGCCTCGGTAACCTTGATGAAAATTCGCGTTTTAGAGCTGTAAGGTTCACTCTTGTAAAATATGTTGCGCAAGCCTTCAACAGTGTGTTGATACTTTTACTATAGTCCACCGTGATTAAGGTAACGACGTGTAGATGCAGTTAGAATGATACCGCACCTCAAATGTATTTTGAGACAGCTTGTTCACTTTCCGATGTTCTGATGCGTTTTGATCTGCAGTCAGTGAAAGGAAGCTTGTAATGCTGCTCTTGAGACGGCTGGTCGCGCTTGGAGATTTTTTAATGATCTACTCGAACAGTGTTGACGCCGAGATTACTTTTGTCCGCTAGATCTAATGGCTGTAGTGGATTCAACTGTGTGTTGAATCTACAAACACCTTTATTACGATGTATGATCAGTTGACGAACGAAATTCAACGGTGTGTTGAATCTATGTGCGTACAGCTGTAGTGCGATGTATTTTTATTTTATGAATGATGTAGCCTTTGATCAGGACTCTGAAGGTCACTTGATATTGTGAAGGCTAGGTTTACCTTGTACTAGCAGTAATGTTGCTGTTCCGTGTAGGCTCGAAGGACAATGTAATGATTCTCGTACTTCAGAATCACCAAAAACTAGGTCTTGTGCAGATTTCAACAGTGTGTTGAAACCTAAACAAGACTGCTGTTGAGATCGACTATGTATGTCAGAAAGAAAAACTTAAGTTCAGACTAAACAGTGTATCTAATCTGACTTTGATGCTGGAGAGTGGTCACGAAGTAATAACTACTTGACTCTTGGTTGTACTGTCCATTTATTAACAAAATGCATGTACTTTTATACAAAAATATTATCACAGTAGAAGAATATTTTAACAGAGAGATTACAAAATATAAAAAATAAGCAAAAATTTTACGGAATTAAAAGTTGGTTACACAAATTGTACACAAAAAACAAAAGATTTTACGGAACTAAATTTTGTTTACACAAACTGTAAACAAAAACCAAATAAAATTGCGGAACCAAGTTTGTTTACACAAATCGTAAACAGAAGCTAAAGAAGCTATAAAAAGCAATTCCGAAAAGAAATGATAAAAAGAAAAAACAAGAAACAAAATGGACGATGTATTAATCGCTTCCAGGTCTCAAGCCGAGCACTATTGTCACATTGAACAGGTGTTCAAACGACTAAAGGATTATGGACTGATTTTAAATGTTGAAAAATGTGTTTTTGTACAGTCGCAGATAAAATTCTTAGGCCATCTAATTACTCCGAAAGGTATTAGACCAGCTCTCGATCGTGTAGAAGCGATTGCAAAATTTAACAGGCCCGAAACAGTGAAACAATTACGACGTTTCTTGGGCATGATTAATTTCTACCGCCGTTTCTTACCGCACGCTGCGTCTCATTATGCTAACCTAAACAGCTATCTGTCCGGATCTAAGAAGGATGGTGCTAAACGCATTGACTGGTCTAGTCATGCAACTAACTCCTTCGAGGTGGCTAAGGCTCAACTTGCTCAAACGGCGCTGCTAACATTTCCCATCGCTTCGGCTGAACTGTCACTATGTGTAGATGCATCAGATACGGCGGTTGGCGCCGCATTACAACAAAAGATTGACGGTGACTGGCAACCACTTGGTTTTTACTCCCTTAAATTGAATGACGCACAACAGAAGTATAACACCTATGATCGAAAGTTACTTGCTGCATACAAAGGTATTAAATATTTCCGATATTTACTCGAGGGACGGGTCTTCACGCTTTACACAGACCACAAGCCATTGCAATACGCTTTTCAGCAAAACCCGGAAAAGGCTTCACCTCGGCAATTACGTCACTTAGACTATGTGGGCCAATTCACTACAGACATCAGATACGTCCGCGGACCGGATAACGTGGTTGCTGATGCTCTATCAAGGGTTGAAGAAATCCAGCCGTTAGGCCCAATCAATTTTGAAGTTATGGCTGAAACGCAATTTCAGGCTTTGGAATTCCAACAGCTCCTTCAAAATTCTAAGTATCAATTTAAACAATTTCCAATTTTTGTTTCTAATAAAGAGTTATACTGTGAAGTTTCGGATACCAAAATACGTCCATTCATTCCCGAACCTTTTAGAGTACAAGTTTTCAAAATCATCCACGATTTATCACACCCGAGCATTCGCACAACGAACAAAATGGTTACGTCTAGGTACTTCTGGCCTTCCATCAATAAGGATGTCAACACTTGGGCACGCGCTTGCATAGCTTGTCAACGGTGCAAAGTATCTAGACACGGCAAAATTGCCCTAGGCTCATTTCACGAATGCACTGAGCGTTTCCAAACTATACACATAGATCTTGTTGGTCCAATGCCTACCTCGCAAGGTTTTAAGTATTGCTTGACAATGATTGATAGGTTTACGAGATGGCCAGAAGCCGTTCCCATAATGGACATTAGTGCGGAAACAGTCGCGACAGCACTCTGCCAAGTGTGGATAGCCCGCTTCGGTGTTCCTAGGACGATCATAACAGACCAAGGGGCGCAATTTGAATCGTCCCTAATCTCTGAGCTTTCCAAGCTATTAGGTTTTAAACGTAATCGTACTACGGCTTACCATCCGTAAGCCAACGGATTTTTAGAGCGATGGCATCGGACGTTTAAGTACTGTCTAATGGCTTATCAAGAAAGGACCTGGACAAAGGCTTTGCCTTTTGTATTGTTGGGACTGCGAACTACTTTTAGGGAAGAATTTCTCGCCACCCCGGCAGAACTCGTGTACGGTGAAGGCCTGCGAATACCCGGCGATTTTTTGCAAAATTCCCAGTATCGACCCCAAAATCAATTCGTTACCTCTTTACGCGATCTTTTCTCAGACATCAGACCTGTCCCAGCATCGAACCACTCTCGTCGAGCGACTTTTACATTTAAAGACCTGGACAAGTGCTCTCATGTGTTCTTAAGGACCGACGCATTACGTACGTCACTCCAAGCACCTTACGAAGGACCTTTTAAGGTCATTAAGCGCACGAAACATTACTTCACTCTCAATGTTAAGAATAGGGAGGTTAACGTTTCGACTGACCGTTTAAAACCATGTTATAGTTATGCCGAAGCTTTAAACGAAGGACAAGTGTGTTCACCCAACGTTTCATCTCGCGATATCGTTGCGTCGGAGGAATCTGCTCAGCCCGCGCCTGGCAGTTCCGCGACTCAACAGAATGACATTGAAGAACGTTTCCGGCCAGTGACGGAAGACTTCAATGCACTGACCAATTGACATGCTGAAATGCCATCTTCGTCGAGTCCGCCAACACGACATATAACTTTTATGCCGGATGGTTCAACTAAACTCCCGTCACATATCTCCCAGGCTGGACGAATCACTAGGCCACGACAACGTTTCAGGTAACGCCAAAACGAAAGTTTTGCTGGCAGGGGAGTATATGTGGCGACACGTCAATATCCGGTCACCACCGTTCTTAGCCCATGGCCACATGTAAACCAGTTAATTTTACCTATCAAAAGTCCCAGCTATTATTACTTCATTGAGCGTAGAAAGCGTTAGATAAGTAGCCATGACTTTGTTCGAAATACTTTTAAGAAAAAAATTAAAACAACAATTTAGTCAGTTGTGAGACACAAGAAGGAACAGAAACCAGATAAAGTTTATAACGTTTGTTATTTTTTGAAAAAGGAAATAATCTCTCACTGAAGAGAGAATAAGAAGACTTCCGAATAAAAGGAACATTGAATACCATTCAAGATACGGTGTTTTATTTAGACTGCTGCCCGCCGGCACTTATTTATGTTCACGCCCGCTCGGCTGGCGGATCCTTTGATTTCTTTTCAGATATTTCGTTCAGAGTTACGTATGGCTGAACCATACTGTACTATCTTCTTGCCTCAAAGCTTTCATCTTAAGACGTTCATCTCGCATCAAGAACCGAGGTCTTAGCTCATCCTACTCCAGTTGATGCGTCACGTTGCAGTGGTGCTGTCAACTCAACACAAAATAGATGTTGATGCCCTAGTATCGCTAACTAGAATATAACATCATCTAAAAATTCTCCATAATACGTGTGACTTTCAAAACACTAAATATAAATTTTAAAATCATAAAAATAATGTTAATCCTAATATAGCGCTAGTGAGTTATTTGGGCCCTATTCTGTAATTTTTCATAAAATAATATTTTATGTTGTTTTATGGCGAAAAAATTCCTTCTTCATAAAATGAAAATAAAATATTTTAAAAATTCGTATTCTGTCGTGGTTCCATAAAATTATTTTATGAATTCTTTTATGAACACGTAACATAAAATATTTAGTACATTCCGCTATGTTTTCTATAACTTTTTGAACAGCTGGTCAATTGACATTTGCGTGATACTCTATCAAATCACCCACTAAATAATCGGCCTTTCTTTGTTTGGAGAGAGGGAAGCGTGGTCGAAACAAGAGGTAATACTTTTTGGTTGTGAAAATATTAAATATTAAAATATCCAGCAAGTGATAAAATATATAAAATTTATATAAAAGTGTGCGGAAGTAAACTAATAAACAATACGCTCCGCAAATATAAAAGACTCTTTCATATATATATGTTATAAATCTTTGGAATTAAGCGAGCGTGCTAGACGCTACCAGTAACGACGCCATTTTGGGGAAAAACTTAAAACAATTTCACGCATTTTGAGTTTTCTAAAATACTCACATATACTCAAGATTTTATTCCTGTAAGCCGTATAAGCTGTATAGGTAGTATTAAAATAAATAATGGAGGAAAATACACTGGGCTATAAGCTGGATGCTATCTCCAATTTGGAAGCGGCCAAAATGTTAATTAACATCGGGGACCCCTTTCCTCCTGGGCACCCCCCCCCCCCCAACACAAGCACTTTGATTAGGGAAAGTTCTCTGGTCAGAAACGTAGATACTCCTAAAGAAGAGTCTGCCGACAACGTAGTTAACAAAGCCAACGGTGGTACAGGTTATACCCAAATCAACGTCAACTCATCTGATGCTAATATGCAACAAGCACGCGCAATCATGCCAAATTACTTTTCGGCGTACGCCATTAGTCATGCTACCAGTGTAAACACTGCAGCAATTAGTTATGGAAGTAATCCCATCTCCAGCACGGTAACCACTGTCACATATGCAACATCGACAATAACGAGCTCTTACAGTAAGGATACAATGAACTTCGTTTCAAGTTTTGCTGCCTCCAAGGCTCTTAGTGGAGCCTCCGCAAGTTCCCCCCAGCCCACAGCTACTACAGTGGCGGGGGGGGGGGCTAAGCCCAAGTTAAGTATCAAACATAAAAATATTAAAAAGACACATACCCTCGCTACTTCCCCGAATTCAGGTACTAGAAAACTCAAAAATGGGAGCAAAAAGAAACTAGGCAAAATACTAGGAAACAAAACAGCGCTCCCACAGGGGTAGCTTGTATTATTCGTCGACACTATGTGATGAACCTACAGCTACAGACCCTGGAGGCCTTGAGGAGGGCATGGACACCCAAGAGGCGGACTGGGAAAATATACCAAAAAGAGACATCTCGAAAATCCGGGAAATACCAACGAGGGACTCGCTAAGAAAATACAAATGAACAGGTAACACTCACTTTTGAACATTGAGGATAGATTTGAAAAAGATAAAGAAAATAAATTCATTGCTGTAGAATCAAATTTCTACACAGATCAATTACATAGTATTACAAGTAGTCCAATAACTAATACTGTTAGTGAGTCTAGGGTACTTATAGACTTAGATTCAAACTCAAATATGACACAAAATGCATATACAAGTAGCTTTACAAATAATTCCTCTAGTGAACATAGAGAAAACAGTGATAGTAGTAGTTTCAATATGTCTTCGAATAATGACAATAATAACAATAATAATACTATAAACAACAATTGGAAAATTAAATTCCTTCCTCCGATTATTGTTTATGGTTGTAGCTTAAAAAACTTAAGAGAATCCCTCAAGGCGGTTGACATGCCTCACAAGGTGAAGGTGCTAGCTGAAACCAAGATCAGCATATATGTCCAGGACCGTGAAGCACGAGATGCCCTCACGGGATTGCTCACCAGATGTGGTATTGAGTACTATACGTACACCCCCAAGGACGATCGTCCTATAACCCTAGTAGTCAAGGGCATCCATCGCTCATACAAGGACGAGGATCTGCTGGCTGAACTACAGTATCTTTTCCCTAACATAGAATTTCTAGGAACTAAGCGAATGGTTACGGCCAAGTCAACCAAGGAAAGGCGTATGTTAGCCAATCTCTTAGTCTACATCGCCCCCGGGCAGGATATATCTAAACTTATTAAGGCAAATTGCATACTGGGACAAATGGTCACCTGGGAGAAGCCCAAAACAAATGGACCTATCCAGTGCAAAAACTGTCAAATGCCCGGCCATGTTGCTAAAATGTGTGGTCGAACGTATAAATGCGTCAAATGCATTGAGCAACATGAGCCGGACAAATGCCCTGTTGTCAAAGGGGTAAACAAGCCCACCTGTTCAAACTGCGGGCAGGAGGGTCACCCTGCCAATTACAAAGGCTGTGTTTTTTATAATAAATATCTGAGAGAAAGAAAGGAAAAAGTAAACCATAAGAAATTAGTCTCTAAGCAGGAGAAAGAACACATCTCAAAAAAAATTCAGGACCCCTTTGTGAAGAACGGTACTTCATTTGCTTCTTTATTAAAAAAAAAAAAATATTGACAACGACTACCTCCAACTTCCGGAGAAAGACCAAACCACTGGGAATAGAAACAATGACTCCGCACAGCAACCAGCCCACCGCAACGCACCACAGGGTGAACACTGTGAGCGTTGGAAAAGTCATACTAATTATAGTAATACTTCCCAATCACCCTCTACTCCCAATGTAAATTACAATACAGTCAAGATGCCAGGCTGGAGTAACAATAATACTAATAATAATACTAAAAACCCAATTGGATTGTTGAACGACCTATCTACAGATTTCTTTGGACTACCCATAAGAACCCTGTTCACAAAGGTACACAATTTTGTCCCAATGATTAATAACTTACCAAGAGAGCAACAAATTGCTGCCTTTCTTGATTTCATAATGCATCTATCAAGTAATGGATCGCGAAATTAAACTCCTAAATTTAAACACGGTCAGACTCATAGCTAATTGTCGTAGAGCGGAGATGAACAATAGTTGATTTCACAGGGAATCGACATAGCGTTTATCACCGAAACTAAGCTGGAGCCAAGACATCAAGTGAATTTTTGAAAATATAACTTCTTAAGATCCGATACCAAACAGGGCACGGGCATCATAGTCAGGAAAGAACTTAATATAAAAAAATTCTCAACTCATGCTTTGCGACCATGTATATTAAAAAAAGAAATGACAATAGCACACAGAAAATTCTTTTGGGAAGTTTATACGTTCCTAACAATCACTCTAATGCTTCATATATTGAGGATCTCAATAAGATCCTACAGTTTTATAGCTCTTACGACGGAGTAATACTGTCAGGCGACTTCAACTCGACACACCCCCGCTTTGGAGACTCTTCCACTAATAGTGGCGACCGAGTACTGGTCGATTGGCTGGAGAAAGGTGCGAATGATCTCGAATTCAGACCAATTTCCCTTATGACCACCACATTCCCTGGTAGTGGATCTGTTTTGGACCTATATATAATTTCTAGCAACTTGCTGGACGATTCCAATAGCAACCTTAGTTGTAGTACCTGTCCATCTTTTCCGACCATTACGGAGTCACCATAAACATTAGGTTTCCTGACCATTCCATTATACCGTCTATACCACCCATTATGTATGTATATAGAGAATTAAATTGGAACTTGATTGCAGTCGACATTGATGGTTTAACTAACAATATCGACATTCCAACTGATTCAAACTTGAGCAACTCGGAAATAGGCAAGGCGATCGCTAATTTAACTAGTGGGCTTAACGATATCCATGATAGATATTATAAAGTCGAAGTAAAAGACAATTATAAATACATTAATCTTCCATTGGAAATAAGAAACATGATTTCATTGAAACGAGCTTGGGAAAAGAAACGCAAGCGAGTTTATGAAAGACATTACAATAGAGAAAATCGATATTACAAGATAATTGATGGTAGGATCCAAGTATTAAAGAAATTACTGAGTGACAGAATGAGAATATACTTCAACGAAAAATTTAACCAGCAATTGACAAAGATCATGCCAGGCCCTGACGCCTTCAAGCAAATAAATGCCCTGACTGGGAGAAAGCGTTCGAATAGAGACTTCAGAATTACAAATCAAAATACAGAAATTACTAACGATAAAGACAAATTAATGCTATTTGAAGAATTCTACCGTAAACTATATAAAAAAAAAGACCCGACTATAGCCCCAGACTAAGGGACGATGTCGAAGCTAGGGTGGACCGCTTCATAGGCTTGTATCACCGCGGCAACCCAGCTGTAGTGGACAGGGCAAGGATTGACAAAGACAATCTCATCGAACCCTTAGTAACATTTTCATCTAATAACTTATCTACTGAACCCTCAATAGAAAAAAAGAATTTGCTACAGTTAGAGAACTTAAAACAATAATCAAATGCCTGAATAGTAAACGCTCTACAGGACCGGATGGTCTCTCAAACTATAACTGCTACTTTCCTGTCCAATGGAAATCTACAAAATTAATTCCGATTCTTAAAAATAACAAATCTTTCGAAGTTAAAAACTACCGTCCAATCTCTCTCCTATCGAACTTAGGAAAGATCCTTGAGCGCATTATGGCCGACAGGATAGATGACTTCCACCTTTTAGAGGGGGTAATTTCAGACTACCAGCTTGGATTTCGACAAGGGCACTCAACACTCGATGCCCTCATGAAGATTAAATCGGATGTTACCAGGGATTTGAGGGAGTCCAGGTCTACGGTGGCCGCCCTTCTTGATGTTGAAAAGGCCTTTAACTCGGTCTGGCACGATGGCTTGATTTTTAAATTAATGTCTTATGGCTTCGCCCCGAGACTCATGCTTTGGATACTGAGCTTCTTATCCATTAGAACACTAAAATTAGACCTGAATGGCAGCTCTTCGGACCTGATCCCAGTTAATTCAGGTGTTCCCCAGGGATCTTTGACCGGCCCAAAACTGTACACTACATTCTTAATAGATTTCCCTCATGTCTCGCATGATGCGTTGGGCAACTTTATGGCTCGCACAGTGTTATACGCCGACGATACGATTGTTTATGCATCTCATAAAAATCCTAAAGTTGCAGCCAAGCAAGTTGAAACTCACCTCTCTAAAATTAATAAATATTTCAAGTCTTGGAGGATTAATGTGAAACCGGAAATGTCTGAAGCAATATGCTTTCGCAACGCCTGCTCTAGGGCCCCCTCTAATACAGTGAAGCGTAGCAGGGAAATATTGATTAAGCTCGATAGAAATACAATACCTTTGAAGGAAAAAATTAAATATCTGGGGGTTAACTTTACCAACCGACTCAAATTCAATTCCCATGCAAGAGAAACTATAAAAAAGGCCAAGCGAGCCTTCTTCTCCCTTAGCTCCCTGTTTTACAATAGGAATTTGTCACTAAAAACAAAAAGATTAATGTACTGCCAGCTTATTAGACCTATTTTAACATATGCCTTTCCAATATGGTTTACGATTTCGCCCACGGTAGCCAAAGAAATTGAGATCCTGGAAAGGAAATTTCTCAGATTGGTGACTGGGAAAAACTTTAAATCTGAAACAAGAAAATATAGAAACAAATACATACTACAGAAAGCAAACATTACGCCAATCATGAATTACATGATTAGCCTGATGGAAAAAATATTAAACAGAGCCAAAGGTCACGAAAACAGTCTTATTAAAGAAATAACTGGGTATAATGCCATATTTCCGATTAGAACCACATATTACTTGAATTCGCTTATGTTGCTGAATGAAGATTCTATGGAATACATTAAAAAACAAACGAATGCTGAGAATCTTTTCCCAGAATTCTATAGCGTCATAAACCCTAGCAACCATCGAGGTTGACAAGTGCTTCGCAATGTATTATAAACACTGCATTAACGCGGGCGACAGTGGGTTGGTAATCCACCCCCTGTTTCCTAAGCTTCTCGACGGGTGTCATCGCTCGGGAGGCCGATATAATATCAGAGGAAAGAAACTGTATATATCACAAATATTATCTTTGAATAGTAAATGGAACGACAGAGGTCGCCGACAGCTCTTCTCATAACAGAGAAGTCCGCTCAGCCGGCGATTTCAGCTGTAACACATCTCACATCATGACTTTAAACTCAACAATCAGCTATTTGAGCTGAGAAGTTAACGAATAGATGGCACCAACAAAGGTTAGTGCCCTTTGGAGAGACGGTAATGGAGGTTTGATATATAGTATCCCATATGGGCATGGGATACCTCTGTGTTTAGACACATTCATAAATGTCTCTCACAGGTGCAATAGTGGCTGCTACGTGATACACGGGGGGTTGGTTGGTGGTGTGTGCGGTGGCTCCTGGGGCTCCCTCCCACACTCGCGGGTGAGTCTTTGTTTACCCTGCGTGTGGGGCGGGGGGCTGGTACGCTTGCTACCATGGTGTGTGGATAGTGTCGGCTGCCTTCGGTATAGGATTCTACATTTTAGGCTTAGTGTGTCATTAGGCATAGAATTAGTGACTGAGGATGCCGGATGCAAGCATCCAAATTTTCAAATGATAATTATTTGTCTAACGTAGAGAACAAAAAAAAACAAGTGAGTGGTACCTATAGTTTAGGAATTAAGAAAAAATTGAACTGTAACATAGTCTGTAAGGGTAGCTCCAACTCTAGATTTATATACTTCTGTAGACAGCGAAAATACTCTGTGTATTGTCAAAATGTAATTACTCATGTTAAAATTGTGGACATAATAAAAAGCTTATTCCGCCTATTCCCACTAAATAATCATTTATGAAAGCAGCTGCTTTCTTAATAGCTCTTGAGATACTTTGGGTGTAAAAGTGCTAAAATATGACAGTTCCTGACTGGAGTTTGATACGACCCATGTCCCCGTAGAAATGCAAAGCAGCAGAAACACATCCATTCCATTCAATTTTAGATTCCTAACTCAAAGTGAACGGAATAGATGTCTTTCCGGTATGAGGCTATAGTTACTCTATAAGTATTTGAATTTGTTTTCTTAAAACGAAACATTTTGGGTATAGTAAATTAGAATTATTCATAAGTTCGCAAAAATAAGTTTACAAATCACAATATAAGAAGTTTATTAATTATCCAGTCGGAAGAACTTTTGAAGCTGGGCAACTCACTCGTAGGAATCGCGAAGATATCGTATCCTATGATCTCTTCAGCATAAAATAAAAACCTAGGCAAATATAATTAACTTTTCATATTTTACCATACCGCACCAGTGCAAATTTCTACAATTTCTGACAAAATTGTAATTTTTATGTATTGCGGTGGATATTTTAGTTTTTAATTAAAACAATTTTCGCACAACAAATGTTAATTGACGCATGTAATATTCATAAAATGTGTCAAAAACCTTTAAAATGTGCTGCTTAGGTTCTTTTATGTTATGCTCCATAACAGGAAATATTTTATGTTACGATGCATGAAATAAAATAAAATTTCTGGTACAGAATAGGATTTTAGGGAAATATTTTATTTTAAGGCATAACATAACATAAAATGATAAAATTTTACCGACAGAATAGGGCCCAATGGGCCTGCTGTATCAGTATCCATCAATTTTACTTCCAAAATGAAGGTAGAATAATAAATATCACTGTAATGATTCTCGTACTTCAGAATCACCAAAAAATAAGTCTTGTGCAGATTTCAACAGTGCGTTGAAACCGGAAGAAGTGAGTTCAACTTTGTTAATACGAAGACATCTACTGACAGATATGAGTCCTGTTGGTGTCGAAGTTGGATCCTGATATTCACCATGGCCTTTGTCTTTACGGATTCTCCGACACCAAATATTGTGGCCTTGGCATGTTGTTTGTGCAATTTCAGTATTTGCACCGCTTCCTCTGTTATGAGGGATACTTGTGAACCTGGGTCAATTAATACTCTGAGCTGCTCCATTTGATCCAATGTGTTTCTGATTCTTACCATGGCTGTTGGTAGTAAAACATTGGGAGACCTTGAATTTTTAGTGCTACAAATCAGATTAGCTTCTGTGGCATTTTTCTGACTAAAGTTGTTTCTTTCTTTATGAGCTCCGGTAGTCACGTTTATGGAAACGTTACCTTTTTCTGGTCTGTATAATTGTTCACTACTTCGATGCAGTAAACTGTGGTGCTTTTTGTTGCAAATGGCACAGGATTTAATAGATTTGCATCTATCTGTTTTATTGTGCACAAGGCAATTTGGACATAGAATCTTCTTTGTGGTATGGGCTCGCCTTTCTTCAATGTTCATTCTTCTGAATTCTGCACATTGATACAGATTGTGTTCTTTGTTACAGATGCTACACGAATTTCTTATAGTGGTGTAGAGCGCCCTTTTTCCGGTTTTAGGTAATTCTGTTTTCTGTTGCCTTAAATTTTTTAAGCAATTGAAAACCTAGTGCCGTTTTTCCAAGAATTGCAGAAATTCTTCTATTGAAGGCATTTCTTTGGAGTTCTATGTGTCGAATTTCCTCATGGCTATGCATACTATCATTGGACTCCAATCATCTGTTTTGCAATCTAGGTTTTTTAATGCTTCTAGCCATTCTCTGATTGTGTCGTAAAACATGATGATGTCTTCTTGAGACCTATGCTCTGTCTTTTTGGCGTCGATGATCGTATTGACGTAGGTTGAGATTATCTTCCTATTGTTGTTAAATCTTTCTTGTATTAGCCGTAACGGAGTAGGTACTATAGTTGCTGTTATTCACTTGGAGATGGTTTATCACCCTTCTTGCATCTCCCTCCAAGTGATACTGCATATATTGCATTTTCTCTACATAACTTATTACCCAGTTGTTATGTATGACATTCATGAAAATGTCTATAAACGTTTTCCGTTCCTTATAATCTCCATTGAACTTTGGGATTTTTATTGGTGGAAGTTTCGGGTAATTATTAAACCGGTTTGCTTCTAGAAACGGCAAGGTTCATTATATTGCTAGATGTGTATGGAAGCTCCTGATTATGAGATGCTGTAAGAATGTTTTGTATCGTAGGATGAACGCAATCTGTATTGATATCATCCACGGCAACTTTCCCTGATACGTTTGGCTGCATAAGCGTGGCGTGGGTGTAGCGGAAGTAATTGCATCTGTCTGCTTAATGGCATTATCAAGTTGCGCTGTAACCGGGATGGAGGGATCTTTAGTGTTTTTGACTAGTTCAGCTGAGGTAGCCGGTTCTTCTATTTCGTAGTTCGATATCAGTTCCACGGCAGTTTTGTAAACTTCGAAAGTTTTCTCAAATAAGCCAGCTTTTTGGTATGGATGTTCTTTGTCCGTAAGTGCTATCACTTGGTCATGAATAGCGGAGAAGGTAGACCAGAGTTTACTTAAATCTTGAAACCTTTTGCTCAAGTATTGTTTGTCTTTCCTATCGTCGGGATCTTTTTTAAAGTTCCTAAGTATATCTGAAATTGCTTTTGCAACTTCTTTTTGGGTCTTGATGATGTCATCTACCTTTGTGGCCATTGTAATCTATAGTTGTGCCTCGGTAACCTTGATGAAAATTCGCGTTTTAGAGCTGTAAGGTTCACTCTTGTAAAATATGTTGCGCAAGCCTTCAACAGTGTGTTGATACTTTTACTATAGTCCACCGTGATTAAGGTAACGACGTGTAGATGCAGTTAGAATGATACCGCACCTCAAATGTATTTTGAGACAGCTTGTTCACTTTCCGATGTTCTGATGCGTTTTGATCTGCAGTCAGTGAAAGGAAGCTTGTAATGCTGCTCTTGAGACGGCTGGTCGCGCTTGGAGATTTTTTAATGATCTACTCGAACAGTGTTGACGCCGAGATTACTTTTGTCCGCTAGATCTAATGGCTGTAGTGGATTCAACTGTGTGTTGAATCTACAAACACCTTTATTACGATGTATGATCAGTTGACGAACGAAATTCAACGGTGTGTTGAATCTATGTGCGTACAGCTGTAGTGCGATGTATTTTTATTTTATGAATGATGTAGCCTTTGATCAGGACTCTGAAGGTCGCTTGATATTGTGAAGGCTAGGTTTACCTTGTACTAGCAGTAATGTTGCTGTTCCGTGTAGGCTCGAAGGACAATGTAATGATTCTCGTACTTCAGAATCACCAAAAACTAGGTCTTGTGCAGATTTCAACAGTGTGTTGAAACCTAAACAAGACTGCTGTTGAGATCGACTATGTATGTCAGAAAGAAAAACTTAAGTTCAGACTAAACAGTGTATCTAATCTGACTTTGATGCTGGAGAGTGGTCACGAAGTAATAACTACTTGACTCTTGGTTGTACTGTCCATTTATTAACAAAATGCATGTACTTTTATACAAAAATATTATCACAGTAGAAGAATATTTTAACAGAGAGATTACAAAATATAAAAAATAAGCAAAAATTTTACGGAATTAAAAGTTGGTTACACAAATTGTACACAAAAAACAAAAGATTTTACGGAACTAAATTTTGTTTACACAAACTGTAAACAAAAACCAAATAAAATTGCGGAACCAAGTTTGTTTACACAAATCGTAAACAGAAGCTAAAGAAGCTATAAAAAGCAATTCCGAAAAGAAATGATAAAAAGAAAAAACAAGAAACAAAATATGATTCTATCAAAAGCTAAGCAATTGCAAAAGAATGTATGTAAATTATTCTACATTATATATGTATGTCACTGAGTCACACAATTAATCGAGCGTTTTACCACCTGTAGTGGCAGCAAAACATGCAGCGTGCGCAAATGTCTTATGAAGTAAGCTTCTGCTGCACTCAATTAACTATGGAATATTGACCTTCGCTAATTTGGCTGATGTTCGATCTGTTCGGAAGCTGAATAATCACTGTTAAAATTTGTTTTCACACGAACGCCGAGAACAGACACATACATCAAGTGGGACGATCGTGTTTCGACTGAACGTAAACACGCCGCGCATACACAGAGGAAAAGTGGCAGGGGCCCGCAGGGCTTCCAGATTCCCCGATTTATCGTATTTTCCCCGATTTTCAAGTATAATTCCGATTCCCCGATTTTGGCTCTGTTATTTCCGATATTTTACAGCCCCTTCCGATTTTTAGAGATTTTCACTATTAACTCATATTTTATAATAGATATAGATGAAAAAAATAGATCAGACGCGCGAAACAATGGAGAAATGTGGGTAAAAAATAGACGCAAACTGTGTAGATATTGCAGATTAGAACTCAGCTGTGGTCTGACGAAATTGGGCACACCTCACAATTTTCCATTACCACTTTGTATTTTTGTTCAGTTGGTTTCACAATCTGCACCTGGTATTTTCTAATAGGATCTCCGCTAACTTAGTTCTTTTCTTATGTGGTGGATAAATTTATAGTAAGAAAAAGTAAGATTAAATGCAGGTATACAAATATTTACAAATCTTGACAAAATTATGATTTTTCTTGAAAGGGAGGACTTTCACGTAAAATTACAGGGTTTGAATTATGTAGCTTTTGTAATTGTGAGCAAAAATGTATGTGCAAAAATTCTGCAAATTGTGCCAAAATGATCCGAAATTAAAAAACTGGTTAGTTGAAAATAAAAACTATGACGTGACCCGTATTATTGCATTTTGCAAAGTCTGCTCTGTTTCACAGATAAATATCAGCAAAATAAAGCTTAGAAATTGATTGGATGCAGAAATCTTAAAAGGAATTTTATTGTCCAAATATTTTTTGACAAAAAACAGAGAGAAATGTTTTAATATGCATATAAATGAAAACATGCTTAAGCGCTTTAATTCTAATATGTATTAAAAATAGTATAAATCTTACTGATAAGATTGAAATAGGGCAAATGGCAATAAGAATGTTAATCTAATCTATTTTATAGTTCTGGATACATCCTTAAGTTTTTTTAATTTATATTTTATTGGATTTCTCTAAATTGTAAACGAGACCAATAAAAGCGGCAATATCACAAAAAGATGAAAGGACGGCAAAGTACTTGAATAACGAGAAGTGATAAAACCCTAAGGAGTCGTAAACAACCCTGTCGCCAGAGTATAATGAGTGAAGAGGGTCACGGAGGGAAATTGGCAGCACATAGCATCGCCTAGGAAAAATAGATTCAGAAAAATAAAGGTGTTCTTATTCATAAGACTTGTTTTCTTGTCAGTAGTGATTTTTCAGGATAATTATACTCTTACAAAATTATGTTTTGAACAAGTAATTATATGATTAAAATCTTTCACCGATTATCTCTCCAGCATTTTTCCGATTTTTGTATGTTGCCATCTGGCAGCACTAGGGCTGGGAGTAGTTATTCTATGGCGTTTCTGGCTCACTGTTTTAGCTTTCAGGATTTCGCCACAGATGGTGCCACCGCCACTAGGTGGTTTGAGCCCATACTAAATATAGGTGTGTGTCTTGACTGTATTGGTTTGTGTCTTGGATACACCATTGTGCCTTGGGTGCACCATAGAGTCTCGGCTGCGCCCTAGGGGGATTAACCGGTACTACCGGGATGTGTCATTTCTTCTTGACTGCACCCTAGCGGCATTAGCCGGTACTACCAGTTTGCTCCCGTACTAAGGTTTTCTTAGATAGATATGTGGTGCACCTAAATGTAGGCTTTGTATCATGATTTTTCTTGACCGCCTAAATGTAGGCTTTTGGTTTTGAACTAATGATTAAAGTTAATAGTAGGAAATTTTTGTTCATGCCAATGGATTCTAGATGGTGGGTTTTGTGGGGGGGATAGATAGGGACGGGGGTAATGAAATTTTCATCAGAAATCCTCTACGGGCTCTGGTTTTCGAGATATTAGCGTATTAATAATTCAAGTTATTGTTGCTCATGGAAATGGATTCTTGGCGGTGTGGGGTGGGAGGGGGGAACACAATTTTCATCAGAAACCCTCTGGTTTTCGAGATATTAGCGACATTTGTTCGGGCGCAAACGCCATTTCTTGAGTAAGGTTCCCTAGCGCCCTTAGCCGGAACTACCAGCATGCCTTGGCTTTGCTGTTTTATTTTATTAGCGGGAGAGTTCAGCATCATTCGAATTTCACAGCATGACATCACCATGAACAGATTCTAGAAGATGTCAGTGAGACATTAGCCGATACTACCAGCATGCTCCGCTACTACGGCTTTCTTGGATGTGTGGTATGGTTCTCTTGGATATGTGAAGTTTTTGCTTCACTTTTGGCCCACACGTGGCAGCATGCTACGGTTTTGGCAAGTTTTTCGCTTCACTTTTGCCCACACGTGGCAGCATGCTACGGTTTTTGTGCCCACACGTAGCAGCATGCTACGGTTTTTTTTATGTGTGGTGCGCCTAAATGTAGGCTTGTGTTGTTTTCAAGTGTTGCGCCTGGTTTCGAATTAATACTAGTAATAATTGATTTTTCTTGAGCGACTAAATTTAGGCTTTTGGTTTTGAACTAATAATTAAAGTTAATAGTAAGAAATTTTTGTTCATGCCAATGGATTCTAGATGGTGGGTATGTGAGGGGGAGGGGGGGGGGGTAATGAAATTTTCATCAGAAATCCTCTACGGGCTCTGGTTTTCGAGATATTAGCGTATTAATATTTCAAGCAGGCTTTGAAAGCAGGAGCAAACAGGAGCGAAGCATAAGTCTCAGTGCTTTGCTTTGCTATAGACAAAAAAGCTTTCGATATATATCGCTCCCACTTGCCCTTGCTCTGGTTATTAAAACAAGCTTTGGCAATTGCTTTGCTCTTTGCTTCGAAAGTATTTAATGAAAATTTGCTAAGCTCGTTTTGCTTTTAATGTGAGAAGGGTTTAAAATTGCTCTAGCAATTTTGCTCACTTTGCTCTTTACTTTGCTCTCAAGTCTCAAGAAGCGTGTATGGAAAGAGATAAAGAAAAGATGTGTAATTTTGAAATGCTTTGATTGATTACTGTGTGAAATATTACCTAATAAGAAGATCGGCAGCAGTAGAGCAAAATTGGAAATTTTTGGTATTTTTTAGAATGAACAAGTAATTTCATATACTTTCGTCTTTTGCATTAATGGGGAAAAGGAACTTGGCTATGCACTATTGTAGTGCAACTGAGACAACAAGCTAAACACATGTTTCGCAATACCTCTGTAGAAAGAGCATTTTCTGCTTTTAAACTGATTCTATCAGATTTAAGGACCCAGCTTAAGCAAGATCTTCTTGATTTCATTTTAATAATAAAACTCAATCGAAATTTCCTGGATGAAGCGGGCAACACTTTACCATTGTTTGAGGAAGATAATGACTTAAGGAACTCATTAGAATAATATTGTTCTTTCTTTTTTTATATTACTTACTTCGAATTACTTTTTAATTACTTAGAAATTTTTATTTCTTGTTTTGGTTATGTTGATACTTTGTTGTATTCGAACACCTATATATTTTCTGAATCACCCAAGTCTTCGCCTTTTTCTTAAAAAAGGGACATTGTCTTCTTATTTATTTAAATTTTACCTATGACCCAAATTAGTGTTATAATATTTCTTTGCAAAAACATGAGAGCGGAGCAAATTATTTAAAGCATTTAACAGCAAAAGTAAAGCAAAAATTGTCAGAGCAAAAAGTTTTCTGAAGCAAATCATTTAGAGCAGAGTTGTCTTCAGAGCAAAACAAAGTAATGTAAAATGCTTAAGGATTTTTTCAGAGTAGAGCAAAGCAAAGTAATTTTACTTTGTTTCAATTAAGAGCAAAGTAAGAGCAAGAGCAAGAGCAGAGCAATTAAAAAGCTCGAGCATTTTAAACCCTGATTTCAAGTTATTTTTGCTCATGGAAATGGATTCTTGGCGGTGTGGGTGGGAGGGGGAACGAAATTTTCATCAGAAATCCTCTACGGGCTTTGGTTTTCGAGATATTAGTGATATTTGTTCAAACAATTGGCTAATTGGCAATTATATAATTACTAATTGGCAATTAAACAAATTTAAGCAATATCAGCAAATGATTCATGTTTATTCTTTTCATATAATTTGATACCACACTTCCTGCAGGCAGCCAAAAATTTTATTGTTCCAAGAATTTTATCGATCGAAACGTTTCATTGGAATGTAAACAAATTTTCACATTTTCATGTATGCATTCATGTAAACAATCTTATTTGCAAATTCGACCAGCAGAATAAAGTAATCAAATTAATTTGAGTGATTTTCTTATCGTGTAATTCGATATCATCTCAGCCTGTAAGCAAATTTGTTAGAATTCATCCTGTGAAATGATTATTGTAGCAGCAGGATCATTCATGTTTACAAACCGTTGCTATAAAAGCGCAAGCAAACGGGAGCACCAGTCAATCTAAGTGATTTAAAGTGTTAGTGTTGAATAAAAAAAATTAAAAATGTCTATCACAAATGAAAGTTTTTCATTAATTAAGAAATTGCGAGAAGATGTGTTGAAGTGTTTAAGTGATGCAAATTTTGTGAATAAAAACAATATTATTAAAGACTGCAACAGAAACATTCGTAAATTTCAAGCAGCATTTCGGAAGTGTAATAAGAATGCTATGAAACAACATTTGAACAGCTGTCTTGCTCAAATGAAATCGTTGAGAGTGTTAATCAAAGTTCCCCATCGAGGTGGAGGAATTAATCAACGAGTAATAAGAAGTGATTTTGTTAAGTGGGAAGAAATAAAAACAGCATTCGTAGGTAGAATTAGGGCAGGTGTTATCGTGAATATAAGCCACCTAGATCCTAAATTATTTATGCAAGATGCCTCCAAATTACGTGCTCGCCGCATTAAGAATACATTAAAACAACAATATCATATTAAAGTTGCTACAACGTTTTGCGGTGAGTTTATTAAAGAAACTGGTGATAATGAAGTTATTAAAGACATTAAGTACTTCCAAGCAAGAACTGCCCCAATCAGTGTGGAGGATAATTTGAATGAGTGGTATAAATAAATATATACGACTCAATACTCACTCAACTAGAAGAGTTTCAAGAGAAAGATAGTGGTTGGGCTCTGAATTCTATAATACATTTAGCGGTGCATATCAACAAGTTTGAACCGATTCGGGGATCATTTTATATACCTCTGCCAAAGGAGATTGCATCAAAGAAAGCTTGCATTAATTTAAAAAATAATGTTGAAGCATGCTTCGCGTGGGCCGTAATCTCAGCGCTATATCCTGCAACTGCCAACTCCGATAGGACCTCATCATATCCACATTATTCTACTGTGCTAAATTTAACTGGCATAACATTTCCCATGACGCTTAAGCAAATAACGCAATTTGAAGATCAGAACGAATTATCAATAAACGTGTTCATCCTAGAGAAAGAGCGTTTCTTCACCACAGTTCCAGTTAGACTTACGAAACACAGGATGGAGCGACATGTAAATCTCTTAATGCTGCAAGATGACTATGACCAGGCTGATGATGATGAAGATCATATGGATGATGATGATGATGATGCCAGCAGATATCATTTCTGCTGGATTAAAGATCTTTCGCGCCTCATATCGAAACAAATTTCGAAACATGGTGGTGGTAGAAGGCATATTTGTGAGAGATGTTTGCTCTACTTTTACTCTGAAGAAAAATTAACATCACACACTCCTGAATGTGAAAAGCAAAACGATTGTAGGATTATGTTTCCATCAGAGGAAAAGAAATAGTTGGAATATAAGAATTATAACCATAAGAATCCAGTCCCGTTTTGTGTATATGCTGATCTTGAGTCAATATTGAAGCCGATTCAGGGAAACGATCAAAATACACAGCGAATCCAGGAACATGAAGTTCATAGCATAGGATTCTATTTCCACTGCAAACATGATGCTAAGCTCTCATATTACAGAGCATATCGAAGCAAGGACTGTCAAAAATGGTTTGCATTAGAATTGCAAAAGATTGCATCCATAGCTGTACAGGAGAAGCTGAACATCAGGCCAATGCAACCCCTGACTAAAGAGGAACGGCGATCGCATATGGAAAGTATTTGCTGCCATATATGTGAAAAAACGTTTGCAGCCGATGAGGAACGAGTTCGGGATCATTGCCACTTAACAGGAAAATATCGAGGACCAGCGCATAATGCATGCAATCTCATGTATCAAGATTGCTCCATAGTTCCAGTAATTTTTCACAATTTATCCGGATATGATGCTCACTTCATTATTAAGGATATAGCTACATCTTTCCCAGGAAAAGTTGATTTCTTACCAATAAACAAGGAAAGATATATCTCGTTCACCAAGCACATGGACGGCAACTACATAAAATTCAGATTCATCGATTCCTTCCGTTTTATGGCTGAATCTTTAGATAAGCTATCATCATTACTGCCAATGGATAAATTAAACACTACAAGATCAGTATGGCAGGGATTGGATGATGACACTATCAAATTTCTTACACGCAAGGGTGTCTTCCCATATGATTTTATTGATGACTGGGATAAATTGGATCTCCGGAGCTTGCCAACACAGGAAGCGTTCTACAATAAACTGTCTGACAGTGCTATATCTCCTGAGGACTACAATCATGCTGAAGAGATCTGGCAAAAATTTGAAATACAAACACTTGGTGAATATTCACATCTATACCTTAAGACTGATGTTCTCCTATTGGCTGATGTGTTTGAGAACTTTCGAGAAGTGTGCATGAAGACATACAATTTAGATCCAGCACATTATTACACCATGCCAGGCCTAACATGGGATGCTAAGCTAAAATACACTTATGTGAAATTAGAGCTGATAACCGACGTAGATATACTGCTATTCATAGAGAGAGGCATTCGAGGTGGTATAAGTCAATGTTCGAACAGATAATGTAAAGCCAATAACAAATATATGGATGATTTTAAGCCTGAGGAGAAAGAGAAATACTTGATGTATTATGATGTGAATAACCTTTATGGATGGGCCATGTCACAGCATTTACCAACCAGAGGACTCAAATGGGTTGATGTTCCCAATATTGACGTTTCCGAAATTCGTGATGATTCTGCAACTGGATACATATTCGAAGTCGACTTGGATTATCCTCAACATCTGCATGATAAGGATAAGGACTTACCGTTTTACTCTGAGCATGCAGCACCACCTGGAACAAAATTAGAAAAGCTTCTGACGACATTACATCCAAAAATTAAATATGTTATACACTACCGAAACTTGAAGCAATGCTTATCACATGGGCCAAAACCCTCGAGAATACTTCACAAGCCATGAAACAGACCACCTCCCTACCACATGCGAGGCCCAACGTAGTCCTTACATTCTAAAATATTTTCAGTGTTCTTATGTAAAAGTGACAAAAGTTTGATTTGAATAACTCCTCCGCCCTAAACTACTATTCATAAAGAAAAATGGAGTTCTGATAATCTTAAGCTTGCTTTCTTATCTTCGGAACTGTAGGAATTAGCGCTAGGACTTAACAAAAAAAACACACAAAACAAGACGGCACGAGTTAAAAGAGGCACGTTCAATGGTCGAGACATTATTGCAGACTAATTTCAACTATAATATTGCCATGATCGACTGGACCAGACAAAATCGTTTGCATCGACAGATGCACCAACCGTTAGGTGATCGATGTGTAGTGTGATTATTCAGTAGGTACAATGCACTAAATTATTTGGAGAATTCGTATTAGACAAAACTTTTTTTCACTTTGTTTGTACATGGTACACCACAGTTCGTCCATCCTGACATATAATCGACCCGATTATACATACATATATTTTCAAGAATCACATCGATTACCCTCCAGCCTTACAGTTCATTTACAAATAGCCCTTTTTCTATGAATTTAATATGTATAAAGATTTACATTCAAAAGAAAATTCAAAAACTGACTAATTGTAAGTCTCGTAAACTAACTAAGAACCTAATATCGCGTGTACAAATTTATACATTTCTTGTTTTTTTTTTCTTCCAAACATACATTTTGGAAAACAAATTTGTAAGTAATGCAAATTTAACGAAAAGTCAAGCTGAAACTGACTATAATAAGCATATTCATATGATGTAATCAATCTACATAGTCATAACCTTGCATAACTCATACAAAAAATCGAAATTACAAAAGTAACTTTGGACACTTACTTACATAAGATAAAAATTATTTCATTCTTATTCATTTCCGAAAAATCCTTAAAATAATAACATTAGTTTTACGTACGCAAACATTATTCATTTAAATATCCTTTTTTTTCAGAATATTTACTTTGCTATGCGATCAATTATTTTAAATATTTAATATAAAACAACTCAAAACAAAAATATTTTTTTTTTCGTTATACAAAATTTACATAAATTCTAAGTGTATCAAGCATTTAAGAACTTAGCTTCTCGCACCCATGTTCAATCATCTTTTGAAACATATGGTTTCATGTTAGCTGGAGAATAAACTCCTTTACGGTGTCCTAGCCAATTGTAAACCATCAATATCTTTTATAATGTACCGGTCATTCTTTAGAACTTCAACAACTTCGTAAGGACCGCGGTATTTTGGCAAAAATTTCTTATTTACACCTGGGATCGTTACTACGTTTTAACCATAAAATCACCTTCTTTATATTGAGGGGTGGTTTATGTTTTCTATCAAAATAGATTTTATTATACCCTTGATTTTTAGTAATCGCATCAGAAGCCTTATTTCTGATTTTATTTAAATTTCGCGTATCACCATTTTGCACCTTATCTTGAAGATATTCCATAATTCTGTCGCATAGTTCGCCCTTCTGATTCACGCCGAATAACAACAAACTTGGGGTTGTAACTATACTTCGATTTAGTGTGTTATTTAATACATATTCCACTTTACTTAACTTTTTATGCCAATTACTTGTGGTTTCAGGGTCTGCCTCTTTGGAGAACATAGGTGTTATAATACGATTAACACGCTCAACCTGACCATTTGATTGTGGCGATAAGGTCGCTACTTTGACGTGCTGTACATTTGGTCTTCTAAAAATTCCGCAAATTCTTTAGTGGTAAAACTTGTGCCCCGATCAGATACTATTTTACTTGGTCTACTATATACAGAGAAATATGTTTCTAAGCAGAATATAGCTTCTTTTGTCTGCGTTGTGGATACAGGATATAGTTTTACAAATTTTAGTAAAACCATCGACTATAAGGAAAATATACTTTTTCTTCGTACTAGTAGGTGGTAGAGGTCCGAAATGATCTATGTGTAAAACCTCGAAAGGTTTATCTCCTTTCGGGATATTATGAAGTGTGCCCTCAACTTTTCCAGAACTGGGAAAAAAGTGAATACATTTAAGACAATTTTCTATGTACGATGTAATTTTGTTTCTCATGTTTGGGAACCAATACGATTTTTTAAGATGTTCATAACATTTAGTCGATCCTAGATGACACATAGCTTCATGGTGAGTTTGAATAACTTGGTTCTCCATTTGGGTGGGAACATAGAACATTACATTACCGTTCATTTTACGATATACTAATCCGTTGATGAGTGCGTACATTTGACTTTCTCCTTTCTCTAAGACAGATGCTATTTTAGAGATAATTAAATCACGACGTTGTGCTGCCGCAAGAGCAAACTCAAAGGAACCTTCTTCAATAACTAAAATTTCAGTGGACCGGCTAAGAGCGTCAACATGACCCATCCTACTTGATGGTCGGTGTTCAATCTTATAGTCGTAGCACTGGAGCTCTAAAGCCCACCGTGAGATTCTAGGATTCAATAACTTTTTGTTCAGAGTTAATGTCAAAGACTGGCAGTCAGTTATGATTTTAAATGGAATTCCTATAATATATATTCTAAATCTTCTTAGAGCGTAAATAATTGAGAGTGTCTCCAGCTCGTAGCTGTGATATCGCGACTCCACGTCAGTTGTTCTTTTAGAAAAGTAAAATACAGGATGCATCTTACCATCACTTTGTCGTTGCAATAATATAGAGCCATATCCAATGCTACTTGCATCGCAGTGCAACTCTGTTTCGTTATAAGGACTGTAAATGGACAAGATCGGAGACTCGAGCAATTTTGATTTTAACAATTCAACTATTTTTAATTCCAAATCACCAAATTGAAATTTAGAATCTTTCCTAAGCAGATCATAAAGTGGCTTAGCCAATGTCGCGAAATCTTTTATGAATCTGCGAAAATATGAATAAAGACCAAGGAAACTGTGTACGCCTTTAACACATTTGGGAACTGGAAACTCGCTAATTGCGCGTAAATTTTCTACGTTAGGACGTATTCCTTGTGTATTAACTATATATCCCAAATACACTATTTCTTCGTAAAGAAATTTACATTTATCGTACCTTAACTGCAAAGCGTTATCCTTGACTAGTTCCATGACTTCTTCCAAAACCACTAAATGATCTTCAATTATTTTGCTCGCAATCAAAAGATCGTCCATGTAAACAAAAAGTTTGTCTGCTTCTATCAGATCTTTAAAGATATGGTGAACATATCTTTGGAAAACAGAGGGTGCATTTTTTAGACCAAATGGCATCTTGAGATACTCGAACTGACCTATTGGGGTTACGAAAGACGTATACTTGACAGAATCCGTTGCTACCTGAACATGATGAAACCCGCTACGTAAATCTAATAAAGAAAAATACCTTTTATCGCGTAATCTATCTAAAAGGTCGTCAATAACCGGTAAAGGGAAGTTCTCACGTACAGTATGTTTATTTAAGACGCGATAGTCGATACACATTCGCAATTCTTGAGTTTTCTTTTCAACTAATACTATAGGCGAAGCATACGGTGAATTACTTTCACGAATAATTTTTCTTTTAAATAAATCGTCAATAATCTTCTTCAATTCTATTTTATGCATATAAGGCAATCGTCGCGGAGTACAACTTAATTTCCATTTGAAAATTTTTAGTAACATTCCCGGAAATATTTTTATAGCATGAAATTTTTGCCTCAGATACGATATTATTAACTTTTTCTTTTATAGAATATGGCAATTTTTCATTTATAATAAGAGATGGTTTACAATTCGTTTCATTTTCAAATAGGTCAATATTAAATATTTGTTTATCAAAGTCGTCACAATTACCTGAATTTTGCGATTGAACATGGCTGCGAAAGCCGATTCCTTCCTTATTTTCTTGTTTCTTTTCTTTAATACTGGACACATCAAATTTTAAATTACATTTTGCCAAAAAATCTCGACCTAAAATTGCAGGAAATTTCATACTCAAATTTTCAACTATTAACAAATTTAAATTGACATTTATGCTACCTAATCTTACTTTAATATTTGAGATACCCACGATGTGAAGGGGGCTATTATTGATTTCACAAAACTGATAGTCATCAGAGTTTACTTTTGTCACAATACAAGCTGGAACATATCGCTGCTGAAGGAAACTAATTGGGCTTCCTGTATCCAAGAGCGTTAACAGAGAGCATTCGAAGAGCTCAGCCTCATCAGCCTTACCAAAGGTGTACCTAGTAATATATTCAAAATGTTCATTAGCGGTAAGCAAATACATAAGCTGTTGAGTATCCTCGGGAAGTTTTGCCGCATCATGAATACTGTTGGTCTGAACTGTCATCACAGGAGCGTCACCGGAACATTGATGTGAATAATGCCCCAATTTACCACATTTGAAGCATGATCCTTTTGTCCTTTTAGGCTTCGAATATCTGCTACTAACATGACCATACTCGTTACAGTTGAAACACTTCAATTTACTAAGATGTTGACCTTGGTTAATGTTGGATCTTGATTCCTGTGCGCGATGTTTTGTTTGATCATGGGATAGTACGAACTGTGATTTCATTTTTTCGTATTTTCTTAACGCAAGTTTGAGTTCGTCTAATGTATCGGCACCATATAATAAAACTTTATTCGTTTGTGTGTCCTGGATTCCACTAACGATGTATTGAATAAGGTCTGTTTCTTCCATGTTTGATAGAGAAGCAATTTCTTGCATCGTGAAAACGAATTGCTGATAAGTTTCATCCTTTTTCTTCTTACGATGCCTCAATTCGTTATGGATGTCTGCACTGGTAACTTTTCTAGAAAATTCACTTAACAGTTTATTTTTCAACTCACTCCAAGATTTTATAGATACAGTTCTCAAGAACATTTTAGCGGTACCAGTCATTAACCGCTTTGCATAGATGAACCGCATTTTAGAATAACATAACAAAACTTCTGCTGATTCTTCAAAATTTTGCAACCATTTCTTTACACAATAGTTGTCGTCTCCACTAAAGTTTGCAAAAGATTCTTCAACATCTTTAAAATTTACAAAAGGTTTTATGCTAACTGCATCCTCAGGTTCCGGAAGCTGTGAGATTTTTTTTTTCAGTTCTGCGATTTCACTCTTTTTCACCAGTTTTTGTCGCAACATTTCGATTTCAGCATCCAAATCTTCATCGTTATCGTCTGTAACAGTATTTTCTTCCAATTGATTATTCCCGTTGGTTATAGGTTCCGCAAGCATGTGATTAACTGGAAAATATTGGTTTATCTGTACTGTAGAAAGATCTTTTATAGCCTCCTCAAGTCTTAATTTTAATGCTGTTTTTATTCCTGTCGATTGTAATCCTAACTCTGCTAATTTTTCTTTTAGTTGGCCTGCCGTAGCATTTTCTAAAAACCGCTCTACACGTGTATCCATGTGGCCAGGAGTACAGCTGTGCACACTCAAAACACTAGCAACAATTTGATAAAATCACAGATATTCTAAATAAATAGGTCACCGATGATCCTCTTCTAGATTTTATCACAAAAATTTATGCTGGAGATCACCTATGATCACCTTTCACAAACACGTGTTGGGATGAATAGCGTATTAATATTCACCTTTTCCCTTACGAGTATGTAAGTATAGCACAAAAATTCTCTGCGTTGACTTTTAATAATTTATTTCTCGGCCCCGAATAAAATTTAATCAAATATCCCAAAAATAAAAACTTCACGGTTCACGATCTCACTTCTGAAATTACTGTAGGAATTAGCGTTAGGACTTAACAAAAAAACACACAAAACAAGACGGCACGAGTTAAAAGAGGCACGTTCAATGGTCGAGACTTTATTGCAGACTAATTTCAACTATAATATTGCCATGATCGACTGGACCAGACAAAATCGTTTGCATCGACAGATGCACCAACCGTTAGGTGATCGATGTGTAATGTGATTATTCAGTAGGTACAATGCACTCAATTATTTGGAGAATTCGCATTAGACAAAACTTTTTTCACTTTGTTTGTACATGGTACACTACAGAACTGTAATAAAATTTTCATACCTTTCCTAACAAAATTATTTAAAAAAAGTTATCTTAACCAAATGACTACAATTCCTCAAACAAAAATTCTCAGCTGAGTAATCATTGTAATGTCGCTGTGCCGTCATGGCATGCCGTGGGCTGATGATATCGAATGTAGCTGCCTACAGATTCGGACTACGGCTGCACATACACACATGCAATTATCACTCAGCTGAGATGTATTGAGCGTAAAATGGTAAGATTACTTTGTAATCAAAACTATTTAATTATTTTGTTAAGTAAGGTATATAGTAAGTGTAGCCTTTGGTAAGGTAAGGAATCAAGCTTTAAATTACTAGATGACTATTTTCCTGTATGGATAGTAGTTTAGGCTCTATGGCATATACAAAGTCAATGTTCGGCACTTTTCCATAAGCATCAATATAGAGCATTTTAGAGTACGGACTCCGAACGCACACATATAGATTTCTGTTTCATGGCTTGGGAAGTATTCTCGAGGGTTTTGCATGGGCTCATCCTGAAAAAAGTGCACCGGGTTCTTCAATTCGACCAATCAGCTTGGCTTAAACCATATATTGACTTAAATACTACCAAACGGATGCAGGCTACAAGCGATCATGAGAAGGACAGTTATAAGAAGATGAATAATGCAGAAATTTAATAATATACTGGCCTCTCCCTGGAACTAGCAGATGTAAGCGGAATTAAGTTCAAGAACGTATGCGTCGCATACAACGCTGACTGACCACCCCCAACCGAACAACTCACCTTTGCACTCGGGAACATCAAGAGGGATTATAGAATTTCATAATCCGGGACGAGGGGTTTTAACAAAAAAAAAAAGAAATCTGGTGCGAGGTTGCACACTAGAACCGGTAAGCTGACTCCAAGGTCCCGACAAGGACAGAATCCAAAGAAGAACATCGTTCAACATCTTGCCAGGTTTGGGTCAGCTGACCAGCTCGTCATGCAAGTAAAACTGTCAAGTGGTCGTCATCTCGGCGTCCACGAGCCGAAGCTTGGCTTCAAAAGTGGTACGCCTCGCGCATAAGACTAGCTTGTTGCCGAGGAGATGAGCACTTGAACAAAGGAAACCGTTAAATTTAGGGTAGAAATTGACTTAGACTTGACCGAAGGCAATTTACCATCGCGCATACAGCCAGGACCAAGGTCGAGAGACCCAGCCGCGATACAAAGGTCGAGCCTAACGGGAGCCAAGAAAGAGCTATCATGAAAGTAACGCACTTTACAGAAGCAAGACGAGCTCTGCGTAGACCCAGCACCCTGCATCCCGCCAGGCAACCGACGACCGGTCACACACTGTTGCAAATAAAAGATAGCATAAGTTTCATCGACAAACCAGTTTGAAGTAAACCGAAATCGCTTGAGTCAGTTTAAAATACTGAGGCCTTCCATGACAGGGAAAAAAAATCTAATAATGGTAGCAAAAATTAAGAAGTGATTCTTAAAATAATAATTGCACTTTAGTCAAGAGAAGCTTGACTAAAGGCCAGAACAAAAAAATCCAATTTGGGCGCCATTTGTAACGAAGAGCTTGTCAGGCGACAGATCTACCTACATCCACTTGTACCTGAATGTAGATACATACCGCATCCGACACCTCTTTGCCACAAAAATCATATCCAGGATATGCGTGGGTGGCTGCACAGCAATTGTCGCCAGCGATCAGTCGGCTAGGGGGAGTCCTTGCCACCCACATCCCTTCTATGCTTGTTAAGCTATGCATAAATAGGAAACAAATGTTTAACCGGACAGACGGACGGACAATAACAAAAAAAAGCTTTAGTGTATGACTGCAGACGGACAGACAGACAGAAAAAGAACGATCTATGCAAGCTTCCTTCTCCTTGTGGAACCTGAAAGCCTAGAAAGAAGAAAATTTATTTTATTTAAATGCTGCAAAAGAAGGAGAACAGAAGACCTCAGCAACGCCGAACAAGTGGTAATTCACCCGGAGAATTTTCAACGCTGGCAGATGGACAGGTTGAGAGAGATAGAGAGCTGAGAGGGGGGGGGATCTCCGGTGTTGGTGAGACCCCGGCTTTGGGTTATATTGGGCCCAATCGCCCCCATCCACCCTGGCTAAGCCTCCAAAGCCGTATAAAAATGGTCAGCCCCATGCATTGCGTCACTTTCAAGGGTTGGTGTAACTGTGTGTGTGTGTGTTGTCCGCCATCATGCCCGCACCCCCCTGCTCCATGCGTTTACCTACTCCATTGCACCGATTCCAGTAGAAGAGGAGTACAGGTATTAAATAGGCTCGGAAGAGCTGCCGGCGTGCCTGTTCATAAAAAAATAAAATAAAAAAAGGAAAGGAGAAACAAAGAACTCTGAGCGTTGTCAATTGCAAATTACGTTGATCCTTTATTGATCATTAATTGTCTACTTTTAGAGGGAGGAAACCCGATCACAACAAAATGTTATAATAAAAGTTCTACTCTTGTTCCTTTTCAATTTCACCAATAACGCATATAATTACTCATGTAAGCTTAAGCCTAACCCTATGGAGCGCTCTCCTACTCTGAACTTAACTAGCCTAGTAAGCTGCTTATTATCAATTAGTTTCCCTAGAAAATTTAAAATACACAGAGCAAGAACTTTAAGAAGTGAGGCAAAAATAAAGCGATAAAAGAAAACTCAAATTAAACTAACCTTTAGGTCCATTTGGACTTACATGTAAACTGCATTTACCATATTCGAGGTTTCCTCCTTACTGAGATTGTACTAATAATTAACTGCGACTGTCTACTCACCGCCTCCTCGTTTCCCTTTTCATTTTCCGCTGCCGCAACACACTAATCCTCTTCGAGTGGTACTGATGAAAATATAACGAAGACGTGGTGGCCCGTGTGCACAGGAAAGGCTCATCTAACCACTAGCTTTCTAGGTGATCACCAATGACAGTCAAAGTGAGGTCATCGTAACAAACTAGATGGGTCTGACGCTTTATCAACCCTTTTACAGGTGTTGTACACAGGTGAGTTCGCACCAAAAAGTTTAATAATATTTGCAATCACCTTAAATATTCAACCTTTCTCAGATGTCTATGACGAAAATCGAAACAAAATTTGGCGTTACGCACAGGTGAGTTCGCACCAAGAAAATTTTGATCTTTTTGATCACACGACTACTTATATATTTTTTTTCTTTTCAGCTAAATTTGGCGACAATCGAAGTAAAATCTGGCGTAATACATAGGTGAGCTTACACCAAGAAAATTATTAATATTGGTGATTCAATAAAATATTTATCCGATTTCAGATTTCATTTGACCAAAAATCGAGACAAATTTGCATTATACACAGGTGAGTTCACACCACGAAAATTATTAATACTGGTAATCCAATAAGATATTTATCCCCTTTCAGATTTCATTTGACGAAGAAAATCGAAGCTATTTTGGCACTATCCACAGGTGAGCTCACACCACGGAAATTATTAATACTGATAATCCAATAAGATATTTATCCTGTTTCAGATTTCATTTGACGAAGAAAATCGAAGCAAATTTGGCACTATACACAGGTGAGTTCTCACCACGGAAATTATTAATACTGATAATCCAATAAGATATTTATCCTATTTCAGATTTCATTTGACGAAGAAAATCGAAGTAAATTTGCATTATACACAGGTGAGTTGAGTTCACACCACGAAAATTACTAATACTGGTAATCCAATGAAATATTTATCCTTTTCCAGATTTCATTTGGCAAAAAAAAAATTGAAGCAAATTTTTCATTATACACAGGTAAGTTCGCACCACAAAAATTATTAATACTGATAATCCAATAAGATATTTATCCTATTTCAGATTTCATTTGACAAGAAAGAAAATCGAAGCAAATTGGTACTATACACAGGTGAGTTCACACCACAAAAATTACTAATAGTGGTAATCCAATGAAATATTTATCCATTTCCAGATTTCATTTGACAAGAAAGAAAATCGAAGCAAAACTGGCAGTATACACTGGTGAGTTCACACCAGGAAAATTATTAATAATTGCAATCAAATAAAATATTTGTCCCGTATAGCACTTTCGACGACGACTGTTGCACCTCGATATGTTTTCCATGGAAAGTTCTCACCACTTAATCATCGCGCGAATGTTCAGAATTATACCATTATACGACGAAAATTCACTATTACGCGTCTAATTACGATCTGTTATTCCCTTTTTCAGATAATTACCTGCCGACGAACAGAAAAATCTCTACAGCACAGGCCGGTAGAATATTCGCAAAAAAAACTCTAGGAAGATTGTGTATAGAAAAATCAATAAAAAAAAACCAATCGCAGCGGCGCTTCAACAAAACACTTCTTCTCTACTACACGGCGTTCCAAACTCAACTGCCTTTCTTCACCAAATCTCCCTATCACACAGCCGTTCTTTGCTTCAGCCACCGGCAGGCAAGCGCCTTTTTTCTTCCCAGAATTCGTTTGTTCTTCTGCCAAGCCTGCTGCAACATATTGGATGCTGGCATCACGCGATCTGTTACAGCTAGGCGAATTACCATTTTCGTCGCTTTGATGTGGTTGACTAGCCGTAAGTTTTTCTTGAGATATTTTATTTTGTGCGCATTTTCGTACAAATTAGAATTTTTCTGTTGAAAAATATTTCGTATTGTTGTTCATTTTCAGGTTTTTTCTTTTCTTTTTTGTGTATGCGACTCGGGTTGATGCGCAAAATTCCAATTTGTGCGTGTTCTGCCCACATTGGAATTTTTCGTAGAAGAGTAAACAATTTTTTTTCTCTTTTTGTATTCTGCAGGGTTTCAGGAATTTATAATATGGAGAAGTAGCATAGGGCTACTTCTCGAAAATGTCTATATTTTATCTTTTCCAGGAATTTTATAATATGGAGAAGTAGCATAGGGCTACTTCTCTAAAATGTCTATATTTTATCTTTTCCAGGAATTTATAATGTGGAGAAGTAGCATAGGGCTACTTCTCGAAAAATGTTTATATTTTATCTTTTTCAGGAATTTGCAATATGGAGAAGTAACATAGGGCTACTTCTCGAAAGTATGTACCTTTTCACCCCTTTTCAGGTACCCTGGGGGAATGATGGGGGGTTTCTCTACAAAAGGTAGAGAAGCCAAAAAAAAAAATAAAAAGAACGAAGGGAGGAAGAGAAAGGGTAGCGTAAGAGGAATACGCTACAAAGCCTCAGATAATCTTTTAGTAAAAGAATTAGTTTTTTTTTGTTGAAAACCACGTGTCCCACTGTGGGATACGTACTCCACTATATATAGATATATACATTTACATGCAGGAACACTCATTAGCATCATCAATGCGGCGCGTCAGCGATGGACATTCAACTGTGAGTACGTAGCCTTTTATATTTTCTTATATTTGTTAAATAAAGGCAAATGTTGCCATACTTTATCCCGTATACTCGGAAATATAGTGATATTATAAATATATGTGTATATAGTATAGTGCGTGGTTATATTTAAAGACCATATCGGTAGTTCTCTTTTCGTTTGTAATTAGAATTCTTCGGAAAACAACGTCAATTATCGCGAAGCAAATCAATCAGCTTAATCATAGATTTAGCATCAATTCATTTTCTTTATCCTCCGTCACAATTATTTGGATTTTCCCATTCGGAATAATTACACCTTGAGTTACGTCTGACTATAGTCTCGGCAATGATTTAAATTGTCTTCGGTATCAGGATATTTCTACTAGAACTTTCGATAACCAGTATATTATAAGTAGTATATCTAGTTTATTTAGATGATGTCCTCCAGGAGTATCTACATATATTTTGTTTTAAGTCGGGAAGTTCGCGTCTGGATGTATGATAACGCTGAACTGACCTCGTAGAATTTTTCATGTATATCAGTAAGCTCTCTCTATTCGCTGTTTGTATAGGCTTATATAACCAATCAGGATAGTCCGTTAAGCATAGGTTTAGGACTTTATGTTAGAATAGCAAATAGGCGGCTATCCTTTTGGAAGGGAATAGTTTATAGTTTTTAAATAACAAACAATTTTTTTTCTTTTTGCTCAGGCACAGCTGGTGCTGTTACAAGTATACCGTCATCTAGTATTATCCCAGTAATATGTTCATTTTCTTTTTTTTGATGAGATAAGTTTTGTTCATATACCTAGGTATTAATTAGTTAGGTGATATCAAATTCCCTAGAGTAATCATTTATGTAATAGTAGACTATCCATATATCTCATAATATGTATATATGAATTCCGGAAACAACGAAATCATGAAGCATTAGAACTTTTTGTTTCTTCCACCCCTCCCCTCTCGAACTTCTCTTCACACGATTGCTCGTCGTAGTAATTTTCAGTTAACGGGGATGTTCAAGCAACAGGGCCAGAATATCCATGGGATGGATGGGTACGGCCCATGCTGGGGACCACCACTAGCGCGTTATCCGGGCAGCAGGGCTGACTCAATGCCGACTATCCCTTTCTAGTGTCTACTACCCAGTCCTAATCTTTTCCTCACCCTTAATATTATTTACTCCGGCATGAGATATTTTTGTTGTGATGCGGTGGCAGAAGGCAGGTATTATTTTTTAACCCCCAACTTATCTCCGCAATGCTAGCTTGCAAGCTTGCCGGCCTGCCGATAACTGTCACGGGGCGAGCAGCTACATTCGTTCAGCTGACAAGGCTTAATGTCCTTGATCCTTAATCCCCTAAAGAACAAGAATAGATCATAACAGCGTGCCTACGCTCATAAAAAATGTTAGCGGCCTAATAACCTAGACACACAGCGCTCTTAATGAAGAACTAACTAACTAACTCATTATAAACTGAAGACACACAGCCATTTCTTTAATTAAGTTGTACTGTCAAACTGGTTTTGATAAACTTATCACATTAAAGAAACAATATGGATCGAATTAGCGCGATAAACTTTGTTTATTTATTTTATTTTTCAATTTAACAATTTACAAATGAGAAAAACATTATATTAAAAAGAATATTGATAATAAAATTTGTGATTTGCATTTCTTCTTCTTATTTTTGAAATCGACAGATGCACAGTGGAGCTCCAGATTTACATTATATGCCAAATCCTGCACATTTTTCCTCATTATAGCTATAAGGAAGGAGAAAAACACTTCATTAGTGTACTTCAATATCATCTGATTTTCGACCCATAATGATGTATACTATGTGACACACGGCATTTTAATGAATAGTTAGTACTAATGATTCATTAGATCGTGTTGTGTGTCTAGCGTATAAGCACTCGCTGTCAGCCTCAGTACATAAGAATTTACTGGTGTTTTGAAATTTCGAGTTTCGTTGTATTACAGCAATTGTCAGTACTATCACTGCCTTTCAAAGCATGCTGTAGCAACAGCAATTGCAAACTGAGCTTCAAATACCACAGCAAGGCCTGCAGTGAAAATTCAAATAGCAGCAGCAAGCAGTTCCAAAATTTATTTCTGCGATAGCATAGCAAGTATAGCGCAAACACATGGAAATTTTCTGGTGCTTTTAAACCCTGCTTCAAATCTTAACTTTATTTGGAATTATAGTAGGATCTAACTTGGAAGTATAAGAAATATATAAATAAACAAAAATTATAGCTTAAAAATTTGTGGCGACACGTCAATATCCGGTCACCACCGTTCTTAACCCATGGCCAATCCACATGTAAACCAGTTAATTTTACCTATCAAAAGTCCCAGCTATTATTACTTCATTGAGCGTAGAAAGCGTTTGATAAGTAGCCATGACTTTGTTCGAAATACTTTTAAGAAAAAAATTAAAACAAAAATTTAGTCAGTTGTGAAACACAAGAAGGGACAGAAACCAGATAAAGTTTATAACTTTTGTTATTTTTTGAAAAAGGAAATAATCTCTCACTAAAGAGAGAATAAGAAGACTTCCGAATAAAAGGAATACCATTCAAGATACGGTGTTTTATTCAGACTGCTGCCCGACGGCACTTATTTATGTTCACGCCCGCTCGGCTGGCGGATCCTTTGATTTCTTTTCAGATATTCCGTTCAGCTTGACTTGAGGCAACCTGGGGTGCCGCGCCCTCATTAGCACACCGCAGCAGTTACGGAATACTATCACCTACAGAAATTTCTACTATAAATATTGAAGATCTGGACCGCTCTACCACACAACAGGAATAGAGAAGACACTTTCATCAGGTCGACACAGGGTCGGCTGATGGGTTCTTCCTATGCTCACCCTGAGATTATAAGTCCTCCCAGCTCGTCGTGTTATGACAAATAAACCAAGACCTATTGTGTTGCACAGGAATGCTCGTGTACTAGATGTCATGCCAGCACTTTCTTTTATTTATTTCCTTGCCTTGCTATCTTTATTACAGGACACTCCGACCTTAACCTGTGTTTAAAACGCTCCGGTTAAAAAAACCAGTGACTCAGATAGGTCAACCTAAGAGTCTCATGCTCCAAGACATTAAACTTGTCTAGTGCCTACAAATCAGGAAAATCTAATTTCAGTACGACTTATCGTGTAGTACACACAACAGTGCAGACGTCTACCTAACTCCAGAACCACGTGTGGCTGAAACATACTGTACTATCTTCTTGCCTCAAAGGTTTCATCTTAAGACGTTCATCTCGCATCAGGAACCGAGGTCTCAGCTCATCCTACTCCAGTTGATGCGTCACGTTGCAGTGGTGCTGTCAACTCAACACAAAATAGATGTTGATGCCCTAGTATCGCTAACTAGAATATAACATCATCTAAATTGGTAACCCCGACATTCCAAGAAGCCAAAGCAACCTTCACCACAGGAAGAAATTATTTTGGATGAGGTTAGAGAGTATATTCATCTAAATATAGACAGTATAGTCATATAGTAATTTAATTTTTTTTGGTGTTATTTTACATAGTTATACGTGACACTTACAATTCTTACATACCTTTTATATAAGGATTTTATATTGAGACGTGTGAAAGTTTTCTACGCTCAGCGGCGTTTTGCTACCTTTTTCTTACACATCATCGTTTCGATTAAATTTATTAAATTTTTAAATTTTTCTATAACATTTATACTTGGATTAATTTGTGATTGGTTTTGCATTAATTAAATCGAAATGGTCACCAGGCTAGATGAAAATGCCGTTAAGGACCTCATTAATGGGGACACTCGAAACGAATCCAGTACTTCTTTGCCAATGAACATGCCTCAAACGGCCACATTGAGCGCCGTGTCGGTGAAACCAGCTCCATTCTGGAAGAATGATCCGGAGCTATAGTTCCTCCAGCTCGAGGTAATCTTCGACTTGGCTGCCATTAGCCAAGACAAAACGAAGTATTATCACGTTATTGGTGCACTCGACCAGGGCGTCGTACGCTTGTTGAGTGACATTATTCGACATCCATAGTCCTCAAACAGGTATGAACAGATCAGGGAAGCGTTGATTTCCAGAGTTTCAGGTAGTGTAAACCAAAAGCTTAAGCAGATTTTGACTGACCTTACACTGGGTGATGCACAACCGTCTCAACTATTACGAGCGATGCAATCACTTAACAACGGACAACTTAACGAGTCAGTATTAAAGTCGCTCTGACTGCAGCGATTGCCAGTAAACATGCAGGCCATTCTTGCATGTAATCCTGGCACACTTGAAGTGTTGTCAACATGTGCTGACAAAATTGCGGAAGTCAGTCCCAGAACAGAGGTGTTTTCAGTAACTCCGGCGCTTGACAATCATTATCAAGACATAGTAAATTTGGAAAAGAAGTTGCATAACCTCACCTATTTGTTTGAAAAGTTTCTGACGCTTCGCAAGCCAGTTAGACAAAACTCCTCAAGGAGTTTGTCTAAACTCCGATCATCTTCCCGAGGGTCGACATCTGACTCGAATCCAGGTTTTTGTTGGTATCATAGTAAATTTCGAACCAAAGCAAAAAAATGTATCAGCCCTTGCAAATTCAATGGAAGTATTATCAATTCAGCGTCGCAAGGAGTCATTGCCTTTAACCAAGACCCAAATTAAATTGCCCTCCGCCATTAACGACGGGTGGATGCGGCGTATACAACAGTCGTTTGTATATCTTCGACAAATCGTCAAAAAGAAATTATCTCATCGATACGGGAGCGGATGTTTCCGTCATTCCAAGAACGTCTCTACATAGATTTCTAAATTCTAATTTGCAGTTGGTGGCGGCAAATTCCTCACCTATTGGTACGTTCGGCCGAAGGATCACTTAGGCTTACGCAGAGTTTTTTCCTGCCAATTTATAATTGCAGATGTGCCCAGATCTATAATAGGCGCAGATTTTCTGTGCCATTATGGACTTTTGGTTGATATTAAAAAGAAGTCCCTCATTGATCCGCTCACTTCTTTAGTAGCATCTGCGCAGTGTGTCGTTAGCCAAAACTCAGGCCTATCATTACTGATTAATCCAGCGATCAACTCCGTAATTCAGGAGCTACTCAGGAAATATCACTCCATCACAATCGAGTCAGGATTCAGTAAGCAGGCGTCACACACGGTTACACACTGAATTATAACAAAAGGACCCGCCATTGCGTCCAAAGTTCGCCGCCTCTCACCAGAAAAGCTGGCGATAGCCAAAAAGGAATTTGAATTCCTTTTAAGACAAGGAATTTGCCGACCCTCAAACAGTCCTTGGCCTTCACCATTGCATTTGGTCCAAAAGAAAAACGGTGAGTGTAGACCATGTAGGGACTTCAGAAGGTTAAATTCACGTATGATACCAGACCGTTATCCGGTACCCTTAATCCATGATTTTGTCTACCAGTTAGAAAATTGCACACATTTTACGACGCTACACTTAGCAAAAGCATATCACCAAATTCCAATTGAGCCCGAAGATATACCAAAAACGGCAATATGCACACCTTTTGGTCTTTTCGAGTTCACACGCATGACGTTTGGCTTGTGTAACGCAGCTCAATCTTTTCAAAGATTCATCCGTATGGTTTTGCAGGAGTTCCCTTTCTGTTTTGTATATCTGGACGATGTATTAATCGCTTCCAGGTCTCAAGCCGAGCACTATTGTCACATTGAACAGGTGTTCAAACGACTAAAGGATTATGGACTGATTTTAAATGTTGAAAAATGTGTTTTTGTACAGTCGCAGATAAAATTCTTAGGCCATCTAATTACTCCGAAAGGTATTAGACCAGCTCTCGATCGTGTAGAAGCGATTGCAAAATTTAACAGGCCCGAAACAGTGAAACAATTACGACGTTTCTTGGGCATGATTAATTTCTACCGCCGTTTCTTACCGCACGCTGCGTCTCATTATGCTAACCTAAACAGCTATCTGTCCGGATCTAAGAAGGATGGTGCTAAACGCATTGACTGGTCTAGCCATGCAACTAACTCCTTCGAGGTGGCTAAGGCTCAACTTGCTCAAACGGCGCTGCTAACATTTCCCATCGCTTCGGCTGAACTGTCACTATGTGTAGATGCATCAGATACGGCGGTTGGCGCCGCATTACAACAAAAGATTGACGGTGACTGGCAACCACTTGGTTTTTACTCCCTTAAATTGAATGACGCACAACAGAAGTATAACACCTATGATCGAAAGTTACTTGCTGCATACAAAGGTATTAAATATTTCCGATATTTACTCGAGGGACGGGTCTTCACGCTTTACACAGACCACAAGCCATTGCAATACGCTTTTCAGCAAAACCCGGAAAAGGCTTCACCTCGGCAATTACGTCACTTAGACTATGTGGGCCAATTCACTACAGACATCAGATACGTCCGCGGACCGGATAACGTGGTTGCTGATGCTCTATCAAGGGTTGAAGAAATCCAGCCGTTAGGCCCAATCAATTTTGAAGTTATGGCTGAAACGCAATTTCAGGCTTTGGAATTCCAACAGCTCCTTCAAAATTCTAAGTATCAATTTAAACAATTTCCAATTTTTGTTTCTAATAAAGAGTTATACTGTGAAGTTTCGGATACCAAAATACGTCCATTCATTCCCGAACCTTTTAGAGTACAAGTTTTCAAAATCATCCACGATTTATCACACCCGAGCATTCGCACAACGAACAAAATGGTTACGTCTAGGTACTTCTGGCCTTCCATCAATAAGGATGTCAACACTTGGGCACGCGCTTGCATAGCTTGTCAACGGTGCAAAGTATCTAGACACGGCAAAATTGCCCTAGGCTCATTTCACGAATGCACTGAGCGTTTCCAAACTATACACATAGATCTTGTTGGTCCAATGCCTACCTCGCAAGGTTTTAAGTATTGCTTGACAATGATTGATAGGTTTACGAGATGGCCAGAAGCCGTTCCCATAATGGACATTAGTGCGGAAACAGTCGCGACAGCACTCTGCCAAGTGTGGATAGCCCGCTTCGGTGTTCCTAGGACGATCATAACAGACCAAGGGGCGCAATTTGAATCGTCCCTAATCTCTGAGCTTTCCAAGCTATTAGGTTTTAAACGTAATCGTACTACGGCTTACCATCCGTAAGCCAACGGATTTTTAGAGCGATGGCATCGGACGTTTAAGTACTGTCTAATGGCTTATCAAGAAAGGACCTGGACAAAGGCTTTGCCTTTTGTATTGTTGGGACTGCGAACTACTTTTAGGGAAGAATTTCTCGCCACCCCGGCAGAACTCGTGTACGGTGAAGGCCTGCGAATACCCGGCGATTTTTTGCAAAATTCCCAGTATCGACCCCAAAATCAATTCGTTACCTCTTTACGCGATCTTTTCTCAGACATCAGACCTGTCCCAGCATCGAACCACTCTCGTCGAGCGACTTTTACATTTAAAGACCTGGACAAGTGCTCTCATGTGTTCTTAAGGACCGACACATTACGTACGTCACTCCAAGCACCTTACGAAGGACCTTTTAAGGTCATTAAGCGCACGAAACATTACTTCACTCTCAATGTTAAGAATAGGGAGGTTAACGTTTCGACTGACCGTTTAAAACCATGTTATAGTTATGCCGAAGCTTTAAACGAAGGACAAGTGTGTTCACCCAACGTTTCATCTCGCGATATCGTTGCGTCGGAGGAATCTGCTCAGCCCGCGCCTGGCAGTTCCGCGACTCAACAGAATGACATTGAAGAACGTTTCCGGCCAGTGACGGAAGACTTCAATGCACTGACCAATTGACATGCTGAAATGCCATCTTCGTCGAGTCCGCCAACACGACATATAACTTTTATGCCGGATGGTTCAACTAAACTCCCGTCACATATCTCCCAGGCTGGACGAATCACTAGGCCACGACAACGTTTCAGGTAACGCCAAAACGAAAGTTTTGCTGGCAGGGGAGTATATGTGGCGACACGTCAATATCCGGTCACCACCGTTCTTAGCCCATGGCCACATGTAAACCAGTTAATTTTACCTATCAAAAGTCCCAGCTATTATTACTTCATTGAGCGTAGAAAGCGTTAGATAAGTAGCCATGACTTTGTTCGAAATACTTTTAAGAAAAAAATTAAAACAACAATTTAGTCAGTTGTGAGACACAAGAAGGAACAGAAACCAGATAAAGTTTATAACGTTTGTTATTTTTTGAAAAAGGAAATAATCTCTCACTGAAGAGAGAATAAGAAGACTTCCGAATAAAAGGAACATTGAATACCATTCAAGATACGGTGTTTTATTTAGACTGCTGCCCGCCGGCACTTATTTATGTTCACGCCCGCTCGGCTGGCGGATCCTTTGATTTCTTTTCAGATATTTCGTTCAGAGTTACGTATGGCTGAACCATACTGTACTATCTTCTTGCCTCAAAGCTTTCATCTTAAGACGTTCATCTCGCATCAAGAACCGAGGTCTTAGCTCATCCTACTCCAGTTGATGCGTCACGTTGCACTGGTGCTGTCAACTCAACACAAAATAGATGTTGATGCCCTAGTATCGCTAACTAGAATATAACATCATCTAAAAATTCTCCATAATACGTGTGACTTTCAAAACACTAAATATAAATTTTAAAATCATAAAAATAATGTTAATCTTAATATAGCGCTAGTGAGTTATTTGGGCCCTATTCTGTAATTTTTCATAAAATAATATTTTATGTTGTTTTATGGCGAAAAAATTCCTTCTTCATAAAATGAAAATAAAATATTTTAAAAATTCGTATTCTGTCGTGGTTCCATAAAATTATGTTATGAATTCTTTTATGAACACGTAACATAAAATATTTAGTACATTCCGCTCTGTTTTCTATAACTTTTTGAACAGCTGGTCAATTGACATTTGCGTGATACTCTATCAAATCACCCACTAAATAATCGGCCTTTCTTTGTTTGGAGAGAGGGAAGCGTGGTCGAAACAAGAGGTAATACTTTTTGGTTGTGAAAATATTAAATATTAAAATATCCAGCAAGTGATAAAATATATAAAATTTATATAAAAGTGTGCGGAAGTAAACTAATAAACAATACGCTCCGCAAATATAAAAGACTCTTTCATATATATATGTTATAAATCTTTGGAATTAAGCGAGCGTGCTAGACGCTACCAGTAACGACGCCATTTTGGGGAAAAACTTAAAACAATTTCACGCATTTTGAGTTTTCTAAAATACTCACATATACTCAAGATTTTATTCCTGTAAGCCGTATAAGCTGTATAGGTAGTATTAAAATAAATAATGGAGGAAAATACACTGGGCTATAAGCTGGATGCTATCTCCAATTTGGAAGCGGCCAAAATGTTAATTAACATCGGGGACCCCTTTCCTCCTGGGCACCCCCCCCCCCAACACAAGCACTTTGATTAGGGAAAGTTCTCTGGTCAGAAACGTAGATACTCCTAAAGAAGAGTCTGCCGACAACGTAGTTAACAAAGCCAACGGTGGTACAGGTTATACCCAAATCAACGTCAACTCATCTGATGCTAATATACAACAAGCACGCGCAATCATGCCAAATTACTTTTCGGCGTACGCCATTAGTCATGCTACCAGTGTAAACACTGCAGCAATTAGTTATGGAAGTAATCCCATCTCCAGCACGGTAACCACTGTCACATATGCAACATCGACAATAACGAGCTCTTACAGTAAGGATACAATGAAGTTTTGCTGCCTCCAAGGCTCTTAGTGGAGCCTCCGCAAGTTCCCCCAGCCCACAGCTACTACAGTGGCGGGGGGGGGGGCGGGCTAAGCCCAAGTTAAGTATCAAACATAAAAATATTAAAAAGACACATACCCTCGCTACTTCCCCGAATTCAGGTACTAGAAAACTCAAAAATGGGAGCAAAAAGAAACTAGGCAAAATACTAGGAAACAAAACAGCGCTCCCACAGGGGTAGCTTATATTATTCGTCGACACTATGTGATGAACCTACAGCTACAGACCCTGGAGGCCTTGAGGAGGGCATGGACACCCAAGAGGCGGACTGGGAAAATATACCAAAAAGAGACATCTCGAAAATCCGGGAAATACCAACGAGGGACTCGCTAAGAAAATACAAATGAACAGGTAACACTCACTTTTGAACATTGAGGATAGATTTGAAAAAGATAAAGAAAATAAATTCATTGCTGTAGAATCAAATTTCTACACAGATCAATTACATAGTATTACAAGTAGTCCAATAACTAATACTGTTAGTGAGTCTAGGGTACTTATAGACTTAGATTCAAACTCAAATATGACACAAAATGCATATACAAGTAGCTTTACAAATAATTCCTCTAGTGAACATAGAGAAAACAGTGATAGTAGTAGTTTCAATATGTCTTCGAATAATGACAATAATAACAATAATAATACTATAAACAACAATTGGAAAATTAAATTCCTTCCTCCGATTATTGTTTATGGTTGTAGCTTAAAAAACTTAAGAGAATCCCTCAAGGCGGTTGACATGCCTCACAAGGTGAAGGTGCTAGCTGAAACCAAGATCAGCATATATGTCCAGGACCGTGAAGCACGAGATGCCCTCACGGGATTGCTCACCAGATGTGGTATTGAGTACTATACGTACACCCCCAAGGACGATCGTCCTATAACCCTAGTAGTCAAGGGCATCCATCGCTCATACAAGGACGAGGATCTGCTGGCTGAACTACAGTATCTTTTCCCTAACATAGAATTTCTAGGAACTAAGCGAATGGTTACGGCCAAGTCAACCAAGGAAAGGCGTATGTTAGCCAATCTCTTAGTCTACATCGCCCCCGGGCAGGATATATCTAAACTTATTAAGGCAAATTGCATACTGGGACAAATGGTCACCTGGGAGAAGCCCAAAACAAATGGACCTATCCAGTGCAAAAACTGTCAAATGCCCGGCCATGTTGCTAAAATGTGTGGTCGAACGTATAAATGCGTCAAATGCATTGAGCAACATGAGCCGGACAAATGCCCTGTTGTCAAAGGGGTAAACAAGCCCACCTGTTCAAACTGCGGGCAGGAGGGTCACCCTGCCAATTACAAAGGCTGTGTTTTTTATAATAAATATCTGAGAGAAAGAAAGGAAAAAGTAAACCATAAGAAATTAGTCTCTAAGCAGGAGAAAGAACACATCTCAAAAAAAATTCAGGACCCCTTTGTGAAGAACGGTACTTCATTTGCTTCTTTATTAAAAAAAAAAAAATATTGACAACGACTACCTCCAACTTCCGGAGAAAGACCAAACCACTGGGAATAGAAACAATGACTCCGCACAGCAACCAGCCCACCGCAACGCACCACAGGGTGAACACTGTGAGCGTTGGAAAAGTCATACTAATTATAGTAATACTTCCCAATCACCCTCTACTCCCAATGTAAATTACAATACAGTCAAGATGCCAGGCTGGAGTAACAATAATACTAATAATAATACTAAAAACCCAATTGGATTGTTGAACGACCTATCTACAGATTTCTTTGGACTACCCATAAGAACCCTGTTCACAAAGGTACACAATTTTGTCCCAATGATTAATAACTTACCAAGAGAGCAACAAATTGCTGCCTTTCTTGATTTCATAATGCATCTATCAAGTAATGGATCGCGAAATTAAACTCCTAAATTTAAACACGGTCAGACTCGTAGCTAATTGTCGTAGAGCGGAGATGAACAATAGTTGATTTCACAGGGAATCGACATAGCGTTTATCACCGAAACTAAGCTGGAGCCAAGACATCAAGTGAATTTTTGAAAATATAACTTCTTAAGATCCGATACCAAACAGGGCACGGGCATCATAGTCAGGAAAGAACTTAATATAAAAAAATTCTCAACTCATGCTTTGCGACCATGTATATTAAAAATAGAAATGACAATAGCACACAGAAAATTCTTTTGGGAAGTTTATACGTTCCTAACAATCACTCTAATGCTTCATATATTGAGGATCTCAATAAGATCCTACAGTTTTATAGCTCTTACGACGGAGTAATACTGTCAGGCGACTTCAACTCGACACACCCCCGCTTTGGAGACTCTTCCACTAATAGTGGCGACCGAGTACTGGTCGATTGGCTGGAGAAAGGTGCGAATGATCTCGAATTCAGACCAATTTCCCTTATGACCACCACATTCCCTGGTAGTGGATCTGTTTTGGACCTATATATAATTTCTAGCAACTTGCTGGACGATTCCAATAGCAACCTTAGTTGTAGTACCTGTCCATCTTTTCCGACCATTACGGAGTCACCATAAACATTAGGTTTCCTGACCATTCCATTATACCGTCTATACCACCCATTATGTATGTATATAGAGAATTAAATTGGAACTTGATTGCAGTCGACATTGATGGTTTAACTAACAATATCGACATTCCAACTGATTCAAACTTGAGCAACTCGGAAATAGGCAAGGCGATCGCTAATTTAACTAGTGGGCTTAACGATATCCATGATAGATATTATAAAGTCGAAGTAAAAGACAATTATAAATACATTAATCTTCCATTGGAAATAAGAAACATGATTTCATTGAAACGAGCTTGGGAAAAGAAACGCAAGCGAGTTTATGAAAGACATTACAATAGAGAAAATCGATATTACAAGATAATTGATGGTAGGATCCAAGTATTAAAGAAATTACTGAGTGACAGAATGAGAATATACTTCAACGAAAAATTTAACCAGCAATTGACAAAGATCATGCCAGGCCCTGACGCCTTCAAGCAAATAAATGCCCTGACTGGGAGAAAGCGTTCGAATAGAGACTTCAGAATTACAAATCAAAATACAGAAATTACTAACGATAAAGACAAAATAATGCTATTTGAAGAATTCTACCGTAAACTATATAAAAAAAAAGACCCGACTATAGCCCCAGACTAAGGGACGATGTCGAAGCTAGGGTGGACCGCTTCATAGGCTTGTATCACCGCGGCAACCCAGCTGTAGTGGACAGGGCAAGGATTGACAAAGACAATCTCATCGAACCCTTAGTAACATTTTCATCTAATAACTTATCTACTGAACCCTCAATAGAAAAAAAGAATTTGCTACAGTTAGAGAACTTAAAACAATAATCAAATGCCTGAATAGTAAACGCTCTACAGGACCGGATGGTCTCTCAAACTATAACTGCTACTTTCCTGTCCAATGGAAATCTACAAAATTAATTCCGATTCTTAAAAATAACAAATCTTTCGAAGTTAAAAACTACCGTCCAATCTCTCTCCTATCGAACTTAGGAAAGATCCTTGAGCGCATTATGGCCGACAGGATAGATGACTTCCACCTTTTAGAGGGGGTAATTTCAGACTACCAGCTTGGATTTCGACAAGGGCACTCAACACTCGATGCCCTCATGAAGATTAAATCGGATGTTACCAGGGATTTGAGGGAGTCCAGGTCTACGGTGGCCGCCCTTCTTGATGTTGAAAAGGCCTTTAACTCGGTCTGGCACGATGGCTTGATTTTTAAATTAATGTCTTATGGCTTCGCCCCGAGACTCATGCTTTGGATACTGAGCTTCTTATCCATTAGAACACTAAAATTAGACCTGAATGGCAGCTCTTCGGACCTGATCCCAGTTAATTCAGGTGTTCCCCAGGGATCTTTGACCGGCCCAAAACTGTACACTACATTCTTAATAGATTTCCCTCATGTCTCGCATGATGCGTTGGGCAACTTTATGGCTCGCACAGTGTTATACGCCGACGATACGATTGTTTATGCATCTCATAAAAATCCTAAAGTTGCAGCCAAGCAAGTTGAAACTCACCTCTCTAAAATTAATAAATATTTCAAGTCTTGGAGGATTAATGTGAAACCGGAAATGTCTGAAGCAATATGCTTTCGCAACGCCTGCTCTAGGGCCCCCTCTAATACAGTGAAGCGTAGCAGGGAAATATTGATTAAGCTCGATAGAAATACAATACCTTTGAAGGAAAAAATTAAATATCTGGGGGTTAACTTTACCAACCGACTCAAATTCAATTCCCATGCAAGAGAAACTATAAAAAAGGCCAAGCGAGCCTTCTTCTCCCTTAGCTCCCTGTTTTACAATAGGAATTTGTCACTAAAAACAAAAAGATTAATGTACTGCCAGCTTATTAGACCTATTTTAACATATGCCTTTCCAATATGGTTTACGATTTCGCCCACGGTAGCCAAAGAAATTGAGATCCTGGAAAGGAAATTTCTCAGATTGGTGACTGGGAAAAACTTTAAATCTGAAACAAGAAAATATAGAAACAAATACATACTACAGAAAGCAAACATTACGCCAATCATGAATTACATGATTAGCCTGATGGAAAAAATATTAAACAGAGCCAAAGGTCACGAAAACAGTCTTATTAAAGAAATAACTGGGTATAATGCCATATTTCCGATTAGAACCACATATTACTTGAATTCGCTTATGTTGCTGAATGAAGATTCTATGGAATACATTAAAAAACAAACGAATGCTGAGAATCTTTTCCCAGAATTCTATAGCGTCATAAACCCTAGCAACCATCGAGGTTGACAAGTGCTTCGCAATGTATTATAAACACTGCATTAACGCGGGCGACAGTGGGTTGGTAATCCACCCCCTGTTTCCTAAGCTTCTCGACGGGTGTCATCGCTCGGGAGGCCGATATAATATCAGAGGAAAGAAACTGTATATATCACAAATATTATCTTTGAATAGTAAATGGAACGACAGAGGTCGCCGACAGCTCTTCTCATAACAGAGAAGTCCGCTCAGCCGGCGATTTCAGCTGTAACACATCTCACATCATGACTTTAAACTCAACAATCAGCTATTTGAGCTGAGAAGTTAACGAATAGATGGCACCAACAAAGGTTAGTGCCCTTTGGAGAGACGGTAATGGAGGTTTGATATATAGTATCCCATATGGGCATGGGATACCTCTGTGTTTAGACACATTCATAAATGTCTCTCACAGGTGCAATAGTGGCTGCTACGTGATACACGGGGGGTTGGTTGGTGGTGTGTGCGGTGGCTCCTGGGGCTCCCTCCCACACTCGCGGGTGAGTCTTTGTTTACCCTGCGTGTGGGGCGGGGGGCTGGTACGCTTGCTACCATGGTGTGTGGATAGTGTCGGCTGCCTTCGGTATAGGATTCTACATTTTAGGCTTAGTGTGTCATTAGGCATAGAATTAGTGACTGAGGATGCCGGATGCAAGCATCCAAATTTTCAAATGATAATTATTTGTCTAACGTAGAGAACAAAAAAAAACAAGTGAGTGGTACCTATAGTTTAGGAATTAAGAAAAAATTGAACTGTAACATAGTCTGTAAGGGTAGCTCCAACTCTAGATTTATATACTTCTGTAGACAGCGAAAATACTCTGTGTATTGTCAAAATGTAATTACTCATGTTAAAATTGTGGACATAATAAAAAGCTTATTCCGCCTATTCCCACTAAATAATCATTTATGAAAGCAGCTGCTTTCTTAATAGCTCTTGAGATACTTTGGGTGTAAAAGTGCTAAAATATGACAGTTCCTGACTGGAGTTTGATACGACCCATGTCCCCGTAGAAATGCAAAGCAGCAGAAACACATCCATTCCATTCAATTTTAGATTCCTAACTCAAAGTGAACGGAATAGATGTCTTTCCGGTATGAGGCTATAGTTACTCTATAAGTATTTGAATTTGTTTTCTTAAAACGAAACATTTTGGGTATAGTAAATTAGAATTATTCATAAGTTCGCAAAAATAAGTTTACAAATCACAATATAAGAAGTTTATTAATTATCCAGTCGGAAGAACTTTTGAAGCTGGGCAACTCACTCGTAGGAATCGCGAAGATATCGTATCCTATGATCTCTTCAGCATAAAATAAAAACCTAGGCAAATATAATTAACTTTTTATATTTTACCATACCGCACCAGTGCAAATTTCTACAATTTCTGACAAAATTGTAATTTTTATGTATTGCGGTGGATATTTTAGTTTTTAATTAAAACAATTTTCGCACAACAAATGTTAATTGACGCATGTAATATTCATAAAATGTGTCAAAATACCTTTAAAATGTGCTGCTTAGGTTCTTTTATGTTATGCTCCATAACAGGAAATATTTTATGTTACGATGCATGAAATAAAATAAAATTTCTGGTACAGAATAGGATTTTAGGGAAATATTTTATTTTAAGGCATAACATAACATAAAATGATAAAATTTTACCGACAGAATAGGGCCCAATGGGCCTGCTGTATCAGTATCCATCAATTTTACTTCCAAAATGAAGGTAGAATAATAAATATCACTGTAATGATTCTCGTACTTCAGAATCACCAAAAAATAAGTCTTGTGCAGATTTCAACAGTGCGTTGAAACCGGAAGAAGTGAGTTCAACTTTGTTAATACGAAGACATCTACTGACAGATATGAGTCCTGTTGGTGTCGAAGTTGGATCCTGATATTCACCATGGCCTTTGTCTTTACGGATTCTCCGACACCAAATATTGTGGCCTTGGCATGTTGTTTGTGCAATTTCAGTATTTGCACCGCTTCCTCTGTTATGAGGGATACTTGTGAACCTGGGTCAATTAATACTCTGAGCTGCTCCATTTGATCCAATGTGTTTCTGATTCTTACCATGGCTGTTGGTAGTAAAACATTGGGAGACCTTGAATTTTTAGTGCTACAAATCAGATTAGCTTCTGTGGCATTTTTCTGACTAAAGTTGTTTCTTTCTTTATGAGCTCCGGTAGTCACGTTTATGGAAACGTTACCTTTTTCTGGTCTGTATAATTGTTCACTACTTCGATGCAGTAAACTGTGGTGCTTTTTGTTGCAAATGGCACAGGATTTAATAGATTTGCATCTATCTGTTTTATTGTGCACAAGGCAATTTGGACATAGAATCTTCTTTGTGGTATGGGCTCGCCTTTCTTCAATGTTCATTCTTCTGAATTCTGCACATTGATACAGATTGTGTTCTTTGTTACAGATGCTACACGAATTTCTTATAGTGGTGTAGAGCGCCCTTTTTCCGGTTTTAGGTAATTCTGTTTTCTGTTGCCTTAAATTTTTTAAGCAATTGAAAACCTAGTGCCGTTTTTCCAAGAATTGCAGAAATTCTTCTATTGAAGGCATTTCTTTGGAGTTCTATGTGTCGAATTTCCTCATGGCTATGCATACTATCATTGGACTCCAATCATCTGTTTTGCAATCTAGGTTTTTTAATGCTTCTAGCCATTCTCTGATTGTGTCGTAAAACATGATGATGTCTTCTTGAGACCTATGCTCTGTCTTTTTGGCGTCGATGATCGTATTGACGTAGGTTGAGATTATCTTCCTATTGTTGTTAAATCTTTCTTGTATTAGCCGTAACGGAGTAGGTACTATAGTTGCTGTTATTCACTTGGAGATGGTTTATCACCCTTCTTGCATCTCCCTCCAAGTGATACTGCATATATTGCATTTTCTCTACATAACTTATTACCCAGTTGTTATGTATGACATTCATGAAAATGTCTATAAACGTTTTCCGTTCCTTATAATCTCCATTGAACTTTGGGATTTTTATTGGTGGAAGTTTCGGGTAATTATTAAACCGGTTTGCTTCTAGAAACGGCAAGGTTCATTATATTGCTAGATGTGTATGGAAGCTCCTGATTATGAGATGCTGTAAGAATGTTTTGTATCGTAGGATGAACGCAATCTGTATTGATATCATCCACGGCAACTTTCCCTGATACGTTTGGCTGCATAAGCGTGGCGTGGGTGTAGCGGAAGTAATTGCATCTGTCTGCTTAATGGCATTATCAAGTTGCGCTGTAACCGGGATGGAGGGATCTTTAGTGTTTTTGACTAGTTCAGCTGAGGTAGCCGGTTCTTCTATTTCGTAGTTCGATATCAGTTCCACGGCAGTTTTGTAAACTTCGAAAGTTTTCTCAAATAAGCCAGCTTTTTGGTATGGATGTTCTTTGTCCGTAAGTGCTATCACTTGGTCATGAATAGCGGAGAAGGTAGACCAGAGTTTACTTAAATCTTGAAACCTTTTGCTCAAGTATTGTTTGTCTTTCCTATCGTCGGGATCTTTTTTAAAGTTCCTAAGTATATCTGAAATTGCTTTTGCAACTTCTTTTTGGGTCTTGATGATGTCATCTACCTTTGTGGCCATTGTAATCTATAGTTGTGCCTCGGTAACCTTGATGAAAATTCGCGTTTTAGAGCTGTAAGGTTCACTCTTGTAAAATATGTTGCGCAAGCCTTCAACAGTGTGTTGATACTTTTACTATAGTCCACCGTGATTAAGGTAACGACGTGTAGATGCAGTTAGAATGATACCGCACCTCAAATGTATTTTGAGACAGCTTGTTCACTTTCCGATGTTCTGATGCGTTTTGATCTGCAGTCAGTGAAAGGAAGCTTGTAATGCTGCTCTTGAGACGGCTGGTCGCGCTTGGAGATTTTTTAATGATCTACTCGAACAGTGTTGACGCCGAGATTACTTTTGTCCGCTAGATCTAATGGCTGTAGTGGATTCAACTGTGTGTTGAATCTACAAACACCTTTATTACGATGTATGATCAGTTGACGAACGAAATTCAACGGTGTGTTGAATCTATGTGCGTACAGCTGTAGTGCGATGTATTTTTATTTTATGAATGATGTAGCCTTTGATCAGGACTCTGAAGGTCGCTTGATATTGTGAAGGCTAGGTTTACCTTGTACTAGCAGTAATGTTGCTGTTCCGTGTAGGCTCGAAGGACAATGTAATGATTCTCGTACTTCAGAATCACCAAAAACTAGGTCTTGTGCAGATTTCAACAGTGTGTTGAAACCTAAACAAGACTGCTGTTGAGATCGACTATGTATGTCAGAAAGAAAAACTTAAGTTCAGACTAAACAGTGTATCTAATCTGACTTTGATGCTGGAGAGTGGTCACGAAGTAATAACTACTTGACTCTTGGTTGTACTGTCCATTTATTAACAAAATGCATGTACTTTTATACAAAAATATTATCACAGTAGAAGAATATTTTAACAGAGAGATTACAAAATATAAAAAATAAGCAAAAATTTTACGGAATTAAAAGTTGGTTACACAAATTGTACACAAAAAACAAAAGATTTTACGGAACTAAATTTTGTTTACACAAACTGTAAACAAAAACCAAATAAAATTGCGGAACCAAGTTTGTTTACACAAATCGTAAACAGAAGCTAAAGAAGCTATAAAAAGCAATTCCGAAAAGAAATGATAAAAAGAAAAAACAAGAAACAAAATATGATTCTATCAAAAGCTAAGCAATTGCAAAAGAATGTATGTAAATTATTCTACATTATATATGTATGTCACTGAGTCACACAATTAATCGAGCGTTTTACCACCTGTAGTGGCAGCAAAACATGCAGCGTGCGCAAATGTCTTATGAAGTAAGCTTCTGCTGCACTCAATTAACTATGGAATATTGACCTTCGCTAATTTGGCTGATGTTCGATCTGTTCGGAAGCTGAATAATCACTGTTAAAATTTGTTTTCACACGAACGCCGAGAACAGACACATACATCAAGTGGGACGATCGTGTTTCGACTGAACGTAAACACGCCGCGCATACACAGAGGAAAAGTGGCAGGGGCCCGCAGGGCTTCCAGATTCCCCGATTTATCGTATTTTCCCCGATTTTCAAGTATAATTCCGATTCCCCGATTTTGGCTCTGTTATTTCCGATATTTTACAGCCCCTTCCGATTTTTAGAGATTTTCACTATTAACTCATATTTTATAATAGATATAGATGAAAAAAATAGATCAGACGCGCGAAACAATGGAGAAATGTGGGTAAAAAATAGACGCAAACTGTGCAGATATTGCAGATTAGAACTCAGCTGTGGTCTGACGAAATTGGGCACACCTCACAATTTTCCATTACCACTTTGTATTTTTGTTCAGTTGGTTTCACAATCTGCACCTGGTATTTTCTAATAGGATCTCCGCTAACTTAGTTCTTTTCTTATGTGGTGGATAAATTTATAGTAAGAAAAAGTAAGATTAAATGCAGGTATACAAATATTTACAAATCTTGACAAAATTATGATTTTTCTTGAAAGGGAGGACTTTCACGTAAAATTACAGGGTTTGAATTATGTAGCTTTTGTAATTGTGAGCAAAAATGTATGTGCAAAAATTCTGCAAATTGTGCCAAAATGATCCGAAATTAAAAAACTGGTTAGTTGAAAATAAAAACTATGACGTGACCCGTATTATTGCATTTTGCAAAGTCTGCTCTGTTTCACAGATAAATATCAGCAAAATAAAGCTTAGAAATTGATTGGATGCAGAAATCTTAAAAGGAATTTTATTGTCCAAATATTTTTTGACAAAAAACAGAGAGAAATGTTTTAATATGCATATAAATGAAAACATGCTTAAGCGCTTTAATTCTAATATGTATTAAAAATAGTATAAATCTTACTGATAAGATTGAAATAGGGCAAATGGCAATAAGAATGTTAATCTAATCTATTTTATAGTTCTGGATACATCCTTAAGTTTTTTTAATTTATATTTTATTGGATTTCTCTAAATTGTAAACGAGACCAATAAAAGCGGCAATATCACAAAAAGATGAAAGGACGGCAAAGTACTTGAATAACGAGAAGTGATAAAACCCTAAGGAGTCGTAAACAACCCTGTCGCCAGAGTATAATGAGTGAAGAGGGTCACGGAGGGAAATTGGCAGCACATAGAATTGCCTAGGAAAAATAGATTCAGAAAAATAAAGGTGTTCTTATTCATAAGACTTGTTTTCTAGTCAGTAGTGATTTTTCAGGATAATTATACTCTTACAAAATTATGTTTTGAACAAGTAATTATATGATTAAAATCTTTCACCGATTATCTCTCCAGCATTTTTCCGATTTTTGTATGTTGCCATCTGGCAGCACTAGGGCTGGGAGTAGTTATTCTATGGCGTTTCTGGCTCACTGTTTTAGCTTTCAGGATTTCGCCACAGATGGTGCCACCGCCACTAGGTGGTTTGAGCCCATACTAAATATAGGTGTGTGTCTTGACTGTATTGGTTTGTGTCTTGGATACACCATTGTGCCTTGGGTGCACCATAGAGTCTCGGCTGCGCCCTAGGGGGATTAACCGGTACTACCGGGATGTGTCATTTCTTCTTGACTGCACCCTAGCGGCATTAGCCGGTACTACCAGTTTGCTCCCGTACTAAGGTTTTCTTAGATAGATATGTGGTGCACCTAAATGTAGGCTTTGTATCATGATTTTTCTTGACCGCCTAAATGTAGGCTTTTGGTTTTGAACTAATGATTAAAGTTAATAGTAGGAAATTTTTGTTCATGCCAATGGATTCTAGATGGTGGGTTTTGTGGGGGGGATAGATAGGGACGGGGGTAATGAAATTTTCATCAGAAATCCTCTACGGGCTCTGGTTTTCGAGATATTAGCGTATTAATAATTCAAGTTATTGTTGCTCATGGAAATGGATTCTTGGCGGTGTGGGGTGGGAGGGGGGAACACAATTTTCATCAGAAACCCTCTGGTTTTCGAGATATTAGCGACATTTGTTCGGGCGCAAACGCCATTTCTTGAGTAAGGTTCCCTAGCGCCCTTAGCCGGAACTACCAGCATGCCTTGGCTTTGCTGTTTTATTTTATTAGCGGGAGAGTTCAGCATCATTCGAATTTCACAGCATGACATCACCATGAACAGATTCTAGAAGATGTCAGTGAGACATTAGCCGATACTACCAGCATGCTCCGCTACTACGGCTTTCTTGGATGTGTGGTATGGTTCTCTTGGATATGTGAAGTTTTTGCTTCACTTTTGGCCCACACGTGGCAGCATGCTACGGTTTTGGCAAGTTTTTCGCTTCACTTTTGCCCACACGTGGCAGCATGCTACGGTTTTTGTGCCCACACGTAGCAGCATGCTACGGTTTTTTTTATGTGTGGTGCGCCTAAATGTAGGCTTGTGTTGTTTTCAAGTGTTGCGCCTGGTTTCGAATTAATACTAGTAATAATTGATTTTTCTTGAGCGACTAAATTTAGGCTTTTGGTTTTGAACTAATAATTAAAGTTAATAGTAAGAAATTTTTGTTCATGCCAATGGATTCTAGATGGTGGGTATGTGAGGGGGAGGGGGGGGGGGGTAATGAAATTTTCATCAGAAATCCTCTACGGGCTCTGGTTTTCGAGATATTAGCGTATTAATATTTCAAGCAGGCTTTGAAAGCAGGAGCAAACAGGAGCGAAGCATAAGTCTCAGTGCTTTGCTTTGCTATAGACAAAAAAGCTTTCGATATATATCGCTCCCACTTGCCCTTGCTCTGGTTATTAAAACAAGCTTTGGCAATTGCTTTGCTCTTTGCTTCGAAAGTATTTAATGAAAATTTGCTAAGCTCGTTTTGCTTTTAATGTGAGAAGGGTTTAAAATTGCTCTAGCAATTTTGCTCACTTTGCTCTTTACTTTGCTCTCAAGTCTCAAGAAGCGTGTATGGAAAGAGATAAAGAAAAGATGTGTAATTTTGAAATGCTTTGATTGATTACTGTGTGAAATATTACCTAATAAGAAGATCGGCAGCAGTAGAGCAAAATTGGAAATTTTTGGTATTTTTTAGAATGAAACAAGTAATTTCATATACTTTCGTCTTTTGCATTAATGGGGAAAAGGAACTTGGCTATGCACTATTGTAGTGCAACTGAGACAACAAGCTAAACACATGTTTCGCAATACCTCTGTAGAAAGAGCATTTTCTGCTTTTAAACTGATTCTATCAGATTTAAGGACCCAGCTTAAGCAAGATCTTCTTGATTTCATTTTAATAATAAAACTCAATCGAAATTTCCTGGATGAAGCGGGCAACACTTTACCATTGTTTGAGGAAGATAATGACTTAAGGAACTCATTAGAATAATATTGTTCTTTCTTTTTTTTATATTACTTACTTCGAATTACTTTTTAATTACTTAGAAATTTTTATTTCTTGTTTTGGTTATGTTGATACTTTGTTGTATTCGAACACCTATATATTTTCTGAATCACCCAAGTCTTCGCCTTTTTCTTAAAAAAGGGACATTGTCTTCTTATTTATTTAAATTTTACCTATGACCCAAATTAGTGTTATAATATCTTTGCAAAAACATGAGAGCGGAGCAAATTATTTAAAGCATTTAACAGCAAAAGTAAAGCAAAAATTGTCAGAGCAAAAAGTTTTCTGAAGCAAATCATTTAGAGCAGAGTTGTCTTCAGAGCAAAACAAAGTAATGTAAAATGCTTAAGGATTTTTTCAGAGTAGAGCAAAGCAAAGTAATTTTACTTTGTTTCAATTAAGAGCAAAGTAAGAGCAAGAGCAAGAGCAGAGCAATTAAAAAGCTCGAGCATTTTAAACCCTGATTTCAAGTTATTTTTGCTCATGGAAATGGATTCTTGGCGGTGTGGGTGGGAGGGGGAACGAAATTTTCATCAGAAATCCTCTACGGGCTTTGGTTTTCGAGATATTAGTGATATTTGTTCAAACAATTGGCTAATTGGCAATTATATAATTATTAATTGGCAATTAAACAAATTTAAGCAATATCAGCAAATGATTCATGTTTATTCTTTTCATATAATTTGATACCACACTTCCTGCAGGCAGCCAAAAATTTTATTGTTCCAAGAATTTTACCGATCGAAACGTTTCATTGGAATGTAAACAAATTTTCACATTTTCATGTATGCATTCATGTAAACAATCTTATTTGCAAATTCGACCAGCAGAATAAAGTAATCAAATTAATTTGAGTGATTTTCTTATCGTGTAATTCGATATCATCTCAGCCTGTAAGCAAATTCGTTAGAATTCATCCTGTGAAATGATTATTGTAGCAGCAGGATCATTCATGTTTACAAACCGTTGCTATAAAAGCGCAAGCAAACGGGAGCACCAGTCAATCTAAGTGATTTAAAGTGTTAGTGTTGAATAAAAAAAATTAAAAATGTCTATCACAAATGAAAGTTTTTCATTAATTAAGAAATTGCGAGAAGATGTGTTGAAGTGTTTAAGTGATGCAAATTTTGTGAATAAAAACAATATTATTAAAGACTGCAACAGAAACATTCGTAAATTTCAAGCAGCATTTCGGAAGTGTAATAAGAATGCTATGAAACAACATTTGAACAGCTGTCTTGCTCAAATGAAATCGTTGAGAGTGTTAATCAAAGTTCCCCATCGAGGTGGAGGAATTAATCAACGAGTAATAAGAAGTGATTTTGTTAAGTGGGAAGAAATAAAAACAGCATTCGTAGGTAGAATTAGGGCAGGTGTTATCGTGAATATAAGCCACCTAGATCCTAAATTATTTATGCAAGATGCCTCCAAATTACGTGCTCGCCGCATTAAGAATACATTAAAACAACAATATCATATTAAAGTTGCTACAACGTTTTGCGGTGAGTTTATTAAAGAAACTGGTGATAATGAAGTTATTAAAGACATTAAGTACTTCCAAGCAAGAACTGCCCCAATCAGTGTGGAGGATAATTTGAATGAGTGGTATAAATAAATATATACGACTCAATACTCACTCAACTAGAAGAGTTTCAAGAGAAAGATAGTGGTTGGGCTCTGAATTCTATAATACATTTAGCGGTGCATATCAACAAGTTTGAACCGATTCGGGGATCATTTTATATACCTCTGCCAAAGGAGATTGCATCAAAGAAAGCTTGCATTAATTTAAAAAATAATGTTGAAGCATGCTTCGCGTGGGCCGTAATCTCAGCGCTATATCCTGCAACTGCCAACTCCGATAGGACCTCATCATATCCACATTATTCTACTGTGCTAAATTTAACTGGCATAACATTTCCCATGACGCTTAAGCAAATAACGCAATTTGAAGACCAGAACGAATTATCAATAAACGTGTTCATCCTAGAGAAAGAGCGTTTCTTCACCACAGTTCCAGTTAGACTTACGAAACACAGGATGGAGCGACATGTAAATCTCTTAATGCTACAAGATGACTATGACCAGGCTGATGATGATGAAGATCATATGGATGATGATGATGATGATGCCAGCAGATATCATTTCTGCTGGATTAAAGATCTTTCGCGCCTCATATCGAAACAAATTTCGAAACATGGTGGTGGTAGAAGGCATATTTGTGAAAGATGTTTGCTCTACTTTTACTCTGAAGAAAAATTAACATCACACACTCCTGAATGTGAAAAGCAAAACGATTGTAGGATTATGTTTCCATCAGAGGAAAAGAAATGGTTGGAATATAAGAATTATAACCATAAGAATCCAGTCCCGTTTTGTGTATATGCTGATCTTGAGTCAATATTGAAGCCGATTCAGGGAAACGATCAAAATACACAGCGAATCCAGGAACATGAAGTTCATAGCATAGGATTCTATTTCCACTGCAAACATGATGCTAAGCTCTCATATTACAGAGCATATCGAAGCAAGGACTGTCAAAAATGGTTTGCATTAGAATTGCAAAAGATTGCATCCATAGCTGTACAGGAGAAGCTGAACATCAGGCCAATGCAACCCCTGACTAAAGAGGAACGGCGATCGCATATGGAAAGTATTTGCTGCCATATATGTGAAAAAACGTTTGCAGCCGATGAGGAACGAGTTCGGGATCATTGCCACTTAACAGGAAAATATCGAGGACCAGCGCATAATGCATGCAATCTCATGTATCAAGATTGCTCCATAGTTCCAGTAATTTTTCACAATTTATCCGGATATGATGCTCACTTCATTATTAAGGATATAGCTACATCTTTCCCAGGAAAAGTTGATTTCTTACCAATAAACAAGGAAAGATATATCTCGTTCACCAAGCACATGGACGGCAACTACATAAAATTCAGATTCATCGATTCCTTCCGTTTTATGGCTGAATCTTTAGATAAGCTATCATCATTACTGCCAATGGATAAATTAAACACTACAAGATCAGTATGGCAGGGATTGGATGATGACACTATCAAATTTCTTACACGCAAGGGTGTCTTCCCATATGATTTTATTGATGACTGGGATAAATTGGATCTCCGGAGCTTGCCAACACAGGAAGCGTTCTACAATAAACTGTCTGACAGTGCTATATCTCCTGAGGACTACAATCATGCTGAAGAGGTCTGGCAAAAATTTGAAATACAAACACTTGGTGAATATTCACATCTATACCTTAAGACTGATGTTCTCCTATTGGCTGATGTGTTTGAGAACTTTCGAGAAGTGTGCATGAAGACATACAATTTAGATCCAGCACATTATTACACCATGCCAGGCCTAACATGGGATGCTAAGCTAAAATACACTTATGTGAAATTAGAGCTGATAACCGACGTAGATATACTGCTATTCATAGAGAGAGGCATTCGAGGTGGTATAAGTCAATGTTCGAACAGATAATGTAAAGCCAATAACAAATATATGGATGATTTTAAGCCTGAGGAGAAAGAGAAATACTTGATGTATTATGATGTGAATAACCTTTATGGATGGGCCATGTCACAGCATTTACCAACCAGAGGACTCAAATGGGTTGATGTTCCCAATATTGACGTTTCCGAAATTCGTGATGATTCTGCAACTGGATACATATTCGAAGTCGACTTGGATTATCCTCAACATCTGCATGATAAGGATAAGGACTTACCGTTTTACTCTGAGCATGCAGCACCACCTGGAACAAAATTAGAAAAGCTTCTGACGACATTACATCCAAAAATTAAATATGTTATACACTACCGAAACTTGAAGCAATGCTTATCACATGGGCCAAAACCCTCGAGAATACTTCACAAGCCATGAAACAGACCACCTCCCTACCACATGCGAGGCCCAACGTAGTCCTTACATTCTAAAATATTTTCAGTGTTCTTATGTAAAAGTGACAAAAGTTTGATTTGAATAACTCCTCCGCCCTAAACTACTATTCATAAAGAAAAATGGAGTTCTGATAATCTTAAGCTTGCTTTCTTATCTTCGGAACTGTAGGAATTAGCGCTAGGACTTAACAAAAAAAAACACACAAAACAAGACGGCACGAGTTAAAAGAGGCACGTTCAATGGTCGAGACATTATTGCAGACTAATTTCAACTATAATATTGCCATGATCGACTGGACCAGACAAAATCGTTTGCATCGACAGATGCACCAACCGTTAGGTGATCGATGTGTAATGTGATTATTCAGTAGGTACAATGCACTAAATTATTTGGAGAATTCGTATTAGACAAAACTTTTTTTCACTTTGTTTGTACATGGTACACCACAGTTCGTCCATCCTGACATATAATCGACCCGATTATACATACATATATTTTCAAGCATCACATCGATTACCCTCCAGCCTTACAGTTCATTTACAAATAGCCCTTTTTCTATGAATTTAATATGTATAAAGATTTACATTCAAAAGAAAATTCAAAAACTGACTAATTGTAAGTCTCGTAAACTAACTAAGAACCTAATATCGCGTGTACAAATTTATACATTTCTTGTTTTTTTTTCTTTCAAACATACATTTTGGAAAACAAATTTGTAAGTAATGCAAATTTAACGAAAAGTCAAGCTGAAACTGACTATAATAAGCATATTCATATGATGTAATTAATCTACATAGTCATAACCTTGCATAACTCATACAAAAAATCGAAATTACAAAAGTAACTTTGGACACTTACTTACATAAGATAAAAATTATTTCATTCTTATTCATTTCCGAAAAATCCTTAAAATAATAACATTAGTTTTACGTACGCAAACATTATTCATTTAAATATCCTTTTTTTTCAGAATATTTACTTTGCTATGCGATCAATTATTTTAAATATTTAATATAAAACAACTCAAAACAAAAATATTTTTTTTTCGTTATACAAAATTTACATAAATTCTAAGTGTATCAAGCATTTAAGAACTTAGCTTCTCGCACCCATGTTCAATCATCTTTTGAAACATATGGTTTCATGTTAGCTGGAGAATAAACTCCTTTACGGTGTCCTAGCCAATTGTAAACCATCAATATCTTTTATAATGTACCGGTCATTCTTTAGAACTTCAACAACTTCGTAAGGACCGCGGTATTTTGGCAAAAATTTCTTATTTACACCTGGGATCGTTACTACGTTTTAACCATAAAATTACCTTCTTTATATTGAGGGGTGGTTTATGTTTTCTATCAAAATAGATTTTATTATACCCTTGATTTTTAGTAATCGCATCAGAAGCCTTATTTCTGATTTTACTTAAATTTCGCGTATCACCATTTTGCACCTTATCTTGAAGATATTCCATAATTCTGTCGCATAGTTCGCCCTTCTTATTCACGCCGAATAACAACAAACTTGGGGTTGTAGCTATACTTCGATTTAGTGTGTTATTTAATACATATTCCACTTTACTTAACTTTTTAGGCCAATTACTTGTGGTTTCAGGGTCTGCCTCTTTGGAGAACATAGGTGTTATAATACGATTAACACGCTCAACCTGACCATTTGATTGTGGCGATAAGGTCGCTACTTTGACGTGCTGTATATTTTGGTCTTCTAAAAATTCCGCAAATTCTTTAGTGGTAAAACTTGTGCCCCGATCAGATACTATTTTACTTGGTCTACTATATACAGAGAAATATGTTTCTAAGCAGAATATAGCTTCTTTTGTCTGCGTTGTGGATACAGGATATAGTTTTACAAATTTAGTAAAACCATCGACTATAAGGAAAATATACTTTTTCTTCGTACTAGTAGGTGGTAGAGGTCCGAAATGATCTATGTGTAAAACCTCGAGAGGTTTATCTCCTTTCGGGATATTATGAAGTGTGCCCTCAACTTTTCCAGAACTGGGAGAAAAGTGAATACATTTAAGACAATTTTCTATGTACGATGTAATTTTGTTTCTCATGTTTGGGAACCAATACGATTTTTTAAGATGTTCATAACATTTAGTCGATCCTAGATGACACATAGCTTCATGGTGAGTTTGAATAACTTGGTTCTCCATTTGGGTGGGAACATAGAACATTACATTACCGTTCATTTTACGATATACTAATCCGTTGATGAGTGCGTACATTTGACTTTCTCCTTTCTCTAAGACAGATGCTATTTTAGAGATAATTAAATCACGACGTTGTGCTGCCGCAAGAGCAAACTCAAAGGAACCTTCTTCAATAACTAAAATTTCAGTGGACCGGCTAAGAGCGTCAACATGACCCATCCTACTTGATGGTCGGTGTTCAATCTTATAGTCGTAGCACTGGAGCTCTAAAGCCCACCGTGAGATTCTAGGATTCAATAACTTTTTGTTCAGAGTTAATGTCAAAGACTGGCAGTCAGTTATGATTTTAAATGGAATTCCTATAATATATATTCTAAATCTTCTTAGAGCGTAAATAATTGAGAGTGTCTCCAGCTCGTAGCTGTGATATCGCGACTCCACGTCAGTTGTTCTTTTAGAAAAGTAAAATACAGGATGCATCTTACCATCACTTTGTCGTTGCAATAATATAGAGCCATATCCAATGCTACTTGCATCGCAGTGCAACTCTGTTTCGTTATAAGGACTGTAAATGGACAAAATCGGAGACTCGAGCAATTTTGATTTTAACAATTCAACTATTTTTAATTCCAAATCACCAAATTGAAATTTAGAATCTTTCCTAAGCAGATCATAAAGTGGCTTAGCCAATGTCGCGAAATCTTTTATGAATCTGCGAAAATATGAATAAAGACCAAGGAAACTGTGTACGCCTTTAACACATTTGGGAACTGGAAACTCGCTAATTGCGCGTAAATTTTCTACGTTAGGACGTATTCCTTGTGTATTAACTATATATCCCAAATACACTATTTCTTCGTAAAGAAATTTACATTTATCGTACCTTAACTGCAAAGCGTTATCCTTGACTAGTTCCATGACTTCTTCCAAAACCACTAAATGATCTTCAATTATTTTGCTCGCAATCAAAAGATCGTCCATGTAAACAAAAAGTTTGTCTGCTTCTATCAGATCTTTAAAGATATGGTGAACATATCTTTGGAAAACAGAGGGTGCATTTTTTAGACCAAATGGCATCTTGAGATACTCGAACTGACCTATTGGGGTTACGAAAGACGTATACTTGACAGAATCCGTTGCTACCTGAACATGATGAAACCCGCTACGTAAATCTAATAAAGAAAAATACCTTTTATCGCGTAATCTATCTAAAAGGTCGTCAATAACCGGTAAAGGGAAGTTCTCACGTACAGTATGTTTATTTAAGACGCGATAGTCGATACACATTCGCAATTCTTGAGTTTTCTTTTCAACTAATACTATAGGCGAAGCATACGGTGAATTACTTTCACGAATAATTTTTCTTTTAAATAAATCGTCAATAATCTTCTTCAATTCTATTTTATGCATATAAGGCAATCGTCGCGGAGTACAACTTAATTTCCATTTGAAAATTTTTAGTAACATTCCCGGAAATATTTTTATAGCATGAAATTTTTGCCTCAGATACGATATTATTAACTTTTTCTTTTATAGAATATGGCAATTTTTCATTTATAATAAGAGATGGTTTACAATTCGTTTCATTTTCAAATAGGTCAATATTAAATATTTGTTTATCAAAGTCGTCACAATTACCTGAATTTTGCGATTGAACATGGCTGCGAAAGCCGATTCCTTCCTTATTTTCTTGTTTCTTTTCTTTAATACTGGACACATCAAATTTTAAATTACATTTTGCCAAAAAATCTCGACCTAAAATTGCAGGAAATTTCATACTCAAATTTTCAACTATTAACAAATTTAAATTGACATTTATGCTACCTAATCTTACTTTAATATTTGAGATACCCACGATGTGAAGGGGGCTATTATTGATTTCACAAAACTGATAGTCATCAGAGTTTACTTTTGTCACAATACAAGCTGGAACATATCGCTGCTGAAGGAAACTAATTGGGCTTCCTGTATCCAAGAGCGTTAACAGAGAGCATTCGAAGAGCTCAGCCTCATCAGCCTTACCAAAGGTGTACCTAGTAATATATTCAAAATGTTCATTAGCGGTAAGCAAATACATAAGCTGTTGAGTATCCTCGGGAAGTTTTGCCGCATCATGAATACTGTTGGTCTGAACTGTCATCACAGGAGCGTCACCGGAACATTGATGTGAATAATGCCCCAATTTACCACATTTGAAGCATGATCCTTTTGTCCTTTTAGGCTTCGAATATCTGCTACTAACATGACCATACTCGTTACAGTTGAAACACTTCAATTTACTAAGATGTTGACCTTGGTTAATGTTGGATCTTGATTCCTGTGCGCGATGTTTTGTTTGATCATGGGATAGTACGAACTGTGATTTCATTTTTTCGTATTTTCTTAACGCAAGTTTGAGTTCGTCTAATGTATCGGCACCATATAATAAAACTTTATTCGTTTGTGTGTCCTGGATTCCACTAACGATGTATTGAATAAGGTCTGTTTCTTCCATGTTTGATAGAGAAGCAATTTCTTGCATCGTGAAAACGAATTGCTGATAAGTTTCATCCTTTTTCTTCTTACGATGCCTCAATTCGTTATGGATGTCTGCACTGGTAACTTTTCTAGAAAATTCACTTAACAGTTTATTTTTCAACTCACTCCAAGATTTTATAGATACAGTTCTCAAGAACATTTTAGCGGTACCAGTCATTAACCGCTTTGCATAGATGAACCGCATTTTAGAATAACATAACAAAACTTCTGCTGATTCTTCAAAATTTTGCAACCATTTCTTTACACAATAGTTGTCGTCTCCACTAAAGTTTGCAAAAGATTCTTCAACATCTTTAAAATTTACAAAAGGTTTTATGCTAACTGCATCCTCAGGTTCCGTAAGCTGTGAGATTTTTTTTTTCAGTTCTGCGATTTCACTCTTTTTCACCAGTTTTTGTCGCAACATTTCGATTTCAGCATCCAAATCTTCATCGTTATCGTCTGTAACAGTATTTTCTTCCAATTGATTATTCCCGTTGGTTATAGGTTCCGCAAGCATGTGATTAACTGGAAAATATTGGTTTATCTGTACTGTAGAAAGATCTTTTATAGCCTCCTCAAGTCTTAATTTTAATGCTGTTTTTATTCCTGTCGATTGTAATCCTAACTCTGCTAATTTTTCTTTTAGTTGGCCTGCCGTAGCATTTTCTAAAAACCGCTCTACACGTGTATCCATGTGGCCAGGAGTACAGCTGTGCACACTCAAAACACTAGCAAAAATTTGATAAAATCACAGATATTCTAAATAAATAGGTCACCGATGATCCTCTTCTAGCTTTTATCACAAAAATTTATGCTGGAGATCACCTATGATCACCTTTCACAAACACGTGTTGGGATGAATAGCGTATTAATATTCACCTTTTCCCTTACGAGTATGTAAGTATAGCACAAAAATTCTCTGCGTTGACTTTTAATAATTTATTTCTCGGCCCCGAATAAAATTTAATCAAATATCCCAAAAATAAAAACTTCACGGTTCACGATCTCACTTCTGAAATTACTGTAGGAATTAGCGTTAGGACTTAACAAAAAAACACACAAAACAAGACGGCACGAGTTAAAAGAGGCACGTTCAATGGTCGAGACTTTATTGCAGACTAATTTCAACTATAATATTGCCATGATCGACTGGACCAGACAAAATCGTTTGCATCGACAGATGCACCAACCGTTAGGTGATCGATGTGTAATGTGATTATTCAGTAGGTACAATGCACTCAATTATTTGGAGAATTCGTATTAGACAAAACTTTTTTCACTTTGTTTGTACATGGTACACTACAGAACTTTAATAAAATTTTCATACCTTTCCTAACAAAATTATTTAAAAAAAGTTATCTTAACCAAATGACTACAATTCCTCAAACAAAAATTCTCAGCTGAGTAATCATTGTAATGTCGCTGTGCCGTCATGGCATGCCGTGGGCTGATGATATCGAATGTAGCTGCCTACAGATTCGGACTACGGCTGCACATACGCACATGCAATTATCACTCAGCTGAGATGTATTGAGCGTAAAATGGTAAGATTACTTTGTAATCAAAACTATTTAATTATTTTGTTAAGTAAGGTATATAGTAAGTGTAGCCTTTGGTAAGGTAAGGAATCAAGCTTTAAATTACTAGATGACTATTTTCCTGTATGGATAGTAGTTTAGGCTCTATGGCATATACAAAGTCAATGTTTGGCACTTTTCCATAAGCATCAATATAGAGCATTTTAGAGTACGGACTCCGAACGCACACATATAGATTTCTGTTTCATGGCTTGGGAAGTATTCTCGAGGGTTTTGCATGGGCTCATCCTGAAAAAAGTGCACCGGGTTCTTCAATTCGACCAATCAGCTTGGCTTAAACCATATATTGACTTAAATACTACCAAACGGATGCAGGCTACAAGCGATCATGAGAAGGACAGTTATAAGAAGATGAATAATGCAGCTTTTGGTAAGACCATGGAAAATGTGCGCAAGTATAGCGATATCAAGCTTTGCATGAAGTGGGAAGGTCGCTATGGTGCAAAAGCTCGGATTGCGGCACCCAACTTCCACAGTGCAACGATATTTGATGAGAATTTAGTTGCTGTGGAATTAAGGCGACTCAAAATGTTATTCAATAAGCCGCTCTATATAGGAATGGCAGTTATGGAAATTTCGAAAATATGCCTCTACGATTTTCACTACAGTTTTATGCAGCGTGAGTATGGAGATAAATGTAAAGTCATGTATACAGATACAGATTCTCTAATATATGTACTTGAAATGAAAAATGAATATAAGATCATGGCTGAAAATATAAACAAATTTGATACAAGTGATTACCCAGAAGATAATGAATTCAATTTACCGCTCATGAATAAAAAGATTCCTGGGCTAATGAAGGATGAACTGAATGGGAAAATCATGAGCGAATTTGTAGGCTTGCGCTCGAAAATGTACAGTCTGCGTATAAACGCTGATAAAACTGTAAAAAAAGTGAAAGGAGTAAAGACTAATGTAGTCCAGAGGCATATCAATTTCAAAGACTACGTCGAATGTTTGAATAACAAGCGAATATTAACTGTTAATCAGAGCTCCATACGATCTCATCACCATAACGTATACACTATCAGTCAAAAAAAGATTGCATTCAGTCCCTATGATAATAAGCGTCATATTATGAGCGGAGCGACGGATACTCTACCATGGGGACATTACTCTATTTCATCAGATCAACAAATAGCAGCCGAAGAAAGTATCTAAGTCAAGTGTAAATAATAAATGTATTATAGTTTTAGTTTCATTTATTCAAGTAATTTGTTTTAAATATGTATAATTGTAAAATAAAAAAAGTATTATAATTATAAATTTATTGTAATTGTATTATAGTTATAGTTGTTTTTCAAGAAATTATAAAACATCTTTGTTATTAATCCAAGAATTGTGTTTTGATGAAAATCCGAGCCATTTAACGTAAGCTTCATCTCCACTCTTCTTTAAGATTTTCTCTACGAGATATAGGTTTGGGTGTTTAACTTTCAGCAGCTCCAATTCATAAAAGCATCCTGTGATTGGATTTCCTTGATAATCTTCCAGCCGATATGTGATGGGGTTTGTGTTTTGAACTTTAATAATTTTAAAAATCTCAGCTGTCCAGTTTGGTGTATAGCCTTTCTCAAATATATGCTTGTATTTGCTGATGCGTACAAGATCTCCAACTTTGTACTTTGCAGGAACAACAATCTTTATATGATTGTATGCAGTTGAAAGCAGTTTTTTCTCATTGGAAGCGTTAATATCACGTGGTCCCATTTTCGTAGTTCGATGTATTCTTGAGTTGTATTCAGTGAGCAGCGACTCATAATCTTATTCAATAAGCCTCTATATATTGGAATGGCAGTTATGGAAATTTCATAGATATGCCTCTACGATTTCCACTACAGTTTTATGCAGCGTGAATTTGGAGATAAATGTAAAGTCATGTATACAGATACAGATTCTCTAATATATGTACTTGAAGAGAAACATGCATGAGTTTATGGCTGAAAATATACACAAATTTGATACAAGTGATTACCCAGAAGATAATCAATTCAATTTACCGCTCATGAATAAAAAGATTCCTGGTCTAATGAAGGATGAGCTGAATGGGAAAATCATGAGCGAATTTGTTGACCTGCGCTCGAAAATGTGCAGTCTGCGTATAAACGATGGTAAAACTGTATAGAAAGCAAAAGGAGTAAAGGCTAATGTAGTCCAGAAGCATATCAATTTCGAAGACTACGTCCAATGCTTGAATAACAAGCGAATATTAACTGCCAATCAGAGCTCCATACGATCCCATAACCATAGCGTGTACACTGTCAGTCAAAAGAAGATTGCATTGAGTCCTTATGATAATAAGCGCCATATTATGAGCGGAACGACGGATACTCTACCATGGGGGCATTACTCCATTTCATCAGATAAATAAGTGGCAACCAAACAGCTCTGATAACAGGTAAACAGCTTTCCAAACAGCTCTGATAACAGCTTCACAGCTTTTCAAACAGCTCTTATAAAAGGTAAACAGCTTTTCAAACAGCTCTGATAACAGCTTAACAGCTTTTAAATAGCTTAACAGCTTTTAAACAGCTTAACAGCTTTTAAACAGCTTAACAGCTTTTAAACAGCTTAACAATTTTCCAAACAGCCCTGATAACACCTAAACAGCTTTTCAAACAGCTTGATAACAGCTTTTAAACAGCTCTGATAACAGCTTAACAGCTTTTCAAACAGCTCTGATAACAGATTAACAGCTTTTCAAACAGCTCTGATAACAGCTTAATAGCTTTTAAACAGCTCTGGGAACAGCTTTTCAAACAGCTCTGATAACAGCTTAACAACTTTTCAAACAGGTCTGATAACAGCTTAACAGCTTTTAAACAGCTCTGATAACAGCTTAACAGCTTTTAAAACAGCTCTGATAACAGCTTAACAGCTTTCAAACAAGTCTGATAACAGGTGAACAGCTTTTCAAACAGGTCTGATAACGGGTGAACAGCTTTAATCTACTCAGCAGGTCCACAGGATTCGGTGTGCTTTCGGCTGAGTTACAGCTTCGACTTATGAACATTTCGCATGTTTCATCCTTTTATAGTAGAATGAAGATATCAAATCCTTTACGGTAGCGAGCATTGGATGGGAAACGTATTACTTACCATGAGCAGTACCATTAGTATACCCACTAATGCCACTAGGGAACCTTACTCAAGAAATGCCAATATGTAGTACCGGCTAATGCCGCTAGGGAACCTTACTCAAGAAGTGGTGTTTTCACTCGATGGATCAATACACGCGCCCCCCTAAATCCAATAATAACAATAATAATTTGCTAAGAAAACATCAAACCAAGGTGATGTCATGTTGTGAAATTCAAATGATGCTGATATCTACAACTTCCCCGCTAATAAAACTTATTCAGGTGCAGCACCTGTAAACAGCAAGAACCAAGATGATGTCATACGTGCTATCTACAACTTCCTCGCTAATAAAAGAAAACAGCAAAACCAAGCCATGCTGGTAGTACCGACTAATGCCACTAGGGAACTTTAGTCTAGAAATGGCATTTGCACGCGAATCAAAATTATGGAATATGCTAAATTGTATCAGGACATTGGATGGGAGACATATCACCTACCATTAAATGCCTGTAGTACTCACTAATGCCACTAGGGAACCTTACCAAAAAAAATGGCATCTGTACTGGAATCCTAAAAAAGCCGAGGCGCATGCTGATATTTACAACTTCCACGCTAATAAAAGAAAACAGCAAAAGCAAGAAATGGCGTTTGCACTCGAATCCTGTAAAAGCTTTCATACCCAGAACCCCCACTGACATCGACTAGAATCTGTTCATGGTGATGTTATGTTGTGAAATTCGATTGATGCTGATATCTACAACTTCCCTGCTGAGGGAGGGTGCAGCACTTGAAAACAGCAAAACCAAGATGACGTCATGGTGATATCTAGCACTTCTCCACTAATAAAAGAAAACAGCAAAACCAAGGCATGCTGGTAGTTCCGGCTAATGCCGCTAGGTCATGCTGATATCTAGAACTGCCCCGCTAATAAAAGAACACAGCAAAACAAAGGCATGCTGATAGTTCTGACTAATGCCGCTAGGTAACCTTACTCAAGAAATGGCGTGCCCGTAGAGGATCTGTGATGAAAATTTCGTCCCCCCTCCCACCCCACACCGCCAAGAATCCATTTCCATGAGCAAAAATAACTTGAAATATTAATACGATAATAACTCGAAAACCAGAGCCCGTAGAGGATTTCTGATGAAAATTTCATTACCTCCAATCCCTATCTTTATTATCCCCCCCACATACCCACCATCTCGAATCCATTGGCATGAACAAAAATTTCCTACTATTAATTATTAGTTCAAAACCAAAAGCCCACATTTAGGCGCTCAAGAAAAATCAATTATTACTAGTATTAATTCAATACCAGGCGCAACACTTGAAAACAACAAAAGCCTACATTTAGGCGCACCACACATCCAAAAAAATACCGTAGCATGCTGCTACGTGTGGGCAAAAGTGAAGCAAAAAACTTCCCAAAACCGTAGCATGCTGCCACGTGTACGGAACATGCTGGTAGTATCGGCTAATGTCTCACTCACATCTTCTAGAATCTGTTCATGGTGATGTCATGTTGTGAAATTCGAATGATGCTGAACTCTCCCGCTAATAAAAGAAAACAGCAAAACCAAGGCATGCTGGTAGTTCCGGCTAAAGCTGCTAGGGAACCTTACTCAAGAAATGGCGTTTGCGCCCGAACAATTGTCGCTAATATCTCGAAAACCAGAGGATTTCTGATGAAAATGTTGTTCCCCCCTCCCACCCCACACCGCCAAGAATCCATTTCCATCAGCAAAAATAACTTGAATTATTAATACGCTAATATCTCGAAAACTAGAGCCCGTAGAGGATTTCTGATGAAAATTTCATTACCCCCCCCCTCTTTATTTTTATTATCCACCCCCACATACCCGCCATCTAGAATCCATTGGCATGAACAAAAATTTCCTACTATTAACTTTAATTATTAGTTCAAAACCAAAAGCCTACATTTACGCGCTCAAGAAAAATCATGATAAAAAGCCTACATTTAGGTGCACCACATATCTATCTAAGAAAACCGTAGTACGGGAGCATGCTGGTAGTACCGGCTAATGCCGCTAGGGTGCAGTCAAGAGCAAATGACACATCCCGGTAGTACCGGTTAATCCCGCCAGGGCGCAGTCGAGACTCAATGGTGCACCCAAGACACAATGATGTATCCAGGGCACAAACCAATACAACCAAGACACAAACCTACATTTAGTATGGGACCAAACCGCCTATCGACGGGGCGCCATCTGTGGCGAAATCCTGGAAGCTAAAACAGTGAGCCAGAAACACCATAGAATAACTACTGCTGGGTATTGTCAAAGTTCTTAATAATAAGTTAAAAAGCAGGCGAGATTACCGAGTGTTTTACATTTAAAATATGCACGGCAAGAAAAGGAAGAAAAAAATGGGAAAGCGCAGATTGCATGCAACGAAACAGAATGGTAAATATTTCATTTTCGTAAATAAATTAGAAGGGCGGAGTTTTCACGTTTTACTGTCATAAAATGTTCCCGCGCTTTTGTGAAAACAGGTTTTCATGAAATATTGTGAGAAATATCCAATGTTTTTTATAGCATAACCAGTGTTTGTTAGTGTAATTTCTATGCTATTTGAGCAGCACGTGCTTCTGCTTACATTCGTTTTGCTCTGAAGAGATTAAATGGGAGAATCTTATGCTGGATTCTCTGATATATTCGGCAAAAATGAGAAATTCATTTGAGAGGAATTTTATATTTCCTTTCAGTGCCTTGGCTAAAGGGAAATTTATCTATTGCTTTAAAAATTGAGGTAGTGTGACCCGAAGTACATTATTATGAATAGGTTGAATGGATTTTGAGGCATTCAATAAGATTTTGTCGTTCGAGTAATCCTACGTTCCCTCGATTTTTGTTTTTAACTCGTTGTCTCAATCGCACTACAATAGGGCATATCCAAGTTCTTTTCCCCCATTCATGCAAAAGACGAAAGTATATGAAATTACTTGTTTCTTTCTAAAAAACACGAAAAATTTCCAATTTTGTTCGGCTGATTCCTATCTTCTTATTAGGTTATCTTTGGCAAAAGTCTCTCTCCGTGTATCTTTACTTTTATAATAAGCCTACATCCTCATCACCTTCTCCAAAGCCCCAATAGCCTAAACACGGCAATACTTTATTAATACTTTATTGATCAAAAACCATCATGTCGAATTTCGCACCAAATATCGAAATCTCCATCCAAATCTCTAAATCTAAATTTCAGTTCCCACGGGAGAGAATTTCTAAATTCAACCCAAATTTGAACTTCTGGCAGCAGACGTCGTTTTCATAAAACGTCGGTGTCGACTGGTCCCTGAATTAGTCAAGTTGAAATATAAACACAAGTTGAAAAATCAAATTTTTTTCAGTCGAGCATAAAAACAAATTCGTCGTTTAATTTCCACGCATTTATTACTGTATAAACTTAAAATTAGCTTGTGTGCTTTTCTTCAAATTACTTTGAAAATAATTCTTTCCAGAATAAATTTTAATTATATTAATTTTTAAGTGCTTTGGTTCATTACCTTAGTTTGTACATTATTTCCTGAAAACTATTAAGTTTATTAAATTGCTAGCAAGACCAGAAAAGAGCGATTTTTGTAATGAAGTGAACATAGTTATACCATATATCTTATATTCATAGTTGAAACTAAAGAGTATATTTAAGAATTCAGTTTTTGCAACGCATAGCGGAGTTCATCTTTGCAGCATGATGTGCAGTTCCAAATCAGCTTTTCAGAAAAAAAAACATATTTAGTAGGTGATTAGGGTTAAAATATCTCCTTAAACTAATTTAATTATGACAAGTTTAGGTATGCCGAAAACGTATTCAATTAACGACATTTCTCAGCGCCCTGTGTACATTCATCATATGAATTAGCTGTGTTCCATTGGACTGTGTAAAGTACTCGCGAGCACTTTCCGAATGGAACGCAAGTTTGTGTTGTCAAGAGTAAAACATAACCTCCAATTTCAAACATTTCTGTTATGTTTCTGTTATATCAAGTTTCTTATGAAAATAGTTAGGATAATTATCTATATTACTCAAATTAATTTCATTAAAGGCAACTGAAAATAAAATTATGAAAAACTGGACCTACATTCGAGCTACTTTCCTCGAGCAGTACCTACTATCTCTCTGTTCGATATTTATTTTGTTAAAAATTATTACCGTATTTATTTTCATAACGATTATATATAAATTTTAATAATTCTCCTGTTATCGACGAGTTAATTGTTTCTTTATAAACAATTTCTCTCAAATTTCATCTATCTGATATTTCAATAACCACTTAGCATCCAAATCCACCTAGCGGAAAATTCTTGCGTAACTACTCAGCACATCTACTCGCGGACAAGAGCATGAGTAGTTGTGAGTAGGTAGAAGTACTTGGGAGTATGTACTTTACACAGCCCAAGGGAACACAGCTATTATAAGAAGAAACGAAAGGTAGAAAGTCGGTCGCCTGAATCAGTACTAAAAACGGGCAATTCGAAAAAATCTAACTAAACTTTTAAGCTATATACTTACGTAAGGTCTACTAAATCAAAATGCATAGATTCTAGAAGGCGACTAAAGATAGATTAATCCCAATAATCTGGAATAATCCAAGGACGGCTTTACCCTATAATTTTCAATAATTATGCTATTCTATGAAAAATTACAAAAACCCCCTCTGAATGTCTTCACGATAGAAGTTTTGATGCTCTTCAGCAAACCTATTCGTAATTAAGTTGACTGATTTTGTTATCTGAATTCCTTCATTATACGAACTGAAACGGAAAATAAGCGAGTGAAAAGCAAAAATGAATGAAGATGCCGTTATGTAACAGAATGAAGAAATTGGCTTTTGATAATGTCATTTTGGGACAAATTTAATTTTTTACGAATATTTTCTTAAAAATTGTTGAAAAAAAAATCAAAAATCATAATGTAAAATTAACGTCAATCGTAAAAAATCTACTACAACAGGTTAGAAGCGCAGGCAGGCCCCATTCCAATTAAGGAAAAATAATGGAAAAGTTTGCGGATATTGAAAAATTAAAATGAAGGAATAATTTTCAACATACGATGAAGCTACAGGGAAACTGGAGCTCCTAGGAATTAAGCCTGACACGGACATCAAGGAGAAAGCCACGCCGCAAGTTGTGATTAAGAAAAACTATGAACCGTTTTTTCTGAAAGTGACGTCACTTTGTTTTATATCGAGATATTTAGGTAAGGGCATAAGTACACTGCTCAAAAGTGTATAAGCAAAATGTGGTTTGTGGTTTGAATTGTAAAAATTGGTTTTTGTCCCATTATAATTATATAATACCTGTTTTTACCGTTATTCCAGAATTTTTTTATTGTTGTATGCGCAATAGATGTATCTACTAAAAACAAAAAACAGAACCAAAATCAAACCAAATTCCAGGAATTGGCAAAAGAAAAACCACATTTTGCTTATACACTTTTGAGCAGTGTATATACTTTATAATCAATGGTAAGGGTTAAGACGCAAAGAGTTCAAAACACATCTATGCTACTGTGATATTATCAGTCCATCCCATATCCAGTCCGACCCATACCTAAATGCGGAATACCTCATAATGAGAATAAGGGTCTTGCCGAGTGTGATCAAGGTTAAAATAAGAGAAATTTACATAAGTGGGGCTGAGTCCAAATAGAAATAAAAATTTTCTGCGTACAAGAGTTTATTGAATGCAATTTAACTCAGATTAAATTTTGCATTGAACTCTAATTATTTACAACCAACGATGACTTCCTACCACGAATAAATAAGTTAAAAAGGTCACGTGGCAGTTCAATTATCGCTGCATCGACAGGCCGATTAATCCTATCTTTAGAACTGTGGCTTCTTAAAAGTTGGCAATAGGCCACTTGAATTAACCTCATGCATAAATTGAGTTTAGGAAGATCTAAAATAATTGTCGAATTTGATGAAGGAGGCAAGCAGATGGTTAATTTAGTTATGTGCTCTGTAAAAAAATATCGGAGAGTAGGAAATCAGTTTTCTGCCTAAAGCAAATTTTAAGTGTTTAAAAACAAAAAAACGCAGAAATGGTTATATTTTGGGTACAATCACTGACATATATAATATGGACTGCTTAACTTTCTATTTCATGTGGGCTCAATTGCTTATGTGAATAAAAGTTCTTACGCCGCGCCGGTGGCAAATTGAAAAAATCATTGGCGGGAAGTTGAAAAAATAAGCGCGCAGTTCGAAAAGTGATTATAATAAAACGTTTCGAATTTCTGCTTCATATCTTATGAATATATTGCCTTTGGTAAAACAATTTTATCAGTAATAACCCTAAATAATTAATTTAAAAACATTTATTTCGACGGACCCATTTATTTATTTGTTGTTTGCAGTTCTCCTCAGTTGGTACTTGGTGCTTAGACCGAAAGAGTCAGCAATATAGAAGTGAGCCCACTTTTTGCAGTGCATTTCCATTAACCTAGTCAGTCGATATTATACATGTCAGTGGGTACAATATGTGAGGTTTTTTAAAGCCAAGCTATTGGGCTTCTTAAATCCAGTATGAAAATATAGTGTTGATGACGTGACGTGCTTTTGATAGAAATATTAGTTATCTAAAAAAAATGAGTTAAGATTCCGAAATTTTCATTTTGTTGACCCATAACCGCAAAACGGTAAGGAAGAGGAGAAAATTTTATAGACCAATAGAAAGCTCCAACGATTATCAATCTAACAAATTTTAAATCCTCATCTATATAAAAACATACTCAAGGCTAGAATTAAGACATATGGTGTATTAGGTTAAATTAAAGAGGAGAGTCCGCAGTTTACAGTTTTTATAAAAACAAAGTTATGTTAACCACCGTTTTGCAAAATAGAGGACAAAGTCGAAAAATGGTAAGAAAATCCGAAATTTTTACTTTAGACCCCCAGAACTCCGAAGAGGAGTACGGGACTGACTGAGTAGTCGTTGGAAGGGCTATGAAGTTCTACATACAATGCGCTCTTTGCGACCGTACACCCTGTACTTTTGAAGATGCAGTGTTTGGCGAAAAACTAGCCTAAATTCTTAATTACCTTGTATATCCCAAACGGTTGATGTGGATTCCTGCCCCCCCCCTGCCTTTTAATTTTTTATTCGTCTAGGTTTATCACCTTCTGCTATATGGACCACCTAAGCGAAAACACCCTGTATATTTGGAAACTCCCTGACAACGCGTCGACGTGAAAAGCTCGAATTTGGTATACGGAATTAATTTTCATTTCTTGGTATTCATTTTCTTGGTGTTGCCATACAAAGCTTTGTGTTTACACTTTATTTAATTTTTATTTTCATCTAAGGTATAATATTATTGGTCTTAGACCAATTATAACTTTTTCTCCTGTTAAAGTTAACTTTGAAATAATTTTATTTTATGTTAATAAGGAAACAATTATTTTTTAGCAAGACTTTTTTTCCTAAAAATATAGTTTAATTCGATTATTTGAATTGATTACTTTTATTTGGGTGGATTTTGTGCGGGTGGAATTTGTAGAATGGATTCTGTATTGTGGATACCATATCCAACCTTATTCTAATATCATTTAATTTGGAGTACGAAAAGGGTCGACCGTGAGCAGCTCTCGGAAAGCTCTTTGTCTGACCCCAAAAATATTTACTAAAACGCTGCCGCGTGCGAGCGTGAGGCAACAATTTTTATTTAAATACTCTATACAACTGATACAGACTGCATTCATACACAAGCACATATACATGGGTACTTTAATTTCATACATTATATTCCTATTGAGAAAATACTACTGATATGCAATACATCCCCCCCCAGGATTTTGGCGTGACGGAAAACAAATAAGAGTTTGATTCTTACGAGGGATCGCGGGGAGGATAAGAATTGAAAAGTTTTGGTTGTGAATGCTACATGATGATACCTGAGCATCAACGTCAGAAGCTTGACCGAAAGAGCAAGAAAGGAATCTTCGTTGGGTATGATATCAAAGAACATGGATATCGAATCTATTTGCCAAGTGAACAACATGTCGAGGTCTCAAGTAATGTACTGTTCGATGAAAGTAGTCCGGAACGTGGATACACGGAAGTCAGTTGCAAGTCAGTTGAACAGAAGGAAGATGAAGTAGCAACTGATAACGTAGAGGAATCTGAATCGGAGTCAGAATATGATAAACGGTCAAGAGACTCCGGAGGAGTACTACAGAAGTTGTCAAAGTGATCAGTCGGAATCAAGTCTGGAAGGAAACGAGAATATACCGAGATATAGTCTGCGAAGTCGTCAGGACATTAAGTATCATCCAAAGTACCGTGACTACGCTATGATTGGTGAAGTTGAAGATATTTCAATAAAAAATGCATTGGAAGATTACGGATGGAGAAAAGCGATGCAAAATGAAATTGATGCACTGAGAAAAATGGAGGCATAGGAGTTAGTAGACTTGCCTAAAAATCGAAAGTCATTAACATGCAAATGGGTCTTACGTGAGAAGACAGATGGACGACTGAAGGCTAGGGTTGTAGCTAGAGGTTTTGATCAGGTGCATGGGATTGACTATAATGAAACCTTTTCACCAGTTGCCAGACATTCTAGTATTAGATTGCTATTGAGTCATGCTGCAAACAAAGGACTCAGGATCCACACTTTTGACGTGGACACAGCTTTCCTAAATGGAAAATTGTCAGCGAAAATATTTATGTTGCAACCAGAAGGTTTTGATGATAATTCTGGAAGAGTCTGTCACTTGAAAAGAATCTTATATGGGCTAAAACAGGCTTCAAAGGACTGGAACGCTACGTTCACCAAAACCCTGAGGAAACTAGGATTTAAAGACACTGATGATGATCCATGCATTTTCTACAACAAAGACAGGTCAGTTATAATTGGAATATTTGTAGTTGACCGAATCATTATTGGCCAGAATGAAACATTGATAAAGCACGCACTCTCTGGACTGGCAATAAACTTTAGAATGAAAACTACAGGTCCAGAGAAAGGAAAATTATTCTATCTTGGAATGGAGATTCACTTAAAAGGAAATGGGATATTGGTGACACAGCACAGATACATATATACGCAAAGTGTTAGTTCGTTTTAGTTTTAATGATGCACACTCTGTTGCAACACCTATTGAACCTGGAATGTTAATTGAACAACATGTGAATGATAGACCACTCCAAAACAAGCCTTATCGAGAAATTATCGTCTACAAATACTTCCACACCACAACAGCTTCATATTCTTATTACTCGCAAGCTTAATATTTTGACAACTTTGACGGTCCTCTTTGTCAATAAGAGGGAATGAAACAGAGAAAACCCAAGCGCTGACAGCAGACGCCATTAAACAGTACCGCACTTGCAAGAGTTGTGTTAAAAAAAAAATAAAGTCGAGTAAAAGTGAAAACCAGAGAAAGATTTCGGTCGTAAATGGTTAAAGTTAAGCACGGACCGATCGTCTTGTACAATTCGGGTGAAAAGAGGAAAAACACCTTAATAAGAAAATTTTTAGAGCGTGCTACACACAGTAAAAAATAATTCCCTAATGTGAGTGGCAACAATTTGTGCCACAAAGGTTAGGTATTTGTCAATAAGATTAGGGGAAGCTCCACCTTGGAAAATGTAAATTAGGTTTTTTTTATCCCTAAAATGTAGGTAGGTTTTTCTCCCTCAAATGTAGGGAATTTTTGTTCCCCCCTAAGATTAAGGGAATATTCCCTAAAATGCAGGGAATTTTAATTTTTTTTTTTCTAAAATGTAGGGAATTTTTGTAATTTTGTTTTGTTTCTCCCTAAAATGTAGGGACTATTCCCTAAAAATTGGGGAATGATAGCACCACGCTCCACCATAATTGATAGAACACCATCTGCCTTATGGCCCATACTACTAAGTAGTATGGAAGTTATGTTGGTGCGCTGAGAACGCTCAAACAAAATATTGAAAAACAATATATGACTTGTTTTCAAAAACAATGTGTGAATTATATAAATGAAAATATATTTCCATAAAAAATGTAGCATAATACCTAATTTATTGAATGTTCTCTTCCTTATATCCAAGAGAGCTAACGTTTCGAGAATTTTACGTACTTTATAGGTATAGGTGATAAATACCTAAATTCATTGAATGTTCCATTGATTTGGGGAACTTAAACTGATTTTCCCTTTATATCTGAGAAAATTACATTTATTTTTAGGGAGCAGCGTGTCTTAAATTTAGGGAGTAGTCCTATTATTTTTTACTGTGTACGCCCAATTTTAGACATCCACGCCACGCCGCCCTGCAAGTTACGAATGCGTGTCATCAGCCTACATGATAGCTTATTTGTGTGCAAGTAATCATAATTTCAAAATCAAACTTTTTCGATAATTTAAATTTTTGTGCAGCAGACATTGTTTTCCGAAAAGGAAACGCCAGAGAGAAGCTCGCAGAGCAGTTGCAGCCAGGGCATGGTAGCTCCTGGTATTCAGCGATGAAACGGCCTCACAATTTCGACTGGAAACAGTCAGCTAGCCCCACATTGGCGACCCTTCCGTCGTCTCAACACATCGAGGGATACTCCTCCATCTCCCAGAAATCAAGTCAGGAGACAATTCCGTCGCCTGGCACCAACCCGAATTCGAACAGCCGAGTGTACTGACAGCATAGTGAGGATCTTCAAGATAAGTATCCTAGTCCAAGTGTTTCCACCTCACCGAATCTAGACAGTCTTGGTCTAGGTCAATATCTCTACATAACATCGATGTGTATTTAAAAATAACATTTAAGATTCAACATCGAGCAGATATGATTCAAACGATAACGCGGAAACTGTGTGAAAGAATTAAATTGAAACTACATAATTAGATTTAAGCTACTAATCGGTGATTTGATAGGTTTTTAGTATCCTTAGTATACTTATTATCTGTGCTGGTGTCCGGTATTGATATCGACTATCTAAAATTTATGGTTAAACTAGGATTTAGACTTTTGTGGACCCGATATATGTACATATAGGACTCAGAGTTTAAGTCAAGATCTGAATCGCGGGGGATTAACGTAAATGCTTTCCGATTCTCACACGTATACCTATAGATACAAAATTTTATATCCAACTTTAAAGACAGGGAAGCTTATTGGGCCATCTCACACGAGTATTCCTGATGCAGTATGCGAATAGGTTTTCTAGGGAAGGCGTGAGAAGCAGCAAACAGATATCTCTACACTTTGGAGAGATATCTCTTTGCTTCTTCTCACCTCTTCCCCAGAAAACATGTTTGCATACTGCATCAGGAACATTCGTGTGGAATAGAATTGTGTTTTCTTTATACAAGGCCAGGATACATCATAATATTGAATTGAAGGCTTATTTATTGGTCAGGATGGTGCGCGATAGCATTTAATACCAACAGAAAAGGAAAAAATTTTTATTACATCATCCGAAATCGTTTAGGGCACAAGTGAAGTGATTGGGGAACCAAAAAATTGTCATGTGCCACTTAAAGAAATATCTTCATTTAAAACAATATCTTTCATCTATACACATAATAGTCTAATGTTTTGTTTTTTATATGCAAAACTTATTAAACGTGTTAGGAATTTCTGTGCTTAACTATATTTCTTAGTTTAAAATTACGCATAAGAGTAACAGTATTTTTGTCGAATATACAGTCTAATCTGATGGGCTGAGTAAACATTCTGATATAGTTGAAACTGTAAGGCATGGCAACCAGAGCTGGTAGCGCAAAATCTCGAAAATTTGAATTTTTATATACTTTTACCAGATAAGGATCGATACCCACTGGATGCTGGAGCGCTTCATCATACCTTGGAGTCTTGATCGTGAGTACTTTTGATTATGGTGCTTTCATTTCCGTCATACAATTATTCTTATTTTGATAATCTACTGCACAATCTCTCTGTGTTGCGATCGCCCCGTAAGGGTAGACTGATCTGTCAGCTACCTTCCCAAAAGTTTTTGTATTCAAGTTCGATTTGTGAACGTACCAGTAGAATTAGAAGTTATTTAAGATAATGTGGCATCTGCATTACCTGTGTTTATTGTTATTTAAAAAAAAAACCTCGTCGTGAAAATGAAAGACCACGCACGTCAGATGGCTGCAATGTTTTGTTGTATTAAAAAATATAAATTTTATTCCATAAGACCTTTTTCTTTTAATTGTAAATATCTTAAAATTACTCGCGAACAAAGAATTATATAAAACAAGAATCGTTCTAGTTAAGCGTTAAAATCGAACTACTTTAGTAGCCGGCGATGCCACTCTCATCCTTCTACGATATAATATATAGAAACTTCATAAAAGAAAAACTCAATCACTTGCCATGTTTCACAAAAATTAAAGTAAATTTATTCAAATATTATACAATTTGAATAAATTTACTTTAATCTTTGTTTGGTTTTTCTTTTATGAAAATGAGGTTTCACCAAGTTCAAACCAAAAAATCTGTTGATTACATTAAAAATAGAAGCTTATCATGGAGTAGTGAGCTTCGTTGTTTCTCTTCTTACTCTCCCGGAGTCCTCTTGTGCTCAACCGTCTTCCTTGTACAGGTTTAATAGCGACATTGTATAACAAGGTGCCGACAATATTGTTGGGTGGCTGGGGATCACACCAGAGGATCCTCCTAACAAACTACAAGGTAAGTAATGTGAAGCAGTCCCCTCAGGACTGCAAGATGTGTGTTTCTTCTCGTTTTAGTAAGACACGATTATTTTTGTATATGGCGCGTGGCAGCGGCAGGGCCTTCGTGTTAACCAATCCCACACTCTCCGCCAAAACTCAAGGTATGCTAGCGTTCCGCCCTGCATATTCAACGCTATCGCGGAGTGAGCAATCAGATTCGGCCGATAGCCAGGATTTCACGGTCAGTCATACTCACTAAACCTTGCTGGGATGGTAAAAATAAGATATCATAGGATAGGGTGGGTAGTGCTGAAGTGTAGCGTAAGCAGACAAGCCAGAATAATCTCGCACACACAGCACAAGAAACAATACTTTGGCTTAAATTTAGATACAGAAACAAGTAAAAAAGCTGATGATATCCTAGCTAGATGAATGCCCGTATATAATTTCGTATGGTCACCCATCTGTGCCAGCCGATTTCCCAGGACCTCATATTCTGAAGAACTTTTCGTTACAATAAAAACGTCTAGGACTGATCGTTTTGAAAGTATACGTAAAATATCCAAAATTCCAAGTTTTTGTATGGGAAAAACCAAAGTTTTGTATGGCAACACCAGGAAGGCGTCTAGTTTTGAAAAATCCAATGTAGCATGTTTGTTTGCCAGTTCCCTTGGACATATCTACAATACTACTGATTTGGGCTACATTAAATTCTCTAAGTAGATATGTATTAAATATTTTTTAAATTGAAATTGCCTCAGTTTTGTAGGTATCTGTATAGCAGGTCTCAAATTTCCTTTTAAATGAAATTCTATGAATATCAAGGAACAAAATGAGTTTTAATTTAGGTACAGGTATGCTTCTGTAATTTATATTTAACTTTTTCCTTTAGGTATCCGTCGTAAAAATCTAAAAACTACATTTTGGTACAGTTTCCATATTGCAATTTAAATATTTTGAGCGTTGATTGAAATAATATAAACTTTTCTTTTTGAGGAAATAAAATTTCTCCGAATAATAAAATCATAATATCGGTAGAGAGTTGGTGCATGTAATTTTTTTATAATATGTATTTTTATCTCTTAAAGCCTTAAAGCCCTTGTAACACCGGGAGCGACGCGGCGCGCGATTTACGCATCCAGCCTAAACATCTTTATACCTATATAATCTAGATCTACATTCATAAATTCCATATCATAATACCAAATTCCAAATTCATTTCTTAAAGGCTAAAATGCTTATCATCATAATTTTACAATTCTTATTTTCCCACATTCTGTAAAGTCGAGTTCATAATTTTCACATAGAGGAAAAAACAAATATATCGCTAGACGCAGCCTCAACAAAAAGAGATTTTATAAGCGAGGTATCAAATTAAATGCAGGTATTCTTAGTTGGACTGTAAAGTGTTTTTCATTAAATAAAGTAAGAGTGTTCTACCAGTCGAGTCTTTCATTGTAATATTATTTATATTTATTTATTTTTGATTTATTTAAAAGGGCTAGAATGTAACTGGCGCAGTCGGTAGGATACGAAAAGGTATCCCGTTCGTTTTAAAAAAGGTATCGATCGCATTTTCGCAAGTATTAATTTGCAACCACCAACGGTTTATTGACGGATAACGCTATTAAATTTTCCATTCTATAAAACGAACGAAATAGTGCTGTTGTGGGTCTTGTAGAAAAACGAAATATAATTCTACAGTGCAGACGGATTATCTGTGATTAGCACAACCAAAACTACCAAATACACAAGAACGAGAAATTTCCATCTTGGTGCGTCTCAACTTTCTGGATCAAAACCTACGTGTTTTAGAAAATGTTGATGGAAAGGATGAAGGTTTCTATCATCATTGGCATGTAAGTCAAATTATTGAGTATTCCTTAATGTTTCCTAAATCTAAAACCTTCAAGCCGAATTCAAGTCCATTAAGATATTCAAGTGAAAGTGATAGTTCTGACGAAGAAATTATTAAAAATATAGAAACTGTTGAAAAATTAAATAATTTCCCAAGTAAAACAGATTCGGAAGAATTGAACAAAAAAACTAACGAAATTGAGTTAGGATTGTCAAATCTCTCAACGAAATCGTATGATAAGTTAGAATATTTAGAAAAAATAATTAATTAAAGTGAATCCAAATTAGATTTATTAGAAAGTGTAAGTGTAAGTGTGATTAGTTTGAAAATCCACAGTTATTAGAAAGATTAATTAATCAGCGCGAATTTAAATTAGAACCATTAGAAAGTGAAAGTAATCAGTGTGAACCTAATTCTCTTAATAAATCAGAAACAGTTAATTCTAATAATTTCAAAATGAATCCTCCAAACGCATCTGCGTAAGTGTAAGTCAGTTGCTAATCCGCCAGTTACACAAATCAACGATATACTTAGTTCTCTTAAAGTGCCAGAGGCAATAAAGGATTTGCCAAAATATGATGGTAATCTTAGATTGCTCTACGATTTTTAAAAAATGTAGAAGAAATTTTACTTATGTTAAATCCATTAAACGGTACACCCTACGGTCTAATATTTTTGCGAGAAATTAGAAATAAAAATGAAGGTCCTGCCAATGAGGTCCTAACTGAATATGTACACCACTCCATTGGAGCCAAATAAAAAATAACCTCACAATTGCATTATTCGGATAAACGTAATGAAACTTCTTTAATTAAAGATCTCCACAATATTCGGCAAAATAATAAAACAGTTGAAAAATTTTATAGCGAAATACAGATACACGAAAAAGATTCAAATGTTATAATTGCAAAAGGAATTTGTAATCGGAAATGTGCCTAAATACATTTTTAACTGGTTTAAGAGAACCACTAGATTCCACAGTTCGAGCCATGAAACCTGAATAAATACGGAAATAAACAGATAATAAAAAACCCTACAAGGCCAATAAACGGTCCCAATCCGTCATATAAAAACTTCACCCATCAGCAGCCAACGAATTTCTTTTATCTATTGAATAGACCCAATACATTTAGCAAATATCCCGCAAGTACAATCAAATAATAATAATCCACCTGCTGAGAATCCGAGTACTTTCAGTCAAAGACAAAACCATTTTCCAATTAAACCAATTCTTCCTAAACTCGATCCAATGGATACAAGCTCTGGTAACACCAATTTAAAATTCGGACCCAGAAATCGATTCCAATCAAATAATCCACCCTCAAATTTCTCCCGGCAATCCGGATCCCTACACATTCGAAGCTAACCCTTCATACCATCATAATGATGTGTCAGAAAATATTTGCCTAGGTACAAGATTTAGATAACTATTACCAATATGAGCAAATCAATGAACATAATGAGGAAGGTCTTATGCGACCCGCCGACAATAATGAAGTTGATGACCAAAATTTTCATTTACCTGCCTCAATAGACCCACCGGCTATCTATCATCCCCTTTCGGTAGACCTCTAAAATTCCTAGTAAATACGGGTGCACCTTAATAAACTGAAACAGAACTCACAATCATTACAACAATTCTAAATAAACAAGTCATTTTCCCAAATTTCGTAGAATTCAATCAATCAGGAGAAACGCGATTCCTAGTGTTTCGATTCCATGGATATTTTGATGGTCTCCTAGGACTCGATGCCCTTACCCTTATTAGGTGCAAAAGTCGATCTAGCAAACCAAGTACTAATAACTCGAAATTCAATCATCCCTTTACATTTCAAACCCAACTTTATGGATGTGTGCCAAACGGGCTAAATACTGGCTAAATTCCAGTTTGCATTGGAAATTTAGCCAGCTAATTCCAGGGCTGTGCCAAACTAAAGTGGAATTTAGCCAATTGCTCAGCTGTCACTTTCATTGCTATCAAATTATGTGGCGTTTATTAATTTCTATCTAATATAAATAGTGCAAGATGAATGAGACAATAAATAAAGAGTCTATGGCGGTAATATTATTTTCCAGAATTTTATTTATAAATGCAGAAATTTTACCAAAAAAGAAGAAGAGGACTAGCTCTGTGAGAAGGATGAGTTTGTTGTTATCCAGAGTAAGTGAAACAACGTGTATTTATTATTTAAACTTGTTGTTAATTTTATTTGCAGCTTCCACGATATTGTTTAAAAGGATATGAGTGTGCTGTATACGAAGCAGTTTTATCTAAAAATGATTACATTCTCAAAAAGCATTTGAGAGTAACATTCAATGCTATAACCCAAATAGCAGCACTCATTCCAGAAAAACACCATGGGTGGAGCGGTACTGTTCGAAGTTGCTGTATTTTTGTTCTGGCTAGCGTGTGGCACGCGCACGGGTTACAGAGTAACAGCCGAATCATTCAATATTTCACGGTACACTATGCGAAACATTGTACATAAGATGTTGGATGAATTTATAAAACTCGTGTCTAAATGAATCAAGTATCCGTCACCTGAAACATTGTACAATAATTAAATTGCAATACAATTTTTTTAGCAAAATCATTTACTTACTCCCAAACCTGTTTTACATCGAGTATTTTATTTGTAAATTCCTCATCAAACGTTATCCTAGCTGCAATAAACTTCATCGTTCGTCCCTGAGATAATTAAAAAGACAATATTTAAATACGGTGTAAAGCCATGACCACGGTCAAGAAATATAAACAGAAATTGAAATGAAAAATAATTAAAAACAAACAAAGTTACTCGACCTCAAGAAGAATTTGCAGCGCAAGCAAATTCTGCTATGCAAGCATAATTCTTAATTGAGAAAAATATTCATACCCGGGGTCATCGCTTTACAAATTCCACAGTTATATGTGAATCATTCAATAATTCGATGTGAATGTTGTGATCAGAAAAGCTGACACAGCATAAATGATTCTTTCAATGCATTATTGCAATTCTGCAATAATGCCCCCCTTTTGTATTATCGTAGCATGTAAATTAATTGTATAAATAACCTGTGATTGATTGAATAAAGACAGAGTTAAGTTCACTTTTGACAAGGTTCTTTTAATTCTCGTCACAGCGGCATATTCTGCCATAAGGAGTAAATTGGCATACCCTGCCTTCCAAATAAACAGCGGCATACTCTGCCATAAGGAGTAAATTGGCATACTCTGCCTTCCAAATAAACAGCGGCATACTCTGCCATAAAGAATAACTTGGCACACTCTGCCTTCTACATAAATATAGGCAAAACTCTGCCTCATTAAACTAAGGACACAGCGGCTCTTTAGCCTTCCCAAGTAAGTGCGGCAACTCTCTCTGCCTATCTAATTAATTAAACATAAAAGTGAAATTTTAATCAATAATCATGAACAGCTCCAGAGCTCGAATAAGATCAAGATTACCACATGACGACCCTGCATATTGGACAACCACTGGAGATCTCTGACCCCACAATTCGTAAGAGAACAGCACCCAGGCGCTTAATATGCCCAAAACAAAAACCTAAAGAAGCATACCACGAGGCATACATACCTACTACCACAACAAAAGAAATAGAAATTCCAAAATATTGCCCAACAACGATAAAAGCACCCATTGAACCGCTGTAAAGAAAGCCTAGGTTGCAAGAAACATTGCAGAATAATCCAACAGCAGGTTCAAAGGCAATTACAATCGCTCAATATAAAGAAAGGCAGCAACCAACAAAAAAACACATACAACAGAACAACACAGAATACACACAAAAAAAAGGCGCGGCGCAGCTGTTAAGCTCAGGCAAGCAGAGTTATATAGAGTGATACCGATCAAAACAGAAAAAAGCTTGAAGAAGCAGCTAATACATAAACTCACTAGTCTGAAAAGGGAAAGCCGCAATCGAAGGAAGTGATCGTGGCTCAAAATGCAGCAGCAGCAGCAACAGCTCCAGTAGTTCAATCAGTTTCTATCCACGACATTCTTCACGTACCGACTGCTTTAACGATAGCGACACTGCTAGTCCTAATAACGATCGCAATATACTTTGGAACAAGTGGTCTAAGAGCAATTCTTATGATACCCTAGATGAATGCACGTATGAAATTTCGTATGGTCACCCATTTGAGCAATTTTGATTTTTTGCATTGGTTTCTCGCATATATTTCTAGAACAGCTCGTCGGACAGAAAAAATGATTATAACCAATTTTATAGGATTTCTTATTCTGAAGAAGTTTTTAGTACAATAAAAATGTCTAGGACTGATCGTTTTCAAAGTATATGTAAAAAACCAAAATTATTATATGGCAACACCAAGAAAGGTTGCCCGATTTAGCCCATTTTTGAAATTTTATTTGGTATTAGTATGAAAACACAGTCTACCAAATTTCAGCTTTCTACGTCGACGTGTTCTCAGGTAGTGTCCAAATATATCGTGGAAAACGAAATTTATGTATGGCAACCCCACGAAGGAGTTGCCCGATTTATCTCATTTTCGAACTTAATTTTACTTTTTTTTTAATGTCAGTGTACAAAATTTGAGCTTTCTATGTGAACGCGTTCTCGAGCTATCGTGCGCACAGACAGACAGACGGACGGACGGACGGTCGGACATGCAAAAATCAAAATAACTTTTAATATTATGCGTGGGTGTCCAATTCATTTTGCTCTACCATCATTATTTCGAGGTGTTACAAACGGAATGACAAACTTAGTATACCCCTATAGATTTCATCTAGGGTATAAAAAGAGCAAAAACATATAAGAACGTGTGAACAATATGGCTAACGTCTAGGGGAGTGGCAGTATATTAGCATAGCCATCTTAAAATTAACTTTTTATATTGAATAGCTTTTAGTGATAAAATATTAAAGAATTTTTTTTTCTCTTTTAAATAACACTTAATAATAAAATAATTATGACGTATGAGTTCATGAATATAGCTTTTAGGAATAGAGTTAGTTATATGGGTCCCAGATCTTAGAGTAAATTGAATATGATAAAATTACTTTTAAAATAAATGAATAATAAATCAAAATTTTTTTGACATGACTTTAATGTTAATAATGTTAACTATCTTTGGGTTCTTTGATAATATATTTAAATAAATAAACTGATGGAAACGTACGAGAATCTTTTCACTGAATTAAAGAAAATAGCAGAAACTTTCACGAAAAATCCGCAGAGAACATTCTCGAGTAGAAATTTGCTACAAAAGCAAGCTCTAGCCAGAAAGATCAAGAAAGAATTCGATCTAATAACAGTCACTCAAAAGGGAAAACAAGCAGACGAGCTGCAGAACAAATTCAATACAAAGTTTATTGAACTAAAATCAATATTAGAAGAGAAAACACAAGAAACTCTAAACAGCACCGAAGATTCGGAATCTGAAGAAACAAATCAAGAGGCAAATAACACACAAAAAGAAGTAAAAATGGGCACAAATACCTTTGATCTGAGTGTAGCTATAAAAATATTGCCGGAACTTGGGGGCAATACAAAAGAGCTGTCAAATTTTCTAAGCCTCGTAGAAATGTATAGCAAGACGCTGAGGGCTGATGCCCAGCCGCAATTAATTGAATTCGTATGGCTAGCACGCCTAAGCGAAAGAGTACGAAACAAGATGCCTGCAATAGCCAAACCAACATCTCTAGAAAACCTGAAAAGAGTTCTGACAGAAGCATTCAGAACAAAAGATACTTCACAGAATCTACAACAAAAACTATCAACTTGTAGGCAACACAACATGACAGTGCAAGAATTCTCCGATAAGATACTAGAGATAGTCGCGGACCTGAACAAAGTTCAGATAAATGAGATAGGAGAAGAACACAGAGGGGTGATCTGTAAACTGAATGACAAGATAGGATTGAATACCTTTCAAAATGGGTTGAAAGACGCACTAAAACCAACCATTCTAGCGGCACAGCCGAAAACTCTGAATGACGCAATAAGCCTCACAAATCAAATTGAACATCCTCTGACGAATGAAACAAGAATTTTTAGTTTCAACAGAAATCTCCGTAACCGGCAAAACGGAAATAATACACAGATGCGAAATTACAGAGATTTCCACAGAACTACCAATGCCAATAGATATAAAAATAACAACAATAGCTACCAGAACAGAACCAATGATTGGCAAAACAGAGTAAATCTACATAATAACAATTACAATAACAACCAAAGAAATAGTCAAAATAGAAGTAATGTTTGGCAGAATAGCTATCAAAATAACAGAGGAAGGAATTTTTTCAGAAACCCCCAGCAAAACCAACGAGGAAGGGTAAATTTTCTCCAAGAAACGAACAATGCCAAAGTCCAGAACGAGGTCAGCAAGAATAAGACAAAATTCGAGAATTTACAACATCAGGAGTTGTACAACAAACTACATAACGCTGACGGATAAACTCTCAAACGCAAAACTCAATTTTCTCGTTGACACAGGTGCAGACATCTCGATTTGAAAAATAAACACATTGGAATATGAAATAAACAGGAGTGACCAATGCAAGATAACGGACATAACGAATAATGAAACTCACTCCTTGGGTACAGCTATATTGCAGTTAGCATATGAAGAGCACGTCAAAGAACACAGGTTTCACATAGTGGATTCAAGAACACCGATAACCACTCATGGGATTCTAGGAAGAGATTTTCTAATGAAATATCTATGTAAAATAGATTATGAAACCTTCACAATAACTGCAAATCTGAATGATGACAATGTTACAATACCCATGATAAGTAGACTTACAGACGAAATCACAATACCAGCAAGGACAGAAATAATCCATGCAATTTCAATCAACATCAATGAAGATAGCTTAGTTTGTGGTGAAGAATTAACAGAAGGAGTATTTCTAAGCAACACAATTATACCAAAGGAAGGATTTCAACACGTAAAGCTACTAAATACAAACAACCATATGGTGACGTTAAAACCATTTACAACAGAGCTACATCCGGTGAAAAACTACAGAATAACAAGAGCACCAAGTAGAAAGCAATATGTTCAAAGTAGTGAAACCGATTTACGATTCCATAAATTATTAAAAGAGCTTAAACTGGAAGGACTGGACGACAATGCGAAGAATTCAATCAAAGAACTCTGCAGAAATATCAACAGGTATTTCACTTGGAAGACGAGGGGTTAACAACAAATAATTTTTACACACAAAATATAAATACAATAGACAATAACCCCGTCTACATAAAGAATTACAGACTGCCACATTCACAAATTAATGAAATAAACAAAGAAGTCGAGAAGCTAATCCGAAATGATATAGTTGAACCTTCAGTGAGTCCATACAACTCACCACTCCTGATAGTACCAAAAAAATTAGGTGACAAAAAAAAATGGAGATTAGGTGTGGACTTCAGGCAGCTGAACAAGAAAGTGGTGAATGATAAATATCCACTAACAAGATTAGAAGACATCCTAGACAGATTAGGACGAGCGAAATACTTCTCAACACTTGATATGACGAATTCCTTCCACCAAATAGAGCTCGAGAAAGACTCAAGAAAATTAACAGCATTTTCAACCAATCAAGGGCATTATCAATTCAAAAGATTAACTTTTAGGCTGAAAATATCCACGAACAGTTTTCAGCGAATACTCTCAATTGCATTAAGTGGCTTGGATGAGGGTGCATTCATATATGTAGATGACATCATAATACATGGATGCAGCCTTAAGAACCACAACCAAAATCTAGAAAAGGTATTAAGAAGGCTTCAGCAGTATAACTTGAAACTCATTCCAAGCAAATGCAACTTCTTAAAACCAGAAGTATTATATCTGGGACACTTAATAACGAAGAATGGAGTCCAAACAGATCCAAGCAAACACGAGGTAATAAAAACGTATCCAGTACCAAAAAATGTGGATGACGTACGACGATTCGTAGCCTTCTGCAATTATTACAGCCGCTTCATACAAAACCTTGCAGAAATAGCGCGACCACTCAATGCACTCCTAAAGAAAAATACATTTTTCCTTTGGTCAGAAGAGTGCAAGAAATCCTTCGAAACACTCAAAGCGAAGCTAATAACTTCACCAGTCTTGCAATATCCTGATTTCAGCAAACCATTCATCCTAACGACGGATGCCTCGAACTTTGCACTCGGAGCAGTGCTCTCGCAAGGTGAAATAGGACGAGATTTGCCAATAGCCTATGCAAGTAAAACAATAAATAAGCACGAGCTGAATAAATCAATAATCGAAAAAGAATTGCTTGGTATACACTGGGGAATCAATTTTTTTTAGACCCTATCTCTATGGGAACAGATTCACGGTGGTAACAGATCACCGACCGCCCGTCATGTACAAACAGGGAAAAATGAATACAAACGCAGATGCCCTGTCAAGAATAAAAATAGGCTCTGAAAAATTAAAGTCAATGATACCGGCAGAAATAAATGTTATCACACGTAACATGGCGAAAAAGCAGCAAAACGATACGAAGAAAAGAAAAAGTATAGAGCCAGGCCAACTATATATATGGGAATGCACGTCCATCTCCGATATAAGAAGTATTAAAAAGTTACAATTCCACACAGCGTATGTACATAATAATGCGAATAATAAAGAAAGTTTGCCAAAGATAAATATAACAAAAAAAGGGGTAACCGTTCAGTACAGCGAAAATCCAATGTTCAACTCTGGTTACAGCATGGAGAAGCTGATACAAGAAATGAACGAGAATAATATTGAAGAATTAGCACTCGCAAAGACGATGCTATATTTAATCATATTGGTATAAATAAATTTAAAGATGAATTCAATAAGCTGCAGGGAAATAATAAACGAGGTAAGGCAACACCACTGAAGATACTACTTTATGAACCCCCAACAAGGATCAATAATCCAAAGAAACAACAAGAATTAATAAAAGAATACCATGACAGCAAGCATGGTGGACACGCTGGAATTAAACGCTGCATAAATAAATTAAAACAAAAGTATATATGGAAGAACCTTAACAAAATGGTAAAGAAGTACATAAACAAGTATGATAACTATGCGAAAAACACAATACAAAAACAATACAAAAAATACACAAAAGAACCTCTAGTGATAACGGATACACCGAACAGTAGTTTTGAAACGATCGCAATTGACACCGTAGGACCTTTAAGGATGTCAAACGGCTTTAGATATATTCTAACTCTGCAATGCGAATTAACTAAATTCGTAGAGGCATACGCAATGGAGACAAAAGAAGCCTCCTCGGTGGCAAAAATATGAAATATGGAAGTTTCAAGACACTGAAAACGGACAGAGGTACAGAATTTGTGAATGAATTAATTAAGAATATGTGAACATTTCTAAACATAAAACATGTCACATCCACACCGTTCCATCACGAAACGCTAGGATCCATCGAACGAAACCATAGAGTACTAAACGAATATCTCAGAATATTCTCGAAAGAAGGCAATTGGGATGAGCTAATTCCATACTACATAATCTGCTATAACACAACACCACACACAGATACGAATTACACACCATTCGAATTAGTATTTGGAAAGATAACAATACTTCCAGCAGAAATTCTGAAAATAAAGAACAAATAGACAGCATACACAGCTATGCAAGAGAACTGAGAGAAAGATTAAAAAGAACCAACGAAGAGAGCAAAGAGCACTCGGAAGAAGCTAAGATAGAGCGAAAAAGAACTGAAGACAAAAACACCAATCTTTAACGTCAATGACTATGTACATATACTTGAGAATGAACTCTAAAAAAAATCATGAAAGTCCTTACGACGGACCCTTCAAGATAATTAAACAAAAAGGAGTAAACTCCACACTATTAGTAAAGAATAAACCCAAAGAGGTGCATAACAACAGATTACTAAAATGTAAATTTAAATAAGATACTATTTCAATATAATTAATTAGGGCATTTAATAAAATAATTATTTCAATAGAATTAACAAAAAGTAAGGCATTATTTAAATTTAAAAGACTTTCATAATTTAGAGTAGAACACTAAACAGTTAAGAATAAGTTTTAAAAAGAACCATCTGTAAAAAAAAAAAAAAAAAAAAAAAATTCTCTTAAGGTTGAGGATGTAAAGCCATGACCACGGTCAAGAAATATAAACAGAAATTGAAATGAAAAATAATTAAAAACAAACAAAGTTACTCGACCTCAAGAAGAATTTGCAACGCAAGCAAATTCTGTTATGCAAGCATAATTCTTAATTGAGAAAAATATTCATACCCGGGGTCATCGCTTTACAAATTCCAGTTATATGTGAATCATTCAATAATTCGATGTGAATGTTGTGATCAGAAAAGCTGACACAGCATAAATGATTCTTTCAATGCATTATTGCAATTCTGCAATAATGCCCCCCTTTTGTATTATCGTAGCATGTAAATTAATTGTATAAATAACCTGTGATTGATTGAATAAAGACAGAGTTAAGTTAACTTTTGACAAGGTTCTTTTAATTCTCGTCACAGCGGCATATTCTGCCATAAGGAGTAAATTGGCATACCCTGCCTTCCAAATAAACAGCGGCATACTCTGCCATAAGGAGTAAATTGGCATACCCTGCCTTCCAAATAAACAGCGGCATACTCTGCCATAAGGAGTAAATTGGCATACTCTGCCTTCCAAATAAACAACGGCATACTCTGCCATAAAGAATAACTTGGCACACTCTGCCTTCTACATAAATATAGGCAAAACTCTGACTCATTTAACTAAAGACACAGCGGCTCTTTAGCCATCCCAAGTAAGTGCGGCAGCTCTCTCTCTGCCTATCTTATTTATTAAACATAAAAGTGAAATTTTAATCAATATTCATGAACAGCTCCAGAGCTCGAATAGGATCAAGCTTACCTACCACAACGGGAATAATTACAAAAATTTATTCCTGCCTACTTCCATCGCTCAACCACTCGCTCTTAGATTTCGTTCCATTGTACAAATATATACCCAAAAGAAATACTTTTAAAAAACTTTCAAATTAAAACGAATGTGCCATTTAAAAAGAAGAAGAATTAGTCATTTAGAAAGAAGAAGAATTAGCAAGCTCGAAAATTTACTAAATGAAAAAGTAATAGATTTAGCCAGCATTTAGCCCGTTTGGCACACATCCTATGTCCAGAAAATATGTAGTGCCTGGAAAAACAAAACTTACAGCAAAATTACCAGTGGATGTATCAAACGGAGATATTTATATAAAAAATATTGCAGTAAAACAAAATTATACGTTTCAAGGCTGAGCTACATGCTGAACTACAATAGAAATATACGTAAGTAGATTTACTTACGTAAAGCGAACGCGCCCTTTAATTTAACAGGCGTACACAAGTTAACTTTAACTCGTGTGAGGGGAACTTTCGTTAGGTTTAAATATCCAATTTTAGGCCTAACCACAATGTGCATAACATTGCATATGCAAGCCTTGAAAATATCACGAATGCTTCCTTATGCATCACTAACATTTGTATAGTATTTACACAAACTGTCAAATTTGCTTATGCAAAGTACGATCGCGAGCGTACAGACAGAAGTTGACAAAAGGAATTAAAACACAAACGGCTTCTTATTCCTATTGTGGGTTGTTATTATGAAAAGCAATTGCTCGTGTCTTTGCATATGCTAGCATATGCACATTGTGGTTAGGCCTTTCCGTAAGTATAGTGCGGTAAGAATCACACATTCCGTAAGAACGCGATGTGTAAAACAGTTAATTTATTACTAAATGATTAAAAGTGCAATGTAACACTTAAAATGGAATAAAAATGGTACTGTGAATTAATAGAAAGCACAAATCTACAATTAAATCAACTTCCAATTCTTAATTTTTTCACTTTTACAACTTTTTAAAATTTAACACATAAAATATCATTTGGGCACTGTGAATTAATAGAAGGCACAAATCTTCAATTACATCAACTTCCATTTGTTAATTTTTTCACTTTTACCACTTTCCAAAATTGAAAACATTAAATATCAAGATAATAACCCTTACGGAATGTGATATATATTTAGGCTAAGAATATCAATTTTTCGGAAGTAAACCTCAGTCCCGTTTAATTTCGTAAAGTTATTTACTTCTATTGTAGTTCAGCCTTCAGAAGGAATATATACGGCAAAGGATTGGTTTAGCACAGGGCTGTAGCTAAAGTAGGGCATAGACGGGCAACGCCCTACCTTAAAAATTGCCAACTTATTCCGTATTCCATCACGTCATAAAAGTCGTCGCGACAAACCTTATGATCGGCAATACTGGCCGGTCGGCCACTACTCGGCCACGTTTGCGTTGCTTACCTCCCACCTATTACTGTTTTTCTCGCCTCGCATCAATAGTCATCCCCGTGTCAATCGCAATTTGCAAGTGATGTGTTGGTCGCGAAAACGATTCGGTCATTTAACCGAGTCAGCAAGATGACTTAAAACAAAGAACATTTAACAAGTGTTAAGTTATATGTTCTTTGCTTAAATGTTTCCCACCTACCGGTTAATCGTTTAGTTGCCTAGGCCATACTTTTACGAAAGAAAAGCTATAAGACATAAGATGCAATATTTAAAAATACTTTTATTTTACACTTTACGGCCTCAGGTTTATACGACATTATACGTTTTGCACGATTATGTGGAAGTCATAGGAATACAAAAAATTAAAAAGAATTGGCAGACTTTTCCCGCACAAATTCAAGGAATTTTGCGAGAATTCTCGATGGGAAAAATTTCTCGGAATTTTGCAGTCAACTTTATGGACTCTTCTTGCCCAAGAAGAATTGGCAGAGTTTGCCGACACAATTTCAAGGAATTGTGTGAGAATTAGGGTTGGGAGAAATTCCTCTGAATTTTTGCAGTCAAACTCAATCGATTCTGAGTTAATAAAGTGACCAATTTTGCCCATTCTGCAGTTTGATGCTTTGTTTTCCGTGGGTCCACTTTTGTTGGCAGGGGTGTAAAAACTATCTTAATTTCAAGTTCCATTTTCGCTTTAACAGTTATGTTACAAGCTCAACAAATTCCAAATAATATTCAAACATATTATTTTTATTGGAAGCTTATCTCCTATAACATCAAATATTCCTTAAGCTCGATTTTTATGGAAATAAAATTAAGAAATTTTTGTCTTCTGTAACAAAACTTCGCGCATGTAAACCTAGCTTTCAGCAATGTCGCGCTATAAGTGCTGAACCCGGTACGGCTGTCAGCTAACTTGATTAGCCAAAGTTCGTGAGACCTAGTTGTCTCTTTTTCCTTCACGGTGGTTGTCAGTTTTTAAAAGGAGGATGGCTTGTATTGCAAAAAATATGATGCAATCGATTTTGGTATGTTGATTCTGTTTTGGAAGGATGATGAAATCACTTCTTGTTTTGGTTTGGTTGAGAGAAGATGAAAAGTGATTGAGTTTTGTTGAAATAAAAGGGGTCGTCTGTGAGAAGTACTCGAGAGCAGAAGTTTTAAGCAAGAATAAATAGTGAAAATAATTGGGAAACAACAAAAAAAATAATGAAATAATAATTTGGCGTGCATTAAGAAAAGTTTTGTTTTTACTGAACATTTTATGAGTATTAGTTGCTGAAAAGAAAAATTTAATTGAAATAAAATAAAATGGAAGTGAACCAAGAAAAGAAGAAAAAAATTATAAAAAATTTAAGGAAAAAGGTTTAAAAAACATGGTGTCTATTCTTCAATAATATGTTGGCGTGCCTTGAGACAAGTTTGTTTTATTGAAAAACTTATGGAGATTGGTTGCTGCAAAAAAAAAAAAAGAAAATAATAAAAACTTCAAGTTATACTAAATGGAAACAATGGATTCTATCAAAAGTTTTTGTAATGGAAGGTATTTTTTTTTTAAATAAATAAAAATGGAATACTGTAAAATAGTATATATATATATAAGGTAAGACATTATTGAATTTTTATGTTGTGCTGAAGAGTAGAGTTGTAGACCTTTTCTAGAAGATTTTTTTTCCTGTGTGTGTGAATATGGAAAAGTGATTTCCTGAATAAAAAAAAAACAAAGTATATTTTCAAGATTATATTTTTTGTACTATATTAAGAGTTAAGAGTTAAGTATGATAAGAATAGGCAGTTAGTTTATTTTCTCTCATGAAACTATAACCCTAGTAAGGTTTACTGTATATATATAGATATTAGTAGAGCTGTGATTCAGTGAATTTTGTTTTTTTTTGCAACTATATAACTTCTATATATTTTTTTTTAATTTTTCCGTTTTTGATTTAGTGACCACAAAGAAGGGTCAATGAGAAGTTTTTTTTTGTGTGTTTCTTGAATAAAGAAAAAGTTGTTAATATAATGGAGTAAACGAGTAGTTTTTGTGAAGCGTAATGTAGTGGTGATGGCGGGAGATGTTCCTTCCCTTTCCTCCTTTTTTGTGTCCAACGTGTGGAGAGATTATTTTTCTCTCAAATTTTTTTTGTAATGTCAGTCCATATTCGAATGAAGTAATGGACCTTAATGTCAAAATAGCCTGTAAAATATTCAAAAATAACTGTCAATAAGTAGTGTATCGCTTACCCACCCCAACGACGAGCTAGCAAGTGTGAAAACCACACAGGCTAAACCAAATCGATACACTAAGGGCCGTAAACACCAACCAGAATAATCCATATTCACGTGTAATATACAAACACCAACCAAGATTACTCGAGATTTAATCCCTCGTATTACACTGGTGTAATATTTTATCCGAGATTTTCCGGGGGTAAAATTTCTATTCGAGGATTATTCCGAATAGGTGACAGTTGTATATGACAGTTTTTATTTCCGTTTGTGAATTAAATTGTAAATTAAATTAAATTATTAAAATCAGGGACCGAACCAGTTATGACTTTTTACGAAAAAAACCAACTTTACCTGTTATTCCTGACCGATAATAATTTGAAGCTAAAAAATCCAAGCTGGAAAGGCTTTTTATTTTATCTGGCAAAAATAAAAGGTTAGCTTGGCTTTTTATTTTATCTGGCAAAAATATAAAGCCAGCTTGCCTTTTTATTTTATCTGGCAAAAATATAAAGCCAGCTTGGCTTTCTATTTTTTCTGGCAATAATAAAAAGCCAGATGGGCTTTCTATTTTTTCTGGCACAAATAAAAAGCCAGCTTGGCTTTTTATTTTTTCAAGCTGGAAGTAACAGGTTTTAATGCTGGTTATTTTTTTGAGGAAGTATAAAAAGCCAAGCAGGTTTGTTACTTTTTATATCCGAGTATCAAAAAAAATTCATAACTGGTCCGGACCCTGAAAATAAGAAATCAACTTGGCTTTTTATACTTCCGGCTTCGAAACCTGTTACTTCCAGCTCGAAAAAATAAAAAGTCAAGCTGGTTTTATATTTTTGCCAGATAAAATAAAAAGCCTTTCCAGCTTGGTTTTTTTAGCTTTTTTTAATAAAAAGTTAAGTTTTCAAAAGCTTTGCAGGAATCGAAACGGGTTTCACGAGACATCTTTTGCTATATTCCAAAAAATTCCACGATCATGATTTACCCCAGCTTTTTTTGTTTAAAGTTTTCAAAATACCAGTTATTTTCGGTCCCTGATTAAAATGGATGCTAGTGAATCGGATCAAGGTTGTGTATGTGAAAATTTTGACTAATTCCTCGTCGGATGAAGAGGATAGAGAGCTTCTTCGAGCAGTGGCAAGTTTACCACGAAGACCTAGGCAAAGAATGTTATTCGAAAGAATAAATCCCATGGAAAAATACGATAATGACGACTTCATAAAAAGGTTTAGCTTTCCGAAAGATATTGTTTGTGAAATAGCAGAACTGTTGAAGGAAAACCTTGCTTATCACGACAATGGAAAAAATCCTATACCAGTTTTGATTCAAGTATTTATTTGTTTGCGATACTATGCTGTTGGCTCTTTCCAAATAGTATCTGGTGATTTATTTGGTGTATATCAGGTTACATGTGGAAGAGTTGCTAAAAGAATATCAGTAGCATTGGACATGTTAGCAAAATCCTTCATTAAAATGCCTGCAACAAATGAACAAGTTTCTATTGTCAAAAATAAGTTTTATGACAGGTTTGGATTTCCTAATGTTCTTGAGATTGTTGATGGGACTCTTATTCCAATTTATTCTCCTGGTGGCAATAACGCAGAAAGCAAAATACAAATTCAAACTGTCCACGTCGCGTCCTTGTCATTTGACATACCGAAAATGTCCGAAAGTAATGCCACATAAGCAAAAATTACATGGTTTTACACGAGTTGGTGTTTACGTCCAAAAAAAGCGGGATTATTCTCGGATAGGAATAATCTTTACACGGGAAATAGGATTATCCTCGTTGATGTTTACGGCCCTAAAAGTATTCTACCTTATTTTCTTTTTAAAAAAAAAAAAAGTTCAAGATTGTAGCAAATAGATGGTGTGGCTTCCGGAAGTCACCGATAAATTGTTTTCTTTCTATAATTTTTCAGTAATTTATTTTTGACATCTGATGACATATTAACGGTTGTTCATGTTTTGGGATGCTACAAATCAGGCAGTTATACTTCCTATCCCTAAAAGTAGCTATGTGGGACAGAAATGATTACAAAGGTTGTATTGCCATTTATTTCTATTCTATATGTATATATATTTGGAAAATCCACTGAACTGAAACTGAACTCTGGTGAATTTCGTATAGAATTTATTACTTCAAGTTCAGTTGAATCCAGTCGTTAAACTAAAAAGAGAAAACTATAGAAGCGTGATCCCATGACAATGTGAGCGATTTTAGTGGTGTCAGCGGTATATGTTATACATGTCAGTGGCAATGACTTATAACAATGGACTGAGCGATTTGCTATTTCATGTGGCACAAAAAATATTGTGTTTCTGTATATCACCGTTAGAGCGCCCTTTAAAACGATTACATAAAAAACATGTAAAACTCAACTAATCAGATGAAAGTTTACACCCGTAAATCGAATTTAATTAAAAAAATATATTTTCTTGTGCCCAAGTGATATTTTAATCGCTTATAAGGAATTAAACTCATTCCGACTTTAATTTTCAAAAGTTATTCTTAACTGAATCCTGCTTATGGGCAAGAGAGACGGAGCATGGTAGACACTATCTTTACCTTATTCCTTCTGCGGTGATTGCATCTGTAGCCAACATAAAAACATCACATGGCATAAGCAAACGTTCCAGAATGCAATATTTTGTGTTGGTAGCTCCAACTCTGCCATAGGGCGAAAGAGAGAACTATAAAACTTGTGCCATGCCTTCCTATAGGAAAATGACAATACGCTCAGTCCATTGTTATAAGTCAGTGGTCAGTGGTAGCTCTATTTTTACGTATTTCAATTTAATCGTTTAAATAAGTATTTCGAAATTGCACTATTGAATATTTTTTACCTATTTCATTTTAAAACGTGTAACCGTTGAAAATTACGTAGGTACTATGGATATAAGAATTTTTTTGAAATAAAAAGCCGCGACTTCACATTCAAAAAGAAGTAGAACAACCTCATTTTTCGACACAGATGGAAACAGAGGGAGAGAATCCAACAGTTGTACCTTCTATAATTACAAACATTCCTAGTGTTAGTTGTGTAATTCCTGATGATATAGCTCAAATTGGGGGGGGGGCAATCAAGCAAGTCATTATGAATAATTACCCGAGAGGAGAAAATAATAGGACTTTGTAGCCGATTGGTTCAAACGTTTCAAATGGTTGCAATATTCTGTAGAAATGGATGCAGCATTTTGCTACCCATGCCAGCAATTTCTGTCGCATGGAAGCAAACAAACTTCCTACACTGACACGGGATACAGGAACTGGATAAAAGCTACTGATTCGAAGTGTGGTTTCCCTAAACATGAGAAAACAATCCCGCATATTCAAGCAATGTCTATTTAGGAAGATAAAATCCGCAGAATCACTACTTCCAGCAGTGTTGGAACTTTGCTCAACCTAAATATCTTAGAAAAAACAGATATTATGTAAAGTCTATTATTGAGGTGATCAACGAACTAGGTTTTCGAGGAAGTTATATATTAGAGGAAGAAAAGGAACAAGGTTTATTTCATAACCTGTTTGAATATACGACTAAGACCCAATCTTGAAAGAGGCTGATGTTCATATTCCACAAAATGCAAAATATCGATCCCCGGAAATTCAAACTCAAATAACCCAAGGAATGGTGCAAACTGTTCGAGGATCTATTGTCGCGGATATTCAAGAATCTGTCGTCCCATGGTTTACTCTGATAGAAGATGGAACCAGGGATAAAACAACTGTGACTATTACTAAAAATCTAGATGCAGCCACTTTCACGGAGGCAACGCTGAATGCCCTAATGGAAAATAAAATCGACCTCTCTCGTCTTTTGAGCCAGTGCTATGATGGCGCTAGTGTTATGAGTAGCAAAATTGCATGTACTGCCACCGGAATTGAATAGAGTTTGAAAAGAAAAATTCCATACGTTCATTGCTACAATCACCGCCTGCATTTAGTTGTTGTAAGGACCATCTCAGAAATGCCATTCATTCGTCGATTTTTTTACTCATGTATTATGTTGCATGAATTTTTTCAATATGGCAAAGTGGCTGCCTTGTATGAAGGTAAGACGATTGGTCGACTACTTGAACATCGTTGGTCAGGACATTTGGCTATTATAAGAGTCGTATATCAAAATTATTCAGTCATCTTGAAGACTCTAGATGAAATAAATCATGGAAAATTCAGTGGAGACGATACTGCTAAATGTATTGCAATCAAAAGCGTTATGTCAAGCATGGAATTTCGACTGGCAATGGTCATAGCAAGCAGAATATACACCCTTATTATGGTTGTCACCTCACTTCAAGTAACACGACTGTGTAAAATTCATAGGAACACCTAACAAACGAAATAAGAATCGACAACCGCAACAGCAAAAACAGAGGGAAATGGGCGGTGAGCTTGTTATGGTCGTAGCATATTGCAGGCAGCAGTATGCTACACTGAGGCTAGCTGCGTCATGTATGCGCGGACTGTTTTCTGTATGGAGGAGCGTCTGTACGCACCGAACGCCACCTAATTGACAGGGCAGCTCTTCCAGATAGAACGAGTTTGACGTAAGAAAAAGAAGAAGAGCGAGTTGGTTGAAAAAAGTCATCGAGGAAGAAAAACAGTCAAATTTGCGGAAGAAAGAAAAACAGACAAATTTGTGGAAGAAAGAAAAACGTCTCATTTCATCCGCTCCATCGGAAAACTTAACAGGTCAGTAAATATCGAAGTCAAATTTTAATTGGTTAAATTGGATAAATTGTATCTGCGTGGATATAGAATAAAGAAGCACCTATCTTTTTGCTTCCTGGGTCACGCTGAAAGAAAGTATAAGGAAAATTTAGATCTGCAACAGAGGATAACTAGGTTGACTACGCACTATACTGAGTAAACGAAACCATAAGCGTTTAATTGACCGAATAGGCAGCCCTCATGGCAGTCGAGCCCTGAAAACGAAAAGGAGACATCTTGCACGAGTAGATTTTCAGAAAGAAAAGGGTTTGGGATATCGCAAAAATAAATATAATCCTTTAGCATTTAAGCAATATTTGGACCAAAAATACTTCCAATACGTCATAAATATCTTCGATGAACGCCAAAACTGTTTAACCTCTGGGGGAAGTCAATCTGTCCTTTCAATAGCGTGTTGAGGCGTACGCTACCTACACTCAGAAAAATCGTGTTTGTAATCTTTATGAAAATACATCATTAAGTATCCCAAACTGAATTTTCTTGAAGCGAATGAAAAACGTATTATTCGTTAAGATAAAATTATTATTTATATGTAAATGCCTTTGCTACTATGATTTGTGATATCATTATTATTATGGCAGCGTCTTTGAAAAATGAATTGCTTCTTCTTATTCTCTAGGATAATATGTTCAAGGTTTAATGAAATGTCATATTAAAAATGAAAACAAAATGTTATTCGTTTTATGAAAAATACTTTCATTTGTATGATATTACCTTATTCACGTCAATGAGATATTTTCGTATACCCTATGATAAGTTTTACTTAAGAAAAGAAATACTTCATAGTTTTATGAAAATATTTCATCTTAAAAAGCATATTTCAACCTGTCAGGTCTAAACATGTTCATTGGCATAGAACAATTCTTCCCTCTTCGTCGCATTTATTTATTTGCTATACAGTTTTATTGAATTTTTGTGCACGGTAAAAGAATTGTGGTTTATAATTTCGAACGTATTACTAAAAAAGTTATTAATCTTCATATTTGTGTGCAAATCTATGCAATTATTGTTGTGTAAAGTGATTTTTTTTTCTACAACAATGGGGGAAAGTGAAGAGAGTGATTTTGACAATATAATTGAATATATTTCAGAAGAGATTGTGTCAGAAGATGAATTAAATAAAAATAAGGAGTGTGAACTGAAAAATATATTAAAAAAACTGGACGGAGAAGCATTTTATGAAGAGTTTAAAGGTGCTTTTGTTACGCGGTGAGCTTTATAAAAAATAAAAAAATAAATTTCAGATCATGGAATAAATTTACGTAGTTTAAGGGAAATGAAGGTGCATCATTTAAATGCAATTTGTCCAAAGGAAAAATATGGGCACCGTATAATTTTCGAAAGCAATTTAATGAAATGGCAAAAGCAATTTGTAATTGATTTTTTTTTGTGTAACTTAAAATACTTGCTTTTAAATTATTAGGAAGACTGACTATGAGTTCATCAGTTAATAATTGGATAGAGAATTCTAATTTTTCTTATTCAAATCCAACATCAAGTGATGAAGTACAGTGAAATGTGGTTTTTAATATAAAAAGCGAAGTTACTCATTAATAATTCTGTGGTGGGTATCCAAAATATGTTTTAGGAAACTATTCTTTAACTATAATTTTTACATCCACCACATTGTTTCATGAGATATTAAACTAACCTATAAGCATAAAATCTAATGAAACTGCTATAAGCTACATTAAAGAGTATATTCGTTGGTTTTATATTTAAATAATTTATTGCAAAAGAAAAAAATTAATTTAATATATATACATATGTATATTAGTTTATAGATATTAGTAAGCTTTTAAAATGTTCATCTCGTGCGGCAACTATAATTAAATATTATACTTTAAATCAAAGTTTAAATAAGAAATATAGACATTTATTGTGCCACATTATTGTGGAGCACTTGATTGGCAAAAATATTAAAGTTACTCCAGCATACACCGAAAGGATTTCTGAACATATTGTTTCCATTTTTAAAACTGAAAAAAAGGTAATTTTATAAAAATTCGTTTTAATTTACGTTTTATTCAATCATCGCCTATTTCAGAACATTTATTTTACCCGTATTCCGAAGAAGCGTCCAGGCGGAATTCTGTATGCTAAATACCACAACACCCTCTCAAAGTTGCGTTCTGAAGGATTACATAAAAAGACAAACCGAAGCCTTTCCTCTTCTTGCTGCTCCGGATTTTCAGACATTGAAATTGAAAAGGACGCAAACACTTTTGCAGGTAAAATTAGAGTGTTTATATAATGACTGATGATACTATTCTATTTTCTAAATCAGACTCTAACTTACTTGATGATAAAAATTGGCTACAGTATAATGTCAGTCCATGGGGTACCATTATGGAAAAATGGTGTAAGACGTTTCCCGTACGTAAAGAGCTCCTTATAAGTAAAACTGATTTAAATATTATTTATTCTAACTGAGTGGCCTCTTTATAAACAATCATTTGGATATTTGCTGGTAAATTTAGAAACTTATTAAATTAGAAATTACTCACGCATCTTCTACTATTGCAGATAGAATCAGATTTTAATGTTATGTATATAGGTAAGGAAAATGAGCTATTCAACAAATATGATAACTTTGCTGAAAAAGTAATACCTTATATGAAAAAAAATATCAAAGATGCAAATAGTAAGGAAATTCTGGATTTGTTAAATCAAAGTGAAAAAGGTAAAACACAGTTATTGAAATAACTCCTGTACAACATATACTTATTTGCTTATAGAATCAGAAGCCGTTCTAGTATTTCTATCCCTACATGGTTTGATTGTCCCAACTTCAAGAATTTACGTTTTTGATGCAGATGCAAATAAAAAAAGGCTGGTTAAATCTTCGATTAGTGATTCTCGTAACAAGTTTTTAAAACTAGTTGGCACAGTTCATGACTTCCAAAATGTGATTACCAAAATAACAGAGGAGTGTTTTAAAACAAAGTCAACTTTTCAACCAATGATTTTTGCAATCGGCCCTGATTACGGTAATATCTCAGATATTTACGTTTATTTTTGTAATATTGTTTATAAATTACCTAATTTTATTAAGGCGTTAGACATTTCCTTTAAAATTTTTCAAGTTTTTGGTATTTGTTACCCTAAAGAATGCGAACTAGTTTGGACATTTCTACAACAGCATATATATAAAATAGAAACTGAATTTGATATTCAAAATTCTACTTTATCTGGAATTATTTCTGATCTAAACAATATTACATAACTTACCTATAAAATTGTTATTTTGCCTGCATAATTTTAGTTATGGAATTGTCCTGTTTTGTTTGCAAAAGAAGCTTTTTTGATTTGAGAAAACTTTTCGCACATTTAAAGTATCTACATAGACTAGGCCCAAATTTGTCATATGAGTGTTGCTTTTTAAATTGTAAGCAAACTTTTACCTCATTTAGATGTTTCTCAAAGCATAAATTCATTCCTCATAATTTAGACGCAACTATCCTCGATCTAATAAGATAGAAATAGAACATGAGCATCAATCCATAGCAAATAAAAAGGAAGAAACTGTAGTACGAAAATCAAAATATGAACCTTTACAAATGCAGGAATATAAAATAACTGATAATGTGAACGATAACAAAGTAGATATAAAGAATATAGAACATTCTGTAACAAGCTTTTCCTGTAAATATTTTAGCAAATTAAATTTTTCAACAAAAGATGCTGTAGATATTCAGAAGGATGTGGTGGATTTGATTTTGTCCCCAATATTAGCTTACATAGAAGACAATATTAAAAATAATATTTCTGTTAACACAGATTCTCAAACAACAATTCTTAGTATATTAAAAGATTGCCAAGGCCCATTAAAAAAGGTGGATAGTGAATATAAGCTCTTAAAATATTTAGAAAAAAATAACTTATATCAACCACCAAAATTACTTATTTTATATGATGTCATTTCTAATGTACGTGCCAAAGGAATGCACACACTCAGAGAAATTCTGTTGTAATATTAAAAAACACCATTTTCTCAAGCTTGAGAATAAAATTTTCGTCCACGTGAAAGAATGTTTGTTAATACTATTAAGCTTTTGTTGGAGCAATTATCGTTAAAGAACGAAAATTTGTTGATACCACAAACTAGATTTTGTTGAAAATAGGGAAATACTTCTTAAAAAAATTCGTTAATATAAAAAAAATATTTTCTCCAAAAAGAAAAAATATTTTCCGTTAACAATTAGTGTTGAAAAAATAATTTTGTGTTGACTAAAAATGTCTTTGTACCCAAAAAATTTAACTTTATTTCAAATAAAAGTTATCTTTTTCAATTTCAAAAAATCGAAATCGTTAAATTACAAAGTCTTTATCTTGTTTTAAAAAACAATTTTGTTAAATTACAAAATTTTTGCCTTTTTTAAAAAACAATTTTGTTAAATTACAAAATTTTTGTCATTATTGACAATTACTTTTGTTAAAGAACGAATTATTTGTATATTCTAAAGAATTTTTTTTTCTGTGTCAACCACGCTCATTCAATCTTCATTACAGTTCGACTTTTTGTAATTGACGGTCACGTTTTAGGAGGAACTGTTGCGTTTTTATTGTTTAATTGTGCAAAGTGAAGTGTCAGTACGCAGAGGTTTTATTAGTTGATTGAAATAAGGTGAATATATTTCATGTTTTATATAATATTAAATAATTGTGCTTTTGTTATTCGTTAGAGGTTTTTCCAATATAAGGAATAAGGCAAGTGATTTTTAATTTCTAGGGTACGGCAATATTTTTTCATTTTAGAAGTTCTCCACATAAAGTGTACATTTGCGTTACAGTAATGATGTGCTTTATTTGCAATAAAATATTTTGCAATATAAACGCACTAATTATACATTTTCGCATTTTTCACGGCTTAACATCATTCAGTTCGTATAAATGTTGTGAGAAGAGTTGTTTACAAACGTTTTCAAATATTAGCTCCGTTAAAAGACACGTTAATAATAAACATTTAAAGCCTTTTTTAAATCTTCCGTTAAAGTCACAAGTAAATTTTGGTATGCAGCCAGATAATAATGTAGCAGCAGCATCTACGAGTATAAGTTATTTAAACCAAAATCAAAATCATCAAGTGGAAAATAATGCGAATAATTTATCATTAGAGGGAAATAATATCATTTCTCCCGAATTGAATTTAGAGAAACTTCAAAAGGAAATATCAAAAAATGCAATAGAATTTCTTTTGCAACTGCACAATAATAATAAATTCACTAGAAAAGATGTTTCTACAATACAATTAGCAACAGTAAATTCCTTTATAACCCCAATAATTGACGTAATTAAAACGCTACTTTCTAGGCTTACAGAGCCGGTTTTAAAAAATCAAATTCAAAGTTGTTTAGCGATATATAGTGATCCATTTTCTTTAGTTGGCAGTGAATACCGTCTGATTGAATGGCTCAGAAAAAATGATTACGTTGAGACGTTGAAACAATTTACAATAAATAATGACATTTCTGAAGTTTATAGCAAAGGTGAGGTTGCTTATGATGAAAAAGTTGTCAAAGGTGTGCTGTTTCCTTTAAAGTTTCAATTCCGCAAAGGTTTTGAGAGAGGAGACACACTCGTTACAGTGTTACATAGGATAGAACAATTAAATACTAATTCAGACAGATTTACTAATTTCATGCAAGGAAAGCTTTGGAAGGAAAAAACACAACGAATGGAAGGAAAAACTGTCCTTCCTTATTTCCTTTACTGTGATGATTTTGAGGTAAATAACCCTTTAGGATCTCACGCGACTTTTCAAACAATATCTGCTATGTATTATTCATTTCCATGCCTAGAGAAGAATTTTGAGCTTGACAACATATTTCTTGGGGCTTTAATAAAAGCTAAAGATATACGAGAATTTGGAAATGAACTAAGTTTATATCAATTGGTTGAAGAAATTAAATCTTTAGAAAAAGATGGGTTACTAATCAAAACAACGGAAGGGACGAAAAAAGTATATTTTGTACTGGGATTGATACTGGGTGATAATTTAGGATTAAATGGTATCCTAGATTTTAATAAATCATTTTCTTCGAAAAAATTTTGCAGATTTTGTAGGGAAACAAATGCAAAAACTCACAGAATGTGTGAGGAAAACTCAGCTTCTATGAGAAATATAGAAAACTATTCAGAAGATATATCCTCAAATAATGCTGCTGAAACAGGAGTGCAACGAGAATCGATATTTAATACAATCCCGAGTTTTCATGTAACTTGCAATTTTTCAGTAGATTTTATGCACGATATTCTTGAAGGCATATGTCACTACGATATGTGTCACATCATCCTAAATTTCATACAATGCATGAAATATTTCACACTGGAAACATTAAATTATAGAAAACAATTTTTTGCCTATGGACCAATTGAAATTGGAAATATATCGCAACCTATAAAAATAGATCATTTAAAAAAAAACACTTAAAAATGTCTGCACGTGAGATGCTAACATTTGTGCACTTTTTCTCATTGATGGTTGGAGATTTAATCCCGGATGGAGATGAAGTATGGGAGTTCTTTCTCGAATTAGTAAGACTTATTGGCATATTGCTTAATTATGAAATGCGCCCACAGTACATTGATATCATACGCCAGAAAATTAAAAAACACAACTTAGATTACGTAAGACTATTCAATGATACTTTGAAGCCAAAAGCACATTTATTGGTTCATTACCCCACTGTAATAAGCCAATCTGGACCGACGAGGCATTATTCTTGCATCAGATTCGAAGCAAAGCACAAACAACTTAAGGAGTATGCACACGCAGTATCTTCTAGAAGAAACATCTGCCTTACAGTTGCAAAGAAATTTCAGATAAAATTTGCCAGTTATGTGCTGTCACCAATAAAAAAAAAATTATTATGAAGAAATACACCTAATTCAGTCAAAGTATGAATCTGCTATTACTAAAAAGTTAAAAATTAATAAAGAAAATTTCACTTCATATAAAAAAATTACTTATTGTTCCACAACTTACAAAAATGGGTACTATTTAACTAAATACGACGAAAATATGTATGCTTATTTAATTGAAGAAATAGTAATTGTTGAGTCTGAGGAACAGGTCTACATTGTTTCATATTGTGTAGGCACTCTTAAATATGAATCTCATTTAGAATCTTATTTTTTGGGAGATATAAATTCTTTCGATTTTAACGGAACAAACGACACATTACACATCAACAGTATAAAGGACTTTCCTGGACCGCCGCTTAATTTAAATAAAATGGCAAATGGAAAATCAATGTTCCGTCTAAAGGAATACTTTATGTAAAGCCCTATAACGCACTTTTAAAAAAACTATTACATTTATGTGATTTGAAATAGTGAACTATCAATTAAATTTATGAATTTTGATGTAGGTATTATGCAAAAAACTATAAAAATATTATAAAAGTGTTGGACTTGTCGTTTTCTCCAAATTCTTATTCTAATCATGACGTCACAAAATTCCTTGAGTTCAACTTTAGCTACTACTGTAAGCATGGATAGTTTGGGAAGTGATATTATACAATATCTGGAACACACATCAAGGGATTATAATTGTATGCCAAATCAAACAAGTAGTTTATTACAGTGCGAGAACCCCGGAAGTAAAACGGAAAGTAGCCATACTATGGACAACAGTCAAACTATTCTTTTAATTCCAAATGAGGATTCAGTGCAATACACAGTTTCACCACCTGAAATCGATTCAAAATGGGCGGACCTAAAGAATCTCCTACATAATTGGGATCTGGACGTACTTTATGACCATTTTCTAGGTAATCACTTTGAGTATAGTTGTAAATATATTTTAGCGAATGCTAAATTCTAACTGATTTATTTTAGCCAATGACTTGCATATTGGTGTCTTCAAATATATTCGCCCGCATTATGCTGAAAAAATAGTGGCTAATTTTCCATTTGGTGTGCAAGTACGTTTTGATTTTCATCTCGCAAAGTGGCAAGAAGAACACGGATTGGATTTTCAAATATCTTCGCAAAACACTGAAGCTCGTCAACACATAGCAACATCATCTCGGAGTCCTTCGACTGCTATTCTTTCACCCAATTGTACTTATGATCCTTCAATTGATTTAAGTACAATTATGAATAACTCATCAAAAGGAAGAATGATTAGTAGTTACTACAAAGAGAATAATTGTTTAACCGACAAAAATCGGCAAATTTTAGTCGATACTATTGTACGACATTATATCTCAAATGGAATCAATATGACAACAGATTTGTGTTCACGTTTAAGTAAAAAAATAGTTTCCCTCTTTCCATCTGAAATTGAAGTAAGTGTTTTTTTTTTATTGTTATCAGAAAAATTGAAATGAAATGTGTAATTACAATTTTAGGAATATTACTTTCTCCATCGCAATAAGGCAGCACCAAAAGGAAAATTATATTATAAGTTTCATAACAATAAAACTAGGCTTCGGAAGGGAGGTCTACGGTTTGATTCACCTTTTTCAAATAAAGATTCGTCGGATGACACTTCGGAAGACATATCTGCTTCCGTAAATAAGCGGATAGGTAAGGCTTTATGTCAATTTCCAACAAGTTATTTTAATTATTCTATAACTTTAAGATTCTGAATCTGATGCTGAGTACCATGTGAGATGCTTAAAATTTGAAGAATTGAATCCTGATGACTTTGACAAACATTGGAAGGGATGTCTAAACTACAGATTAAATTTTATAAACAACATATCTACCAGCACTGCAGAAATAATCGATAAATGGCCTTATTATAAAAAACCATTTGGACCAAGACTCGTAAATATTAAAGTAAGCATTATATAAAATATTATCATTATCTCCACTACCTTTTCAGATAAACATTGATTATTGTGGTAAATTTATTGAGACCAACCTACTCTATGACACATGGGAGGATTTCAAAAGTAAAATCCTCAAAATATTTGATCAACAGGTGAGAGATCCCAACAGTCGCCACATATTGGAAGACTTAAAGAACTCAAGTGATAATATAACAGAAAGTAAGTTCCAACTCGTTTTTTAATCTTATCCTTATCTCGCGAAACATAAATTGTTTATAGTGGAATGTTAATGGGACACTTTATGAACCATGTAGACGTATTGTTAAGTGAAAATACGAAATTGAAAATTATTCGTTTCATTTCACAAATGTCCAGATGGTTAATGAAATACCGGTACGCCAAGTGCATATATTACTTAAATTCTCTAATTAGTATTATTGTTTAAAACAGTTCGGTTGAGTAGCTTAAAGTTTTTCACAGCTGTCAATGAAAGCTTTAGAATTTCGAAGCGAATACGCGGTCAATCTAGCTTCTTCGAACGTTATCAGGATTAGCTTACATTATGTACATATGTTTACTTATAATTTTTGTAAAAAATTATAAATTTGTTCATTTAAACATATATAATTATTTATAGATGGTTATAATGCTTGAATATTTTGTATTCTCCATGGACTTTTGGTACCATCAACAAAAAAGGTGACCCGCGATGAAGATGGAACTAAATCAGTTATAAAATATACAATTAAAGATTCCCAAAAATCTTTTTTTTTTTTTTTTTGAAGAACTACGGCAGAAATTGAAGCGCACATAAAGAGCCTTCAAGAAAAAGGAGACCCAATACAACCCTTTGTGATTATCATTGGCAAATCTTTAACCGATCCCTCAGATATCTTATTATATTTTGATGCAACAAAATACAAATTTTATAATGTTTTGAAGGCAGTAGATACTTGTTTCAAACTGTTCCAAGTTTTTAATTTAGAATATCCCTTGCAATGTTATTCCGTTTGGCAATTTTTGCAAAAATATTTTTATAAAATTAACCACAAAAATGAAAAAAAATTTCCAAATGTATTCATGCTCTTAACAGAGCTATAAAAGGAGCAAAAATCCTAAATTAAAATGTGATCAACTAAAACGCCAAACGCCAACGCTAAGAAACCAAATTAATGAATAATGAAATTAATTTTACTATTTTTTTGTATTATTTTAAATGGAGAAAATTTTGAAAATTACAACTATTGATTTAAAATTGTATAACTTTTTATTTCATAACCTATTTCTCCTCCAAAATTCGTTTACAGGTTGTGAGGGTAGAATAAAAGTGTGTCGTGGATTTTCCGATAGAGACAACAAAGAAACAAACGGAGCACTATGCAATAAAATGGGTGATAGAATATGGCTGTGCCTTAATGATATCTATCGTTGTATATCATTTAAAACAATCATAGAAGTAGACATTTGAAATTTTCCAGCAAAATACGTTCATAATTTAACCTCTTTTTGTTTTAAACTTGTCATCAAAAAAATATTATCCTTGGAGACTGTCCTGCTTAAGTTATCAATAACGCCCAATTTATTATCAGATAAGATATTCAAAACAGTGTGCTATATACCTACAATGTAGAGGTCCTAACAATATTCTACTATTTGATAAAGCATGTAAAATGCTAGAATTTAAGTAATGGTTGAATTTTTTTGGTAGTCGATAAGTATCATGCAATACTAACGAAACCAATCTTGAAAGCTGATAAAATTGGGCCACAGAATGATTCGTTTAGAGTAAAATAACTGCATTGTTGATTGAAATGAAACAGTTTTTACTATTTACAAAACGAAACTGAAAGCTTAACAATAACATTTTTATGTAACAAATTATATTTAATATGCAATTAAAATTTTGTTCCACTAAAAAATATATTTTGTCTACTTTAAAATATATTTCGTAGAATATGGAAAATGTTTTAAATTTAACAAAATTGTTGTTCAATAAGTTTCGATATTCCGAAAGTCGAAATGAACTTAAATTTTACTATTAACAAAACTTTTTTTTAAGTGACCAAATATTTGTTGCTTGAGAGGGGAAATAGAATTTAACCAAACCGAGTTTGTGTCAAGAACGAATAGTTTTGTCGGTTGTATAACAACAAAATTTTTTCATGATAGCATCATTTTTTTTATTATTTACATAGATATTTCTCTGGGTGCACTATAGACAAAAGTCTAAACAAAGGCATTATAATGCCTTTAAGTTTTCAACTAAAGCGTTTTTTTGAAATAAATAATAATTTGGAGTTATTTTTAAATAATATAAGAAACCTCATGGGCACTGCAGGAATAAAAAATTTTATCGATTCGAGGCGAATAACCCCCTTGGTCCACATTCTTCGTCACTGTTGGGAGTATACTACAGTTTTCCTACAGCACCAAATTTTCTACTACATAAACTTGAATCTGTTTTTGTAGCTGCCATCATAAAATCTCAAGACGTCAAACAGCTTGGTAACCACAAATGTTTTTTTTAAATTGATAGAGGAAATCAATCAATTAGAAGAACACGGTATCGAAATTGAAACAAATGGTGGTGTTGTTAGAGTTCATTTCATATTAGGTTTAATTTTAGGAGACAATTTGGCTCTTAACACAGTATTAGGGTTCTCAAAGTCATTTTCTGCCAATTATTTCTGCAGGTTTTGCCGAAGTGACAAAAATTTAACTAAAGCTATGTGTTTACAAAACAATAATAGTCTCAGCACAAAAATTAATTATGTTGAAGATTTACATAGCGAATTATCAAAAGGAATAAGCGAAAATTCGATTTTTAATGAAATACGCTCATTTCATGTTACCGAGAATTATGCTGCGGACATGATGCATGACATTTTCGCAGGAATATGTCATTATGATATGAGTAACATAATTATTTATTTATTTGATAAAAAGTATATTAATTTAGAAATGTTAAACAATAGGAAGCAGAGTTTTAACTATGGAGAGATTGAGCTCGGCAACATGTCCCCTCCTATAACTCTTAGTAATTTAAAGAAGCGGAATTTGAATATGACTGCTAGTGAAATGCTGACATTTATTCACTTTTTCCCTATGAAAACGATGAATGTTGGCTTTTCCTTCTAAATCTTGTTATAATGATAGAACTCTTATTATCTGATACTTTTGATACTGAAACATTAGATACTTTGAAAGAAGTAATTGCGAATCATAATCGTAATTACAGAACTCTTTTTAAGCCGAAACATCATTTTTTAATTCATTATCCTACCATAATAATGCAGTCAGGCCCATTGAAATATATATGGAATTTTAAATTTGAATCGAAACACAGGCAGCTTGAAACATATTTGAAAAATATCACATCTAGAGTAAATGTTACCATGAGCCTAGGTAAAAAATGTGCGATTAGTTTTTCCGAGTTAATTTTAACATCTCGAAATATTATTTGGTTGCCAGGAAGCAAAAAAACTTTACTGGAGTCTTCTTTACATTATGAGAAAATTACTTCATATTATCAAAATCAGACTGAGCTTCAGACATCACAATGTTTTAATTCTATTACTTACTGTGGTACAATATATAAAAAAGGTTATTACCTTATGCTTTTATCTGATGAACTACCAAATTTATATGAAATACTTGAACTAGTTGAAATAAATGACGAAATTTTTTTATTTTACCAAGAGCACGACATTTTATATTTTAAAGATCATATTCTAAGTTATATAGTTGGGAAAAGTTTGTCCAGCTATGTTTTTAGGAATATAAACGAATTCAAATGTATACCTTTTCATTTATATATTTTATCAAATAACGAAACGGTTATGCGGTCAAAAAAGTTTATAATCTCTATGAATGATGTACAATCATAATAGCTATGTAAATAAATTAAGAATTTTGAGTTAAGAAAGCAATATATATTGACAGGGAAACTTTAAATACTCATATATATAGATACTTATATTAAGCATAGTGTGTAGTATATATTTTTGTAAGAAAATAGGCATTTTCCTTCACCTCCACTTCGATAATTTTTAACACTTGTGTGTATTTCTAGTATATAAGAAAATGACTGGAATAAATATACATTAAAAAAGAAAATTAAACTGTATTTATAGTATTTCACAGTATGGAACATCGTAGAGCTATTTTCGTATTAAAGAACAAAACGAGAAAATTGCGTTTTTGCAAAAAAAAAACCACCTATATTGATCTATTTAAATGTTACTCAAAGAATTATGCTAAATGCATTACGGACCTAGTCGCCCATTAGACTCTAATGGATGGACAACTAGGTCCGAAATGCATTTAGCATAATTCTTTGAGTAACAATTAAATTATGTAATAGAGCAATAAAAGGTGGTTTTTATTGAAAAAACGTAATATGTTTTTACAGTATTTTACTTTCATTAAAGAAATATTTTCATTAATTTAAACATATAATTTACGTACACTAAAAGTAATTTTACTTTAGGAGAGTCTACATTTTTCTATAACCTAACGAAAATAAATTATTAAATCAAAGTCATATTTCATTGAATTTAAATATAATTTGACTTCCCTTAAAGTAAGAATTTTCATTATTTCAATCACATCTTTAATTTCAGCGAAGATACATTTTCATTAAGCTTAGTATTTAACTTTCTTTGTTAAGAAGTTGTGAATTCATAGAATTTAAGAAAATATTATAATGGCAACATTTTTCATCATTGGAATGATGCTGTTTTTCTGTTTCATGTTAATGAAAATATTTTCTTTGCTTTTATAATCGATTACACAGGCTCGAAATCAAGCACGATTTTCATTAATTTTATAGTAGTTTTTCATTCTTAGAGGATTTTTTTTCTCTGTAAAAGATGTGCAATCTCGCTAACTGAGATAATAGAAGTCAAGTCTGCAGTACTTAGGTGCCTATTGAACGGCAAATTGATTTTCACCCACGACTTGAAGTCATCACAGGAAATTTAAGCATAACCAATTCTATCCTCGAAATCCTCCTGATTGAATAAGAAATTATTCTGATTATACGATTACATTCAAATGTCATATCTACAATCTTCATAAAAAAAAAAAACTCAAAGTACTACAAGTTTAGTAACCTAGCTAACCAACAAGGACGAACGATCTCCGGGTGGCCGTGCACTATCATCATCGAGCATTTCGACATAATAATTGAAAGTGGACTTATGGTGAAGGCGACAAGAGACTGCCATTCAAGATTTGATCTTATATGTACAGGAAAATTCTCAGATGTGGACCATGGCGATATCGTTTTATAAGACGAATGTGAACTAAGTATCTACTAAGCATTTATCCGTAGTGACAAGATTTCATTTGTAACGAAAAACCAAGAATGTAGCAATGTATTTGATAGCGAAAATCCGTAGCCACCGTCATATCTGTAACTTATAGTATTATGAGGAAGGTATGTTGATAATTGTAACCGTCACACAAGTCCAAGTGGTAACAGAAGAGCACGCAATAATATCTTATTAAATAGTGCAGCATTTTCATATCGTAAAACACATTTGACTTTTTACAGCGCTATCAAAAGTACATATACACACCTCTAGGGAGCTCCTTCGAGGAACCAAAAATCGTGTAAGTAACCTTGTTATTTTCAACTATATATATATACATTGTTGCACATCCGTTTGGAAGCATTGATTTTTCCCACACATTTGATATATTTGATATATTGAGAGAAACATAACTTATGGGTTAGTACTATCCTGAAAGGTTCTCTGCCTTTATAATAGGATAAGTTTTGGTTATAAACGACAAACTAAAAAGAAACAAAAGAAAAGGGGAAATTGAAGAAAAATTCATAGGGTTAGACTTAAACGCTACGAACTAACTTACTTTACAGTTTTGATGTATATATAGTAAGAACTTTGAACTATCGCTTTTGAGTGTGATATATGAAAAGAAAAACATGTCGGATTTTTTTTACTTTTATTCGATCTTATAGTGTGAGGTACCCTACATGAGTGCTTTAATTAAGAAAAATATGTGTTAGTTTTTTTTGGTCATACCTTACAGACAAAGAAAGATAAGCTTGTAGTTAGCTCCATAGTTCGCTAGTTTGATAATAAGTTTTTGTGTTAATAGGGTAGTATAGACTAGGTTATGATGAAATTTTTATAATATTCAATTTTTGTAGGGAAAAACCACTGTAATTAACCGCCGAATTAACTGGATGTCAATAAGAAATAGAAGTAGCTATTAAAGTGTCAACAATGAATCAGTAAAGTTTTCATTTCTTTCCCCTAACTCTCCTGGAGCCCTCTTGATGTAGGAGTTGAAAAGGTCCGCTCCTCTGCTCTCGTTTCAGGTCAGCACAGGGACACTGGAAACAAATTGCTGCCCTCAGTGTCATATGGCCGGATGGGGCAATTGCAGTGAAGGCAAAACATCTGCGCCTTCAGCAAGGTAACGGTAAGTGGTGGGAAGGTCCCTTCTGGACCGGGTGTGTGGCTACGGCTTTTTTGTATATGGCTGGTGGCAGCGGCAGGTTTTCGTTGAACCTCCCCACACTCTCCGCCAATAGCCGAGGCGAGCTAGCGTGCCGCCCTGCAGTCAACGCTGTCCACCGAGTGATCTGTCAGCTCATGCTGACAGTCTGGACTTCACGTCCAAGTCAATCACTCTACATACTTCCATAATAAGCTCTCGACTTTTGTCACTCGCATGTTCCTGTCGATAATTCTCACTTAATTTCTTCAGGTAAAATCTATCTCTTCTTCTTTGTTTCCTTTCGTTCCTATGAATTTTACAGATTCATGTCACTTGAAGTGAGGTGACAACCATAATAAGGCTTGTGTGTTCTGCAACCCGCTGACGCGGCTTTACAGGGTCGAAGCACGGGCTTGAAGGAAGCCATACTAATAATAAAATCCGTCCAAGAAGAAATTCTTAGCCTGAGGTCAGAAGAGATGTATCAAACATTTTTGAAAGAAGCTGAGAATATTATAAAAACCCAATCTGAAGATATTTCCCAGAAGAGACAAATAAAGACATTGTAGCTCGGCCATTTAAAGCGGAATATTACGAAACTCTATACATAATAACAGCTGAGATGAAAAGAAGATTTAGCGACAATGAAAATATACTAAATTCAATTTTGAGTCTTGATGAGTTGGACATTGAAAAGATGGTACCTCTGCAAAGTTTAGGTATGTTCAACAATTAAATATATAATAATTGTGAACAAAATAATGAGAAAAAATCAAATTCATAATTGCATTTATTTTTCAGGTATAAAAATTCCTTCGAAAGAAGAAGCCACTGTTGTGAAAAGATACTTAAATGGGTTAAATGGTCGAGGAGATCAGAACGAAAATATATTAGAAGTTCTATACCGACAAAGGGAAGCTTTCAGAGATACCTATGAACTGTTTGCATCAGTGGCAACATTTGGATGCAGTACTGCTTCATGCGACTCTTGGTATATCTTGACGACATTATTGTATTCTCTACATCCGTACAAGAACACGTCGAAAGCCTTAGACGTGTATTTGATAAACTGCGAGAAGCAAATCGGGTTGATAAATCGGAATTTCTACACAAAGAGATCGCCTTTTTAGGACACGTGTTTACAACCGATGGTGTCAGGCCGAACCCAGATAAGATAAAGGCAATTAAAGAATATCCTATTCCCAAAAATCAGAAGGAAATAAAAGCATTCTTAGGACTATTAGCGTACTATCGGAAGTTTATTAAAGACTTCGCAAAACCTACGAAACCCGTAACAGAGTGCCTTAAAAAAGGTAAAGTAGTCCAATTAAATGATAGGTATGCTAAAGCCTTTGAAACCTGCAGAGATCTTCTTGTAAATGATCCCATATTGCAATACCCAGATTTTACGAAACCTTTCGTGTTAACAACCGACGCTATCAACTATGCTACTGGTGCAGTGCTATCGCAAGGTAGCGATAAGTCCATATGCTATGCTAGTCGTACGCTAACTAATTCCGAGATCAACTACTCCACCATCGAAAAAGAATTGTTAGCCAGCTTGGGCTACCAAATACTTTAGGCCTTATCTATTTGGACATAGATTCAATATTGTAACGGACCATAAGCCCTTAACTTGGGTTATGAGCCTAAAAGAACTTAATTAAAAATTAATTCGTTGGAGACTCAGACTAGAGGGGTTTGATTATAAGTTGGTATATAAGGAAGCAAAACACCAACAGCGACGCATTGAGCCGAATAGGACCTCCTGAATCACAACCTCATACAAAAATTGAGCTAAATGCGAATGAATCTAGGACGTGTAACTCAATACAAGGTACCAGTGGCTCCACAATACATTCCGCAAGCAAAGGCCTCAATGACGGAATACCAATTTCAGAACGTCCTTTAATTTGTCTGCGAAAAATTGAATAAACGCCCACCGATATCTTTAGAAATGCCATTCAAAAATAAACAAAAGCGCACCTTTGGTATGCTCAATTATTCTGAAGAAAATATTGCAAGTGTTTTCAAACACTATTTACCGCACTGATGATGACACTTTCAAAATTATACAATCCGTTTATTCCAAATTCTTTCCGAGGTCAAAAGCCTTTAAATTAATTCGATGTACAGAATTGGTTTCAGACATTATAAATAGTGACAATCAAGACCAAATTATTAACGATTACCACATAAGCAGTAATCATGGAGGCATTAGTGAAACCTTAATGCATCTGAGAAGAGAATCCTGTTTTACAAACATGAAGAACAAAATAATCGAAATTGTCAACAACTGTGAAAAATGTCAAACCATAAAATCTGACAGGAATCCTCCTAAAGTTAAGTACCAGATCCCAGAAACCCAGATATTTATAACTTCAACAATACACAAGTTCTTATAATATTAGAGAAACTCTCCAAATTTGCTGCTGTTTTTCCTCCGACTGTGTCACTGACAGCTGGCTGACGGAGACATAGTTGCTATGGTCGTAGCATACGGCATGTAGCAGTATGCTACACTGAGACTAGAGACACCATGTACACCCGGCCTACTGTTTGCGATATGGATGGAGAGCCAGGCGCGCTGAAAGCACCCGAAAGAGGAGGAAGAAGAAGACTTCCTGCGAGCGGTCTGTCAAAAAAGGGGAAGGAAGGTTGAAAAGTGATTGTGACAGTCGAGAAAAACCAAAAATTAAGAATATAAATAAATTTGGAACAGCGAAAAAGAGTATCCACTCAGAGGTGGTACACATCGCATTCAGTCACCAAGGTTTTAACAAATTAAGGCATAATTACACATCGCATGATAAAAGGAAGATCTCATGTGCTTCATAAATACATCTCGTCTCGAAGAAAGGAGTCTTTGGAAAAATTAATAAGCGTTCGTCAACCTCAAAGCAGAAACGATTGTGCTGCTGATTAGGTACTGCTCTGCAGATTGTGTGCGGAAGGCTAAAAGTAATAAAGGATAGGCTTACCAAATCGGTATAACGTACCTATAAGTTTTGGCAAGATAATTGTGACCTATAGAGATACATAGATGTATCATTTTCCGTAGAAGAGTATTTAAAATTTTTGATAATCGTAGTTTGTAAGGATAGGTACATATAATTTGGTATATTGAAATATCAATTCATCATAATATCATATCAATCTATATGTATGCCTCAGCTTGCTTAATGAAGTACATAATCGCAAGTTAGTTGTGGCCAGTGGCATAAAAAAATAGTTAATTTTGTAGGATATTGCAAATATAAGAATTTACCTACTCGCAGACATCATAGCTGATCATAACGAAATATTGAAGTTTTTTTTTGAAGGCACTAATGCCCTGAAAACATAGACCTCTTATGTGCATAACGAAGCATTGGAATTTTATTTAAAGTGATGTGGCCGATAGATATATAAACGTATTCAATATATATATATATATATATATATATAGAGATAGTCAACTTTTGCTAAGTTAATAGAGATAATAGATATGTACAAGGGTACGCAAGTGGTTGTAAACATCACCGTTAAGATTAAATTTGGTGGTGCTGTTTTCTCTAGCAAAAAGACTCAAAAGCTTTCTCCCCAGATTGAGCGGGTTATTTCCACAAATTCTAAATATTTATATGTTTTGGTTGTCGTAAATAGATTAATTTTTTTTCAATACTCTAACCCCTGACACCGAACGGTGTTTCGGGGGAATTTTTGTTATCTTTTTTTTAACGTAATGGAGTCATAGGTCTTCTTATTTCTTCTCCCGCCACACTCTCCTGGAGTCCTCTCATCATGAAGGTTGACTAGGTCCGCTCCTCTACTACTCATTTTTCAGGTCATCAAGGGATACTGTACCATATCGTCCACATTATCGCAGGGTGGTTGGGGCAACGGCGATGGAAGCAGAACATCTGCGCTTCCAACTAAGTAAGTGGTGAGTAGTGTAAAAGTCCCTTCCGGACTGAGTGTGTGTAACGGCCTTTGACTTGTAGGTACGAATTTTTTTGTGTATGGTAGGTGGTACAGCGGCGGGTTTTCGTGGAACCTCCCCACACTCTCCGCCAATAGCCGAGGCGAGCTAGTGTGGTGCCGCCCTGCAGTCAACGCTGTCCACCGAGTGAACTGTCAGCTCATTCTGGCAGTCTGGACTTCACGTCCAAGTACATCACTCTCAAAATACTACCATAACACGGTCGAGGCCCTTACGGTTCAGCAAGCTGGGATACTTCCCCTTAGTGTGAACTGACAACTTAGCGTAGTTGTTGACGTTCCGGTCCGGGCCCAGAAGATTCTTAATGAACCCCATGACAGTGAAATGACAAAAAGAAGCGAGGTCGCCCCTGATCGAAACGGGAGGAAAAGACACTAACGTAAGTGATCTGAGACGTAGCGGATGAAGCAGAATTACAATCGCCCGAATTATAGAAGTAGTACGAGTGTGAGAAAAGTGAAATAGGAATTATTCACCAATAATTCAGTGAAAAATGGCGGCAAATAATAATCTTTGGCCCCAGGGTCTGGTAACGCTAGTACTGACTAAAAAATCTGTATTATCAACCCTGGTAAGCCATAGTGCAATAATTCCCAAAGGATTCTAATTTACGCCAACAATTTTAGGTTATTGAAGGAGCCTGTAAACGAAGCAATAAAATTGGCATTAAATTTAAAAAGCAAATTTTAAATAAAAAGGGAAAGCGACGGCAAGCAGCGCTACTTTCCTACGCAGACATGCTACTCCATTACGCATACCTCTATATGCAAGAAAAACTATATAAGGCATCATTCATCTGCAGTGTTGTTGGGACACATGGATCATACTGGCGCCAAATATTTTTATGTATGTAGATAAACATTTTTTTTTTAATTAAATCCTTTGAGTGGCAACGAAAGCGGAAAAGGTGCAGCCGTAGTAGCAGACAACAACGACGCCTTTACTAAATAGAGTCGGGAAAAGTACCTGAATGGTACTCGAAAGAAAGAATCAGATTAGGTACCTTTGTGCGAGAACGAGAGCTTAATATAAACGAGACTCCGTCACGACAGTGATTACACCCCAGCTTATCATCAGAATGCTATTTATATTCTATTTGGCTAGGAGATTTTGAGAGGCTATAGTAAAATAAATGCATGATAATTATAAGGATCAGTTATATATTAGGCAAAGCAGACTGTAGTACCTAAATAGTTTATAGACGGTTATTTACGATTTTTCCTTATTAGGATAAAGACCAACATACGGCAACATAGGGCTTAAGGCCAGAAGTCACACTTCTAAATACACTTTTGAGGACGTAATGCCGCGGAATTTTCTTCTCCTTTCTCTATCAGCCATGCACGGTCCTGAACGCCCCCAGGGAGCTCCTTCGAGGGACTAATCAGGACAGCAAAAGAAAAAAAACGAAACGTTAGTCAATGTGTTATTCAGTTTATATTGATTGAGAGGTGATGTATCTCTTATGCGAGCAACGCGCTAAGATTTCATTGGAATCTATTGATTTTATTTACCTATAAATAATTATTTAACTTCTTTGAAGGATTAAAGTTGCCATGAATGGCTCAAGAAGGGAAAAGAAAAGAAATTATCGGAGGTTTTTGTAGATCTCGTCGCGAGGACTACTTCCTCAGCCCCGAATTTTATTGACTTCCTCAAAGTAACGCGAAATTTTTACAAGGTACCCGATATTCTTAAAGCTTTGTCTGTGTTAGCATTCTTTGATGGTGATAGGAATTGAAGCATTTCTTTCATGAGTGAAGTACGGGAGTGAACCACTAAATCAATTTTAATATTCCCACATTTAGCAACCTATTCCGGATAATTGTGTCACAAAGCTAGATATTCAAGTTAAGGGAAATAATTGACCGAAATTTAAATATAAAAGTATAAATTCAAAAAGTGTTATGTAGGTATATTCTGTCAATTACGTTCAAACAACAACAGTTCCTTGCTAAAATTACGAAATTTATTCTTGGATGAAAATATGGGTAACAAAACCTTTGAAAATAGTATTGCAGGAACAAGAACTCTACCAATTAATAAGTGAAATTTTCAAGGATGTATATGGTATATACCCCTGCAAGAAAGGCATCAATTCTTCGCGTTTTTAAATTTTTTATTTTTCCGATCTGGTGAAATCGCAGAAAACTGATAGATTAATGATATAATACAAAGTTTTTTTTTCTTCATCCAACCCATGATACGCTAAGTTTTCATTATTGTGTTCTTTGTTTTGTTAGGCCAATTTAATATGTATATCTGGTAATGTGCTCTTGGGGCCAAGACAAAACCTTTCGGAAGTAAGATAAAATTAACATTAGTAATAGATAACCACAATTAAATGATTGATTTGAAAGATTTAGTAAAGCTAAGTCAACGACTTTTTGAAGTTCATTTTTGGTTATATTGTAAAGCTAAGCTACAACTGTTGTAGCCATAATAGTACCTATAGGAATTTAACCGAGCATGTTCACTCGCACCTAGCCTAAGGTTGGACTCAGATGTTACCGACTAAGGTGTTGATGTCACTATGTAATGAATTATCCATAAAAGATTTGTAACGTAATGCTACACTAATTTTGTTTTCTTTCTTCACTCTCCTGAAGACTTCTCTCTACGGCAATGGTCGGATAGGTTCCCTGCTCTTACAGGTCAATAACAGGGACATTGAAAAGTAGGCCCACAATTTCGGTTGGGTGGATGGGGCCTAGAAGGCACAATATCTGCGCCTTCATTAGGAGTAAGGGTAAGTGGTGTGAAGTTTCCTTCTGGCCCGGATGTAAGCTCCGTTTTTTTTGTTTATGGTGATGGAACAGAGGCAGGTTTTTCGTGGAACCCCCACACTCTCCGCCTATAGTCGAGGCGAACTAGCGTGCCGCTATGCTAGCAGTCTGGACTTCACGTCCAAACCAATCATTCAAATCATAATCTATAACAGCTGCCTATACATTACTTGCACGAACTGATCTTACAGTTATTAGATCTTTAAAACATTTCATAAGCTTACACGGCATTCCAAGAAAACTTGTTTTAGATCTGGACTCTGAATTCACAGCTACAGATTTATATTTAATAATATACGACAAGTAAAAAGACAGAGACCACGATGATATATTAAACGACACACTATAATAGCCTACAATAATGCAATACATACCGCAACTAAACATACCCCCTACGAACTCTTTTACGGCAGATCATATAAATTTAACAAAACCATCAAATTTAATAACACCCACGAATATCTAGCGAAATTGATCATTTCAAGCAGAATTATACCCATCTATTGAAGCTCAGTTAGAAGAGAAGGTCACAAAAAATATTAATAAACTTAACGAAAACAGGGAAAGTCCTCGCATAATCAAGGAAGGATCCATTATATTTAGGAAAGAATGTAGACGCAGTAAACTTACCCATAGATTTGGCAAGCATAAAGTTAAAAAAGATAAGGAAGTTGCAATTTTAACCAGTCAAAATAAAAAAAATTCATAAATCCAGAATAAAGAAGAAACGCAAATTACAGGCTACTGACAGTTCAAGGCCAGAAGATGAAGATACAAGACTTAAACAACAACCAAGGAGTTCTCCCAATGAAACTCGAAACAGCTAGAGCTATACGGACATACTACATATAGTAAGACACGAAAATTACGAACAGAACATACAAAAATAACGGACACACTCACATCATTTGCAAATACTGACGAACTGAAAAATTCATTAGAGATTACTAAAATTAAATTAATTGAGTTAAACAATAAGTTAGGAACATTAATATATAAATTGATACTTAGCCCGAACGAATTGTCAGAAATTTATTATATTTTTAAAAATCAATCTATAATCCCGAATATACAATGCAATCGACCTGTGGACCGATCGACAAACAATTAAAGGAACAGCACTAATCCATTTCGAAAAATGCCGAATAGAAATTAACGAAATAAGCTATGAAGACCAGAGCTACAGCTATTGGGACGACATTCACATTTATCCTTCAATATTCAGTAAAATCAACTCAATAGCGACAATAGAAAATCTGAACCTAAAAGGGTGAAAGCATATCATTTCGAAAATTCAAAAGCAATAGAAATCCTGCAGATTAAAAGTCAACAGAAGGACCTGTCAACATATGAGACACTCATGATCCTGGGATGCATTGTTATAGCTATCATTATGTACCTGGTTAAAAATAGAAGTATTCAAGGGATTGTCATGGAAGAACGTACAACTCGCAAGCCAATACCCATCTCGTTCACCGCTTCAGCAGACCAAACTTCAAGGATTCAGTTTTTCTTTGGACACCGCTCCATCTTAAGGAGGGAGGACTTACGCATTCAGCCTAAACATCTGTATGCCTAAATCATCTAGATCTACATTCATAAACTCCATATCATAATTTTCCAAATTCCAAATTCATTTCTTAAAGACAAAAATGCTTATCATTATAATTTTACAATTCTTATTTTCCCACATAGGGGAGACCGGGTATGGTTGGCTACAGGGGTTGGTTGGCACAATCTTAATAGTTCTCAGTACACACGACAGATCGAGCCACCGCCTAAGTCGATAACGTAGAACGGTACCGCGTGCCACCCTAATTATTTTCAGTCTTCAACAAGCACGTGTTTAGACGCAACGTGGATATTCAATTTTGTGAGCATAAAAGTAAAAAATTGATGTTTTAGTAATTATCGCTCGTGATTACAATTAATTCTGAACGTATGGTAAGTAACATTTATTCATTTGAAGAATTTCTTGCTTTATTTGTGTGTCCATTATTTTTTGAAGTTTTTTCATAACCTCATCATAAGTCACGTTAAAACCTCCCAAAACTAACTTGGGGTTGGTTGGCTCATCTTCTTCGGGGTTGTTTAGCACACTTAATAATTTCTTTTTATTGTTTTATATTGACTTCACAGTTACTATATAATTGTTTTATTATAGAAAATGCCAAGAATATTTAGAAGAAAAACCAACAGGGGTAATGTGCCCAATGATGTAATTTTGCAAGCATTAAGGGCCGTCAAAATCGAAGGAAAATCCATTCGAAAAACAGCAGCGGATTTTAATATTCCTTTCAGAAGCCTAACACGATATTGCTCGAAATATTCAGCCGAAGAGATAAGACAAACAGCGGAAGAATCTACATCTATTTCATTTGGCTATAGAAAGAATCGGCAGGTAAGGTGGTGCATAGATTATATCCGCCATTGATAAATATTATTTGCGGCACTGACAACAAAATGTTCAACAACGAAAAGTTCCGAGCAGAAACGACAAAGCGACGAATTAAAGTGGGAAACACAATTCCACTGTTTCGATCCGATCCGTACAAATGTCAAATTTGCTTATATGAGACGTACGTGCAATTGGACACATTACACCGAAATGGATCGAATCGAAACGGAGAAGTTGAGCAAATTTCAACTTTTACGGATGACATAACCTAGAAAAATCATCTGTAAAGATTTGTTCGTACTCCAAGATGGATGAAAAGGCTTTTGTTGAGGAAATAAAAAAGGACATGAACTATACCACATAACAAGAATGTTTTCATAGATAATGTAAAGCGGAAAGACAAAATCTGACAAAGTTTTAAAGTCAAGTCTTCGAAACCGAACGGAACAATTGTGCTCATGCATCCGCTGGATCGAAATGGGTTGGATCGAATAGAATCGAAACGTCGGAATTGTGTTTGCCGCTTAACTGTTTTTGCCCCGAAATTTTCGTTCTAGCGTTTTCGATCGGAACTAAAATTGTTGCGTTTTTACTTGGCATAAAGTTATTTGTGTCATTCTTGCGCGCAAGATAATCTCAGCGATAAGCTTGAGTTACAGTGTGCCGCTGTTGCCAGACGCGGTCACGAATGATGTTGCTGATGCTGACGCGGACGCAGTGACTGTTGCTTATGTTATTCCAATGATAACATTAAATTATAAATAATTAAATTAACGAGTTATTACATACTGTAACATTATTTAAAACTAACCTTTTTCACAATTTAAAACCTATCATTTTCACTCAAAATAAATTGCCTGAACTCCAGATGTGAAGGTGTTGCGTGTCCAAGTTGAAATATTTTATCATAACATTTTTTAAAGAAAGACTTCAATAATTTATTACAGGTATTTACGGACCTGCTAACATTCAAGCAGGATTTAAAGCTACGGGAATTTTTCCATTTAATAGAGAAATCTTTCAAGATGCCGATTTCATGCCGGGATATGCAACAGATAGACCACTCTCCACTGAGCAACCAGCACATCCAATAGAAGCAATTCCTTCAACGTCGACATGTTCGCCGTTGGAAGCTATCAGACCACTTCCTAGGGCAACGGAAAGAAAAACGATTACAAGCAGGAGAAGAAAAAGGAAGACTGCCATACTAACTGACTCGCCTGTGAGAAAAGAATTGGAAAAAACAAAGAAGCAGCTTCAAAGTAAGAAGAAATGTAGGTCTAAAACTAAAACACAAAGAAATCCCGTTGGTGAAAAAGAAAGAAAGAAGCAGAAAGTTCAATCCAGTTCTGAAGAAGAAGATGCGGAGTGTTTTTGTCTTGTGTGTGTTGAGCCCTTTTCAAACAGCGTAGCAAAAGAAAAGTGGATTCAATGCACTTCGTGCCATAAGTGGGCTCATGTATCTTGCACGGATGGAATAAATTTTATACATGTCAAAACTGTGTCAGTGAGATGTCCTCTAATTAAGAATATAAAATAGTAAAAAAAAAAAAAATGTTTTTTTTTCTTTTGATTGATTTAATATTTTCCGTACTTAGATGCTAAACTATGTGCCAACCATCCCCAACTACTGTGCCAACCATCCCCATTACGGGGTTGGTTGGCACAATTCCATCCCGTTATTAAAATTGCAACCAGAGACATAAATACTCTGATAAAGGTATCGCGTCAATGTTATAGTCAAGAACAAGAGTCAAGCTAAGTCTACTGTAAATATGAAGTTAATAGCAGTTTTCTCGTACTCGCTATGACAGAGATTCGAAAAGTGTAGCAAACCATACCCGGTCTCCTACTGTAAAGTCGAGTTCATAATTTTCACATAGAGGAAATAACATATATATAGCTAGAATAAAATAAGAGTGTTCTAACGAGTCGAGTCTTTCATTGTAATATTATTTTATATATATTTTTTTCTTAATTTAAAAGGGTTAGAACGTAACTCGCGCGGTGGCGGGAGTAGTTCTGTTTGAAGAAAAACAAAGAAGGTGATAAAGTTCGATTACGAATACTTTAGAATGCCAAAAGCCTCATTTAACGAATTGTGCGGACTTATTTCGAAAGAAAAAGGAATTTTGCCGCCAGCGACAGTGGCAAAATTGTGCTTTTGAATAATCTCTTGCCGCACCGCGCCGTTCCCACTGTCACTTATCGATTTAATTTTTTAATTTTGTCCCGGTGTGACACCCACTTAATAGAAAAAAAATCGTCTTTTATTATTCGTATCAAAATTAGGACAGTAACTGAAAGTTTGAAACAGGTAAGTAATGTTAATTTAAGATCTCAATTACCCATCTCTAAGAATGAGCAAGGGACAGTGTAAATAAATCAAGAAAATTGTTCATGAGCAAAGAGGAAATAGATAGCGATGCTCACACACTCGCTCGCGAGCACGAGGCGCTACACAACTCCTGGTCGGGAAAGGGAGCCGCTTAAAAAAATGATGTGTAACAAAGTTAATTAGCGACTAAGAAAGAATAATTGGAAAACAGAAGAGCTCTTCACTAATACCAATCCTTGGTTCGTACAGTTTTGTAACGCAGAAATGAAACATAATGGAAGAATAGTGGCATATTTCATCAGACATCAGCATCGTATTATAGTCCCCCACAGAACGGAAAAGCTGAGCGAATGAATAAAAGTCTAGACGAGAGGGCGCGATCCAAATCTTACGTGATAGAGGAAATTAATACGCTTATCTTTTAAATCGAACACCAAGTAAAAAGCACAATAACAAATTGGCGCAAGAGGTGTGGAGCAGAGTTGAACAAATTTTAAAACACTTACGCATTTTCGGATGCTTGGCAATAGTTTTGATACCAAGAAAGAAGCGTAATAAATGGGATCTGAAGTCGGAAAAATGCATAATGTTGAGTTACTGTGAAAAATCAATAGCATACATATCAGCATATGATCCAGTTGCAAAAAAAGGACACATAAGCCGTGATGTTACGTTCATTGAGGACCAGATGTATTTTTCTAGTCACAAGAACAACGAACCGAGGGATGAAGCTGTTGATCGTACATCACATGATCGACATTTATTGAGGATTTATGTGATGTGCCGCTAGTCCAAGCGGAAGTGGATGCAATGCACTGGAAACCGATACTCCAAATGATTTTGCTGTTTTCGAGTCTTCAAAAAACAGTTTAAATGATGGTAAGTGTTTAAACCTGAACATAAAACAATAAAAATAATTGTTAATTGTCGAAGATACATATATAATTGCAAAATTATTCAAATCTGTAAATATAACTGTAGATATACAACATTTCAAAAGGTCAAAAAACTTCATATCAAAAAACAAATAGGCAATAATTATTGAAGTCTTGCTTACTAGGCAAATTGCGCAAAGTAAGCGGTTGCACCCAATAATTTTTGAACTCGAGACAGATATTGCTTACTACATAACACCTTAAGTTCATTGCACTAAGTTGCTTAGTTAGTGATTTTTTGCTATTATAAAAGCAGTAGTAATATAAGAAGAATTTAAGTTTGATTAAAGAACTATCCAAGTTAAGAAGGCGGCCTTTTTCTTCTACTTAAGACCCCATCAGCGGTAAGCTTGAGTCAACATTAACATCTATTTCCAGCTCTTGAGCCTAACCAGAGGTCCAATTCGCTACACAAAATCCCAAGCACTCGAGCTAAAGAAAGATTGGTTCTTAGAGAAAACAACCAGAACCATCCATAGAGACTTCAAAAATTCAGCAGCTTTTGAAAGAACAAAAGCAAATTGCTGTGATGATCGACAACACGCTGACCAACATGAAGAAAAATGGCTGTAGTCGAAAAACACCAACGTACATTGCAGAGAAAGAGAAGCTTTTTCTACAATACTGTGGACGGAATTTGAATCTCGACACGAGATTTTGACTAAGAATATTTCAACCGATCACAGCTATAATAAAAACGACTTTTACGGTCAAGTAAATCATTATTATGAGCTATGTAGCTACGTATCAGTACATATAAACAGTATACAGGGTGTTTCCCACTAGGAGGTCAGTAGAGCGGGAGGTGATAGTACTCACTTAGACGAACCAAAAATTGTATGGCAGGGGGGGGGGGGGGGCATATCAACCGTCTAGGAGTTAAAGGGTGATTAAGAAAAAATGCCAGTATTTCACAAAACACCCTGTATCTTATAAACTACTACTACTAAACTACTACTACTCATTGTATGCAGAACTTCATGGCCTTTCCAAGGACTGCTCAACCACCTCCACACCCCTCTCCCATCAAGAATTATTGTTGTCTAAACTAAAAATTTCGGATTTTCTTACCTTTTTTTTTAATTTTACTTCTATTATTTTTGCAAAAAGGTCGTTAACATAACTTTTTTTTATAAAAGCTGTAAGCTGCAGACTCTCCTCTTTAATATGACCTATTACACCCAATGTCCTATCTGAAGCCCTTTAAGAGTTATTAGCTCTAAGCCTATTCTCAAACCTATTTTCAAACCTATTATCAACGAAAATTTGTTCCCTTGGCACGTCATTTTAAAAAAATATCGTCTAATTTCGGTGTGACCTGAATAGGTTATGAGTTAATAACTCTTTAACGGCTACAGTTAACACATAGGGTGTAATAGGTCAACTTAAACAGGAGAGTCTACAGTTTATAGTTTTTATAAAAAAAAGTTATGTTAATGACCTTTTTTCAAAATAATAGAGGTTAAATTAAAAAAAAAAGGTAAGAAAATCCGAAATTTTTAGTTTAGACAACCATAATTCATGATTGGAGAGGGATGTGGAGGTGGTTAAGCAGTCGTTGGAAAGGCCATGAAGTTCTACATACAATAAGCTCTTAAATTTGACCGTACACCCTGTAGTTTATAAGATACAGGGTGTTTTGTGAAATACTGGTTTTTTTTCTTAATCACCCTGTAACTCCTAAACGGTTGATATGCCCCCCCCCCCCCCCCCCCCTGCCATACAATTGTTGGTTCGTCTAAGTGAGTACTATCACCTCCCGCTCTACTGACCTCCTAGTGGGAAACACCCTGTATAAACGAAGAAGGGGAAGAAGACGATGAGCAAGGTGGGAAAGACCAGGCGGAAGAACCTACAGTCGGAGCAAGAAATTTGTAGCAATAGACGTGAACGAGAGATGCAGATTCATAAAGCACAACAATGTCCAAATTTCTTTAATCACAAAGAAGACATCAAGTGCTTAAACAAACAACAATGCAATAAATGTATAAAGTATCATCATACTTTATTACAGACGCACCAAGCAACGTCAGGACAAAGCAATGAGTTAAGACAACCAGTATCCTCACATTCATTTGTGCCATAAAAAGCAGTTCAAACACTTGGGCTACCCAGAAATAAAGTTGTTATGGAACTAAGCTGAGTGATTGGCTTGGACGTGAAGTCCAGACTGCCAGCATGAGCTGACAGATCATTCGGTGGACAGCGCCGACATGCAGGGCGGCACGCTAGCTCGCCCCGGCTATTGGCGGAGAGTGTGGGGAGGTTCCACGAAAAACCTACCGCTGCCACCAGCCATATACAAAAAAAAACCTGCCAAGCAAATGCAGTCCCACACATCCGGTCCAGAAGGGACCTTTACACTACTTACCCATACTTACAAAGGTCATACATGTTGAGCCTTCGGCTGCCTTACCCATTTGACACTGAGGGCAGCAAATTATTTCAGTGTCCCTGATTTCAATGTGATTAGTTTGCGTCTACGTATGCATGCATAGTGTAGATATTTTGAATTTAAGAAAATCTTTTTGTTTTTTTTAATTATATATTAGTTAGGCGAATTTAAATTTAACTCTGTGTTATTAGGCATTGAGAATTATATTTTTATGCTTAAAGATTGAACAGTATTTAAGGGGGAATACCAGGGAACAAAAAAAATCAAATTTTTATCCTATCCACTACTATAATGGTTTGAGCATGAGAAAAAAACTTTTCTGTGCTTCATGCTTTTGAGCTCTATTTCCTTTGCTCAGGTAACACAGATACTACTAGCGCAGACTATATAATGATGGAGAATTGGAAGAATTTCCTCACACAGCGTGGTAGGACCAGAGCCAGCCACAGCAGTAGTCATGTCATGAAGCAGGTCGAGCTCATGGGTACATTGTAGGAGAAATAAATAAAAATGAGTGTGCGTTTGCGCGATGAGCTCTGTGTACAAAGAAAAAACTATAGTTTTGTAAAAGGAAAACCAACAAATAAGAATAAAATTTTTCACAAGCAATGTTGTTATACATTCAGAGTAAAATATCCATGTGACCATGTGGTACTGCAAAAAGAACAAGTTTCGTTTACTTTATCCCACTCTGTTATTAGGGTAGGGTGTGGTGCAGATGACTTATATCCAATCCAATCACTTTTTTTCTGCAGTCTGTGTGTACACCTCTTATTGGTGAAGATATTCGTAAATGGTTTCCGTCATATACCAATCATTAACAATCGTGTACGTTGTATACACCCCCTACAAGCGGACTACTTACCTGCTCAAGTTAAAAAAAAATTACACATTTCAATTCTCAATGCTGTAAATGTCGTAAAATTACGAATTTTCTTAGTAATCGAATTCAAAAAGTTTTTGTTAAATTACGCACACGATTGCAAACAATGAAATAAAATGTGTAAAATTCAAATGAAAATTATATCTGGTTACTTTTCTAAAGTAACTCTCTAGTTAAGTAGTCAATTTGTCGAATGAGAAATAACCAGTGATGAAACATTTGATAGTAATGAAAAATTGTACTTTTCCATATCATCATAATGAATAAAGAACTAAATCAGTCTGTGATGACACTATCAGTTTGTCTTAACTCGTCTGAAAAATACTATGCTATAGTAAAAGTTATACGAAGAAGATTTCCATCTAACAATAAAATTAAATTGAAATAAGTAAAAACATTAGATTTGGTCTAAGACCAATTCTTATATTACCCTACATGTATGCCCGTATGTAATTTCGCATGGTAATCAATCTGTACAAGTAGGGTATAAAAATAAAAAAAATTCTGAAAAGACCAATCAATTTCAAAACTTCAAAAATTTTCAATATTTCAATAAATATTCAATTATACTGAAGTTGTGATAACGTTTGAATTTTTACCATGTATCTATTTATATATATTTAGGGATACCTTTCGTCATCATCATCGCATTCAGGCTAATTTTCCTGTTCACACTACCTGAAAATTATCCTATAGTTATACTGGTTACTTACAATTTCATAAGATAATGTGCAATCTCACTAACATCAGTAAATTGATTACGCTGGTGTTTGTACTTTGGGTATTGTTCGCGGTTACACGTCACACAAAACAGCAAGTGTGTCCATGATAAAATCATATACTGACAATTGTTTTATTTTATTATTACGCTGTAAGCATAAGTTTTCTTGCAATTTTTATGCAAAATCGAGTAAATAACATCACAATGTTTAATTTTAGATACTTTGTAACTTTTAATTTACATTGGAACGCTGTTAAAACTTTGATCGAAAAGTGTTCATTTTGTCATATTTTGTTTAGGTAAAATATTAGCCCAAAAAAGAAAAAGTAAAAAACTTATCTCATCCTTTTATGGCACATCTTTGGATTTATATCAAAATCGGGTCATAAATTACTTTCACTTAGCTGGAAAGTGGTGCAAGAGATGACAGTTTTTAACAATTTTACAAATTTCAGATAATTATATAAGAATTTCTGGATTAATTTTGTAAAAATTGGCTACACTTATCTCACGGATTGGACTTTTATCTAAACATTAAAATTTATTTGGAAAAATAAGACATACGTGTTCTCGAGATATCGGGTGCAAGCCGAAGGTCAATTTTCAATTTTCACTGGTATTCCCTCTTAAACTTTGAGTCTTAAATTATTTGTGATCCTTTTGATAGATACGATTGAAAAATATTTTTTTTTGTTTTAAATGACTAGAAATAAATCTTTTAGGATTGGTTTTTTTCTTTTGAAAAAATTCCACAATTTTACAAAAAAAAATCGTCTAACATTACTAAATTGTTGTCGAAGACTGCCTGAAATTTGAAATAAAGAAATAAGAATAAGAAATTAAATGTCTTGATCTACCTATTGCTTAACTCTTAATCTACAATTTATGTAATAATGTGTGTTTGTTCATTAAACTTAATATCACTAATACGATTTTCTTTTCTTACCCTAGTCATAATTGGTCGATTATTGTTAACAATTCAAAATTGATATTGTAACTTATTTCACCCTTTATCCGATTTTTTATAATTATATAATTTATATTATAATCTACAGAAATTCCTACACTGATGTATGTACATACCAAACACGATCTGCAAAACAGTTGACTGGAAGAGTTTAATTTGTGTACGACGGCACCATGATGAGTATCTTTTAGATTTTGCTATACTGAAGAGTCAACGTATTGACATCTTTTTCTGCGAATTCTTCGTAATCACACATATTTATATTTTAGAACTTAGCCGACAATGCTACTTGCCCCACGTAATACCAGGTAATCGTCAGTTAAATCCTTAAATCCCTTACAATTATAAATTCTTCAGCATTATGATACTGCAATTTACTTTGCGGATCTGTATACAACGCAATTAAGTCCGAAATGTCGGAATACTTTTAAGCTGGACGAAAATGTGGTGGATTAATTGAAGAGTAAATTACTGCATTTTCAAGGCAAGGTAGACTCTTCTCTGTTGCTAAAATTTGCTTTAAGAAACTTCCACCTGCGTTTCTTGTTGACTTACAACAAATTTGAGGAGCCTTTCTTAAAATTCGTACTTTTGTTCCAGCTATTTCTATTATGAACAGATGGGATAGAATAATCAATTATTTTTCGTTTTGCTCTTTACTAGCAACGACAAAATTCACGGCTAAACAATGCGGCACCCTACTGCTATATTACACTAAATAAAAAAATCCTAAAATCAGCCGGCTTTGCTGAATGGGGAAAAGTCTGTTATTTTTCCTATAGTTAAAGAATACAAATCTCTTTAAAAAAAAACTCTGAATCAATTTTACTGGGCAACTCACTTGATTTGTGGGATATTCCGCTATCTTGGACACCTGGACCTTTTCTTCCGCGTCCTTTTTGATTGCCGTATAACCAAAAACTATAGAATAATTACGCGGATGCACTCGTCGTATACGTATTCGCCTGATTATTTCGGATTATTTGGTTTACGCGTTTTGTCTTCAGTCAGCCTCAGTTTTCGTTCTTGGCCTTTTTTCCACGATGACAATCAAAGTGCCAGGAAGCGCTCTACTTCCTGTTCTCTATTCAGGTGCGTTAGGCGCGTATAGACACTCCGTCCATACAGATAGCAGCCCGCGCATACATAATGCAGCTAGCCTCAGTGTAGTATACTGCTGCCTGAAGAATGCTACGACCATAACAAAGTTGAATTCGAAATCTCAGGAGTAGGAAACACAACGGCAAGCACATCAAGAAGCCATTTCTTGCTCAATTTTTCACCTCGATTACCTCAAGTAGGCAGTAGAAACCTTAGTACTACCTAACTTAGCACAAATGTTACTCTGCACACAAATATCATGGCGATATGGGAGAATCACAATTTTATATTGGCCGACCCAACCTTAAACACACCTGGGCCAATTGATGTGCTACTCGGTGCAGATGTACACGGATTTATCCAACGCGAGGGTATACGACAACCAAGAGATGAGTTGCTAATTCAAAATACAACATTTGGTTGGATTGTGACTGGGAAAATCGAAACTCAAAAGACAACAATACAGAAAAATGTAATTAGCATGGTATCAATGGTCAAGCTAGCTATGGCCATATTAGTTCAATTCGAAAAAGCGTGACTTTAGAAAAGGAATACAGAAAATTTACGTTGATATACCTCAACCGAGGATACATGAAGCAAGTTTCACCAAAGGCTGATGGTATCACCTATTATCTACCTCATCTATCAGTAATACAAGAGGAAAGCATCACGAGAAAATTACAAGTAGTGTTTGATGCCTCCGCTAAAATCAATATCGGACTGAGTCTAAATGCCATCATGTACATCGGACCACGCTTGTAAGAGAACCTATTCGACATCCTACTACGTTGACGGACACACAAATATGTGTTCAAAGCCAACATTGAGAATGTGTATCGGATTATACAAATCGATCATGAACAACAAAACCTACAAAGAATACTTCCGAGGTTTCTAGAAGACGAATCTATTAAGGAATATGCTCTAACGACAGTTACGACAGCCCTTAGCACTATACTTGGCAGTTGGGACATTACAACATTTAGCAGTCGATGAGCATAACAGATTCCCACAAGATGTAAACACTACTCCAAAAGACTTTTACGTTGACAATTTAATGTCTGGAGGAGATTCAATGCAAGAAAGTAAAACCACTATGCTCGAATTAATTGTTTTGTTGAAATCAGGGGGATTCAACCTAGGGAAATGGTCGAGTAATGATATAAACCTCCTCAAAACAATTCCAGAAGAATTATGGGAGAAGAAGCCAAGAAGAAGCACGAGAGCTGTGGCAAGACGGTTCCGGACATGAGGAAGGAGATGTTGGGACACTGCATAGAGAGACCGAAGACCAAAGTAAATCCTGGAACATATCAGGTTGACATGGGCATGCCAGTTGAGGTGTTTGTCCATGAGTAAACCGAGGTTTTTTACATGGGAGCCATTAATATGAATGGTATGTTCAAGGAGTAGAATGGGGGGGGGGGGGAGTCTTGCGATGATTGCTGACCCGGGGGGAAGTAAATCATGGCTTGAGATTTGCTGGGATTAAGCGCAAGCCCATTTCTGGAGCACCACTCGCTGATTCTGGCCAAATTAGCATTGAGTTCTATGATTAGTCTCGGTAGATCCGGAGTAGGTGCAGCAGCATAGATCTGCAGATCGTCCGCATATATATGAAACTTTGTATTTTTCAAGGGGGAAGAAATATCATTAATAAATAATGAGAATAAAAGAGGAGCTAATACAGAACCCTGAGGGACACCACTCAATACAGGTTTGACACCAGATCTGCGGCCGTCACTGCAAACAATCAGAGTCCTGTCAGCCAGATAACTGGCAACAAGCGCACACGCAGAGGTGGAAAATCCAAAAAAGGATCTGAGCTTATAGATTAGTAAGTCGTGCGGAACAGAGTCAAAGGCCTTTTTAAGGTCCAACAGGACATGTATTACCTTCTTTCCATCGTCGCAAAACCCACGAATATCATTAACCACTTTAACAAGTGCCGTAGTGGTAGAGTGCTTGCGTCTGAAACCCGACTGCTGACTTAAAAGCATGCCCTCGGTGTCAATGTGTGACTGTATTTGATCCCTGATTATTACCTCAAAGAGCTTGGAAATAGCAGGCAATATGGAAATGGGTCTCCAATCTGAAAGTGATAACGATGAAGAGAGTTTGGGGATAGGAGTTATCAACCCGGACCTCCAATATAGCGGAAAGTGAGATTCAGTGAGTAGTCTATTGAATAAATGAATGATTTCGGGGAGAATGTCAGGAATAATAATTTTCAGAAATCTGACTGGAACCCCGTCGACTCCAATTGCATTATATTTGACGTGATGAAGTGCATCAATGACTTCCATATCATAACAGTTTCTGAAAGAGAAGCTGGAGAAAATGGGTTGAGGATCAGCCGAAGAGGTCATAGATGGCCTAAGAGGCAGAAAGTCGCTACCGGAGGTAGGATCCCGTGAGAGAAGGGGAAAAGAGGAAGAACAGAGAAAGTCCGCAAAGTCGTCAGGATTTATATCAGCGTGGATCTTAGATCTAGAAGTGATTCCTAGGTTTCGAATTTTATTCCAGTTAAGATCGCCTTCGAAATTGCTTTGAATGAGTTCCCTGGTTTTGGAACGTATGAGATAGTCAGCTTTTCGACGCATTCGCCGAAATTCAGAGCGGCTAATTTGGGATTTAGATCTTTTCCATTGTATATATGCAATGTCACGAAGTTCACAAAGGAGAGAAACATCAGGTCTGCTAAGAACTCTAGAGCTAATGTCTTTAATCTGAACAGTTTTGAGAGGAACATGTCTCTGGAAAAGGGATCTGACTATATTTGAGAAATGCAGAACCGCATCCTCCGGGACAGGTAGAGAATGCAGAGCCGACCAGTCCATTCTATGGATATCAGTTAAAAGAGCCTCAGGTTGTAGAGCAGAGAAATTGCGGAAGGTGATCCAAGAACTAGGAAGATGGCATGGAAGATCAAAGGAGGCAAAGATTATCTCATGATCAGAAACACCCGGGCATTGCCCAGAGGACTGAGGAGGGAAGTGTGGTGAGGTGATAAGGAGATCCAGCGTAGTAGCAGAAGAGGACCCGTGTCGAGTAGGTTCGCAATTAATTAGTTGTAGCCCACGCTCAACCAGTAACCCTTCCAAATTTGTCTTGAGAGAGGAATTACCACCCATGTCAATATTGAAATCTCCCCCAATGACAATTCGGGAGAATTGTTCAATGACCGAGTCAAGTACATGATTCAGAGAGGAGAGCTGATAGTCAGAGAACGTCGACTCCCTTCTATAGACCACTATAAGAGCAATCGGGTCTAAATGCGAGATATTATTCCACATTTTTACTGCGAGCACTTCCCAACTATTGTCTGAAAGTTGAAAAATAACATTAGAATTGAACGAATTGGATATGTAAATAGCCACCCCACCACCCCTATTATCAGTTCGATCTAATCTATGCATTCTATAACCAGCAATTTCTAACATCTTTGAGGAATGAAATGATTTTGTCCATGTTTCACAGATTAAAAGAGCACTGGCATTTCCGAGGGAAGCGACCTGTCTGATATCCACTAAGTTCTTGAGAGTAGATCGTGCATTCAGCGAGAAGATGTTGCAGTTAGTGGGGGGCAAGAAGTTAGGAAGCGTAGAACGAGCGGGAAGAATATGGTGCATTAAAAGTACTTAAACAGAGCAGTGGACTAGTAATTAATTTATTAATAGCTGGTATAGATCGGATGTGAGGCGTTCCCACCGGGAATCAGGTGAGCAGTCTGCCGATAATCTGGATATGTGTATCTTACGATTTCTGGTGGCCACTTGTATTACCAATTTATTTCGTTTGAGAAATAGAGCCTTATGTAACAAATGGAGCTCTTCAGTATCGAGGTCTTCGTTAACAAATACCCTGACGGACAAGGAGTCGGGAATAATGGAGATAAGAGTCAGAGGCGCAGTTTTGAGTTGCCGGATGTAGGCGTTAAAAAATGTTTGACAATGTTCCTCTTTAAGAAACTTGATATAAGATTTGGGTCTACTGTTAGGTGAAATAATATTAATAGATTTTAAATTGAAGGGAGCGGTATGTTCAATGTGCCTGGAGAAAGAGGGATCCAGACCCACACTGCTGCAAAGAGATGGAAGAAGAAGTTCCTTTTGAGTAAAAGATGCTTTTGGTAGATTGGTGATGATGAGTGACCTTTTTTTTACATTAGCAAGGGTTTTATCTTTGATGATGCGTAGGTCTTTTTTTAGCTTTGATGTGGTCTCAATTATCGAAACCACATTCTTAGCAGTTGAATCTAGTTTAATAGACAAATCTTTTAACTCGTTTCTTACGAAGCTGAGTGAAGCGGCTGAACCAGCCACCTTCCTGCCAACAAGATGATGCTCTTTTGCAAAGCTGATGCAACCTTTACAAACCCAATCTATAGAGGTTCCTTGATAGTGATAGATAATCGGACACACTCGATGTGAAAACAACCTGCGCAGGCGGCACAATAAATCCAGCTGATAGCAGTGGCTTTGCGATTTATCTTATTCTTGATTATGGGAATCTTAAGGTTTAGGGAAGCAGGATCTACTAAATTACAAACACAGCAACGAACAGTCTTGTCAGTACTTTTATTGTTAACTGTGATCAATAACTGATTGTCATTATTCACTGTCGGCTGAGTCGGGAGAATCGGGTCAAACGGGCTACCACAGGTCTTGCTTCCTTTTGGACTAGAAAATGTTTGTAAGTCTTTACTATTTTTAACTGCTTTCTTCGTTTTTTTTTTTATGGATTTGAATTGCGGGTCAGGTGTTGAGGGTGAGTCAGATGGATCAACACTACTCGCCGTTTGAGCTCTGGTGGAAACCATTGAAATAGCTTTACATAGTTTTAAAGCTGAACTAAGAGAGTTGTAAGTATGATTGTGAAGCAGAGAACACTCTTGAATGCGCTCTGAGCAATAATCGAGGGATAATAGGCACTATTGCAAATGAGCTGTCAATTGTATAAATGAATAGGATTGAGGATCAAAATAAAAGCTGAATGTCAGTTGGAAATTTAATTAACTATGATCACCTGGCTGAGCTTTAAAATTTAGCTTTTAGTTTTAATTGCGTGATCAATTTACACAAATGTCGTTGAGAATCAGTCTCAATAATTTAATTCTAGTTTAGTTAGATTAGAACACCGATAAGATATTGCATATAATTGGTTGTGCTATATCAATAAAAGAAGTAGAGACTTATGTGATGTATGGTATTAGATAAAGCCAAAGTGAGATACCTGATATTCCATATCATATGAAGACAATTTAAATATAATAGCACTATTAACAGGATACCAAATGCTGGAAACGAATGCACTGTTCAAGAAAAGTGCCTTCTAAAGTGAATTGTAGTGCTGGAGTCCTTACTGCATTCGCTGGTTGAGCCTTGTAATTTAGCTTTCAATTTCAATTGCGTGATAAATTTAATTAGTTGTCGTCAATATTCAATCATGTGGTCTATAATATTAGACTAAGCCAAAGTGAGGTACAGGATACCAAATGCTGATGATTTTATAAATTAGTATTCAACCAGCTGTATATCTAAGAATAGTAGATGCTGTTGCTTCTGGTTAAACTGGCATTGTCTCATCTTAGAGAAATATCCCTTCCAAAATGATTTGTAATGCTGGAGTCTTACTGCATTCGCTTTGGTTTAAACGATTTGCTGGGTTAATTATGTTTTTTATTATTATGAAGTCAGCTCGTATCAAAAGAAACGCCAAAACAGCGACTTCAAATAAAAGATTAAAGTTTTAATAACTGGAATATTTAAGCCGGTTAAAATAAACATAAACGCGAAAATTAATTAATTGAAAAAAAAAAAATTCAGAAAATTCAGAAAATTTCACAGCACGACTTGACAGCTAGTCCAATTCTCGTATTCTAGTAGTTATCACTATCGATTTATGCATTTATATTTTTGGATTCATATACCTACAGTAGTATACCCATAGGCGTATTGATAAGTTAAAGACATCATTAGTCATTCACGTGATTAATAGGCGAACTTTAACATTCTTGGGTACCAATATCAAAGTGATATTTCATATAGCCTTAAGGTGGCCTCTGGGTTACCCCTATAATCTGAATTTGGATACATTTTTTTATTCTCAGTGTACAATTACGTGACAGACTATTCTAATTTAAATTTAGGCACATCTTTGCGACGTGCACGATATAGAACTACCTACGTTAGAAATTTGGATTGCTGAAGTTAAATACATCCCGAGATTTAGGAAAGAAGAATTTTAAAGTTCGCGAATGGACATGGGAATTGTAAACCATAAATTAGACAAGCAAATTGGACTAAACAGTTATTAAGGTTAAAAGGAACCAAGTTCGATAAAATTGTTTTTCTAACCTTTTCAGCTAACAGAACCATTTCGCCTCCAGGGAACTCCTTTGAGTGTACGAGTGACATCATGTAAGTCTATCAGTACGTTTACATGAATACTTGAGTGCTTGACTTGAAATCCACTTGAAGCTCAGGTAGGGCGGTTGATGGAATTAATTCCAATTACTTGACTTGAATTTTTCTTGAATTTAATTTTCGAATTACTTAAGTTGAAATTTACGCGTTGAATGAGCGTTTTCATGATATTTTGATTACTTCAAGCATACTTCAAGTATTCATGTAAACGTACTGTAAGTCGAGTAACATTCTTTTATTTACATTATATTGTTACATCATTGCGTATATCATTATATAATTACCTATAGAGGTACATATTATTAGCATATTTTTCGGTTGCAATCACCCAGATCAGTGGGGTGAGAAGATTTAATTATATACGGGCATCCATCAGGTGACCTGTCGTGCTTGTTGAATTAAAGGTCTTATTAAGGCGTGGAACTATTGTTCACATGATGTATTTAGGCATATTATTTTGATCAATTGTAACTGGATAATGGTTAGGTGAGCTCTAGCTCCTTTTGTTAATGTAGTGAATAAAATGAAGTATTATAACATAATGAGATGCTGAGTTTTGAGATTACTCTCCCTTCAGTCCATTGGAGCCCTCTCTGATGATGGTTGACTGAAGTCCGCTACTCTTCTCATTTACAGGTCATGAGGTCATGATCAACAGAGATACTGTATCATCGGGTGGATGGGGCGACTGCGAAAGAGTATATGCCATCTGTGTCTGCCGTCTAGGTAAGGGTAAGTGGTGTGAGGGTCCTTTCTGGACCGGATGTGTTGCGCTCGGTTTTTTTTGCATATGGCAGGTAACTGGCAGGTTTTCATGGCACCGCCATACACTCTCAGCCAATAGCCGAGGTTGAAAGGTTGGCAGAAATGAGCTTATGCAATAAGTGATATATGTATATATATTAAAATCAGGTATATATCCGAATTCACAGCCTCTACTAATATTTAATTTGTACACTAGTAATAGAAATAACTAAACAAACATAAAATGAATAAATAGAACAAGCAAAACTAAAATATAAAACAACAACTTAACAAAATAATAATAAGGCAAAATGCCTAATGCGAACTCTGCTTAAACACTGGCCGAAAAATACTGGCAGCGCCACTGAACCAAAAACATATGTCAAAAAAAGCGCGACGAGTTCCGAGACAGACGTCAAGAATTAAAGACGGAGATTTCCTTTTTGCCACATTAAAAAAGTTTGGCACGTGAACACAACATAAAGAGTCATCAGTTTTCATCCCACTAAATGTGCAACCAAAAAATATTCAGTGACCTGTAATAAATCAATTAAACGACGCACGAGATTCCGAAATTTCTATTACTGCCTTGCAAAAGCATAAGGAGAAAATCACGAAGACCCGGAGTGAAGGACTCCCATCTGCTCTGGATTAACTTATTTGCCATCTAACTTAAATATACTAACATTATTTTTTTGCTATAACTACTTAAAAGATTGTAATACTTACTAACAAAACATTTTAATCATTCTGGAATCAGGGCGGTCGCATAGGGACTTGATTAAGAAATATGTAGAAATGATTGTGAGGGTGTGAATTCGCAAGCGATATAAATTATACTACTTAAAATTTCATTGCGTATTTCCTTATTTTTAAATTTGTGGTAGATAACCCTTTACAAGGTCACTAGCGTACCGCCCTGCATTATGAAGCTGTCCACCGAGTGATCTGTCAGCTCATGATCGCGGTTAGGACTTCACAACCAAGTTAATCGCTCAGTATAGTTCCTTAACAGTAGATCAGATTGCCTCTTGATACAGACCCGGCTCACCTTAACCTGCCGTGTAAGCCGGTTGAATTATTTTATGTATAGTTTGTATTAAGTTTTATTACAAGTGGATTAATAAACAGCTGAACTAATAATACATGTTGTTCGAAGTGATAAATAGAACACTAAGAAATTGACAAATGTTACCCAAAATATTCCTGTGACCATCAGCACGCAGTTAAGCTTATTTTTATGACGCTATAGAAAAAATACTTCAAACTTTGCATCACGTAATCATGTTACCTTTTTTAGGGTTCCGTACCCGAAGGGTAACAACGGGAACCCTATTACTAAGCCTTCGCTGTCCGTCCGTCACCAGGTTGTATCTCATGAACCGTAATAGGTAGACAGTTGAAATTTTCACAGACTGTGTTTATCTATTGGCGATATAACAACAAATAATAAAAATAAAATTAAATTAAAAATTAAAGGGGGCCCTCATACAAGAAACGTGATTTTTTCGGCGTTTTTTCCTCGTTTTATTCTCATTCATTATTATTATTATCATAAGTAGGCATTGTCTTTTTCAACTGACAGCATTATTTTTTCACATGACTCCTACTCTCATTTGAAAAAGTAAATAAAAAGTACAGTGTTAAATTTTGTACGATGGTACGGAATCCTTCGTGTGCGAGTCCGACTCGCAATTGGCCGGCTATTTTAATTAGAGAGATTATGATGAGTTGAACACAATAGTGTAAGATTACATTAGTTCACAGAATTTTAGGATAAGATTTTGGAGATGTTCTGAAGTGTAGTGGATCTTACTAATGGACGTCAAGCAATGACTTCGGGCCAGAGTACATATCAGTGTCATGAAGAGGTAACTGAGACCTATGTTGTTTAATGATAAAAAATGTGAACGAAGTAAATACCAAAGAATGGATTTATTATGTTTATTATGGTCCTATAGTTACTGATTTTCAATTTCATACATTTATTGACGCTAGTTAAGTTGCCTTCGCCGCAGTTGGTTACTGGAGATTTGGCGGCCAGTTGATGGCTAGTTTGTCGCTGCCAAGATATGATGCGCACCACGTTGCTTTCAGTTCCTTGTCTGATATTACAACGTCGTCCTGGGCTGCCGCCTTTGCAACATCATTTCAGAAAACTATGAAAATACCATTAATAACTCTATTCTGTGGAGGGAGTCCAGGATCGTAACTAACTTGATCATCTGCACTATATGCCATCTGATATTCGTAACACTACAGACATATTTGATTGACGTTGGATATATGCCAAATTAAACCCTGCTGATGTTGCAAATGGAGTCAGATGAGACTGAACAGAATTTCAGAGAGATTAATAAATGTTAATTCTTATAGTTTCTTACAAAATAAATATGGAATCCCTTAAACTTTCTAAAAAAACAAAGAATTACCTATTAATGATGGCGCTTTAAAATACGCACATCAATTCTGCTGTGAGTAAAGTTTATGCAGGACTTCGTTTTCTATGTGTCAAGCCATTTTACACCCATGCCTATGCGATTATTTCTAGTGCGTACATTGCTAATACCTATTATAACCTATGGATGTGAAATATTTGGAAAGCTTGATTACAATAATAGAAGGAAAGTTGAGATTGCCTTTAATTCTATCATTCAATATGAGAACAGTCTCAGAAGATTTGATCATGTTTCTGAATTTAAGAATTCAATTTTGGGGTGCTATTTTTCTGTTTATCTTGATTATTGCTCAGTAATTGATTTAATTAAAATTATTAAGTTTCAATGTTCTCGGTATCCTTACGACCTCTTGGTATTCTCTAGGTTCAACAGAACACGCCATTTGTTACTACCACGGTGTAATTTCCTTATCATCCAACGCTTTTTTTTCCATTCTATTAGAATATGGAATGACTTACCACAATCGATAAAAGACATGATACAGACTAACACTTTAACTACAATTACAATTAGTGTTTATCATTTTTTGAATCCTAGTAGATAGTAATTTTTTATATTTTTATTTTTATTTATATTTTTAATCAGGCATTAATTGTTTGAACTTTCTTTCTTTCTTCTATAAGTACATATTATTTAGTCATATTTGTTTTGATTTTCTGGTACATATAAAAAAGATTTGTGTCTTAATTGTATAGTTCTATTAATAAATTTGAATTTGAAAATTAAAATTTTGAAATATTTTCATTCATAATTTGAATTATAATGTTATTTTTTAAAATAGAGACTATTAATATATTTTATTTTTTTGTTGCAAAAAGTGGAAAGCCTAGGCTCTTCTCTTTAATTTAATGTAAGGGATAACAATAAGTGCCAATAGCTCTCTAAGCGCTGTATGAAGTATTGTAGATCAAATTACGCATATTTACCAACATTATACGATTTACGGAGGATACAGAAATCAGGTGCACTTTTGCGTTCAATAGTTAGCCAGATTGATTCACTCTCTTGTCAATATTTCAAAAGAATTATCCAAAATATTGTAAACGTTAGTAGGTCGTTTTAATTAATAAAGATTAATGAAGTAGTCAACAATAAATTAAACGCAGATGAAATGATGGTGAGTCTTGACGTCGAACTCCTCTTTATTAACATACTCTTCGTCAGGAGAATTTGACATAATAAGTGATATTTTAGTTCAAAAAAAAAAAAGTATAGAAGAAGTGTTCGGGAGTTCAACATCAATAGTTTACCATGTAATCACGTATTAGTGTACATTATACTACTATTTGTAAAGTTAGCATTATATACAAGTAATACCCATATCTTTTGTTCAATGATCACATTCAATGTAATACTTAGTATAGTTAACATGCATTATAATTTTAGAAAACCGTTTTTTTTATCTGAGTTCTCTAACAAGTCAAGGCAAGTTATTAGTTCGAGTCACATAGTAGTCTGCAATCACATCTGTTCAAACCAAGTGCTCAATAAAATAACAGTTTAAAATTAGAAAGGAAGTCTTTTTCCAGTTCAAATACCAAATACTTGAATTAAGAACAATATATCTCATAAACAGAAGCATAATATTTCTGAATTCTACTCATATCGGGATACTTTAAATATGACGAAGGACGTAGCTATGGGCTTTAGTTGTAACCAATTTAAGAAGGAATTATTAAGGACAGAGCTTTATATTTAGATTCGTAAGATCCAATATGAGGCTAGGGTACGTTGATGATAAATTTTGATTCCTCAAAAGATCAGAGGTCAACACTTTGCTTGAAAATCCACCCCTATATACATTTTAAGAAAGAGGCGGAAAACGAGAACAGTTTGGCTTTCTTGGACAAACAAAATCTTTTGGGACGTTATGCTATATAATACAGGACTATTTGCATGACCATCTCTGCCAAATCTTTAATTAGTAGTGTAGTGTATATTGAGCTAATAGGATCTGTGATTCGGACCACACAGATGCAGAATTAATATGCTTAGACAAACTACTGGTATATAGTCCAAAAATGCAAATAAAGGCTCGATAAAAATAGTGATTCACCCTAACCTGCGCACAATGATTAAGAAAATCGGTATTACTTTGGAAATATTCAAAATTTAAACAATAGTTACAGCACCAAAGAAAATAAAAATAAAAATTGCATCACTTCAGAAGATGAGACACCTATTGCTGTGTTTATTTTCTCATTCGGATTCAATCGGCAAAACGATTTATCTTCAATCCGTTCTTGATTTTTTTGGGCTTCGGATGATTCTGAGTGCACCTGAGTTTCCTCGAATGTGTAAGCAGAATTATTTTCTTTTGCTTTCGTATGTGAATGTTTATTGTCTACATTTTGTATTTTATAATAGTTTCGAGTTATTAAATAAAAAAATATTGGAAAATGACACTGTTTATACTATACAGCAATTTGAACTTAAAATGGTTCTGCTTCGTATTTACCTATTGGAGTTGTTTTGATGAAGCTAAGGTATTATGTATGGAATAGCTTAATCCAAAAAGTGTAATAAGAGAAGCAATACGAATTAAAGAACTTTAATAGGGATGATAGATCTCTCTTATCAAAAAGTTGGATACATAATAATCAATAACCAATTTCTAAATGAATAATGAACAGAACGAAATGGAGAGACAGTGAGTGTAGTGTATAGAGAATATTAATATCCAAATCAAATACCAAGTACACAACACAAGAGCAATAAACTCACCAAAAAAATACCAAGTCAAAGATCAGATGTGAGAGATTTCGAATATCAGCAAGTAAATTTTCTTGTTAAGGAAATAAAATCCCCACACAAATATGAGTAGGTATATGAAAATTGTTTCCAATATTATTAAAGTAGCACTTTTCTCAATTTTTTCTATTAGTACCTGTACCTATCTTATCATATACTGAATGATTTTAAGATTTTAGTGACAATTTAAATGTTTTTATTACCCCAAGCATAATTAAGTTGTTTTTAAATATATGATTCGGATCACTTTGAAGTTCTATAAATTGGTGCATATGGCTTAAAACTACATTTTTTTCCTTATTAGGACAGAGTTTGTTTTACTCACACATACTTAAGCAAAATATAAATTAATCTTCTTTATATCTAAGGACTACTGACTAGCAAATGTTTTTTTTACAAACTTGTGTTCACTTCACTTTAAAAGGGGTTATTAACTATGATGACGTATTAAACTTTCTGTTTATGTGGAACGTCATTTCACAATATTAACTTTGTTTTATGCACTTATATTTTAACACATTATTAAAGTAAGGTAATCTTGAATCTACTTATGTTTTATTAACACAGATATTTTTCATTTGCATTGAAAACATACAATAAATCAAAGACAAATACATCAAAAGAGAAAGTAGGTTCCCATAAGAATCGAGTTAAATCAAATACCATTCGGATTTTTTATTCTGAGCGCAATGGTTTAAAAAAACATTTGCAATCCAAACAATCTGCTACAGTTCTGTTTTCAATGTTAATAATGTGATATATAATAAAATAGTTACTAAACGTGGAGCGGCCATTCAAAGCGTGCAGCCACTTACACATTCATTCATTTGGAATAAATTGAAGTAACTTTAGCTTGAAAGTACTTGTAAAAATTTTTTGGAAGTTGTTACTCGAAGGCGTTCGCGTACTCGAAAATTGAGAGAGAAATTGTTGACGTTACTTTCCCCCTCCGTGCAATTTATTCGATTTGATTTAATTAGAGAAAAATCGTCAATTAAAAACTTGGAAAGTGCCGAGTGATAGCTTATCGCCGGTTTGTAGTTATTTTTCATAAAATGGAAAACCTGCTACTCCTTCAGGAGCCGGATTCACTAACTCGGAGAGTTGTGGAGTTGTGGAGATGAGAGTTCTTGTGCCCCTTAACTCTCCACTCGAAATTCTGTAACTCGTGGAATTTGTATTGAGATTTACCAAACTCTCTATTCAACTTGGCAAAACTCTCGGCTGCGTTAGTTGTGGACAAGAAAAATATTTCTCAACTGACAGTATTGTCTGCTTTTATTGTCCTTTGTGAAGGTACCAATGTACCTAGCATGTTCAAATTGATTTATGTATTCACTGCATATCCAGGCTATATTTCCAAAATCAAATTATGGAAATCCTTGCAATACTTACAGAGAAATAAGGATTTTGGTGTCTCAAGGTACCCGCTAAAAATTGTAATTCACGCGAAAATGGTCAATTTGGTCGTCTTCCAGTACAGAAGAGATGCTATAAAAATTTTAAATATGCACGTTAAAGCTTGTATGTAGGATAAAATCGCATCTACATTTTGATTAGATATGTAATTAGTTTTTGATTCAGGTAAATAGTTTTGGAGATAACTGTAAAAGAAGTGAATCAGTCCTTCTTAAGTTGAAAAAATTGCCGTTTCTTGCGTGCAAAAATGGATATATTTTCAACTCATCATTATGAAGAACTGGTAAGTCGTGGAAATTCACTTTTCAGTAGAAAAATGTTCGCAACAGAGTACTAATGGATGTGAAATAAAGAACGGTAGAAATATATGCAAAATATAGGAACTGGGGTGTATATAACACAAGTGCAAAAAATCCGTCTTTCGGCTGTAAAAAGTCAGTTATGAAGTTAAAATGATCAAAAGAAACTACACCACTCGATTACCCGTTTCTCCCTCTTTAATTTGATACCAAACATGCCGTATTTTGGACAACCCACAATGGGGGTGGTACGACTCCCCATCCCCAAAAGGCCCTCCCTCAGAAATAGTTCACCTATATTTTTGTACTCTAGACTCTAAATCCGTAGGAAAAAATCGCAATGCTCTACGACCCTCCCACACAGAGTTATCCGTCTTTAAATTTTTCGATACTTCTCACGTTTTCTTTAACTCCTCAAGTATGTTAGAGAATCTCAAATGGGGGTTAGGGAGTTTTAACCGGGGAAACGAAAATTCTCTTCTCCCAAACTCTCCGAGTCAGTGAATCCGGCCCCAGGAGTAGAATTTTCTCCAATAACATTTCTACGTATTCAAAGTTTTAAATTAAATTTGTTTATTCTACTACAGAAAGTAATTCTACGGCATGCATATTTATTTCAAATAGGAGCACAATAATTCAATAATTTAAATAATAAATCAAGTAATCAACTTGAATTATTTGACGTTCCATAAGTTTTTACTCGAAGTCATACGCGTACTTTGCAAGTGTTAGGCTCAATTTCTCTCCCTATCATACAATTGCACGTTTTTCATGTTTTTACTTGAAAAAGTACGCGAACAGACCTTATGATTCCATCTCTCTTCCGGCAAGCATATTTAAAAAGAACAAAATTTGAAAAATTATGCAATAGAAATAAATTGAAATCTATGAACACGTCTCATTCCCAGTAAGCAGGCTCAAGGAAAAGAAAAATTGCTTAGTAATAGATATATTTAATAAAAAAGAGATTTAAAGAGTACTTTGTAGCCTATGGCAGTTGTTTTGAATGAAAGTAAGAAATTCTCATACACGAGTTATTTAACTTTGCTTGATAGATTAATATAATAATTCAAAGAGAAATTTCAAATATAGTTTTTCACATATATGTTAGTGGTTAGGGTAGCTCCAATCCGTTGATTTTAAATCAAACTAAAAGAAATGGACAAAGGTCGGAGAATGTCAGCGTTTTTTGTGTGCTAGATGTGTTTTCTTTACGTGAATGTAGTTAAATGTTGATACTTTTGATAAGATACTGCCAGCACATTTTCTGGACTGAAACAAAACTGTCATGGCACTGATCAATCTTAAACGTAAACAAACTAGAACGGCGATTATGGCAGCAAAAAGGTTGATATTAGTATGGGAAGCTGGCACTGTCTCTTCCTAGATTTCGCACAAGTAAAAAATGCTGCTCATTATAGGTATATGACTTCTAAACGATTCTCCAGTTCCTTTAAATATTATATTCTAAGAATTCATCAAAAGAGTACTACTTTAGGAAATTAAACTAAAAATTAGTTGACCAATTTTCTGTTGAAATATTTTTTAGGCACACAAAATATCCCATTGCAATTAATCAAAATTTCTTCGACACAACGCATTTTGATACTATCTCACTCACTATTGTGAATGACTAGAAATTTAAAAAAATTTGAACAAGAGAGTTGTTTGTATTCAAAGGAAACTGTGATTGATTTGAAACATTCCATTAGTATCTCTTGAAATCTTTTGACATACAGTACTTTTCAAAAGCTTATCGTGTGAATTTGTATAAAATCACGCCAAATTTAATGTACGTCATGTATATTGTAATGCATCAAGCATCATCACCCCAAAAAACATTGCATAAATGCAACGTAAATGACCTGAAAAACATAAAGCACCCAGGCATGCAAGTCCACTACACTACATATGATCAGTGGAAATAACATGAGATATCAAATTACTTCAATAATTTCGTTGCCACGATTGATCATGATGACTAACAAATTTTCTTTCACGAAAGAATGTGAAAATAACATGCAACAGGTAATGCACTCCAGTCAGTATTCTGACACAGCAATTCTTACAATTTATGTGCTGTAATGACCCCGGTGAACTTGCATGCTTGGAATGTGCAAGATTGAAATAATTGAATTGCTTCAAGGTCATTCATTAATCGGAGTAAATAATTCTTTTAGATTCTAAGTAGGGATAGCTTTAGAAAATATAAATAAGATGATTTAATAATTAAAGACAGCACTTTTTGGACAGAAATTGGTTTCAGTTGTTGAGTCCTCTCCTTCTGAGGAAGTCTCTGACGCCATACCAGTGTTAATATCGGCTGAGCTATCTCGCCTGCAATATTAAGGCAGTCTCTGACACCATACCTGCGGATATAGACCCGCCAACCTGATTGGGCAGTTTCAGGTGCCAGGTTCTCCACGGATAGAAGTGGGCGACGTCTTGACAAAAAAACATTGTACGGCGACCCAGCATTACAATTTAATTATTGGAACACTCCAGAATGAGTTTTCAAGTAATGTACTTATATGTATTACAATGTTGAGTGAGTTTCATATTGGAATGCGTTTCTATTTAACGCAATGCATGAATACAAGAAAATTTCATGGCGCTTTTTGTTTTTGTTGAACTCACTGACATGTATAACATAGACTGCTTGATTTTCTATTTCATATGGGTCAGCTTTTGTTGGCAAGGGGTTGTGGCAATTATCATAACTTAAAATTTAGTTTTCGCTTTAATATTCATATTTCAAGTTTAACAAATTCAAAATACATTTGAAATTATTACTTTTATTGGAATCTTATCTTCTATAACATAAAATATTCGATTCTTAAGGAAATAAAATAGCAATTTTTGTCTGCCTAACCCTAAAAGTATTTCCATCTATTTCTATTCTATATATTCATTTGGAAAATTCACTGGACTGAAACTGAACTATGGTGGATTTCGTATAGAACATATTATTTTGAAGTTCAGCTGAATACAGTAGTTAAATCAATAAGAGACAACTATAAAAAAGTGATCCCATTATAATGTAAGCAATTGGTGAACTCTGATTGTTAGTTGTAATTTTATAATGGCTTTTGGCAATAAAGTCAATAAACAACGAAAAAGATTCGCAAATAACGGTAAAGCACACATAAATCGAGTGAGACAAAAACTGTTGTAGGTTGACTGATAAACTGTAAGTTAACTGTTAGGCCGTCTTTGTCTGGATGAATACCTTAAAAATCGGGTCTTGTCTCCTTTTTTTACTGACCAACTTTGCACAAGTTCTAAACAAAAATTGTAGTCCTAAAACGTACGGAGAAGTGAGAACCATTGTCCAATCTTGATATGTTTAATATATTCACAAACAAATGTTTCCTCTTGACAACAGTACAGCCGTCTATTTTTTCCATGGAAAATTTGTTGGCTGGTTCTTTGAGAATTGGGAATTAGTTTACTGACAATGAACGTTGAATCCGTAAAAACAAAATATATTCTACATCATATGGAGGGGAAATATGCGAAAAATATCTGGCGGAAATACCAAAAAAGAGACTTATAGATTGGACATTGTACGAGAAGGTATTTATATAAATTGTATAACGTATTAATACAGCCAATTGGATAATTTAATGGTAACATCACAGTAACAAGTCTTAGATATAGAGACAACAACAATGTGTAGATACATGATCGTGAGTGCATTCCAAAACATAGCTACAGTTGACTATAGCTGACTTCAATCGTTCCAAAACCCAGTAGTCAACTAAATTATGTCAGCTGAGTTGACTTTTGAGCGTTCCGAAACATCTGAAGTTGACTAAAATAGTCAACTATCCCTGACTGTGCTCTAAACTGCTAGTTATCTAATATATAAACCGTGGCGTGAGCTGTAAATTGAAATATTTTGTTTGGCGCGCTTTTACAAACGTTTTGCGAAATTTATTTATTTATTTAATTTTCTCTGGCTCATTTCGGATTAACAGACAGTAATAAAATATTAGTTTTAAGTATCAATAAAATTATACAATCAGTATAAATGACAGTCCTAATACTTTTAGCTTACTCAGATCGTTCCAAAACCTCAAACAGCAGTTAACTGCAGACAGCTTAACATAGCTCTGACATAGCTACAACTATAACTGCAGTTGTGTTTTGGAACGAACTCCAGGTCTTTTGTATGTTTGAAGCAGACCAGGGGCAAGATGTCATAACTTCGAAAGATTCGACGTTCGACAATTTATCGATAGTCGGTATGTTGTAACACTTTCGACAGGCGATAAATTCGATAGAATATCATTGAGTTTTGCTGAGAGTGATAGTACAAGCGAAGATTAAAAAATGTATGTAAAATTAAAGAAATTAGATTTAAATGTTACATTTTTTTAAATTTATTCAAGTTATAAAACTTGTAAGAATATTTCTTGAATGCTAAAATTAATAAGGCAGTACATTTTGTTAGGCATATCTATAACATAATACCGCTGCCTTAAAAATTTTCTTTTGTCCCGGTAATTAATAATTTCTTTGTCATTTTTGTTATCCTCCACAAATAAAGCAACTGCGCCTGAAAAATTCATAAATTCCAATTTTATTATTATTAAAATTTATCAACAACTAGAAAAAGAATCTATAAATGTCATTTGTGCTAGGGGAAAAAATTCGGAAATCATTTCGAAACAAGCAAAATCGCCTGTCGAACGAAAATCTTATAACATACCGTCAGATCGAAATCTTCGCTTCGATGATCGCTTTCGATGCGAAGTTATAACATGTCGCCACAGAGCTAATTCCAGAAAAGGTTATGAATGATATTATAATGAAATTTACATTTTTGCGCGTCCTTAGATTCACCACAAATCTAGCGAATATCACTTGCGTATAAATTTCTGATAGTTGGACAAAAATTTTACAGATAATAATGTGTAATTAAGTCATTAATAATTAAAATGCAATATTTGCTTCCATTCGAGTAGAAGAACAATATTGTGTATACAATAAGAAGTGTAGATTTGAAACTGAGTGATAGTGTTAAAGGGGTATTTAGAGACATCTAGAATATTATCGGTGGACCAAGCAAACAATAAAAAAAGGTAAATGTAATTATATGCGATGTCTTCAATACAAATAAAATTTGAAAACGTTAAATTATAAGTTCTAAGTAAAGATTCGTGTAAACGATGAAAGTTTTATGAAAGGAGAACGAATGAATTTAGAATTATCTAATCTTATCTACGTAATTTTTATTAATTTTTTATTGTTTACATCGACAGCAGTATTTTTTCACGTCACAGAATAGGAAAGTGACGTTGTATTTGTTTTCAAACAATTTTAATGGCTTAAATTGTACAATGCATATCAAGCATCATTTCGGAGACATCTAACGTAAGTTTTAATAGACACATTCAATCTAAAATCCGGAGCTTGCGATACCATTCACGGTCACAAGTCAGTTTTAAATAATAATAATTGCTTTATAAGCTTCTTGCAGTTCAACGGGGCGTGACATAAGCAGAAATAGTATATAATACACTCGTTTAAGTTCGTTTTTGTCATATGGCTGCCATGTTAGATGGGTAAGACGCAAAAGTAGTATGTGTTACGAAATTGGCAAGTGATTCAAGTGTGCCTTTGACAAATTCAATGAATGATTTAAAATATTAATGATAACTAGCTGTATACTCGGTTAAGGCACTTTCACATCAAGGCCGAAAACCGAAAAATGTAAACCGGAAAACTCAATTTATTCCATTTTAAAACAAGATTTTTGCTCCAATGATTAATAAAATCATGGGAAATAGGATAAACTAATAATTTTACTAATAAAATAGGATATTTATTTCAGATTTTTAAAAAAAACACAACTTTTATCTTTTTTCGGGCGAAAAACGAAATTTCGGTTGCATCTGTCAATTTCTTTTCGGTTTCGACATGTGGAACGTTTCGGGACGAAATTTTTTTTCGGTCGTACTAAACCTCACTTTTGTGTTTACATTGAAAATTATATTATTTTATTTTATTATTTATTATATTATTATAATATGGATAGGGATTTCGAAGTAAAATTAAATTACGTTTTTTATATGTATGAGCTCTCATCATTCAAGTTTTATGATAATTAAATCTTACTTCTATTTAACCGAAAAAAAGTTTTCGGTTTTTGATGTGAAAGCAAAAGCGAATTTTCGGTGTAGAACTTATCGGTTTTCGGTTTTGATGTGAAAGTGCCTTTAAAGCAAATCAGTTTGAGTTCTCGAACGCACGCTGGCAAACATGGGAATCGAGATTTGATGAAATGGTTCATGTCTTGGATAAATGATAAAAACCGTGGTGAGAGCGGGCGAACATGAACGATAGTTGTAAAGAAAATGTAAGTTTGGATCGGTCACACTCACGATAGTTGTCGGAAAGTTGAAAAAATTGGAATGGCCGCGTAAGTATGGTTTTCACAAGCGAAGTTACTGTCCCAAGTAACTTCGTTTACAGTCCCTCACCTCCTCTGAGATTCCATTAGTTTACTTGAGGCAGTACGAAAACGAGTTCCACTCACTTCAACTTTTTAGCAAAGTGGAACCTGTGAAATAATCAAATTGAGTAAGTATAGTCTTTAATATCAGCTGGTGTGGAACTTGAAATATCAACACAATTAATTTTTCACTTGAAACCATTTTCTCTAAAAAATCACATTTCACAAGTTCCACACCAGATGATATTATTATACATTTGACTATTTCTCACTTTCCAGTTCGCTAAAAAGTTGAAGTAAGTGGAACTCGTTTTCGTATTGGCGCAAACATATTAAAATTCAAGTAAATTAAAAATAGGATATAATAAAAAATTTAAAAATGTAAATTAACGCAAATAGACATAGTTCGCTGCTTAAAAGTGCGTAACTATTCAATGTTCTTTTGAAATAAACATGGAGGAAAAAAAATTGAAATATCTGTATATTTAAATAAAAATAAATCTAAGCAAACAAAAGCGAGGTTGCTAGAAATATTGGATATAAATAAATAAAAATTAAAAAATTATCTTTGGAGCAATAATGTGCATCATCAAAAAAAGATATTGGAGATTGTCCGCCGAATTCTTATTTTTGCATAAGCGTTATCGGCTTGTGTACCCGTTGAAAAGTTTCTTGAACAAGTTTATTTGAGCAATTAACGAGGGGCAATAACGTGATAGTAGATTATGCCTATTTTTTTTGAACTAACAAAGTTATCGATATTCATAAGAAGAAATTGGAAATTTTTAAAATTAGAGTAATGGTACCCTATCAATAAAGTTTATAGATAATCGATTCAAATGAGCAAGAGTGCAGTGCTTTACATAATAAAAAGGTATGTGATATGTAAGACATTTTACTGCTGTAAGCTGTAAACGAATATATATTTTTATTACTGTAAGTGAAAAGTTTTTCCTAATTTTTATATACTAGTATAGTACATTTATATATGTGGGGTCGAATTTCACAAAGTATTTTTGGTTTTCTTGACATGTACTGAGTCTGTGAATAAAAATAGTACAATGCCATTAGTGCAGATGATGCTAGAATGGTTGTGAATTATTATTAATCTGACATTTTTTTTAAAGGTTTTAAATATTAGACATTGCACTGTAGCATAAAACAAATTATTTCAATTACGAATTAAAATTTCTTACATTCATTGAGAAAAAAAAAATTATAATTAACTGAAAGGAAATGCAATTTTGCTGTTTGTTTGAGTTTTTTTATGTGTATTTCGTACCTATGATTGCCTATGTAATCTTCAATATGCACTAAGTGCGTTGTTTGGGCACTGAGGCAGTGAAACGATGGTGTGTGACGCAGACGTTTCATTCCTTTTCCCTTTAGCTGCGATTTGGAGGACTGCGGGCTGCTTTTTTTATGGTAGTCCCTCCAACTGGGTTGATACAATGACATTGAATTTTTGTCAGTAAGTACCGGGAATCTACCAAGAACCCACAACCACGGCGAGCTGGCCAGAGCAATCTCAACTAGGTGTGCAAGTTGCGCGGTACACTTTCCTGTTACAACAAAATGTTTGCATCACACAACAGATGGCATAGTTTGTTTAACCTGTGTCTCTAAATTTCCCAAAATTAATTCTGTCAATTGTTTTGTATTATGGCTTGATCTCAGAGGGGTGTTAAATGGAGTTTGACACGACCTCTGATAGACAGTTACATATGTTTTACGTTTGACACGCGGCACACGCTTGAGAGTTTTTCCACTCATTCTTTAAAATTTATTTTATGTTAATTTAGGACCTCTTCTTGCAGCTAGTGATGTAAATTGAGTCAAGCTATATCCAAATCCATGTCAATGCCACCGATCTTTGCAACTTTGTAAACAGTTTAGACATCTGGTTATCCGGGGGTTACACCTGCAAGTACAGCTTGCATGCAACTTGCACGTGTAATCCAACTGCCACGCAACTTTAAGCGAACTTGCATGATGAAAAATCATGGCATTTGAAACACAGTGCTAGCCTTTCCAACCTCAGCCTCAGCCTCAACTTTGACAGTTCTGTAGAATATATGAGATCAGGTTATGAAGAACCTAATGGCAAAGTTGGTGAGGTCGACCAGGTTGAGGTTGAACTCGAGTAGGTCTACTCTCAACTCTGCTGGAACTTTGTCAGCTTTGACAGCTAATTTTTGCTATCGAGAAAAAATGTATGGGAAATTTGTTGAAAAAAAAAATTTGGGAAGCATATTTAACGTGAAAAGTTGTTCCTACTGTAGTAAATAATTACAAAAAAAATGTAATTTTTAAGCCAACAGCCCAATGAACTGCTATCATACAGAAGTTGTCAAAGCTCGCATTGTGAGTTATAAAAATTGGCAGAGTTCACCAGGTTGAGGTCGAGGTTGGAAAAGTTAGCACTTTATACAGTTTTCAAAATGGCCGAAAAGAAATGCTTGAGAGAAATTCATAAATTTATACCGGGAAAATGAAATTTTCTGGGATCATTTGCATTGCATCCTTTACCAACACCTTCCTCTTCCTTTTTTCTTGGGTTTTTATCATTCTGATACTTCCTTTATTGCTATAATTTTCCAAATATACGCAAGACTTTACGTCTCAATTCCATTTTTTTAATGAACTTGCATGCAAGCTGATAAGACGTCAACCGAACTGCCTTCTGCTGTCAAGTTTAAAATCGCGTTGGAAGGGAGGCTTGCATACAAGCTGTACTTGCAAGTATAACCCCCGGGTTAAGTATAGTTTACACAAGCAAGTAACCTCGTTTTCAGTCCCTCACCTCCTCTTGACATATACACCAGTTTACTTGCGCCAGTACGAAAACGAGTTCCACTCACTTCAACTTTTTACGAGTGGAACCTGGGAAATAGTCAAATTGAGTACATTTTCTGCAACTGGTACATTTTTTTATTTAAGTAGTCTTTAATAATATCAGCTTGTGTGGAACTTGTAAAATGTCAACACATACGCTTCTACACCAAAGTAATGAAAAGCGACAGCATATAACACAAGCCACTTTGCATATATCAATAGCCCAAACAGGAGAGGCTACACAAATTAAACGTCAACAATGCCAGGTTGTTTTAGCCACTGCCCTTTTGAGGGCCCGAGCCGCAAATGGAGGATTCGAGCTCTTGCGTGCTTTGATCGATCAAGGATCGCCAGCTTCCTTCTTTTCTGAGGAATCCGCTCAACTTTTTGGACTTCCTCGATTAAAAGCAAACGCACAGGTGTGTGGTGTAGGCATGACAAAGACGGGACTTGTCAGACATAAGGTCAGGTTGGATCTGTCGCCACGCTTTTCATCACAATTTTCTATAAAGATTGAGGCACTTGTGCTCCCTAAGCTAACGAGACAATTACCAGATTCAAAGGTAACACATTACAAAAACCTACGTCTCGAAAATAATTTACTCCTAGCCGATCCGACATTTGGCACTCCAGGCCCTATCGACATAATAATTGGAGCTGATATATTTAGTGCCATAATGTGTGAAGGAGTAAAGTATGACAGTGGGCTATTTGGCCAGCAAACGGAATTCGGCTGGATCTTAGCCGGACCAGTTGAGTACAGCGTCAATAAAATTATAAGCATGGTGTCATATATAAATCTGGATAAGACATTAACAAAATTTTGGGAGATAGAAAACGTTGAAGCAGCCAGCACTCCAATATCAACTGATGACGCAGCATGTGAGCAACATTTTGCTCATAATCATATTCGAAATAATGATGGAAGTTACACGGTTAGAATGCCGTTTAAATCTAGCAAGGCACAACTTGGAGAATCAAGAAGAAAGGCATTGGCTAGACTTCTACAAATTGAAAAGAGGTTTGTCTCCAATAAAAAAGATGGAAGCTGACTACAAAGCTTTTATGCGAGAGTACATAAAGCTTAAATACATGGTGCCAAGTCAATCGGGTGCTGAAGAAGGATACTATCTAACGCATCAAGCTGTAACAAAGGAAGATAGCTCTACGACGAAATTACTACTACAGGCATAAGCCTCAACGATACTCTATATACAGGTCCAAAGCTAAAAACGGATTTAACCAACATCATAATACGCTGGAGGAAGCACACATATTTCTTTACTGCCGACATTGAGAAAATGTACCGGCAGATAAAGGTCCATCCCGACGAACAAAAATATCTGAAGGTCCTTTGCAGAGCCTCAAGACAGGAACCAATCCAGGAGTATAAATTAACAACGGTGACCTACAGCACCGCAGCAGCACCTTTCCTCGCTATGAGGACACTTCACCAACTGGCACAAGATAAGAAGGAAAAATATCCACTGGCAACTCATGTTCTGTCGACGATGTGCTAACTGGAGCAGACACTCTTCGAGAAGCAAAGACATTACAGAGAGACCTGATATCGCTGTTAGAGTCTGGAGGGTTCAAACTCCGAAAGTGGACAACAAATCAACAATCACTCCTTCAAAGCATCTCCGAAGACCTGTGCGAAAAGAATCTGGTAGAAATCAACGATGGAGAGCCGATTAAGACTCTAGGATTGCGTTGGTCACCAGCAAGCGATTCGTTCAAATTTCGCGTTAATTTCCTAAGAGCACATAGTGCAATAACGAAGCGCTCTATTCTTTCAGAGATAGCGAAACTATTCGATCCCGTTGGCTGGTTATCACCTGTGATCATACGAGCTAAAATTATAATGCAAGATTTGTGGCTCGCAAACTTGGACTGGGACAGCCCATTGCCATATGATCTAGCTAATAAATGGAGGCAATTCAAAGAAGAACTTCCGGCTGTTGAAAGTATTATCATTCCAAGATGGATAAAGTACACCAACACTTGCCAGAATATAGAAATTCATGGATTCTGTGACGTGTCTGAGAATATATATATATATATACTAAGGTACAAACTATACAAGGAGAATCCATAATCACTATGATAACGGCAAAGACAAAAGTAGCGCCTAGCAGGAAACAAACATCATTGCCCCGGCGGAACTTTGTGCAGCACTACTGCTAGCAAAACTAATGATGAGGACTAAGTACGCTCTTGACCTCAAGGATATTAACCTGTACGCTTGACAGATTCAAAAATCACTTTAGCATGGATTCAAGGCGAAAGTAAAAAGTGGGAAAGTTTTGTTGCTCACAGAGTCGCCGAAATCAGAGCGACAATAAAACCCTCAGCATGGCAGTATGTTAAGTCTGACAACAACCCTGCAGATTGCGCCTCCAGAGGCATATCGCCAACACATTTAAAAGCACATCCACTATGGTGGACAGGTCCACAGTGGTTAACGTTATCCAAGGAAAACTGACCTGCTGATCCATCTATTAAAGAAGACAGTCTTGAAACGCTGACAACGGGATGTGCCGTCACCTCTCCCATGATAACGACTAAATCTAACGACATCTTCAGTAGATTTTCCAATTTGACTAGGATGCTCCGGGTCCTAGCCCACTGTCGCCGGTTCATAAATGCTGGTATCCACCATTCAGAACGTAAAGCCGGAAAAATACAAGCTGAAGAGCTACATCAAACACTTATACGATGTATTAAAGTTGTACAACAAGAGTGCTTTCTTAATGAAATTGCAGTAATACACTACCACGATCAAGTAATATACTTTCTCAAAGTGCGTTTTTAGATAATGATCAGCTGTTACTTCTGGGTGGAACGCTAGACCACTCCCAATTGACACTCAATGAGAAGCATCCCATAATACTACCGCATCGACATCAAGTTACCTCGCTTATCATTAAAGATGCTCACTTAAAAACACTTCATGGCGGAAATCAAGCCACTTTAGCCTACCTCCGCCGAAAATACTGGATCATTGATGCAAAAAGCTCAATAAAGGCCATAATACATCGATGCACAACATGCTGCCGATATCGAAGGATATCCGCCAAGCAATTAATGGGTAACCTTCCCGCACCAAGAGTGGTCCCATCAATACCTTTCACACACACCGGAATTGACTACGCTGGTCCATTCTATCTCCGTGTGTCTAAAGGCAGAGGTACCAAGTCATATGAAGGCTATATAGCAGTGTTCGTCTGCCTCACCACAAAAGCGCTGCATTTAGAACCGTTAAAACAGTACAAAACACCCTAAAAAGGCCAATAAGCAAAATATGCAATCTGCCTTTTAATACAGATGATATACCGGGAATAGACAAAATCACATACACTAATAATCATCAATCTGCAAGCCTCAAGGTAGCTACAACAACACGCTATGAATTTAAAAGAAAACATCCAGGAAGTATAAAAATTCACCCAACCAATATTCCAGTTCGACCAGCAATAGAAGAACTTCAGCGTACCGCACTACCCACGAGACAGCCTAAGCGAATAACGACATCCAGTTTGCTACTGGTACTTAACCTCGTTTTAAGCGCAGTTGCACAGTCACCATCCAACACTAATAATATCCCAGTGGAAATACTACCATTTGACCACAATCCCGGCATATATATGGAACACCCCTCCCATTTACATATGGTAAATAATATATGGAACGTAGTCGTTTATTATGACTTAAGTACATATTACCAACAACTAAACGGATTCGAAAGCTGCCTAGAAAAACTGAGTGATCTGTGTAGTAAAACGATAAATTATAAATACTCTTGCAACTCCATTTTAGTGGAACTATAACAAAAAATAAAAGAAATGCACCATAACAACCTGATTCTTCATAAACGAAACGGAAATCATCTAATGAAAGAGCGACAAAGAACGGCACCTTTAGAAATCATAGGAACACTTCAACATAGTTTATTCGGAGTATTGGATAAAAATTACGCGGATTACATGGAGCAAGAAATGGAAAAGCTCAAAGAGAATGAAAACTACTTGCTTTCCCTAGCAAAAAATCAAACCTCAATAGCTGACGTGACCGTAAATGTACTGAAGAAAACAACAGAAGAGATCCAGCAACAATTTGAGGTCTTCAATAATCATATAACGACCAATTTAGAAGTGCTGAAAGCGGGCATCCAGAATAGTGAAATAGTACAAACCTTCACCGCCCTAACAGCATACACAAGTCTTATCACAAACAATTACGAAAGGGTACAAAAGGAGTTAATCGAATTAATACTTGATGCCCACAATGGCAAAATCAGTCCATTCTTACTCACCCCACAACAACTTCATGCTCAAATAAAACATATTTGGGAAAATATTCCAACATCACTGATCATTCCCGGTGAAACACATTCCGAAGAATTAATTAATCTCTAGAAGATTATAACAGTAAAAAGTAGGGTAATGGACACCAAGATTATTTTTAAAATACAAATACTACTGCCAGACGCAACATTATTCCAGCTTTTTAAAATATATCCTATTCCGACAGAACGCAATGGAGAGTACTTCTACATAGAACCATCATCAGAATTCCTAGCAGCCACCCCTCATAGAGATCATTACTATCCTCTAACTCAAACTGAAAAATCAGGCTGCATCAACACAGAGAGTCTCGGCTATCTTTGCCAACAGCAACATCCTATATACACCAGGTTGGCATCAATCAGTCGCTGTGAAATGAACTTGCTAAATCACAAAAAGCCACCACTGCCTGTTGTAATGTTAAGAAGACTCATCCATCACAGTATTGGATACAACTTCAACACCCTAATCACTGGATTTTCGTGGTGAATGAAGAGACCACGATTAATATTGTATGCGGCACTCAAGTCCTGATTAAAAGACTTAAAAAAAAGCGGTATTATAAGACTAAACGAAAGTTGCAAAATAAAACATTCAGCTATGAGTATAACCGCACAAAACACATATTCAAATGGCCAAAGGTCATCTTTCCTACCGCTAACAAACCTATCGACCCTTCTCACAGAAAAGCAGCAACACGATGAGGTAGATACTAAGCCCATCCCACTTATACACTTGGATACCAAGCCTTTATCGGACATCCAATTCAATCAAATCAAGGACAAATTTCCCGTGATCGACAATCATCATGTGCACCATTATACGATCACGTGCCTTTTATCATTGCCGGAATCATCATAGAAGTAGTCTGGTATAAACTTCATTACAATGTAAACGGAGAACACCAACAAGAACCACCCCCGATGATACCAGCTTTGACGTAGAGGCGCCTGTCCCGAGACCATCAAAACGAACTACAGTTCTCTCAGCTTCGTTGGGCCCAGAATGATCAACACGATCATGCAAAGAATTATTTCTAAAAAATAATATTTTTTCTCATCAAATTCTCTACCCACAAATTCAACGTTCACACAAAATAAAATGCATACTTGCACTTTATTTTTCTCACCGTCCGTGAAAAAGAGTTAAATTTCAAAGTTTTATACATTTTAATTTCATGTGAAAACGTTGAATTTCTGGATAGATAACCTTGGTTCCCATAACTTATCTTTAAGGTAAAATTGATATAAATATAGAGTAAAAATGAATAAAGATGTAGGGTATCGAACTGAATTAACTCATTCCATCAATCAATTCACCAACATCGCATTTCTGTCCGAAGTATTGTCTTGGCAATACCATCAGTCCGAGATAAACACAGCACAAATACACGCACACACATAATGAGAAAAGTAGTCAGCGCACTCGACGCTAGCTTAGCTGAGTTATCTTCACTCAGTCTCAGTCTGTTAGTCAAGCCGCTTGTCACTGTCGTTCCGCCGAGTATAAAGCAAGAGTATGTTGGAGTTCTAATATTTTAATTCAAGTCATAGAAGTAATTGTTCTTTGTAGTGTTACTTATTGATAGTAAATAAATGAAGTAATCAGCGAAGTGCACGCTTAAGTTGTTTTTGTATCAATTTGCTTTTGAACCCAACAATTGGTGACCCCGACCGGCGTGTAGTGACAAGCGCAATATCAAGCAACCTAAAAAGTGAAAAAAAAGGGAAAGCTGTTTAATAGCCTGCATTCATCTTGCAAAATTATTATAATTGCAAAATCCAGTGTGCTTGGAACTGCACAATACAATACAGTTATCACTAACTGCATCATCTTTCATCGTACTTCGTACGGTACACACACATCACCAGTGTTCGTGCTATAGATTGAGCATCACTTTCACACAACATTAGAGTACACAACGTTCCCAGTGCGTTAACTCTAATCATCAGCAGTAAGAGCAAGCACATCAACATAACTTCATACAAGTGCAGCGTACACGTATACATTTGGCACTCATTCACCCTCAACAAGTGGCAACCAGCTGGAAAATCACTAAAATGGTATTGGCATAGCAGCAATCTTTAAAGTATCTAGCGCGCTTTAATAGCGACCAACGGCAAAGTATCGATACTTCACGATTAAAGTTACCTTTCAAGGAATCGGCATAATATCATCAACTGGAACACGTCAAGCACATAAGTATTCAGTAGTGTGAAATTTTCTGTTGCTGTAAACTCATTATTACTTAGTAATAGTTATTTTAGATATTTTTAGTAATAACTTAATAACTTTATTAGACATAAATTCATAGTATTATAGATATTTCAATAGTTTTTTTTTCAGAGAAATTAACCTTACATATTAGATAACAAAAAATTTTTTTTTTCCAAATAGTGTTCTTCAAATATATTAATATTATATTACAAATATTTACGATATAAATTTTGTCAATACAAAATAGTGAGTTTCAGATAAATCTAAACTATTCACGACAAATCATTTCGTCAATGCGTCAAACTGTTATGCAGATTGTAAATTATACTCAACAGAACAGCGCAGTGACACGGTATCAAGTAATTCTATTAATTCGTCAACAATCTCTCTCATAGTGTGTGTTATAACATCAAAAGAGCTCTGCAATAATTTCTCAAAATTCTTTCTAGTATTTAGCGAAGATTTTAATCCTAGTGCTGCGTAAATATTAATCCCGCGTTACCTACCAGTACAATTCTACGGCATTAGGCAATCTTGGTGAGATTTGATCTCAAAATTTAATTTCTAGTGAACTAAACAAATAGTTTTATTCCGTGTTTATAATGTCGGAGGAAAATTCAAATCAAAATAACTCCACAACAGAAAACAAAGACAATACCAACAACTCCTCCGACTCCAACTCCAGCGAAGTGCAAGCCACTAGTGCTATGATAAAATTACCCACTTTTTGGGCTAATTCACCAGTGACATGGTTTGTTCAAGCTGAAGCTCAGTTCGCGGTTAGCAAAATCAATAGAGATTTTCATCGCTACAACTATGTTCTGGCAGCGCTACCGCAAGAAGCACTAGACTCAGTTCTTGACATTATTCAAAATCCCCCGCAAACCGAACTTTATAAAAATTTAAAACAAACACTGATAGATCGGCACTCCTTAAGTGAGGAAAGACGCTTAGAAAAACTTCTATCAAGTGAGGAAATCGGAGATCGCAAGCCATCTGATTTCTTACGCATGCTTAAACAGCTAGCAGGCACTTCAGGCACCATTGGCGATACATTGGCGAGAAAGTTGTGGTTGAGGCGACTCCCACAAGTGATCAATGTCGCGTTAATTCCACTTTCAGACAAAAGTGAAGCTGAGATAACCCACCTAGCGGACAAAATCTGGGAAGCGTCAGACGTTTCAAAGAACATTTCAGCCGTAAGCTTACCTACTACTAGCCATTCAAATAATTTTGCTCGACAGCAAGAAATGAACTTTCGTAAACTAGAACGTGAGATCCAAGATATGAAATCCATTATGAAATCTTTTCAAATTGGCGATAAACGATACCGCCGGTCTCAAGAAATACGTTCAAGTCAGAATCGGAGAAGATCGAAAAGCGATCACAGAAAAAACCTTTGTTGGTACCACGCAAAATTTGGCACCAAGGCTATCAATTGTCAACAACCTTGCAATTTCATTCGAAAGAGTTACCATACACCGCGAGATCAAAGTGACAGCAATCCAAAAAACTAATAAGCCCAACTGTTCAGACGGCAAACAGTGGGATTCCTAATTCTTCTCGCCGTCTATTTATAAAGGATTTGGATAACAAACTAACCTTTCTTATAGACACCGGTGCAGATTTGTCGGTTCTACCACATATTCTATACAAAAATGCAAAAACAACTTCCGATATCTCTCTATCTGCAGCCAATGGTACACAAATTAATACTTTTGGCACGAAACTGCTTAAAGTTAACTTGGGATTGCGTAGAAACTTCATCCACCAATTCACTCTCGCAGCTGTAAACAAACCTATAATTGGTGCGGACTTCCTAAATAAATTCAACCTCGTAGTAGATTTAAAGCGCAAACGCCTCATCGATTCTAACACGGACATATCTGTCATCGCACAATGCATCACTTCAGATATTCCATCAATTCGTAGTTTTTCATCTGAAAATGAATTTGGTAAAATTATTTACGAATTCCCAGTGCTGACTCAACAACAAAATTTCAACTTACCAGTGAAACACACGGTTCAACACCACATTGTTACCAAAGGCCAATTACCAATTTCTAAACCAAGACGTTTAGATCCTACCAGGCATAAAGCAGCCTTGATGGAATTTCATCATATGGTAGAGCTAGGCATTTGTCGCCCATCCTCGTCACCTGTCTCGTCACCTCTTCACATGGTGACAAAGAAAGACAGTGAAGACTGGAGACCCTGTGGCGATTATCGACGTCTGAATGCCATAACTATACCAGACAGGTACCCAATTCCTCACATCCACAGTTTCAGCATGCAACTTCGAGGATGTACAATCTTTTCACGCATCGACTTAGTCAGGGCATACAACCAAATACCAGTAGCTGAAGATGATATATATAAGACGGCGATAACGACACCATTTGGCCTCTTCGAGTTTCTCCGAATGCCATTTGGATTACGCAATGCCAGTCAAACCTTTCAAAGGTTTATTAATGAAGTAGTGAAAGATTTCAACTTTGTCTTCGTATACATTGACGACTTGCTAATCGCTAGCAAGACGGACGAAGAACACAAGCAACATCTAAGAATAGTCTTGAAACGTTTATCCGACTTTGGTCTTACAATCAAACCATCAAAATGCATATTCGGTGTTTCGTCCCTCGAGTTCCTAGGACACACCATATCTCCCATAGGCATCGCTCCATTATCAAATCGCGTCGAAGCAATCTTAAATGTCGCACCACCCACTTCAGTGCGACAAGTGCAACAGTTCTTGGGCATGATCAACTTCTATAATAGATTCATACCCGAACTGTCTGAACTGTTAGCACCAATTTTCTCCCACTTAGCTGCTGCACAGAAAAAGACAAAGCAAAAACATACCTTTTCATGGCCAGACAACTGCAACCAAGCTTTCGAAACTGCTAAAGCTGCCCTAGCTAACGCAACCTTAATCGCTCACCCATTAGAGGAAGCAACGTACAGCATCACTACGGATGCCTCGAACATAGCAGTTGGTGCAGTGTTACAGCAGCTTAACAATAATCAATGGGAACCACTCGGTTTTTTTTCGAAAAAACTGACTACATCAGAACAAAAATATTCAGCATTCGATCGTGAACTGCTCGCCATCTACTTATCTATTAAAAACTTCCGTCATTTTGTTGAAGGGCGAGAATTTCGAATCTACACAGATCACCGCCCACTAACAAACGCCATCACTTCCAAATCCGAACGCAGTCCTCGACAGGCTCGACACCTCGATTATATATCGCAATTTACGTGTGATATACGACATATATCGGGAAAAAATAACACAGTGGCAGATCTGTTATCGCGGCCAGCCAGCAATTGCAATGAATCAGTTGATAATGATACATTCAACACTAAATCACTAATTCAAGCGCAAAAAAATGACGACGAGCTACGCTGTCTACTCACGGACTCAAGGCCAAGGAACTCAAAGTTCAAACTGGAACTCATAAAAGTCCCAATAACTGACGAACAAATTTGGTGCGAAACTAGCACAAAGAATATACGTCCATTTATCCCTACGTCTCTTCGCAAGATCGTGTTCGACACAACTCACAACTTGTCTCATTCAGGCACACGGGCCACAAGGAAGAAAATAACTTCCAAATACTTTTGGCCTTCAATCAACAAAGATAGTAACGAATGGTGTAAATCATGTTCTTCATGTCAGAAGTCCAAAGTAGGCCGACATACAAAATCAGAGATTAGTCGATTTCCTATTGCATCCGGCCGTTTCGAAAACATACACATAGATCTAGTTGGCCCTCTTCCACCATCAAACGGTTATGCGTACCTATTAACAATTGTCGATCGATTTACCAGATGGCCTGAAGCTATACCGATTAAAGACATAAGCGCTGCAACCGTAGCAAGAGCTTTCATCCAAAATTATGTATCCCGATTTGGTGTACCAAGTGAAATGACAACAGATCAAGGTACTCAATTCGAGTCCAAGCTCTTTCGCGAACTTACCAGTATTCTAGGAACGCACCGCATACGTACAACCGCATACCACCCGCAGGCGAATGGAATGGTAGAAAGACTACACCGTACAATTAAATCCGCTCTATTCGCGCGAGGTAACACCTCTAGATGGAATGAAGAACTACCATTTGTTCTGCTTGGCATTCGCTCCGCCATTAAAGAAGATTTAGGATGTACTCCAGCAGAACTAGTATATGGACAAAATATCAAAATACCAGGCGAATTCCTTATTGAAAGAAATCCCATGAAACCTACCGATCCTAACGAAGTAATAGACCAGCTCAGAAATAGCATGCAACACATAAAACCAACCGATACCCGTGAAACTAATAAAAGAAATGTCTACATTCCACAAGCACTCATGACCTCAAACTTCGTCTTCCTCCGCGTCGACAAGGTCAAAACCGGCCTACAGCCGCCTTATGAAGGGCCATACAAAGTGATAAAGCGACTTAGAAAACAATTCATAATAAACATAAAAGGCAAAAATGTTTCAGTTTCAATTGATCGACTGAAACCGGCGCATATATTGTCCGAATTAAATTCCAGCTCAAGCAGTAACAAAAATCGCAAAGTAAAATTTGCACCATCCTCATCACAATAGTAGTCATGACCTCTCACGCTTCGCTGGAGGGGGAGTGTGTAGGGTATCGAACTGAATTAACTCATTCCATCAATCAATTCACCAACATCGCATTTCTGTCCGAAGTATTGTCTTGGCAATACCATCAGTCCGAGATAAACACAGCACAAATACACGCACACACATAATGAGAAAAGTAGTCAGCGCACTCGACGCTAGCTTAGCTGAGTTATCTTCACTCAGTCTCAGTCTGTTAGTCAAGCCGCTTGTCACTGTCGTTCCGCCGAGTATAAAGCAAGAGTATGTTGGAGTTCTAATATTTTAATTCAAGTCATAGAAGTAATTGTTCTTTGTAGTGTTACTTATTGATAGTAAATAAATGAAGTAATCAGCGAAGTGCACGCTTAAGTTGTTTTTGTATCAATTTGCTTTTGAACCCAACAAAGAACTTACTTAGAATTCAGTCACCAAGCAGGTAGTTTCTTTTAGAATTCCCCCCCCCCCCCCCCCCCCCCCGCGGTAAGGGTTCTAACTTTAACTAACTAACATATAAGAAGGGAGTGCTTTTTATTTTTCAGTAAGAAATTTCGTAAATTTTAAAGATAATTACGTAAGCAAAAATATTATTCCTTAGCAATCAATATGCCAGGAACGTACACGCACTTTCTTTCTTCTTAGAATTTTTTCTCCGAAATTGCCCTCAATTACATTGTTGCACAATTTATGACCTATTCAATATGTAATTTTTCACTTGAAACTATTTTCTCTCAAAAATAAATATCTTCACATTTCACAAGTTCCACGCCAGATGATATTATAAATGACTACACACATCAAAACGTGTACCAATTGCAGATAATACACTCAATTTGACTATTTTGCTTTAATGTTATTTTCTGATTTAATATTTTTTTTGAATGCTAATAAAAAACAAGAGGTATTTTTTGCATACTTCATGATTTAAAAACCAAAAAATGTAGCTACTTTTTGTCTAGCTTCAAAGCAATCTGATGGTGCAACAGGTATCTCCTTTCGAATTTATTATTTTGACAACGACAAGCATGTTTATTTGGCGTCGCTATGGCATTTTGTTATGTTAATTTCAAAGTTCATTTTTGATTTGGCGTTTTTATGGTGATTTGTTACGTTTAATTTCAAAGTTCAAATTTCACTCTGCGCTGTATTGTGAACAGCTTCGCTCTGGACTCAAAAAAGCTAGAATTGGTAAGACCAATTCTTATGATACCCTATATGAATGTATGCAATTTCATATGATACTCATCTGTGCAAGTTTGATTTTTTAAGCTGTTTTTGTCATATATTTCTAAAACGGTTAGTCGGACAGTAAAAATGATTATGACCAATTTCATACAAAATTTCAGTTGTCAACGTTTATGTGTTCTCAGGTAGTGTCCAAATATTTAGTGAAAAACGGAATATTTTGTAGGGCAACCCTACAAATGAGTTCCCTATTTGTTGCATTTTCGAACTGAAATTTACTTTACATGTGCAAAATTTCAGGTCGCAAGTACACGTGCTCTCGAGTTAGGACAGACGGACGAACATGCCAAAATCAAAATAGCTTTTAATATTATGGGTGGGTTTCCAACTGATTTTGCTGCACCAGCATTATTTATGTGCGTTACAAACAGAATGACTAACTTAGTATACTATATGATTTCATATACGGTATTAAAAAAATTAAGGGATACCTGATGAAACCGAAAGCGGTTATTTTTTTTGCTATCAGCAAGACTTTGATTTAAATTACCAATTTCAGATGCCGGAGGAGAAAACGGATTTCGTATCTATTTTCCACTAGCAGGCGAAGGCTTAGTCGATTTTTGCTCTAATGTCTGCGAGCTATGAATGGCCTGCTAAGGATGAATAATTATTAGAGCTTGCTTGATTACTTTTATTTAATTGTGACTAGAATGAGCCTTGCATTGGTTGCAACTTTAATTTTAAACGAATAATATATTTCAAATTATGTCCCTTGAAAGATCTTCAAAGATTTGATTATGTACCAAGAAATGGATTCTTGATTTATAATATTGAAATATCATTAAATTCGATTTTCAATTGGCTACTTTGAGTCCAAATTTAATATATTACAATTACATTATATAAAAGAAATTTAAATTGAAAACATTTCATATTAACATTTTGTCTTGCTAATTAAAAAAAAAAAAAAAAACTGAAAAGGAAGAAATTCATATAAAATGTGAAAAATATGTAACCCATGTATGAATGCAAGCTTAGATAAAATAATAACATGAAAAATCTTAAAACAATGTGATACAGAAGAATTACCATTATTATTATATCGAATTGAATAAGCTCTTTTAAAAGACTAAGAAGTAAAGTCACAATTCGGTAATTATTGTACAGAATTTTTTTCTATTTTATTTCTTGGAATGTTAAAGTTCAATGTTTAAGCCGTTTAGCATTTGGTTCTACTTTTACATCAAATTCTGTAGGATATACAAACTCAAATTCAGAGTCTTCTTGCTGTAAAAAAATACAACAAAATATTGTTAGTATATGATATTCAATCAACAGAATGTGAAGACCTAGTGCTCTTACCAATTTATCACTCATTACAGCTATAGCAGTAGTATGTTGTGCTTCGGCCACCTTGTGCTCAATTAGGAAAAACATATATTCATCGTAGAGTAATCGTATTAGATGAAAACTACCAAAACTAGAAGCTGACCGTAAAGTCAAGTCGCGTATAACCATTGAGCTGTAAAAACTCCATTTCAACAGAAATTGACGAGCGGCTTTCGCATAGTTTGGCTTCCCTCGATAGTCTTCTAATGCTGAATCGACTACTAAACGAAGCCAGGCTGCCCACTGTTCCAAACTATTCTGTTGCTGAAGTGCTGCTTTGAAATCGTTTTCTAATCGCTGAACTGTTGCTGTATCACACTGACATACCCATGCAGCTTGCTCCTAAAGCAAATGATCATTATTAAAGGGAAATATTTTATAACGCCGGAGAGGCGTTTGTATTAAAAAAAAACAGAAAAAATAATAATATACCTAAAATAAACACAGCAAACTTAATAATTTAACAGTTTTCCTATGTGAGAAAAGTATCACTATTGTGCTTTGTGATATTAAAATAAGAAATCTTAGTTCAAGTAAGCTAAGATTACATCTCTGAATTTTGGAGAATATTGGTCAAATATTGTGGAATTCTTAAATAGTACAGGAAATATTTTATACGATCTGTTTTGCGCTCATTCTACTCATTATATCAATCAATCATTTCTTTGAGCTTCATTGGACGTGAGCCTGAATGGAGAAATATGTACTTATTTTTGACAAGTGCTCGAACTACCGATCGAAATATTCTTCATATTACAACATGTTAATGATATGTTGTTAGTCGAATTTATAAATTTTGATGCGCACCGATGGGGTTCGAACTATAGACCCACGAGCTAATGTTTGACGTTACACTACCAAGCGAAAGCTAGCCCGATATTTCGTATGACTAAGTCAAACACATTCCACAACTCACAACACAACAAGAAGTTATGTTATGAAATCAACCGTGGATCTAGTTATTCGGCCTACACAAGGGCCACTGTAATAGTGGTGCAGAAATTTTGGAGATGTGACATCCTTAGTTGTTAAAAGAATACAAAGATAAAGAATAGGCTTGAGATAGGACGTCAAAGCTAATTCAAAAATAATTTACAAGCGGGGTTTTGACGGACGACGAGCTGAATAAAATTTACTGTATTGTGCAAAAAATTAAGAAAGGGTTACATTTTGGGTACAGAGTGTGATCGGTCATTTTAAGGCGAACCTTTTGGGCTTCTTAAAACCAATATGAACAATTGGTGTTGAAGACTTTGTTTTAGACAAAAATAGTAGTTAAATAAAGAAAACTGAGTTATAATTCCGAAATTTTAACTATGTTGAGCTACAACTTCAATACTGAGAAATTTCCTCATCATCACGTTCAGAGTTTGCAGGTTGATTTATAAAAACATACCCAAATATCTTTAAGTGCCGTTATCTCGGAAACAGTTAGATTCCCTCCTTCCACATCCATACAATTTTCCGCTTGTCTAAGCATGACCTATCCATAGCCTTCGGGTGTAAGGCAAATAAATAATAACAAATGATTTCTTCAAAGATCTTAATTAAGTAAATGTCCTCCCCAATGAGTAGCGTTTCCTGGTACCCTCAAAATATAGAATACTTAAGAATTTGCATGTTTTTTTCAGGAAACGTGTTGAAACAAGTTGGTATCAATCAATCATACAGTTCATGCATCATTATTTAAAATTCAAAACAGTACCATATATGTATAGGGCCTACGATCGTCCATTCAAACACGTTTAAAGTTAAAAATATTTTTTTTTAGCATTTCTACAATATCTGGCCATATTGTGAAACTTTGGTCGATAAGAGAGCTAAAATTCAACAACCTGGTTATGCACTCTCTAGTTAATATAAATTTACGCTACTTCTAGAGTTTTAGTATAGATAAGGATTAAAGAGCAGAAATAAGGGCGCTATGGTAGATCACGAAACTAAAAGTAATGAGAGCATATAAAAAACCGTTTCGATTTATGTTTTTTCTTTGTTGTAAACTATAAGGTAGTATACTAAAACACAATAAAGGAACATTTTTTGCCCAGACCTAGCTAAAGCCCAAGCAAGAAATTGCACGAACCATGCAAGAGTCAAAGAGGATGACTCCGAAGTTGATACCGAAGTCAAATATTACATGTGTATGTGGTTTTGGAATAGTAACAACATAAAAACTACGTATTTATAATGATCTTTTAGGACATCACAACACCACATTCGAAGGCTGTAAAAAGGATATCTCTTGATAATTATTACATAAAAACCTGCCGACAACTTTTATAAGACTTTTCATCTTAATATATAAAAATTACGTGTCACTGTGTTCGTACACGCTAATCTCTGAAGCCTCCGATAGTTTTGGACTAGATGGATTAGCTGGCGCTGCTGTCGAAATCTAAGAACTTGACTGAGAACGCGTCGACGTGGAAAGCTGAAATTTTTCATAAAATTTGCAAATACAACTTCAAAAAGGGACTAAATCGGGCAGCTCCTTCGTATTGTTGCCATACAAATATTTCGTTTTTTAGTATATATTTGGACACCGCCTGACAACGATTACACGTAGAGATCTGAAATTTGGTACATGGTGTTTACATAGCAATAGTAAACAAAATTCTATTTAATTGCTATCTAAACCCCTTCTTGGTGTTGCCATACAAAATGAAAATTGCAAATACAAGGTCAAAATGGACCAAATCGGGCGACACATTTTGGTGTTGCCATAAAAAACTTTAGGTTTTCATCAACACATATCAATGCACCCACGCACACACACACACACACACACTCACAGATTGAAGCCCTAGAGTACGTAATCGCGCGATCGAGTCAGATAATAGCTTAGATATTAAGCATTTTTAACCACCCCACCCCCACCCATCTAGCTATCTATATTATCACCGGGCTACGCCGACGGGCTTCCTCTAGCATTTATATAAAATGTCTGGATTTTATTTTAAAACTTTTCCATTTCCCTTTAAAGAGGAGGGAGGGGGAAGGATGGTCCTAATAGCATGAAATTAGTTGTGAAAAATGGCAGATATCTCAAGGATTAATATGGGCGCAATAACATGTTGGAAATAGACGAAGAAAGTCCCGAGAGGTGGCATAAGTTAGCAAAAATGTGGATTGAGCGATTCAAAAATAACGGTTCTTTGGGCCAAGTCAACGGAAAAGTGAGGTGGATTGCAGATTATTGTTGCGATCAAACTTCTTGTCGCACTAATGCCTGTATGCAGTGAAAAGTCTTTTGCGTATCGGTGGGTTCCACCCGTTTCCATATAAGTGGACTGGAACAAATTTATATTTAAAAGTTACTACATATGTAAATGTGACTGTGAATGTGACAGGAAATAAGTTTAGGAAAGCAAATTTCCATTTCATGTCATTCTACTTCAGTTGGTCCTTTTCCCTCCCGCACTGCTAACAGAGGAACCCAAAAAAAGTGATTTTCCATTTAATCGGGAGCTCCGAATATCAACTGCGTGATTTTGTTTCTCCGATAATTTCTTCATAATGTATTGTAACTGTAAATACAATCTTATTACGAATTTTATGTGTATTTAATTGTTGAAAAAAACAAGGTGTAAAAGTTGACACCATTTCGTTTTGGGAATACACAACCAATTCATGTATCCTGCGTCGACTATTTTGCACTCAGGGATATATATGTTTGTAACTATTCGAAGGAATGTCCTATTGGACTGAGATAGATTTTCTGAAATAGCAGTGATTGGTATGCGTAGAAAAACATGTTGGATATAGTTCACGAAAATCCCTCTAGATGGCATAATTTAGCAAAAATGTTGAAATCGTAATTCAAAAACAAACGTTTTTTGGCGCCAAATCGACAGAAAAGTGGGGTGGAAAATAGAACTAAGTTATTTTCTGTAATGTACTCGCCGAGACCTTTTCAAAAAGTACCCGCATGCGGTACGGTAGAAAGTAAAAATCGCGATTTTTTCATGAAAAATGCTAAAATTAGCAAATTTTCGCGGGAGTTGCCGTTAAATTGGCATAGAATCTGAAGGAAAGCGGCAAATTTATTCAAACTAAATGCCGAATACAGAGGAGATATGTGGTTATTTAATAGTGCAAGTGGTATGCCCGTGAGTTGCCAGGGACCCCCGGTAGGTGGCACTGAGTGGGCATGGAAAGTTTGTATATATTTTTTTTTAAATAGGTAAATGAAATCCTATCGTCCCGAAATTTAGTATAGGTAAGCAGCTAATAGGCGCGCATCCATTAAAAAAATAAAAAATGGATTATTCAACAATTCGTTTAAGTAAGTTTCGAAATGAATATTTCAGACCGAAATTTTGGCGGTCGAAAATTAATTTTGACAACGTAATCGGGAGGGTGAAAAAAATATGCTCAACAAATCAGAAAAAAATCGCAAAAAAATTAGCAAAAGTAATTTTGCAAATCGGATGATATTTAGCATAGTTATGGGGTGGGGATGAATTTGTACATTTGTACGCTTGTACGGGGATTTAATTGAAAAATATTCTTTCAACGAAGCTCTCCAGATTGGGAAAAAAAGTACACGGACAGACAGTACTCACCGAGACCTTTCATTTGATATGCAACATGCTGTATAAGAAGTACCCTCCCCCCGTGTGTACCAACCCCGCAGCCTAAAGTACCCCGGGACGAAACTCGTAATAGACTCAAAAAATCAGAAAAATTGAATTTAGCAAAAAGAATTTTTAAAATCGGGTGGAATTTGGCCGAGAAAAAAGGTGTTGACTTGAGTAGCACACATACATATGCGTGCAGTTAATTAGATTGAATCTAATTTAGCGTACCTTGTAATGTTATTTTATTAATTTGTTATATTGCCGGGAAACGTGAAGACTACCGGGGGAAAGATGTGTGTAGGGTATTTAGGGAATGGGGAGTGGCAACCCTTAGAGGGGTATGGATACTTTTCAGCGGAAGTATAAGGGGGTGGGGAAGAGCAAATTGTAACTTTTTCAGTTTTTGTTCAGGGAAATCTCCCCCTTTCCCCCAGAAAAATGTTTGCCATCCGTAAATAATGAAGGCTTAACAGGCGCATATATGAGGGGTATAAATATTGAGGAGATGGAGGGGAGATGTGTGAGGAAAAAAGAAGAGTGAATTTTAGACCCGTTGGAGAAATCAGCAAGAGCATTTCTTGTAGGAACTTCGATATTCCAATCTTTTTTTCACAATTATAAAACCCGTTAGTGAGGGTAACTTTTAGTGGTGTGACATGTGGGAATAGAATAATTAGTAATAGTACAATTGTACATGGAAAAACAAAATTCAGTTTGGCGGGGAAACGTGAGGAGAAGTGGGAGAGTGTATATGGGTGGTATCTGCGGGGTAAGGAGGGGCAAGATATAGAAGGCTACGACGAAGTTTTGGGAGTAGTATAAGGGGGGGGGGGTGAGGGAAGGACAAACGGTTTTTTTTACAGTTTTGTTCAGAGAAAATCTCCCCCTTAACCGAAAAAAATTCCCCCTCTCCGGAAAAGATGGACCTCATGCCGGCGCATATAGAATGTATGAAAAATTGGAGGGGGTGTAGGGTAAATTTGTCAGGAAAATTTAGAAAAGAACGAATTTTACCACCCCAAAATAAATGTTCTTGCTGTGCTGGTAGAAATTTCGAAATTTCGATTTGTTAATTTCGAAATTTCTATTTGTTTTCTTTTCGATTACGAAAACCCGTTATCTTAGATAAGTCTATTATGTTGGAATTGAATAATAACTAATAGTATAATCTGGTGTTGAAAAAACCTGGATTTTTTCGAAAAATCTCAAGTTTAATACTTCGAATTTTCGAAAATCTAATAACGCCAAAAGAGCGCGACCATATATATGTATTACGTGCACGAATTTCATTAAAATTGGTTCATAATCAAATTGTCGGTACCCAACCACTTTGGCACTCTTCCACCATAAAAATGAATAAAAATTTATATCAGCTAATAGTATTTCAAAACTTGTATTGGCATTTACTGTTTCATATTGAAAGATTGTAATTTGACAAAAATACAGGTGTAGGAAAAATCGAGTGGGTTTGCACCCCCCACCCTAAAATTACCACCGTTCTGGAAAAAAAATTTCAACGAATTATAAACATTAATAAGATAAAGCGAATAGAAAAAACCGTTTCCCGATTGCACTTAATCCTACCGTGTTATGCCCATTTGAAAATTATGTGATCTAGTACTTCACTTTGAATAGAAAACAGTGTAGTACTAAAAACTAAGTATGCACATCGAAAGAACTTAACGTCCCACATATGCTCAAGTTTTTTAAAAATATTAGAAAATATACTGCGTCCTCTGCGGGGGTCAAAGTTCAATCTAGTACATTTTGAAATATCTAGTACGCCATCGGATAGCAGAATTTTTTCTAAGAAGTTTGAGTACCCACACCCTATACTCGGAGCTCAAATGGCTCAAGACAGTATGACCTGGAGGGGGGGGGGGATGAGTAGACATGACATGAGGGCCTAGTGGCTATTTTGCGTCAGTTACACATTTCTGACATTTCACAATTTTGAAAAGAAGTTCTCGGATTTGAATTCGCGATATTGTAATAAATAAATAATTTAATAGGATTTTTACTTAATAGTAGTGTGAAATAAGTGTAAAATATTCTTTTGTGAACAATATTTTATGTAATAGAGACTCCGGAGTCTTAATTTAACCGTAATGAAGTACGCTGTGCTGTGTTGCAGGAACGAGCGGAGTTATTGTCGTGGGAAAGCATTCTTCAAGTAACTTTAATAGCTTTACTAATTAATTATAGTGTTCCTAGCAAAATAAAAGTGAAATATTTATAAAAATAAACAGCCATGGCAAAAATTTTAACATTTTACCAATGCCGGTTTGCTTGTTTACAATTGAATTGTCAGTGGTGGCTAAATTATGCCAGTCATACAAAGGCAACGAGAAAAATTGTCTGAAAATAAGGGGGCGCTAAAAAATTGTTTGTTTTACATAGCAATTTGGATTATAAAAAAAGTCCCTCTTCAAAATGTCATGGTTTAGTTATTTATTCAATGTATGAACTGCGTAGCCAAGTTACACGTCCAATGACACCCCATTCATTGCTATAGGGTTTATAGTCTCGGATTAGATAGAATCCTACGAAAACGTTGTGGCGCCACCAATAGTCCCAGTATAATTAATAAGTGATTTCGTGTTTTCGTAGGATTCTATCTCCTCCGAGACTATACACCCTATAGCAATGAATGGGGTGTCATTGGATGTGTAACTTAGCTACGCAGTTCATAGCGTACTTTTCGATTTCGAATTCCGAAAATGGAGAGGGTAATTTCGAAAAAACATTTTTTTACAAAACTTGATATTTAAGTATATCCCGTTATGCCGCATCTTTCGGTGCTATTCATTTTTGCGGGAGGGGCGGGGGTTCAAAGTTTCAACCGTATATAAGAAAAATATCAATAATAATATATTTTTAAAAATAACACTGCTGATCATATGATCAATTTGTGCTCATGCCCTCTTGAATTTTTCTACATGGCCCTATGTGGTTTGCGATGAAGAGTGTAGGTACTACCCTTTGTTGCCCACAGCGAAATCGATTGCAAGGGTCACATATCGATAGGATATATTGTTTACGGCAGATATAAATATTGCACTAAGGATCCAATTAATTACTACGTAATGTTAAAACCTTTCCGGGTTTTCAGGAGTTCTTACACTTTTTAAACCCCCTTGAGTAGATGCAGGTATATTAATAACATTGAAATTACACATCTATCGTGTATTAGCAAAGCGCATAACCTTTCGCTAATGGCATATAAACTCAAAAAAGCTCCTTAGATTGCCCAGAGCAATAAAAGCAGTGACCAACTCTCAACTAGCTTAACGAATAGTAAACAGTTCAGTCACCGCTCTCAATAGCATGCTTACTTGGAAAATGTTTGCTACATTGCTTTGCATCAATCTTATAATGCCTTAATTTTTCTTATTTTAACTCTGCTTAAACAGCAGAAGGTTAAAGTTTATATTTTTCAAAATACAAATTAGGAAAATTTTTATCACCTTAATTGGCTGAAAAAAATTTGAAACTAGATGAGGTTGAATAATTTAAAATATCATCAGATAGGTAGATACGGGAAGTTTTTACTGCTGTGCTCTCCTACTTCGTGATTTGAAATAAAAAATAAATGCAATATAAAAATTTACACTTACTTGCACGTTATGAAAATCTACTCGGTTGAGATCATTTAGCATTTGTGCTATTTGTGAACTGTTTTGTAATACTGCCCTGGCAGCTTGAGCGAGATGATTAAGAGAAGTATAGCGTCGTAATGTTTGACAGAATGCTGAAACAGCAGAGTTTTTTATTTGGATTATTTTTTCAGGACATCCATTCATTGATTCAGTCAACCAAATTTCAAGATTCTTGGCAAAATTTCGAATTGCTTGTGTTAAGGAATTTGGTATTGATCGAAGGACATCTGGTATAAGAACTTCCACCATGTTTTGATAAAAAAGAAAATCTACCTGTAAGAAAACAAATTCAGAGTTAATAGATACTTTCATTTACACTTAGAAGAACAAACCTGTTTTATAAAGTTTTGGATACTTTTACATTGACACATTAAATATAATTTAGATTTACTTAAAAATTTTTCTTCCTCACATTCGTCAATATTATTATTATCGGAAGATCGCCAAAAGTCACGCCACAAAGATTCAATAGTACTAAATTCTAAATTTAAAACTGCATCCAAAAATAATTCGCAATGTTCTCGATACATAGATCGAAAAATTTCGATGTCGTCAATAGTTATCTGCTCAGGTAGCGCCGACTCAATTTCAATATGGGGAAAAATTGGAATTGCACCCGATCCATCACCTAGATACTAAAACGTGCAAAAAAATAAAAATTAGTTTCATATCGCATTTTAGAGAACTCTATTCAAATTACCTGAGAGCAAGCTTCATATGTTTCTGGCTTAGCGCCAAGTTTTTTTATTCCTTTGTTCATATTTGAGTTTCCAGAGTTTCCTGGGTAATTACTACTAGGTTTTTCCTCCAAAGCTTGAATAAGAGCTGAGCCTGGTTTCACTCGGATCCCATAGTAATGATATTTAGAGTTTCCTCGGGTTCCTAATCGACGGGTTCGTAGACCAGTGAAAACAGAACGTATGAGCTTTCCAAAGCTAGCAGCATTAACAGCTTCAAGTTTGTTCTCATTACAGTGTTGCATGTAGTGATTGTAAAGTGTTGATCTAGGAAGGCTGACGCCTTCTGCAGTTTCGTAATTATCCATAAGCCAAGAAACCTACAGATTCAGTAATTGAAAATCATGGAGTCATTAAAATAGTTCTTCGTTTTACCGTTGCTGGAGAGATTCTAGTAGCATGTGTTAAATTTGGAGCGTTATCTGAATCGTTGACATTAGCAGTAGTGGATGAAGGTGTCTGTTGGCTATGATTTTCTTGAATATAAGTCACTTCCTGATTAAAAAAATATATGCATTAAATTTTACGCTTCCGTTATAATAATTTCTTTAACAACTTACTGTTGTTAAACTTTGAGGTGATTCCCTACTTTGAGGAGTTAATAAAAGGCTTTCATCGACAGGAACTATATAAGGCAACCCAGATGAATGAGAACTTGATGTGTTTGATGAATTAGCAGTGTAATTTGCTGATGACGAGTAGTATGATTGATTATTTGACTGATAGTCTCCTACAGGGCAAAATGGATATGTCCTACAAATATTTTATATTAACTTTTTAATAAAGTAGTAGAATTAAAACAAAAAGTCTTTACATTTGGGATTGATTTTGCGATGAACTGTGATATAATTCTGGATCAACATATTGCACCTGGTATGGACCTGCGGATGTAAGATTATCCTGCGTCGAAACTAAAAGAAAGGAATCACATATATTGGTGTGAATGCAAATATTAAAGATAAGAATCTTGTATAATTTTTTGCTTCCATTGTTCTAAGGAAAAATTTCATAAAATGGTTGTAGTCTAAAAATATGTTGCATTTGAAGTGCCATAAGTGACGATGTTATTACTGCATAACTTTGAAACCTGAAAGTGATTTTATGACAAAATTTGTTAGAAGGTCGCATAGTACGGATGTTTAAACTAAGTGAAAGCGCTACTATCAGTTGCTTCAAATTCAATAAGATGATATCTCTAAAGCACGGACGCGAAACAGTAAGTTTGAAAATGAAGAATAGCAGAACCTGTAATATTAGGGTAGTGTCTATGCAACCGAAATTAGATATAGATATGTCAACCGTTTTGATATGGTTTAAGCACTTACACTGTGCACTATACACTTCCCAGGACGATTTTTGTCATGCAGGTTACAATGATAAGTGTCTAGTAAATACAGTTGCTGCAAAGTGTCATGACCGTGCGAGTATCGTCCTTGGAACTAATCAAAAACTCATAAGTTTTCGTAACTATTGCTGCTTTCGAGGCTTTCGTAAGCTTTCGAAAGCAGACGAAACATCTATAATTTTCATTGTTCTTAAGTAGAGATTGATTACTATTCCTGTGTTAAACTTCAACTTTCCAAGACAGTGTGATTACCGTTACACACATGTGACTATTAAAAGTTTCAGCATAGAAAAAACGAGTGCTCGGTCGTGAATTAGAAAACTCATTCCATATTGATTAAATTTCTTGTATCATCCGACGCATGTTTCGGCCGACGGTTCAAAGGTGTGCAAACTTATAAAATAACGAAATTTATGTGTAACACCTTCTAAACGCAGAATTTTATAACAGATGCGAACATCAATAATGATCTTAAAGTGAGATGGAACTAACGTATAGAACCAAACAAGGTCATATGAATTCATGTATAAAATACGAAAAATAAAGATTTAAGATTTAATAATTTTACTCCACTGAGTCCACTTCAAATCTTGATATACGCGGAATTTCGTAAAAATAAATTGAAGTTACTATTTTAAATCTTCTTCAGGGGGGGATCAGTTTGATATTAAAACAAAAAGCATACATTTTTTTTGTTTAACACGGAGCTTTCTCTAAAGCAGAGTTATCAAATCAAAAATACACGTTTTAGCACTACTGATAAATGTTTCTCCTGTTGGATTAAATGTTTAATAAAAATTAAAATGAATACAGTAATCAACGATTGCCAATATAACCTCCGAGCTGAACGCTCATCTGGAGACCTGCTGACTAGTCTTATGAAGCGTTGGAACCGTAGTCTTCACAATTTTAGTGAGTCCAAAGTTGTTGCCCTGGATATTTCAAGAGCCTTTGATAGAGTCTGGCATCAAGCCCTTTTTGCCAATGTTAAAGCAATTGATCTCTCCTCTCCTCTTTTATTATGAATTGAACGTTTTTTATCTAGCCGCAAAAAACAGATTGTATTATATGGCGCAACATCTGAACCTCATCCTATTAATGCCGGTGTGACCAAGGACTTTGTTATCTCTCCGTTTCTCTTTTTAATAATCATTAATGATTTGCTTTCCCTTACTTTCAATCATATCCATAGTTTCGCTGATGACAGTACCCTTGATTTCGTTTACTCAGATGACACTCTTGCAGACTTGCTGCATGTGTTAAACGAGATTACATGACTAGATCATTGACAATATTCTCGCTTGGGACAGCGAATCGTGTCGAATTTAATGCATCTAAGACCCAAAGCTGTTTCAATAATGCAAGATCATCACTTAACGAATACCGTTTCTTTTAATGCAGCATTAATTTCTTATTCTCCGTCACTAAGCATTCTTGACATTAATATATTCAGTAAGTTAAGCTGAGTTAAGCAGATCAATTTTCTCTGTTGGCAAAGAAGCATCGAAATGCATTGGATCTTTGTAAGAAATATTTCAGCCCATCAAATTTAGCGCTACTCTACAAGGCCTACATCAGACCTAGAATGGAATACAATGGATCGGGGCTGGTCGCAAAGCCTTAGCTTCATTAGATATTGTCTAGAAGAGAGCATTCAAGCTCATTGGCGATGTGGCAATTACTTGCCATATCTGCTCGCTCGAGCACCGCCGCAATGTTGGATGCCTTTCGCTCTTTTATCGCTATATGCATGGCCAATGTTCTGATGAAATATCTAGATTTATTCCTTGTACAATAATTCCTGCACGAATACTCCCGCTGCAAACCGCACACATCCATTTATTACTTTCGGCCGCATAGAAAAATATTCCGTGATGCTTTTTTATACTCATTTGAGAGCCAACTAGTACTTGTATGGAATTCTTCTGGTCTTTCTTTAATTTTGTTATGCAGATATTTTCCCTTTTCACACAAAATATGACTCGAAATTGGAATGTGAGCAGCTCATTTCTTTAAAAACAATTTATGCAGAGCCCTTTCCATTCGAGGAAATCCAGAAAGTTTTATGTTTTTTCTATTACCAGGTCCTGATTCGGATTGACCGACAACACTTTTCAAATGTCCTTCCATTTGTTTGATTCTGCATGATACAGTTGATTTGTTGACACAATATTCCTGGGAAATTTTCTTGCTAGTTTCCCCAGCAGATAACTTATTAAGAATTTTTTCTTGTATAGTGAGCCTCTTTTGACGAACAGCTTGTGTTTTATTTGTGATTTTCGACATTGCAGAATTAACTTTCAATCTTATCAGTCAAAAACAATGAAAGAAATTTTTGACAACTAACCAAAACCGAAAACAATTTAAAGTTTTAAAACTGAAACACAGAAATAATTACAGAAAATGCGTTCACTTTCACAAACTTTTACTAAAATCTAACATACATACATTGATATAATAGCGAATGCGAACTGCGATTGCGAGATGTGTGCTATACCGTAGGCAGACAAAAAAAAATCAATGATCATTCATTCGTAATTTAGTCCAGTCATTGTACACTTTTGAAAATGCAAGTGAACCGAGCAAGCTGATTTTTGGATATTGTGTAGGGGGGATTAGAAAAGCTTAACTTGAAAATGTCGATTAAGATTTCCTATGAGCTTTCTCCGCCATCTTGATAAAAGGGGTAAAGTTGGTTTTTTTGCTCAGCTCTCCGTCATGATACGAAAATTGTGATTATATACTTTTCTGTTGCTTCTTTACGTTGTACAATTTAGGTGGAATAAATTTTTCACCTAGCGTTGATCGTTGTTGAGATATCAAACTTGTAAGGTATGTTAATACCTACAATGTCATCCTCTTATTTTCTTTTTTTAGACAAAAATTACCACTTTAAGGTCGCTACAATGTGGTGGTCCGAAAGTAAAAAATTAAGAGACTGCAGAGGAAATTATTAAAGTACAATATAAATAAATAAGCAGCAAAATTATGAATCACACGCATAAAATTTATTAGCAAGTACATGTTTTTGTGTTGTACAAGATGAAAATGGATGGAGGTCTGATTTTGATATCTATACTCTTCTTCGTTTCGACGGTCCTGGTTCAGTCTTCCTGCTTGGAATACTCATCGAATTGTGGATATTCTTCAACCACATGAGACCACATGAGATGATTCTGCAATGGTCGAGTCATCCTCATCATCCTCGTTTAGTAGGATGTCGACATTGGCGACGTTGTTGCATGTTTGCCCACTGCAATTGAGGCAAATAATGGAACAAGCAATCCCTGCTTTTCTGCACCAACAGGCAGCTTCACATTTTCCCTTGCACTTGCACGATATGAGCTTTAAAGGCTCAGGTGGTGCTGGTTCAGCACTACTGAGAACTGGTTCAAGTCCATGATTTGTTCGTCGCTAACAGCATTCCTGAGAATCCTTGTAAAACCCGAGCCACGTTTGCACCTGCAGATACGTACGGAATATATGCTGGCGTACTGCGTTTTAGGTTGGTGGCAGTAGTGAGAGGTGGTTCACTGATTTAGCGAAGCGGTGGAATCTTAAAACATTTAAAGATTTTTCTTGCTTATTGCCGCCATATAGGGCTATGAGGAATTGTTCTCCTGTGAAAGTCAGAACCTCCGCATCGACATTTTCTCCGGATACTTTTCAAGAGTGTTGATGAATTTTGATTTGCCAATATTTAAAAAAGACGATGTGATATCGCAACCGCTAAAAGCATGAAGGAAAAGTATGTTGTCGAGAACGGATTTATCATACTTCAAACTAGTCGTAGAGTAGAGTTTTGCGGGTGTATTTCCTTTTGGTGGTTTTTAGAAGTATACGTTTGGAACCAAAAGATCGATATCTTCGCTGACGATTTCAACAGAGTCATAAATTGATGCTTCTTCAATTGCCGTGGTCACGATAAGAGTATCTGCATCATCAAAAGCCTGTTCAACTTTGATTTCGACTTTTGCAAAAATAACGGCGAACCATTTGTATAAAGTTATCTTTGTTTGTGCCTCTTGCAAGAAACTTCTCTTGGCTAACTTTTGGAGCTGTAGTTTCTAAACTCTAAACTCTGGCGAATGGTTCTTTCTCATACGTCGTACTCTTTCACGCTCGGCGCTAAAAGAGTCTGAGCAACTCTCTTTTTGGCCACATAAATGTCTTTAATTAAAACACTTTCGCAAATAAAACAATCGCCCTTTTTCACAAAGTTTTTCAAACACGTCAAAAGTTTTGAGACAACTGACACAGCTGAACCCGCGCCACCTGAGTTTTATTTGCCTCAATTGCAGTGGACAAACAACAACGTTGCCAAAGTCGACATCCTACTGTGGGATGATAAGGATGATTCGACCATTGAAAAATCATCTCATGTGGTTGAAGAATATCCAGAATTCGATGAGTATTCCGAGCAGGAACACTGTGAACCAGGACCGTCGAAACGAAGAAGAGTATATAGATATTAAAAACGGACGTCCATTCATTTCCATCTTCTACAACACAAAAACAGTTATTCACTATTAAATTTCATGCGTGTGATTCATAATTTTATTGTTTTATTTATTTATATTGTACCTTAATAATTTCCTCTACAGTCTCTTAATTTTTTACTTTCTGACCACCTCACATTGTAGTGAGCGTAAAGTGGTAATTTTTGTCTAAAAAAAAAAAAGTTGACATTGTAGGTATTAACATGCAAAGGTTGCAAAATCCAGACTGCACTGTATCTCTGAAGTGTAGAGCATTACTATTACTATTATTACTACGCTACGCACCTCTCATCTCGTTTATTTTATGACCATGTTTCATTCTTTGAGCTCTACTAGAGATTAAAAACTATTGAATCTACGATTTCAAACCTCTGTATTCCACGTTTTATATTGTTCCACTTACTCATATCTGGAATTCTTTACAACGTTCATAAAGTCAACTCGTTCGGCACTTTCAGGGGGTGTATTTGCGAAGCGCACAAGCCATAAAAAGCACTTCTCCTAGCGCACAAGCAGGAGTTTGCGAAGCGCACACCTATTGTTAAGGGATTACGCATTGTTTTGGAAACGCGCGGCTATGGTTAAGGTCAACGCATTGTTATAGCACGTATCTTTAACTCATCTATGATCTTTAAGTTTTTGAAACTACTAATATCAATATGAGGAGTACGCTCCGCGCCAAGCGGAAAGAAACACACACACAGGCAGGCACATACACACACACACAGGCAGGCACATACCCACACACACACACGCGGAGCGCGCGCGTGTTGTTGTTCCCCTGGCAGCCTGCCTACCTGTATGAATGTGTGTGTGTGTTTCTTTGCGCTTGGTAAATACACCCTACGTGGGTATATTACTTAAAGCAGGTAAAGATATGTGCTAGAATAATGCGTAATCCCTTAACAATAGGTGTGCGCTTCGCAAACTATTTTTGACTAGATTAATTTTAGGTTGTGCGCTTCGCAAATATACCCCTTTCAGGCGTCTTCCTTTAAGTTTTTTGACATAACTAGCTTTTTTTGTTTTCGTTATGATGAACCGCATATTTTCCATTTTGAATTTAATTTCTCTCTTACTTTTGTTTATCTAATTTGCTTGTAGTTTTCTTTTTTAATTTAATTTTTTCTCTACATAACATCTTTTACAGTTTTCCAGGGTTTTAATTTATTACATTTAATTCAGTTTAGGTCTTTAAATGTTTTCCTCTTTTATTTTGGTAAATTCCATTTAAATTGATGCTAAGCAAAATATTGTAAATCTTGTAGTATCGCTGGCAGTCTGCCTGTGTGTGTGTGTGTGTGTGTGTGTGTATGCCTGCCTGCCTGTGTGTTTCTTTGCGTTTGGCACGGAGCGTACTCCTCATATTGATATTAGTGGTTTAAAAAACTTAATTTAACTTACATAGATCAGGTAAGGATACGTGCTATAACAATGGGTTGACCTTAACCAAAGCCGCGCGTTTCCAAAACAATGCGTAATCCCTTAACAATAGGTGTGCGCTTCACAAACTCCTGTTTGTGCGCTAGGAGAAGTGTTTTTTTTATATGGCTTGTGCGCTTCGCAAATACACCCTCGCTATCCTAGTAAATGAGTATGAATATGAATCAGTTATTATATCTGGTTTCTTGAAATACATATTCTTTTCATATCTTATATGAAATCACAGGATACACTAACCCAGCATTTACACTATCTTATCTAGTTGTGATTGATGATAATTGTAATTTTATATTCTTATTGTCACTTGTAAGGTCCATTCATTATTACCAGAAGCGTTGTAAAGAAATGCATGTGTAGCTTTCCAAAACATTTTAATTTGAAAATTGATTCGCTAACATGAACATTTTGACATTATTTTACATTTGTAAAATGACAAAAAAAGCAATCTGCAATATTGTCGAAGATTTTTGGATTACCAACGCTAACATGTTGGGAAATGTACACATCGGGTTAGCTTGTTATTCCTTTTGTAACTCATAGAAAAAATATATGACACAGCAAAATTTATTGGATATCCACGCATAAGATTTGATTTTTGTATGTTTGTAGGTTTATCCACACAATAGCACGAGAACATTTTGACATAGAGAGCTGAAATTTTACATACTGCTCTTATAAAAATTGTAGTTCTAAGTTTGACAATGACAAAAATCGGGCAGCTTCTTCGTAGGGCTGCGAATCGAAAATTTCTTTTTTGACTGTACATATGTGTATATATTTGAATAAAAGTTGAGAACGAGTTGACAAATGACTTTGTACTTTGTAAACGGTTTCAATGTATTGAAAATACGTTGGAATGTACCTATATGTTATAACAATTTTACCGTCGGCGAACCATTCCAAAAAGAAATGCGAAAAGTAATTTTAACGATCTAACGAGAACATTTTCAAACTAGAGGGGGCCTTAAACCAATTATAACTATCGTAGTTGTGTATGATACATTTGGAAAAATAAATGGTCCGAGAGCTAGCAACTTCACGAAAAAAAGAACTTTAGTTCGGCTGATTCTTTGCTATCTCCCCTATTTCAACATTTTAATAGGCATGCGGTGGGAGGGTTTACATTTGCCTGTGCGCATTTCGTTCCACAGGTAAAAAAACAGTTTTCAAAATGATTTTATTCGATTTTTTTTTATCTTTTTTCAAAAACATCGAACAATATAAATTCTCTATTCCCAGATAATTTCCTCGTTGCTAGTACCGTGCCAGAAATCTAAATGGTATACTAAGTTTGTCAGAAATAATGATGGTAGAGTAAAATGGATTAGACACCCATGCATAAAATTAAAAGTTATTTTGATTTTTGCATGACCGTCTGCACGATAACTCGAGAACGCGTGTATCTAGACAGCAGAAATTTTGCAAATGAGCTTTTTAAGAAAAAAGTAAAATTAAGTTCGAAAATGGGACACATCGGGTAACTCCTTCGTAGGGTTGCCATACAAACATTTCGTTTCTCACTACATATTTGGATACTGCCTGAGAACGTGTCAACGTCGAGAGTTGAAATTTCGTACATAGTATTTTCATAAAAATAGTAAATATAATTTCAAAATTGGATTAAATCGGGAAACCCTTTCTTGGTGTTGCCATAGAAAAATTTAGGAATTTTTCCGTATACTGTGAAAACGATAAGTCCTATACGGTTTTAATGTACTGGAAAGTTCTTCAGAATATGAAATCCTATAAAATTGGTTATAATCATTTTTTCTGTCCAACGAACAGTTCTAGATACTCGTATATATGCGAAAAAACACTACAAAAATCAACTTGCACATACGAAACGACATAGACCAATTCTAGCTTTTTTACTTGTTTTTTTTTCGTTAAAAGCAGCACGTCGACGCTGGGCAAAAATCCAGCGCATTAGAGCGGCTTGATTTCTCTTGCTCTTGATGTCTGTGGATTAAGACAACGACAGGACGTCAGTGCAGATCTGGAACCTAATCGAACAAACATTTGCAAAAACCAAGTTGCAGATTTTGTAAAAATACTTGAGAAGAATATTCAGTGCCGAGCTAGAATGCTTCTGTTATCAGGTTGAAAATAATAAAGTCATTAAAGCAACGCAAGAGTCATTATCATGAAGCTGATTCTAGGATTATCTACCTTATTTGCCAAATTGATATCGACGCTGAAGTTGTAATAAGATGCTCAGATTCTGATATTCTCATTATACTCCTTTTATGTGAAACAATAATGGAAATGGATTAAAATATGTCTACAGAGGTCAATGTATTCAAAATAAAACTTGTCATTTTTTATATTCCAAATAATTGCTTTTATTAATTTTCCCATGGAAATTTATCCAAGTTCCAATTCAATAGCGCAGCTGTATAATAGTGGATTTTTCGTCTAGTATTTTATAAAGAATATCCCCAAATCCGAGCCAAATAACTCAATTTTGCCCAGAAGCTTATCTGTAGCTCCTGAAACTCTCTACAAAAAACAAAAAAAGAATAGGACATTGTGCTATCTCGCAGAGTTCTTGAAATATTCTCAAAACATCATCGTAAGAAAAAAAAACCCACTTTACCAATGCTCAAATCCGTTTGGCTCCTAATGCCTAATCTACAATGCATGGTAAAACCACGTCGTCAAAACAATATCGTTTGCTGAAGAATGCATATAAATATACGTAATATGTAAGTAGTGGTAAGCTGCCAAATTAAACAGCTGTAATTGCTTTCTAGATTTCATTACAGAATTATATCAAAGGAAGTATTTGGTCTCAATAATTTATACTATAGTATAGTAAACTAAGAAATCGTTTGGAACAAGTCGAATAATATAAAATATTGCATTCAAGACTGAAAGTACAAGTTTCAATTTACAGCTGTTTTGTTCTAAATTCCCCTACATGGTTCTAAATTATGCTGAATACACCTGAAGTATTACTACATCGGTTTTGCTGATTAACTACTTAATGCACATAAGCTCGTACTCATGTTTTCAAATGAATGAAAGAGAAGAAACATTTTTGCAAGCATGAATTTTCAAATGCAAGAGTGGGAAGCAAACAAAAAAATCATGTCGTTTTACCATGCATTGTAGATTAGGCCTCGTTGCTACCACCGTGCCAGACGTTTTGTTCGTTAAAAAAATATTATTTTATTACGGCTGTAATTTTTATGCGAGATAAATTAATTATCGAACCACATGAAATTAATTTTCCAGGCGATAATTCAGTTGATTATCAATAGCCAGATCGATTCGAATGTGATAGGTCATCCAACACGAGTATTCTTGATGCAGTATGCAAGCCGGTTTTCTAGGGAAGAGCTAGAAATGTACAATGTACAGATATTACCTTGCATCTTTTACCTCTGCCCTAGCAAACCTGTTTGCAGGGGAGTAAATTTAACTATTCATAATTATCCAATGAAATGTTAAATATAAAATTAATGTTCAGTTCAAGGAAGCATTAGTTAAATTTTTCATCAACCACTGGTTGATTGATGATATGGCGTCTTGTATTGGTGATAAAATAATTTACTTAAGTTTCAACGAATGCTTCTCTTATCGGGTTGAAAATAATAAAATCATTAAAGCAAAAGAAGAGTCCTTATCATGTGAAGAGCATGAAGAAGCAGATTCTAGGATTATCTACCATATTTGCCAAATTGATCTACGCTGAAATTGTAATAAGATGCTCAGATTCTGATATTCTCATTATACTTTGGATCAAATGGGCGTGGGTAATCATGAACGCTACATCAACGTCAATGAACTGTACAAAACTCTGGGTCCTTCGGTATCTAGAGCTTTACAAGGCTTCCACGCCATGACTAGGTTGTGATTACAATCCATATTTTTTTCGCAAAGGGAAATTGAGGCCTTTCAAATTAATAGAAGAATCGGAAGATTATCAGCTTGCATTCTAAAATATTGCCACCGATGATGAAGAATTACTGAAGAGTGTATTTGTCACGCTGGAAAATTTGTTTGTCATATATATATGAAGTTCGGAAGATTAACAACTTCAACGATGTCAGATTTTATTTATTTTCTAATACGTATAAGTCAAAAAACATTCAATAAATGTTTTGGGAAAAAAATGCAGAAATTTCGATCATTCAAGCTTACCACTGTGCAGAGCTGAATTACGACAGCATTTATTGAGAGTCCAATACGTGACCACATTTTGGAGAAATGCTAACTCTAAATTTCCTACATCTACAGGTGTCAATGTATTCCACATACGCTGTCATTTTTTATATTCCAAATAATTTCTTTTATTAATTTTCCCATGGAACTCCATTAAGTTCCAATTTAATAGTGGAGCTGTGTAATAGTGGATTCCTCCTTCCAGTATTTTATCAAGAAAAAAATGATGAAAAAAATCGAAGTAAAATCATTTTGAAAACTGCTTTTTTTTACCTGTGAAACGTAATGCGCACAGGTAAACGCAACCCTTCTCACTAGCCAGATGGGCCGCATGACTATTGAGATACTGTAAGGAAAGGCATATCAAAAAACTAGCCGAACTAAAGTAATTTGTCGAGAACGTTGCTAGCTCTTAGAGTAAAACCCTAGGCAGACGGACAAAATCAATGATCATTCGTTCGTAATTGATTTTTTCAAAAATCAAGTTACCCAAGGTTTTGTTGATTAAAACGAAAGTCCTGTCAATTTTTGTATGTAATTGACAGCACATTAAAATGAAAATTCAATGGTAAATCGATTTTTGAAAAATTCAATTACGAACGAATGATCATTGATTTCGCCCGTCTACCTAGGGTATAAAACGTTGCATTCTTTTAACAACATAATTTTGTGTAGGAATCCTACGAGGCAGTTCCTGATTTTGCACATTTATGAAGTGATAAGTCAAAATTTTTATATAGTGTCCAAATATTTAGTGCAAATTGAAGTTTTTTTGTGACAGAACTACGAAGGATTTGCATGATCTCCCCATTTTCGAACTAACACCTACAATTTCTTCAAGTACAGAGCTTCAGTCCTTTATGTCAACGAGTTCCAGTCTCGAATTATCGTGCGAAGGGACGGTTGACGGGTATTCAAAAATCAAAACCAATCTGTTATGTCTATGCGTTATATACGGAATGACAAACTTGGTATAGGATCATTCCACGGAAATCGAATGAATGCTACATCTGGTGAAAGAATGTTTTTTAACGAGGACTTATTAGTTTGCTTTATTTACGACATCAATTCGAGGCATCTTAGATTTTATATTCGGGGGAGGCGTAACTAGCTTTGTTTGACATGATCGGTGTAGGTACGGTCCATGATACAAAGATAACAAGGTATGGCCGATTCGAGAAGAACTTTTTGGGTTGCTACGTCATGAGGTGACAATGTCATTATCAGCGAATTTGTTTTGAGTTTTTCGTATTTTATTGATTGAAATAAGTTTTGAATATATTAAGATATTTAGTTTCTTCGTTTAAATCACTTCGGGAAAAGTAATTATGTGCTAGTGTTAAAGCAAAGAAATTTCCAAATAGAAATTTTTTTTCACTGTGATAAGGACGATTGAAATTGAGACGAACATATTTATGAGAATTTTCGCCAAAGGAGACAAGCAACCAATTGACAGATTTTCCGGCCATACCTTGTTAATCTTTGTATCATGGGTATGGTCAAAGCATTCAGTTTAAAATGAGTTATAGCATGCTTTTCAGTATTTTTTGCACACATTTCTTAGTAAAAATAGCTTTAAAAGATTATTCATAGAAGAAAACGGCCTACATCAAGAGATTTTTTGACACTAATGGTAGGGGTATATAAAAACAAAATTATTATCTATTAAATGCTTACTAAGAAAAAATAAAATAATGGTTATTTTTTGGCTTCTTCAGAGGCACCATACGGGTGGGTGCGTCCTTTACAGAACATCATATTTGTCCAGAAAGCTAGTCTTGCTAGGCTTTGTCAGTAGGTACTACATTTCAAATAAAATTCAGCAAATATTTTGCCATTAAAAAAAAGAAGAAACTTTTTGATCAAGCCATAGCTAACACCACAAGAAACCACCATAGATGCTGGATTTTATTAGCCTCTATATCAGGTCGGCTGTCAGAGTTTGGTAAATATATGGTTTAACCTTTCCGTTCCTTTTGCAAAAGTTGAAATATTTTAACTGCCACAGCTTGTGACTGCCATAAAAATTTTCTATGTGGTTAGCACAAACTGCGCACATTTTAACAACACTATTGCGTCCAGACTAGATCGAAAGCAGCAAACTTGGAGTGTTGAACAGTCTTAAGATGCCCACACACAATAATACTGTTGCCCCAACTGTTGTACCAATTCATGTTGACCTACAACCGTTTTATGGTGTGTGGGCCAATTGTACGAAGCAGGCAACGATCATAAGCCCGGTTGGACGGTTGGCTGTGCATACACGCAGACCACTGTGTGGATTTCCATATAAAAGTTAATTGTACAACAACAGTGGAACCGACAGTTGTATCGTGTGTGGGCCGCTTTAAGGCTTAAACATAATTCGGACTAACAGAGCGGCCGAATCATGTAATCGAAAAAATGCAAAATCGGAACCATCAAGCTAACTTTGTAAAGGTACCAATTAAAAGTAGAAATCCTTCTTATTCCGAATATATATGTAATATATGCACATCCTATACGGTTTTTATATGAAACAACACAAATTCAATAACATTTGATTGACTTTTGTTGCGAGCTGTCTGCCAGACTTCCGCTTTTTAACCTCTCATGCTTTCGAAAATAACAATTTAACCCGGTTACATTTTTTATCACAAAAGTTCTGTTGGCTCTTGGGCTGGATGTGTTAGGATATCAATTTGTTCATCTCCATTTTGCTTATGATTAATATGTTCTGTTTTGCGCGTATACATTTACTTATTATCTTATTGCGTAAGTTAAAAGATAATTAAGTGAATTAATTAATTTCTAATGATGAATCTGAGGTGTTGCATTGAAAGTGTATCATGAAGTTTTTTCTCCCACCGTTTCTAATTAACCCTACCAATAATTATAAAGAAACGAGCACAAATTGTGATTCTTCAAGATCAAGCATGCAGGGATAACAGCGAAGGAAATGTTTTAAGGAGGAAATATAGTAAATGCATGGCATGCTATTAAAAACAATAACTTTTAATCAGTATACTCGAATCATGAGTAAGCTTAAATCATTATATAATAATAATAATTAGATACAATTATGGAAGGTTACAATAAAAAAGCTAAGTTGGAAATCCAAATCCTTATTTGAATCTGCTTTTGTTAACTCTAAAATAAAAATAACTGTACAAAATATATGCGCACAGATGATATTCGTCATATTAATTTACATGCCGCAGAATGTTGCTATCTGTCAGACGATATTATTTGTAACTTTTGAACATCGAATTACGTGATTCGGCTTCAGGAAATCCAGAGCTAATTATTCAGAATTTGAAAGCTCGACGACCGGTAAGTTTGTGAATATTTCCAACATAACATAAATTCGAATACATATCTACATTTCAGATTGACATTGATTCTAACTTAATTTTTCTTAGAAAGCAACAATGCGGCTTAAATGAATAAGAGCATATTGTGATCAAAATAAAGGAAATCATAATGTTTGTCTTAAGTTAGCCAAAAGTTGTACGATCTAAGCATATTTGAATTAAGCATCATGGGATTGGTTTTTATTGCATTTTGTTTTTGACTTCACCGAAAAGTCATATAGAGCTCAGTTTTTTTGTTATTAATTTTTATCAAAACTTCTTGCCTCGTTTCTTCTTCACTTTTATTAATTAATCCTAAATCGAACGTCTTGCAACATTTGATTAATTCAATAATCGGGCGATTAATATATTAGTTCCTTCCACCTTCCTGTCTTGTCCTTTGCATCATTCTCTACCACCATTATATTGGAACTGATTTTATTTTAGCATAGCACAACACTCTATTTTTTCTTGAATAAGTAGGTACTTGTTTTACTTTTTCACCGAACCCACGTAAACCAATGTTTGCGAGCTCTAATACCCATACAATAGTTTACTAAAATTTCATACTTCATGGTAATTAATTCACTTCGGAAGTAGATACATAGATATAGAAGCTCACTGCTCTAAATCGCTAATAACTTCTGAATTATTTTTGCGGGATGGACTTTTGTTTCAAGTCTTCAAATGCATATTCCTTTCGCCAGTCATGGATGACTTACATTGCTTCTTTTTCAAAAATTAGTCTCCTGATTTTGAATTTCTACGTAATCTTTTATCTTAATTACATAAAAGGGTGATTATTGTTTGGCAGCTTGATAATATCAACACTTTTATAAGGTCTTACTATATACTACAGAGATTACATATTTGATTATCCGTGATCCAGCGGGAATAATTCTTCTGACAAGAGCGAATATATGATATATGTACTTGGAGTTAAGATGCCACCATTATTTGGAGAAGCATTATTTGGAAACTTTGTATTGCTACTTTTTTTAATTCCACTGTAATGGTACTTTGTGGAATTTGGAACCAATAACTGATTCCACTTCCCATGCGCAACGAATGTTGTTGTCCCTTCTTAATTATAAACAGTTTTCATCCCTTCTACACAACTTTTTGAATTACTGCCTGTCTGAACTGTTGGTTTAAGTTCTATAATTTGGTCTTGTATCTGTGCATTTATTCTTCATATCAACATGGATTAATTTATACCACACTATTCGAAATATTATGTCCCGATAATTTGTTGGAAAGCTATGGATTTACTTCATACTTAAAAAACTTGTGCAAAAAAAATATAGAGCATAATCTCAAAACGCCCGTTGCCTTGCCCCAAAGTATTCTGACTTAAGTATTTCATATACCTGCCTAGTGCCTACTATTATACTCTAGAGCTAGCCTCCCACATATTTTGGTTTATTTATTTTTTAATGAATCTAATTTCTTTCATGTATGGAAAACAATATCTTCCAATGTATTTTATAAAGCACGTACCCTTTTACAAATTGCTGCACCTCAGCCTCCGTTTCCCATTAGTTCTACATGCGGTAACCCTTTTAAAGCATCAATCTGATTTTGCTGGACTCAGTCCTAAGATATTTCTTGGATTTGATGGTTGAAATGTCCATCTAAGAAGAACTAACGCAACAGCATTTATTTGGTTTTATGCGCCAAGCTCGCTTCATATCGCATTAAAGGTATGCAACAATTTATTAGATAAAACATAGTTTCAAAAAAATCATTATTGCGAGCTACTCTTTATCGAACTAAGTCTAACAGTAAAGTTTTCGTCATTAAGAACAGTCAACTTTGCGTCTTGCTCTTTTTCCTAATATAGAAAGGAGTGCTGGATATTTCCATAAAGATCTGGAGGAAGCCCCTGTAGTGTGGAATATTTTCTGTCGTATATACCTAGTCAGTAGGATAATTTTTTTCCTACGTGCTGGTCGTCTGCGAGCATTAACTGTTTCTAACGACCATGACGGCGTTAATTAATTAATTTACTTTTAAAACTCAAAAACATATTAGTATGAAGAAGAATTGTTAAGGAAATATGAAAAAAAAAACAAATTATTTACCCCCACAATAGGAAACGCTGCTGTGACGCCTGTACATATTATGATGACGATGAGTGTTTTAACGTAAACCTTTGAAAACAAGTCCTCCGAAAAAGCATGCAAAGCCCGGTAACGTAATTCAAAAGTAAAATATTTCTAAATCACACCAATTGAACTTCATTTAAATACAACAATAAAAAGGTCGTCACTATGGGCGATGAGCTAGTTTCAGGATCAGAGAGAAAAGCACACGAAATATGATACCATTCACCTAATATTCATCGCTAGAGTAACAACCGAAAGTGAAAGGAGTTCCGTACTTTGTGCCTAGCAACCGGACTACACGGTGACGGTAAAATTACAACTGAATCTAGAATCAAATTTATCCTAGCAATATGCTCTCTAGTGATGTATCTAAGCAAATTGCGTAAATCTCAACAAGGTGTGCGTGAATTTGTCAAAAGTACGCTCGTACGTAAAATAAGATGAGCCATTATACAAGTTATGTACTGTATCATTTACCCTACTATACATATACTTATATGGAGCGATACATGCAGGTATCCTAATTACTTCTGGTATCCGTGCACACAAAATTAAATATCCAAAATGAAGATGTGAGATGATACACAATCGTGGGTGGATTCTGTGGATCAAAATCACTCAAAATTTCAAATAAAAGGAAAAGAAAAACCATGAAGGATAAAGTGAAGTGAAAGTGATCCACCTACTACGATACATTTTTCCTCCATTAATATGCTTCTGCTCGGAGAGCATCAGCCAATGGTGGCGAATGTCGATGTCAAAAGCACCTCCTCTTTTGAAATTTAGTATGGACTTTTGGGTGGTACAGCAAAGCTCTCTAACATTTAGTTTTTATATCTCGATTCGATGTGCATACAAACAGATGATAACTCGAAAGAGGGTTGTCCTAAGAGTGTCGGAGTGTGAGAAACATTGAAGGGTAGACTATACTGCGCTGCAGGAGCAAAATTATTTCTTTTATTAAAAATTATTTTAAATTTTATTTGTTACTGTTATATTTAAAAACATGGATTATTGTGTAAATGTGACAATTATTGTGCAAATTATTAAATTTAACAAACTATTCAGAGTATGGAATTTGGTAAACCTCTCTCCAGAAATTCTGTTGTTATTACGAACAAATATAGGTGCAACAGATTTATCTATACGTGAAAAATAATAATATAAATTATATTCATAGATATCTACTATATACTCCTCATTAAGTGATCAATCAAATTTCAATCATAGCAAAAGTTTGGAGTTGAGACGAAAAATAGTGAATTGAGAAAAATATATAGTGTTGAAGCTAAAAAAGGTCTGAACGTTTTGTTGTTCTTAAAAAGTATATACATACTACGTGTGTACATATACATATAAGATAAATATAATTTAGTGAGATAAAAAAAAACATATTATATTTTGTTCATAAATACATTTTTCGAATGGAGCATTGTGTAAAGTTATATATATCATCGGTTTGCAAGAAGAGTGACATATCTCAAAAAGTTATAGTGATTGTGTTGCAACTACTTATGTGTCTTTTTTTTAGGAAGCGTTTCAGACATTCGCCTAATAAGAATAGCGACACTAGTGCTCTTTAGCCGCAAGTATGAACAGTACCGAAGTGACCCTCTTCCAGATAAAACATTATTGCTTTTAGGGTTAATTTTTACAGATATCTGGAAAATGATTTTTGAGATGTTTCACTCTTCTTATTGAATATTTAAGGTGAATTCAGATAGAAATGTTATAATATTTTGTTTAAAAATGTGTGTTATATGACAAAAAGTCTAAAGATTGGATTGATCGACAAAATAGTCATTTAGGATTACCGAGACTTATTCTGTATGACTAAAAGCCTTTCTTTTTGTTTGTGGAAAAATGTCAAAAACGTCCTAAAAAAAAAATCTCAGGGTTATGGTCTCATAAAAAAGCAAAATGAAACCATGTAAATTCTACAGTTTTCGATCAATTTCCTATTATAGAAGTATGTAATAGTATATTAACACTTCTCATACCAATTTTTTTAAACTTCTTGAAGAGCATAGAGCGGTAATGATATTTAGATGAGATATCTCTTATCGGACTGATTGCCACTGTGGGCAGAGTTGATAGATGTGAAAAATATGTTTAAGTCCTCGAGACTTAAATCACAATGGATATATGGATTGGAACTTGAAGGCTCTTAGGACTATAATAAGGAAATACAAACAAATTCGATCCAATTCAATACCACTCAATATAAATATACCAAGTAGGGCAGAAACACACAAATTTAGAAAATGAAGCCCTAATTGATATACCTACGGCTCTAAGATCGAGAAAAGGAGTAGATATAAGAATATATGGTGTTAATATCAGGGTGTCGGAATGCAGGGATAACACCTGCTTCGGATTAGCTCCAGCAGGATAAAATGTATTAGCTCCGGAGCGCTTTAGTTCAAGGTGTCGAAGTGGGGCCATTACAAATGTCCCCACACCAGTCCGCTTTAATAGAAAATACACTTTATATGTTTGACCTCTGTATTCACCTGAACATTAGGGAGCCTTCCAAGTCCGTTTGTTCCCAAATTTCTACTTTGTGCTGCGTGATCGCGTTTTTTGAGTATTACTAAGTAAGTAGGCATTAAAATGCGAAAATGGAATCAATGTTAGTTTTTTAAGTCAGTGATGATTAGTGCTCTGTGAAGAAAACTGCCTAGCTAAACCTAGCCATTTATATAACATTAAATATTTTTTATTTATTCTAAAATAGGCTCTTAAGGATTATAACTGGCGTTTTAAAATTGGATTGTCTACTAGCGCTGATATTGCAGTTTCATATTCTTTCCCAGCTACTTCCAGCTTGCAGAGAATTTACAGTTCAGAAGTCTGAAGGAATATCTTCGGCCTCGTCTATAAGAGATTAGGCTGAGCGGAGTCCGAGAAGATTACTGCAGACCACTCGCGTGCAGCATTGGGCTTTCTGCCAGCCGTATTATTATTTTTAATAACTATTCTTTCTCGACTTCATCTAGCTTCCGAAGAATCGAAGGGAAGACTTGTCAGTCTGACCCTCCAAATCCAAAGGCTGACAGGACACAGGCATTGACTATAGGAGAAGATTGTGGAAGGCCTTATCTAGCATCTTTGAGCCCACGGACGAGACCTACCGGCAATAAAGCTTAGAAGACTACTACCACATTTGGTCAACTTATACTAGGATCCCCGGCAAACAAGAAGACGTTCTAGTCGGTGTTCCTAGGAAGCCAAGATAGGATACCTGCCTTCGAAAATATAGTCTGATGCGGTCAGTACGCACATATATGCTCTTATTCTTTGCCTTAATTCAATTTATAGCTAGTAGTTATAGGACCTATCCGAATGGGATAGGCCTTATTAGTACACAACTACTCCGGATCGTTTCCGTTATTGGTTTTTACATTTCGAAGAACTTTCCAGTACGTTAAAAAAAATTAGCAGAGGAAAATATTTCAAAAGTCGTTTAGTTACGGTAACTAATGACACTAAGATTTAATATAAAGGAATCGGTCACTTAAAATGTTTGAATTAAAACACGACCACATATTTTCTTATTTTTATATTTCCTCCTAATTATGTCCTCCAGTCTTCATGGAATAGACGATATTAAATTTTCAACTAAACTTGATGGAATTTAGTTCCAAGCCTTTTCAACAGCTGTTCAAAGTTTGTATGAACATGAATTTTTGAATTTTATTTAGTTATTTTTTTATTTATTTTATTTATTGATGTGGACCCAGGTATTTTCGATATGGTTTAAATCTGGACTTTGAGCGGGCCAGTTGTTGAAAATTGTTATCTTAGTCTTCCGGGCCGGATGACATGGTGCATTATCCTGTGAAATATGTATTCGTTTCTATTCTAAATGTCTTCCAAAGCTGTTATCAAACCTTCTTCCAGAAGTGGTTTTATAAATAACAGCTTTTATTTCAACGCCCTGATCCACTTTCGGCTGCTCATTTTTGTTTTTAATCAGTAGTATATACATATACCTCAGCGCTTTCTTAAACAGTACCTAAATACGAGTAGTATGAAAGTTTACAAAGGATTGTGCCAATTTCGATACGAAGAATTGGCCTACTTTGTCCATTTTTGAATTTAAATCTAAAATTCTAAGAAATAAAAAAAAATGTACGATATCTAACGCGTTCTCAACTGGTGTCCAAATATGCAGGGATGTAAAGGACTCAAATTTTGACTCAACTCATCGGTCAACTCAAGCAGTGTGTCCGCTCAAGAGTTGATCTGTGGCTCATCGCTCGAAAATTGAGCGGACTCACTGCTTGAGTGGACTTGAGCGGACTCACTGCTTGAGTGGACTTGAGCGGACTCATCATTTGAGTTGAGCGGACTCAAATCATGTTTTAAATAACATAAAGAGAATTTGATTTAATTAAAATTTAGACCGAAACTGAAATTTCAATCAAATAAGAAAAGCTTACAAAAAGTCATTCATTATATTATATTAATTTAGCTTTTGCTAATTTTCTTAGCCAACATTTTTCTTCGTCTCAATATAATGTACAAATTCAACAACTTGCAAAACCTGTAAGGAAAAAATACCATACTGGAAAATGTTTAAGGAAAGGAAATTGTACTTCCATTTTTCCATAGAATCAGCGTCTTACTTAATATTTTTTTCATAGATATGTAGCATCACTTGCATTTCAAAATTTTCGTCATTTAGATGACATCTATTAGGAGTTAACGTTAGTTTTCCTATGCTAAATAATCTTTCTGCCGAAGCACTGCTAGGCAGTGCTGTGTTGTATTCGGTAAAAAGACCTTTTATCACCAAAAAAAAGTTTGTTTTCATATACGCTCGAGGTTTGTCTGTGGAAAAATTATACTCCAAGAAGAATTTCCGACCCTTCATTGAATTTTGGCCATCTTCACAATCTGAATCCCAAAATGGCGTAGCTTTCATTGATTCTGGAAATAATAAATTTCTTAACCAATTATGGGTGTTCAATCTATTTTGCTCTACAATAATTTTTTGTCTATGCGTCACAAACGGAATAAGAGACTTAGTAGACAGACCTTATAGATTTTATTTAGGGTATAAAAATCATACAATGACAATAATAATGGCCATAACAGAACTTTTCAAATCTGAAGCTAACACTTATTTTCGGGGCTGTAAAATTTAAGTGCAATTCAGATTCACAAAACTGAGTTGCCTCATGTGCATATTACTTTCCCTTTATATTTCACAAGTATTTCTATGGATAATTGTAAGTAGAATCGCAATAAATTGAACATATCCTTTTCAAGTATGGGAAAATACCATGCGGTCTTTACTATTGAATAAGTACAGTTGTACATTATATAGAGAGGAAGAAGAAATGTTGGCTAAGAAAATTATTAAAAGCTAAATTAATAAAATATAATTAATGAGTTTTTACTGAGCTTTTCTTATTTGATTGAAATTTCAGTTTCAGTTTCAATTTTAATTAAAACAGATTCTCTATATGTTGTTTAAAACAAGATTTGAATCCGCTCAACCAGTTAGTCCGCTAAGTTTCGAGCGATAAACCACCGCTCAAGTGTTGAGCGGACTCAAACCCTGAGTTGCACGATGAGTTGATATGATAAATGAATCCGCTCATTTACAACCCCGCAAATATGTAATGAACGGTGAAATACTCACGCACACATATCTAGTTTATACTTTGGGAATTTTTTTTCTTCGGTTTTATGATATTTCAGTTCACCATCATTAAAACGATACAAAGCGAAGAGCATATCAGAGTTATATGCTTTTAAAGGTAACGCTTTAACGAAACTTCAGGAAACATTAAATCCATCCATCTCGCGAAATGCGAAGGGGAGAACGCTTAATAATTAAACTTTCAAAATATCAGTGATGGTCGCACAGTAAAGTCTCAAAATCTTGTGATGATTTCTTATGGAGTGCCCAATATTTATCGACGTCAAATATTTATTAGGTTTTAGCTTTCAGTGATTCAAGATTCACATTTCATTAAAAAAACTTCAAATCATAGCTCGATAGGAAATAATTATGTATGTAAATGCAGAAACTATGGGATGATCCTGACTCGGATTCATATTCGAAAATAACAGCTAATATATCCAGAGAAATAATTATGCTGGCCTAGATCCGATATTCAGTATGATGCTAAAGGCAATAAATAAAATATATTTAAGAAAACATATTGCTAACTATTGATCATTGCTAGATATACAGAAAATAGGAAGTACAGAACATAGTCGAGTAAGGCCTGTTTGTTGTTAAGGGGTTAGGCCACTCTAGGATTTTCAAAAATAATTTTTTTTTTTTTTGTTAAAAAGGTACCGTAGTATCTATAGAATTATATTTCAAAAGATTATGTGCGTGAATAATCCAGAAGTACTCAATTTTCGTATTCTAGCGCAACCCCTCTTGTTCCGCAGCGAGCTCTTTGTATGAGCGCAGTAGCAGGCTGTAACTTGCAGGACTAAAAACATCTGATACCTGACTAGGCTAGAGTTTATTCATCGACTGTAGATGTCACTTTTGACTCACGAGCATTTGAGAAGCGTCTGTTTCAGATTAAAAGTTTCAATACCTTATTCATGTCCTGAATTTCTTTAAACTTTAAACGCGTTTATCTCAAAACTACCTTTTTCACGTCGACCGAACTCATCCGATTTATTTGAAATTCTTACAGTACATGTCGAATTACGTTTTCTAAGGCACTACGTACGATTTTTTTCATTATATTGTATAGCTCCTTTTTTATAAACAATTTCCTGACGATTTTGTCATGAAATTTTCTACTTTTTGATTTAGAAATGCGCCATTTTTACAAAAAACTACATACAAAAAAAAACACTCCTACGTACTTCTATAGCTATTCTTATATACATATAATCGAAAAAACTTTGGTGTCTCATCATAACTCAAAATTTATGGAAGCAGTTGGTTCGGTCGTTGACCTTTCAGAAATAAAGACGTCATCGGAAAAATGCTGCACAGTCGCCATTTTGACGTATATCGCCGTGAAAAAATAATTTTGTATTGCCAATTATTATATACCTTTTTTGTAAATCCAATTTATTTTATGGCTTCGCTGAAAAAAAATCACGAAATATGCTCTTTTTTTTATCTGTAGAGTGGCCTAATCCTTAATTGAAAACGGCTGCTAAATGTAAGCTTCATGTAGATAGTTTGTAACAATATTATCGATCAGGCGCTTCCAAACAAGCAGAAAACAATTATAATTCATAATAATAAAAATTTAGTCAAATTGAAGAACGACATATCATTCCTTTATAATTGAATTTGAGAAATTATAATGGATACTTGAAATAACTTATTCCATTATTTCTCTCTTCATGACCTCCTGAGTAAGTTTTTAACACAACCAGAATTTGACAAAATTTTGGTTATACACTCTCTGTTATATATTCTAAGTGTGTGACTAATATTTCGTTCGATGGTTCGGTTCGGAGCCCATATCTTATGAGGGGCTTGAGGAAGTGGAAGAGTGGAGAGATAGAATATATGCGCCGTTTGCACGATCAATAATTTGCATTTACTATATAACTGAATTGAAGGGCATCAGATATTGACTCTTTTTTACTACAGAGGCAGACATACGCTGACTTAATCATTTACGAAATATAAATTATATAATAACTGAGGGTGTGCGATCAAAAGTCAAATGATCTAAGGATACTACCTGGAGCGCGCTCATGAAGCAGGCTGTAGCCTCAGCCGCAGCCAATCCTTCTGATTTTATGAACGTATTTATCCGTTGCCAGCTTCAGAAATGTTATCATTCGAGTATGACTTACATTTCCTGTAAATGTAAGATTGCATTTACGAAGTCGCTGAGAAAGAAGTTACCTATTACCCAGTGTCTGACCCTGGAGAGTGCCGGACACGTACAGAGGAAGTGTCTAAATGTTTTCTTTCCACTCACTTTCTCCAAGCTATGGCGGTAGTGCATATTAAAAAGGGATTCCCAGCCTAGTCGCATGTTTGCATTCCCACTTGGGTGATTTGGTAGTCGATGAAACGTGGATTTGTTGAGTTACAGAAGAAATACCTTTCCTAACACCACATTCCACTATTTATTTGAAAAATAATTTTTAAATCATAGTCCTTCATAAGTTTATTACACCTTGCCTGACCGAACTACGTAATGGCTCATGATTTTTGATGTGAAGGTCATGAGGAATCAGATGCTGAGGCACGCTGTCGACTATTGTCGAAGTTAAGCTAATTGTGCCTGTACACATACAATTCTTCGAATCCTTTCAATCTGTTTATAGTCTTAAAAAACTTCAATTTAAAATGAATTTTCGTTACATCTGGTTTCCAAAGCTTGATATTTTAAAAGATTTCAAGGATAGACGTACCAACAAATAAAACTTTAATTCGGGAACTCCAGCCAAAACCAAATATGAACTTCATGTGTTTTTCGACCTCTTTTATAATACAAAAGTTGAGTTAGAGGGGAAAAATCTATGCGAAATTAGCGACAGACGGTACAACGAAGATTATATGCCTTGTAGTGTGTTCACCTAACTACGGAGTATAATGGCGACAGATAGAGGTTCGAAAATCAGGAACGTAGTAACACGAGTTGCTTTTAGCTCTTCAATATCGTTGGAAAAATAAAACTGAAGCTGCGTAACTCCAACGTCAACTTAAGCAAGCCTTCTCCAATTCATTTCTCCATCGAATTTTCCGGATTGAGTTTAATGATCCTATTGTAGCATGTAGGATTGATCAAATAATGGGAAAGACAAAACATACATTGTCCCTCAGCCAATTACTTGATTGGAAACCACAAGCCCGAATTAGTTTTGAACGTGCATAATATAGATTAAAATGGTGATATAAGATTGAGTTTCTTATCGATAAAAGTAAAATAAAGTACATAAGTTAGAATATATCACTAAATTATTAAAGGATCTTTCCATAAACAATTTCTAAATGAAGAATTGACCCATCATGAATATACATATTATGTACATACGTATACGGTTAAAAACAATGCTTTGCAAATATGTACATTATATATTTAGTTCCTCCCTTTTTGTATAAATTGACAAAGTTGAGAAAAAAAATTTGGGGGAAGAACAAACCAAAACTCGTCATATTAGTCATACATCTACATATCATCGCAGACATTATAAAGGGGCGTAAGTTCCAAAGTTTCATTCTTTTCAGTAGAACAATTAAAAGAAGACTTAGTACAATTCAACAATTTCGTTTTTATACCGAAAATGGATTCCCAGGAATGACTAGCACAATCAGGTAATAGCCACTTTTTCAATAGCTGGTAATGCAATCTTTAAACTAGAAGTCCTTACGCGGAAATACGAACTTAAATTTAGATACGCCTCTTTGTCAGATTTTTTTTTCAACATCCTTATTGATTACGCCCCATGATCTCTGTGTAATATTACACTAGAGGAAAACTAAGTACGCTTGTATTAAGCTTTCCGAATATCCATGATGTGTATTTCTTTTTCACATAAAAGTGAGAAAGAGAAACCAGCCGTCTTTAATGTGAATATTCTCTGAACTTGATTTTAACTTAAAGAATCCCATACAGTAGCCTTAGTAAAGAGCAAAAAGTTGGACGTAACTGGAAATGTTTAAAGTATGTCCTGTAAACGATAAATCAATACTATCAGAACAATCGTTCTCAACTAGTTCATGATTCGGATAAAAGAAATATAAACTGATGATGCTGCGTAGATATGGATTAGATTAGAAATTACTTGTACCGTGAAATATATAATCATAGTTTTTTGCCACAACATCCATTGGCAAAAAGTTTTACTTCATGTTGCACACTCACTAATTTTAAATTTTATAGGAATATTTTTTCCGAAAGAAAATTCATTCATTCCTATAATTTTTATAGATTTCATACATTCGCAAGGATGAAAAATCGCTGATTATTATTATTGTGGCAGACTGAAAAGAATATCCCAGACAGCTGAAATTGAGAATTAACGTAAATATCCAAGTTATTATTAAACTTTAATTGTATAATTATACGTTCTTAATACTCCAACCTTTTAAATTTGCAAAATGAAGTAACTTTTAAACCACTCATTTAGTTGAATTGCTAGCTTTCAAAAAAGACGTTGCTCTTTATTTTTTGTTTATGCACAAGGTATTCCCATTAAAACTTTGGCACACGTTCTGTGACGCAATTTCGTGACTAATGCATATACATTTCTATAGGAAAGACAGAGAGAGCGCAGAGTATTACGTTCTCTGCACCGTGCTTTCCTATACATTTTGACGATATTTCGTCTCTAATGGCGGACTCCAAATACAGGAAGAATATCGAAAAAGTATTAACACTAACAACTAAAAGTTTCGACAAAAATCAAACAGCCGTGAAACGACAGAATTAACTGCCATCTTAAAAAAGATAAGAAAACACTTCTTGTTTTTTCTACAAAGTACATATATATTTTTATTTTACATATATTGTAATCGCCAACGCGTTTCGTCTTATCAGGACATCAGCAGGATTCTTATTGTACTTAGTTAAAGCGCAGGACGATCATCGCGAAAAGTAGCAACATCAACAACTATTCACAATGGCGCGATTCCAATATCTTTGATTTAAAAGTGGAAAGCGTGGCAAACAGTGGAAATAGTAGAATGCTGTAAAAAATTCAAAGATTCAGAGGGATCAGAGGGGATTTATCAAAATATAAAAATAGAGAGGAGTCTGACTGTTCACTGAAAATCTTGACTCAAGTTATTGTAGAGAAAATTACGACTACAGTAGATATAGTTAAGACGATTATGCTTAGAAAAGGACATTCCTGTTAAGATTTAACCAACACCTATCGGATTACCGTGGAGCAAATCACAGACTATGGTACTTGATTTGATATTTATTCAGGTGGTTACTAATATTGGATAGAAATGTAGAAGAGTATTGGTTATGTCACGTGAAAGAGAGTGGCAGTGAAATGGCAAGAGATCATTTTAAAAACCTTACCAGATATACATACATACCATATATCTTTACCATAATTCTTACATAATATTATTACATTTTATAAACTATAATTAAAATGCTGATTATTTAAATATGATATCTTCACATGTTCCGTGGACTCAAATTTAAGCAAGCATCCTTAGAAAAAGTTGATCCTGCTATGTGTAACAAAAATGAATTCACATTATCTGAAGTTAATCGAATAAGCAAAATAAACTCAGCTTGCTCAAAATTAAATATTTTTTGTTTTTTATTTATTTATTGTAAAGGTATAGAAATAAAAATGTTTGATATCAACAATAACTCGGCCGACATTAAAATGGAAATTAATTGATTGTCTCGACAACTTGAATTATGTTGATGATTTCTGTAACCTTGCACACAGGGATCTAAACCTTAATAAAATAATACTATGTTTCGCAGCCGAAAGTAGTCTAGTACATTGTGGATTAATTCAAAATAAAACTTCTACATCTTATATAAATAATTAATGAGTGGATGAGGTTTACAACTTTTACTACCTTGAAAGCATAATATGTATACATATATTATATATATGTAGAATCTTGCAGAACAGGGGTAGACACCACACGACGGCAAAGTTTTGCGAACAAATTGGTTTTTATGTTGAATCTGAAAAATTTGCTGGAGTGATTGTCTCAAATGAAAGAACATCGCCCGTTTAAATTGTAGTTGCACTTGAACCATTTGTCAAGAAACAGATTAAGTTATCCATCTACCTGTAGTTTAACGAAGCATATTAAAGAGTTGATGATTAATCAAAGATAAACAGTCTCAAATCATTAAAATTTCCAATCAATGCAAAAACAGAGCCAGTCAGACATTTAAAAACATCTTAATCTAATGCAATAATACCAACTGTGCAAGTTGTATGACAAAATAAAAAATTTAGAGTTCAGAGAGGAATACGCAGCTTTTAAAAAAATCAGCTTTTTTAGTTTCCCCAAAATATTAAAACTGAGACTCGTGCCGTTTTTCTGTAACAAGGACTCACATCTAAATTACGAAGCTATAATTTCCTTGATTTACAATTTATAGTCTTAATAAATTTGTCCAAGTAGAAGCTAACAAACATTGCTGGCTTCTTTTTAATTGTCGAACAATCAACTAAATTTTCTCATTTCATTTATGAAAGGGAGTCACCCTCTGTTTGAGGAAACCTTTCAAGTATTCAACGTAAAAGTAAAAATTAGATCAACTGATATGATAACACAAATCACAAATATTTGTGCGTTAGAAAATCATTGAGGTCATTTGGTAATATTTGCAACGCTGTAGGATTGATAAAGCTGGGAAAAAAAGCAACCTGTGTCCTTTATACTCGAAATACAAAGATGTTAGCCTCCAAATATTGGATTCATGCGGTTTTATAGTGCAGTTGTATTACTTCTTTCGTGGTATTCCCCGAAAATCTGGGGGAAATATATAAGCTACATAATGCTTAATAAAATTTAAGCAAAGAAAATCTGGCATTGAAATCTATAAGACCGCAACGAATTTATGTTAAGATTTAGTACTTTCATTTAATAACTTGAAATTTGTTTGAAATATGTTTATTTCGAAATTATTAGTAAAAGTTATAATATGTATTTGTCTTACAAAAAAAAGTTTATTATTTCGAGAAAGTATACCAATCACAAGTTGATAACATCACAACGAGCTTTATCCGAATTCTTGTTTTCGTTGTCGCTGTCATTATAATAAATAAATTAGATTGGGCAAATATGTATGGGTTTTGGTCCAAATGTCGAACAGCTATGAAATTATAGGAACAACTAAAAATATGGAGTTACAAGCATTACAGTGATTTCTGACTGATATAGTTGCTAGTCTTTTGTTACTTTCAACATATGGAAGTTTCATAAAAATATGCCAACCTTGATATGTATTGGATGTTGGATTGAAGAGCGTTGCGACCCCCCTGGGCGGGATCCCTGGAGCACAGGTCACAACAAGACCCATTGTTCACGCTCCAGACTATCGAGCAATTGCTCGTAGGTCCCAACGGGACGCACTTATGTAGTTCAATATTGGCCCCCAACCCTCCTTTTCGGCTTCATGCAGTTCGTCCAGGAGATGTGAGCCAAGAAATTTGTACCTGAGAGAGTCACCGTTTCGGGTTCCTCTCCGCATCAATTATCAATCAACTTCATCCTGTGTAGGTGAAACCTGAAAAAAGAGAACGTAGTGAGAATTGACATCAGAGTTCTAAGGGTTAGCTTGTTTAGTCTCAATAGCTTGTTCGTTAGGTTTGGGTTATGTCTACCCCACAGTTCCTTCGTAGTTCGAGCCAAAGAGTTATCCCAAGAAAGACGACTGTGCTGGCGGTCGGGTCAAACCGAAATATTAGCGGCAAGTGGTTTGGTGCGATCCCGATTGTGGAGGAGGATGCCTCCGAGGCTGCATCAAGACATGTATTAAAGCCTTGATGGATTCTCGGTTTTGTAGACATGCAAAATGCTCTCCTTAAGGGGGAATACCAGTGAACGGAAAAATCAAATTTTTGTCCTATCCACCGCTATAATGGTTTGAGGATGAGAAAATATTATTTGTACTTTAAACTTTTAAGTTCTATATTCTTTTCACAGGTAGCACAGATACAACTAGCAGATGGGGAATTGGGAAGAATTTCTTGTCTACGCAGCTCAAAGCCAGCCTGCGACAACGTTCCATGCACACCATATACTTCATGGTAGAATCAGAGCCAGCCACAGGCCCCAGTCATCAAGCAAGACGAGCTATGCTAATGCGTCGTGCATGGGTACATCAGCAGACCTAGCCACAGTCAGTCACATAAAGCAGGGTGACGTTGTTAGTACATTAGGATCATACACTAGTGATAAAAAATAAGTGAGCAACAGCAGTTTTCTTAAAATTCGAAAGTGGTTTTAATAGCTTTGGAATATATTCAGAGTAGAAACGAATACCTACATATTTCAACAGGATACTGCACCGCCGTATGACAGCCCGGAAGACTAAAATCTGGTTTCAAGAAGACAACAATTTTCAACAACTGGCCTGTTCGAAGTCAGGATTTGAACTCTATCGAAAATCTCTGGAACCCCCCACAATCACAAAACTCAAATAAATATTAAAAAATAAGAAAATATATGTTCTTGTTTTGATTCAAAATTTTAAGTGACTGGTTTCTTTATATTAAAACTTCGTGTCATTTGTTACCGTAATCAAACGATTTTTGAAATATTTTCACCTGCTCACATTTTTTATCAGTAGTGTATGCGAAACAGAAATAAATAAAAATGAGTGTGCGTGTCGCGAACGCGATTAGCTCTGTGTACATACGGATGGATGCTATGTTTGATTTTTCGTGGGAGTGGCTGCATCCAATACGAACATTCATTCTTTTCTGGCTTGTGGTTTGTTTGCTTTTTGCACATCTCAGTTTTTGTTGCACATTTGATTTTTGTTATTCCCTAGATGAAATCTATCGGGTATACTAAGTCTGTCATTCCGTTTGTAACACCTCGAAATAATGATGTAGAGCAAAATGGATTGGACACCCACACATAATATTAAAAGTTATTTTGATTTTTGCATGTCCGTCTGTCCGTCCGTCCGTCTGTGCGCACGATAACTCGAGAACGCGTATACTTACAGAGCTGAAATTTTGTACAAGGAGGTTTGAAAATGAGACAAATCGGGCAACTCCTTCGTGGGGTTGCCATACAAAAATTTCGTTTTCCGCTATATATTTAAACACTGCCTGAGAACGCGTCGACGTAGAGAGCTGAAATTTGGTACGTGGTGTTTTCATTGTACTAGCAAATAAAATTTCAAAAATGGACTAAATCGGGCAACTCCTTCTTGGTGTTGCCATATAAAAATTTAGGTTTTTTACGTATACTGTGAAAACGATCTGTCAAAGACATTTTTATTGTACTAAAAACTTCTTCAGAATATGAAATCCTATAAAATTGGTTTTAATAATTTTTTCTGTCCGACGAGCCGTTCTAGAAATATATGCGAAAAATCACTGCAAAAATCAAAATTGCTCAAATAGGTGCCCATACGAAATTAAATACGGACATTCATCTAGGGTATCATAAGAATTGGTCTTAGACCAATATTAGCTTTTTTACTTGTTTTATTATTATTAAGCTGTAAGCATATGTTTTCTTGCATTTTTTATGCAAAATCGAGTAAATAACATTTCAACGTTTGATCGAAAAGTGTTCATTTTGTAATTTTTGTTTAGCTAAAATATTAGCTCAAAATATCAAAAAAAAATTAAGAAAGTTAACTCACCCTTTTATGGCACATCTATAGATTTATATCAAAATCGGGTCATAAATGACTTTCACTTAGCTGGAAAGTGGTGCAAGAGATGACAGTTTAACAATTTTACAAAATTCACATTATTATATAATAATTTCTGGATTAATTTTGAGATTTTTTTTTTTTTTAGAATTTTTTTTCTTGGGCTCTGCTTTACAACAATAAGATTCATTTTGACTCTGGTAAAATATACAACTATTCGAAGTATTTGGCGCGGATTATTCAGATATATCCAGAAATGAGGTTGCTGGAAATCCTTTAACAAGTGCAGGGAAACCGTTGAGCAGATAAAAATCCTTATTGAACTGGTTGGACTAATTCAGCTGACAAACAAATGTAGCGCCGCTAAACTGCATCTCAATAAGATAACAGAATGTTAATGTTGGGACCATATAGCGAGTCATACTTAATAGATTTAAAATAGTACAAATTCACAACAAAAAGCGCATAAATGTGAATGGACATTTCCATGAAATTTCAACGTAAAATTTTTAGTTATGAAATTTCAATGCCTTATCATGAACGAATCGTGTATTGTATTGATTTAAAAAATAGTTAAAGTTTTTAATTATGACGCACAGTTGAAAATCGCATTCATTTACAGAACAGTGTGTAAGTGCTGTGAAGCTCCTCTTATCCATTGTGAAACAAGGAGTAGGAATATATGCTCTTTTTAGTGCATTCATCTGTGCGATGGTTTTCAACTCACTCCAGGACTTTTCAGTTCATGCGTCTTCTGTCAAAATGTTTTCCCTTCTAGTGCTTCATGAGCTCCTTTGGTTTTACGACCTGATGACCGTTTAAAACTTTTAGAAATCCCCTTCTATTCACTGAGCCATTACTGTCGTGCGTTCAGGTGTACATGCCCCGATGTGCTTTTCAGCACATCAGTGTGCACATCACATGATTGAAAAAGTAGAGATAGCAGCTGAACGGTTGGTGTACACTTCGATTCGAAATGCCACTTTTGAAAGTTCTTTAAAATAATAAAACTACGCTAAACGTCAAAACTCCTAAGCGCACCGAGACACTACGCTAATAGACCGTAGCGTAAAAATGTGCACACCGATGTGCTGGGGAAATGAGAACGCTTCGGTCGCCTGAACGACATTATGTGACATTCTGCGTGCGGCTGAACGCATGACGGCTGGTCATCAAAAACAAAAAAATGTGCAATGCAGATGTACAATAAAATGATCGTGTGATGTTATAATAACTGTTATATATGCATCAACACATCATTATGAATTTATTAATGAAAATAGCAGCAGGGATTTCCATTATTTCATCATAATTTGACTGTCAATATATCAGTGAGTATTTTCATTATCTTAGTAAGAAAATAACGTTAACAACTCATCGAACTGCTTATCGAGTGATCATAGATAAGTATATAGTAATGAGTTTAATCCCAACACCAGAACATATTTCATCATTACTTCCATCTAAGGGCTCATGATGAACTCATAAAATCGTATCTACCCGGGGTTGTTTAGGTAATATATTTTAATGTTTATGTTATATCTATTTATTCCAATAATGCTACATTTCCCCCGTCGTGATAACTGTGGTGATCAATAAAATATTTCTAATGACATATTTTTAATGTCCCCATGTTGGAGCACAACTGCCTACTCTTCTTTGCTTAGCTTGATGCAAGATTCGATTGGATTTATTGAATTTTGATTGTATTCGTTGTTAAAGATCGATCTGATACAGTTTATTTAGTCTTGATCTTGTTATGAAAACTGGAATATGCAATTTGTCTTCTACAATTTGTTGAGTGTCTTTCGAGTTCCTTATATTTTCGTCGCCATTTTACTTTTTTTTTAATTTTAAAGAACAGTCTTCGCAAAGATTTGCTTATATAATTACCTGTCATTTGAAAAGATCAATTATGCAACCCTTAGAATAGAATGAAGCCTGTTTGCGTACAAAAACCCATGCACATTTTGACCGTCTTTTACTCGGGGAGGGATGGGCTTAGAAGGTAAGTAAAGTGTCATGGCCATATGGCTTAGTTTCTTGCCGTCTTATAAATTCAAATGTGAGCCTATCCATCTACGATGATACATAAGTCGTATGAAAATATATAATAATAATAATATATATATATTATATATAATAATATTTCACGAAAGATATTTCGTTCTATAGATTACAACGTGCAAAATGAAACATGTAGGATGACACCGCTGTGACAAGGAAGCTTAACGTAGAAGATTTTCGGGATGGTATCAAGCGATTGACATTTACCAAAGATTGGCAATAACGTAAATCAGAATTGTTGTAGAAAATGTACATACCTGTAAACGAAGAGTGGAACATATAAAAAAACTCCTGCTTATTGAACCTCAATAAAGTCTAGTTCAACTTCAAAGAGGTTGAAAAAAACTTTTATATCGAACCAGATCTTGCAAACTGAGTAACGAAGATACATATGTACCTCAAAAAATTACATCAACTTCACCAATGGTTTTTAGAGCCACCAAGAAGTGGAAGGAAAGTATTGCTGTGTTCATTTTCTCGCTCCGAATTAATCTGTACGAATCGACATATTGATGTCATAATTTAATTTAGTTCTGTGCACATAGAAACTGAACGAAACAGAAGTGGTTGACATTTCTTCCATTTAACAAAACCAAGTATAAATTTGTATAAATTGTATATGAAAAATAAAGCCATTTCCTGACATAGATCATAATTTCTCTACTCCAGTTTCATTTGATGGAGCACTGACTTACAATACACGTCTTTAAGCATTGTTGGCATTAATATTTCTAGTAAATTAAGCTGGACAGATCACATCTTCCCTGTTGCCAAAGAAGCATCGAAATGTCTTGGATTTCTGAAAGGGTGTAAGATATACTTCAGCCCATCGAATCTAATGCTCCTCTACAAGTAACACATCAGACCTAGAATAGAATATAATTGCCATATCTGGGCTGAGGCTGGTCGCACAGCCTTAGCTTCATTGCACATTGTCCAGAAGAGAGCCTTCAAGCTCATTGGCAATGTGGCAATAACTTGTCATATCGACTCAGTCGAGCACCGCCGCTATATTGGATGCCTTCCGCTCCGTTATCGCTACATGCATGGGCAATGTTCCTATGAAATATCTAGTCTGATTCCTTGTAGAAATTATTGCTTCTTCCCATCTGACCGCTTTCACAATTAAGCATTTTGAGAGGCCAGAAAGAGCTTCTTGTTAAGTTGTTCTTTGGTTTAACTTACTCTTACATAATAATAGTAGTTTTATATGTCCGTTCAATGAAGCGAAACTACGAAGATTTTGAGCTGGTAATGAAGTTTTACTAAGTCTTGGGCGCAATTAATTCAAATATTCTAATTTGACTAAATGAATTTTCAGGTCGGTTCAAAAAGTGATGAGTGAGATAAAGTGAAGGACCTTATTATTTTCATTATCATTTTCATCCCCTAATAGAGGATTATTATATTCCACCTGTTTAAGCCCCCTGATGAAACATTTCATTTGTTGCACCCTTACTGTATAATTTGTTCTTTCGATTTAATATCAGTGCCTCCCTTGATAGTAACGTGAAATAAATCCGTCGGTGAAATGGAATACAAAAGGTGAACAGAACACCCTTCTTACATGCACCTTTTACGCAGCACGTGCGTACCACAGGTACGAAAATAAAATCCTGCCATTGTACTGTTTAATTTTGCTAAGTTTTTAGGGACCATAGTTACAAACAGTTGTAAACATGTGTATTACGGAGTCTTATTTGTGATTAGAGATTAATTTTAATTGATACATTTCATCTAGCCATATAAATTGAAATCGACAGTTACAGTAGATGTGCTGGAAAAATTCCATGGAGATAAATACAGTAACGATGTTTTTAATTTCTACATGGCTGAGCTTTTGGATAATTTTCATTATATGGAAAAATGTTCTAGCATCAGTTCTGTTCTTATATTACCTTTGAGTCAGTTTTCTACTATAAATATTACATACCTGTTACTGTAATGAAGCGGGGACTGTTTTCTTCTGTTGGACTTTGAGACTGAACTACAGTGACTTGTGCACCAACTTGTTGAGACAATGACGATGTACTCTCAGAAGGAGATAGATCTGAGTCTATTGTAGTTACTTCAGGGATGGTTGTAGGTGATTCATTGCTTGAGTCTGAAGTATCCAATGGCACAACATCTACTACCGTAACTCCGGAATCATGCGTTTGGAGAATTTTTTTCTGAAATTTTATATGAAAAAAGTATATTTTGTAAATATAAATGTAAAAATATTATAAAAAATATTATAAAAAATAAAGTAAGGTACAATATTTTCCAATATTATTTATATTATATTATCCACTTATGAGGCAAAGACTCTCAGCCTCTAGCTTTTTCACACAACTGAAGAGGAAGAAGATTCAGGCTTCCTGCTGAATAACATCGGAAGTAATGTTTGGCTCAATTAAAAATATGTATTGAATTTTGTTGTAATAACTGCAGTTAGAGAGCCGTAAGGATGAGAAAAATCGCAATAGGCTTAATGATGGCCGCGTAGAAATCTACTGTTGCGTTCCTTTTCTTGTTCCGATTCAATACATTTCAATTTATCTTATATTATATTATCTTGGACTTAAATACATACCTTGCACTTTCCAAAGCATCCTCTTCAATTTCCAATGAGCAAAAAGTATAAATTTAAGTCCGAGCTTGTCTAATATTAAACACAAATTATTGGTTCGGTATAACTCGAGTCCTTTCACTCATAATATCACTCTAAACGAGGAATGCAATATACAATCGTTATTATATTTTAAGTTATATAAATATAAGAATGGACCCACCGACAATGCTCAGCTATGTTGGTATATAGTAGTATGATTTAATTAAAAATTAAAAAAAATCGGATATAATATCCGATATATTAACATAAATATGAGACTTGAACGTACAATACATATACTATACTTCTATCCCTTGTCTCTTATTGATAGTTATCATCCTTCTCTTCTCGTTGAATTCAAAATAAAGAAAGTACCCCAGCTACCTGAAAAAATCAATAAGCGCTTATTTAAGCGGGCTGACTATGATGCTATCAGCAACTTTCTCTCAAACATAGATTTCTCGCCGTTACAACATCTAGACGTAAACCAAGCCTTGTAAATATTTTATAGTCATCTTAACAACGCAATTGAGAATTTCATTCCCCGGATAACGAAAAATCGGAGTAAATATCCTGTATGGTTTTCTCGTGACTTAATTCATGCTCTTAAACTTAAGGAAAAATATAGAGAAAAATATCCAAGCACGCTTGCGCAGTAATGTAAAAAGTAAAATTATAAAGTGTTATGATAAATATGTTTTAGACACTGAAAACAGCACTTCCTCTAACTCTAAGGCTTTTTGGTCTTATGCTAAAAACATGAAGCTCTCTGGCTCCTAACCTAGGGAAATGCATTACAATGGAGCGTCTGCTGATAAACCTGAAAGTATTTGTGACTTATTTGCAACTTACTTTCAAACTACATTCAATGCTCAGCAGAGCTCAACAATCCCTCCTACATCCGATGAAATCCATTATAACAGCTCTACACATATTCCCCTGATATGTCATAGTGATGTTGAAATAATTCTTGTATCGTTGGACGAAAATAAAAATGCGGGTCCAGACGGTATTATAAAAACTGCTTTCTGGTTCTATCACATCCTATATCCATGTTAATCAATTCATCTGTTTCCAGCCATACTGTTCCTGATGTTCTTAAGGATCATTTTGTTCACCCTGCTTTCAAAACAGGGAATAAAGGGCTGGTAAAGAATTACCGCCCCATTTCTACTTCCAATGCTCTAGCCTTGATCCTTGAAAGAATCGTTTATAATGCTCTAATACAGTAACTAAAACTCTACATCAGCCCTCAACAAGATGGTGTCCTACCAGGCCGATCTACGGTAATTAATCTCTCGATATTCTCCGACTCTGTTGCTCTGGCTCTTGATGAAGCTAAACAGCTGGATGTTTTCTATGCGCATATATCTAAGGCATTTGATAGAATAAATCTCATAGTAGTTATAGATAAGATAAGAGGATTGGGCTTTGATTCTAACAGTACCCTCTGATTTGAGTCATATCTCTCGAATCATCATCTAACGGTTGTAATTAACGGACTTACGTCAAATTCATACACGCAAACTTCGAGTGTACCTCAAGGCTCGATTCTTGGACCACTTCTCTTCTTATTATATATTAAGGATCTCCCTAATGAATTATCCTCTTCTTCCTTAATATATGCTGATGACACCAAAATTTATCGAGTTATAAATGATCCATCCGATTGCCAATACCTGCAAGATGACATCCAGAAACTGCTCTCTTGGTGTAATAAAAATCAACTATCCTTAAATGTGGATAAATGCAAATATATGTCCTTCTCAAGAAAGCAAACCACGTTATACTGGGACTATAAGCTGGACATGCGCGTATCAGAAATCAATGATTTAAGAGTACAATTTGATAGCAAACTTCTCTTCGACTCGCATATTAATCATAATACCAACAAAGCTTTTAAAACCTTGGGGTTTCTGTTAACAGCTTTCTTCGCACATTACTATGTATAATATCTTGGTTAGATCTATACTGGAGTACGCTTCCCCAATCTAGAACCCTTTCTATATGACGTACAGAAACAACATAGAGTATTCAACTTAGATTTACTAGGTACTTGCTTTTTAAACTTACAGGCTCATATATGGATTATGATGACAGGCTGGTCAGATACTCCATGTTATCCTTAGAAGCACGTCGTTCCTATCTTGACGAAATGTTCCTGTTTAAAATTTTACATGTTTCTTATGACTCATCTCACCTATTATTAATGCTCCCCGCACTAACTTGCGCTTCAAATCCCCTTTGGTTAGGATTCAAAAAGCTCACAATGTCCTATATAACGATACAGATATGTTTAGTGACAGCTTTACGATTTTTAAACGCAGCCTCTTGACCGTAATAAAACATTTGGATACATCCTTATTTTTCTGCTTTCTTCCCCCTTGCCTTCATGCTGTTTTGATATTTTGTATTTATATTTTATTGTATTTTCCTTTTTTTTTTATTATTATACTTTTTAAGTTATCCATACTATCTTATTTCTTATTTTTTGTTTCTATTATCTATTTTTGATTAATATCAGATGTTGTTTCGTTTTTTCGTTTTTTAGCAATTAATGGACTTCCTCCCTATTGATGTTTTGCTTTTTTTTTGTTTTCTTTTTTCTCCGCTTATATCTTCTATGTATTATGTAGTTTTATTTTGCTTTCGTTTTTAATTTGAATTTTTTCTTTCTTTTTTGTATAAATTTTGTAGTTCTTCTTCCTTTTTTATTTTTTACTTAAAGCTTGCATTTGTTTAACGGAAAAGTAAGTGGATTTATCGGTTTACTATCGCATGAATTTCTTAAATAAATAATATATATCAGAACAGCTACATAAAGTCCGTGCCTGTTCCCCTACACTCGGCATTGTATATACATTAGTTACCAGGTGTATAAGCTAGTTGTACATTGTGTGGGACCGACCAATAGCATAATTGGCTGCAAAACAGGTAAAGAAGCCATTCAGATATGTAAGCAATTATGTGTATATATTTCAATCCCAGCTCCTTTTTGCAAACCCAACATTGGTTTTGTACTACTATATTTGCAGGCAGTACTGGGTTTATTTTGTGCGCTACCGTTTGGTGGGTTTGGAACCTGTAGGAGCCCCTATATCACAAGCTAGCTTTTTCGAAGATAAAAATTAATGATGATATAAGTATAGAGAAATAAAATTTTACTTCAAAAGTTGGCAGCACGAAGTGGTAGTGGGGGGTTCTCCTGAGCACAACGGGCACCGGCGACCCTCATTAGTACCAAAACTCGTCTCGTAATGTCCGTTTCTGTAAAATATGTCAATAATAAATGCCGCCAAGAACGAGGTGCGTAATTTCGGGCAACAAATCATGGGATCCGTGTTTTGGAATAGAAAAGGGATCATTAATCGAAGTTTTCCCTCAGGGGAAACGATTAATTCTGCACGATATTTTGAGACCCTATAAGGCTCATGAAAGCAAATCAAAACAAACGGAGGGGTGTGTTGACGAAGGGAAAGTGGTTGTTGCACAACAACGTCCGCCCAAACACGTCCAACGACACTAAGACGCTTTTGAATTCGTTTGGTTGAAATACTTTGAACCACCCTGCACACTACCCTGACTTGACGCCCTCAGATTTTCATCTTTTCACCTTCCTAAAGACTCACATGGGTGGTAAATGCAGAGCGATACGAGGGCAGTTTGAGAAGTCAGTGACTTTTTAAATTTCCCGCACTGTAAATTTAATGCAACACTTCTCCCGCCAACTGCCATCCATTAATCGACTACAGTCAAATTTTGAGCAATCTGCGTAATTTTATTTGTGTTTGACAGCCATTGAAAGCAGACAACCTCGTAAATTTTAACGAAAATTGGAAAAAGTGAATTTCGTGTGCTGAGTAAGCATTATTTTTTGCGTAAAAAAACCATCACCGAAACCAAGAAAAGGCTTGATAAATACTATGGAGACTCCGCATTATCAATTTCAATGGTAAAGAAATGGTTTACTGAGCTACGTTGTGGTCGTACCAGCACAAGTGACGCCGAACGTTCAGGGGTTCAGGTCGCTCAAGAGAGGGCGTCCGCCAGATATAGTCGATAAAATCTATGGAATACTGAACGATCGGAAAATGGAAATGCGTGAGCTGGCTGAGGCTGTATGCATCTCAACTGCTCACACTCGACCATAAGCCCAACCATGTGACCACTTCAAAGGAGTGTTTGGCGATGTTCAGCCGCAATTCGAACGAGTTTTTACGTCGTTTCGTAACCGTGGACGAAACATGAATGCATCACAACATACCAGAGACCAAAAAACAATCAAGACAGTAGATTTCACCGAGTGAACGTGCACCAAAGAAGGCCAACAAGATCATGGCCACACTTTTTTGGGATGCACGACGTGTCATTCACATCGATTACCTTGAAAAGGGTAAAACGATCACCGGCGAATATTATTCAGAGCTTTTGGATAGGTTCGATATTGATTTGAAGCATTTTGCGAATAAAAGTGCTGTTCCATCAAGACAATGCACCGGTGCACACGTGTGTAGTCACCATGACAAAAATTCATAAATTGGGCTACGAACTGCTACCCCGTGCGACTATTTCCTGCTTCTAAACCTGAAGAAATGGCTGGGCGGTAAGAGACTTGGGTCTCTAGCGGAGAGTTCATCACTGAAACAAACGCCTATTTTGAAGGCCTTGAAAAACGTATTATTTGGATAACTCTAAAACTCTGATGGTATGACGCGTCCAGTGCGAGGCATCACTAAATGAAAATGAAAATTTTAGAAAATTAAACATTAATGAGCTTCAGAAAAATCGAACTTTTCCACCCAGCGATCAGAGAGGCCTCATGGGTATGGAGTCATTCCATAGCAAATCGACAAAAAATTACGAACAGTGTGACATGACCATCACCAATTTTTTTTGAAATTTTACATACTTGGTTGGTGCGTATTTCGCGAGTTATGGCATTTTCAAAATTTCAAAAAATGCTGTCCTTTAAAAATTCATATATATTTTTCTATTTATGTTAAGACAATGAAGTATGGCTCATTTGAAAGATAGGATTTCAAACTATCTAAGAAAAATAGAATCTTAAAAAGATACGCGAAAAAGGACATCATCCTTGAATATCTTGGAAGACGTATTTTTGATTTTGTTCATGTTTTTATATTATCCACTAAAACATATTAAAATATCAACTTGGGATCTCAACGCGATCAAGGAGTAGGAAGTCAAGATAGTTTCATAAAAATACATTTATAACTACCTATAAATAAAAAAAAATTGTTTCTATACAGGTTGTCCGATATGTGGTCCTGCATCTGAAGGCTATGGATAGGACACGCTTAGACAAGCAAAACAATTTATGGGAGGTAGGGGTAAAATCCTTAAGGCTTTCGAGATAACGGAATTTATAAATGTTTGGGTATGTTTTTGTATATCACTGTAACTTCTTAACGTTGAAGCCTATGATGATGATTTAAAATTTCGTAGATTGATAATTGTTGGACCTCTCCAATGGAGTTCAATTTTTACACCTCCTCTTCTCCGTTTTGAAGGTGGTTCAACAAATTTAACAAATTGTTCGCTGAGTATGCTTAAGAAAAAGGGTTACTTTTTTGGTAGGTACAGAGTGTGATAAATTTTATTAAAGGGACGCTCTTGGGCTTCTTAAATCCCATATGAAAAATTGGTGTTGATGACGTGTTTTTTGGTAAATATAGTAGTTAAAAAAACCAACTTAAAAATCCGAAGTCTTAAATTTGTTGAACCATAACTTTAAAACTGAGAAGAGGAGGGGTAAAAATTGTACTCCATGGGGAGGTCCAATGATTATCAATCTACGAAATAACAGGGTGATATATAAAAACATACCCAACCCAAATATTTTTAAATCCGTTATCTCGAAAGCCGGAAGGGATTTCCCCCAACCTTCCATACAATTTTTTGCTTGTCTAAGCATCATAGCATAGACAAACTAATAACATACAAAGACTGGACACGTAGAGCAAAAATATGCAACGCTTTTCTAGAATCTAAAATTAACGATGCTTCGACGATGCCTCTACTTGGCACTTGATGACGTGCCCAAAGGGTAAGCCAGCAATGCCTCGCTCCATACACAATCACCGTTGCCTCGACCACAATTTTTTCTTAGAAATTTACAGGAAATTTTTTCCTTAGAATTTATACGCACTTTTGGAGGGCGATAGCAATTGTTATGAGCCAGCATAGACGCGTAGCCAACCAATAAGCAATTTTTTTTTTTAGAAATTTATACAAAATGTTTCGGTAGAATTTTTATACTAGAGTTATTTTCAGGTACACAATACTTTCATTCTGTGATGCATTTATTATATGTATACAATATACATACATACCTACTAATAGAAAATACGAAATCTTTCAGGTAAAATTAACCCTCACGTGAGTACATGAATGTTGAAAAATATGAGACGATATTTTATGTTATAAAGATCGCATGGTATTTTCCCATACTTGAAAATGATATGTTCAATTTATGGCGATTCTATTTGCAGGCAGAAATATTGGCCGATTGATGGAAAAAATATTGTTCGAAGCATAGTACGTCGCTGTATAAGATGCTACAGAACTAGACCCACAGGACTCGGTTATGTGAGGGTGACTTGCCAAAGGAGCGGGTCCAGCCTGGCCGACCATTCCTGACAACTGGAATAGATTTCTGCGGACCATTTAAAATTCATCTGCAAATTCGAGGCAAATCTGCTGCGAAAGCATATGTTGCAGTTTTTGTCTGCTTCACAACTAAAGCCACACACCTGGAGCTAGTTGGTAATCTATCTAGCGAAGCCTTCATAGCTGCTCTTAAACGCTACATATCCAGATGAGGTTTGTGTCAACGAATTTTCTGCGACAATGCCACGAATTTTGTTGGCTCAAGATCACAACTGTCCGAGCTTCGACAATTATTTGAATCTCAAGATCTTCATCACTTAATTCACAAATTATGTCAAGAAGATCGTATAGAGTGGAAACCAATTCCTCTGAAATCTCCACATTTTGGCAGTCTCTGGGAGGGTGCTGTTAAGGCTGCAAAACATCACCTGGTGCCGACTCTCGCTGATGCATCGTTAACATATGAGAAGCTCAGTACGATAATCACACAAGTCCAAGCCGTCCTAAATTCTAGGCCAATTAGTCCTCTTTCATCAGACCCCAACGATTTGGAATCCCTAACCCCAGGTCACTTTTTAGTTGGTGCAACTCTGACATCATTTCCAGAACCAGATGTATCCAAGGAACCCATCAATCGTTTGAATCGTTTTCGCAGGATGCAGCAGCTTCAACAAATTTCCTGGAAACGGTGGTCTAACGATTATCTTCATCACCTCCAGCAGCGCTATAAATGGACCACCAAGGGAAGGCAACTTGATATAGATTCGCTAGTCATAATAAAGGAAGACAATACTCCACCACTTAAATGGCCTCTAGTAAGAGTTATAAAATTATTTCCCGGTAAGGATGGCGTGTCACGCGTAGCAGAAGTTAAGACTCAATTTGGAACATATAAACGTTCAATTATCAACCTCTCCCATTGCCAGTAGACGACATTCCAAGTTGTTGAAAATACCCCATGTATTTCCAAGGGGGCCGGCATGTTTAGTTAGTTCAAACTGAAGTTGTGTTTAAATGTAAGTCCATATATATATTAGTTATAGTTCATATAGCATACTCCAACTTTTGAAATCAATTGAACTTCTGTTTTTTGTTGAATCTCCTATCTCTACACGCAATTTGAATAATCTGATATTTTGCATGTACATACATCCATGTAAATAGGTAACATCAAGTAGCATGAGTTAGGATCACTGCCAAGCAGGCTGAGTACCTTCTTGTTGTACTGCATCAGTGACGTACCTAATTTATACACAGCACAAGAAGGCGGCACATACCGATATGCAACTAACAAACAATTACAAATGCAATTGCATGATTTGTCACAAAGTATTGATGCTAGTCCAAGTTGAGTTCCCCTGTGCATTTTATATACACATAACACATAGCATTTGATTAAAATACAAATTGGGCTCCATATGATCTTTCTATCAGCTATCACTCTCATCGCTAACTGATAAGTGATAATGTATGTATGTACAGGCACGATTTTTAACTGGTACATTGTTGGAGTTCAGTTGTTTTAGAGTTCTGCTTGCGTGGTGATTGGAATGCAAACCAATTTCATAAAATAAAATTTGATAAGTTTTCTTTTACCATAAAATAATCTGTGTTCATAGATATTATTAATAAAAAAGGTAGAATTTGTCGAGTTAATAAAGTTTGTTATAATTCAACCCGATATTTAATTAACAAAATCTATAGGTTCTGTCTACTAAGTCTGTCATTCCGTATGTGACGCATAGAAAAAAAAATTTTGTAGAGTAAAACGGATTGAACATAACGATCGTCTAGTTCAATACTGGAACAAATAAAAATTAATTCTTTCGAGATAATTGACATGTAAGTTGTACATATAAGGGTTTTTTTTCAAAACAAGTTCAGTTCTATACTGGAATATGATTTTGTTATGTTTGGCAGGACTTAATTTAAGAATAATTTAGTAGTTATAATGTATATTAGGTATGGTAACACTTTTAAGTGAATGACAGACGAGATCACAATACAATCTGTAAGAACACGCTCTCCTCCTTCTAGTTGTCGTGGCGTACGGACGTAGCAGAATAGCTGTCTATTGAATTATAGTTATAATAAAGTGGAATCCTGGATATATGAAGATAGATCTTTTCTTTACCCATAAATTACATAATTTACAACATATTTGGATCCTGTTTTCATCAGTATGTCAGCATTTGTCAAATATAGATTCGAATAGTGAATATTGTACTCTAGTTATTGCAATACTTAACTTCAAAATGTATTTTCGGACTTATTCCAGTATTGAACCAGACGATCGATAATTGGTTGAGAAATTTGAATATTTCGACATGAATACGCAATTCCAAAATATCAATCAAGCTACGCCATTATGGGACTCAGATTGTGAAGATGGCCAAAATTTAATGGAGGGTCGGAAATTGCTCTTGAAGTATAATTTTTCCACACACAAATCTCGAGCGTATATGAAAACAAACGTCTTTCGGTTATAAAAGTCTTTTTACCGAATAGAACATAGCACTGCCTAGCAGTGCTTCGGTAGAAAGATTATTTAGCATAGGAAAACTAACGTTAACTCCTAATAGATGTCATCTAAATGACGAAAATTTTGAAATGCACGTGATGCTACACATCAATGAAAAAAATATAAAGTAAGACGATGATTCTATGGAATAATGTAAGTACAATTTCCTTTCCTTAAACATTTTCCAGTATAGTATTTTTTTCCTTACAGGTTTTGCAAGTTGTTGAATTTGTACATTATATTGAGACGAAGAAAAATGTTGGCTAAGGAAATTAGTAAAAGCTAAATTAATATAATATAATGAATGACTTTTTGTAAGCTTTTCTTATTTGATTGAAATTTCAGTTTCGGTTTCAATTTTAATTAAATCAAATTCTCTTTATGTTATTTAAAACATGATTTGAGTTCGCTCAACTCAAATGATGAGTCCGCTCAAGTCCACTCAAGCAGTGAGTCCGCTCAAATTTCGACCGATGAACCACCGCTCAACTGTTGAGCGGACTCACTGCTTGAGTTTTACATCCTTGCTATTTTTCTTAGATAGCTTGAAATCCTATCTTTCAAATGAGCTATAATACTTCACTACCCTAGCATAAATAGAAAAATATATATGAATTTTTAAAAAAGGACAGTATTTTTTCGAAATTTTGAAAATGCCATAATAGACCGGGAGATGATGACAGAAAATTCCAAGTCATTTGTTACAAGTATAGCGACCCTTAAAGGGTCGAATTAGGTGATTTAAGAAACGAAAATCATAATTTTAGGTCTGGCCGGCGTGGCGTAATTACAGGCTAATTAATTAAACTTGTCGGAAAAATTACAGTATTCAAACGATTTGTTACAGAAAAACTCTTAAATTTGTTTGTAGTCCATGAAAATAAACACGGCGGTAGCGCAATGCCATTCACGAGAATCACAATGCCGTGCCATTACGACGGTTCCAAATAGCCACCATACCGGTGCAAAGAAGTAGATTTTTTTAATTATGCAAAACGATTTGTTATAGTATGCAAATACTGAAGCTGTTCACAATACAGTACAGAGTGAAATTCGAACCTTGAAATTAATATATTCAATCGAGGAGTATTTGGGCACTTGGTGGAACATTTTTTTAATTTTTTATTTTTTATTAGCAAAACACTTGTATGTAAATATTCCACAGATATATTTATTTAAGTTTTAACAAATTTAAAACTACGTTATAATCTACTAAATACAAAATCCCGACGCGTTTCGCCTTATTGGGGCATTTTCAAGGGCGGGCTACTGACTGCAAATTATAAAAATAGGCCTGGTTTAAGTAGCGGAATTCTATCTGAAAAATCTATCTGGTCATTCACTAATATATTGCCATTAGCTAGAGCTCGTCTAATTTCAAAAATTTCATATTTGTCAAGTATAGAACCATTGCTTAAATTATGTAAAAGAGTAAGGTTATTGATGTTTGTACTGTGATTTTCTATAGCAAGATGTTTTGAGAGACCCGATTTAGGCTTCATGTGTTTAGCTCCTGCGACATGTTCAGAAAATCTAGTTTTTATTTTTCGTTTTGTTTTGCCAATATATTCCGCGGAGCAGTCGTCACACTTAATTTTGTATATACCTGTTTTTTCTAAATTTGAAACTTTATTTTTTATTTTGTTGTTAACCAAAATTCTCTTTAAATTATTATTGTTAACAAAGGCTGGCTTAATGTTGTATTTCAGTAGAACATTTTTAAGGCTATTAGTTGTACCCTTAATATATGGGACTTTTCGCCATTGAAAATTATTTTTGCAATTGACAACCGGAAAAATTAAATTGAATGCAGCATTTCTATTTTTTTGGTATAAAAGTTTGTAAACTATTTTTTTCGTGTAACCGTTATTTGTAGCAATGTCAATTATCGTGTTTAACTCTTTTTTAAAATTTATTGGACTTAAGGGAACTTGGATAAGTCTGTTGAGCATACTATGGAAGGCTGCCATTTTTGTGGACCAAGGATGATTGGAGTTAAAAGGTATCACAGCATCAGAATATGTATCCTTTCTATATATGTCAAAACTTAAGGAATTGTCAGTAATTAAAATGTTAATATCTAAGAAATTTAAGCTATTATTACCAATGTCTACTGTAAACTTTATACAGTCGTCAAGGTTTCTTTCTAAATCTAGTAGAAAGGCTTTATTTGTTGCTAAAAAAGTGTGGCTGCAGTCAGAAATCCAACAACAATATGCCGAAAGAGATAACAGCAGTGCTCATCTAAAAGTATTTTATAGTGAACTATCGATGAGATACCACCATGTAGTTTTCGATGAAATAATCAGTGAAACTCAGGAGAAAGCAAGATCCCTTGCATATCTGCAATATGAGCGGCAGAAAACAAAGTTATTTCATCTAGCCGTACAACACAAGGCGTAGGCGGTACAACCCACCGTCATTCGCCGTCACTCACTTTGTGGGCTTACTACTTTTCTAGTTAAAGAGTAGAGCTGCATGCTATGATGTAGTTAACTACTAACTTCAGATACAGATACCTCGTCTGTACCATAAGAAGCTGCTGGATGCACGGGTAAGCACCTTTTATACCTTCGTTTAGTTTATAGTTTTTCTCCGGTATTAGAAAACAGAATTCTCACATGCAGTTACTACCTACATAATTTTCACTATACAAAAAAATTAACAAAGTTGAATTTTGCTTACATATATAAATGTTTGTATTAATTGATTGAAGTAGAATTAATTAATAGCAGTGTTCTGCAGAACACAGGCGATTGCCAATTGAATTGATTTGTAGGGTACATAGAAGTAGAAAATGTTTTGAAAGTACATATAGAGAAAATAATCAAGGTGCCATCACTGTAACTCTTACAACACTTAACTTTCTCCCAAAATTAATCAAGTTATAGCAAATTGTTTATTGTCTCTATTCTTTCAAAACCATATCTACTTATATGCATCCTACAAATCAATTCAATTCGCAATCTCCTTTGATCTGCAGAACACTGCACGGAACCAAAAGAACACAGATGTAGTGTATGCAAGTATACTATAGTATAGAATATTCATAATTTTTGTTTAGATCATGAATTGAAAGTGAATAATAATAATCTATTTGTCAGTTAACATCTATGTATTTGGGTGCAAAACTATGAGCGGGTTGTTGTAGAGTGTAGTTGGAGTGCTTGTAGACACAGTGGTTGAGGGGTTTAGATGGGATGCACTGAGGCTGACAAGATTCTAAGAAGCATGTCATGAAATATTTTTAATCGCTTCATTCTTAATTCCTGAACTTTAGAATCCGAAGGTTCAACCTGGATCCCGAGTTCTACTTGTCCCCAGAGTGCTTTGAAATCCTTGTATACCAACTTCTTATTTATTATTGTGACGGTAAGGCCTGAGACGTCGTTAGAACATAATTATCGAACAGTATTCAAAATGGGGTTTTATTAGTATAGTATATTAATTGCACTTAATAAGTCTGGTCTATTTCTAATTATTTTAAAATAACCTTATCTTCTTGGAAATTTTTTTTAGCAGTAAATCCAATTTTCTGCTTAAATTTTAATTCAAAATCAACAAATACATAAATATTTAATTTCACTAACCTGTTCAATTTCAACTTATTCATTAATGACCATTCTGAAGTAGTTCTCGATGTAAACGTCCACTTATGGTATGCAGATGAAGCCCTATTGGACTCGTTGAGGATTGTGTTGAGCGAATAAATCGTGATTTGAACTGACTAAATGAATGGTCTATGGCAAATGGGATGTTACTAAACTCTTTAAAATCAAATTGTACATATCTATATGGGAGCGACTTTGATTGGCATATTGTTCTACCAGTATTGTGGAATAATCTTCCCCTACCTGTGTCCAGTAATATTATCTCTCTCGGAACGACATTGTGCCAGGATATGAATTGCAGTGATAATGTTAACAGAATAATTGAAAAAGCTTACTGATAGCTTTAAAGGATATGGCTGTCAGCTAGTACTCGCTCAACTGATTTCCAAACATTAACAACGGCGTGTCACTAATTTCTCGCAGTTTGTTAAGCGCGGTACACTAATCTTATCGGTTATTAAAAATCGTACATAGTTACCTTTACATTCACTGATATTATTATTTTTAATATTTAAAAAAATTTACCAGAAGTGACATGAAGAGATGCAATATCTGTACCATTTAGAGGACAACGGCAGAGCTTTTTGATGCAAAAAAACAATACAGTTATCAAAAAACAATCAAATACGTAACGATACTGTCAGGAAGCGCAATAAAACAGATGAATAGAGCCTAATGATTGTAAGTATAGACATAACGAAATTGTACAGTTATTCGAAGAAAACCTCCAAATTACGGAAGAATTGCAATCAATTGATGAATTACTCGGATTATTGGGGAACCGGTATCAGCTGTTAGATTGCATAAGGAATTTAAAACAAGACGTGGTAATATCAAGAAACAGAAAAAACATTTCCATACTATCTGCAACATTTGTAATACGGAGCACAATCATCACCAATATTAACTTGAAAGAATTTAATTGGAGGATGTTTTAGGTTTCTTCACAGAAAAAAAAAAATTTACAAATTGTCTCGTGCACAATAAAGCGAACAAACACCAGTCTACGAAGCTCTGTTCCATTTGCAACCAAACGCCACAGCTTATAACATGGGAGCAGTGATTACTCTACTAGAGCACATATGACAGAGAAAACTTAAAATATCACGAAAACAAGCTCCAACTAAAAAAAATCTAGACTTGGACAACAGAATCCATCACTTGTACTAAAAATCCTCCAAACTCTCATGGCTTGTTAAAATTCAGCTCACTCTTTTCTGAAGCGTCAGCAGTAGAAATTCATATTAGAAAACCCGTAACATTCTATTGGCTGATGTAAGTGCAAAAATAAAAGAACATGCCAAAGGCAAACCAAGCCTTATGAAATACACTGGACTCCGAAAAGATATAAATTTCAGTTACATCTTAAAATGATCAAATTGCGTTTTGAAATATGAGATTGAGCAAAAATAGGTATGTATTGCCCTTTGATGTACTGGGGCTGCACGCGCGCTATAATGTAAAACAAAATTCATAATGCTTTGTACCTTACTGCAACTGGGACAAAGAAGCAACCATAGAAATAGCTAGAGAATTAATTGTGTAAACTATAAAAAATAACAACACCTGATGGATAGATTATCATATAAACGGTAAAATACAATTCATGGTTTTTGTGACACCTCAGGAAATATTTGTGCGGCACTAAAAAAAAAAAATAGTCAAGCAGGATTTTAACAAATGTAAGTAGTAGTGCCCAATATAGGACACCAGAATCATAATTAATTTCGGTGAAACTGTCTGGACCTACACCATCAGATTTATTTCATCTGTTGAATTTATAAGTTCATTGTATTTATAGGAGGTGCTTCTGCACACTGTATGAAGTTTTTCAATAACATCTTAGGGGAAGCTTTGAGTAAAATTCTGAATGGATATGAGGTTAATTATTCGTCTATTATATAAATCCAAGATAAAAACTAGTTTAGGAATGCTTTGAACAGTCTGATTTCTTTAAGTTCAATATAATTACACATTTAATTACACTTATATTATGATATCAAATATATTGCAATATACTCATACTACGAAATTCACTTTGGATAGGCAATTCATCTATGGTATAATTATTGTTCAAATCGAATGTAATTAGTTCAGAAACTTTAGGATTTAACTTTGGAAAAAGTCCAACCAAGCTCTCCAAATGAGTTCCGAAAGGCCCCAGAATTCGGTAATTACCTTTTTTCAGTGTTTTGCGAATATCTTCGTTCCTGGCGGTCTTACGGCTATAAAGTATACGGGGTGTTTCCGCCTAGGAGGTCAATAGAGCAGGAGGTGATAATACTCACCTAGCCAAACAAATAATTGTATGGCAGGGGGCCATATTAACCGTTTAGGAGTTACAGGGTGATTAAGAAAAAAATTAGTTTTTCACAAAACACCCCGTATCTTAAAAAGTACAGGGCGTGCGGTCACAGTTAAAGGCTCATTGTATGCAGAACTTCATTGCCTTTCCAACGATCGCTCAACCAGTTTACAGTTTTTATAAAAAAGTTATGCTAACGACCTTTTTGGAAAAATAATAGGGGTCAAAGTAAAAAATAAAGGTAAGAAAATCCAAAATTTTTAGTTTAGACAACCATAACTCTTGAGAAGAGTGGTACGGGGCTAATTGAACAGTCACTGTAAAGGCCATGAATTTCTGCATACAATAAGCTCTTAAGTGTGACCGTACGTCGTGTACTTTTTAAGCTATATGATGTTTTATAAAAAACTAACTTTTTTTTAATCACCCTGTAACTTCTAAACGGTTGATATGCCCCCCCCCCGCCCCCTGCCATACAATTTGTTGTTTCCTTAGGTGAGTACTATCACCTCCTGCTCTACTATTATAAAGATGTAGTGATGAAGTCTACAGTAAAAGTATTATGGCTGTCAGGTCTTTTTCTACGTGAATATTTAGGAAAACATAACTAAAAAAATGAAGGTTGTTTATGTAAATAATTTCTGGCAGCTTATTCTTTTTCGGTTTCGTCTTCTTCTTTCTCGAATCTTGATTTTCCCACGGGACTGATTGGAAATTCCAAGATTGCTCGGAATCAACAGAATCGGTTTCGGGGTCGTCGATATCGTTTCATTTTTCTATGGAATCTTCGATTGGGGCAGCATTGAGGCAATATGTCCCTCGACAATTGCTGCAAACTGCTGAGCATTGGAGGCCCAGCTTTCGATAGCCGCAAAATGCGCCACAGCCTTTCGAACAATTACAAAATCATCTTCAAAAGACGGTCCGGGGCAGCAGGTTGCGATTTTTTTATTGGCTTCAGTATACCGTTTTTGAGTAGCCATCCCCAATCTTCCGAGTTCAGCTAATTTTCTTACCAATACTGCACCTGGACACGATACAGGTGCTCTTTAGCTGCGTCAGCTGTTGGGAGTAATAAAATAAAATTTACCGACTTGTTTCTACCTATAGCTCAGATAACGGTATGTGTTAAAGTCAGCTTGTTTAACTGAGGTGCCATATACAGTTAGAAAGATTCTCGAAAAGTATCACTCTGGTTGAAAATGTGTGCTCCATTCCATCACGTAGGTCTTGACGTTTTGATAAAAGTTTCAGAGCCGCAGTTTTCTCTTTATGAAAAAGAGAAGATGTTGTGTAACATCCAGTGAAATCATGTAGAAGGAGAAGATGATCCCTGATATCTTTGTGATCATTCAAACTTCAGAAGATTAAAGCTTTCGCTGGACTTTTCCTTTGTCCGGTTTGAGGATGAATATCTCTTCATTAATCGGAGTACGAGCAACCAAAATTACCTAGAGATCCAAGTCTCAACAACAACCGTTTTATTTTTGCGTGAACACTGCAAAGCTGTTTCAATTATTGAAACGTCAGCATCATCTTGAGCGTGTTTATAACAACAAAATTATTAGCTTCGAACTTGACAGACAACATCGAAAACAATCTGCGCTTGTTGTTATGGTTGGAAAGGAATTTTTCTTGGCTCACTGTGAAATTCATCGTCGCGTCGAGGTAGGTGTCAGCAGATCAAGATTTTGTTGTTCGACGACGTTGGTCCATAGCTTTCACGCTGTTGGTGCTATTGTTGCACCCATCGAAATCTATGAAAGCGCTTGAGCCCTAATTATAATACCTTTGTACATAATAAATATACTTTGAACAAATCGAATCGAAAGATTCATCCTGATGCCACACAACCCGATGTAAGGGAAATCCTCCGTCGATGATGTATGTAACTTTTGTAAAATCAAGTTCAACTACCGATAACTTGAAGACGTCAAACAAAGCTGACTTTTTTTACATACGCGTTATGACATACCAAGTATCCCCAATCCAAAAGTCATATAGAGAAATATAAGCAAAAGACAAGATGTATGTATCTATGTACGTGGCAACATAATTATTTGTCCGCTGCAATTCTCTTTAAGTATGTAATTCTCGTCAGATAGATTTTCTTTAAGAAAGTCTCATCTGCACTTGCCATTTTAGCCTACGTAAGCAATTCAATGTAAAGATCTTTTCAATGAAGTTCTCTTTTTAGTAGGTTTTCGTTGTCGGTTAGTTAAGTCGTTCATTTTACTAGCTATAATTTTGAATAATTTGAATATTGAATTAATAAAGTTTTTTCTTAATCGTGAAGCAACCTATTTTATTTAAATTACGCAGGTACGCGTCAATAAACATTGACATCGGGAACGGAGCTAGAAAACTCAATTTTTGGTGGAAATTACTAGTTCTATCAATAAACTTTATTCCACTTTTTTGTAGAGAATTTCCAGATCTTTTTTTCCCCATATACAGCGTGTCCCGTAAGTCGACGTCAAGCCGGAATCGGGTGATAGACCAAATCATAACAGTTACCAGACAAATATAAAAAAAAATCTAAGTCATGTATTTTTCAAATTATAGACATTTCTTTTGTTTTCGAGAAAATGTCCACCTTGTGATGGTTTTTTAGCTCCTGTTGCTACAAATCTTTACTTTTTTTCAACTTTATTTTTCTTATGTAATCCCGAATAGTGCTTATGTAACCTGCTGCTTTAAATTCTAAGCCTACTGTTCCAGCTTGGAAGAACATGTCACATTTTGCCGAACCAAGAATAGAAAATTAATATTTCACCCAACAAACATTTTAGAGCAAAATTCGTCGATGATAAAGCATCGCGAACCCAGAAATTGTCAGAATAAATAACAGTAAAAGCTTATTGCTAAGAAATGTAGTGATTCGTTTTTCAATTAGTTTGTTCAGATTCCACCACTCAGTGCTCAGTTTGTTTTAAGCAACAGTGTCGATTACAGATTTAAAGTGGTTTTCTATAAGATTTTCTTTAATTCAATAACATGAGCGGTGACAGAGATTTCAGCACAGGCAATTCTGATGATTGGCAACCCAAGCTGCCCAAGATGTGGAGTTGGAGGTAAGAAAGAGATGTAAATCGTAATCAAACGAAATTCAAAGAAAACTAAGAAGAAAGTTAAAATTACTCTAAGATCGAGCGCAGCAGGTTCGCGATGCTTTATCATCGACGAATTTTGCTCTAAAGGTCATGCCTCCATATTCTCCTATGCTCAACCCAATGGAACAATCGTTCTATAAAATGAAGGCCTACTCACGAGCAGTTTTAGGTGATGTAAGTAGAGAGCATAATATTCTTATAGTTATTGAAGATAGTCTGCAACAATTTACAGCGACTGACTGCACCAATTACGTAATGAATATGGTTTAGTTCATCCCTAAAGCAATGGAAGGGCGCCTTTGCACTGACCATTTGTTCTGAAATTTTATCTTTCTCGTCTTTTATAATATCTTTCATATTAATGTCAATGTTTGAAGAAGTTGTTTTTAATGACAAAATGAAAAATGTTGATTTGAATTGAAAGCTTTTGTATTAAAATGTCATATTGAGAACTTAGGTTTAAATTTATTTGCTTTTGGGTTAAACTTATTTGTGCTTGGGTTAAAGTTATTTGTGAATGGGTTTTTGTTATTTGCTCTTGGGTTAAACTTATTTGCTCTTGGTTTAAATAAATCTGCGAATGCTATATACTATATATTCTGAGTATAATTTCGTATATTATAATTGAAAAATCATTCAATGTTGTTTAAGGACATTTGAACCTTATCTGCAACTCCAATATTATTTCAATTCCAGACTGCAAAATGCAGATTCAGAAATGTAGAATAAAAACAAATATATAGGAAACTGTACAAAACACAAGCAAGAGTTTATCTGAATTTATTCCAGCTAGGCTGTTTGCATACGTAACGACAGCAATACGATACGATTTCTAACGGGCATTCCGACAGCACATTTTGCTGCCATTCGACATTTATGTCGCAGTGGCACGTAATTTAACTGTGTGCATTTTGATGAACCTGCGATATTGTCAGTACGTATGCAAAAAGCCTTAGAGAAGGGCGAATTGTAAGAAAACGGTCCAAAAAATCTGGGATGTAAAGGACTGACATTTTGACTCAACTCATCGCTCAACTCAAGCAGTGAGTCCGCTCAATCACTGAGTCCGCTCAACAGTTGAGCGGTGGTTCATCGCTCGAAATTTGAGCGGACTCACTGGTTGAGCGGACTCAATCGTGAGCGGACTCAGTCTTGAGCGGACTCATTGATTGAATGGACTTGAGCGGACTCAAGTCTTCAGCGGACTCACTGCCTGAGCGGACTCATCATTTGAGTTGAGCGGACTCAAATCATATTTTAAATAAGGAAAGAAGGAGGAAGAAGAAATGTTGGCTAAGAAAATTAGCAAAAGCTAAATTAATAAAATATAATATAATGAATGACTTTTTTATAAGCTTTTCTTATTTTATTGAAATTTCAGTTTCAATTTTAATTAATTCAGATTCTCTTTATGTTATTTAAAATATGATTTGAGTCCGCTCGATTCAAATGATGAGTCAGGCAGTGAGTTCGCTCAAGACTTGAGTCCGCTCAAGTTCATTAAAGCAATGAGTCCGCTCAAGACTGAGTCCGCTCACGATTGAGTCCGCTCAACCAGTGAGTCCGCTCAAATTTCGAGCGATGAACCACGCTCAACTGTTGAGCGGACTCAATGATTGAGCGGACTCAAATCCTGAGTTGAGCGATGAGTTGATATGATAAATGAGTCCGCTCATTTACAACCCTGCAAAAAATCATGAAAATTAGTTCGACTTAGGAAAGTTTTCAAGATTAGGAATTTCGAATTAAGAAAAGGGTTTTCTATGAAAGGCAGTGCCAAATTTCGACTTAAAGAGAAATTCAGTAAGAGGAAGCTCAAATCAGAGAGGTTTGACTGTGTGTAAAAACATCAACATATTGGAAAACAGTGAGTAAAATAATAAAAAAGCTTCTTTTTCTTTTTAGTATCTCTCATCCTTAAGTGTACGCTGCCATATTTTAGCTGCTAGCTGATATTGGAGACTCGCTAAAATTTAGTTTAGCACGGACCTAAGTACTAGCCATCAACTATGATTTATTACCGGGTAAACTTTATATTTGTTCAAGATTTCTACTATTAAGATTCTTCCGTACAACAGCAAAAGTTATTTTTCTTCTTCTTTTTATTCGTTATTTCATCACACAACTTATTGATTTAGGGCAGCTAATTCCATTTTTATACCCTAGACATTTATAGGTTTGTCATTCTGTTTATAATGCAAAATTATGATGATTGAGCAAAATGGATTGGACATCCACGCATAATATTAATAGTTATTTTTATTTTTGCATGACCGTTTGTCTGTCCTCACGATAAAAAGAAAAAAAGTAAATTTAGGTTCGACAACTAAAAAAGTTAGAATTGGTCTAAGACCAATTCTTATGATACATTAGATGAATACAGATATGTAATTTCGTATGGTCACCCATCTGTGCAAGTTTGATTTTTGAAGTGGTTTTTCGCATATATTTCTAGAACGGTTCGTCGGTCAGTAAAACTGATTATAACCAGTTTCATAGCATTTCATATTCTGAAGAATTTTCCAGTACAATAAAAACGTCTAGGACTGATCGTTTTTACAGTATACGTAAAAAACCCAAATTTTTATATTGCAACACCAAGGGGTTGCCCAATTTAGTCCATTTTTGAAGCTTTACTTACTATTACTATGAAAACACCGTGTACAAAATTTCAGCAGGCAGGCAGTGTCCAAATATATAGTGAAAAACAAAATTTTTGTATGGCAGCCCTATGAAGGAGTTGCCCGATTCGTCCCATTTTCGAACTTAAATTTCCTTGTTTGTTAAAAGTCCCGTGTGCAAGATTTCAGCCCTTTAAGTGAACGCGTTCTCGAGTTATCGTGTGGATGGACAGACGGACGGACGGACAGACATGTAAAAATCAAAATAACTTTAATATTATGCGTGGGTGTCCAATCCATTTTACTCAACCATCATTATTTCTATGTGTTACAAACGGAATGACAAACTTAGTATACCCTATAGACAAGGTATATAGAATACAAGGTATTCCCATTACGAACCACGTTCCACCATTACGTGATGAAATATCATGAAATGTATAGGAAAGTACGGTACAGAGAACACAATACTCTCTCTCTCCTCTGTCTTTCCTATAAAAATGTATACAGGGTGTCTCGGAAGTCGACGTCAACCCGGAATCGGATATTAGGCCAAATAATAATAGTTACCAGAAAAATATTAAAAAAATATAAGTCATGTGCTTATGTAACCTGTTGCTGTAAATTCTAAGCCAAGTGCTCCAGCTTGGAAGAAAATGTCACATTTTGCCGAGCCAAGAATAGAAAATTAATTCATCACTCAACTTTACCTGACTGTACCGAAAAAAATGTACTACGCCAGTTTGTTAAGTAACTTTAAAAGTTGACGTATTTAATAAGGACTCTAAAATGGTATAAGACTTGCTACATTATTTCTTTACATTACGGGAAAAAAAATTTGCTTCAAGAAACCCAGTTTCGAAAAATTTCTTTATACCTACTAAAAATGATTTTAGTGTACCCACAGCTTGCTTTAAGGCCATAACCAACATAACCATTATTTTGAAATACTATATTTAAAGGGTAATCAAATTTATAATTACATCCAATTAATAACTAAGGTTTTAACTAAACTTACCTGGGAAATTATTTGATCGATTGCTGCAAGATCTTTTCCCTGACTAGAATTCCTTTGATCTGAAGAGTCTGTTGGTGTAATGGAGATAACGCTTGAAGAATTATTAGTTGCCTTTCTTTCTTTACTTGATGAACTGGGGGTGATTGTGACAAAATTTCTTTGTGTTGCAAGTCTCGTTGCCATTTTCCTTCATTAAATTACGGATACATACATTTATAAATTAGCAATACAATTTTTACTGTATTGTGACTAGATTTTAATTTGGTACAGCTCTTATAAGTTAGGTATGCACTTATTGCGTTTCATATTTTTTATGTCTTTTGAGAAGCAAGCTGTAACATTATCAGCATTATCTGTAAAACAAACAAAAAAAGAACAAATTAATGTAAAACATTGTGTTGCATTAAAACTTATGATGTAATTTTCCCTTATTATGTGTATAGCAAGTTTAAAAATAATCTAAGGGAAATAACCAAGAAAATTAAATAAGAGGGGTGTTGCTATGAGTTCAATCTCAAGCAGCCTTGTTACTATGACATAATATCAGAAATTGGAAATCTCTGGTGTTTTGGTGAGATGGTTTTATTTTTTAATTTCGGCAATGATATAAAATTGAAATTCTCTCCATTAATTCCTTATTATCGCTCCTCGTAAATTACTGCACAACTAGTAAGCCGTGTTTCTATTAAAATTTATTAACTCAGGTTGGGAATAAGTAACCTCTTTGTTGTATCTATTCAGATCTACTAGAAATGTATTTACCTCAAATGCTTGAGATTTAATTGAACCCTAACAAATACTTTAGCACAAAAAGCAAAACAAAAGGAAATTACATTTGTCTAAATTCACAGTTGCATGTGGGGTCGGTTAAATTTTTCTAAAGGCTTAGTTAAGGGTAGATTACTCCAGATAATAGGACCCGAGAAAATATCAACGATTTGACCAGAACAGACAAGCTCATTGTGATTTTCAGCGCGTGTGGTTCGATCTTAAGCGTATGCATGCTGACATTTGACATGTTTTATCCGAGCCTCTCTATCGTCTTAAAAAACTTGAATGCATTTGCGAAATATTCCTAACAGCAAAAAGTCTCTTTTCTAAATAAAAGTTATTAATTCTAAATTGTAACTTTTTATACTACAATTACAACACAAAAGCGTTGCAAATTAATAACCATAATATAAAATAGTTTGTATGTGTTACTTAATAAATCTGTTTAGTGTTGAAATATAATCTCTGAAATTATTGTATCAAATGCCATGCAATTTAGACTCTCGTTTTGAAACTAAAAGAAAATTGTTTACCTAATCTATTACAGTAACAGTACTATCAGAAGTCTATAGTCTATATATAAGCAGATTGGCTTAATAACAAAATAAGCTTTTCCAAAAATGTTTGGTTAAGTGCCCTTGAGTATAGTCCATATATACTTTCTAGAGAGCGGGAGGAAGGAAGTGAAGTGAACGAACACATAAGAAACATGGTCAAATCTATACAGACGTTAAATAAATCTAATAATGCAGCTGCCACATTTCTGGAGCATATAAAACCTATTGTTTATTTTTATCTTGTCCCAAACGGGACTCGAGCTCACAATTTTTAGAATCAGTTTTAGATGGAAAATAGAAGAATTATAAGAATTTTCGATTCTAAATTAAATCATAAATACAAGAAAAAAAAGTGAAACAACAGCCTCGTCCGGCCTTTGAAGTCGGGATCTTCCGTTTTCCGGGCGAGTGCTCCTACCACTAACGAGGCAGATGCTTTTCCCTTTTGTATTTCTTAATTTTATTTAACCAGCTTTCAGCTGGCATTAACTAGTAACGATGAAGACACACAAATAAATTGCCTATTTTTACAATTGTTATTTATTTTTATCTTGTCTCATACGGGAACTAATTCATTAAAAATTATACATCCAAACACAAATTGCGACAAAATCTATCCGTTTAAGTGTTTGTTGTTGCTTACTTCTCAGGTTCTGGGACCAGAGTCAAAAGGTTTTGTACTGCGGCAATACTCTAGAAAAAAACACAGGCGATTTTTTTTTCACAACAAAAGAACTCGGACCTTGTTTTGAGAATGTTAAGCTACTGCTCGGCTGGAGCTTATAGCATTTCGCAATATATTATTTTTGCATAGTAACATGCCGGTTAGCCAGTTCTTTGAAAATCTTTTACTTTGCCAGAAGTCTAAATCTAAAACCGAACTGGAATTTTGTTAATATAGGGTTGAATAGACGTCACAGGTCGCAGAAGTAATAGTATAATAAAATTTTCATAAATTAATTTATTTACGCCAAAGGTGTACACAAGAAAAAAAATCCCCTGTTAACAAACACACACACACACACACACACACACACACACACACACACACACACACACACACACACACACACATACACACACACATACACACACACACAAAACACACACACAAAACACAAAACACAAAACACACACACACACACACACACACACACACACACACACACACACACACACACACACACACACACACACACACACACACACACACACACACACACACACACACACACACACACACACGGATTTCACGCCCGTAGAATTACACACTTTCTACATATATATGGTGTTTCCTGGCGAGAGGTCCAAAGCAGATGGGTCAAGCCTCGTTTGATGATGTCCAACGCATCGCGAAATATTATGTCAATAAATTTGTAGAACTAAAAGCAAGTGTTTCCTTTTATTAAAAACCAACATGGAAACAATAAATTGTTGCCATTTCAACCGTTTCAGTGTTACAGGGTGATTAAGAAAATATGCTAGTTTCTCACGCAACACCCTGTATCTTAAAAAGTACAGTGTTCGATCACCGTTAAAACCTGTTTGTATATAGAACCTCATGGCCTTACTGCTCAACAAAATTTATTCAGGTCAAAGATAAATTTGTTCTCTTAGTAACTGAAAATACGAAATTTAAAAAAAAAATCTTCTAATTTCGGTATAACGTGAATACATTAAGAGCTAATAATTCTTTAATGGCTACAGTTAGAACATTGGTGTGATAGGACAAATTAAAAAGATGAAATGTGTGTATACATATATCAGTCATAATAAACTGCGAGCAATGATTGGTTGACACTGAAACAAAAGTATGTTGGTGGCCGTCTAATACAAAGAATAATAACAAAGCCATCTTCGTGTGGATTTTCCAAAGGCGGTTAGAACAATACAAAAAAAAAAATGAATAATTTTATAAGGCAACACCAAGAAGGTTGCCCGATTTAGCCCATTTTAGAAATTATATTTACTATTTTTATAAAAACGCCGTGTACAATTCAATTCAATTCTCTACGTTGACGCGTTCTGAGGCAGTGTCCAATATATGTACATATGTATAGTGAAAAACGAAATTTTTGTATGGCAACCCCATAAGGGAGTTATCCGATTTGTCCCAATTTCGAACTTAAATTTACTTTTTGTTTTCTTCAAAGCCCATGTACAAAATTTCAACTCTCTAAGCACATCATCATTTAGGGTATAAAAAGAGCTGTGCTAAAAACCGTGTAATGAGACCTCGGAGCTGGATCTACAAACTATATAATGATGCCTTGAAACCAAACTGGTTCAACGTTTATGACTTTGCCTTATCGTACAAGGGTACGATTTGAAATTTGAATGAAGATACAACTCCATTTGAAGTAGAAAACGACACTAAGGAAAGAACAGCGGTGCGATGCAAACCTTTTTCCTAAATTTTGCTGTTGACGCGCATTATTATTTATTGCCAAAAGAAAGCCATCAATGGCAATGCATATTTCTTTATACAATTTTTCTTTTCGTAAATGGGACTGGATCTAAAATATTTAGACTCTCATATTTTCAACGGTTCATAGCTTTTTCTCATCCTAATATTTTCTTCTAAAAACAGACCATCAACACCAATTGTTGATATCGAATTTAAAAAGCTCAAAACCTTCCGTATATCTAGCAAAATAGTTTGAAAATTTGTTCACAGAGGAAATTGCCTACCTTTAGACATTTATTGGTATTTTGACAGAATCTGGATGTAGGAAATGTGAAAAATACTCTGAAACTTTGAAAGTTCCAGCGATTATCTATTTAGGGGGATAACCCCGTGTGACCGCCTGTTTTTGACCTTTTTTGGGATGGTGTTTTGACGAACAATAAAAATGTAGATGTTTGAAATTTTTACTATATATAATTGAGATGTTTTTGAAAATTAATTTTCAAATTTCGTGATTTTTTTCGATCGTTTTGTTACAAAAAAAAAAACGGTTCGGAATTTTTGCATTATTTTAGTTCACTCGATGACTATATATGTGCCGAATCTACCGTTAAAATTTCAAGGCAATCGGTCAAACCATTTTTGAGATATAGTGGAGACCAGTTAGAAAAACGTAGTCTTGAGAAAAACGCGTTTAAAAGTTCAAATACGATTATCACAAATAAAATTCGAACACTTTGGGTGCTCAATTAAGACTAAACTAACCGTCATATTGGAAACAAAAAATGAGTTTAGAGATATAACGACTCCTCTATTGTAGATTTAAATCTATGTTTGTATTAAAAGGGCTAAGGTAAGAAACCAAATCGCAAGAGAAGGGGTCCGATGCTCGAGCGCACGCTCCAAATACCTGCACTCATTAACGCTGTAACTTTCGAACGGCGCAGAATATCGGAAAACTATTTTACCCACATATTCTGCACTATATTTGGATGCAACTTATGCAAAAAAAAAAAAAAATTAATCTGTCACACGGGGTGACCCCCTTAAGCCATCATCAAATGGAATCAGGGATGAAAAGGACTCAAATTGATGGTTAATCGCTCGAAATTTGAGCGGACTCACTGCTTGAGTGGACTTGAACGAGCTCAAGTCTAGAGTGGACTCACTACTTGAGCGGAAGAAAAGCGTAGCAGAAATGTTGTCTAAGTAAATTAGCAAAAGCTAAATTAAAATAATATAATGAATGACTTTTTTGTGAGCTTTTCTTATTTGATTGAAATTTCAGTTTCAGTTTCAATTTTAATTAGATCAGATTCACCGTTAGTTAAAACATGATTTGAGTCCGCTCAAGCAGTGAGTCCGCTCTAGACTTGAGTTCGCTCAAGTCCATTCAAGCAGTGAGTCCGCTCAAGATTGAGTCCACTCAACCAGTGAGTCAGCTCAAGTTTCGAGCGATAAACCACCGCTCAAGTGTTGAGCGGACTCAAGTCCTGAGTTGAGCGATGAGTTGATATGACAAATGAGTCCGCTTATTTACAACCCTGGGTTCAATTACTATAAGTTGATTCTAAAATATGCAGGAAAATGTTTGAGGACTTACATCTCTTCAACGGACGATGCAGAGTGGGTAGAAGAGAAGGTTATCAGCTTATCTCAAGGAACCGCGGTCTATCCTGACATATCAACACAGGCACCGCTTTGCTTTATGATTTAGTGCTTAGTACTATTGCTATATAATGTTTTGAATTTCAAACACTAGAAAAATTTTGTAATACAAATTAGCTTGCATTTTTGCCGCGTTTAACAGAACGAATCTTATTGACTTCGTCATAACAATACCACAAAAAACCATAATTGATACTGGAAGATGACATCTTTTTTACTTTACGTCTTTATGCGTTTTAATAGTTTTGCTTATTTGGCATTGCAAAGATAGATATGTACATACATATGTACACTAAAAATAGCACAAATTAGATCTCTAAAGAAAACACTTATTTGGGCAGAATGCAATGCTTGAATGCGAAAACAAACACAAATACTTACATTCTGCAATAGATAAGTGCCCTAACAGTGCAAAAGCTAACCAATTTGATATTAATCGATGGAGATTTTTTTTTTAAATACACCACTTTTATTAATTTTCCTGAAGATTTTAAAGGTATACAGATAATTTAATCAAGAAACGAAAATAAAATAATGAATTTTATAAAGTTACTGTTATTAACCAAATTATATAGTTTTCTAAATAACGTTATCCATTATAACAAAATATTTATTTTTTATAACTTTACCAATATAACCAATATAATTTTAACGTTATAAATAACGTTCTCTGGTTCTGTTACTACGTTAAATCAAATTTAATCTCCAAAGGTCGAGGACTGACTTACTTACCAGTTTACTTTTTGTTGATATGCAAATCTCCAGTTGTAAAACGTTAAAATGGATAGCATAATTTCAAATAATTAAAAAACTAAAAATAAGCTCATTGATTACAATATGATACAAAATAAAAATAAATTATTGGGTGCTATTTCTGGTTAAGCTAGGACCGCCTTCAGCAGAATTATATTTTAACTACTTAAATTATATTACCTTTTAATGACAGTTTTTTTAAAGCCGCCTCAAACTTTGGCTATGAGTAGAACCTATTCAATTTACAAAATAACTCTTAACACTACACTGCTAAAGCAATCAACATTTTCTTAAATGTCGTATTTTCACTTATAATCGCAATGAAGCTTGTAAACAATACGAAGCTTTGACTGTTCTACAGCAATTATTCCCCAAAGGAGAAATATATTATAATAGCAAAACAATTCGGGCTTATTTTTTAACCGATTACTTGGAATTTGATTATTACATTTCTCACTGGCACTAATTTACGAAAATCTTGACTCTGGGCACATATCTACATAACTCCGTTCCCTGGGATACACAAATGAATGTACGTTCGGCGTTATCTGAAATTTGTTTCGTAAGCACCGGCTCTAGCTTAGTGATAAAAAGTATTGATCAAATAACTGTAACTCTTGAACTGAGCTGCACTGAACCTTGTACCTACAAAGCGGACTCGAAAAATTTCTGAATAATGTGTGGTAACAGGATGGATTTTCCCGTTTTGTTATGGTAATAGCAACAACAAAAATATTTTGAAATTGCAGGGGTGGCAGGGTTCCCGCTCAAAACGTGAAGAGAACTCATTGCCAGTCATGAAAATTATCACATGAGCAGGTGGCATATGCTTTCAAGTGTAGAAACGAGGGTGTCAGGGTAAGTTGCAGTAAAAGCAGCTTTGAGTTGAAATAAACCACTTCCCACAAGACTAACTAACTTTGAATTAGTTTTATATAAATATTAAATATCTAATAGTAGAAAATAGGTTGTATGGGATAGAAATTTTTTCCACACTTATGGGCATACGATTTAAGAAACGTTATTTTTAATTACAATTACCAAAAAGGAAAAAAGTATCATAACATATTTTTTTAGTACATACATAGACAGCACATTTAATACAGCGAGCGAACAGTCGCTGGGCAACGCTCTGGTTATTTATTTGCTTTTGCTAAGATTGAAATTCTTAAAATTCTTCTTACACTGAGTTTGTGTGCAAGTGTAGCTGACTACAGGGAGTGTATCAAGAAAGTAGTCCCTATCGGACCTTGTTTTCTTGCGTTAAGGGGGAAACACAATTCCACCGTTTCGATCCGATTCGTAAAAATTTGCTTATATGAGCCATACGTGCGTGTAATTGGACACATTACACCAAAATGGATCGAATCGAAATTTTCAACTTTTACGGATGACATAACCTAGAAAAATCATCTGTAAAGATTTGTTTATACTCAAAGATGCGTGAAAAGGCTTTTGTTGAGGAAATAAAAAAAGCCCAAAATTATATGACAAAAGAAGAAAGTTTTCATGGATGGATCTAAAGCGGAAAGACAAAATCTGGCAACATTTTGAAGTCAAGTGTTTGCTCATGCATCCGTTAAAATGAATCGGATCGAAACGTCGGCATTGTGTTTGGCACTTTAGGCTTCAGCTCACTCCAGAATCTCAAAGTTGATGCGGAATTAATCAGAATTGTCCCTATTTGTTGGCTTTCATATTCGAATGTTTCCTTACGGTTTTTATTGGAGAGTCTGTTTCGCATTGTTGTTGCTGTCTCGTCGCAACAATTAGCCAATCTAGTTCAAGTTTCTTCATTTTACCTTATCGTCGATCCAGTCTTGGTCAGTACGTCTAGATAAATCTTCGTTTTCGTCCCAGTCTTGTCACTGAGTAACACTCATTGGAGTTAAATTGCCAAAATTTCATTTTTATTAAGATTTCAATAGAGCTACATATCAGGAACATCTGGGATATGTTTACCCGGGAATTGGCATCCCTTTATGTACCGCCAGATTTGGTAATTATACTACCGAGATCAAAAGAGCCTTTCACCAGAGTATGAAAATGTTCGCTCATGAGCGGCTCTCGGAAGAGCGCTCTAGAAAACCTCTTTGTAAAAATGCTCCCGCTCGCGCACCTGAAGCCTAAAATTTTTACTAAACCGCTCTGGCTAGCGAGCCCGACCCGTTAAGTATCTCGGGCTCGTGACTGCGCCATTATACCGATCTGGCTCAACTTCATAAAAGTTTTGGTTTATTTTTAGTATACTTACTGAAATTTTACTGAAAACAATCCAATGCACTGCGCGACTGGAAAAAAGAGGTACAAAGGGCAGTGTAAACAAAACAAGAAATTATATTTTTCACTGACGGGAATCGAACCCACACTTGTTAGAATCGGTCAAAAATGGAAAATAGAAGAATTTTAAGAACTTTTATTTTTAACGATTCTAAATCAAATCATCCCCGTCAGGGTAAAATAAAATAAAATTGAATTTACAAATTTATTTGTGCGCTTTCATCGTTACTGATTAATGCCAGCCGAAAGTAAAACGTGGTTTAGTAGGCTAATTACAAATTAAAAAATGCAAGAGGGAAAATCGTCTGTCTCGTTAGCTCAGTGGTAAGAGCAGTCGTTCTGCAAGCGGAAGGTACCAGTTTCAAACTCCAGCTTCGCCCGGTTGATTTTTCCTCTTGTATTTATTATTTGATTTAGAATCGTTAAAAATAAAGTTCTTAAAATTCTTCTATTCTCCAAAACAAGAAAATTGTTCATGCATGACAGCAAATAGGTAGCAAAGTTCACGGCTCCGGCTCGGGAGCACGAGTCGCTAAACAGCTCTTGCTCGGAAGTAAGAGCCACTTACAAAAAAATGACTTTTGCTCTTGATTATTTTAGGTACCGCATCAAAAGCCGCTCGCAAGGGAACATTTTTGCACCCTGATTTCCACTACTCCCGATCTGTCGTTATTTATGTAAGTTTCAGAAATGGAGCTGTGTTAATCAGCATTTCGTTCGTTTTTGCTGAATCTCTCAGGCCAGCTGGATAAAAAATATTGAATCATAATTCTAGGCGCTGGTGTCATATTTCCAAAGCGTTTTTAATCAGTAAAATTTACAGACAAAATCAGCGCTGTCCGTCAGCTGTACTGATTCGTGTAATTGTCGCGTTATTGTTCAGTCTGTAATTCACTCTACACAGTAAAAAATTCGCACTACTTAAAAAAAAAGTAAATTTGGTGCCTACTCAACGTGCAATGAGTACTAATTTCTTTAAAAACACGTTACGTTACCAGCTTGTCTTAACTCGTCTGCTACATATAAGTAATTTCTCCAACCACGTACTTTCACATATTTTACTTGAATTTGACTAATTAGAATTAGTAAAATTAAGCATTTTATATGTTTTACACACAAATGTGTAAGTTTTTATATAAATTTATGAAATTCCTACTCTTCTTTGCAAACTATACTATACTACTATAATTGAAGTAAAATTCAAAAATTTGAACAGCTGCCATAATTTGTGAGATAGGGTTGCTGGGGATATCTTTTTAAAATCTTGGATCTTTTTTCAGAAACTCTGAAGGGATGTGATATATTCCTGAAGCGAATGGTAAATCGCCAGCGACTTGCTAGTGGTTATTATTTCTGTTCTTCATTTGCTGATTACGACGAGGCCTTTGACTCGGTAATGGCAAATACCATCGAAATTGGCAGAAACTATGAGCTTACTTTAGATGAGCTCAAGATAAAGCTCAATTTAATATGAAAAATTCCCGATTCAAAGTCGGTGTGAAACTTGCTATATTATCACGATGGACTTAGAGGAATACCACGAGTTTTGGTCAGTACCAGTTTGAGTTTGATCGGATATTCTATACACTAAAAGCAAGGGTATTACGAATTTTATTTATTGCTGTAGATATTTTGGTCCTTGCTATTATTTCCATTATACGAGTAATGTTTTAGCTAGGATTTAGTGAAAATGGATAAGTAATAGCGGGATAATGTTAGCTATTAAAAAAAAAACAAATTTCTTGAGTTTTAGATATCATTTTAATATTACTATTGAATGTTGATACATAATTAAATCCAGATGTATTCTCAAAAAAGAAAAAATCTTTATTATATGCAGACAATTTTCAGTCACTATATCTGTATAAATTCAGAATTCGGTGATTGAAATGCAATTTACAAAAAAAAAACACAAAATTTAATCCTAGACAAGTAATGTGTATAGACCTCGATCCACACGGGTGGCGGGAATGCTCTACTTGACCGCATTATACGAATATGGATTGCACTCGACCGTCTATCATCTCACCATCCAGCTCATTAACGCCAATATCCAAAGGCACTATTCTCTATGCGACTCCCTTCTTATTATACCCTAGATGAAATCTAACATGGTCTACTAACTTTGTCATTCCATTTGTAACTCATAGAAAAAATTCTGGTAGATCAAAATGGATTGGACTGGACACCTACGCATAATATTAAAAGTTATTTTGATTTTTGCTTGTCCATCTGTCTGTCTGTCTGACTGTCCGTCCGTCCATCCTCACGATACCCCGTGTAATTAGAGAGCTGAAATTCTGCACACTGAGTTTTTAAAACAAAATTAAGATTTATGTTCGAAAATGTAATAAATAAAGTAACTCTTTCCTAAGGTTGCCATAAAAAAATCGTTTATCAATATAACCAATACTATTTGGACACTGCTTGAGAATGAGTCGATGTAAGAGCTGAAATTTTGTACACGGTTGTACGGTTTTTTACATATATTGTGAAAATGATCAGCTCTAGACATCTTTATTGTACTGAAACTTCAGAATCTAAAATCTTATGAAATTGGTTATAATCATTTTTACTGTCCAACCAAAAATTCTAGAAATAGATGAGGAAAACCACTTTAACAATCAAACTTAAACCATCCGAAATTACATACGGGCGTTCATCTAGGGTATCGTAAGACCAATTCTAGGTTTTTTCCTTGTTGTGCATTTAGAAGTCCCGTTTTTGAATGTCGTACTTCAAAAGTTTAGCCAAATTTCTAAATTCACTGCAATACTGCATCAGCTTACATTTGTTTTCATAACACTGCTAAGAAGAATGGGAAAAATGGATTTAGATGAAAAATTAATAGAATTAGTGCGTGAAAATTTTTGTATGATAAAAGGAAAAGAAAATACAAAAAAAAACATATATTCGAGAAAAGGCGTAGGAAGAAATAGGACAAAAGTTAATTTTTGTACATAACAGAAGCTACTAAAACAGTTTTCTCTGGGTAGGTACTCTAAAGATAGAACTCTACTTGTAACATGCCAGGTCACGCCACGTAATGCAATAACATATGAAAATTATATAGTCAGAGAAGTAATCATTTTTGGTGATCAAATGTAACCGCGCCATTTCATAGCTAAAACTAGTAAAAACATGAACGTTTTTAATAAAATTACTACGTTTTTTTTCAGTGCATGATTACATGCAAGACTTTTAAAATTGTAGTTAAAAGAAATCAAACATTGTTGTATTTCTACTCCGTAATATTTTATTGAAATTGGTAGTGGAATATAAACTAATGTTTGTAAGAGCTAATTTCATTTAAGGTTTCGCTATCAGAGTCAGAATCTTCTTTATCATATAAATAATAATAATGTATTGTTTTGTTAGTTAGTAGTTAGTGAGTCCAATTTTTGTTGATCACAGATGCAAATTATTTCTTCTTATTTAAACTATCCGCTATTCTTTTCTTAATTTCTGTAATCTTTCACTTTCGTATTCCTACCATCATGTCTGCTTTGGTCTACCTTTTTGTTTATATCGAACAAATTCCCCTTGAGCTTGCCAATATCCTCTCTAATTATCTGTAATGATTTCAATTTTGGCTGACCCTCCTCACATAATATAATTAACACTGTGACTGCCAAACAAAATTTTCAGAAAATGCTCATCAGGCCAAAGCTTTTATGAGAAATATATCGATGAAAGCAATACTACTACAATTTAAACTGGAAATTGAATCCGGATTTGGTAATATCTGGATATCCCGGTTCGAACGATCCAGATCCAGATCGGAAAAATCCGATTTGGAACCGGATTGGTACAATCCGTATCCGAAATATCCGGATTCGGATCAGAACTATCCGGATCCGAATCGGAACAATCAGAACGGAACAGTTTGTATTAATATATTTCATATTGTTTTCATATTTTATTAGTTCATTTAATATATCCCGTTAACTATCCTTCGAAATATCTGCCTAAAACATAGCCAATATGTCCGTCAACCAGATTCGGGTGACACGACCCATTGGAAACTTTATGCGTCACCCGAATTCGGGTGACATGGCAGTCAAAGTGTTAAAAAAAAATCTTTTTTGCGACTGGCTGTGTAGCATAATCACTATAAATAAAATCTCTTGAAACACCTCCCATACCAAAACCGTTGTTCTTGTTAGTTTTTCACAAGCACTGCAACTCATATTTCTTTACACATACGCACGCTATGGACATCCCAATTGCTACCATTGAATATGATGGGAAAAATATCAAAATTTCACAGAAATTATATTTTCAACGCAATCATGTTTTCAGAGAAAAAAATTGCTACACTGTTAGTATTTTATTATAATGCTGAAAATGATCAACACGAATCTAGAAAAAGATCACCAGAGTGATCAAGCAACATGTCTATATGCGGCTGCGGCTGTAGACTACTTACTACTTACTTACTACTATAACGTTATTTTCCAATCAATAAACAAGGGCCCAAATCCAAGATGTTAATCCCAACATTTTTCTATAATAACAAGTAAAAAAGCTAACTGAATGCCCGTATGTAATTTCGTATGCAAGCTTGATTTTTGAAGTGGTTTTTCGCATATTAGACTACTGTCAATACTTCTTTGAAACAAAAAAATTATAAACAGGCAAGGACCAGCCGGAAAATTTAGTGAGAAAAAACAAAAATTAAACACGAGATAAAGTGAAATTGTGAAATGGGGGTGGTTGGTAGGTGGTTTTTTGCTATTTTCGGCGGAAAGAAACATCCTAGCGGAAAATGTCCTTCATGAAAGTTGTAGATAATAAAAAAATCGGAACTTTTATATAAGGTATTCTTCAATATAACCTGAAATTTTCCACGAAAATGGCGGAAGACCGATTTGTCGGTTTTTTCTTTTGTAAAAATAATTCAATTTACATGAAGTTTTGTGACAGTATACTTTTTTTTAATTGAGCAAGCATGATTTTTTTGGAATCTGTGAAACAAGAAATTTCCGAGATTTTTACAATTTTCGAATAAAAAAAAACCGAAATCTTCCACGGAAAACATTATTGGTGTTTTTTCGATTTGATTATTCTATCTGAACTCATTTTAACCGTTGAAATGTCTACTTTAAAATAGTCTACATATGTTGATGTTTACTTTTCATGAAACCGCTTAAAAATTAGAAAAACGAAAAAAGGACTTTTCGAATCACGAATTTTTTAATATTTTTTATGATTTTCAATTTTTTTTATTATTTCTGCTAATAATGGGTTAAATTGCAATGACAGAATTTTCCTTAATGTGATATTACTAAATTTGAATGAATTTAATCAAAGAAAAAGTGGCGGAAACCATCCTGATTTAAATTTTTCATAGCAATGCACTGCACCATACTGAAAGTGGCAACCTAGAGTTAAGATTCGCTGGACCAGTGTGCAGTTTTAATAACGTATATTTTACTAAATAAAAAGTATAACGATGAGTAATCTGTTTTAGGTATATTTGGCTAATTTTTTCAGATTTTTTCATAATTTCCAAATTTTTAATTATCTACAACTTTTATGAAGGACATTTTCTGTTAGGATGTGACGTTTCTCCGAAAATCGCAAAAAAAAACACTTTCCACCCCTTAACACCCCCCCCCACGCCTTTCACAATTTCACTCAATTTTCCGGATGACTCATTTTCATAAAATTTCCTATTCTGATGAACTTTTCAGTAAAATAAAAGGTCTGTTTATATGAAGTCAAAAAAGTTCAGAACAGCTCAGAGCAGAGAAAGGTAGTTCAACTGACAAATTAAAAGTAGAGCAGAAATAATGATGGTAGTGCAAAATGGATTGGACACCCCCGCATAAAATTAAAAGTTATTTTGATTTTTGGATGCCCGTCTGTCGGTCCGTGCGTACGATAACTCGAGAGCGCGTTCACTTAGAAAGCTGAAATTTTATACACGGACATTAAAAAAAAAAGTAAAATTAAGTTCGAAAATGAGACAAATCGGGCAACTCCTTCGTGGGGTTGCCATACAAAAATTTCGTTATACGATATATTTGGACACTACCTGAGAACACGTCGATTTGTCCCATTTTCGAACTTAAAGTTACTTTCTTTTAAAAGCTAGTGTGTGCAATTTCAGCTCTCTAAGTACACAAGTTATCGTGAGGACATGATGGACATGCAAAAATCAAAAAAAATTTAATATTATGCGTGGGTGCCAATCCATTTCGCTCTACCATCATTATATCTAGTATACCTTAATTTCATTTTCTAAGGGTATACAAATACTTACCATCACAGATTGTTTGTTTTTTTTAGAACTAAATATTAATATCTCTTGAAAAGTTTCAGTTGTAATCAAAAAATGTAATCATATATGTAATCATGATTATGGTTACATTTTCGCAAGATTATTCGATGCAATTATGATTAATGATTGATGAGTAATCATGAATATTAATCTGATTACAAAAGTAGTTGATTACGCCCAATAGTACACGGCATGCAAAGTGTGGAAAAATATCTGGAGATTCGCACTTTTCGTCCCTGACGTGTTATCGCGTGCGATAGTTATTCTGTATTTACACTTGAATTAGAAAAGATGCAACTAATACACTTTCTTCAAATTCCTCACAAAATTCTCTTCTTAATTTAAATTTGTTTCATGGCGGTGCGTTGCGTGACGTATAATAAGTAAAATTCAGTATAACAGGCTACATATACTCTATAAAAGTGTTATACGATAAGGTTTTCTCGTACGGCGGAGCCTGTCCGATTTTTCTCTGAACCTAACGAAGTCGACATTCGATCAGTTTTTTCAGGTTTTTATGTAATCAGTTGCCAGTGTCGTAGATTCGCCACAGTTAAGCTTGTCAACATTAGAGGGTGGATTTTGAAAAATGAAAAATTTGTCATACGAAACTAATAATAATATTATTATTATTACTTGGAGACGATGAAAAGAAGAGGAAACAAATACAACAATAGAATAACCCACCAACAAAATTGAGTAAAAAATGTGTTCAAAGCGTGAGCATTTGAAGCTTTTGTTTTGATTAAGGCATAGTGCTAAAAGATAATTAATTTCGTTATTATTACGAATTTCTAGATCGTAATATTTAAAAAGTTCAATTAAAGTAACAATTATTTTGCTCTAAAACCAAATCCACATAACTGTTATATATTAAATAAAAATTTATTTCTTCTTGCGTACTTCCCGGTTATATTTCTTCACTTATTTCGTGCAATGCTTTATATTTTTGGCACCTTTATTCAAGAAATATCCTATATACATGTTTTGTTCTATATTTCCAAAAAGTAGTCGTTATATGTCCATCATGTTATAAACCAAGCAACACAACTTTTGACACCTCGATATTATTATTTTCAAACACACAACAAACACTTTGCACTAATTGAATTGAAGAATATTACTACAAATACTGGCTCAAAAGCCGTACAGGAAAACCTGATCACATGTTGTATCAGATAACAATCAATGGGATTCATTCGGTAATAAAACCGGAGGGCTAAACCGGAGCCATTTTCAGGTGGCTTCATGTTTTAAAACCGAACAATATGTTACTAATATAAACAATTTAATCTTCTGTGTTCTGTTTTGTAGAATATGATCATACAGTGGTGGAAATTTACATAAAAACACTAATGTTTTTTGATTTTTTCAACTAAATCTTCAATAAAATTAGATCTTTTTTATATATTTAAATCTATATATAATCAGAGATAATATTACTACCTTTTAAAAGTAATTCCAGGAATTTTTTCGATACTAAACACCAAGAAAACACTAAACTACAACTGTTTTTATATAACTTTCCACCAAAATTATACAAATATTCATTAGCGCGTTCAAATAGTAAATGTGGAGATGAGATGAGAGAGAGAAAAAGTCATAACGGAATTCTTGGTAAGAGTCTGATGGATGATCTAAATAAGAAAAAAAACTTAAGGTGTTGCCAACAATAATCCAATTTCAAATTATTTACGACACATTATGTTGTTTTTATGTAAATTTCCACCACTGTATGTCGCCACACTTAGTGTGAACAAATTATATACAGTGTTGTGATTACGGAAACATTTGCAGCTTTTGGGAAAAGAATATTTTGCTCAAACCTAAAAAACCTAGTAGATAACAACTTTTGTTTATTTAATTCAAACTATATAACTAACTCTTTTTAAAAAGCTTTATCCCATCCTTTTTACACATTATGTAATTTCTGATGTTTTTCTACTTATGGAAAAATATTGTTTTTAAAATGTTTGCTTTATTTCTCATGCGGATGGTCTAAAAGAAAAAAAATGTCTGTAAAATCTATGTATATTCAGCTGGAGGTGTGGGAATCATGGATTTCATGATTAATTCTTTTTAAGAATCGTTGTCCGTTACTCGTACGTACCTTGTTGAAAATTCCTCGCAGACAGTACATGCACGGCAAATCGCGTACATTCACTCACCATTTAACTACTATTTCGGCCGTATTGTGAAGTTTTGCCACATGCAGACAGAATGTGTTCAGTCAAACATGCACTCACATGCCTTTCACTCTCCTCTTAACCCTTCCCTTCCCTTCTACGCGTTTGTCTAGTCAAAGCTATGCATTACATCAGAGGGCAACCCCTCAGCCATGATTTCGTTATAAAAAAATTTACTCGCGCATCAACTTAAACATTAGAAGCCATTCAAAGAAAAACCATAATTTGTTTTCAACTACAAACTTGCACCTGCTGTCTTGAACTGTAAATAATAAGGCCTCAAAATATATATATAATATAAAGTAGAATTACAATTATAAAACCATGATTTAGTTTAATGTGATTCAGAAGGTGCTTTTCTCACTTTTTGTTGGTTTATAAAAAAGTTTGATTGCGTTTTAAATGATTATAATGAATAAAAAGCAACATAATTTTATCAAAGATCAACATCTTTACATCAAATAAGATACCAACCCAAATCTAATTTAAGACAAATTAATAACGGATCATATCATTTTCCATCAAATTTTCAAGAGAGCTAATTTGCGAATTTAAAATAAATGGATAGGGGAGAAAGACTACTTGAAATCGAAACCAGTTGTAGAAATATAATTAGCCAAGAGACCATATTCGCTCTCCTGGAATGTGTTTAGTGTGCTCATAATTCTGGTAATCCTTCTAAGGTAAGAAAAAAATTATTGTTATATTTTTCTGTTATTGAGTAAAGCATATATGAGCCTGTAGCTCTGTTTGGAACTGCTAATTATTATATTTGCAGTCGGAAATTTTGTTGAATATCTTTCCTTGTGTAATTATTAACAACACTTTAAACATAACCTACCCTGGAATAATTAATTAATTCTTCCACCCTATGAGGATCGCTTAAAGCTTTTAAATATGCACTCGCTTCAAAAACGTCGCATGGCTGCCGATGTAACTTTTGTGCATCAACTCTTAAACGCGAATATTGACAAATTCTCTTTTCGTGATAGTAGGCACAATTTGAGAAGGCTACCTATGTTGCATGTTCACTCCTCAAGGTCTAACTTTAGCAAGTGCGATACGAACCTATTAATCGCTTGTGCATTACTGTTAATAATATGGTCTTTTTAGTTCTATTTAATTTTCTTTTTATACCCTAGCTAGATGAAATCTATAGGGAATACTAAGTTTGTCATTCCATTTGTAACACCTAGAAATAATGATCGTAGAGCAAAATGGATTGGACACCCACGCATAATATTAAAAGTTATTTTGATTTTTGCATTTCGGTCCGTCTGTCCGTCCGTGCGCACGATAACTCGAGAACGCGTATACTTAAGAGAGCTGAAATTTGGTACATGGTGTTTTCATAATAATAGCAAATAAAATTTTAAAAATGGACTAAATCGGGCAACCCCTTCTTAGTGTTGCCATATACAAATTTAGGTTTTTTACATACATATACTGTGAGAACGATCAGTCCTAGACATTTTTATTGTACCAAAAACTTCTTCAGAATACGAATTCTATAAGATATCTGATAATCAGTTTTTCTGTCCGACGAACCGTTCTAGAAATATACGCGAAAACCACTTCAAAAATCAAACTTGCATAGATCGGTGATCATACGGAATTTTATACGGGCATTCATCTAGGCCCTAGGGTATCTTAAGAATTGGTCGTAGGCTAATTCTAGCTTTTTTACTTGTTATATTTTCTGTTCAATGTATCGTTGCATGTAATTTCATCTGGTGTTTGGTTTATGTTTAGTTTAACATACTAATACTAACACCGACTAAACGCATATATTGTTGAACGTTTATTTATTTAGCGTGTCACTACAGCAAGCTTGTGTTAAGCTGGTTCTGATAGTCAATAATATAATGTTTAATTCTAAGTACATTCCGGTAATCTTTAAATTTGCTATTAACCTTGATTTCTATCAAAACACGGTAATATGCCTTTCAGTTTAAATAAATTTCTTATTCATAGATTTTACTATAAATTCTACAAATTCATAGCTGTTTTTTTGCTTTCGATCGACAGAAATCTTATCACACGCACTCACTACATATACCGCTGGAAAGGGAAGAAAGGAAATCTATCTTGTCGGATTTATTGGGCAAAGATTGAGTAAATCTCTAACAGGCTTTAGATGGATGGAGTTGTTTATTGTAACATTTACTCCTGGTTTGTAGCAACTCAATAAACTTAGCCCATACTACTCATATCAAAACAAATTTATCGCTTTGTAAACGATTCTATAACTTTTTTCATCAATAATAATAATAAATCTGAAAATACATATCAGTAAAATCATTACTACTTATGGTGTTGGAAATGAAGTTTTGTCCAAATTCTCTGTTCCATAAATTATATGTTTGTATGATCCACGTGGGGGATGTTGGGAGGACGACTGGACTGGTCTTTCCCACTGCTCGTTGGCGTGTAGGCGAACTTCTGGCCCGCATGCCACTTGATGGAAAGCTTCTCTGTGAGATTTCCAGAAAGGGAATCGTGAGCTAACGGAAATGCCTTATCGAGCCTTCCCCGGTCCGTTTTAAAAAGTTTCACTGGCAGTTCTCTCACTAATGAGGGAACCGGTGCGGGTGTTTACTTTCTTGAACCTGACATTGGGTTGGAGTACTCACTTGGAAGGCACACCACTGTTTTCCAGGCTGAAGTCTACGCCATCTCAATGGCAGCGATATAGCACTTCATATAGAGATCAAGAGTAAGGGTATTGTTATCCTTTCGAATAGTCAGGCCGCTTTGATGGCTCTGAGTGGCCCTCGGATAACATCTAAGTTTCTGGGGAACTGCAGGTCGTCCGTGAATATAAGCTGTATATCTACAACAAGGTATCCCTTCAGTGGGTTCCTGGTTACATGGGGAATGAGAGGGCTGACCTTCTAGCCAAGTATGGCTCTGGTTCTCCGTTCCTTGAACCGGAACCCGCCGTAGGTGCTGCCGCCTTGGTTATCGGGTCCCTCATCAAATCGGATGTTCGTATGAAGCATCAGCAGATTTGGCCGAAACTGAGCACTTGCAGGTGCACAAAACTTTTTCTTTATGGGCCAAATAGGAATTGCTCTTGGGGCTCGGGGAGTAGCAATGTAAACTGTGGTTAGCATCATCACCGGATACTGCTCGTTTCACGCTCATCTAAAAAAAGATGGAAGTCGTTGACAGCCTTGAGTGTCTGTCCTGCCTAGAAGGAGAGCCTGAAACAGCTGAACACTTTCTGTGTGCTTGTCCGGCTTTTGCCCGGCGCAGGATAGACATACTTGGGTCTGTCCTCCTACTGTGGATGTGCTGAAAAATTTACCTCACCCAGACCTGATGCGCTTCATTAAGAGGACAGGAAATTTTTGGTGATGAAGTTTCTAGCAGGTTAGCAATGAGCCGCCTTGGCCTACATGATTGGGATCTCTCGTTCACTTGCCTAAAAAAAAAGGGTGCACGTGCATACAAATTCAATTTCATTTTTGTTAGAATCCATTTTTTATCCAAAATTACAAGACTTCTAAATAATTGACGCCATAATTATTTAGTAAAGAAAATGAGTTACTTAGTCCCCTTTTTATTATATTTGTCTGTGATATTCTGTTGGATCGAGTGCGTATTTGAAAATATTATGTAATGGTCGGTAGTCTCAAGGAGTAGTCACTTCTTGTCTTTTTTTCAACTGACTCCGTCTGCACAATTAATTTTGATGATTTCGTAAGCATACTTTCATTTTTATCTTCAGAGATTGAAAATGCTCGAGCACTTCTTTTACTTAATTTCAGAATAATTTTAAGTTTATCATTATTTTCTTCGTCTAAAACGTCATCATCATAGACCATAGTATATCTACTATGAAAAAGTTTCACCCTGCTTTAGAAGTGGTTGAGATGGCGAGCTGAAATCTTGTACACGACGTTCTCGCAATAAAATGAGCAAAATCGGGCAACTAGCATAGTTTGAAAACAGAACGGTATATAAATAAAAGTCAAAAAAAGTGAAAACCCCAAGGATTATATGGTAACATCAAGAAGGAGTGCGAAATTTAATTCATTTTTGATTGCTTATTTTCTATTTACTAAATGCTCAGTACAAAATGTCAGTTCTTTACCTCAACGCGTTCTCAGGCAGTGTGCAAATATATAGCGAAAAACCAAAGTGTTTTATGGCAACACCAAAAATGGGTTGCCCGATTTGGACCATTTTTGAGGTTTTATTTACTATTGCTACGAAAACACCATGTACTAAATTTCATCCTTCTACGTTGACGTGTTCTCAGGCAGTTCCCAAATATATAGTGAACTTCATATCGTTATATTTAAGAGTAAGATTCTAAGTAAATTTAGTAATTAGTTTGTTTCTCATCCCATGCATACTTATAAGACTACTTTTATGTCTTAATTGTATAGAGTTTATAACATAAATTTGAATTTGAAAAACAACATTTTTGTATGACAACACAACGAAAGTGTTGCCCGATTTGTCCTATTTTCGAACGGAAATTTTCTAACAAAAAAAAATGCGTTACAAACGGAATGACAAACTTATTATACCCAATAATTTTATCATCTACGATATAAAAATTGCTAGTAATCCCCAGTAGAAATACCATATTTCCCTACGTGTAGTACTGCGATACTTTTGGTATACGGTGGCTTTAAAAATTAATATCTTCAAAACGAGGCTTAGCCCTTCAAAAGGCAAAAAAAAAGTGGTAGAGGTCTACAATAGTAAATAGGTAATACACTTTTATACCCCAAATGAAATCTATATGGTATACTAAGATTGTCATTGGCATAGAAACAATGCTGGTAGAGCAAAGTGGATTGAAAGGACACCGCCGCATTATATTAAAAGGTTTTTTAATTTTTGCAAGTCCGTCTATCCGTCCGTCGAAAACGCATTGTAGGGAGCTGAAATTTTCCACGCGGCCTTTTATAACTCAAATTCGAAAATGGGATAAATCAGGTAACTCTTTCGTAGGGTTGCCATACAAAAAATTCGTTTTTCATTATCTATTAGGACACGGCCTGAGAACGCATCGATGTAAAGAACTGAAATTTTGTACACGGCGTTTTCATAAAAATTGTAAATACAATTTCGAAAATGAACTAAATCTTTGTGTTCCGATACAAAAATTTGGGCTTTTTTCCGTATACTGCGAAAACGATCAGTTTTAGACGTTTTTATTGTACTAAAAAGATCCTATGAAATTGGTTGTAATCATTCTTACAGTCCGAACCGTTTTAGAAAAAGATGCGAAAACCACTGCGAAATTACAGAAGTCTAAGCCAAATTCTAGTTTTTTTTTTTATTTTTAAAACTATTATTATTAAGAAAAAAAAATATTTCGGTGTGCTGTATTTTTTAGGAAACGAGTAAGTGCTTAAACTGAAAAAAAATATATATTAATAATTTGAATAGGACGACGAACCGCAGAATTAAACTCAAACTGTTTGATCACAAGCCATGAAACGCTTCCTCCTTACTTACTAGCTTAAATCAGCTGGTGCAAATAAAGCAATAAAACAAGACTTGATAGGGTCAAAGTTAATAAGCATTTAAGTCTTCAAACTTAGTCATTAGTGACATCTGGGAACGAAGAGATAAATGCATATTTGCGCGTTAATAAGGTGACCTTTATACGAGTGTGCACTTGGCAAAAAGTATAAGCAAAACTTGGATAAACACGTGACTCGGAATAATACCAATAACTGTTGAGCGTTAGCACAACAAGACCGTATGGCCATAGCCCGGGTAGGAAAAAATACTTGGCATACAGGAAATTATCAGTTTAAGAAAATAAAAGCCATAAAATTAAGGCGATATATCTAAAGTGTTAAAGAAACCCTTAGTGCAATTTTAAATGTGAGTGTTAAAGTTAAGTTGTTGATTCAAAAAGTTTCAAAATATTTCTCCCAGAAAATTAGGAAGCATAAGGAATATTTTTTTGCTTCATGTCATAACCCGAGTATAATATTATACATAATAATTGGGATTTCATTTTTTGTTTGCATCCAGTATAATATAGTCACAAGAGTGGATAGGGTTCTGATAAATTAGAAAATTAAGAAAAAATTAGTTCCACAGTTGTAGTCCGACCGGAAGGGTGAGTACTTGTTAAATCATTATTAGTTTTTTTTTTACTAACGAAATATAAAATTATTATTAAAGTAAATATCATTTTTGTTTTTTTTGTTTCGTAGACATACCTAGGTATGTATAGTGTAGTGCAGAGTTGTAGATATGATCAAAGATTGCAGATCAAGAAATAATTTGAGGTTTACAGGTATGTAGGAAACTGGTACTTATTGCAACAGCAAAAACACAAATTTTTTATTTTATTTTTTGAATAATTAGACGGAATGGAATACGAGCATTATATTTATATATGTATATAAACATATATCGATAATCTGAATTGTTGCGTATTAATGACTTTTTTCTGCATAATTGGCCTGATTTAGCCATGTGAATTGTATACAAATATACGTATATATCCATAATGTGAATTGATGCGCAAAGAGACAACAACATGTTTTTGTAATTAGATTGATTTAACTGATTATATAATTATACATTGAATATGAAGTGTTGCGCATAACACTGTAAAACTAATTTTTTTTTTTGATAATTAAATTGATTAGCTACGTGCATTGTATTTATATATTGAAATATGAATTGTTGCGTATAAAATTATAAACTTGCTTCTGACTAATTAGACTGATTTACTTGCATGCATTATACCTCTGTATATTAATGATACGAAGAATTATCTTGTCAAATATGGAGTGTCTTTCGAATTTATCTCTGCAACTCTGTATATCCGATTAATTTTTTTTTTGTGATGGTAGTTTAGAGCATACAATACGCCTTTTGCGGGCGATTGCGAATCGCCGTCACAGAGAATCGTTAAATGATAATGAAGTCAAATAAGAGTACGCAAAACATGTATCGGCATTAAGCTCCTTACGAGGGCACATCTTCAACCGCTCGTCTTCCTTCTCTCATTCGTGTACAGGGTACATTCGTTAGTAGTGCTACGAAGATATTCTCACATCGTTCAACTGTGCTTGGATCAACAGGCATGCGGATGTGCGGAATTTTACTGCAGTTATAACGGGACACTGTCTTTTGGAAAAACATTCGGAAGGAAGCAAATTCCATACAATAACCTCTGCAGAAGCTGTATGGACGAAGAGGAAGTCTGCTGTGTGAATGTCTCTGCCTTGGCAAACATAGAAGGAGTACGGTTGGTAGCTACTTTTACCGCGAATTGGGGAAATTGCAGAGAAAAAGTTGAGAGATCTAGTAAGATTCATTCACTTTTGTGGCTGGTTTTACTGCACCCCCCCCCCCCCCCTAATTAGGTAGGGTTCCAATGAAGTTGCAATATAATGGACCATTGATGGTCTAATTCCTGCTGACCTAACGCAATGTTTATTTGACATATGTATATATCACAAAAATCGAGTTTATGACGTCTGATCCTAAGATTACGAAAACTCTAATCACCCTAGCTGGGGAGTGGAGGATGACGACTGATAGGGGATTTTAAAGCAAAATATTGTATCAAGCTCTATCCAAATTCATGTTTACCCCATCGAGCTAGATTTTTTGTATCACATTTAAAACATCTGGTAGGCTTGATAACTAGTTCAAAAGATTAAGGTGACTTGCTTAGATAAATAAGATATTGTAGGGCTATATTTGTTGGATGGTTGTAAAATATCAAACTAAGCATCATCTTGAGCCTAATCAATAAATTGTAAACGCTAATATAGTCTCGTCTTGAGCTTAATTAATAAATTGTAAACGATAATAAAGTGAAGTATTGCGCAGAATATTGGTATTTTAGTTCTTTTAAAAACAAAATTATAAGGCTAATAGTCATACAGTCTTAAAACTATAATTTGTTATCATTAAGATAATATATCAATTACGAGGGCGACCCGTTGAGCTTCAGATCTGCTGCATACCCCTTCGCCCCAGATTTGTTGAAAATAAATAAGATACAGTTAAGAAAGTATTCTTCACTCCTTCTCATCCGAGACGTTCAAACTAATGGGTCTTAGTAGACAATCGCTCAGGCTGTTTATTAATCTAGTCACTGGACTGGACATAACCCCTTGTATTTTCTGAAGAAGATAGGCAAATTCAACAGAAAATAGTATCGATTATGCGAAGGGGATGACGAAACCTCCAAGCATATAATTGTGCAAGTGTCTCGCTCTTGCAGCTTTAAGACTGCAAGTCACTAGAGAAGCATTTTTCACTCCAAATAAGGTTTACAAGCTAACCCCCTAGTCAATATTCGAGCTCGTAAGGAGGCTATATTTAGCCTAACCGCTTTAGAGGAAGACACAATAGATCAACTCTAATCACGATGTCCGCAGGGTTCTAGTAGCCTAGTCGCCCCTATTTTTAACTTTAACCTTAAGAAGGTCTAGCCCCAATTCTTGTAATATGATAAAACTATGCATAAAAATGCTGGGTAAACATAATTGTAAGTATGTAGTTTAATGGTTTTAATATACAGTCTTAAAATAAGGAATTCATTGCTAGATGGAAAACGAAACCCGGCGGGTATTTTTAATCTAACAAAACAAAACTCGAGTAGAAGCAGTATGTATGTTATCTTTCAGCCAGGCCTTTCCAATATCAATGCTGGTTGTCTTTTTCTACCTAATGAAAACAATGCAATGGTTTCATATGTTGAAAGAGAAGAAAATTTCGCTTATTAATGTGAAATTTTATTAAAATTCTCTTACTCCGAACATATGATTTTAAAGAAACTCATATTGCATTCAAGAAAGCATATTGCTTATATTACTAATATTGATATTAGCTGTGAAAACAATCACTCTGAGGAAATCTTGTCGAAATCTGCAAATATTGAAGTTATTCTTTTCTAACTGTAAAACAAAGATTAATAAATATGTATACTATCATTAAACTTTCCACTTTTCGCTTAATATAAAAATAGTAGCTAATAACTTTTGAACGGAAGTAGATATTGATTTAATTCTTTCTATGATTTAACGGACTCTTAACAGGTGTCATTTTAGAAGAGAAAAAAAATTAGAAAAAAAAATAACAAAACAAATATTTTGTTGTTCCAAAACCCAGTTTTTGTATAATGTCGTAAAAAAGACGTAAGCAGTGAAAAAAAGAAATTGATTTCATTTTTACTTACCAGCTGTAAACTAAATCAATGAGAAATAGCCCATGTAACTAACGTTTCTTGTGCCACGGTGTCCAATATATCAAAAAATATTAGGTAAAATATACCTCTAGGCATGAGCCATCGACCAAAAGGTAAAAGAAAAACTATCCCAAGGAGATACCGAAAAATATTTCAACAACTTTATTATATTGCAGAACATCACCCAAAATTCTAAAATAATTCAGTTAAGAGCGAGTTGGGCTCGCGCAAGATGGGTTCCGTACGAGAATTTATCAACGGAACAGTCGATCCACCGAATTTAAGTCCATATATTTAAATCTCATCCAAATTTGCTTAGGATAACTGAATAATATTCAAACAGAGTTTTCTTGTTATGGCCTAATGCCAAGGTTACCCAATAATATCATCTTTATAAGATCACGGGGGGGGGGGGGGGGCGGTATTTTTTCGCACATTTTGGGCTATATCATTGTAACCAATTCACCAAAAATTTTGAAATTCTTTAATTTGAATCCTTTAAAGTAGCCCTTTCAAATAATACCCAAGATACAAAACAAAAACAATTCTTTTTAGGGGGCTCAACCCACCCTCATGAAAAATAAAAAAATTTAATAATTTTTGACTGCCGATATATGTACGCGTCGAAGACCTAGCATTCTGCCAAATTTCAAATTCCTACAACACGTCGTTTTCTATAAAAATGTCGGTGACAGACAAACGGTCGGAAGCACGAGAGATCTTATAATGGTTCTGTTTTTTCCTTTTGTTGTACGGAACCCAAAAAAATTCTGTCGGCTAGGACAATACGTCGCTACTTGTACAAAGCAAATTTAAAATGCAGGCGTCCGGCGAAAAAATCCTAAATTAACACCAAAAATGAAAAAGCCACGATTCCAGTGGGTGAAACAACAAAAGATTTTTACAGTTGACGATTGGAAAAAGGTAAGTTTAACAATTCAGCTGAGCACCAGTTTTCGTGCCTTTTTAAAAACGTATTGAAAATTACAAAATTTATTAAAATTTTAGGTTGTGATGAATGCCGGCTAGAAGCTGTAACGGAAGGAAGTCTGTATGTCAGAGAAATACGAGGAGAGCTGTTTACTGTGAACAGTAAGACTTCCACCAGCAATCATGATTTGGGCTATATATCAGGGAAGTGTCCGGATCCTCTCTATTTTATTATGGGAACAATGCAGCAATAGTTTTGGGTACTGTTCTCCGACCTCATATTGAATATTTGAACGCCCAGGGAACATCATATACTTGTGGCGATGATGCGCGCTACCATACCGCTAAGTCTATTACAAAGTACCTCCCGGAGCATGAAATTCCATTTCTTCCTTGGTTTTGGAACTCACCAGATTTAAACCCAGTAAAGAACTGCTTGGCTATGCTAGAATCTAAGGTTTATAGCTTTTCAAATCCAACGGTTGAAATATTGAAAAACAGAACCGAAGATATCTGGAAAACTGACAAGGATATTGAATCCATGATTCAGAAATGCATTGAAAGTATGCCCGACCATATAAAAGCAGGAGGTAATGTTATGGGAGTAGTTACAAAATATTAATTATGACGCATCTTGTACGTACATATTATAAGCTTTAAATAAATATACTAAATTATTTCTTTTTTAATGCAAAACCTACTGTCTTTGCTACTATTTGACAATGAACATAAATATATTGTCACAATGCAAGACGTATCTTTAGTAAAACATGATGTTGAAACAGTATAATCTTGTCAAATTTATAATAATGTTCGGAATTCCAAAGATCAGGGTTCAGACTTTACGTAAGATTTAATGAAAACTTACCAAATTATTTCATATCAAACATCACCTTACTCCGGAATACCATCAACAATCTTACGGAGCCTTAGAGAGTTAAAGTGCTCTCACTCTACTTTGAAAGATTATTTGAAACATTATATAAATAGTAAACAAAAAGACTATGATAAATATATTCCACTGTTGATTTATAATACCATTGTATACGCTTCCACTAAAATCTGTCCTTATGAATTATTATTCAGATATAAACCTATACAACCTTCTGCAATTATTTCAACCCCTGAATGTAAGTATACTTACAAATCCTATCATGACCAATTGAAATATGTAGATTCAATCGTTTCCATTAAACAGCGAGAGACTATTTAATCGATGCGAAGCAAAAATTTGGAGATGTTTATGATCGAAAAAGTTTCGTCGTCTCTTATAAGCTAAATGATCAAGTTAAGTGGGTCTTTCTAAAAAGGATTACATAATAATCAAAATGTTACCATTGAATATAAAGCAACTCTGAGTCCATTTAAATTGTTTAAAATCCACTCATCTCTTGACAGGTTCATCAACACAGAACATATTAAAATTGATCCTGCGACTGAGGGTAGCGGATTATTCTATGAGCATTTAGGACAAATGGGATTTTATTCTGACTTTTGGCAAATAATTTCATATACCAATGTTATTTTAAAACTTAAATTATGCCGTGGTAGTTCATTGCCCACAAAGCTTGAAGGTCTTATTAATACAAATTATCAAAGTAATTGAGAATTAGGAAATACTAGCATAGCTAACATATTAACCATAAAACTGCTGTATCTTTAACAGCGGTGGTTAGACATTAAACTGGCTATCTGGTGTTCTTGATACTGATAAAATTTAATATTATAATGAAGCTATTAAACAGGACGAAGAAAATGAGAATATCAGTAAATTCAATATGTTTATGAAGAATACAGTCGATAACGAAAATGTTTTTGAAAATTTTTTAACAGTAACAGATCATGTAAATAAATTAACTTAGTTTGTGAATGAATTAAAAAAAAATGTTGATCAATTGAATCGATCGATGCTCTACAATGCTCTAGTTCCTGCCATAATAACATACAAGGACCTTACCGATGAAAGAAACAATCACGTTAAATTATTCACAGAAGATTAAGCATTTCCATTACATTAATTTAGACCATAATAATACTTACAAACCATTTGAGTAGTGTAGAGTAGAGTTTTACATCCCAGGGCTTAGTTATTAGGTACTGGGAGGGTCCGAAGCTGTTGAAAAGCAGAACCATTGCAATATTCCAATTTCGATTTGATGTACTGCAGTGAAGCTCCAAATATTTTAAATAAGAAGACCCTAAAGCCGGTCCCACACGATTTGCGAATATCACCGAAAATTTCAAGCAAATATTCAGTAGAATTATTCGGTAGCCCTTTGACTCGAGCTAAAAAAAAAACCGATTCGGGATTAGGATTGCGACTTGTTAAAAATATCTTGTACCAATATACATATGTTTTAAATGTATAACACTCGATTATAATATAACACACCACAATGTACCAAAATTGCGAATCTTACAGTACCAACATTTACATACATAATTAATTACATATATTACCTTTTTTTAGATTAAGCTAAGCAGTAAGCGTGGATTAGCAACATTCAATAGATTGGTTGGAATACTCTTCTGAGGTGTATTATAAGCTAAAGTAAACCAGAAATTAGATTAATCGGACTAGTCTGAACGGAGATTAGCAGAGCTTTAATTTCTATGGCAAATTATAATCTCTGATGCCCTTTTTCATAAGAAGTAAGCTTTTGATGTGTTCTGAAAATAGTGGCGATGTTTGATGAACTCCTATTTGTTCCCTTATATCTGCATATTTTGCTGAGATACAAAATATATGACGCGCATAAGTTACATTATTATATTATCACATTGCAGTTTAGTGTTAAAAAACATTAAAGAAATTGTTTCAGTAGTATAATTTTTAGCGACTTCGTGCATTATAAAAATGTACCTTTGTACCAATCAGAAAAAAATGTACCACTTTTGGTGCAATTGTACCAAAATGGCGACCCTTCCGAAACATGTGCAAATACCGAACATTCATCATCGACAATCATCTTTCGTTTTCGTGAATCTCCACACGATGTTTTCTCGCCTTCACTCATTGAATATTCGGTGATATTCGCGAGTCGTGTGGGACCGGCTTAACCAAACATCTCCCAAACCAAAGTGGAGCAGCATACTGGGCTGCATGACTAAGGCGGAGTTTAGTCGTTAGCATACGAGATCTGGCAGGCGTCCTCCAGTGTTATCCTACCCTACCAAGTTAATGCGGATCTGTGCTGCGGGTTATCCTTTATTTCTTTCTTACTCGAGTGAACCATATGGAATCATTTAATTTCAACCCTCAAAGTGCCGAGCTCAAAGGCAACTTTAAAGTGTAGACGTCAGTCTGCTCATGGAACAGGATGACTTTGAAGGTCTAGTTATGATGATGTGAGAAGACTACCCTCTCTCTGATGAGTATGCTGACCGCATCTCACAACGGGACAAAGAGGATGTTCCGGCAGAGCTGGTCGAAGACGAATTCCTCAATTTCGATAAGGCTGAGATCGACAGTCCAACTAGAATCCGAACCACTAAGAACCCAAAGGATTCCGATAAGATACAAAAGGCTCCAACAAGGATCGATAGGGTAAAAGCCGAAAAATGAACGGAGCGGCCAAGAACCATTTAAATGACTGGTGAAAGACTGGCACAGCTTAATTGAAGCCAATGAGCTAAAGCATGAGCTCTCCATAGAGGAGACGGCTCCTCTCTCCTGTAAGCAAGCAGTAGTGGCTATTAAGCTCGGCATGCTTTCGATAAACTTCCTCGAAGAAATGCTCGATCAAATTAGATCTGTCCAAGTGTTCCTGGGTAAATACTGAAGATAAAGAATGGCGAACTTAAACCATCGATTTTTTGGATACAGTCTAAGACCTCACCTGCTCTGTTAAGGTCACCTCGGAGTGGGTAAAACAGTTCCTAGGTGAGATCAGACCCTGGAAAAGAGAAAAATTAAGGGCAGAAGAGAAAAGTGAAATTCTTCGCTCAAAAATTCTAATTTGCTATTTCCCTGGTAACCTGAATATGCTGCCGATGAAATTTTACAATTCGTTGGTGATCAATACCATGGCTTCGAAGTGGCTGAGTGGAAAGTCAGTGTCCAAAACCATGGCCTCAAAGTGGCTGAGAAGAGGGTTTTAAGGAAAGTGCCTGAGGCTACATAACTCACTCTCTCAGTGAACCACTGCTCAGCTGAAAGCCTCAAGATAACCTTGAAGATAAGTTTCAAATTTGGGCCGGTGTAGTTTATAAAAAATGGAGATCTAAAGCTGCAAAAGGAGCAAGAGCAGCTGTGGTTTCGTCAAATTCAGTAATGATTCAAGTGACTGAGCCAAGGCCAAAGAGGGAGACACCATCCCTCTTAGCGGTGGGGGGTAGCTACAACTGTGAAAAAGCTGATTAGCCCAATGGTTGTGCCTCCCTCAACTTCGCACGAAGTTAGCAGATCGATCAGTGATGCTGGGGAGCGTGCAGCGATTAATTTTAAATCGACCAGCAAAAGCACAGCATTGCAACGGTTTTAAAAAAAAAACAACCCCCCAATAGATCCTAAAACAAGGACCAATAAGCTGCTGCCAGGAAAGGTCGCAAAAAGGGAACAAATAAGGTCCCAAAGAAGACGACCCACCTAAATGACACAGAATAGAGCAATATTAAACTACTCCAAGAAAATCTGCATCTTGCAGAAGCTGCTTCGGAAGTAAAATTAACTTCCATCCTCTTCAAGAAATCATCCCCCTTGATATAGTTGCTACTTTGGTAATGGCAGCGACAAACAACGGAAAACATGTAGTTGTAATTGTCTCAACCTGCTTCCCTGGGAATTTGAACTTCTACAAAAAGAGGAGCAAGGCCGTCATCATTGCTATGACAAGAACAATCACCAGTTTTTGGGAAAGCAGCAATTCCAACAGACGGAGTGAGTACCTTTCTAAATATTTAGTTAAAATCATATTGACCAGCTAATATAAGGAATGATCCAACATTCTGCAATGTCATTCGCTAAAAAGTACTGGATATAAGTAAGTAACTGAAAAGATTCAAGAGAAGAGCTTATAGAAAAAAGCCAGATATTAGACAGAGGGCTTCAGTTCCCGCAACGGACCCATGTCTCGTATACTCACGGATTCAGGAAAGATAACAAAACAGGCGCAAGGGTGGTGAGTCCAGAGCTGAAGCTCTCCATTCCGCTTAATGCCTCACATTCCAAATCTACATTTGCTCAGAATATAAAGTTGCGCTCCTGGATGTGCCCTTTCGAGATTTTGAGTCCAAGCTGGTCTGGAGCTGTCTCGCGAAACTCCAGCTGCTGATTTGTAGCTTTGATTTGGGTTCCTGGACACAAAGGAGTGGACGGAAATGAAAAAGCTCTGTATCCGGCTAAAACCAGAGCCTGACCAACATTTGGGCTACCAAAACGCCAGGAACTACAAAAATGGGAAGATAAGTAACGGGCTCTCGTCTGGCGTAGAGCGCCCGGTATGAGGCAAGTGAAGGAATTCTTCACGCCCTCTCCTTCCAGACGTGCAAACTACTTGGCTTTAGGAGACAATCGCTCGGGTAGTCACTGGACAAGACCCCTTTTGTTATTTTTCGAAGATAGGCAAATCCAACAGCGAACTGTGTTGACTGTGCGAAGAGGGCGGCCCGCGCTTGCAGCTGCAAAATTGTAAATTACTGTAGAAGCATTTATCTCCACTAATTAGGTTTGCAAGCTAATTCCAAAGGCAATAATAGAGCTCGTATAAGGCCTAGATTTTTAGCTTACCACTCTAGGGGAGCACACAATACAGTCGTGGAAATTTACATAAAAACACTAATGTTTTTTGATTTTTCAACTAAATCTTCAATAAAATTAGATCTTTTTTTATATATTTAAATCTATATATAATCAGAGATAATATTACTACCTTTTAAAAGTAATTCCAGGAATTTTTTCGATACTAAAAACCAAGAAAACACTAAACTACAACTGTTTTTATATAAATTTCCACCAAAATTATAGAAATATTCATTAGCGCGTTCAAATAGTAAATTTGGAGATGAACAATGATATGAGAGAGAGAAAAAGTCATAATGGAATTCTTGGTAAGAGTCTGATGGATGATCTAAATAAGAAAAAAAACTTAAGGTGTTGCCAACAATAATGCAATTTCAAATTATTTACGACACATCATGTTGTTTTTATGTAAATTTCCACCACTGTAGATTTACCCAGGCGCGATGACCGCGGGGTCCTATTGTCCTAGTCGCCCCTACTCTGAACCTCACCTTAACCTAATCTAAAACTTATGTATAAGTTTCTGCGAGGGTATTGATGACCCACACAGAAGTGAAGACTCCAAAAAGCTCATGCTACCAACGGTAGTGGTCTTATTCAGAAAGTCCAAGGCAGCTACACTAGTAGCTGGGAAAAAAGAGTAAGGTTGTTATAACAAACTCATTTTCCAGATTCAGTAACATTAGAAGATAATGAGGACTCCGAGAAGTTAGAATGCAGGCTTTTAGACAAGGTGAAAGGCCTCTCCGGAAGAATTCTCACCCAAATCCATCAGCTCCTTCAAGACGCCGGAACTGACGGCATCTTTCTGTTATGGCCCAATATACGGAAGATTCTTCCAGCCGTCAAGGGCATATTTTGGTAGAATAATCAACGATTGTAAACAATTTCCTCGCATGGAATTGTTCTGCAGCCGTCGGTTATTTTGCTGATTAGCGCAACAGCTGGCTGCGATGAGCGCTTAGTGGAGAAATCGACGATTACAATTATAATTAACCTCGCATGGTAATTATTCGGTATAGCGATTGTTTACAACTGGGCGACTCAGGTGTTGCAACCGGTAGAGCAAACGACAAGGTTGTGTCGTTTGTTTACATATCCGGGTTGTGAGCAAAGCTTACTTCCGAATATGGGGGCATAAAAAACCAACGACTGATCTGGCGAGTGCCCGTTTAGTGATCAGTTATAATAGTATCAAGTTTCCGTTCGGTTCGGAATACTTTTAGAATTATTAAGATAGGTCAGTTCTCGCGTAATAAAGAATTGTATTGTTCTAAAGATATTTAAGCGTTGTTCTTTAACGAAGATTTGTTGTTGTTTCGGATTGAAATCAGTTACATAGTTTTCGTTTTATTGGTGTGATTACTTTGGGACACGACATTTTGGCGCAGTCGGTAAAAGCTTAAATGAGGTATGCTGACTTTTATTTTTGGTGCTTTTATTTTAAAATTATCTTTTTGGAAGTCAATGCTTTTTAGCTGCTCCGTTTATTTTTGTTAATTGTTTTTTTAGCTGCTCCATTCTTAATTTAGTTTACTTTTCAGAGTAAAGTTAAGAAATACTAGATTAAGTGATTTTTGGTGGGTTTTGCTCTTTTGGCGACAATTTAAAAAAACAAGTAAAAAAGCTAGAATTGGTCTAAGACCAATTCTTATGATACCCTAGATGAATGCCCGTATTAAATTTCGTATGGTCACCGATCTATTTAAGTTTGATTTTTGAAGTTGTTTTTCGCATATATTTCTAGAACGGTTTGTCGCACAGAAAAAATGATTATAACCAATTTTATATTTTTTCTGAAGAAGTCTTTAGTACAATAAAAATGTCTTGGACTGATCGTTTTCAAAGTATACGTAAAAAACCTAAATTTTTATATGGCAACCCCACGAAGGAGTTGCCCGATTTGTCTCATTTTCGAACTTAATTTTACTTTTTTTTTTAAAGTCCGTGTACAAAATTTCAGCCCTCTAAGTATACGCGTTCTCGAGTTATCGTGCGCACGGACGGACGGACATGCAAAAATCAAAATAACTTTTAATATTATGCGTGGGTGTCCAATCCATTTTGCTCTACCATCATTATTTCGAGGTGTTACAAACGGAATGACAAACTTAGTATACCCCTATAGGTTTCATCTAGGGTATAAAAAACAAATTAATTAAAATGTGTTAAATAAAGTTAATGTGTTTGTATAGAGTAGTAAGGAAGAAAAAATTTTGAGAAAGCATGACTGTTTTGTGTATATGCTTAATAGATGAATTCAGAGTAATTGAGTGTGGTAATTATGTAATATTAGAGTTTTGAGTGTTTAGCGTAAGATACGAGTGTGTATTGTTGTTCGGCTAGCACCTATAATAAAGATATAAGCGTTGCGAAAGATCTTTTCTACAGTAAGTTATATAAAAATTTTAGATGTTAGAAGTTATTTCGTTTAAAGATGAAATTTTGAAGTAAGTGTTATTACCAAAACCAGTGAAACAAAAGGAATAAAAATATATAGGAAATCGAGAACTGCGTGCAAGATGGCAGTTTCAACGAGAAGATCATGCACATGGTAACTAAATATGTAGCAACGTTCTCGGGGGAGATATCCCCAAAACTTGTAAAAGAAGCTTACAGATTTCTGAGTTGCAGCAAGGACTTGCACGACCGTCTGCAACCAGCAAGCAAAGCATTTTTATTAAATACATAAAGTACCACTTATCCGACGATGCGTATTAACTGATAAGCTCCCAGGAGCCAAAGGATTACGAAACTTTACAGCAAGCAGTAAAATCCGCATATATGCCGCGAAAATCATTCAGTGAATTACGTACTGAAATGCTAGCATGTAGACAGAGACCTGGAGAGGACATCAGGGAGTTCGCGGATCGAATGAAAGAACTGTGGGATCAAATAAAAGAGGCTGTCTCGGCCAAATACCCGGGAGGGGAAAAGGGATTACTAGCCAAGTTGGAGGCCGATGTTGTAGCTACCTTTAAAGCTGGTGTGTTTAGTTGACCCACACAGATGCACACTACAGGGCGAAAGTTTGAGTCATTGGAAGAAGGAGAGAGGAAGCCAGTTATTTCGAAAAAGATGCTGAAAGACTTCAAGTGAAAGAATCGGGAGTATGGCAAGAAGACCGAAAGCCGAACACAGTAAGTGCATCAAACAGATGGGCAATGGGGGATTTTAGCAGAGACGAGCCCAAACAGAATTCGAGACCGTTTTTTCCCAGAACAGGGCCAGTGTCATCAGTAAGATACCAAGCATCTTCGACCATGAGAACACCTCCCAGATCTATTGAATGTTTTCAATGTGGACAGCGGAGTCACTTTGCGAGAGAGTGTCAAGTACTCTTCTATACTGAATTGCCAGGAATATGGGCACGAAGTATTCAATTGCCGAATTCATCACGTCAGAGTGGCAAGCTATGCAACTGGCATCCAACATGAATTCCATTCAGGAAGGGAGGGGTTTTATTGCCAATTCTGTCAAACACAGGATCACTACACGGAAAACTGTCTCAAAAAATATTTAGCCGAGAGGGAATGTGAAAAATTGAATTTCAGTAGTAAATTTATCATCACAGTGCCTTCGGATATAGCTATAGAAGGTAAGTTTAGACTTTTAATTGACACTGGGTCCACGTGTAGTTTAATTAAAGTCACTAGAATAAAAAAAAAGATACACATCTAAAGACACAACGGAAAATAGGAATTGGAGGACTGTTTGGATTCGCTAGGAGCTCTATAGGCACTTGTGAAGCGAAGTTGCAGATAGATAACAGTCAGCAGGCTTGTCAATTTAACGTCATTGGTGATACCGATTCAATTCCAGCCGACGGTATACTTGGAATGGATTTCCTTAGTGACAGACCTGTAATCGACTGCGTTAACAGGAAATACAAGGCGCCAACGAAGCGAAGATAGAAACCTCCGTTCCTGGAAAGGTCACAGCTACTGGTCAAGTGGTGTCCAATTCTTTACATTTGTTCAGTCAAAGAAAACCTTTAGAAGCCAGAGTAGAGATTCAAATGAGCATGGCACATGCAGTGTAGAGAAAGCTTCAGAATATGGAGAGGAAAGTGTACCAATATTGGAGGAGTCATTCCGGGCACAACTTTGGGAGAAGACATTGACCACAGCTAACGGCAGAGAGGAACTTGACGTAGTAAGAAACGAAGAAGTCAATGATGAAAGGAGGAGTCAACACAGTCATTGCGGATACAGCGTAAATAGGCTGAAAGATGAACGTGCATTCGTAAGAATCGCCAATGCAACAGCCTACTTTGTAAAAAATCCTAATTCTTTCCATGAACACACGAAACCTCACAGATTTGACAAACAATGGCGCTATAATTATAGGAAAAATTGCTATCCTCAACTAGGGAAAGCCCAGGCGATTAAGCAAAAGGGTAAGTTAAAGATGCCAAAGCATGCCAAAGCATAGCTGTCAAACAGGTATGGTAGGTCCGCCGCCGATCAGAAATAAGATTACGCCAAATTTGACCGAGCTGTACAAAGTAGGTAACGGTTATGACCCCAGGAATCGGGGACGTAACCAAAGAGATTTCCAACAAATTCGCTCAAATTTCAAAAGAAATTCCATGAGCGGAGTTTGATAGTCTACGGCCAGAAGAAGGATATGGAAATGAAGTATAAAGGTAACCCAATGGATTCAGTCAGTAAGATAAATTAGCAGATGTAAAGGTAAGGAAATGTGTTTAAAAACAAATTAAATATATGGAGAAATTAGAAAGGAGAGAGTTATTTAATTACTTAAAGTAAAGAGAAGTTTGAAAAAAAGAAAAAAATTAGAGATGTAAAAGAAAAAGAAGTTTGAAACAAAGAAATAAGAGATTTAAAATAAAGAGAAGTTTGAAAAAAAACTTAACATATTTGAAGAAAGAGAAGGAATAGAAATGAAAAGTTAGCAGAATAAGAAATATATGTTGTACGTTTATAGTTATTGATACCCAAAAAGTAAGCAGGGAAGATAAAAACATAAGAGTAGTGAAAATAAAGAAAAACGTAATATTCAAAAATCGAGATTCATAAACAAAGAGCAATAACCATTACTGTAATTGTATATTTTAGAGGTTAAGAAAGATTAAATATAAATAGGAAATAATAATAGCAGTGTAACGTTAACCTTAAGAGCGGGATGGAAATTTACATAAATAGGAGATCAGTATGGCAACCGAGATGTGGAAAGTTCCGGTATGTAGCTCAGAGCCACACCAAGAAGTAAGCAGCAGCAGAAATAAGTAAATGAGAGGAAAGGCAATGGTTATGCGGAGCGCTGCAGAATTTAAATTATAGATATGGATGCGAATTCATGAGTAAAATCCATAGTTATTTTTTACCTATTTATCTATTAGATAAATTTTTCTTGGAATATATATAGTATAATATGGAATTAAAAATATCTATTTCTTTAGGTACGGATGGACTCTCGATATAATTGAGAGAACTCCATTGTATCCATAAGAAAATCAAGAAAAGATAAATAACATTTCTACAAATATTATCATCAATCGTTCGAACCACTGACCCTCATGGCAACGAGATAATTGAGAGCACATCTCCTGGAAAATACTCATCGAACATCGAAAATGAGACTAACGCTTTTTTTGTCCACTTGTACAATTAGAGAAGTGCGAGTAATAGGAGCGGTTTTGTACGTTCTCTTATGATTGGACTTTTAAATGTTTAAATGTTGCTAACAAAGTGGAACTAAGATCTGGAATGGTCTATTCAATGGGAGTTTAAATTCTAGTATGGAATTGATAGTGCCGATAACTGAAGAAGATTTTGACTTGAATATCCAAAAATTGTTCATTTTAAGATGTTAATACTATTCAGGAAATACTACACAAAAGCTAGAAGTGGAATAAGTGTAGCATAAAAGCGCTGGCAGTAGTAGCTTAGAAAATATCTATTAATGCAGAAGGTAACAACAGACTCAGGCCAAAAGCAACAGATGAGCCGTTCTTCCCAGGACGACATACTCCAAACTCGTAATTCAGAACAGCAGCAAGTCGAAGCAGACGTCCACGTTACCATTGATATGACATCAGCCTTGTAGCGAATCCAGACCATACTTTCCGAAAATCATCAACAAACAGTTCGAACGACTACACTAAATTTAGGCCCGTAATTGTATTAAGCGAAGTAGTCAATTCGAAAGTAAGGTAAAAAGGAGAAGATCAATATATATACGTATAGTGTAGCAAGTGTAATCAATCAACTTGATATTAATAAAAACCCTGGTCCTGATGGTATACCCAATATATTTTATAGAAGATGTGCTTCGACAATTGCAGAACCTATTAGTGAATTGTTTAATATATCTATTAATCAAAGGATATATCCAACGATTCTGAAAGAGTGTTTCGTTACACCAATATTCAAATCAGGAGACCCTAAATTAATATCCAACTATAGACCAATATCAATTTCAAATAGTTTAGCGTTAATATTTGAAAAAATTACATATAATCAACTATTCCCTCAATCTAAAAATTTGATTAACCAAAATCAACACGGTTTCTTTCCGGGACGATCTACAACCTCAAACCTGACTACGTTCACAAACATCGTAGCGGTTGCACTGGATGAGGGCAAGCAAGTGGACTCTGTTTATACTGACTTCTCTAAGGCCTTTGATAAGATTCAACACAGAAAAGTACTCATTAAAATGGCCTCCATAGGCTTCGGTAAGAATACCATTCAATGGTTTTCCTCATATTTAGATGGACGACACAGCGTTGTAGTCGTTAATGGGTTCGAATCACTGGCCTTTGAGCAAACTTCAGGTGTCCCTCCGGGTACCATCCTCGGCCCATTTATCTTTATTATTTATATAAATGACCTTCCAATAAATCTAGATTCCAATTGCCTGCTCAACGCAGACGACGCTAAAATTTTTCGTGTCATTAGTAATTTTGAAGATTGTACTCGGTTGCAAGAAGATATAAGTAAGGTTGAGAAATGGTGTGTCGAAAACCATTTACCATTAAATATAACCAAATGTAAGCAAGTTACTTTTAGCCGCAAAAGGGACACTATCAAATTTGCATATAAGCTATGTAGTACCACATTAGAAAGGGTCTCTGAAATTAAAGATCTGGGAGTGGTTTTTGATGACAAACTTTTGTTTTCTTGCCATATTAATTACATTGCAAGTAAATCCTTTAAATTGCTTGGATTCATTTTCAGAACCTGTAAATCTTTTAAAACAACTTTCTCCCATATTGTATTGTTCAATTCCCTAATACGCAGTTTATTAGAATACGCGACCCCTGTGTGGAACCCTTTTTATAAAACATATATTGAGCAGTTGGAACGACCATTAAGGAAATTTACAAAATTTCTTATTTTTAAACTGTTTGGTTTAAGTGCTGTGGAATATCCTATAAGGTTAAGTATGCTTTTTATTACATCTCTTGAAAAGCGTAGGATGTACATAGATGAAATATTTTTGTACAAAATCTTACATGATTATCTGGATAGTCCGCGTCTGCTTGCCGAAATAAATTTCCATATACCCTCAAGACCATCACGAGTCCCGCCTTCAACATTTGGTTTGGCTATTGCTAAAACAAATTTAAAAACTAAATCACCACTATATAGAGCTCAAAAGAATCACAATATATTCTTTAATCACATAGACATTTTCGGTCAGTATAGCCTCTATCAATTTAAACATTTAATATTGAGTGAGATAAAGTGCATTTCGACCTGAAACGACTGATCATTCTACTCCCACACTTTTCAATATGTATGTATTATATAGTAGTGCTCTATTGAATTTACATTTATATATTAGCTATAGTGCAGTTAGACAATAATTATTCCATAATTTGCCTCCATTCTAATAATCTGAACCTTTTAATCTTTTATTTTTTGTAAGAATTAGTTATATTTTCATTTTATTTTTTTACGTTTTGCTTTAGTACTTTTAGAAATTTTGCTTTTTCTCTTTTTTTCTTTTTTTATTTTTCATTAGTTTTTATAATTTAGATCTTACTTTTTACTTTATTCTTCTTCATTTTGTATTATTTAATTTATCATTTATCATTTAACGGTAGTTATATAAATGGATTTAATCTGTATGCTATCGTCTGAACTTATAAAAATAAATAAATAAATAAATAAATAAATAGTTAAAATAGTTCCTCTAATGAACAAATAAAAATTAAGGCACCTCAAGAGAAAGAAATGTAGAATAGATAAGAATGTGTAATTAAAATAATTTTTGTGTGATGTTTGAAGGAGATATAGTGTAAAAAGAGCAAATTTTAAAATAAGGGAAACTTGAAAAAAAAACTAAGAAAATAAATGTAAGAAAGGCATTAAATGTTAATAAAATTAAATGTGAGAAGCCATAAGAAAGAAAATAAATTCGGGAAAAAAAATAGAATACAGAAAGCAAGAAAAAATTCTAAGAAATGAAAAGAAACTATGAGAGAAATTGAATGCGCGAAAAAAAATAGAAAAGAGAAATTAAATGTAAAATGAATAACAAGTCTAAGAAATGTAATATATGTAGGGAAATTTTTTTTGTCATAACAATGGAAAAAGAAGAGATAATGTTTAAAGAAAATGTTAGGAAGAAAAGAAGGAAATGTAATAAGTATAAGAAAGATAACAAAATTAAATTAGGAATCAATGGAAAATGTAAAAGAAGCGGAAACGAACGGGGATTAAAATATTTACAATTTTTAAAACTGTTGCACTCCCCAAATCTAGTTTCCTGCGGAAACTAGTTTTTCTAAGAGAGGAGGGAAGTTATGGCCCAATATACGGAAGATTCTTCCAGCCGCCAAGGGCATATTTTGGTAGAATAATCAACGATTGCTAAATAATTGCCTCGCATGGAATTGTTCTGCAGCCGTCGGTTATTTTGCTGATTAGCCCAACAGCTGGCTGCGATGAGCGCATATTGGAGCAATCAACGATTACAATATGTTACATGTCAGTGTTTGTGATATTATATATATGAACGGTTGATTCTGTTTAGTTTTTTTTGTTTTAGGATCTAAAGCCACAACGGTTTAGAAGAGCATGGCAGATTGAAGTATAAACAGATAATAACAAAAAAAAAAAGGAAAAAGAAGAACACGTACACATCACCTTGATCAGACACACACACGACACACCTAGGCACAACACCACGTATCATCCACCCAAAACCCTCGAGAATACTTCCCAAGCCATGAAACAGAAATCTATATGTGTGCGTGCTTAGTCCGTTTTCTAAAATGTTCTATATTGATACTTATGGAAAAGTGCCAAACATTGACTTTATATATGTTATAGAGCCTGAACTACTAGCCATACAGGAAAAATTTCCTTTAGTAATTTAAAGCTTGGTTGCTTACCTTCCCAAAGGCTACACTTCCTATATACCTTACTTAACAAAATAATAAAATAGTTTTGATTTAAAAGTAACGTTATCATTTTACGCTCAATACCTCTCTGCTGAGTGATAATTGCATGTGTGCATGTGCAGCCGTAGTCCGAATCTGTAGGCAGCTACATTCGATATCATCAGCCCACTGCATGCATGACGGCACAGCGACAGTACAATGATTACTCAGCTGAGAATTTTTGTTTGAGGAATCGTAGTCATTTGGTTAAGATACATTTTTATACCCTAGATGAAATCTAAAGGGGTATACTAAGTTTGTCATTCCGTTTGTAACACCTCGAAATAATGATGGTAGAGCAAAATGGATTGGACACCCACGCATAATATTAAAAGTTATTTTGATTTTTGCATGTCCGTCCGTCCGTCCGTCTGTCCGTCCGTCTGTCTGTCCGTCCGTCCGTCCGTCCGTGCGCACGATAACTCGAGAACGCGTACACTTAGAGAGCTGAAATTTTGTACACAGACTTAAAAAAAAAAGTAAAATTAAGTTTGAAAATGAGACAAATCGGGCAACTCCTTCGTGGGGTTGCCATACAAAAATTTCCTTTTCCGTTATATATTTGAACACTGCCTGAGAACGAGTCGCCCTAGAGAGCTGAAATTTGGTACGTGGTGTTTTCATTGTACTAGCAAACAAAATTTTAAAAATGGACTAAATCGGGCAACCCATTCTTGGTGTTGCCATATAAAAAATTAGATTTTTTATGTATACTGTGAAAACGATCAGCCCAAGACATTTTTATTGTACTAAAAACTTCTTCAGAATATGAAATCCTATAAAATTGGTTATAATTATTTTTTCTGTCCGACGAACCGTTCTAGAAATATATGCGAAAAACCACTGCAAAAATCAAAATTGCTCAAATGGGTACCCATACGAAATTTCATACGGACATTCATCTAGGGTATCTTAAGAATTGGTCTTAGACCAATTCTAGCTTTTCACTTGTTTTAAATAATTTTGTTAGGAAAGATATGAAAATTTTATTACGGATCGGAAGACAAGAAAGCAAGCTTAAGATTATCAGAACACCATTTTCCTCTATAAATAGTAGTTTAGGGCGGAGGAGCTATTAAAATTAAAATTTTGTCAGTTTTACATAAGAACACTTCAAATATTTTAGAATGTAAGGACTCCGTTGTGCCTCGCATGTGGTAGGGAGGGAGTCTGTTGGCATGTGAAGTATTCTCGAGGGTTTTGATCCACCTAATCTTACATATGCACACACACATGCATACACAAACATAGTTCGTGCAGAACACCTATAAATGTCATCGAGTTCCGAGGCCATAAGAGGGAGGTAAAGCGCCAGCACACAAAACAAAACAAAAGTTATAATAGTCAGTCCGTAGATCTAGGAGTAGAATCACAAGACAGTAGGGTTACCCATCGTAACCAAATGTATTTTAAGGGAAAATTTAATTTTGAACTAACTTGGGGAAATTATAACTTAAGCATAGTTAGTGTAGACGAACAGAAAGTATAAAATATAGCAGGGAATTGAATTTTTTTGTTGTTGTTAAGTGATTCACTACCTGCTAACATGAATTAATTAAAACTATTGATTGTTCATCGGTTCACTACCGGCTACAATAGATTTAGTGAAATTGTTAATTGTTAATATAATGTTAGTACTAAATTAAACACTTCAGCAACATGGATGCCGCCATATCCTTTATCGGTAAATACGTATATTTAGTGCTGGTCCAAATTCCTTCCCTCATGAAAAGAAAGATCTAAGCAAAACAAAACAAGATTTATGAAAAGAAAAAAAAATTAAATAAAAAAAGAACATAATACTGATAGTGCATACCCTTGCTAGAGTGAGCTAGAGCAATAGTGACAATTTTTTCTTGTACATGAAGCACCTATAGAAAAGTAAACAAGTGACAACTATCTATATGGATCGCTGCTACAAATTTCAAGCCGATGTGAACAGACACAAAGGTTTTACTGGATAGGGGCATTAACATCCGACAAGTCGGGCGCCCTACGCACTGACATATATAATATGGACTGCTTAACTTTCTATTTCATGTGGGCTCGATTGCTTATGTCAATAAAAGTACTTACGCCGGTGCCAACATTGAAAAAATCATTGGCGGGAAGTTGAAAAAATAAGCGCGTAGCTCGAAAAGTGATTATAATAAAACGTTTCGAATTTCTGCTTCGTATCTTATGAATATATTGCCTTTGGTAAAACAATTTTATCAGTAATAACCCTAAATAATTAATTTAAAAACATTTATTTCGACGGACCCATTTATTTATTTGTTGTTTACAATTCTCCTCAGTTGGTACTTGGTCCTTAGACCATAGAGTCAGCAATATAAAAGTGAGCCCACTTTTTGCAGTGCATTTCCATTAACGTAGTCAGTCCATATTATATATGTCAGTGGCCCTACGGCTCTGCTCCCTTGACAGGAGTTGACTGCAGTGCGAGTTCTAGAAGAGTAAAGAACACACAAAAAAAATAAAAAAATAAAAGTGAATGGTTAAGTTGAGTTTGACTCGTGTTGTTTTCTCTTTTGCAAAATTGCACAACGATATTGAGATATTAAAGGTTCAAGGATCGAAAATCGGATTGATCGAAGTAACCGGCAAGGAATCTTGGAGCAGAATTTGCATTGTATACTTGGGTCGTTTGATTAGGAGGCGCTCCATGTTGCTACGTATTCTCTAAAGTTAATATGCGTTTTAAAAATTGCTTTTTTGGGTCTAGCTTAGTAATATACGGCATATAGATATATTGATTGTTTCCCTCACTAATTTCTTAATTTTGAAAGTGAATTGTGTATGAAATATTTTCTTGTTCTGAAAGTGAATGATAGAATAAAGAAGGATATATCTCAAAGTGACTTGTTCGCTCTTTGAATCGCTGCACATGACACGCTGAGTTTTGTGATATCTCTATCATAAAAATCACGTAGCGCCCATTACATGAACAAAAAAGAATTGGTTTTCGCCTAATTGAATCCACGGCCACCCTCCACTAGAGCTACTGCTTTTCACGCACAAAAGGGCAGCGTGACATTTTTGGCGCCAACGTGGGGCCATTCTGCTGAAGTGCGTTGAAAATTCAATACAGTAAAGAGAAAATTCTACATGTGCCGAACAAACAGTTACAAAAGCTACAATAGAAAACCGTTAATTTTGTGTCAGTGCTGACTACTTCTAAAATTTCAATAGATTAGCTAAACACAGTTTATCCATTTAGTCCACGGAAATTATATGATATTATAAAATGATGTAATGAAAATCGTGCCTGCAAATTCTATTGTGTGAAACGCTCAAAGGCGAGCATTCATTATCTTATTTATGACAAGGAATATATATTTTTTTAAACCTTTTCAGAATATTCATAATAAAAAAAAAAAATCTTTTATTTCTGATCCAGGTTTTAAAATTTGCATGTCGTCTCCAGTAAGTGTTCATATAATTAATCATATAGTATATAGTGCATCTCAAAGCAATCGGGCAGAAATTTATAGTTCTGTACCTAGGTAGGTACATATGAGTGGTCTGCGAATATTATCATATAATAATAATTTAAGTGGAAAAGAAGAAAAAAAAATTATCGTTGGCATTTTATTAGACCCTGCACATGCTTTGGAGTCAAGCAGCTACTTATTAAATAGGTTTGTGATAGAGTTGGTTAGTTACAGTAGTGCCATTAGTATCTGCAATTGGGTTGGTGCGTTGGTGAACCATTTCTTTTCAGGAAACCGCTAACTTCTATGTATGTACGCCTACGTACCCGCTACGGCATCTCACATAGTTTTTGGTACTGCATTTTGTACGAGTACAAAGAAAAATTATTTTATTTAGAATATTTCGGCGAGACGTTTTACGTGAAGTAGGGGTCTAATTTGATAGTTCTGCCTCTGTTACAAAGGATGAAAATTATGAACATTTGGCCAATTGAATGAAGCCTATTGGGTTTGATTTATAGCAAGAGTATGAAATGCAAACTGAAGTTTATTGATTTTATTGGAACGAGTATTCTTAAAATTCCGTATAAAATGCAACGTGGAGTGAATGTTTAAAGAAAAAAAACGTTGGAAAAGATAAATTAATTAAGTGATTAAGGGGGGGGGGGGGGGGGTGATTAACTTAACACAACAAACAACTGTTATAGAATTTTCGTCAACAAAAATTATATTCATTTCAGGAGTATGATCTTTACCTAAGCTTTAAATCTTTAAGTGGCCAGGAATGTCACATCAAGATAAACGGCAAATACCCACCTAAATTAGTCACTTCAAAAATATTACCGGAATTGGTGTAGGTATAGCGACATAATACGATTCCTCAAACACTTGTAATTTTGTTTGTTTGTTTGTTTGTTTTGCTTACCAGTTTATGATCCTTTTGTTTCATTAAGTCCAAATAACTAGGATATATATGTATTTTGGGAATACCCGGAATAGTTGCAAAATTACGCGTGATCTCGAAAAATTTAGTTACTGAATTTCGTTAAGTGCTATATATGTAACATTGTCATCACGAAGGGCATTAATCGGACCTATGTATATCCATATAGAGTACTAGATGGCTTCCCAATAAAAGTGCTACAGAAGAAAGGTCATACTTTATTAAAAAAAATTTTGTTGTAAAGCCAGGTGACGCTTTATTAGATTTCTCGAAGGCCACAAAGATATAATTTTTTTTTTAAACCATAGAAGACGGTGAGAGCTTTAATTCGGAGCAGTTTTAACTCTGACTATCACATAGCGAAGGATAGCAATTGTTATATAAAAGCTTGGTAGACGGATGAACAGTAGATCAACACTTTTAGTAGAGTTGAACCTGAATTAATATTTCATCAACGGGTCCAGTCACTATCGTCGAGCTCGTCGTAGCGGGTTATCAGCTTGGGTGATGACTTACTATTAAACTAGTAGGGAACAACCACAGCTAACAATTTCGGAAATAAATCTGCCCTAGGGTCGATACAGTCGAAAATAGAAGCGAATATATCCGGTGGGTCAGCCAGCGAAGATGAAGAGATTCTAAATTGCACACTGACTGGAAGAATAGTCCCACGGGTGCCGGTGCACAAGTGGAACCTGAGATTTTCCGGGGAACAAGGTTAATCTCTCAGTTCATTTCTAGAAAGGGTAACAGAGTTGCGTGAAGCCCCAGATTTATCCGAAGCTCAATTATTTAAATCAGCCCTGGACTTGTTCAGTGGTCGCGCCCTAATTTGGTACCGGGCGAATAAGACAAGTTTCAAATCCTGGTCCGATCTGGTGAGGGAGTTACGAAATGAGTTCCTCCCCATTGATTACGATGATCGCTTAATTGAGGAGATTAAGAAGCGCACCCAAGGTAAAGACGAGTCCATCGGGACATATGTATGTAGCGGTGACGAGTAGTCTTTTTTCACGTTTGACTGAACCAATGAGCGCAGGCCAACAAATGAGAATTTTAAAAAGGAACATAAGTCCTTTTTACCAAAGCCAGTTAGGCTTAAGCGAAATCGAGAGTATAGCAGATTTGGTTGGTATGGGAAGGAAGCTGGAAGCAGTCCGGGCTTCAGTCGAAGCATTTATACCCCCTCCTTCTAAGCGTCATACACAACTGTTGGAACCCGACCTTGCTTACGTTTCTTACACAAACTCGCAAATATCAGCAATTTCAAGCCAACCCAGAACAAACCCCGTATACAAATGTTATAACTGCCAAAGGGCAGGGCAAACATTCCGATCTTGTAGGCAGCCCCGTTGCTGTTTCGGTTGTGGTACCGTCGGAGTTATTCGTGCTCGTTGTCCTAACTGTGCATCACAAGGCAATAATAATAATAGCCGCGGAAATTCGGGAAACGCGTCGAGAGCTCAGCAGTAGGCGGCATTCTGAGTTCTAATAGTTTCAAGAAAGCCGCAGTAGTTAAAAGTGTATTTAAGTTCATTGAAGTTGATAAAAACGATCCTTTTAAATCAGCTATGGATTTTATCTTCGCACGAGTGAAGAATGATGAAAGGCCGTATTTAGAGGTTTCAATTTTAAACACACCGATGATTGGGCTGCTGGACTCAGGTGCTTCCAGGGCGGTAATTGGGAAGACTGGGTGGCAAAAGTTACAAGCAATGAATATAAAAGTGGTCACCTCTATCAGGAGCTCAGCGACGCTTGCAAATGGGGACAAGGTTGAGGTGATGGGCACAGCAAATTTACCCATAGAATTAAAAGGCGTGATAAATGTACTGGAAGTTTTGAGAATCCCAGTGTTACCTCATGAGATTATATTAGGGTCCGATTTTTGGAAAACAATGAATATTACAACAAATTTATGCGAGGATATGTGGGATTTCAAAAGTTGTTCCAGTCAGGTTAATATTTTTATTCCATAGAGAGTCGATCCACACTTACGGAGGATCAGGAGCGTAGACTTGAAAATCTGATGGCTGAAACAAAGTAAATAATGGGAAAGGGATTAGGAAAGACAAATGTGGTAGAGCACGTTATAAGGTCAAATTCGCCACCAATAAAGCAGAGGTACTATCCAGTATCTCCTGCGATTCAAAAGGCTATTAATATCGAGCTGGACAAAATGTTGGAGGATGGTATTGTGGAGCCGTCTGATAGTGCTTGGTCGTCGCCCATAGTTTTGGTAAGGAAGAGGGATGGCAGTTTCCGTTTTTGCGTAGATTATAGGAAACTAAATAAAGTTACGGAAAAGGATGCTTATCCGATCCCATACGTATCGTCAACGCTGGACAAGCTAAGGGACGCTAAATATATATCATCCCTCGATATCAAGTCAGCTTTCTGGCAGGTCCCGATGGCAGAAGATTCTAAAGAGTATACGGCATTCACGGTGCCCGGGAAAGGTCTTTTCCAGTTTTGCCGAATGCCATTTGGTCTCACCAATTCTCCTGCGACCTGGCAGAGGCTTATAGACCGCGTTTTGTCTAGTGCCCTGGACAACCACGTGTTTGTGTACTTAGACGATGTTATCATCGTTACTCAAACTTTTGAGAAACACCTAGAAGTCCTAAAAGATGTATTTCAACGCCTACAAAAAGCCGGTCTAGTGATAAATTACGATAAATGTGAGTTTTGCCGAGCCGAACTTAAGTATTTGGGGTATGTTGTCGGTGCAAACGGATTACAGGTGGATCCAGATAAAGTAAAGTGTATTTTAGACATTCCGCGTCCTAAAACTGTGAGTGCGGTTCGACGACTGATAGGAATGGTCTCGTGGTATAGGCGATTTGTTCCATCGTTCTCGTGCCTCTGCGCACCTATAACAGCCCTGCTCAAGAAGAACAAAAAATTTATTTGGAGTGAAGAGTGTGAGCTATCCTTCAAAGCCATTAAAGACAAATTAGTAAGCACCCCAATCTTGTCGTGTCCCAACTTCGAACTTCCTTTCATTGTGCACGCAGATGCTTCCGGTTACGGAATAGGTGCTGTATTAACCCAAAAGGAGAAGGATGGGGAAAGAGTTATCGCGTATTTAAGCCGCTCCTTGAACCGTTGCGAAAGAAACTACTCAACGACAGAGCGTGAATGCCTCGCTGTTTTATGGGCAGTAGATAAATTAAGACCTTATTTGGAAGGCTCGCGTTTCGTAGTTGTTACGGATCATGCTTCATTGGTTTGGCTCAACAATCTGAAAGATCCGAATGGCCGTCTTGCCAGGTGGTCTGTGAAAATGCAGCAGCATGATTTTGTTATTTTACATCGAAAAGGTAAAGAGCACGTTCTTCCCGACTTTCTCTCGAGATCCGTCCCTGTAATTGACTCAGTATGTACAGAACCCGGGATAAGCTCTACAGACAAGTGGTACAATAAAATGCTAGAACGAGTAGGAGTGAGTCCCTCATTATTTCCAGACTGGCGAGTCGAGCAAGGAAAACTATGGAAACACGTTCGATTAAAATATCCTTCCTTAGCAGTCGACTCCGACCATTGGAAAGAGGTAGTTCCTAAAGAAAAGCGGAGAGAAATTTTATATGACGTCCATGATAAACCGACACCCGGTCATTGGGGGGGGGGGGTCCAAAAAAGCTACGACCGCCTCAAACAAAGGTGCTTTTGGCCAGGGATGCGAAAAGATGTTGCGAGATACGTAAGAAATTGTCTAACGTGGCAAGCGGTCAAACCGGAATTACGTAAGCCTGCTGGGTTAATGTCCATACGAAGGCACGCAAGCCGTCCCTGGGAAACCTTATGTATCGATTTGATAGGCCCACTCCCAAAGTCGAACCAAGGCTACTCCTTCATACTGACGGTGTTAGATCAGTTCAGCAAGTTCTTCCTCCTCTTTCCTTTGAGATCTGCCACCGCAAAACTTGTAAGCCGAAATATTGAAGACCACGTGATTTTGTTATTCGGTGCACCCAGGAACATAATATGCGATAACGGGGTCCAATTTAGGAGTAAAGAATTTAGTAAACATTGCAATGGATATGGAATACAGATAAATTTTACAGCTTTATACCATCCTCAGGCGAACCCTTCAGAACGAGTAAATCAGGTCGTAAAAACAATGCTTCGTGCGTATATTTCGGATAACCATCGCAATTGGGATTTTCAGCTACAAAAGGTAGCTTGTGCTATTCGAACATCGCAACACGAAGTAACGAAGCTAACCCCTTATTTCGTCAATTTTGGTAGGGAGATATCGATCAATGGGACGGGCATAAAAGAATTTAAAGAAAGTGAAGAACAGGATATGCAAGCACACGCTAACGCCCTTATAGAACTGCAGAGGGAAGTGAAAGGACGTTTAAAGAAAGTCTCTGAAATAAGTCAGAACCAATATAATCTTCGTAGGAGAGACAGTAGTTATTTCCCAAAAGATTTAGTTTGGAGAAGGAATTTTGTACTATCTGATGCAGCGCAACATTTTGCTGCTAAGTTGGCACCCAAGTATGTGGGCCCTTTTATCATAAAGCGTCGAGTTTCACCGTGGACGTACGAACTAGGGAATGGTATAGGAAAGTGGTGCGGTATTTGGAATGTTAAAGATCTGAAACCATACAGTACAGACCTACCCAGTGATTAGCGACAACAATCCTATATATTGAAAGGAATTGGGTATATCAATTTTTTTTTTATGCTTTCTCAGCGGTATTTATTCTTAGCATCGGTCTCATGAGATGTTGGGATCATATCTTCACGAAGTCCATCATGTTATCCAACATTCTTAGTTAGTGCCGAAGGATTTATTAGTACCTTCCTTCCAGACCTAGTCTACTCCGCTTTGTCGACATACAGTATACTCGCCGACAGGTGTTTGACGAAATCGATTAGGATTCGGGATTTGTTCCACTATAAAATATATATATGCTTGCATGCCGTAACAGATCAGTCCTCCATGGCACATCTTGTTGTCAGAAGTTCGGTAAAGGTGTAAAGATTTCGGTATTTTCACCGAAACCTTTAGGAAGAAAGGGAGGAGTGTTACATGCCAGTGTTTGTGATATTATATATATGAACGGTTGATTCTGTTTAGTTCCTTTTGTTTTAGGATCTAAAGCCACAACGGGTTAAAAGAGCATGGCAGATTGAAGTATAAACAGATAATAACAAAAAAAAAGGGAAAAAGAAGAACACGTATACATCACCTTGATCACACACTCATACGACACACCTAGGCACAACACCACGTATCCACCTAATCTTACACATGCACACACACAAGCATACACAAACTTCGTGCAGAACACCTATAAATGTCATCGAGTTCGAGGCCATAAGAGGGAGGTAAAGCGCCAGCACACAAAACAAAACAAAAATTATAATAGTCAGTCCGTAGATCTAGGAGTAGAATCACAAGACAGTAGGGTTACCCATCGTAACCAAATGTATTTTAAGGGAAAATTTAATTTTGAACTAACTTGGGGAAATTATAACTTAAGCATAGTTAGTGTAGACGAACAGAAAGTATAAAATATAGCAGGGAATTGAATTTTTTTGTTGTTGTTAAGTGATTCACTACCTGCTAACATGAATTAATTAAAACTATTGATTGTTCATCGGTTCACTACCGACTACAATAGATTTAGTGAAATTCTTAATTGTTAATATAATGTTAGTACTAAATTAAACAGCAACATGGATGCCGCCATATCCTTTATCGATAAATACGTATATTTAGAGCTAGTCCAAAATCCTTCTGTCATGAAAAGAAAGATCTAAGCAAAACAAAACAAGATTTATGAAAAGAAAAAAAATTAAATAAAAAAGGAACATAATACTGATAGTGTATACCCTGGCTAGAGTGAGCTAGAGCAATAGTGACAATTTTTTCTTGTACATGAAGCACCTATAGAAAAGTAAACAAGTGACAACTATCTATATGGATCGCTGCTACAAATTTCAAGCCGATGTGAACAGACACAAAGGTTTTACTGGAAAGGGGCATTAACATCCGACAAGTCGGGCGCCCTACGGCTCTGCTCCCTTGACAGAAGTTGACTGCAGTGCGAGTTCTAGAAGAGTAAAGAACACAAAAAATAAAAATAAAAAAATAAAAGTTAATGGTTAAGTTGAGTTTGACTCGTGTTGTTTTCTCTTTTGCAAAATTGCACAACGATATTGAGATATTAAAGGTTCAAGGATCGAAAATCGGATTGATCGAAGTAACCGGCAAGGAATCTTGGAGCAGAATTTGCATTGTATACTTGGGTCGTTTGATTAGGAGGCGCTCCATGTTGCTACGTATTCTCTAAAGTTAAGTATGCGTTTTAAAAATTGCTTTTTTGGGTCTAGCTTAGTAATATACGGCATATAGATATATTGATTGTTTCCCTCACTAATTTCTTAATTTTGAAAGTGAATTGTGTATGAAATATTTTCTTGTTCTGAAAGTGAATGATAGAATAAAGAAGGATATATCTCAAAGTGACTTGTTCGTTCTTTGAATCGCTGCACTGACACGCTGAGTTTCGTGATATCTCTATCACAAAAATCACGTGGCGCCCATTACATGAACAAAAAAGAATTGGTTTTCGCCTAATTGAATCCACGGCCTCCCTCCACTAGAGCTACTGCTTTTCACGCACAAAAGGGCAGCGTGACAAATAATAATTAACCTCGCATGGTACTTATCAAGTGTTGCAACCGGTAAAGCAAACGACGACGACAGTTGTGTCGTTTGTTTACATATCCGGGTTGGAGCAAAGCTTACTTCCGAATATGGGGGCATAAAAGACCAATGACTGATCTGGCGAGTGCCCGTTTAGTGATCAGTTATAATAGTATCAAGTTTCCGTTCGGTTCGGAATACTTTTAGAATTATTAAGATACGTTAGATCTCGCGTAATAAAGAATTGTATTGTACTAAAGATATTTAAGCGCTGTTCTTTAGCGAAGATTTGTTGTTGTTTCGGATTGAAATCAGTTTCATAGTTTTCGTTTTATTGGTGTGATAACTTTGGGACACGACGTTTCCAACCTTGCTTAAACAAGGGCAAGTGAAATTACTTCCGAATCTAATCAAAACCTTTAGAGGCAGCTACACTCCTGGTCAAATACCAAGGATGTGGAGAGTTGTGGATGTAACATTATACCTAAACGAGGAGGGTGGTCATGTGTAACACCAAAGTCCTAAAGACCTATTAGTCTAACCTCATTTCCAACCTTGCTTAAACAAGGGCAAGTGAAATTACTTCCGAATCTAATCAAAACCTTTAGAGGCAGCTACACTCCTGGTCAAATACCAAGGATGTGGAGAGTTGTGGAAGTAACATTATGCCTAAACGAGGAGGGTGGTCATGTGTAACACCAAAGTCCTAAAGACCTATAAGTCTAACCTCATTTGTATATATGTCGTAGACATTTGAAGTTTCTTACCACTTCATGAAATGTAAACAGATGGTGTAACAGTTTCCGCTTAACGACTTTTACACTAACTGTCTGAATTTTTTAGTCACTTCATGAAGTGTACAAGCCTTTACGCCGATAGTATAATACCAACCGATATAACCGAATATTAAGAGGAGATGAGCGGTGAAGGGAAGTCGCGCACTGACCTGCAAGACACCCATACACGCAAACACAAACACACACACACACACACACACACATACACACACCGAAACGTACACCGGCACACACCGCGTGAGGTGTACCTAGTCTTGTCAAGAAGTGCTAAGTTACGTCAAGTGTCTACGACTGGAAAGTTCCGAAAAGGCAACCTTTCTAAAATTGAAGATATATTGTGTTTTTAAAGTTTTCGGTTTTATAGAAATATGTAATTAGGAAAAGGAGGGGGGTGGTTATATTTGTCAGGAGTAGACATTATAACTTGGCTAGTTTCAACTCGCTGATGCGGGTAACTCGTCAGTAGAAAAAACCAAGTCTAACTGCCTACCCATGTCATTCTTTACCTTACTGATTTGGCTGAGATCAAGAGATGAAATAGTGTCCAGGAATAGTGATTCCTTTGTTGATAAGTTATTAAGAGGCAGATATTAATCGTCATCTTCATTTAGTACCCATTGTATATTGGGTAATTTGAAATACCAATAAGTAGTAATTCGTCAAGAGGTTGCATTTTACCATGGACAAAATTAGATGTTGATACTCACTTCGTAAATATTTTGATCTTTGTCATTACCAATTTTATGGAGTCTGGAGGAATATAAAAACATAGTATGTATAAATCGTGTTTTAGGAGAGACTGCTTAAGAACTATAAGTTCAGTGTCCAGAGTGTTGGAAAAGCTGGGAACCTCAATTTGGCTGTAATTAAAATGGTTCTTACATGCGAGGAGTACGTCACCGCCGCGCCGCGAGCTTCAGAATTTGTATGTCTATCTTTTCTAAAAATTTGGTAAGAATTTTCCAAGATTTCGACATCACGAAAGACATGATGCAGCCAAGTTTCCGTGAAAGAAACGATATCGAAACAAGTTGCAACAGAGGATTTGAAGATATGTTCAGTTTTTGTCCGAATACCCCTTACATTTTGATAGTAAGATGGAAGCGACACAGATTTTTCGAATAACGTTGCTTATTTTAGCTGTATCTCTAGGTTGGCACCTAGTAGATACAAATAATTTAGTAAAAGCACCGGAGAGCGAAAATAAAGGGGCAGTTAAAACAAAGGATGCAACCGGTTTAGAGCATTTACTAATTTTACGATAAGTAATACCTTCTGTTCCAATGTTTTTGGATTTAAGATACTTCAATATGTCATCCCACAATATTTCTGGAGAGAACCGGGTGACGAAAACACTCAAAGGTTTTGGTATTGCTCTCAAAGAAACATCAATACCATACCCTAATGTGGACTCAGAAGTAGTATTATAAGTTACTGTGGATTAGTAGTAGATTGGTATTATCACGGCATTTGGCTGCAGCATAACATACGGTCGGTTGCAATTAGAGCGGCTGTTTTTAGAACCATTATACAATTTTGCTTGTCGAGTGCAGTCAGCCACAGTTGAAATTGGACAATCAACCTTTTTTTACTCAATAAACTGAGCATTAAGGTTAACCTAGTTCGATATGCCAACCTTGGGAGTATGGTGCCAAGGTTGTCCAGGATACCCCTGTATAACGCGAGCGTGTATGGGCCGAGACTCGCTGCAGGAATCGCAAACCCACAATGAACTCCGAGACTTTTTTAAAAATGTAAGCACTAAAAGATATTTTAAAACGCTTTAAAACGCAACTCCACTAAACTGACTGCACACCACAAGCTAGCCAGGAACTATCTTACTGTCGTGGAATAAATTGCTGAAACAAATAAGGTCACGCAACGCAACGAGACTCCGAATCGCCTAGCAAAGACATTCTCCATCAAGTGCAGCCATATAGATGTTATTATAATTACGAAAGCTAACCATTTTGTAAAGAGGACCATTTCATATATTAAAGTTGTAAGTAAGGAAGAGAAAGTCGTGATCAAATTTGGAAGGAGAAGTAATTTGGTTAGGAACAAGACTGCATTCGTATTTGTAGTTAAAAACAGATCTAGCAGCGAAGGGTTACTTGAGATGAAATATGTCGGTAGATTATTAATAACATTCAAGTGCAGAGATTGTAATAAAAATAGAAAAGATTGAGTCAAACTATTTGAAAGCATAGATTAACCGCATCTCATGATCTCAACTAATTACTTTATTAAGTTTAAAGTTTTATCTACTAGCAGCGGCACGGCGGAACATCACGGAGGCCTCTGCGATGGATTCCTCTGCAATAAAAACGTAAGTTGCCCTCTTTCATTTAATCATTTTATTGGTTGTCCAGGCATATATATTTTGCTTCCTAAATATGTAACTACAAAAAAAAAACTAGAAGACAACAAAACACGCAAAAATAAGGAATGCGCCTCAAAAAAAAACTTTGTTTAGCTACTTAAATTGAGAGTAGTTAGTGAATTTGGGCCCTAAGGCTCAAATCTGAAATTTAAATGGCCGCAATGCAGCAATCGTCCATTATAATATTTCATGATGTTGCGGTTCAGAATACGAAGTTGAGACGCAAGTTGTTTAAATTAGTGATTTAAATCTAGAATAGTGGGTACAATCAAAAAGATAACTAAGAGACATTAACTTTAGACAATAGATACTACTGGCTTCTCACGCGTTAAATTTTTTTGTGAATAATGAAATACCTTAAAGTATTTACATAAATATAAGCCAAGTACATATTACATAGCATACATCAGCATAAGCAACGTACACATTACATAGCATACATAAGTACAAGATACATATCATAGAAAAAATCGTTATTTACTATTTATATTCAATCTTAAAGAGCTTGCCACTTTTCAGAAATACTTAAATAATAGGATTTGTATAAGATTTATTCGAATTGATACTAGCATATTTCTACAACGGAAGCAACTATTTTAATAATATTGAATGAAATTTCTTTTGGCAAATTGAAAATAAGATAAAATTTTCTGTTCTACGCATAGAACTCTTGATTTTTAAGAAAATTTTATTACCAACTTTGAAATAAGCACATAATATAAATGAGTAATAAATTGATTTAATATAGTATTGGGATACGAAATTCGGAAAGCCAGCAGCAGGTAATGACTTCTATTGTATTGTATACTCTACATAATGGCGCCGCTTTGAATTTAAAAGTAAGACCACCACCTCAGGAAATTGTTCCGGTATACAGATGATAATTTTACGATTAGAAGTGACATTCTAGATTAGATCACTGGGTAGAATTCTATTGTGTTAATAAAGGCTAGTTTATAACGGGATGCTGCCCTAACGGTATTTCAATTTTTCTCCTTTCACCCTCCTGGAGCCCCTACCGACGATGGTTGACTAAGGTCGATTTCATATTAGCGAGCGGTGAGCGATGAGCTGTGAGATGTAAAACACCGCTTAGCAAGGCTATCGCTACGAAAGTTTTCACATTGAAGAGCGTTGAGCGATGAGCGTCGAGATGTATCGCCAAGCGGTGTTTTCAGAGCTCAGCTCAACTAAGCGGTGAGCGGCGGCTGAGTGCGTTGCCCATTAGTTGTGGTGTAATTTAGTGTTATATAAAGTCTTTCCGCTGAACTTATTGACTTTTTGAAGTTTGTCTTTTTTTTCTGCAGGCCATATCTAAGTTTTATTAAAATGTAATCGAAAGTTTTAACTGACATTCGTAGAAATTAAAAAAATTGGTCGAATTTCTGGAAAGGTCTTCAAAGAATATGTTAAACTCACGACTCCAACCGGTTTTTATTTATTTTACAAATTTCTAGTCTTTTCCGTTTTCTTGGTAAAATCAATCTCTTTAACCGTAAATTATCGAGTAGTACCATATTTCTTATAAGCCTTGACATCATTATGCACTAAATAGTACGATGCAACTAAAATCTAAAGCGGATCAATGTGAAAACTTTGCCGCTTGTCGCGCACCGCTCGCCAATCTGCGAGCGGCCTAAGGTCCGCTCCTCCGCTTCTTGCAGGTCATCATAGGGATGCTGATAACATGTTGCACACAGTGTCATTGGGTGGATGGAGCACGGCAAGGAAGGCAGGACATCTGCGCCTTCATCATAGGTAAAGGTAAGTGGTGTAAGGGTCCTTGCTGGACCGGATGTGGTACTGCGTTTTTTTTTTTGCACGCGCGAATTCTTTTTTTGTATATGGGCTGTGACAGCGGCAGGTATTTGGTATACACCCACCCCCCAGCTCTCACTCATCGCTGCTCACAGAGTGAACTGTCAGCTCATGCAAACAGAATGGACTTCACTTCCAAGGCATACTCACTCGTATGCTACCATAAAGCAGGATTTACATTATGATGACATCCAATTTTTACAGAAACTTTGAGGGAGATAGTACATCGTATACGGAAATTTATTTACGAGTGACGAGAGAAGCAAACGCGTCCTGAATTTTTTCCGGACGTCGATTTGTCACTGTGTGCGTGCCCGGAACCATAAAAAGACCTCAAGCATAGGGAGTTTTTATAGTTACTGAAACTAAAACATTGTTATTGGCAATCCTAATTTGTCAATTTCGAAGCTGCCATATTGCTGTTTTGTTACTATAATTTTATGGCATACACATATCTGTAAGGTAAAATTATTTGTCGAAATAAACAAAAGTAAGGTTTGAGTTTGTAATTAAATATTGCGAAATAGAAAGTTATTAAATATTTCTTTATAGAACATATTGAAGTTATTTCTGAGGTAGTTCTTTGCTAGAATTATTCCGCCTTTGAGATAATCCGTCATGTGAACACGAACCGGGCTGAAATTATTTTCACCGGCGTTAGTTCGGTAGTGGAGTGGAATTATTTTCATGTGAGCACTTGAGTGAACTTTTTGTTTATTATATGAAATAAATATTAAATAAAAATTTCGTTATCGTACAAAATGATGATTGCAGAACTGAATTACAGTACCACCTGAAATTTTGCGAGAAATTTTTTCGATATAATCTCATCCTTTGCTTCGAACTCCTTCGTGCTTTCATACAATATTTTAGAAATTGTTAAATTATACTTCTTTTCATGATCCGTCTTTGAATATCTACGAAAAAACGATTAAAATCTTGACAATTTCCAATTAGACAGTTTGACAATTTAAGAGTTTTGCCATAGAAAGGAGAGGGGACTGTACGTGTGAGGTATTGCTATGTTGCTTCCGCAGTATTTAAATTTCAATAAACTATCTCCCTCACAATTTCTGTAAAAATTGGATGTCATCATAATGTAAATCCTGGTTAACACTATTTATCAATAACAAGTTTGAAAACACATCCTTATGTGAGGTTTATGTCTACGCTTAATACTAATTTTTTAGGACAATACCGCATCAGATACCGGACTAAAGTAGGACTAGTTCTTCGTAGTACGGCATGTTTTGACAACTGCATATTAGTTCTATGTAAGTCGACTTACATAAAACTAGTCCTAAATAGCACAATCTTCTAAATAGTCTCAGTGTAGATGCTTGAGTCATAGCCATTTCTTATAGCAAGACTCATGGCAAACTACACTCTGTTTCATATATATAAGACACCCCCAATTTTCGCCATTATTTCTTTTTAAAAAGAGCGTTGTTGTATAAAATCTATCTATATGTTTAAGGATTTGCATGTCGGAATAAAAACGCCAAAAATTCTTTTTAAACTTCCGTTACTTTTTCATAATTTTGAGATTTATATTTTTAGCCCGTTTCATAATTATAAGACACCCGCAAGTTTTAACAAAAATTACGCTTTATTTTACGTATTTAGACACAAATAACAATAGAAAACGTCAATTAGTAATTAATAGCCAATCCATTGGCTTTAATTAATTTAAATATCCTGGTTTTCATAGAACTTATTTGGTATTCAAGCAAATCAATGTCGAGATTTTGCCACTCCTCCAAAATCGCACGTCGAAGTTCTTCAACTGATTGAAACTGAGGATTTTCGTTATAAACCAGACGTACAAGGATAGCCCAAACATTCTCTATGGGATTAATATCAGGAGAGCATGCTGGCCAGTCCATCACTAATTCCAAAATCATGAAACCAAAACATTGTCTCACGACTTGTATGGATTCGAGCGTCATCTTGCTGAAATGTAAACTCGATCCCGCTATTTGCCGTCAGAAATGGTAGTAAACTACTCTCTAGTACTCGGACGTATTCAGCATCGTTCATTCTCGAAGACGTAAATCCGAAATCCAAGCTCCTGCCGACGAAAATCCTCCCCATACCATCAATGTACCGCGCCAAAGTTTCTTTTCGAGAAATATCGGGGATCTTTCCTTAAATCGCGCCAGTATGAAATAATTCAAAATCATGAAACCAAGACATTGTCTCACGACTTGTATGGATTCGAGCGTTATCTTGCTGAAATGTCCGCTATTTTCCGTCAGAAAGAAACTTTGGCGGTACATTGATGGTATGGGGAGGATTTTCGTCGGCAGGATGCTTGGACTTCCGATTTACGTCTTCAAGAATGAACGGTGCTGAATAAGTCCGAGTACTAGAGAGTAGTTTACTACCATTTCTGACGGAAAATAGCGGGATCGAGTGGACATTTCAGCAAGATAGCGCTCGTATCTATACAAGTCGTGAGACAATGTCTTGGTTTCATGATTTTGGAATTAAAGTGATGGACTGGCCAGCATGCTCTCCTGATATTAATCCCATAGAGAATGTTTGGGCTATTCTTATACGTCTGGTTTATAACGAAAATCCTCAGTTTCAATCAGTTGAAGAACTTCGACGTGCGATTTTGGAGGAGCGGCAAAATCTCGACATTGATTTGCTTGAAAACCAAATAAATTCTATGAAAACCAGGATATTTGAATTAATTAAAGCCAATGGAATGGCTATTAATTACTAATTGACGTTTTCTATTGTTATTTGTGTCTAAATACGTAAAATAAAGCGTAATTTTTGTTAAAACTTGCGGGTGTCTTATAATTATGAAACGGGCTAAAAATATAAATCTCAAAATTATGAAAAAGTAACGGAAATTTAAAAAGAATTTTTGGCGTTTTTATTGCGACATACAAATCCTTAAACATATAGATAGATTTTATACAACAACGATCTTTTTAAAAAGAAATAATGGCGAAAATTGGGGGTGTCTTATATATATGAAACAGAATGTATATGCGTTGGCGTACACTGCAATTTTTACCAGTGAGAGGCATTTGGAGAGGAAAAATTCCGAAATGCAAAGCTTCGAACTGCAGCAGGAGCAGCATACCAATACTTCTGCAACCAAATAATTTCAGCCATTTTGAAATTGTAAAATTTATGACCGGACGGCTGTTTAGTTCTTTACCTGAGATTTGAGGTGATAATATAAAAGTAACCTCGGTATTCTTATAAGGAACTAGAGTGTAGTAAAATTATTGTGATGACATTCTGGGCACAAGTTCACCAATTTGTGTACGACGACCCCATTGCAAGGAATTATGGCCAGCCCACGGTACAGAGAATACAGACAATATTCTCTGTACCGTGGGTCAGCCAACGAGGTAATAACTAAAGAAGATGAAAATAAGCAAATATCATGTACCCATTTTTAACAAATTAACACTGATATTGTTTGTACATAAGCACCGTAAAATGTGTATATCTATACACAATTGTACAATCTGTGCACAATTTTATTCGCTTTTATTTTCATATACTCAAAAGTATTTACAGAATTTGCAAACTTTGAGTAATATTTGTTTTGCGTCACTTCGGTTATTTCATGGTTTTTCCTACGTCAATGCGCCAAGCCCAAAACAAACGAGGTAATATGAATTTGACAATGAAGACCAAAAATGCTGGAATGAATTTGTGTATGTTTTGGCTACGCTCATGTACACGGATCGTATGTGTGATTGCATCTCTTTTATCGTTTTCGTTTGAGCATCAGCTTCGCTCTGGGGGTAACCTAAGTGCCGCTGCGCGACTGCTCTTGCAAAATTAAATCTATAAAGCCGCCCATACACGGCGAACATGTTGTCCAACTTGGTGTGTAACACATGAAAACTTTTTCTCCACACACTGTCAAACATGCTGTTCAACATCATGACAGAAACACATATCAGGAGTTGCTGGAACTGTTAGCAATTATGTTTCCTTCCTTCATTAGAGTTCACTCAAGATTCAAGAATTACGAATGCGTGACAATACAATACAATATGTTGTCGAGCACGTAGCCTCGCCCCTAAAACTCAAACTAATTTGATTTTCGTCCAACCGCTTGAAACACTGCGTGTTACACCATCAAACAGGTACACACTCGGTCAAATCTGCGAGACAACATCGTTGTCCTGCTCGAGTTGGCCAACATGCGTGACCGTGTATGGGCCCCTTAAGTCACACCGGGAGCAGCGCGGTGCGATGCGACAAAATAGTTGCCACGCGGCGATTTGGAGATTTTGGAGAGATTCAACCACAGCTACAACAACTTCATCGGAGCTAGAGTACATTTGGATAAAATCCGCCGCTTCCGAGGTGAACACTCTATTTTGTCGTGTACCTTCACGCCACGCCCCGTTGTGACCAAGCAGCGATTCAGAAATAAAGATTTTTTGCCTTTTTATTTTATAAACTTTTGACTGTAGTTGCACGAATACACACTCTTCGATCCCAGCAGCGATTCAGAAATAAAGATTTTTTGCCTTTTTATTTTATAAACTTTTGACTGTAGTTGCACGAATACACACTCTTCGATCCCATTTCTTCAAATAAAAATCCGCGCCATAAATTTCCGACCCCAATAATATTTTGACAGCCCAAGCCATAAATTATGGCGATGGCAACAGATATGGCATGTGTAGACGCTGTGTAAAGCATGGTTTTCATAAGGTATAGTTTACACAAGCGAAGTTAGGCCTGAATTACAATTACGACTACGACTTTGCCCAAATGCTAAATGCATGTGGCAAGATACAATTGCAACTTCGACTTCGACTGCGACTGCGACTGAAACTAAACTTTGCTGTTGGCTGCGACCAACTTCAGTTCAATCACAGAGGTCGGGACTTCTGGTTGGTTCAAGCAGTTGAAGCTTTAATTTAATTACAAATTTCACCTCAGCGTCGACTTCAACTTAAAATCAAGTCGCAGTCGACAGATCAGTCGTAATTGTAATTCACGCTTTACTGTCCCAAGTAACTTCGTTTTTATCCCCTTGGCAGACTTGCACCAGTACGAAAATGAGTTCCACTTACTTCAACTTTTTAGCGAAGTGGAGCCTGAGAAATAGTCAAATTGAGTGTATTTTCTGCAATTGGTACACGTTTTGATGTGTGCAGTCATTTATGACATCATCTGGCGTGGAACTTGTGAAATGGGAAGATATCACTGACTTAAAAGGCCTTTCACATCGATACCGAAAACCGAGAACTTTTTTTCGGTTAAATAGAAGTAACATTTAATTATTATAAAAGTTGTAAGATAAGAGCTCATACAAAAAACTTATTTTAATTTTACTTCGAAATCCCTATCCATAGTATACTAACATAATAAATAATAAAATAAAATAATATAATTTTCAATGTAAACACAAAAGTGAGGTTTAGTACGACCGAAAAAATAAACCGAAAAGAAATTGACAGAAGCAACCGAAATTTCGTTTTTTGACCGAAAAAAGATAAAAGTTGTGTTTTTCTTAGAAATCTGAGATAAATAATCTATTTTCTTAGTAAAATTATTAGTTTATCCTATTTCCCGTGATTTTATTAATCATTGGAGCAAAAACTTGTGTTAAAGTGGAATAAATTGAGTTTTTCAAGTTATTATTAACTGAATCCTGCGTATGGGCAAGATAAACCGAGCATAGTAAACACCATCTTTACCTTGTTCTTTTTGCCGTGATTGCATCTGCAACCAACATAAGAACATCAAGTGGCATAAGAAAACGTTTAGTTAGAAATATTTTGTGTTGGTAGCTCCAACTCTGCCATAGGGCGAAAAAGAAAACTGTAAAACTGGTGCCATTCTTTCCTATAGGAAAATGGTAATACGCTCAGTCCATTGTTATAAGTCAGTGGAAGATATTTATTTTTTAGAGAAAACGGTTTTACATAATTATCTTTTAAATTTACGAAATTTCTTACTGAAATATAAAAAGCACTCCATTCGTATAAAAGCGCAAACACTGTGTGTTGACATTTTGTAAGTTCCACACCAGCTGATATTATTACAAAGTATATAGAAGACTATATACCTTGATATTATTAAAGACTACTGAAATCAAAAAATGTACCAGTTGTAGAAAATGTACTCAATTTGATTATTTCCCAGGTTCCACTTCGCTAAAAAGTTGAAGTGTGTGGAACTCATTTTCGTGCCGGCGCAAGTAAACTAGTGGGTATGTCAAGAGTAGGTGAGGGACGAGGTTACTTGGGACAGTAACTTCGCTTGTGAAAACTATGCTTAAGTATAGTTCACACAAGCGAAGTTACTGTCCCAAGTAGCCTCGTTTTCAGTCCCTCACCTCCTCTTGACATACCCACCAGTTTACTTGCGCCAGTACGAAAACGAGTTCCACTCACTTCAACTTTTTAGCGAAGTGGAACCTGAGAAATAATCAAATTGAGTACATTTTCTGCAACTGGTACATTTTTTGATTTAAGTAGTCTTTAATAATATCAGCTGGTGTGGAACTTGTAAAATGTCAACACATTTGTGTTTGCGCTTTTATACGAAGGGAGTGCTTTTTATTTTTCAGTAAGAAATTTCGTAAATTTAAAAGATAATTACGTAAGAAAAAAGTATTATTCCTCAGCAATCAATATGCCAGGAACGTACTCGCGCTTTCTTTTTTCTCAGAATTTTTCATCCGTAATTACCCTTAATTACATTGCTGCACAATTAATGACCTTTTCAATATGGAACTTTTTACTTGAAACCATTTTCTCTCGAAAATAAATATTTCACATTTCACAAGTTCCACGCCAGATGATATTAAAAATGACTACACACATCAAAACGTGTACCAATTGCTGAAAATACACTCAATTTGACTATTTCTCAGGTTCCACTTCGCTAAAAAGTTGAAGTGAGTGGAACTCGCTTTCATACGGGCGCGGTGGGTATGTCAAGAGGAGGTGAGGGACTGAAAACGAGGCTACTTGCGACAGTAACTTCGCTTGTGTGAACTATACTTTAAAGACATTTGGACAGCGAACACCGAAAACCGGAAATTCGCTTTTGCTTACACATCAAAAACCGAAATCTTTTTTCGTGTAAATAGCAGTGACAGTTAATTTTCATAAAACTTGTATGATAAGGGCTCATACGAAAAAGCATGTTTTAATGTTATCCCTTAAAAGGTAGTGGTCAATATTATTATATATAAAAAAAAACTTTTTCCCGGCTAATTTAAGAATGGCTTTGTAATCAAGCCATCAGTGAAGTTAAGTCAGAACGAAAAAAATGTTCGACACGAAACCACAGTATATTCATACAGTAGAACAGCTCTGTCAAAACTGTCACATGAATAAGATGCTTCTATAATGTGACTATACTTTCTCTTTCAACATATTTGCCTAACACACTAGTCAATTTCTAATTAAAGACTCCTATCTAAATCTAAAGTGGAAGAAAGAGAACTTAGGACGTTTGCCAAACGGGCTAAATGCTGGCTAAATCTATTACTTTTCCATTTAGTACATTTTCGAGCTTGCTAATTCCTCTTCTTCACATTCGTCTAATTATTTGACAAGTGCGGTTTATTTGAAAGATCTTTAGAAGTATTTATTTGTAAAATGAACAAACAAAATCCAAGAGCGAGTGGTTATGACCGATGTAAGTAAGCAATAAATTGTTGTATTTATTCCCGTATTGAAATAGTGTGATTTTAATTATTTCAGGGACGACCGATGAAACAATGACAGCTGAGCAATTGGCTAAATTCCACTTTGGTTTGGCACAGCTCACTAACTCGGAGAGTTTGGGAGTTTGGGAGATGAGAATTTTCGTTTTCCCCGGATAAAACTCCCTAACTCTCCATTCGAGATTCTCTAACATACTGGAGGAGTTAAAGAAAACGTGAGAAGTATCGAAATATTGAAAGATGGATAACTCTTTGTGGGAGGGTCGTAGAACATTGCGGTTTTTTCCTACGGATTTAGGGTCTAGAGTACAAAAATATAGGTGAACAATTTCTTAGGGAGGGGCTTTTGGGGAGGGGGGGGGTGTCCAAAATACGTCATGTTTGGTATCAAATTAAAGAGGGAGAAACGGGTAATCGAGTGGCGTAGTTTTTTTTCTGGTCATTTTAACTTCATAACTGACTTTTTACAGCCGAAAGACGGATTTTTTGCACGTCGGTCATATACACCCCAGTTCCTATATTTTGCATATATTTCTTCCGTTCTTTGTTTCACATCCATTAGTACTCTGTTGTTTACATTTTTCTCATAGAAAGTACCAGTTCTTCATAATGATGAGTTGAGTTTTTGTACCCGAAAAAGGCAATTTTTTCATCTTAAGAAGGACTGATTCATTTCTTTTGCAGTTATCTCCAAAACTATTTACCGGAGTTAAAAACTAATTACATATCTAATTAGAGGACAAAATGTAGGTGCGATTTCATCGTACATACAAGCTTTAACGTGCATATTTAAAATTTTTATAGCATCTCTTCTGTACTGGAAGACGACCAAATTGACCACATTCGCGTGAATTACAATTTTTATCGGGTACCTTGAGACACAAAAATCCTTATTTCTCTGTAAGTATTGCAAGGATTTCCATAATTTGTTTTTGTAAACATAGCCAGGATATGCAGTAAATCCATACATCAATTTGAAAATCCTAGGTACATCGGTACCTTCACAAAGGACAATAAAAGCAGCCAATACTGTCTGTTGAGAAATATTTTTCTAACTTCTCCACACCTAACACAGCCGGAGTTTTGCCGAGTTGAATAGAGAGTTTGGTAAATCTCAATACAATTTCCACGAGTTACAGAATTCCGAGTGAAGAGTTAAGTGGTAAAAGAACTCTCATCTCCACAACTCTCCGAGTTAGTGAATCCGGCCCCTGGGAATTAGCTGGCTAAATTTCCAATGCCAGCATTTAGCCCACTGACATATACAAAATGGACTGCTGATACTATTGAAATTCCTTACATTATTTGACATTATTAGGGGATCACTTTTCTATAGTTGTCCCTTTTTGGTTTAACTACTTTATTCCGCTGAACTACAAATAATAAGTTCTATACAAAATACACCATAGTCCAGTTTCAGTTCAGTGGTTTTCCAAATGAATATATATGATAGAAATAGATAGCAATACAATATTTGTAATCCTTTCTCTGTCCCCCATAGCTACTTTTAGGGGCAGGTAGACAAAAATTGCTTAATTTTATTTCTTTAAAAATCAAGTTTAAAAAATATTTGATGTTGTAGGAGATAAGCATCCAAGAAGAGAAATAATTTCGAGTGCTTCTATAATTTGTTGAACTTTTAATTTGAATATTAAAGCAAAAGTAAAACTTGAAATTAAGATAATTGTCACACCCTGCCAAAAAAAGTTGACCCATATGAAATAGCAAATCAGGCAGTCCATGTTATATATGTCAGTGATTTAGCCCGTTTGGCAAACGTCCTTAAGGCATGCACAAACTTGTGGCAAAATGACAACCAAATAAGCTAATAACAATTTGTTCCACTTCCCATGCCATTCGGCTTGGTAGAACTCACAAATTGTCACAAACATTATTACAGCCCTTTTTTCATATATTACACTGTCCATGGCATCTTTATGAACGAACACCACTTTACAGTTAAACAGATTTCAGTCTATGGAGCAATACATTTGTAAGTAGATTGTCGAAATGTGTACTTACATTAAACTAATATTTCTTCTGGTAGATTGTGCAACTAGCTACCGTTCGCCCATTACTTTCGTATCATACTTAATAGTTCCCTCTTATGGGAGAAATTTTGAGGTTTTTTTTTTTGTAATTAAAATTTCAAAATTCACTTTTCAGTAGTTTGTTCTAAGCTGTTCTACTGTATGTATACTGTGCCGAAACGTTCCAGTGTGGAAACGGAAAAGAAATTGACAGATGCAACCGAAATTTCGTTTTTCGGCGGATAAAACATAAAAGTTGTTTTTCTTAAAAATCTGAGATAAATATGCCATCTTCTTTTTAAAATTTTTAGTTTATCCTTTTTCTCTTGATTTTATTAATCATTGGAGCAAAAAACTTGGTTTAAATGGGAATAAATAGTTTTTTTTTTGGATTTGTTTTTGATGTGCAAGTCCTTTAAGACTGATTTTATCGATATTATCGATCCAATAAAAGCAAAAATAATTTATTCCGATCGACTTCACTAATGTTAACCTAGATAACCTAAAATAAGCTTCTCGTACCGTTTGGACGTGTTGATAGATCATATCCACGACTTACTAAATCAACACCACCCCACAGTTGATTCGTGATTCCACTGCATATGGTACATATGCCTGATTATTATTATTATTAATAGAGATGCTTTCTTGACCAAAGAATCATCAGTGCGGGAGCGAGTCCACTGTTCGCTACCGTTTATAGTTATTGTTTCAGTCCAGGGGAAGAACCGATCATGTTACTGTTCAAATTGCAATGTATATATTTAGTTCCTAAAAATGAGGATATGTCACATTTCGTTAAATGTGAACGTGTCTCGAATCAAGGAATGTCTGACAAATTATCCATACGCTCTTCTACAGACTAGATCATTTTCTATGTCAGGTTAAAGCCATATCTAACAAAAGAAAAGTTATCACTCCAAGAATAAAATAAAACAAGTATTTTTATTTTAACAATTTATACAATTTGAGTTTGCAAGCATAATTGCAGTCTTAAAATAAGGAATTCATTACTAGTTGGAATACGAATTGCAACGGGTATTTTACTCTCCCGAAGGTCCTTTACAGCAATAATTTCAGACTGTCATAAAATCTTTTTTATGTTATTGTAGGTTGGTACACTATAATTTACGTCGCCAAAAATGTTTTATTTTGACTGTATTTATACCAGTTTTGCATTTTAGCGTGAAAAGAGCTTGTTTACAATTTTTAATTTATGCACAAGAAGAACACAAACATGTAAAACAGCAGAAGCTCTTAATAAAACTAAGAAAACTAGTTGGGTCAGGTTAAGTTTGTAGGTATCTTATCTAATATTAGCAGTCTTTTTGTGACGTTATTAGCTGTTATAACAGGACTAGGACTTACATTCGGGCAGGTCCTTAATACTTCGTCAGACGTAATCACACCACAGCGTAAAACTATTGAGTTATCATTTTTTCTGTGTGCCTATATTTTATATGCTTATTTCTTTTTTTGTATTTAATTTAATATAAGAAAACTGCTTTGCACTTTTCCCATTACAGATTTTCAACATCGCAGTTATGCACTACATTACAGATGACAATTAGTTAAATAAATATATTTCAGGTAATAGTATGGTTTACTAAATCGACAATGTATATATTGTATTAGTTTACGATAAGTAATATGAATAAATTACTACCCCTAATCAATTAACGTCAAGTTGTACAACTAGTAGTTAATAATACACCGAAATCACGTAGTCTCTTGGGAAATATTCTTATTTGTATAAATCTTAATTAAAACGTATACTGAGCTCGTCATTCATATGTTTTGAGCAAATAATTTAGACTAGTATCGTACACATTAAATACAAGAAAGTAAGTTATACTTTTTAAACAACTCTTAAAAACTGTGCAGATTTTACAATTATTTAATTTAGCTACTAAATTTACAGTGCAAAACTTTGGTTTGTTAGATATTTCGTTGGGATTACTTACCAAGCATTCAGATTAAAGATGTAAATCAATCACTCTTTTTTGAAATCTTCTGGCACAGTAACTACTTTGTAAAACACCACCCTTTTTACGAACCTGAAGTAAATCTTTTCTAAAGAATTAATAAATATAAAGAAATGTCAGCGAATTACCTTTTAGTTGTTGTGCTGGTTGCTAGGGGCTTGTCACCTTGACTACGGATGGTAGGCCAGCCATATTAAACCATGCGCACTAATTACTGTCACATATAAATTATTTTATAAAAATTCATGATGAGATTTGTAACCAAAATTATTAATTTTAATATATTTTCCAAAGTAAATTTTTCTTCATCGTCAACAGCTGGTTTGACAGTTCAAAGATTTTGTTTTTTAAACGTGCCCAAGTTAGATGCTATAAAACGGTTCCGTTCGTTAAATAACCATATATAAATATGGATGGTTTGAATCATTGACACAATTTTAATAGGACTTACACATTAAAGCACGAAGCACGCGCATTTTGCACCACAAGCACTGACATATATGGACTGACTACGTAAATGGAAATGCACTGCAAAAAGTGGGCTCACTTCTATATTGTTGACTCTTTCGATCTAAGCACCAAGTACCAACTGAGGAGAACTGTAAACAACAAATAAATAAATGGGTCCGTCGAAATAAACGTTTTTAAATTAATTATTTAGGGTTATTTCTGATAAAATTGTTTTACCAAAGCCAATATATTCATAAGATATGAAGCAGAAGCTCGAAACATTTTATTATAATCACTTTTCGAGCTGCGCGCTAATTTTTTCAACTTCCCGCCAATGATTTTTTCAATGTTGGCACCGGCGTAAGACCTTTTATTGACATAAGTAATTGAGCCCATATGAATAGAAAGTTAAGCAGTCCATATTATATATGTCAGTGACCACAAGTGCATCATAATAAATTTGTTTCGATGTAGTTCCTTTTATTGTCACCTAAATTAATTATGTGTGCGTATTCTAACAAGTTACAGCTTTTTATATAAATATAATAACTGTATCACATTTTCAAAGCACGTAATGAACTTTTACCTACTATAATATCAATTCCAATCTACAGGCGTATTCGTTTTTGCTTTGGGGTTAACTGCTGACCTTTGAAGAAGCAACCACGTATTCGAGTTTGCGGTGCCAGTCTTGGCCATAGCCCACACAGGGGAGGATATTGGCGCTTTTTATTGGTGAGAAATATTCGGGGTTAGGAAAAAGTCCATGTTCCTTCAATCGAGAGTACGGGCAGCATAGTTGGAATATAGAGCAAACAGGAATTGTGATAAGTCAGATTTTGCGTAATGAATTTCTGGTTGTGTTGGCAGTCCATTTTTACATGCATTTACACGCCATCCCTATTCTAAGCAACTTGTCAATTTGCAAAAAGAAAACAAAGGTTTTGTGCGGAGCATCTGTGGTAAAAAATGTTCTTTTTCTACTTTATTTTCAAACAATTCACATAATTAATTTATATAAATATCTGCTTCTATTAACGAAAAATATAATTTAGATAGTGCAGTTGCCTCAAACAGGATTTCCCTAGTTTATAACCCAATTTATATTTGCAAGCACTGACCGAACATTTCATTTCTGTTTTTTTAATTGATATGAAGATTTTAACAGGCACTAGTGGCATTATAAAACTTTGGACTAAATAAAGTTCAAAGATAAATAGTTTTGAAAAGAATTGAGTCGGTACTTTTGTTAAATTTCACAAAAGAATTTTAAGTTGACTAAGGGCCGTATTCACCAAGCCATTTAATACAAATTTAATTTTAATTTAATTTTTATTGAGGGACCGCAAACAAATTTTTGTAGCTATTCACCCACCTTAATAAAATAAATAATTTCGGACATTTAAGACTATCAGCTGTTATGGTCGTAGCGTATTGCATATAGCATGGATAAAGTCATTCCTTTCGATCTTCGTGAGAACTTTCTCGTCTATCTAGACGATCTATTAATTCTGTCACAAGACCTCGACACTCATCTCACGCCGCTAGCCCGTGTAGCGGAATGTTTGAGGAAAGCTGGCCTCACTATCAACGTCGAGAAGAGTAAGTTTTGCATTAAAGAGACTAAATCCTTGGGATTCATTGTAGGAAAGGGAGGTATGAGAACTGACCCTGACAAAACTTCAGCCATAGTTGACTATCCGTCACCTAAAACTGTTCGGCAAGCTCGACGCCTACTAGGTATGGCGGGATGGTATAGACGGTTCATCCCGAACTATGCTGATTTGACTGCCTCCATTACAGACACTTTGAAAAACCCGAGTCAGTTCAAATGGACACCTGAAGCCCAGACGTCTCTTGATCTTTTAAAGAAACAACTTACTTCTGCTCCGTTGCTAGTGAGTCCAGACTTCACCAAACCGTTCGTTATCCAGTGCGATGCGAGCCAACAAGGTATTGGAGGAGTGCTGCTTCAACTAGATGACGATGGCCACGAGAAGCCAATAGCCTACGTCTCGAAAAAGTTGAACTCAGCACAAAGAAATTACACCGTCACAGAGCAAGAATGTTTAGCTGCACTCTTGAGCGTGCAGAAGTTCCGGCCCTTCATAGAACTTATGCCGTTTAAGATAGTGACTGATCATGCGAGCTTGAAATGGCTGATGTCCCAAAAGGACCTCAGTGGTAGACTTGCACGGTGGAGTTTGAAGCTTCAGGGCTTCGACTTCACAATTGAGCACAGAAAAGGAAGCCTGAACATCGTCCCTGATGCGCTGTCACGCATTCATTGTGACAGCCTGAACACAAACGCAGATCCTGGCCCGGAAGTTGACCTTTGTTCGCCATATTTCAACTCGTTGGAATATGAGGAACTGAGGCATAAAGTTAAAACGACTTCTGGCAAACTACCAGATCTTTGTGTCAGGGATGACTTCGTTTATATCCGGACTGTTCCGAGAACAGGCGATCCTATTCAGGAGGAAGAAGCTTGGAAGCTTTGGATTCCACGAGGGCTTGTCAACGACGTCGTTTCGAGGGCTCATGATCCGCCACTAGCTTCACACGGAGGTATAGGGAAAACCCTGGAACGTCTGCGAAGACATCTGTACTGGCCACGAATGACCGTTGATGTCAGAAATTACGTAGGCGCCTGTGACGTGTGTAAGGAGACGAAAGCTCCTAACACTATTTTACGACCACCTATGAGAGTCCAGTCTGTGATAGAAAGACCATGGCAAAAGCTGTACATTGATTTTCTAGGTCCCTATCCTCGGTCAGTAAAAGGAAACGTCTGCATCTTAATAGTTCTTGACCACTTCTCAAAATTTCCTGTTCTCAAACCTATGAGAAAAGCGTCCACACTCAATGTGTGCCAATTCATTGAGACCGAAGTGTTCCACGTATTCGGAGTTCCTGAAGTGATCGTCTCTGACAATGGAGTCCAGTTTTGCTCAACTCAGTTCACCAGATTACTGGATAAGTATGGGGTGAAGCACTTGCGAACGGCAGTTTACTCGCCGCAAGCAAACGCCTCAGAGCGAGTAAATAGGTCTCTATTGTCGGGGATTAGAGCATATATCAAGAAAGAACACACCAGATGGGATGAGAAACTAAGCCAAGTAGCTAGTTCCCTCAGGAGCTCTTTCCATCAAGCTACTGGTTTCTCTCCTTATCGAACACTCTTCGGTCAACAAATGATTGAACATGGCAGCTCCTACACCATCTTGAGGAGCCTTGGAACTCTTAATGAGTCATTGAGAGTGGATGCAGAAGACAAGATGAGATTGCTCCGTGCGAGAGTGCAGGAAAATTTACAACATGCATTCGAACAGGGTTCAAGAGCCTACAATCTCAGGGCGAAACCTGTCGATTTCAAAGTGGGTCAGGAGGTATTTAGACGAAATTTTGCTCAAAGCAATTTCCAACAGCAGACTAGTGCTAAACTGGGACGGAAATTTGTGAAATGTCGTGTCAGGGCCAAGAAAGGAAGCTCACTATACGAGCTTGAAGATCTGCAGGGAAAACTGTTGGGTGTCTATCACGCCAAAGACATCAAGCAGTGATCATCATTATGAAAACGTCACCTATACCTATTGTCGTTATTCCTGGTAGCCCTAAGAAGGCATCCAGCCAGCTTAACTGGTAAACTATAGGATATCACGAAGCCCTCCTATTGCCCCGTCAATGGTGGGTGATATACCTGTTGAAAGTCAATCTCATCATAGCACCCCTACCGCTTATGAGTAGATAACCTTTTATAGTCCCTTCCGGATCGGCCTCATTAGGAGGAAAATTTTTCCTTGTCTGTCCAGCTGCAACATTTCGGTAATCGTTGGACATAGTAGTACTAGATCTATTCCTGGTAGCCCTAAGAAGGCATCCAGCCAGCTTAACTGGTAAACTATAGGATATCACGAAGCCCTCCTATTGCCCCGTCAATGGTGGGTGATATACCTGTTGGAATCCATTCCCATATTCAGCTGTCAACATGTCACTACTTCGACGACGCCTTGGAGACACACCCTTGAACAATCGCCAGTCTGAGATCAGGGTGAGATATTGCGCCGGGAAAGCCTGGTGAGCAGTTTTTTAGGTTGCTGATCGCAAAGCTTCCTCAGCATCTCGGTGAAGGAGAGCAGAGAGGCATCGACCGGCTGGATTCTTTAGGTTACCAGCTTGTCGATGTACCTTTGACTTCCCACACGGAGAAAGATGTCGAAGTCTGATCGAAGACTGACGAGACTTCAGGGATGTGTCCTCGACGCGTTATCGGAAGTAGAGTACGAGTGATGAGGAAAGCATTGGGTCGTGGGTCGAGACACACATTGAGCGCCCGCAGTGATGAGGCCTATGTTTAAGACCGGCTAGCTCAGTCGACCATCTTTCAGCGTCGTCTGAACCACAGGTGGTGTAGACCACTCTGTATTGTTATAGTCGTAGCGTATTGCATATAGCAATATGCTACACGGAAATACTGCAACATGTACGCCGGCCCTCAAGTAGAACCACGTACTGAGCGCACCTCGACGAAGCAATGCTTCATCAAGCTCGCGTGACATGCGGGGACGACAGATTATGACTGCAAAGAAGAAGAACTCGTCTCTTTCCGCTGTCAACCACTTCACACGATAGGTACGTGTATTAAATTGGAAAAACGAGAAAAGTCTTTAAGTCTTTAAACATCGGACGGATAAACTATTCAGCACGTAAGTCCAAGAGATTTTTTGTCTCTAGTAGAATTATACTTTCATATTATAAGATTATTTCCCTTACCAGCAGGCAAAAAAAAAATCAAAGTTGGAAAGAAAAAGGTGCTGATAGAGATTAATAAGTAAAATCAAAAAAATTAGAAAGAATTATCGCTATGGACGCGTGAATCGGTCCCATAATTAAAGCAAGAAAAAGACAACCAATTAAGTGGAATAGAGAGTTCCAGTGTTTTTATTAGGAAGTTGTGGAAATTACCACACAAAAGGAAATAGGCAGGCTCGTGATCCATCTGATCAGTATTTGGAACCCAAGAACGACAAATCTAGATAACACGCAGCATCATCACTTATTCAAAAAGCACAGATGAGATGTCTAAACGTAAAAATCTGGAATTTTCATAAAGTAGCGTGCAGTGGCTTACTATAGGGACCCCACTTCATATCTGTTTAAATCATTTAATGCTGGCATTTGGTTGATGGCTGAACCTACTAAGAGTAATCGTACACCAGACCAGAGTTGTGACCCAGTTTTCAGACAACTTCAAGGAAGTTGCAGACTTTTTAGTTATTTGTTACGAACTATTGTATACATTTTATTACCTAGGGTGAATACTTTTAGCAAGATACGTCTGCAGGACAAAGGCCATATGTAAATCTCGTTATATAATTTTACTTCTGAGCATTCATGTGCTCTCATGATCTTGTGGTGTTGGAAAAAAATGTCTATATCTGCATACAGGTTAATTCGTTCATCATAAATAGCAGTTTCCAGCGTGGGAGAAGATCTTCTTCGCCGTCGGAAAAGGATACCGCAGTAAGTTCATTAGTATTCTTGTTTGTAGTCTATAGTTTTTTATATCTGAATATAAAAAAAAATATTTAAAGTTTTCTGTGGATATATTTAAGTATAAAATAAGAGATATCCTACTGATGGGATACACGTGTGTATAGGTAGATATGTGGTATACATAGGACTACTTACCTATTTACTCTTGCGTATAGTCGTGAATGGTACCTACATGCATAAATATATACATATATACCTTATGAGTGAACGATTGAGGCGTTCCTCGCAATGGAGGCACAATTGAGTTACATGAATGGTCCTTTTTCTGTGTTTTCCAAAGACTACCTGTTGTTTTAAATAAATTATGATACAGTCGATTCGATTTCGGTAAATTCCCGGCCTTATCGCTCCATGCCAGGCATATCAGCTAAATTTGTAGTTTTCTGTTTGTAGTTAACTAATTTTGATCTATTACTGTTTATTTTAGAATTAGCGCAAAAAAATGTGTATGAATAGATATGCTTTGTGCCGAGTTTTCATCTGGCATTAAATTAATTTCCTTTTTCTTTTAAATAGTAATTCGTTACATTATCAATAGGCTTAGAATTGCCATTCATATGAATTAAAGTATTATTAGAATTACACCGCTATTCGGTTTATAATTGGCGATCATCTGACTTAGAGTATTATTAGAAATACATACCTCATTCTTCTAATTATGGTCGCCTGTCAGGTGAAATAGAGTATTATTAGAATTACCGTATTATTCAGATTACGATTGCTTACTATGTGAACTAGGATCAGAGAATTAACTATCGAGAAGTAGTCATAGAAACCAGCTAATTAGAGTCAATAAAGTCTTATTTATAACGTAATGCTGCCCTAATAGTGTTTCAATTTTTCTCCCTTCACTCTCCCGGAGCCCTCCTCATCATGAAGGTTGTCTAGGTCCGCTCTCGTCTCTCTTAACAGGTCAGCCAAGGGACTTTGGAAAATAGTGCCACCCAAGGTCAATTGGGAGGATGGGGCTGGCAAAGGAAGGTAATAACACCTACGCCTTCCACCCAAACTACAGGTAAGTGACGTAAGGGTCCCTTCAGGACCGAGTGTGTGCTGGCTTGTTTGTTGAAGGCACGAAATTTTTTTTTTGATTATGGGTGATGACAAGCGGCAGGTTATTTCGGGAACTCCCCCCACACTCTCCGCCACCCTTAGCCGAGGTGCTAGCGTGCCGCCCTGTGCTTTCGCTGTCATCGAGTGATCTGTCAGCTCATGCTGGCAGTTCGGACTTCACGTCCAAGCCAATCACTCAACATATTACCATAACAAAATGGCGCCCAACGTGGGGCCTTAACACCTTGAGTACGTCAGACCTCTTTAGTGGGGACTGAGATTACTTTGCAGATATGGACATTTGGCTTTCAGCTGATTGTCTGACTCGGTATTCTCACATCCAGTGGAGAAGGGATAACTTCAGTACTCGGCTTCACGTGAACCTTCTGTTCAAGGGTTGTCCATTATTCTAGGTTTGATACGTTGTGCGCGTCCATTGTTATTACCATAACAAAATGGCGCCCAACGTGGGGCCACCTCAATTAGACTTCGGTGGTCTAAGTATAAATTTTACTGGGGACTGGGACTCTGAGTGATATGATCATCTGGTATCTGCTAGTTGATTGACCTCAAGTCTCATATCCAGTGGAAGTTATATGCAGACCTGGGTTTAATTGCTTGTTATTAATTGGAATTTTTCTGTAAAGTAAAGTTGTTGAAAGTAAAGTAAAGTTTTTCTAGCTTTGATGTGTTTGAGAATTGGTAAAGTAACGTAAAGTTTTTGGAATTTTTGGAAGTTTTTGTAAGTTCGACTTTAGGTTTGACTTCAGTCAAGCCTCAAGTCCGAATAGTTGATTTCTTGAATTTTTTTTTGAACTTTTTTGAATGATCTTTCCCGCTGGCCTTCTGCCATGGAAATGGTAGGTGGCCTCACCAATTTTTCGTGAACTCTTGTGGAAACGTGTCTCTGCCAGCCAACTGGCTGGACAGAGTTGTGAATCTGAGAGACAACTTCTTGGCTTCCCGCTAATTAGTTGACCAGACTCATGACTCTGCCTGGCTAGCGAACTGACTGGACACGATAATCCGGTGAAGAAGAGGAGGAAGAGTCACCCGAGGATGGGATTGATGCTGGAGATCTTCAGTAATCAGGAGTTGGCTTACTGCTAACTGCCTGGCTGAAGAATCTCTAGTGACATTCTCAGTCTCTGGTGCCTCCGACTTTACTCTTCCCAGATTTCTGCAAGAGCTCTAACTTTTTCAATGCACACACTCACGTCGCTTGCCTGTATTTCGTTTCTGACCTTGAGAGAGAGAGAGTGGCCTGACCTCTTGTGTTGAGAGTTGGCTCAGGGAAGTGAAGGAGAATTGTTTGTTGTGGAATTTTTTTTAAACGTCACATTTCCGAATTGGATTATTGTCACTCGCATGTGTATTGTCTCGATTCGAGAATACTCAGCGAACTTTTCAAAGCTTTAATTTTTTTTTGGAAAAGAATTTCTTTGTACTTCTTCAGACGTTTGGGAACACGTTTTCAAATTATAGTATCTTGTCCCAACGTTCAAATTTTAAAGTTAGTAGCTTGTTAGCATCGATTTCTGGGATTTTTTTTAATTTCTCTGACTGTTTTTCTCAAACCTTTGGTTTGTAGAACCTTTCCCAACTTTGACTTACGATGGCTACAATGAGGACACCGCCTCCTGGGCCGAACGAAGTGACTAGGTTACGTGAGCCATGCACTAGCTGTCGAGACACAAGCTGGTCAGCTGAACAGAAGCCTGTCATGACCACGTGTGGACATGTCTTTCACGAGGCATGCATCCAAACTTGGGTAGGCGCACATTCCAGTTGCCCTAACTGTCGACGCTGCCTCACGCCACAAGACATCACTAGTTACACGGGTGCTTTTCCAAAAAAGCCAAGAAAGCGAAGCCCGCGAAGTCAGCCAGGCGCGACTCATTGCCAACCTTTGAATTGCCAACCCTTAACTTTGACCGACCTCCCTATAATCGACGATCGTTGTCTCCAGGAATGCCTGACTTACATTCAAGGACGTTTGTTAACCCGAGTCCTCGACGTGATAGTCCAGAGCATAAGGCTCAAGACCACAACCCCTCAGCTGCTACGGATGCGCTGATAGCAGGCTTGAGCGTAAAGATGGAAGACCTAATAAACCGAGGTCTCCAGCAGGGTTTAACTGTTTTGCGGTCTGAGTTAGGAGACAGTATCAGACAGCAAGTGGCAGCAGCAATGCCGCCAGTAGGCTTTGCGAGACCTAGTTCGTCCAGGAGTAACCAGAGGCCGTCAAACGACTTCCCCAATAGGGGAAGGCAATCATTTCCAAGACCATCACCACCTTTTGGTCAAACGTTTGGTCAACCTCCGAATCAGCCCCAACAGAACTTCATGCCACCCCAACCACCTCAACCCCCTCCACCACCTATGCGTGTTCCTGCTAATGTAGGATACCGACGATCAGGCAGCCCAATCAGGAGATGGAACCTGACATATAACGGGAATAACTCGGACCTCTCTGTCGACGAGTTCATCTTCAGAGTCGAAGCGCTCACGCACTCCGCTCTTGAAGGAGATTTTGGATTACTAGTCAGAAATATGCTTACGCTATTGACAGGACCAGCGAAGGACTGGTATTGGTCAGTACTAAGGCAAAATCCATTTCCAACTTGGGACGTCATCAAGATGGGATTGTATAACGAATGGGGGACGCCTAAAGATGATCTGAAGACTAGATTCCAACTGATGTCTAGAAAACAAAAGCCTGGTGAACTGTTCGCAATGTACCACCACCATTTGGGGTTGCTGCGTGATCAGCTACAGAATGCTATGCCAGACCAAGAATTTCTGGAGATTGTCAAATCGAATCTCTTGCCGGAGATTCAAGAAAAAATCTGTCTGCATCCTACTGATACGACAGGACAGCTGAGATCGCTGGTCACGCGTATCCAAGCTATGCAGACACGCATTGCGCCAGCTGGCATTTGGAACCTTTACCGGAACCAACGGGTGCACGAAGTCGACAATTTTCCAACTTCAGACCCTGAACTGGCATTAGCGATAGGCAGTGACAACGGCCTAGGTGATATAGCTAGTATTTCGGCAAAAAACCCTATCACATGCTGGAACTGTGATCAGTCCGGTCACTTTTATCAAGATTGTAGACAAGAGAGACAAATTGTGCTCTGCTATGGATGCGGGCGCAAGAATGTTTTCAAGCCCGATTGCCGCTACTGCAGACAGAAAAACGAGAGACGGGTCGGGAATACCAACACCTCTTTCCGACCAGCGTCGACGTCGCAAGCAGCAACGACAATGAACTCTACAGTTCAAGCTCTGAACAAGGAGGAAAGTCCGCTCCAGTAGCAGACACTCATGATACTCCCTAACATGTCCTCTGATATCATTCAGTGACTCTGGTGATATCAGAGAAACACCGGATTGTACGATTACTTCATTGGCAGAGGCGGAGAACTTAGTAGATTTCTCCGCAGACCTTCAAGCTCCCATTTCCACTTCTGGGGAGCCCATGACCTTATTAGACACTTCTTTAGAAGAGTCTTTAATATTCGATGTCCCATTGACACCTATCGCACGTGTAGCCGACAAAGTTACTGAGCAGGAGATTTGGCCTCCTGTCATTTCTGTTTTAAAACGGCCACCAAGCTCTGATATGACGAGTGGGCGTGAGCCAGTTTTATATCCGTTGACGCCGTATCATACGCGTCTGCAGAAATATAACGCAGCAAGAGACCGAATCTTCTCCTCAGTGGCGGAGTTAGCTGACATTATGTTTCCTGACCGGGATATGCGACCGAAAAAGAAACGATCAACCGTTCGTTGGCGGGAATACTGTCGACGGAGGAAACAAGAAAGGAAAAAATTGGCACAGATTTCCGTGTCGATGCCAGACGACATTCGACCGTACGCCGAAGTAAAGCTGCTCGGGCGAACTGAGAATGGATTACTTGATAGTGGTGCCACTGTCAGTATCCTAGGCCATGGAGCTCTAGAGAAGCTTGTGGATTGTGGAAGCAGATGTCGAATGGAAGAGGTATCGAACACAGGTCCAAGTAGCAAATGGTGCCATGACGACTGTTCATGGTCATGTGAACTTGGACGTCACTTTCCGTGGTAAGACCCATAACGTGCGTTTTTACGTGGTTCCTGGGCTCACACAGGCACTATATCTGGGAATAGACTTCTGGCGTCTATTTGGGTTGGCTCCAGATGTCCTGGGTATAGTCGCAGAAGTGAATCCAAGTGGGATAGCTACCTCTGACACCGACTGCCACGTCCTTTCTAGTTTCGATCAGCAACGCATGGAAGCCACAAAACAGCTTTTCCCCTCTTTCGCCTCTTTAGGCCTTGGGAAAACATCATTGGTCACTCACAAAATTGAAACGAATGACGCCGCCCCGATAAAACAGCGCTTTTATCCGATTTCGCCGGCAGTACAAAGTTTAATGGATGCTGAATTAGAGCGAATGCTATCGCTGGGTGTGATAGAGGAGAGCCAGAGTCCTTGGAGCTCTCCAGTTGTTCTGGTAAGGAAGCCTGGAAAGGTCCGGCTTTGTTTTGACGCCAGGAAGGTCAACTCTGTTACGAAGAAGGATGCCTATCCGCTGCCGCAGATAGACGCACTTCTGAGTCGACTTCCTCCGGCAAATTACATAACGATCCTGGACCTGAAAGACGCATTCTGGCAGATCCCACTGGACGCTGATTCCAGAGAGAAGACCGCTTTCACAGTACCTGGTCATCCTCTCTATCAGTACACAGTGATGCCATTCGGCCTATGCAACGCTCCACAGACTATGTGCCGCCTCATGGATAAAGTCATTCCTTTCGATCTTCGTGAGAACTTTCTCGTCTATCTAGACGATCTATTAATTCTGTCACAAGACCTTGACACTCATCTCACGCCGCTAGCCCGTGTAGCGGAATGTTTGAGGAAAGCTGGCCTCACTATCAACGTCGAGAAGAGTAAGTTTTGCATTAAAGAGACTAAATCCTTGGGATTCATTGTAGGAAAGGGAGGTATGAGAACTGACCCTGACAAAACTTCAGCCATAGTTGACTATCCGTCACCTAAAACTGTTCGGCAAGCTCGACGCCTACTAGGTATGGCGGGATGGTATAGACGGTTCATCCCGAACTATGCTGATTTGACTGCCTCCATTACAGACACTTTGAAAAACCCGAGTCAGTTCAAATGGACACCTGAAGCCCAGACGTCTCTTGATCTTTTAAAGAAACAACTTACTTCTGCTCCGTTGCTAGTGAGTCCAGACTTCACCAAACCGTTCGTTATCCAGTGCGATGCGAGCCAACAAGGTATTGGAGGAGTGCTGCTTCAACTAGATGACGATGGCCACGAGAAGCCAATAGCCTACGTCTCGAAAAAGTTGAACTCAGCACAAAGAAATTACACCGTCACAGAGCAAGAATGTTTAGCTGCACTCTTGAGCGTGCAGAAGTTCCGGCCCTTCATAGAACTTATGCCGTTTAAGATAGTGACTGATCATGCGAGCTTGAAATGGCTGATGTCCCAAAAGGACCTCAGTGGTAGACTTGCACGGTGGAGTTTGAAGCTTCAGGGCTTCGACTTCACAATTGAGCACAGAAAAGGAAGCCTGAACATCGTCCCTGATGCGCTGTCACGCATTCATTGTGACAGCCTGAACACAAACGCAGATCCTGGCCCGGAAGTTGACCTTTGTTCGCCATATTTCAACTCGTTGGAATATGAGGAACTGAGGCATAAAGTTAAAACGACTTCTGGCAAACTACCAGATCTTTGTGTCAGGGATGACTTCGTTTATATCCGGACTGTTCCGAGAACAGGCGATCCTATTCAGGAGGAAGAAGCTTGGAAGCTTTGGATTCCACGAGGGCTTGTCAACGACGTCGTTTCGAGGGCTCATGATCCGCCACTAGCTTCACACGGAGGTATAGGGAAAACCCTGGAACGTCTGCGAAGACATCTGTACTGGCCACGAATGACCGTTGATGTCAGAAATTACGTAGGCGCCTGTGACGTGTGTAAGGAGACGAAAGCTCCTAACACTATTTTACGACCACCTATGAGAGTCCAGTCTGTGATAGAAAGACCATGGCAAAAGCTGTACATTGATTTTCTAGGTCCCTATCCTCGGTCAGTAAAAGGAAACGTCTGCATCTTAATAGTTCTTGACCACTTCTCAAAATTTCCTGTTCTCAAACCTATGAGAAAAGCGTCCACACTCAATGTGTGCCAATTCATTGAGACCGAAGTGTTCCACGTATTCGGAGTTCCTGAAGTGATCGTCTCTGACAATGGAGTCCAGTTTTGCTCAACTCAGTTCACCAGATTACTGGATAAGTATGGGGTGAAGCACTTGCGAACGGCAGTTTACTCGCCGCAAGCAAACGCCTCAGAGCGAGTAAATAGGTCTCTATTGTCGGGGATTAGAGCATATATCAAGAAAGAACACACCAGATGGGATGAGAAACTAAGCCAAGTAGCTAGTTCCCTCAGGAGCTCTTTCCATCAAGCTACTGGTTTCTCTCCTTATCGAACACTCTTCGGTCAACAAATGATTGAACATGGCAGCTCCTACACCATCTTGAGGAGCCTTGGAACTCTTAATGAGTCATTGAGAGTGGATGCAGAAGACAAGATGAGATTGCTCCGTGCGAGAGTGCAGGAAAATTTACAACATGCATTCGAACAGGGTTCAAGAGCCTACAATCTCAGGGCGAAACCTGTCGATTTCAAAGTGGGTCAGGAGGTATTTAGACGAAATTTTGCTCAAAGCAATTTCCAACAGCAGACTAGTGCTAAACTGGGACGGAAATTTGTGAAATGTCGTGTCAGGGCCAAGAAAGGAAGCTCACTATACGAGCTTGAAGATCTGCAGGGAAAACTGTTGGGTGTCTATCACGCCAAAGACATCAAGCAGTGATCATCATTATGAAAACGTCACCTATACCTATTGTCGTTATTCCTGGTAGCCCTAAGAAGGCATCCAGCCAGCTTAACTGGTAAACTATAGGATATCACGAAGCCCTCCTATTGCCCCGTCAATGGTGGGTGATATACCTGTTGAAAGTCAATCTCATCATAGCACCCCTACCGCTTATGAGTAGATAACCTTTTATAGTCCCTTCCGGATCGGCCTCATTAGGAGGAAAATTTTTCCTTGTCTGTCCAGCTGCAACATTTCGGTAATCGTTGGACATAGTAGTACTAGATCTATTCCTGGTAGCCCTAAGAAGGCATCCAGCCAGCTTAACTGGTAAACTATAGGATATCACGAAGCCCTCCTATTGCCCCGTCAATGGTGGGTGATATACCTGTTGGAATCCATTCCCATATTCAGCTGTCAACATGTCACTACTTCGACGACGCCTTGGAGACACACCCTTGAACAATCGCCAGTCTGAGATCAGGGTGAGATATTGCGCCGGGAAAGCCTGGTGAGCAGTTTTTTAGGTTGCTGATCGCAAAGCTTCCTCAGCATCTCGGTGAAGGAGAGCAGAGAGGCATCGACCGGCTGGATTCTTTAGGTTACCAGCTTGTCGATGTACCTTTGACTTCCCACACGGAGAAAGATGTCGAAGTCTGATCGAAGACTGACGAGACTTCAGGGATGTGTCCTCGACGCGTTATCGGAAGTAGAGTACGAGTGATGAGGAAAGCATTGGGTCGTGGGTCGAGACACACATTGAGCGCCCGCAGTGATGAGGCCTATGTTTAAGACCGGCTAGCTCAGTCGACCATCTTTCAGCGTCGTCTGAACCACAGGTGGTGTAGACCACTCTGTATTGTTATAGTCGTAGCGTATTGCATATAGCAATATGCTACACGGAAATACTGCAACATGTACGCCGGCCCTCAAGTAGAACCACGTACTGAGCGCACCTCGACGAAGCAATGCTTCATCAAGCTCGCGTGACATGCGGGGACGACAGATTATGACTGCAAAGAAGAAGAACTCGTCTCTTTCCGCTGTCAACCACTTCACACGATAGGTACGTGTATTAAATTGGAAAAACGAGAAAAGTCTTTAAGTCTTTAAACATCGGACGGATAAACTATTCAGCACGTAAGTCCAAGAGATTTTTTGTCTCTAGTAGAATTATACTTTCATATTATAAGATTATTTCCCTTACCAGCAGGCAAAAAAAAAATCAAAGTTGGAAAGAAAAAGGTGCTGATAGAGATTAATAAGTAAAATCAAAAAAATTAGAAAGAATTATCGCTATGGACGCGTGAATCGGTCCCATAATTAAAGCAAGAAAAAGACAACCAATTAAGTGGAATAGAGAGTTCCAGTGTTTTTATTAGGAAGTTGTGGAAATTACCACACAAAAGGAAATAGGCAGGCTCGTGATCCATCTGATCAGTATTTGGAACCCAAGAACGACAAATCTAGATAACACGCAGCATCATCACTTATTCAAAAAGCACAGATGAGATGTCTAAACGTAAAAATCTGGAATTTTCATAAAGTAGCGTGCAGTGGCTTACTATAGGGACCCCACTTCATATCTGTTTAAATCATTTAATGCTGGCATTTGGTTGATGGCTGAACCTACTAAGAGTAATCGTACACCAGACCAGAGTTGTGACCCAGTTTTCAGACAACTTCAAGGAAGTTGCAGACTTTTTAGTTATTTGTTACGAACTATTGTATACATTTTATTACCTAGGGTGAATACTTTTAGCAAGATACGTCTGCAGGACAAAGGCCATATGTAAATCTCGTTATATAATTTTACTTCTGAGCATTCATGTGCTCTCATGATCTTGTGGTGTTGGAAAAAAATGTCTATATCTGCATACAGGTTAATTCGTTCATCATAAATAGCAGTTTCCAGCGTGGGAGAAGATCTTCTTCGCCGTCGGAAAAGGATACCGCAGTAAGTTCATTAGTATTCTTGTTTGTAGTCTATAGTTTTTTATATCTGAATATAAAAAAAAATATTTAAAGTTTTCTGTGGATATATTTAAGTATAAAATAAGAGATATCCTACTGATGGGATACACGTGTGTATAGGTAGATATGTGGTATACATAGGACTACTTACCTATTTACTCTTGCGTATAGTCGTGAATGGTACCTACATGCATAAATATATACATATATACCTTATGAGTGAACGATTGAGGCGTTCCTCGCAATGGAGGCACAATTGAGTTACATGAATGGTCCTTTTTCTGTGTTTTCCAAAGACTACCTGTTGTTTTAAATAAATTATGATACAGTCGATTCGATTTCGGTAAATTCCCGGCCTTATCGCTCCATGCCAGGCATATCAGCTAAATTTGTAGTTTTCTGTTTGTAGTTAACTAATTTTGATCTATTACTGTTTATTTTAGAATTAGCGCAAAAAAATGTGTATGAATAGATATGCTTTGTGCCGAGTTTTCATCTGGCATTAAATTAATTTCCTTTTTCTTTTAAATAGTAATTCGTTACATTATCAATAGGCTTAGAATTGCCATTCATATGAATTAAAGTATTATTAGAATTACACCGCTATTCGGTTTATAATTGGCGATCATCTGACTTAGAGTATTATTAGAAATACATACCTCATTCTTCTAATTATGGTCGCCTGTCAGGTGAAATAGAGTATTATTAGAATTACCGTATTATTCAGATTACGATTGCTTACTATGTGAACTAGGATCAGAGAATTAACTATCGAGAAGTAGTCATAGAAACCAGCTAATTAGAGTCAATAAAGTCTTATTTATAACGTAATGCTGCCCTAATAGTGTTTCAATTTTTCTCCCTTCACTCTCCCGGAGCCCTCCTCATCATGAAGGTTGTCTAGGTCCGCTCTCGTCTCTCTTAACAGGTCAGCCAAGGGACTTTGGAAAATAGTGCCACCCAAGGTCAATTGGGAGGATGGGGCTGGCAAAGGAAGGTAATAACACCTACGCCTTCCACCCAAACTACAGGTAAGTGACGTAAGGGTCCCTTCAGGACCGAGTGTGTGCTGGCTTGTTTGTTGAAGGCACGAAATTTTTTTTTTGATTATGGGTGATGACAAGCGGCAGGTTATTTCGGGAACTCCCCCCACACTCTCCGCCACCCTTAGCCGAGGTGCTAGCGTGCCGCCCTGTGCTTTCGCTGTCATCGAGTGATCTGTCAGCTCATGCTGGCAGTTCGGACTTCACGTCCAAGCCAATCACTCAACATATTACCATAACAAAATGGCGCCCAACGTGGGGCCTTAACACCTTGAGTACGTCAGACCTCTTTAGTGGGGACTGAGATTACTTTGCAGATATGGACATTTGGCTTTCAGCTGATTGTCTGACTCGGTATTCTCACATCCAGTGGAGAAGGGATAACTTCAGTACTCGGCTTCACGTGAACCTTCTGTTCAAGGGTTGTCCATTATTCTAGGTTTGATACGTTGTGCGCGTCCATTGTTATTACCATAACAAAATGGCGCCCAACGTGGGGCCACCTCAATTAGACTTCGGTGGTCTAAGTATAAATTTTACTGGGGACTGGGACTCTGAGTGATATGATCATCTGGTATCTGCTAGTTGATTGACCTCAAGTCTCATATCCAGTGGAAGTTATATGCAGACCTGGGTTTAATTGCTTGTTATTAATTGGAATTTTTCTGTAAAGTAAAGTTGTTGAAAGTAAAGTAAAGTTTTTCTAGCTTTGATGTGTTTGAGAATTGGTAAAGTAACGTAAAGTTTTTGGAATTTTTGGAAGTTTTTGTAAGTTCGACTTTAGGTTTGACTTCAGTCAAGCCTCAAGTCCGAATAGTTGATTTCTTGAATTTTTTTTTGAACTTTTTTGAATGATCTTTCCCGCTGGCCTTCTGCCATGGAAATGGTAGGTGGCCTCACCAATTTTTCGTGAACTCTTGTGGAAACGTGTCTCTGCCAGCCAACTGGCTGGACAGAGTTGTGAATCTGAGAGACAACTTCTTGGCTTCCCGCTAATTAGTTGACCAGACTCATGACTCTGCCTGGCTAGCGAACTGACTGGACACGATAATCCGGTGAAGAAGAGGAGGAAGAGTCACCCGAGGATGGGATTGATGCTGGAGATCTTCAGTAATCAGGAGTTGGCTTACTGCTAACTGCCTGGCTGAAGAATCTCTAGTGACATTCTCAGTCTCTGGTGCCTCCGACTTTACTCTTCCCAGATTTCTGCAAGAGCTCTAACTTTTTCAATGCACACACTCACGTCGCTTGCCTGTATTTCGTTTCTGACCTTGAGAGAGAGAGAGTGGCCTGACCTCTTGTGTTGAGAGTTGGCTCAGGGAAGTGAAGGAGAATTGTTTGTTGTGGAATTTTTTTTAAACGTCACATTTCCGAATTGGATTATTGTCACTCGCATGTGTATTGTCTCGATTCGAGAATACTCAGCGAACTTTTCAAAGCTTTAATTTTTTTTTGGAAAAGAATTTCTTTGTACTTCTTCAGACGTTTGGGAACACGTTTTCAAATTATAGTATCTTGTCCCAACGTTCAAATTTTAAAGTTAGTAGCTTGTTAGCATCGATTTCTGGGATTTTTTTTAATTTCTCTGACTGTTTTTCTCAAACCTTTGGTTTGTAGAACCTTTCCCAACTTTGACTTACGATGGCTACAATGAGGACACCGCCTCCTGGGCCGAACGAAGTGACTAGGTTACGTGAGCCATGCACTAGCTGTCGAGACACAAGCTGGTCAGCTGAACAGAAGCCTGTCATGACCACGTGTGGACATGTCTTTCACGAGGCATGCATCCAAACTTGGGTAGGCGCACATTCCAGTTGCCCTAACTGTCGACGCTGCCTCACGCCACAAGACATCACTAGTTACACGGGTGCTTTTCCAAAAAAGCCAAGAAAGCGAAGCCCGCGAAGTCAGCCAGGCGCGACTCATTGCCAACCTTTGAATTGCCAACCCTTAACTTTGACCGACCTCCCTATAATCGACGATCGTTGTCTCCAGGAATGCCTGACTTACATTCAAGGACGTTTGTTAACCCGAGTCCTCGACGTGATAGTCCAGAGCATAAGGCTCAAGACCACAACCCCTCAGCTGCTACGGATGCGCTGATAGCAGGCTTGAGCGTAAAGATGGAAGACCTAATAAACCGAGGTCTCCAGCAGGGTTTAACTGTTTTGCGGTCTGAGTTAGGAGACAGTATCAGACAGCAAGTGGCAGCAGCAATGCCGCCAGTAGGCTTTGCGAGACCTAGTTCGTCCAGGAGTAACCAGAGGCCGTCAAACGACTTCCCCAATAGGGGAAGGCAATCATTTCCAAGACCATCACCACCTTTTGGTCAAACGTTTGGTCAACCTCCGAATCAGCCCCAACAGAACTTCATGCCACCCCAACCACCTCAACCCCCTCCACCACCTATGCGTGTTCCTGCTAATGTAGGATACCGACGATCAGGCAGCCCAATCAGGAGATGGAACCTGACATATAACGGGAATAACTCGGACCTCTCTGTCGACGAGTTCATCTTCAGAGTCGAAGCGCTCACGCACTCCGCTCTTGAAGGAGATTTTGGATTACTAGTCAGAAATATGCTTACGCTATTGACAGGACCAGCGAAGGACTGGTATTGGTCAGTACTAAGGCAAAATCCATTTCCAACTTGGGACGTCATCAAGATGGGATTGTATAACGAATGGGGGACGCCTAAAGATGATCTGAAGACTAGATTCCAACTGATGTCTAGAAAACAAAAGCCTGGTGAACTGTTCGCAATGTACCACCACCATTTGGGGTTGCTGCGTGATCAGCTACAGAATGCTATGCCAGACCAAGAATTTCTGGAGATTGTCAAATCGAATCTCTTGCCGGAGATTCAAGAAAAAATCTGTCTGCATCCTACTGATACGACAGGACAGCTGAGATCGCTGGTCACGCGTATCCAAGCTATGCAGACACGCATTGCGCCAGCTGGCATTTGGAACCTTTACCGGAACCAACGGGTGCACGAAGTCGACAATTTTCCAACTTCAGACCCTGAACTGGCATTAGCGATAGGCAGTGACAACGGCCTAGGTGATATAGCTAGTATTTCGGCAAAAAACCCTATCACATGCTGGAACTGTGATCAGTCCGGTCACTTTTATCAAGATTGTAGACAAGAGAGACAAATTGTGCTCTGCTATGGATGCGGGCGCAAGAATGTTTTCAAGCCCGATTGCCGCTACTGCAGACAGAAAAACGAGAGACGGGTCGGGAATACCAACACCTCTTTCCGACCAGCGTCGACGTCGCAAGCAGCAACGACAATGAACTCTACAGTTCAAGCTCTGAACAAGGAGGAAAGTCCGCTCCAGTAGCAGACACTCATGATACTCCCTAACATGTCCTCTGATATCATTCAGTGACTCTGGTGATATCAGAGAAACACCGGATTGTACGATTACTTCATTGGCAGAGGCGGAGAACTTAGTAGATTTCTCCGCAGACCTTCAAGCTCCCATTTCCACTTCTGGGGAGCCCATGACCTTATTAGACACTTCTTTAGAAGAGTCTTTAATATTCGATGTCCCATTGACACCTATCGCACGTGTAGCCGACAAAGTTACTGAGCAGGAGATTTGGCCTCCTGTCATTTCTGTTTTAAAACGGCCACCAAGCTCTGATATGACGAGTGGGCGTGAGCCAGTTTTATATCCGTTGACGCCGTATCATACGCGTCTGCAGAAATATAACGCAGCAAGAGACCGAATCTTCTCCTCAGTGGCGGAGTTAGCTGACATTATGTTTCCTGACCGGGATATGCGACCGAAAAAGAAACGATCAACCGTTCGTTGGCGGGAATACTGTCGACGGAGGAAACAAGAAAGGAAAAAATTGGCACAGATTTCCGTGTCGATGCCAGACGACATTCGACCGTACGCCGAAGTAAAGCTGCTCGGGCGAACTGAGAATGGATTACTTGATAGTGGTGCCACTGTCAGTATCCTAGGCCATGGAGCTCTAGAGAAGCTTGTGGATTGTGGAAGCAGATGTCGAATGGAAGAGGTATCGAACACAGGTCCAAGTAGCAAATGGTGCCATGACGACTGTTCATGGTCATGTGAACTTGGACGTCACTTTCCGTGGTAAGACCCATAACGTGCGTTTTTACGTGGTTCCTGGGCTCACACAGGCACTATATCTGGGAATAGACTTCTGGCGTCTATTTGGGTTGGCTCCAGATGTCCTGGGTATAGTCGCAGAAGTGAATCCAAGTGGGATAGCTACCTCTGACACCGACTGCCACGTCCTTTCTAGTTTCGATCAGCAACGCATGGAAGCCACAAAACAGCTTTTCCCCTCTTTCGCCTCTTTAGGCCTTGGGAAAACATCATTGGTCACTCACAAAATTGAAACGAATGACGCCGCCCCGATAAAACAGCGCTTTTATCCGATTTCGCCGGCAGTACAAAGTTTAATGGATGCTGAATTAGAGCGAATGCTATCGCTGGGTGTGATAGAGGAGAGCCAGAGTCCTTGGAGCTCTCCAGTTGTTCTGGTAAGGAAGCCTGGAAAGGTCCGGCTTTGTTTTGACGCCAGGAAGGTCAACTCTGTTACGAAGAAGGATGCCTATCCGCTGCCGCAGATAGACGCACTTCTGAGTCGACTTCCTCCGGCAAATTACATAACGATCCTGGACCTGAAAGACGCATTCTGGCAGATCCCACTGGACGCTGATTCCAGAGAGAAGACCGCTTTCACAGTACCTGGTCATCCTCTCTATCAGTACACAGTGATGCCATTCGGCCTATGCAACGCTCCACAGACTATGTGCCGCCTCATGGATAAAGTCATTCCTTTCGATCTTCGTGAGAACTTTCTCGTCTATCTAGACGATCTATTAATTCTGTCACAAGACCTTGACACTCATCTCACGCCGCTAGCCCGTGTAGCGGAATGTTTGAGGAAAGCTGGCCTCACTATCAACGTCGAGAAGAGTAAGTTTTGCATTAAAGAGACTAAATCCTTGGGATTCATTGTAGGAAAGGGAGGTATGAGAACTGACCCTGACAAAACTTCAGCCATAGTTGACTATCCGTCACCTAAAACTGTTCGGCAAGCTCGACGCCTACTAGGTATGGCGGGATGGTATAGACGGTTCATCCCGAACTATGCTGATTTGACTGCCTCCATTACAGACACTTTGAAAAACCCGAGTCAGTTCAAATGGACACCTGAAGCCCAGACGTCTCTTGATCTTTTAAAGAAACAACTTACTTCTGCTCCGTTGCTAGTGAGTCCAGACTTCACCAAACCGTTCGTTATCCAGTGCGATGCGAGCCAACAAGGTATTGGAGGAGTGCTGCTTCAACTAGATGACGATGGCCACGAGAAGCCAATAGCCTACGTCTCGAAAAAGTTGAACTCAGCACAAAGAAATTACACCGTCACAGAGCAAGAATGTTTAGCTGCACTCTTGAGCGTGCAGAAGTTCCGGCCCTTCATAGAACTTATGCCGTTTAAGATAGTGACTGATCATGCGAGCTTGAAATGGCTGATGTCCCAAAAGGACCTCAGTGGTAGACTTGCACGGTGGAGTTTGAAGCTTCAGGGCTTCGACTTCACAATTGAGCACAGAAAAGGAAGCCTGAACATCGTCCCTGATGCGCTGTCACGCATTCATTGTGACAGCCTGAACACAAACGCAGATCCTGGCCCGGAAGTTGACCTTTGTTCGCCATATTTCAACTCGTTGGAATATGAGGAACTGAGGCATAAAGTTAAAACGACTTCTGGCAAACTACCAGATCTTTGTGTCAGGGATGACTTCGTTTATATCCGGACTGTTCCGAGAACAGGCGATCCTATTCAGGAGGAAGAAGCTTGGAAGCTTTGGATTCCACGAGGGCTTGTCAACGACGTCGTTTCGAGGGCTCATGATCCGCCACTAGCTTCACACGGAGGTATAGGGAAAACCCTGGAACGTCTGCGAAGACATCTGTACTGGCCACGAATGACCGTTGATGTCAGAAATTACGTAGGCGCCTGTGACGTGTGTAAGGAGACGAAAGCTCCTAACACTATTTTACGACCACCTATGAGAGTCCAGTCTGTGATAGAAAGACCATGGCAAAAGCTGTACATTGATTTTCTAGGTCCCTATCCTCGGTCAGTAAAAGGAAACGTCTGCATCTTAATAGTTCTTGACCACTTCTCAAAATTTCCTGTTCTCAAACCTATGAGAAAAGCGTCCACACTCAATGTGTGCCAATTCATTGAGACCGAAGTGTTCCACGTATTCGGAGTTCCTGAAGTGATCGTCTCTGACAATGGAGTCCAGTTTTGCTCAACTCAGTTCACCAGATTACTGGATAAGTATGGGGTGAAGCACTTGCGAACGGCAGTTTACTCGCCGCAAGCAAACGCCTCAGAGCGAGTAAATAGGTCTCTATTGTCGGGGATTAGAGCATATATCAAGAAAGAACACACCAGATGGGATGAGAAACTAAGCCAAGTAGCTAGTTCCCTCAGGAGCTCTTTCCATCAAGCTACTGGTTTCTCTCCTTATCGAACACTCTTCGGTCAACAAATGATTGAACATGGCAGCTCCTACACCATCTTGAGGAGCCTTGGAACTCTTAATGAGTCATTGAGAGTGGATGCAGAAGACAAGATGAGATTGCTCCGTGCGAGAGTGCAGGAAAATTTACAACATGCATTCGAACAGGGTTCAAGAGCCTACAATCTCAGGGCGAAACCTGTCGATTTCAAAGTGGGTCAGGAGGTATTTAGACGAAATTTTGCTCAAAGCAATTTCCAACAGCAGACTAGTGCTAAACTGGGACGGAAATTTGTGAAATGTCGTGTCAGGGCTAAGAAAGGAAGCTCACTATACGAGCTTGAAGATCTGCAGGGAAAACTGTTGGGTGTCTATCACGCCAAAGACATCAAGCAGTGATCATCATTATGAAAACGTCACCTATACCTATTGTCGTTATTCCTGGTAGCCCTAAGAAGGCATCCAGCCAGCTTAACTGGTAAACTATAGGATATCACGAAGCCCTCCTATTGCCCCGTCAATGGTGGGTGATATACCTGTTGAAAGTCAATCTCATCATAGCACCCCTACCGCTTATGAGTAGATAACCTTTTATAGTCCCTTCCGGATCGGCCTCATTAGGAGGAAAATTTTTCCTTGTCTGTCCAGCTGCAACATTTCGGTAATCGTTGGACATAGTAGTACTAGATCTATTCCTGGTAGCCCTAAGAAGGCATCCAGCCAGCTTAACTGGTAAACTATAGGATATCACGAAGCCCTCCTATTGCCCCGTCAATGGTGGGTGATATACCTGTTGGAATCCATTCCCATATTCAGCTGTCAACATGTCACTACTTCGACGACGCCTTGGAGACACACCCTTGAACAATCGCCAGTCTGAGATCAGGGTGAGATATTGCGCCGGGAAAGCCTGGTGAGCAGTTTTTTAGGTTGCTGATCGCAAAGCTTCCTCAGCATCTCGGTGAAGGAGAGCAGAGAGGCATCGACCGGCTGGATTCTTTAGGTTACCAGCTTGTCGATGTACCTTTGACTTCCCACACGGAGAAAGATGTCGAAGTCTGATCGAAGACTGACGAGACTTCAGGGATGTGTCCTCGACGCGTTATCGGAAGTAGAGTACGAGTGATGAGGAAAGCATTGGGTCGTGGGTCGAGACACACATTGAGCGCCCGCAGTGATGAGGCCTATGTTTAAGACCGGCTAGCTCAGTCGACCATCTTTCAGCGTCGTCTGAACCACAGGTGGTGTAGACCACTCTGTATTGTTATAGTCGTAGCGTATTGCATATAGCAATATGCTACACGGAAATACTGCAACATGTACGCCGGCCCTCAAGTAGAACCACGTACTGAGCGCACCTCGACGAAGCAATGCTTCATCAAGCTCGCGTGACATGCGGGGACGACAGATTATGACTGCAAAGAAGAAGAACTCGTCTCTTTCCGCTGTCAACCACTTCATACGATAGGTACGTGTATTAAATTGGAAAAACGAGAAAAGTCTTTAAGTCTTTAAACATCGGACGGATAAACTATTCAGCACGTAAGTCCAAGAGATTTTTTGTCTCTAGTAGAATTATACTTTCATATTATAAGATTATTTCCCTTACCAGCAGGCAAAAAAAAAATCAAAGTTGGAAAGAAAAAGGTGCTGATAGAGATTAATAAGTAAAATCAAAAAAATTAGAAAGAATTATCGCTATGGACGCGTGAATCGGTCCCATAATTAAAGCAAGAAAAAGACAACCAAATAAGTGGAATAGAGAGTTCCAGTGTTTTTATTAGGAAGTTGTGGAAATTACCACACAAAAGGAAATAGGCAGGCTCGTGATCCATCTGATCAGTATTTGGAACCCAAGAACGACAAATCTAGATAACACGCAGCATCATCACTTATTCAAAAAGCACAGATGAGATGTCTAAACGTAAAAATCTGGAATTTTCATAAAGTAGCGTGCAGTGGCTTACTATAGGGACCCCACTTCATATCTGTTTAAATCATTTAATGCTGGCATTTGGTTGATGGCTGAACCTACTAAGAGTAATCGTACACCAGACCAGAGTTGTGACCCAGTTTTCAGACAACTTCAAGGAAGTTGCAGCCTTTTTAGTTATTTGTTACGAACTATTGTATACATTTTATTACCTAGGGTGAATACTTTTAGCAAGATACGTCTGCAGGACAAAGGCCATATGTAAATCTCGTTACATAATTTTACTTCTGAGCATTCATGTGCTCTCATGATCTTGTGGTGTTGGAAAAAAATGTATATATCTGCATACAGGTTAATTCGTTCATCATAAATAGCAGTTTCCAGCGTGGGAGAAGATCTTCTTCGCCGTCGGAAAAGGATACCGCAGTAAGTTCATTAGTATTCTTGTTTGTAGTCTATAATTTTTTATATCTGAATATAAAAAAAAATATTTAAAGTTTTCTGTGGATATATTTAAGTATAAAATAAGAGATATCCTACTGATGGGATACACGTGTGTATAGGTAGATATGTGGTATACATAGGACTACTTACCTATTTACTCTTGCGTATAGTCGTGAATGGTACCTACATGCATAAATATATACATATATACCTTATGAGTGAACGATTGAGGCGTTCCTCGCAATGGAGGCACAATTGAGTTACATGAATGGTCCTTTTTCTGTGTTTTCCAAAGACTACCTGTTGTTTTAAATAAATTATGATACAGTCGATTCGATTTCGGTAAATTCCCGGCCTTATCGCTCCATGCCAGGCATATCAGCTAAATTTGTAGTTTTCTGTTTGTAGTTAACTAATTCTGATCTATTACTGTTTATTTTAGAATTAGCGCAAAAAAATGTGTATGAATAGATATGCTTTGTGCCGAGTTTTCATCTGGCATTAAATTAATTTCCTTTTTCTTTTAAATAGTAATTCGTTACATTATCAATAGGCTTAGAATTGCCATTCATATGAATTAAAGTATTATTAGAATTACACCGCTATTCGGTTTATAATTGGCGATCATCTGACTTAGAGTATTATTAGAAATACATACCTCATTCTTCTAATTATGGTCGCCTGTCAGGTGAAATAGAGTATTATTAGAATTACCGTATTATTCAGATTACGATTGCTTACTATGTGAACTAGGATCAGAGAATTAACTATCGAGAAGTAGTCATAGAAACCAGCTAATTAGAGTCAATAAAGTCTTATTTATAACGTAATGCTGCCCTAATAGTGTTTCAATTTTTCTCCCTTCACTCTCCCGGAGCCCTCCTCATCATGAAGGTTGTCTAGGTCCGCTCTCGTCTCTCTTAACAGGTCAGCCAAGGGACTTTGGAAAATAGTGCCACCCAAGGTCAATTGGGAGGATGGGGCTGGCAAAGGATGGTAATAACACCTACGCCTTCCACCCAAACTACAGGTAAGTGACGTAAGGGTCCCTTCAGGACCGAGTGTGTGCTGGCTTGTTTGTTGAAGGCACGAAATTTTTTTTTTGATTATGGGTGATGACAAGCGGCAGGTTATTTCGGGAACTCCCCCCACACTCTCCGCCACCCTTAGCCGAGGTGCTAGCGTGCCGCCCTGTGCTTTCGCTGTCATCGAGTGATCTGTCAGCTCATGCTGGCAGTTCGGACTTCACGTCCAAGCCAATCACTCAACATATTACCATAACAAAATGGCGCCCAACGTGGGGCCTTAACACCTTGAGTACGTCAGACCTCTTTAGTGGGGACTGAGATTACTTTGCAGATATGGACATTTGGCTTTCAGCTGATTGTCTGACTCGGTATTCTCACATCCAGTGGAGAAGGGATAACTTCAGTACTCGGCTTCACGTGAACCTTCTGTTCAAGGGTTGTCCATTATTCTAGGTTTGATACGTTGTGCGCGTCCATTGTTATTACCATAACAAAATGGCGCCCAACGTGGGGCCACCTCAATTAGACTTCGGTGGTCTAAGTATAAATTTTACTGGGGACTGGGACTCTGAGTGATATGATCATCTGGTATCTGCTAGTTGATTGACCTCAAGTCTCATATCCAGTGGAAGTTATATGCAGACCTGGGTTTAATTGCTTGTTATTAATTGGAATTTTTCTGTAAAGTAAAGTTGTTGAAAGTAAAGTAAAGTTTTTCTAGCTTTGATGTGTTTGAGAATTGGTAAAGTAACGTAAAGTTTTTGGAATTTTTGGAAGTTTTTGTAAGTTCGACTTTAGGTTTGACTTCAGTCAAGCCTCAAGTCCGAATAGTTGATTTCTTGAATTTTTTTTTGAACTTTTTTGAATGATCTTTCCCGCTGGCCTTCTGCCATGGAAATGGTAGGTGGCCTCACCAATTTTTCGTGAACTCTTGTGGAAACGTGTCTCTGCCAGCCAACTGGCTGGACAGAGTTGTGAATCTGAGAGACAACTTCTTGGCTTCCCGCTAATTAGTTGACCAGACTCATGACTCTGCCTGGCTAGCGAACTGACTGGACACGATAATCCGGTGAAGAAGAGGAGGAAGAGTCACCCGAGGATGGGATTGATGCTGGAGATCTTCAGTAATCAGGAGTTGGCTTACTGCTAACTGCCTGGCTGAAGAATCTCTAGTGACATTCTCAGTCTCTGGTGCCTCCGACTTTACTCTTCCCAGATTTCTGCAAGAGCTCTAACTTTTTCAATGCACACACTCACGTCGCTTGCCTGTATTTCGTTTCTGACCTTGAGAGAGAGAGAGTGGCCTGACCTCTTGTGTTGAGAGTTGGCTCAGGGAAGTGAAGGAGAATTGTTTGTTGTGGAATTTTTTTTAAACGTCACATTTCCGAATTGGATTATTGTCACTCGCATGTGTATTGTCTCGATTCGAGAATACTCAGCGAACTTTTCAAAGCTTTAATTTTTTTTTGGAAAAGAATTTCTTTGTACTTCTTCAGACGTTTGGGAACACGTTTTCAAATTATAGTATCTTGTCCCAACGTTCAAATTTTAAAGTTAGTAGCTTGTTAGCATCGATTTCTGGGATTTTTTTTAATTTCTCTGACTGTTTTTCTCAAACCTTTGGTTTGTAGAACCTTTCCCAACTTTGACTTACGATGGCTACAATGAGGACACCGCCTCCTGGGCCGAACGAAGTGACTAGGTTACGTGAGCCATGCACTAGCTGTCGAGACACAAGCTGGTCAGCTGAACAGAAGCCTGTCATGACCACGTGTGGACATGTCTTTCACGAGGCATGCATCCAAACTTGGGTAGGCGCACATTCCAGTTGCCCTAACTGTCGACGCTGCCTCACGCCACAAGACATCACTAGTTACACGGGTGCTTTTCCAAAAAAGCCAAGAAAGCGAAGCCCGCGAAGTCAGCCAGGCGCGACTCATTGCCAACCTTTGAATTGCCAACCCTTAACTTTGACCGACCTCCCTATAATCGACGATCGTTGTCTCCAGGAATGCCTGACTTACATTCAAGGACGTTTGTTAACCCGAGTCCTCGACGTGATAGTCCAGAGCATAAGGCTCAAGACCACAACCCCTCAGCTGCTACGGATGCGCTGATAGCAGGCTTGAGCGTAAAGATGGAAGACCTAATAAACCGAGGTCTCCAGCAGGGTTTAACTGTTTTGCGGTCTGAGTTAGGAGACAGTATCAGACAGCAAGTGGCAGCAGCAATGCCGCCAGTAGGCTTTGCGAGACCTAGTTCGTCCAGGAGTAACCAGAGGCCGTCAAACGACTTCCCCAATAGGGGAAGGCAATCATTTCCAAGACCATCACCACCTTTTGGTCAAACGTTTGGTCAACCTCCGAATCAGCCCCAACAGAACTTCATGCCACCCCAACCACCTCAACCCCCTCCACCACCTATGCGTGTTCCTGCTAATGTAGGATACCGACGATCAGGCAGCCCAATCAGGAGATGGAACCTGACATATAACGGGAATAACTCGGACCTCTCTGTCGACGAGTTCATCTTCAGAGTCGAAGCGCTCACGCACTCCGCTCTTGAAGGAGATTTTGGATTACTAGTCAGAAATATGCTTACGCTATTGACAGGACCAGCGACGGACTGGTATTGGTCAGTACTAAGGCAAAATCCATTTCCAACTTGGGACGTCATCAAGATGGGATTGTATAACGAATGGGGGACGCCTAAAGATGATCTGAAGACTAGATTCCAACTGATGTCTAGAAAACAAAAGCCTGGTGAACTGTTCGCAATGTACCACCACCATTTGGGGTTGCTGCGTGATCAGCTACAGAATGCTATGCCAGACCAAGAATTTCTGGAGATTGTCAAATCGAATCTCTTGCCGGAGATTCAAGAAAAAATCTGTCTGCATCCTACTGATACGACAGGACAGCTGAGATCGCTGGTCACGCGTATCCAAGCTATGCAGACACGCATTGCGCCAGCTGGCATTTGGAACCTTTACCGGAACCAACGGGTGCACGAAGTCGACAATTTTCCAACTTCAGACCCTGAACTGGCATTAGCGATAGGCAGTGACAACGGCCTAGGTGATATAGCTAGTATTTCGGCAAAAAACCCTATCACATGCTGGAACTGTGATCAGTCCGGTCACTTTTATCAAGATTGTAGACAAGAGAGACAAATTGTGCTCTGCTATGGATGCGGGCGCAAGAATGTTTTCAAGCCCGATTGCCGCTACTGCAGACAGAAAAACGAGAGACGGGTCGGGAATACCAACACCTCTTTCCGACCAGCGTCGACGTCGCAAGCAGCAACGACAATGAACTCTACAGTTCAAGCTCTGAACAAGGAGGAAAGTCCGCTCCAGTAGCAGACACTCATGATACTCCCTAACATGTCCTCTGATATCATTCAGTGACTCTGGTGATATCAGAGAAACACCGGATTGTACGATTACTTCATTGGCAGAGGCGGAGAACTTAGTAGATTTCTCCGCAGACCTTCAAGCTCCCATTTCCACTTCTGGGGAGCCCATGACCTTATTAGACACTTCTTTAGAAGAGTCTTTAATATTCGATGTCCCATTGACACCTATCGCACGTGTAGCCGACAAAGTTACTGAGCAGGAGATTTGGCCTCCTGTCATTTCTGTTTTAAAACGGCCACCAAGCTCTGATATGACGAGTGGGCGTGAGCCAGTTTTATATCCGTTGACGCCGTATCATACGCGTCTGCAGAAATATAACGCAGCAAGAGACCGAATCTTCTCCTCAGTGGCGGAGTTAGCTGACATTATGTTTCCTGACCGGGATATGCGACCGAAAAAGAAACGATCAACCGTTCGTTGGCGGGAATACTGTCGACGGAGGAAACAAGAAAGGAAAAAATTGGCACAGATTTCCGTGTCGATGCCAGACGACATTCGACCGTACGCCGAAGTAAAGCTGCTCGGGCGAACTGAGAATGGATTACTTGATAGTGGTGCCACTGTCAGTATCCTAGGCCATGGAGCTCTAGAGAAGCTTGTGGATTGTGGAAGCAGATGTCGAATGGAAGAGGTATCGAACACAGGTCCAAGTAGCAAATGGTGCCATGACGACTGTTCATGGTCATGTGAACTTGGACGTCACTTTCCGTGGTAAGACCCATAACGTGCGTTTTTACGTGGTTCCTGGGCTCACACAGGCACTATATCTGGGAATAGACTTCTGGCGTCTATTTGGGTTGGCTCCAGATGTCCTGGGTATAGTCGCAGAAGTGAATCCAAGTGGGATAGCTACCTCTGACACCGACTGCCACGTCCTTTCTAGTTTCGATCAGCAACGCATGGAAGCCACAAAACAGCTTTTCCCCTCTTTCGCCTCTTTAGGCCTTGGGAAAACATCATTGGTCACTCACAAAATTGAAACGAATGACGCCGCCCCGATAAAACAGCGCTTTTATCCGATTTCGCCGGCAGTACAAAGTTTAATGGATGCTGAATTAGAGCGAATGCTATCGCTGGGTGTGATAGAGGAGAGCCAGAGTCCTTGGAGCTCTCCAGTTGTTCTGGTAAGGAAGCCTGGAAAGGTCCGGCTTTGTTTTGACGCCAGGAAGGTCAACTCTGTTACGAAGAAGGATGCCTATCCGCTGCCGCAGATAGACGCACTTCTGAGTCGACTTCCTCCGGCAAATTACATAACGAGCCTGGACCTGAAAGACGCATTCTGGCAGATCGCACTGGACGCTGATTCCAGAGAGAAGACCGCTTTCACAGTACCTGGTCATCCTCTCTATCAGTACACAGTGATGCCATTCGGCCTAGGCAACGCTCCACAGACTATGTGCCGCCTCATGGATAAAGTCATTCCTTTCGATCTTCGTGAGAACTTTCTCGTCTATCTAGACGATCTATTAATTCTGTCACAAGACCTCGACACTCATCTCACGCCGCTAGCCCGTGTAGCGGAATGTTTGAGGAAAGCTGGCCTCACTATCAACGTCGAGAAGAGTAAGTTTTGCATTAAAGAGACTAAATCCTTGGGATTCATTGTAGGAAAGGGAGGTATGAGAACTGACCCTGACAAAACTTCAGCCATAGTTGACTATCCGTCACCTAAAACTGTTCGGCAAGCTCGACGCCTACTAGGTATGGCGGGATGGTATAGACGGTTCATCCCGAACTATGCTGATTTGACTGCCTCCATTACAGACACTTTGAAAAACCCGAGTCAGTTCAAATGGACACCTGAAGCCCAGACGTCTCTTGATCTTTTAAAGAAACAACTTACTTCTGCTCCGTTGCTAGTGAGTCCAGACTTCACCAAACCGTTCGTTATCCAGTGCGATGTGAGCCAACAAGGTATTGGAGGAGTGCTGCTTCAACTAGATGACGATGGCCACGAGAAGCCAATAGCCTACGTCTCGAAAAAGTTGAACTCAGCACAAAGAAATTACACCGTCACAGAGCAAGAATGTTTAGCTGCACTCTTGAGCGTGCAGAAGTTCCGGCCCTTCATAGAACTTATGCCGTTTAAGATAGTGACTGATCATGCGAGCTTGAAATGGCTGATGTCCCAAAAGGACCTCAGTGGTAGACTTGCACGGTGGAGTTTGAAGCTTCAGGGCTTCGACTTCACAATTGAGCACAGAAAAGGAAGCCTGAACATCGTCCCTGATGCGCTGTCACGCATTCATTGTGACAGCCTGAACACAAACGCAGATCCTGGCCCGGAAGTTGACCTTTGTTCGCCATATTTCAACTCGTTGGAATATGAGGAACTGAGGCATAAAGTTAAAACGACTTCTGGCAAACTACCAGATCTTTGTGTCAGGGATGACTTCGTTTATATCCGGACTGTTCCGAGAACAGGCGATCCTATTCAGGAGGAAGAAGCTTGGAAGCTTTGGATTCCACGAGGGCTTGTCAACGACGTCGTTTCGAGGGCTCATGATCCGCCACTAGCTTCACACGGAGGTATAGGGAAAACCCTGGAACGTCTGCGAAGACATCTGTACTGGCCACGAATGACCGTTGATGTCAGAAATTACGTAGGCGCCTGTGACGTGTGTAAGGAGACGAAAGCTCCTAACACTATTTTACGACCACCTATGAGAGTCCAGTCTGTGATAGAAAGACCATGGCAAAAGCTGTACATTGATTTTCTAGGTCCCTATCCTCGGTCAGTAAAAGGAAACGTCTGCATCTTAATAGTTCTTGACCACTTCTCAAAATTTCCTGTTCTCAAACCTATGAGAAAAGCGTCCACACTCAATGTGTGCCAATTCATTGAGACCGAAGTGTTCCACGTATTCGGAGTTCCTGAAGTGATCGTCTCTGACAATGGAGTCCAGTTTTGCTCAACTCAGTTCACCAGATTACTGGATAAGTATGGGGTGAAGCACTTGCGAACGGCAGTTTACTCGCCGCAAGCAAACGCCTCAGAGCGAGTAAATAGGTCTCTATTGTCGGGGATTAGAGCATATATCAAGAAAGAACACACCAGATGGGATGAGAAACTAAGCCAAGTAGCTAGTTCCCTCAGGAGCTCTTTCCATCAAGCTACTGGTTTCTCTCCTTATCGAACACTCTTCGGTCAACAAATGATTGAACATGGCAGCTCCTACACCATCTTGAGGAGCCTTGGAACTCTTAATGAGTCATTGAGAGTGGATGCAGAAGACAAGATGAGATTGCTCCGTGCGAGAGTGCAGGAAAATTTACAACATGCATTCGAACAGGGTTCAAGAGCCTACAATCTCAGGGCGAAACCTGTCGATTTCAAAGTGGGTCAGGAGGTATTTAGACGAAATTTTGCTCAAAGCAATTTCCAACAGCAGACTAGTGCTAAACTGGGACGGAAATTTGTGAAATGTCGTGTCAGGGCCAAGAAAGGAAGCTCACTATACGAGCTTGAAGATCTGCAGGGAAAACTGTTGGGTGTCTATCACGCCAAAGACATCAAGCAGTGATCATCATTATGAAAACGTCACCTATACCTATTGTCGTTATTCCTGGTAGCCCTAAGAAGGCATCCAGCCAGCTTAACTGGTAAACTATAGGATATCACGAAGCCCTCCTATTGCCCCGTCAATGGTGGGTGATATACCTGTTGAAAGTCAATCTCATCATAGCACCCCTACCGCTTATGAGTAGATAACCTTTTATAGTCCATTCCGGATCGGCCTCATTAGGAGGAAAATTTTTCCTTGTCTGTCCAGCTGCAACATTTCGGTAATCGTTGGACATAGTAGTACTAGATCTATTCCTGGTAGCCCTAAGAAGGCATCCAGCCAGCTTAACTGGTAAACTATAGGATATCACGAAGCCCTCCTATTGCCCCGTCAATGGTGGGTGATATACCTGTTGGAATCCATTCCCATATTCAGCTGTCAACATGTCACTACTTCGACGACGCCTTGGAGACACACCCTTGAACAATCGCCAGTCTGAGATCAGGGTGAGATATTGCGCCGGGAAAGCCTGGTGAGCAGTTTTTTAGGTTGCTGATCGCAAAGCTTCCTCAGCATCTCGGTGAAGGAGAGCAGAGAGGCATCGACCGGCTGGATTCTTTAGGTTACCAGCTTGTCGATGTACCTTTGACTTCCCACACGGAGAAAGATGTCGAAGTCTGATCGAAGACTGACGAGACTTCAGGGATGTGTCCTCGACGCGTTATCGGAAGTAGAGTACGAGTGATGAGGAAAGCATTGGGTCGTGGGTCGAGACACACATTGAGCGCCCGCAGTGATGAGGCCTATGTTTAAGACCGGCTAGCTCAGTCGACCATCTTTCAGCGTCGTCTGAACCACAGGTGGTGTAGACCACTCTGTATTGTTATAGTCGTAGCGTATTGCATATAGCAATATGCTACACGGAAATACTGCAACATGTACGCCGGCCCTCAAGTAGAACCACGTACTGAGCGCACCTCGACGAAGCAATGCTTCATCAAGCTCGCGTGACATGCGGGGACGACAGATTATGACTGCAAAGAAGAAGAACTCGTCTCTTTCCGCTGTCAACCACTTCACACGATAGGTACGTGTATTAAATTGGAAAAACGAGAAAAGTCTTTAAGTCTTTAAACATCGGACGGATAAACTATTCAGCACGTAAGTCCAAGAGATTTTTTGTCTCTAGTAGAATTATACTTTCATATTATAAGATTATTTCCCTTACCAGCAGGCAAAAAAAAAATCAAAGTTGGAAAGAAAAAGGTGCTGATAGAGATTAATAAGTAAAATCAAAAAAATTAGAAAGAATTATCGCTATGGACGCGTGAATCGGTCCCATAATTAAAGCAAGAAAAAGACAACCAAATAAGTGGAATAGAGAGTTCCAGTGTTTTTATTAGGAAGTTGTGGAAATTACCACACAAAAGGAAATAGGCAGGCTCGTGATCCATCTGATCAGTATTTGGAACCCAAGAACGACAAATCTAGATAACACGCAGCATCATCACTTATTCAAAAAGCACAGATGAGATGTCTAAACGTAAAAATCTGGAATTTTCATAAAGTAGCGTGCAGTGGCTTACTATAGGGACCCCACTTCATATCTGTTTAAATCATTTAATGCTGGCATTTGGTTGATGGCTGAACCTACTAAGAGTAATCGTACACCAGACCAGAGTTGTGACCCAGTTTTCAGACAACTTCAAGGAAGTTGCAGCCTTTTTAGTTATTTGTTACGAACTATTGTATACATTTTATTACCTAGGGTGAATACTTTTAGCAAGATACGTCTGCAGGACAAAGGCCATATGTAAATCTCGTTACATAATTTTACTTCTGAGCATTCATGTGCTCTCATGATCTTGTGGTGTTGGAAAAAAATGTATATATCTGCATACAGGTTAATTCGTTCATCATAAATAGCAGTTTCCAGCGTGGGAGAAGATCTTCTTCGCCGTCGGAAAAGGATACCGCAGTAAGTTCATTAGTATTCTTGTTTGTAGTCTATAATTTTTTATATCTGAATATAAAAAAAAATATTTAAAGTTTTCTGTGGATATATTTAAGTATAAAATAAGAGATATCCTACTGATGGGATACACGTGTGTATAGGTAGATATGTGGTATACATAGGACTACTTACCTATTTACTCTTGCGTATAGTCGTGAATGGTACCTACATGCATAAATATATACATATATACCTTATGAGTGAACGATTGAGGCGTTCCTCGCAATGGAGGCACAATTGAGTTACATGAATGGTCCTTTTTCTGTGTTTTCCAAAGACTACCTGTTGTTTTAAATAAATTATGATACAGTCGATTCGATTTCGGTAAATTCCCGGCCTTATCGCTCCATGCCAGGCATATCAGCTAAATTTGTAGTTTTCTGTTTGTAGTTAACTAATTTTGATCTATTACTGTTTATTTTAGAATTAGCGCAAAAAATGTGTATGAATAGATATGCTTTGTGCCGAGTTTTCATCTGGCATTAAATTAATTTCCTTTTTCTTTTAAATAGTAATTCTTTACATTATCAATAGGCTTAGAATTGCCATTCATATGAATTAAAGTATTATTAGAATTACACCGCTATTCGGTTTATAATTGGCGATCATCTGACTTAGAGTATTATTAGAAATACATACCTCATTCTTCTAATTATGGTCGCCTGTCAGGTGAAATAGAGTATTATTAGAATTACCGTATTATTCAGATTACGATTGCTTACTATGTGAACTAGGATCAGAGAATTAACTATCGAGAAGTAGTCATAGAAACCAGCTAATTAGAGTCAATAAAGTCTTATTTATAACGTAATGCTGCCCTAATAGTGTTTCAATTTTTCTCCCTTCACTCTCCCGGAGCCCTCGCCATCATTATGAAGGTTGTCTAGGTCCGCTCTCGTCTCTCTTAACAGGTCAGCCAAGGGACTTTGGAAAATAGTGCCACCCAAGGTCAATTGGGAGGATGGGGCTGGCAAAGGAAGGTAATAACACCTACGCCTTCCACCCAAACTACAGGTAAGTGACGTAAGGGTCCCTTCAGGACCGAGTGTGTGCTGGCTTGTTTGTTGAAGGCACGAAATTTTTTTTTTGATTATGGGTGATGACAAGCGGCAGGTTATTTCGGGAACTCCCCCCACACTCTCCGCCACCCTTAGCCGAGGTGCTAGCGTGCCGCCCTGTGCTATCGCTGTCATCGAGTGATCTGTCAGCTCATGCTGGCAGTTCGGACTTCACGTCCAAGCCAATCACTCAACATATTACCATAACACAGCTGCAAGATTTCCGAATTTGGCAAGTGGCAGTTCTCGTGAGAATTCATGTAATTTAAATATTATTTAAAAACTTAAAAGAAGTTTTTATGTATTATTTAAATAGAGAAGTTTTTATGTATTATTAAAAATATTTTATAATATATGTACAATTCATTTTAATTCAAAATAGCCCATATTAAGCAATTGCTTCTTCAAACTTTTAACTGCGCTATTAAAAATATGACATTTGACTGCATGACAATTCAATCAGCTGATATCGAAATTAAATTTATTTAAGATAGGGTACGGCCTCACTTAAAATTAAATTAAAATTAAATTTTCATTAAATCGACTCGGTAAGTGTGGTTGGTGAATAGCTTTAATTGAAATTTTTTTTAATTTTGCTTGGTGAATATGGCCCTAAATCTGCTCACAAAACAAAATCACATTATTAAATTTTGCAAAAAAATTATTAAATTATTTATTTTTGTTGGAATTACTTTTCTCTACCATCCTGTTTCAAGGAATCGGCAAAGAAAAAAATTCGTTGAGCATTCCAAGTTTTTTTTTACATGGTTTTTGTATGGTAACAGAAATTCTTTGGCTCTAGCACATGATACAAAGATGAAGAAGGAACCAATTTATTTACGCGACAATTCTCCGATCGCATTGCACATTTATGCAAAAGTCCTAAAAACACAAAATCTGAAAAAAAAAATTGAGCGGTCACTTGCACTTTCCGAGATATTTTAGTTTAAAATTCCTCATATTTGTTCTTACACTACGCAACACTGTGACATTTTCAAAATCAATTTACTCTTCTTCTTTAAAGTATCAACAAGAATGAAATTCATCTTAGTGATGACTTTCCGAACATTCGCGTTACAAGTATTGCGTTTTTTTATTTATTAAGGAACCACACACAAAACTGGTTGACAGCACGCACCCCCGCAAGGACACAGGCAGGCCACACACCACACAGTCCGCGCGTTTGGGTGCGTCTGCCTGTGTGTATGTGTTTTTAATAAATGTTTTTCTATTCCATTCTAACTAAATGCTGCTTTACTACACATCAATTGAATATACGGAATGAATAAAAAAATGCAATGCTTGTAACTCGAATGCTTGGAAGGTATGAAAAATTTGGGTAAATTTTCCCCTACAATTTTCCCCAAATTTACCCGGGGTTTTCTGCACTCATCGAACAAGTTTTTTTAAACACCGGGTAAATCCAGTGTAATGACATTTCTCTGACAGTTCTCCTGAGTTATTATATTATATTTATATAATGGGTGAAGACAAATAAAATGTGCTCTAGCTATTTATTTATTTCTTGTCTTCTAATTTTTGCATATTTTTGTTCAAGAAGTAATTTATATGCCCCAATCAGCAACAAATTGCAAGTGACAGTTCTCAAGTGACAAATTTCAAACCATTACCCCAAGAAAATTTTAGTCTAGCCCGGTGTGCCCTAGGATTACCCGAGGTTTTTATTGGACAGCCCTTATATTATGGAATTCTCATTACAATTTTGACACTTGAGCTGTGACGTCTTTCGTCCTATACCGTATATACATTTCTAATGAAAGGACAGAGAGAGGAGAGAGGATATTGTGTTCTCTCTACCGTACTTTCCTGTACATTCGGACACAAATGGTGGAACGTGATTCGTGATGAGAAAAGCTTGTATCTCTGTACCGTGCCCATCACCATGATACAAAGATAATAAGTATAGCCGATTCGAGAAGAACTTTTCACGTTACTACGTCATGTGGGCACAAATGTCATCGCCAATGACAAAATTAATTCTCAAATTGTCAAATTTCCAAGTAAAGAAGATAAACTTTTGTAATATTGTAATCGAAATTGGGCGTTTCTTCAATAGAAATAATGTGGACAGCGATGAAACTGAAGGAAGAGAGTTTATATATATCGATGCGAGCGTGGCCTTTGGTTCGTTATTTAAAACACAATATTAAATATTTAATATACAAGTTCTTTATTTCACACTAATCATATAAAATTCACAGTCATTCAATTAATCAACTCAACTTTAATTATCGCTAATACTATACTTTCAATTATCGCAATCCAATTACAACATTTCGCTTGTTAACACTGCAACGTCTAAGACAAGACTCCTCTTCTGGCAGTGACAACTGTTATATTTATACCCTAGAAATTCTCCAGAATATTCTGGAGTGTTCTATTCCAGAAGCTTCTTGACTATTCTATTCATTCTATTCCTGAACCTTCCCGCAGATTTAATCATCGATTTTCCGAATATGAAGTCGTTTACTCTCAATCGCCAGTAGATGCCACAACAACAGATGCATGAACAACAGGTGGTCCACGGTCTTGATGCTCCTAGTATGGACACAAGCGGTCCAAATGAACAATTTTATGCTTGCCTCTTGTGCCACGCTGAATCCTGTATACCACGTCATTAATTCTAGTTACTTCTAAATACGGTCCTTCCCTTTGCCAAAAAAGATCACCTTCGTTAAATCGTGCGGAATTAGCACGTAAGTCATAGCGGGTCTTCACTCGATCAGTATTTGTTGCTAATTTCATCCTCGTGGCCTCGTGTACATCAGCTAATTGTTGTTTGAGCTCCGATACGTAGTCTGCTGGTAACTTTTGTTCACCTCTGGGGGTACCGAATTAGAGGTCGCTAGGTAAACGCATTTCTCTTCTGAATATGACTTTAGCTGGGGTTTGTCTGGTAGTACTATGAACGGCTGATGCCATTCGGAATATAGGAATATGTCGATCCCAATCGCGTTGATGATAGTCAACTACTTTCTTTAGATGCTCGATCAATGTTCTGTTGAAGCGCTCTGCGATGTCATCAGATTGTGTGTGTAGAGGAGTTGTTCTAATTATTCTTATTCCCAACATTTTACACATCTCCTGGAAAGTCCGCGATTCGAAGTTCCGTCCTTGGTCCGAATCAAGTTCGTGAGGCACACCAAACCTACTGACCCAATTCGTTATTATTTGTTCCGCAACTGTGGTTGCCTCTTGATTAGGGATTGCATAAGCTTCAGGCCATTTACTGAAATAGCCAATGGCAACTAATATATAACGGTTACCGCCGTCCGTTTCTGGAACAGGTTCAGCGATGTCTACAGCTATCCTTACAATGGGGGCTCCGACATAATACTTATGCATTTCTCCTCTGCTTCTGTGTTGCGGCCCTTTGCAAGCTGCACAGACAGTGCATCTGCGGCACCACTCCTCCACATCTTCTCGCATATGTAGCCCATAAAACCTTTCTCGTATTTTGGAAATAGTTTTGTTCACTCCCAAATGTCCTTCAGAGGCTCCACCGTGCATTTCTTCTAGAACATCTTTGACGTTTGATGCCGGCACGACTATCTGCATTGAGAAAGATTCGCCATTAGGTGCTTTCCACTTGCGTTTTAACATACCACATTCAACATGAAGAGAGTTCCATTGAGCCCAGTAACTTTTCAGCCTCTCACTCCGTTCCGAAATATTCTTCCAGTTTGGTCTTTCCACATCTTCTTTCCAAGCAACAATAGGTGAAATGTCCGGATCTGCTCGTTGTGCTGTTCGCAGGTCCTCGTTGTCCCAACCTGTACATGGTTCCACGGTTACCAACTGTATAGTTGCTGTTGTTTCATTTTCTTCCATCCGGGCGCAATGCTTGCATTCAGGTTTGCATGGACCATATATCCATCTCACCACTTGTTCCTCAGGATTCTTAAACTGCAGAAGCCATTTAAGCGCTGCATGGTCGGTGCGAAGGATGAATTTCTGCCCGTACAGATATTTATGAAAATGCTTTGTTGAGCTTACAATCGCAAGTAGCTCCTTTCTTGTAGCACAATAATTTTTCTCTGACTTTGCAAATGCTTTGCTATAGTAAGTTCCTGGAGCTTCTTGACCATTTTCCTCCTGCGAAAGCACTTGTTGTATACCTAAAAAGGGTTAAAAACGATAATTATAATTAATAATTATCATTTTTAAAAAAACATGCAAAATATTTGATTTTCATAAATGGAAATAAGCTAACCATGTTTAAAACTTGGTTAGTTTATCTCTCTATAGTCGAAGAAATTGCCATCAGCAATTTCTTCAAATTCCTTTCTAACAAATAAAAATATTTTCCCACAAAACGACTTGGGAAAAATAAAAGTTTTAAATTTCAACTCAAGTCGTTTCGATAGAAAAATAGCCCCACGATAAATCTTACCTTCAGTAAGATTTGTCGTATATACGATATGTATGTACATACATACATACATACATACATACATATCGGGCGCATGAAAATTTTACGTCGGTGAAGACTGAAACGATCAAGTCTTCACCAAAAAAAGCTCTTATCAGCAAATTGTCGCGAGCTGCATACATTGTGATCGCAACAATGTATGCACGATAGCAAGACGATGGTTGGATTTATGAAAATATCAAATTTCAATTTCAACTATCGTCCGTCGCGATAATTCTGGCATGTTTAAACATGCCCAGCGTAAAATAATTTTCTCAGGATAGGAATGCTAATTAAGCATTTTCCTATCCTGAACGAAAATCTAAGTCTCGACGCAGTCAGTTTTCACAAGTCGAGTGTGAAAAACGAATTGTATAAGCGGTGGTAACAAAGAAAAGTCGGAGTTGAGTTTTTTGAGTTGATTCCTAGTGGTTTTTGGTTTTGGCGCTGTGTCGGTCGGAATAAACGGAAAAGTAAAAGAAAAAGAGAGAAAAGTATTATTAGTGAATAGAAAAAACTTTTAATAGTAAACGGATAAGTTTGAAAAAAAAGGAAGTTGATTGTAAACGGATAAGTTTGTAAGAGAAGTTATACTGATAATAAAGAAAGAAATAGTTTTAGTGCGGCGTTTCAATCAAACAAGGGATATCAGTGAACCTATAGAGGCGAGAAAGCGGTGAGTACTCTACAATAGAGGAAATATATAACAAAATTGGCGCACCCGGTAGGATTGAGGAAGCTTGATCTAGTCAAAAGGATCGGAGAAGCTTGAAAAGCCTTAATCCTTCGAACCTAAGGGGTCCCATTGACTAAGCCACTCAGGCCCAGTCACCCCCAACACTCGGGTAGATCCCATCTCTAGGCGCCTCTGCTCCAGGCGGGCAAGCGTTCACCCCAATTAGTGCACAGGCACCACCGAGGGATAAAAGTGAACAGTCCATAGAAGGAAGAGGAGAAATAGATTGGACACTCCCCCAGAAGGACGAACACAAATTAACCCGGACACAGCTCGATAAACAGCTTGAAGTTTCAGCCCAGCAGACGAACAAAACGCTAGCAGTCAACGATCCGGAGCTGAAGAGGAAATCGAAGACGGCTCATAAGCCCCCTTTTCAACTAGATCCAGGGGAAGTTAAAACGGCCCAAAGGCCCCCCAGCTGCAAAACAAACCGAAATCAACCAACCAGGATTCAGAGGGAACTCGAAGGCGGTTACAGAAACCCCCCTCTCAATCACAACAAAGGGACTTAAGCAGGCAAGGAGCCCCCCTTTCCCCAAACAGCGCATCATATGCCAGCCGACAATCCTGCTCTACCTCAGCAGGAAACAGACGCAGCAGCGAGGGAAAACTCTCCATCTTTAGCCGACGCGGGATCAACCCTAGGTGCCAAAACACAGCACCCCGGTGAAGGTACATCATCTGCTGCAGGAGATAAATCTCCACAGTTATCGCCAACAGGACCTCGACTCAGAAGCGGGACCGTTCTGCCAGGTCTCAATAGACAAGTAAGTCTTGATAAATTTTTAACAAAATTGTACGAGAGAGCGCGAGATTCAGGTACGCTAGCCATTACTCAGTGTGATTCACTCAGCAAAAAACTAAGTCAAACCCGCGAAGATAGACTCGCACAAATACAGACACTGAAGGAAAACACAGTTCGGTTCCGTGAGGAACTAAGTAGGCTTGCTGAATCCACGCGCTCCCTCCCTGTAGATAAGGAGAGTACTGAAACTCCAAATTTAGATTTAGAGAAGAATAAGAGTGTTAGGTTAAGTGAAGGTGCTAATAGTGATAGTGACAGTGACGGGGAAGAGGCTGAACCAACTCCCGAAGAACTGCTGATTGACTGGCTCGAAGAATCCTTCACGGAAATCAGTCCAAGAACAAGCCCAGTTAGTCCACCCAAATTTAAATTTCCAGTCCATAGACTAAACACAAGCTAAGGTAGCAAACTATGCAGTGCCTTGACGATGAAGAAAAGGTGGCTTTCCTACAGGCTCTCCCCACAAGACTAAGAGGTGATGCATATCAGCTATTCGCTTCAGACGTCCCTACTTCATTCACTGAGGTAGAGGAACGTTTGAACAGAACATACCTTCCCCGTGAGACTTATCAGGAATTGGTGAATAGATTGATCACCACACGCCAGAACCCATTGGAATCTCTCACTGCTTTTGCTACAAGGTTGAAGCAGCTGTTGACGATCTGCAATGAGGCTGCGACACAAAAGTATGGAGCTGAGGCAGTCCCGGCTGTGAAGACACAGCTAATGGACTTCGCCATAAATGCTCTTAAAAGTGGAGTAACTAATCCACATTTGTGTCAGTATTTACTCACACAGGGAGAAGGTGATTTGGAAGCCCTAATACAAAAGGCCCTGGACATGGAGAAATTACAGCAAGGTGCTACATTCGTCCAGAGTCCTCTGGCACAAGCCCCTCCAATGGCTCCAGTAGACCCAGATTTACGAGCTTACTATAGAGCTCCTTACTATCAAATGCCATCTACACCTATGTTCGCATCACCTCGAGCTCCAAACCCACATCAGTTTTCACGTAACGTGAACAACCCAGGTTCATCACAGTCACGGCAAAGACTATTTACAAACACTGATGCCAGAAACTCGGATACAGATGTACTGGTCCGTAACATCACGTGTAATTTCTGCCAGCGAAAGGGTCACACATACACAGATTGCCTTAAACGCAAGAACACCCCTTTTTGCTCAAACTGCAAAATCTATGGACATGACGTCCGTGATTGCAGAAGAACACAACAAACGCAACAGATTGTTCCTCCACGCCTCTCCAACAGATCTACACAAGAACACCACAACACAAAAAGTCCTCAAGTCTTCAACATAAGACTCATGCACCTTTTGTGGTCGCCGAGGACATGCAGACGAAGATTGCCGCCAAAAGAAAAAAATGGGAAGCCCGGAGTCAGGGAAACGACATGCAGTCGACCCAAAACTCCCCGGCTCGACTTTAAACACACAACGCAAATCAAAAGTGTCTCCAAGGCATCTCAAAAGAGTAATGCTGGCTGCCAGGTTCAACAAAAGCCGACGGAATGCGAAAAGAGCTGTCTGGGTGATCAAGAAACCTGCGAAATGAGGCAGCATCTGGTTACCTTACAAGAACCAATATGCATACCTGCTAGGTCACAAATGATTTTCACAGTCCCGTTGCGAGTGAAGGAAGAAATGCTCTGTCTATCTAAAGAGATAGGCGACGGAGTCTTCCTGGCCAACAGTTTACTCCCAACTGGGAAAGAAACAGTACTAGTTGCCATACTCAACATTAACAATTTCCAAATAGTCATCAACAGTTTATTATTACAACTGCTCCCTATACATGACTACGCCATCATCCCAATAGGAGAAACCACTGATACACAACACGTTCTCAAGCCGAATAAATCGCAAGCGAGTAACACAAACACCAGTGAGCTTCCCAAGGCGGAACAGAAGTCAAGCAAGACTTCCTCCTCAAAAATACCTAGATATAAGTTATTAACGAGGCCCAAGAGCCCTATATAAGACGCGTGCGAGCTCAGTAAGACCCGAGTAGAGGCAACAATGACTCCACCGTCCAAGAAAATAAGTTTCAAAAATTTTACATGGCCCCAGAGCCAAACCAGAGATGCGAGCGAGATTCAGAAGCCGACAAGTAAAATGCAGCTGACTCCTCCATCCAATATACCTAGATGTAAGATAACCACAAAGTTAAGGAGCCAAACAACAGGTGCGTGTGAGCTCAGTAAGACCTATTCTCAGGCAAAGACGACTCCACCACCCAACAAAGCTAGTGTTAAGAAACAACAGTGGCCCAAGAGCACTATCACAAGTGCGTGCGAGCTCAGTAAGACCTATTTAAAGGCAAAGTTGACTCCACCACTTAGTAACATTAGTGTTAAGAAACCAGCTTGGCCCAAGAGCCCCATTACCAGTGCGCGTGAGCTCAGTAAGACCTATTTAAAGGAAAAGTCGACTCCACCACTTAATAAAATTAGTATTAAGAATAAAACGTGGCCCATGAGCCCTATAAAATACGCGTGCGAGATTCGTAAGACCTCTTTGAAGGCAAAGTTGTCTCCACCGTCAAATAGTATTAAGAGAACCAATTTTTCAAGGCCCATAAGCCAAAATACGAATGCGTGCGAGTACTTGGACCAATGTAAAGTACCCATAAAACACGGTACTCCACCAATAAAAGAGCAGGAAGCACATACCCTGCCAATTAGCAAAGTAAGTGAAAGCAAGTATGAAAAGGTACAACAACCCAAAACTAAAGCAAGCTTTTCGGAAAACACAGCTATCTTACAACACGTAAGATACTTATTTCCGGATCAGGAAGAGCCCACACATAATCCGCGAGTCAACAGGCTAGACCAAGAGCTCAGCCTAGACCCAAATCTAAATGCGGAAGGAAAAGCTTCGGTATCCGAACTCTGTTATGAGTACAATGATATCTTTTACCTTAAAGGTGATAAGCTTACATATACAAACGCTATCACCCACAACATTCCATTAATACAAGATCAGGCCCCCATAAAACAAAAGGCCTATCGATTACCAGAAACCCAGATGCAAGTCATAAACGAGCAATTAAGAGAAATGCTAGACAACGGGATAGTCCAAACTAGCAAAAGCCCTTGGAATTCACCCTTATTAGTAGTCCCCAAAAAGGCGGGACCCGATGGTGAAAAAAGGTGGCGCGTCGTTGTCAATTTTCGCAAATTGAACGAAAAGACAATTGGCGATGCATTTCCGCTACCACGAATCGAGGATATTCTTGACCAACTAGGTCATGCCAGGTACTTTACCACTCTCGATTTGGCCAACGGCTATCACCAAGTCTTAGTCGACAAAAAGGATCGACATAAGACCGCGTTTAGCACTAATTACGGGCACTACGAATTTAAGCGTATGCCATTCGGACTCAAAGGAGCTCCCGCTAAATTCCAACGCCTCAGGAACTTCTTTCTGACAGGCCTACAAGGCCTCGAATGTTTCGTTTATCTTGAAAACATCGTCATTTACGGGAAAAACCTAAATGACGACAATAACTTCACAAAGTCTTCAATAAATTGAGAGAGAACAACCTCAAACTGCAGCCAGAGAAGTGCCAGTTCTTGAGACGAGAAGTTGTTTACCTAGGGCACAAATGCTCTAGCGAAGGTGCATTACCAGACCCCAGCAAAACGACCTGCGTCCAAACATTCCCTGTTCATAGAACAGTTAGGCAAGTTCAGTCCTTTTTAGGACTTGCGAATTACTACAGGAAGTTCATTCCGGACTTCTCAAAAATAGTTCGTCCAATTTCGAATTTACTCCGCAAGGATGTAAAATTCACTTGGACCGAGAAATGCCAAGAAGCATTCCAAAGCATTAAACATGCTCTAATTTCCCCACCACTCTTAATCTATCCAGATTTCTCTAAACCATTCAATCTTACAACGGACGCCAGCAACGAAGCATTAGGCGCTGTGCTTTCCCAAGGAGAAGTGGGAAAAGACCAGCCTATCGCCTCTGCAAGCCGAACGCTAAACAAAGCCGAGAAAAACTACTCCAGTATTGAAAAGGAGTTATTGGCTATAGTCTGGGCCACTAAGAATTTCCGATGCTATCTTCAAGGCAGGAAATTCACGGTCTACACTGACCACAAGCCTCTCAAAGGAGTCTTTAATGTTAAAGACCCGACTTCCCGTTTGGTGAGATTTCACCACAAATTATCAGAATTCGACTACACAATCGAATATAAACCAGGGAAGTATAATACCAATGCGGATGCATTAAGCCGCATTCCACAAGTATTAAGCGAAGACAATACAGGCAATACCTTAACGGTACAAGCCCAAGTCCACCACACTATGGACTCTGATGTGGAGGAAAATAATTTCCCAAATAAAAAGAAAACAAAGAAACCCGCTCATTGCTTCGCCGTGACCAGAGCTCAAAAACAGAAAGCCCAAGAGGCCAACACGAGCTCCATCGCTGAAACACAGCCCACGGCAGCAAAAGATAAAGAAAATGAACCCCCAGAGGCGGAAATACAACCCCCTGCTACGCTTGAACAAGAAATTAGTCCAGTCAAGGCACCTGAAATAATCACGAGCCCCAAGGAAGTTCAAACAATCATAAAGGATTATTACGACTCTCCTTTCGGCGGCCATCAGGGTGTCATTAAGACTTATAAAAGAATTAGACGCAAGTACTGGTGGAGACACATGCTTAGCGATATAAAAAGGTACATAAAAAAATGCCCTAAGTGCCAAACAATGAAAGCATCTCCACAATTCAAGATGCCCATGGTAATAACGGACATCGCAGAACAACCTTTCGACAAGGTTTACCTCGATATAGTAGGTCCACTAGAAGAGACCATATCAGGTAATAAATATATCTTAACTTTTCAAGATAACCTTACCAAATTCGTCGATTGGTATGCCATACCTAACGGAGAAGCAGTAACGGTGGCGCAAATCTTTTTCAATGAGATTGTCACGCGCTATCGAATTCCAAAAAGAATAGTCACCGATCAGGGAACTAATTTCTTGAGTGAGCTATTCAAGAAGGTTTGCAAACTGCTAAAGGTAAAGAAGTTACAGACTTCCGCATACCATCCACAGTCTAATGGAGGACTAGAGCATAGACCATTAATCGAATATCTGCGTACAATCGTAGACGAAAATCCAAAAACATGGGATCAATTCCTACGAACCGCTGCATTCGTGTACAATAACAGTGTACACGAGGGTACTAAATTAACCCCAATAGATTGCCTTTACGGCTTCACAGCGGATGTCCCATCTAATTTAAAACGGGATCCTGAACCCGTTTACAACCACGAAAGTTATTACCACATGCTCAAATACAGACTCCAAAAATCGTATGCCACGGCTCGCAAAAATCTCTTAGCCAGCAAACAACGCTCAAAGGCATATTACGACAAAACAGTCAGGCCTCTCACTTTCCACCTAGGAGACAAAGTCCTCCTCAAAAGTGAAAGCCGAAAACACAAACTGTCTCAAATCTGGGTTGGCCCCTATCTGGTAATCAATGTACCCAGTCCAACAAACATTACCATAAAAATAGGCAAGCGGCAGGTTGTCGTACACAACAACTGTTTGAAGCCCTATTATTAGTAAATAAGTTAGGTCCATACTAAATTCCACAATTAAATTAAAATCTTCTAGTTTTACACACAAGATCATTTAGTATGACCAATTGACTAACGAAGCCTATCCTTCATTTTCTACAGAACATGAAGCACATATTGGTGTTAATATGCTGTTTCCATCTGGCAATGGGACAAATACAAACCGAACCCTACACAATAAGTCCCCTGAACAATACAGGAATACTGTATGAGGACTTAGGAAAATTGCAAATATACCACAGTACATGGAATATACTAACGGAGATCAATCTAATGGAACTGGACAACCAAACGCTTATGACAGAACAGGCGGAACACTTAGTTCACCGACGTTCAAATCGCTCTCAAACGGATGAGCTATGCCTGGTTCAACAAAAACATGTTCATTCTCTCTTGGAAAATATCAAGAGAAGAACAAGTGTCATTCGAGAAGTGGTCCCAAAATCAAGATCAACAAGATCTATCTTTGCTGGAATAGGGAATGCAATGCACTACCTATTCGGGACCATGGACAGCACTAATGAACAGGAAGTATACAGTCGACTCGAGGAGCTCGAAACAAATACAAAAGTACTAGCCGACCTGGAAAGACAGCAGATCAGTGTAGTCAAAACTACACTACAGCAAATCCAAAAACCATTGACATCTCTGCAGGAAAGACAACGTCAAATAAATCTCTAGGTAAATAGAATGCAAAGCATAACAGATGATTTACTGATGAGACAATTGAGGCAGGAAATAATTTCAAGCCTGACCTTACAAATTGTCGAGATTGAGTACAGGCAGCAAGCCTTACTCGACATAATAATCTCCAGTAAAAATCACCAATTGCATCCGCTAGTGGTGTCTCCAAAAAGTTTATTACAGATATACCACAAGTCCCACGCTACTTGCCCAGATGAACAAAATTGTCTCTCCCTGTTATATCAGACAGCGGAAACGAAGGCTCGTTTAGTCCAAGACAAATTAGTCATCCGAATACAACTTCCGATTTTCAATCTACCACAAATGAAGTTGTATAGAGTACACAGTTTTCCCATACATATTAACAAAAAACAATCATTGGTACCCGATATACAGTACTCGCACGTAGCGCACCAGGTACAGACACAGGAGATTCTATTATTAAAAACACAAGATCTTAAAAGCTTTAAAAAGATCACTTAATATTCCAAAGAGGACACTTACATCGCTAAGCTAGGCATTCCCGTAACAAAGGCAACTCTGTCTAAAGAATGCATAGTGAAGCTGCTCTTTAACCCATTAAAGGAAGAGCCACAGTGCCAATTCAGAGCACAAATACCTCCCAGAGACCTACTTATTAAACTAAGTAAACCAAATTCTTGGATATTCTCGTTGATAGAACCAACAATTGTACACCTTCAGTGTACCCAACAATTCCTAACTTCAAAAATAGAAGGCCAAGGAATAATTACTATCAACCATCCCTGTCAATTACAAGTAGGATCCCAAAACCTACACTATGAGGCAGAGAATATCCAGCCATTGAGTCTCAAACAACCCAACTACTTTCCGGACATAGCTCCATTAGAGCAAATAGTAGATAAATACCTCAATAAAACCAAACAAAAGGTACAGTCTGACAAAATACAAACAGAACTATATTCAGGAGATGACACTAACAGCATCGTCCTAGAAGGTACCCAGTCATTAAAAGAACTGGACGGAAAAATTAGAAAAAATAGTTCCTCATATCAGTCACCACCCTACACATGTCCTAGCGGCAACATCAGTATCCTTAACTGGTGTTGTCATCACATGTATGGTACTGTACCTGGTCGCCAAATGGCTAGTCCCATTCATGAAAAATTATCGTCCACGGAAATCTGAAAAAACCCTAGAGGCGGAGGAACAAATCGAACAAATCGAAATAACCGAACCTACCCCTCTTAAAAGGACCCGCACCCTGCCACCTACTAGGTCAGTGCAAGTGGTATAGTGTCACCACTTCAAACGGTCTGAAACACTATCACTAATAGTAGAGCATATAAAAAAAAAACATGTAAGTGGTTTCTACAAACCCCAAAAAACCCGTTAGTACTAATAAAATAATAATAAAAACAAAAGGGGAGAGGACATACATAAATAATTACTAAAGCCTAGATTTAAGAGAAAATAGTGTATTAAAAATATATATACATGTAGGTATATACACAAACCAAAAAGCAAAGTAAAAGATATCCTCCCCCGTTAGTATTAAATAATAATAATAAACAACAAAAATAAAAAGGAATAACACTTAGAATTACGAATAAAAGTAATAAATATAGAACAATAAGTCTAAACTAGAATAGAAACTAAATAACAGATAGAATGTACTGTTATACAAGTGTAACAAAAAAAAAACATATACATAACATACAAAAAAAAAAATACAGTAGAAATTAAGAAAAATAAGACCTAAGTAAAAAGGAAAGAAGAATAGAATAGAAGAAGTATTTAAAGTAATTCTAGAAAATAAGACAACAAATTTTTTTTTCCAATCCAAAAGTTCATGCCAAACCGATCAACGCCAAGCCAGAAAACCACGACACAAAAAACAAACCCCAAAACAGACAAATGGAAAGCCATCTCACTCACATCAAAAATAGAACTCTGTAGTTTGATTTATTTTTTTTTAATATTTTATTTTCAAATAAGGAAAAGAAAAAGAAGACAGGAAAGATACAAATTTGGTGCAAAAAAAAAAGATATTTTGCAGTAAAAACACAAAAAGGCCACACTGAGCGATCGGTGCAGTGAAATCGGCTGGACGAGTCATGCTGGACCTAATCACTATCAGAGTCGTCCCAATTAACCACACCGGCCCCGTGAAGGGGAGGGGTGGCGGTGAATTCCCTCGCCAACCTCGTCGCCGGGGAATCGAAAACATCGTGGCAGCACATACAAAGTCCACGCACAGCGACGAGAGAGAAAACGCCGCCTGAAACAAAAAAAAAACTAGTTAGGACTGGCTTAAAGCACAAAAACAAAATGTTTTTTTTTACCTGCGGCCATCAAAGACTGCCCCCGGTGAGGGAACAAGTGTACTAACAGCCGAAGATAGGCCCCAGCTACGGCCGGGGCACCCCATACGGTACTGGGACGCTCCCCATCCTCCAGCAACACCAAACGAAGTGGACCCTGCCACCCGGGGGAAACACGCAACACGTACAGAGAATAGAACGTCGAGGTCAACCCCGCGGGACTTCTCCAGGACTCCTTTTTTAACTTTATAGAAAATAACATCCTAGTAGATTTTCCTCTCTCTCGGTGAATAGGCGGAAAATAAAAAATCTCGACTGTTTTCACACTGAAGAACGATACGTCAATAAATTCTACAAGAATTTGCCCGGTAAAGATCCCCATCAGTAAAAGTATCTAACCCTTAATCAGCGAAATTTAATGAGCTGCAGATAAGGAAATCCAAAATCTAAGGAGTCCACACAGAATTCTTTTTATCATCACCTTACTGCGAGAGTTATTCCTGTTCCAAGAATAACTCTCTTTTCTGAAGGGGGAAGGATTGTTACATCCCAAAATTACCTAAACTAGGTAATTGAAAGAAAAGAAAAAACAATTATAATCTATCTATATAGAATATTTCATACATCTCATATATTCTCTCTGCAAAGCGAGAAATTGCCTTCAGCAAATTCCTTTGCAACAAACAAAAATATTTTCCCACAAAACGACTTGGGAAAAATAAAAGTTTTAAATTTCAACCCAAGTCGTTTCAATAAAAAAAAACGAAAACAAACAGTAGAAATTAAGTACATAATATAGGAAAAGAATAGAATAGGAATAGATATTTAAGAATAATTTTAGAAAAATAAGAAAAAAATTTTTTTTAGAAAAAATGTAAAAGCCCAACCGACCAAGAGCCGAACCACCGAAATAGCCCCAACAACAACTTCCCCTGAGAATTATTCCTCTTCAAAGAATAATCCTCTTTTTCGCAGGGGGAAGGATTGTTGTATACCTAAAAAGGGTTAAAAACGATAATTATAATTAATAATTATCATTTTTAAAAAAACATGCAAAATATTTGATTTTCATAAATGGAAATAAGCTAACCATGTTTAAAACTTGGTTAGCTTATCTCTCTATAAGTCGAAGAAATTGCCATCAGCAATTTATTCAAATTCCTTTCCAACAAATAAAAATGTTTTCCCACAAAACGACTTGGGAAAAATAAAAGTTTTAAATTTCAACCCAAGTGGTTTCGATAGAAAAATAGCCCCACGATAAATCTTACCTTCAGTAAGATTTGTCGTATATACGATATGTATGTACATACATACATACATACATATCGGGCGCATGAAAATTTTACGTCGGTGAAGACTGAAACGATCAAGTCTTCACCAAAAAAAGCTCTTATCAGCAAATTGTCGCGAGCTGCATACATTGTGTTCGCAACCATGTATGCACGATAGCAAGACGATGGTTGGATTTATGAAAATATCAAATTTCAATTTCAACTATCGTCCGTCGCGATAATTCTGGCATGTTTAAACATGCCCAGCGTAAAATAATGTTCTCAGGATAGGAATGCTAATTAAGCATTTTCCTATCCTGAACGAAAATCTAAGTCTCGACGCAGTCAGTTTTCACAAGTCGAGTGTGAAAAACGAATTGTATAAGCGGCGGTAACAAAGAAAAGTCGGAGTTGAGTTTTTTGAGTTGATTTCTAGTGGTTTTTGGTTTTGGCGCTGTGTCGGTCGGAATAAACAGAAAAGTAAAAGAAAAAGAGAGAAAAGTATTATTAGTGAATAGAAAAAAAATTTAATAGTAAACGGATAAGTTTGAAAAAAAAGGAAGTTGATTGTAAACGGATAAGTTTGTAAGAGAAGTTATACTGATAATAAAGAAAGAAATAGTTTTCGTGTGGCGTTTCAATCAAACAAGGGATATCAGTGAACCTATAGAGGCGAGAAAGCGGTGAGTACTCTACAATAGAGGAAATATATAACACACTGTACCAATACCTTCATTGCTGGTATCCGTGTCTAATGTAAATGTTTTCCCCAGCTTTGGGTAGTGAAGTATTGGAGTTTCACAGAGCCGTTGCTTCAAATTTTCAAAACTTGCGTCGCATTTATCTGACCATATGAACGGCTTTCCCTTTTCTGTAAGTTGATGTAGGCTTGTTGCTATATCTGCAAAACCTTTCACGAATCGCCTGTAGTAGGTAGCTAAACCAAGAGAACTCCGTAATTGATGTTTGTCCTGTGGAACTGGCCAATTTTTGACGGCTTCTATCTTCTCTGGATCGGTTCTTACTCCTTGTGATGAAACTATGTGCCCTAAATATTTAACTTCAATTTTAATAGAGCACATTTACTCGCACTGAGCTTTAATTTAGCATCTTTGAGTCCCCTAAGTTATTTTTATGTTCCATGAATGTTCTTCCGATTACTATTATGTCATCCAAATAGACAAGACATGTTTTCCAGGTTAAAGCACGTAGAATACATTCCATTAGTCGTTCGAATTTGGCTGGAGCATTACATAACCCAAATGGCATTACTTTGAATTGCCATAAGCCACTGCCAACTGAGTAAGTAGTTTTCTCTCGGTTCTCGGGATGTATTTCCACTTGCCAGTAACCACTCTTCAAATCCAGCGTGGAAAACCATTGCGCTCCGGAAAGGCTATCCAACGTGTTATTAATCCTTGCTAATGGATAGCTATCTTTTCTGGTCACATTATTTAGTTGGCGATAGTCTACACAGATTGGGGTGCTGCCATCCTTCTTTCCAACCAGGGGGGTGATTCTGATCTCTTTGTCGTAGCTAATCCTTTATCCTTTTCATCAGCCACAAAATAAACTAAAATGAATTTGCAATGAATTAATGTCAGAATACACGCCTAAAAGTACGCAAAATTAGTCAACTGCTTCCGAGGTTGTGACACAAATGTTCGCATTACAAATTCAAAATATTATTTCGAATTTAAGCACTTGTATTGCTCTAATTAGATGTAGAATATAAATTTACCACAATATAAAATTTCTGTCAAAACCTCGGAACCAGTTGACTAATTTGTCGTACTTTTAGGCGTGTATTCTGATATTAATTCATTGCAAATTCATTTAAGTTTATTCTGTGGTTGATGAAAAGGATAAATCAAAATGAATATGGTGAATATAAAAGTACCACAAATTTGAGGTGAAGTGTCAAAATATGTGACAAAAATATACGCCTAAGCTACGACAAAGAGATCACAATCATCCCACAGGAGGGTGATTCTGATCTTTTGTCGTACTATTTGTAATGTGAAGTGTCATTTTCAGTTCATTCTACGTCATGCAAGGGTTGCTGACCTGAATAAAAGCACGAAAATGTCAGTATAAAAGTGCATTTCATTTAGTCGTATATTTTGACATTCAAGTACGACAACAGATCAGAATCACCCTCCAGATCAACCGGCGATGTCCAAGGGCTGTTAGATTCCTCTATTATGCCTTGCTTCTTCATGGAGTTCATCATGTATGCAACTTCTGGTTGTTTGGCTAATGGCAAACTTCGTGGTATCTGTCGAATGGGCCTGGAATCTCCTGTATCGATTCGATGCTGGACAAGATTTGTTTTTGTTTCGATCACCTCTTTGACATCATTGTGCTGTTGTTCACTTAAGGCACTGGACGAAAGAAGTTTCTGAACCTATTGGGTAGTAGCTGGTATAGTTTTCGTCTCCGTGACATTACTACCATTATCCAAATTGACGATTTGGTAAACGGGTTCACAATTTCCAATTATAGCACCTTCCTTTAGTTGTACCTCATTTTCGGATGTATTAAGCACTCTGACTGGTATTAATGTTGCACCTTCTGCCTTCACTAAAGTCTTGCCAACAATGATACTCGATGTAACTTTTCTGGGGTTAGGCTCCACCAGATAGAATCGGCATGTCCCGATGTCATCAGTAAGCTTTGTCCATGCTTGTGTCTCGGAGCTTGACGAAAGAGTAATATTTTCGCAGACCATCGTCCTTACTTTCACAGGATGATCTAGTCCTTCTCCTAGTTTCATAGGAATTTATATGTTCCCATATTTGAGAAACCGCTCTCCGACATCCAGATTTATTTTGTATGTGGTCATGAAGTCTATTCCGAGAATGCATTCATCCATTATATCTGAAACCAGGAAAGTGTGAGGAAATAGTAGTTCGCCTAGTTGAACATCTAAAGTTATTTCTCCAAACATCTGTGCTGCTGCTCCAGTTGCTGTTCTTAGTAGATATTTGGTGGTGTTGTGAAGCCATTTGTTCTTAACAAGATCTGCTCTAATAATTGATCTTGAAGCTCCAGCATCGATAGTGACTGCGCAGTTATTTTTTCCTACACTTCCATATATAACAAGACTGCTATTATTTCTCTGTAACTGGCCTACTTGAATGATGACTACGGGGCTGTCGATTCCACCAACCAACTTCTGCCCCACAAAGTTGGTTTTTACTAGTTTTCCGACTGCTCAACAGGAGAGGTGATGCGACTAGTCGCTGCTTGATATCTAGTCTCTCCACGAATTGCCTGTTCCCTGGCTCAACATCTTTGACATTCTTACTTCCCCTCTTCTTCAGGTGATTCCACTCGTCGACGTTTTTTGCAGTCTCTTTGAAGGTGCCCTGGTCTATTACAATTCCAGCATCGAAGGACACCACGTGAAGGCGGGCTCTGTGATGATTCCACTCTGTTACAAGTACATTCTTCCACTGAAATATCTCTTACTCGTACTGCACACCGTGAAGCTTTCCTGGCGGATTCATACGCTAGTGCATAGGCTAGTGCTTCTGCTGTTGATTTCTTTCCTGCTATCCTTAACGCTTGTTGTAAATTTTGATCTGCAACAGCGTTCACAAATGCTTCCTTCGCCACTTCATTGAAAAAATCTGCATTCACGCCGGAGTATGAAAGATGCGCTAACCTTTCCACATCTGCCTGCAGTTGTTGTAGTGATTCGCCATGTTTTTGAATCCTGTTGCGCAACTGTAGGCGAAATACTTGCTGCATGTGTTCATCTCCGTAACGTTATTCTATCGCCTTTACTAATGAAGTGTAAACACGTTGCTTTTCAATCGGTACAGTTTGATAGAGCTCTGACGCTGGACCTCGAAGTGCCAACACCAGAGCTATAGCTTTGTTTTCATCATTCCATCCATTTACCTCTGAAGCTGCCTCGAATTGTCTCTTGAAGATATGCCACGAATTTTGTCCATCAAATATTGGGGGTTTCATTCTACCTGCGCCGTATATTTCAGGTGCTACGTTTAGAGGCTGACGATGCTTTATTCTTTCCAGATGTGCTTTAAAGTTATCAAGCTGTTCCGTGACATTTTGTTGTACTCCCGATACTTGTTGTCGAACTTCCAACACATCCTGTTGGATTTCTTCAATTTTTACATTTTGTTCGTCTAATGAACCTTTCAGAAAAGTCTTCTGTTCCTCCAAATGAGTTTCTAGGCAATTCTCCAGAGATATCTTTTGTTCGTCCAAACGGGTTTCCAGAGATTTCTTCTGCTCATCTAATCGGGATTCCAAAGAATTCTTTTGTTCCTCAAAAGCATTCTTTTCTTCGTCTATAGATTTCTTCTGCTCATCTAAACGGGATTCCAGAGAATTCTTTTGTTCCTCGAAAGCATTCTTTTGTTCGTCCATAGATTTCTTCTGCTCATCTAAACGGGATTCCAGAGAATTGTTTTGTTCATCGAGAGAATTCTTTTGTTGATCAAAACGGGTTTCCATTTTGCTCATTAAAGTACTCAAAAGCTGTTCCATTTTCATCGCAGGCTCTTCTTCAGTTTCGGTTTCTTCCAAGCTCTCTTCGCAAACAAACGTCTCAGGGTTCTTTCTTTCCTCTACCAAAGCTTGTCTAAGTCGCTCGACTAGCACTTTCTTTGCACCTGTCGTTTGTAATGACCGGTTCCCTAACTCCACTTTCAAATCCTGTATTCGAAGCTACTCGACTTTGCGCCCCATTACTTTAGTAATTCACTTACTGTTTAATATAAATTATTTTCCAGAACTTTCAAAATTTAACACAATTTCACAAAATTGATCACACTTTGAATTTTTAAGTCACCACTTTATTTCGCGAATTTAATTCACTTATGACACCAGTTGTTGCGAGCGTGGCCTTTGGCTCGTTATTTAAAACACAATATTAAATATTTAATATACAAGTTTTTTTTTCACTCTACTCATATAAAATTAATCATTCAATTAATCAACTCAACTTTAATTATCGCTAATACTATACTTTCAATTATCGCAACCCAATTACAACACTTTCACTTCTTTATTACTTTCGCTTGTTAATACTGCAACGTCTAAGACAAGACTCCTCTTCTGGCGGTGACAACTATTATATTTATATCCTAGAAACTCTCCGGATTATTCTGGAGTGTTCTATTCCAAAAGCTTCTTGACTGTTCTATTCATTCTTATTCCTGAACCTTCCTGTCGATTCCATAATCGATTCTCCGAACCTGAAGTTGTTTACTCTCCATTGCCAATAGATGTCACCAGTTGTCTCTTTCTATTGCACGTAACACTGCCCCCTTCTTAAATTTGTTCGTCCCGAACAACAGGTGCTCCACGGTCTTGATGCTCGTAGTTTTGACACAAGCGGTCCAAATGAACAATTTTATGCTTGCCTCTTGTGCCACGCTGAATCCCGTATACCACGACATTAATTCTAGTTACTACTGAATACGGACCTTCCCAGTGTTGTTGCAATTTTGGAGAACGTCCCTTACGTCGTTTCGGGTTGTAGAGCCAAACACGATCACCTTCGTTAAATCCTGCGGAATTAGCACGTAAGTCATAGCGGGTCTTCATCCGATCAGTATTTGTTGCTAATTTCGTCCTCGTGGCCTCGTGTACATCAGCTAATTGAATTTGAGGTCGCTAGGTAAACGCATCTCTCTTCCGAATATGACTTTAGCTGGGGTTTGTCCGGTAGTACTATGAATGGCTGATCTATAAGCCATTAGAAATATAGGAATATGTCGATCCCAATCGCGTTGATGATAGTCAATTACTTTCTTTAGATGCTCGATCAAAGTTCTGTTGAAGCGCTCTACCATGCCATCAGATTGTGGGTGTAGAGGAGTTGTTCTAGTTTTTCTTATTCCCAACATTTTACATATCTCCTGGAAAGTCCGTGATTCGAAGTTCCGTCCTTGGTCCGAATGAAGTTCGTGAGGCACACCAAACCTACTAACCCAATTCGTTATTATTTGTTCCGCAACTGTGGTTGCCTCTTGATTAGGGATTGCATAAGCTTCAGGCCATTTACTGAAATAGTCAATGGCAACTAATATATAACGGTTACCGCCATCCGTTTCTAGAAAAGGTCCAGCGATGTCTATAGCTATCCTTTCAAAGGGGGCTCCGACATTATACTTATGCATTTCTCCTCTGCTTCTGTGTTGCGGCCCTTTGCAAGCAGCACAGACAGTGCATCTGCGGCACCACTCCTCCACATCTTCTCGCATATGTAGCCAATAAAACCTTTCTCGTATTTTGGAAATAGTTTTGTTCACTCCCAAATGTCCTCCAGAGGTTCCACCGTGCGTTTCTTCTAGAACATCTTTGACGTTTGATGCCGGCACGACTATCTGCATTCGGAAAGATTCGCCATTAGGTGCTTCCCACTTGCGTTTTAATATACCACATTCAACATGAAGATAGTTCCATTGAGCCCAGTAACTTTTCAGCTTCTCACTCCGTTCCGAAATATCCTTCCAGTCTGGTCTTTCCATGTCTTCTTTCGAAGCAAGAATAGGTGAAATGTCCGGATCTGCTCGTTGTGCTGTTCGCAGGTCCTCGTTGTCCCAACCTGTACATGGTTCCACGGTTACCAACTGTATAGTTGCTGTTGTTTCTTTTTCTTTTATTCGGGCGCAATGTTTGTATTCAAGTTTACATGGACGTCGTGAAAGGGCGTCCGCATTTCCATGGATACGACCTCTTCGGTGTTGTATTTCAAAATTATAAGCCTGGAGTCGCTCTATCCATCTCGCCATCTTGTCCCTCAGGATTCTTAAATTGCAGAAGCCATTTAAGCGCTGCATGGTCAGTGCAAAGGATGAATTTCTGCCCGTAGAGATATTTATGAAAATGCTTTGGTGTACTTACAATGGCAAGTAACTCCTTTCTTGTAGCACAATAATTTTTCTCTGACTTTGAAAGTGCTTTGCTATAGTAAGCTACTGGAACTTCTTGACCATTCTCCTCCTGAGAAAGCACTGCACCAATACCTTCATTGCTGGCATCCGTGTCTAATATAAATGTTTTTCCCAACTTTGGATAGTGAAGTACTGGAGCTTCACAGAGCTGTTGCTTCAAATTTTCAAAACTTTCGTTGCATTTATCCGACCATATGAACGGCTTTCCCTTTTCGGTAAGTTGATGTAGGCTTCTTGCTATATCTGCAAAACCTTTCACGAATCGCCTGTAGTAGGTAGCTAAACCAAGAAAACTCCGTAATTGATATTTGTCCTTTGGAGCTGGCCAATTTTCGACGGCTTCTATTTTTCTCTGGATCGGTTCTCACTCCTTGTGATGAAACTATGTGCCCTAAATATTTAACTTCATTTTTGAATAGAGCACATTTACTCGCACTGAGCTTCAATTTTGCATCTTTGAGCCTTTGAAGTACGTCCTGTAAGTTGTTTTTATGTTCCATGAATGTCCTTCCGATTACTATTATGTCATCCAAATAGACAAGACATGTTTTCCAGGTTAAACCACATAGAACACATTCCATTAGTCGTTCGAATGTGGCTGGAGCATTACATAACCCAAATGGCATTACTTTGAATTGCCATAAGCCAATGCCAACTGAGAAAGCAGTTTTCTCTCGGCCCTCGGGATGTATTTCCACTTACCAGTAACTACTCTTCAAATCCAGCGTAGAAAACCATTGCGCTCCGGAAAGGCTATCCAATGTGTCGTCAATCCTTGGTAATGGATAGCTCTCTTTTCTCGTCACGTTATTTAGTTGGCGGTAGTCTACGCAGAATCGGGTGCTGCCATCCTTCTTCCTAACCAGAGCAACCGGCGATGTCCAAGGGCTGTTAGATTCCTCTATGATGCCTTGTTTCTTCATGGAGATTATCATGTCTGCAACTTCTGGTTGTTTGGCTAATGGCAATCTTCGTGGTATCTGTCGAATGGGTCTGGAATCTCCTGTATCGATTCGATGCTGGACAAGATTTTATTTACCATAGTCATCATCATTCATTGCAAATAATTCCGAAAATTCATCGATCACTTCATTGGCATCGTTGTATTGATGTTCACTTAAGGCACTGTACGAAAGAAGTTTCTGAACCTGTTGGGTAGTAGCTGATATAGGTTTTGTTTCCTTGACATTGATACCATTATCCAAATTGAAGATTTGGTAAACGGGTTCACAATTTCCAATTATAGCACCTTATTTTAGTTGTACCTCATTTTCGGATGTGTTAAGCACTCTGACTGGAATTAATGTTGCACCTTCTGCCTTCACTAAGGTCTTGCCAACGATGATGTTCGATGTAACTTTTCTGGGGTTAGGCTCCACCAGATAGAATCGGCAGGTCCCGATGTCATCAGTAAGCTTTGTCCATATTAGTATCTCGGAGCATGGCGAAAGAGTAATATTTTCGCAAACCATCGTCCTTACTTTCGCAGGATGATCTGCTTCTTCTCCTAGTTTCATAGGAATTTCTATGTTCCCATATTTAAGAATCCGCTCTCCGACATTCAGATTTATTTTGTATGTGGTCATGAAGTCTATTCCAAGAATGCATTCATCCATTATATCTGAAACCAGGAAAGTGTGAGGAAATAGTAGTTCGCCTAGTTGAACATCTAAAGTTATTTCTCCTAACATCTGTGCTGCTGCTCCAGTTGCTGTTCTTAGTAGATATTTGGTGGTGTTGTGAAGCCATTTGTTCTTAACAAGATCTGCTCTAATAATTGATCTTGAAGCTCCAGTATCGATAGTGACTGCGCAGTTATTTTTTCCTACACTTCCATATATAACAAGACTGCTATTATTTCTCTGTAACTGGCCTACTTGAATGATGACTACGGGGCTGTCGATTCCACCAACCAACTTCTGCCCCACAAAGTTGGTTTTTACTAGTTTTCCGACTGCTCAACAGGAGAGGTGATGCGACTAGTCGCTGCTTGATATCTAGTCTCTCCACGAATTGCTTGTTCCCTGGCTCGACATCTTTGGCATTCTTCTTTCCCCTCTTCTTCTGCTGATTCCACTCGTCGACGTTTTCTGCAGTCTCTTTGATGGTTCCCTGGTCTATTACAATTCCAGCATCGAAGGACACCACGTGAAGGCGGGCTCTGTGATAATTGCACTCTGTTACAAGTACATTCTTCCACTGAAATTTCTGTCACTCGTACTGCACTCCGTGAAGCTTGTCTGGCGGATTCATACGCTAATGCATAGGCTAGTGCTTCTGCTGTTGATTTCTTTCCTGCTAGCCTTAATAATTGTTGTAAATTTTGATCTGTAATAGCGTTCACAAATGCCTCCGTCGCCACTTCATTGAAAAAATCCGCATTCACGCTGGAGTATGACAGATGCGCTTATCTTTCTACATCTGCCTGCAGTTGTTGTAGTGATTCGCCATGTTGTTGAATCCTGTTGCGCAACTGTAAGCGATATACTTGCTGCATGTGCTAATCTCCGGAACGTAATTCTATTGCCTGTACTAATGAAGCGTAATTACGTTGATTTTCAATCGGTACAGTTTGTAAGAGTTCTGCCGCTGGACCTCGAAGTGCTAACACCAGAGCGATAGCTTTGTCTTCATCATTCCATCCATTTACCTCTGAAGCTGCCTCGAATTGTCTCTTGAAGATATGCCACGAATTTTGTCCATCAAATATGGGAGTTTTCATTCTACCTGCACCGGATATTTCAGTTGCTACGCTTAGAGGCTGACGATGCTTTATTCTTTCCAGATCTGATTTAAAACTGTCAAGCTGCTCGGTGACTTTTTGTTGAGCTTCCGCCACTTCCTGCTCGATTCCTTCAATTTTCAAATTTTGTTCGTCTAATGAGTTTTTCAGGAAAGTCTTCTGTTCCTCCAAACGAGTTTCTAGACAATTCTCCAGAGAAATCTTTTGTTCGTCCAAACGGGTTTGCAGAGATTTCTTTTGTTCCTCAAAATCAATCTTTTGTTCATCAAAACGGGCTTCCAGAGATTTCTTTTGTTCCTCGAGAGAATTCTTTTCTTCGTCCATAGATTTCTTCTGTTCATCTAAACGTGATTCCAGAGAATTCTTTTGTTCCTCGAGAGAATTTTTTTGTTCGTCGAGAGAATTCTTTTGTTCGTCCATAGATTTCTTCTGTTCATCTAAACGTGATTCCAGAGAATTCTTTTGTTTCTCAAAACGGGCTTCCGTTTTGCTCATTAAAGTACTCAAAAGCTGTTCCATTTTCGTCTCAGGCTCTTCTTCAAATTCGGTTCCTTCCAAGCTCTCTTCGAAAACAGATGTCTCAGGATTCTTTCCTTCCTCTATCAAAGCTTGTCTAAGTCGCTCGACTAGAACTTTCTTTGTACCTGTCGTTTGTAATGAGCGGTTCCCTAGCTCCACTTTCAAATCCTGTATTCGAAGCTCCTCCACTTTGCGCCTTATTACTGTAGTAATTCACTCACAGTTGAATATAAATTATTTTCCAGAACTTCTAAAATTTAACACAATTCCACAAAATTAATCACACTTTTAATTTTTCAGTCAATTGCCACCACTTTATTTCTCAAATATATTTCACTTCTGACACCAGTTGTTGCGAGCGTGGCCTTTGGTTCGTTATTTAAAACACAATATTAAATAATTAATATATAAGTTTTTTATTGCACTTAAATCATATAAAGTTCACAAACATTCATTTAATCAACTCAACTCTAATTATCGCTAACACTGTACTTTCAATTATCGCAATCTAATTACACTCTTTCGCTTCTTTATTACTTTCACTTGTTAACACTACAACGTCTAAGACAAGACTCTTTTTTTGGCGGTGACAACTGTTATATTTTTACCATAGAAACTCTCCGGATTATTCTGGAGTGTTCTATTCCAAAAGCTTCTTGACTGTTCTATTCATTCTTATTCCTGAACCTTCCTGTCGATTCCATAATCGATTCTCCGAACCTGAAGTCGTTTACTCTCCAGTAGATGTCACCAGTTGTCTCTTTCTATTGCACGTAACAATATATTTAGACAATATTTAAGGAAATTGAATTGCACAACAGTTACTGGAGCTGAACTTACATACTCCTTTCTGTATAGATATTTGAGGAAAAAGTGCTGGAGGAATATCAGGTGGAATAGCCACACCAGATGTCGTAACGACAAGAATTATTGCTTGTTCATGAGCGCGATTTATCGCATGTGACAGAGCTCTGATTGGCTGCAGTACTGTGGTTGTCGCTGAACATGCTTACTCTTTCTACGTTTCGTGCGATACAAAAATTTATCGCAGAAATGCTCTTAGTCTAGTGCGATTTTCACCTTAACCTCAACATTTATGTTTTTTTACATTTGTACTGGGGTACTACAGTTCCGCAGTAATGCCGAAATTTATTGTAATGTGTATGTAAATATATCAATATGAAAATATAAATATATATAAATTTCACAATAATATCTTCTGGCCACCACAAAACCAAAACAAATTAATTAAGTTGTAGCCGCTGTCAACCTTGTGAACGTATCACGCGATAAAAACCAGTCGCAAAGTGAGATAGATCTATAGGAAGAACAGGACGACACCAAAATATCGCACGTATCGTATCACGCTCAGGGGTTTATGTCAGCTGATCATGCAACAGGCAGCAAAATAACTATGGCTCATGTAGTTAAAACTTTGAATATATAGCAAATACGAATGGTTGAATCGTGTAAAATTCATGTACATGAACGTAATTTGTCAAGAGCAGGACATTACACATAGGAGTAAGTGAGATGAAGGAAGGAAAATTTGTCAAAGCTGAGCAAGAAGTTGTCAAATGTGCTTTTGTTTTGTGAGCAGATGTAGTCAATTTAGAATTATTTTGTGAAATTTAACAAAAGTACCGAATCAGTTCTTTTCAAAACCATTTACATTTTAACTTTATTTAGTGCAAAGTTTTATAGTGCCACTAGAACCTATTTATAACCTTCATGTTAATTTAAAAATAGAAATGAAGTGTTCGGTCAGTGCTTTCAAATATAAATCGAATTGTAAACTAGGAAAATCAAATTCAAATATAGCTAGAACTTAAACAGTAAAACAGTAGTTAGTTGAGTATTAAGACAAGGAATATTAAGATAAATACACAGTTGAATATAGCTAGAACTTAAACAGTAAATAAATAGTTAGTTGAGTATTAAATGAAGACAAGGAATATTAAGATAAATACATAGTTGAGTATGACTAGAACTTAAACAGTATAACAATAGTTAATTGTGAATAGCGAATTGGAGGATAAATAGCGTCTTGTTTAAGTTAATATTTAATGGAAATGACTTAAGTACTAATACCAAAATTAAATCTATCAATTTATTTTCATTTTAATCTATGACAACCTATTTACTTATTTGTTTATTTGGGATCACATTGGTGACAATCAAATGCATTGCTCTACTTATTGGGTTCACTGCCCACTTTCAAGTTCGATCAGGGCTGTTTTAATACTAACACTATACTGAGTGTGAGTTCAGACAACGGGTGATAGTGTTTGTGGTAAGTAAGAATAAAAATAATAAAAAATAAAGAATAATGGAAGACCAATAGGTCAAGCAATGACAGAATGGAGCTTATATCTCTACAATTATACAGCGTGAAAAGTAATAGCGATTAAGAGCCACTACTGGCTGCCTGAAGTCCACAAGAGGTTAGTAGTATTTCAATTGTTCACAGTTTCAAAACTGGTTTGAAAAGATTATGATGATAAGGTATGACTACAGCCTATTAACAGAGTTGAGATCTCGTGGATTTATAATAACTATAACTATAAGGTACATAACATATTGCACTGACTAACGCCCTATCATGGTTATCTTAAAAACTAACACTGCTAAAAAGTAGACAGTGATTATACATTGTGTTACTAAGCTAAATCTAGGATTGACTAGCAGTTGCTATTGCACCAATCGGAATATTTGGCATAAGACCAAGCACCTGTAGGATCAGAAATCAGAGTAAGCCCACACAGACACCCCAGTAATGGGTGTATAAGGTTCTTAAAATTAAGAGCCGTAAAGTGGGTAACCCATACTACATATCCTAAGGGCTGAGAATAGGGACGGAGTAACCACTTAAAGCGATACAGGATGAACAATTAAATAATGAGAAGATATGGTCAGAAAGGATGGTATGTGACGATAGAGATGGATTAGTCGGTTAAGGCAATCATACAATCTGATGCCAAGGCTTTAAAACTACTAAGTGTTGCTGCTCCCCCAACGAGTGCAGGTAGCCTCTTCCATAATGTGATCCCCTAACCATAGATGCTACGGATGCAAACTGAGTGTCGGTGCGGGAATGCACAATACGTGCAATGCTTCTATTACCCCAATTAAATTTTACATTCACATATTCAGGAAGCAGTTTAAGCTTGGATCGCATTATGAAAGTAACCACTCGGATTGAGTAGAGTTTGTGCAGAGGGCACGGGAAAAATAGCTCCATGAACCGCGAACATGTTCAGAGCTTCTGAGTCCATAAACAACTCTGACACAGGTCTTAAGGGCCCGCATAATTTTAACCATCATACCATTACTGAGTGGAAACATGACTATGTCAGCATAAAAGAAGTGAGGGACAATCAAGGATTTGACCAGCATCAGCCTGATGCTGGAAGGCAGCTTGTGTGCAACCGCATACAGGCAACGAAGTCCACCATACACGCGGGCACAAATAAGCTTAACTTGAGGACCGCATTTGAGATGTGGATCCACCATAAGTCCTAGATTTTTGACTTGAGTTGTGGAGAAAGGGACAACCAGGCCTTGAAGGAGCAGTGGAGGGGTCAGGCTGGAAGAGGCAAGAGTCCTGGAGCACGACGAGTAAATCATTGCCTTTGTTTTTGCCGGGTTGATGCTAAACTGGTTATGCCAACACCAGCGTGAAATGTCTTCCAGGATGTCATTGAATTTGACTATGAGAATGGGGAGATTGCCCACCTGTGACGTACTATATATTTGTAGGTCGTCCCCATATAAGTAAAAGCAGAGGTCTGAGATTGCTACCGATCCTGTGAGAACTGACGTGACGTCATTGATATACATTGAGAATAGTACTGGGGCCATAACAGCCCCTTGAAGGACACCTGAGACCATAGCAGCAGGAGTAGAGCTTTTGCCATTCGATATGACGATATGTTGGCGGTTAGAGAGATAACTCGCTATAAGTGAACAAGCAGGAGCAGAAAAATTAAACAGTATGGCTAACTTATTGATCAGAATGGAGTGAGAAACTGAGTCGAAGGTCCTGCTTAGATCAAGTAGAACATGGAGCACATTTCGGCCATCATCGCAGAGCTCACGAATGTCCGATACCACCTTGGATATTGCTATCGTGGTAGAGTGTTTATATCGGAATCCGGATTGCAATTCATTCAACAGACTCTGGGTATCTAAATGCTGGCCAAGTTGCTCAGCAATAATTGATTCGAAAGCCTTGGAGATGGTGGGCAATATAGTAAGTCAGCCAATGAGCTCGGTGTTGTTTTTTTTTGGGTATCGGCGTGATGAGTCCAGTTTTCCAACAATCAGGAAAGTGAGAACAGGTGATAAGTATATTGAACAAGCTGGTCATTTGCGAGAGAATGAGGGGGAGAATAATTTTAAGGAATCGAATAGGGGTGCCGTCAGTACCGATAGCATTAGATCAACATTCCTATCAGGTCCGACATTCCTATCAGGTCCAACGGTAGTTGTACTAGAGTCATGACTCTGTGCCGGAGTGGAAGAATTCGCATAAGAGGTGCGAGGGGTACTTAATTGCTGCATGGTCGATGGATGGGAAAGAAAGACATTGAACTCTTCCGGGTCGACATCAGTCGAGCAGCGAGCTTTGGAACCAAGTCCAAGTTTTTCTTCGCATCCTGCTATATTCTAGGTGGTTGAGTGAGGTTTTGCCTCTTTTCCAGGGTGAGTAAGCTATGTCTCTCAATTGACATTGGAGTAAGACATCAGGTCGGTTGAAGTCTCTTTCGGCGGATGATTTGATGCAGATGGTTTTTAACGGGACATGAGTGTGGTAGAGATTGCTCAGAGTGTTGGTGGGCAAGGTAGCAGCATGTTCAGGGTCGGGGGTGTTGTGGATAATCGACCAATCAATAGCGGAGATATCGCTGGTGAGAGCATTATGCTGAACGGCAGCAAAGTTGCGGAAGCTTCTTTATCTAACGGGGACAGAGCATCCCAAATCAAAAGTGGCAAAAATCACCTCATGATCCAAGACCCCCGGACACTGACACGTCAGTGTAGGTCTGAAGTTTGGAGAGACGACAAAGAGATCGAACACAGTAGCTGAGGATGTGCCGTGCCGAGTGGGCTCGTGATTCAATATTGCCAGATCCCGCTCAGCAAAAGTATCAATGAGCAACATACTTAAGCTGGACGAGACGCCAACATCAATGTTGAAATCTCCACCCAGCACCATTCGAGGACAACTTCCCGAGACAAGATCGAGAAAATCGCTCATTATCTCCTGGCCGTGGTCCAAGATCGTTGCACCTGTTCTATATGCCGCAGATAACGCAGCACGTTCAACCAGGTCATCCCCGTCAGCACACCAGACCAAGACTGCCAATAACTCCCTGCTGCGATCCGCAAAAAAGGGAGCAACTTTTGATTGTAAGGTGTTCTTTACATATATGGTCACACCTCCTCCCCTACCAGGATCCCTATCCAGTCTATGTAATTTGAAGCCTGTAATCTCCAACATATTAGAGGAGTTATTGCCTTGGTCCATGTTTCACAAATCATCAACACGCTTGCATTTCCATTAATAGCAATTTTCAATAAGGCTTTTATCGAAGAACGGGCATTTAGAAAGATTACGTTGAGCTTAGAGTGGGACATGAAATGTGGAAGTGCTTCACTAGTTGGTAGTACGTGTTGCATTTTGACTATTATTTTATATGACAGTTTCCGCCAATATGCTAGCCGCTAGCGTTTCAGTGAAATGAATGCAAGCAAGCGCAGTTTCGCCATAACTAGGACGTCGAAAAATATAGACTTGCCTATTAAGAGTGGCAACTTTCAACAAAATTGCCTTCCCCTTAAGAGTCAAGGCCTTATGAAGAAGTGACAAGCCCTCCTTATCAAGATCCTCGTTGATGTAAATCTGAGCCGTTGAGCTACCACGCAAGATATCGGCCAGTGTAGGTGGCTTTTTCGTGAGCTGTCCACACTATTAAATTTAACGAATGATCGTTGTTTGGGGATGATGGTGGGAGATGAATTACTGCTGCTTCATTTAAGCGGTAAAATCGAAATGATATTGAAGCAGAATGATGGGTCAAGCCCTATACTGTTACAGAGGGCAGGGAGTACGGTGTTACTATTAAGTTGGAGCGCTCCAGCAGCCAAATTATTCACAGTGGTTTTCATCAAACCATTCTTGTGCAGATCATAGAAAAATAGCGCTAGATATCTTTATAGATGTTTTATTTAAAAGAATGTCTATGGCGCACAAAAACCTTGCAACATTTCCTTCGTAATTAAAATATAAAAGTACATCCTAAACTTAAAATTAATCAATCGTAAAGTTAATCCATATGCATAACGCAACGTTTGCAAAGGTGCGCTACACGGTAAAATATATTTCATAAAATTTGTATTTGATCAACGTATTACATTAAATTTAATTGAAATCGGTTTAGGAGTTTGGGCTTTAGACGAATCAGAAACTTTCGCAGAAAGATGGATGCACAGATAGTACAGAAACTAGGAGAAAAGCTATGACTGGTCTAATCCTTATGATACCGTAGTAGTGCCTTCTGGTATTGCTACTAATTTTTTATTCTTTCCGCTCAATATCTGATCAACCAAAAAAAAAAAAAGTAATAATAGTATTTATTTTCTTTTTTATTTAAAGCTCCGATGGTGGATTCTATAGATATTCCACAGTTGGATTACTTTTGGTTACTGGAGCATTAAATACGTTTCTTGTTTTTTTTCTCGAGTTTTTTCTTCAAGATTACCGTTCTCTTCTTTTTAATTCTTGAAAGGTCTTCTTGAGGCAGACAGATAGACGGACGGACAGACGGACGCCACGTACATGCAAAAATCAAAATAAATTTTATTGTCATTAATATGTGTCCAATCCATTTTGCTCTATCATGAGTGTTACAAACTGACAAAACTTAGTATACCGTATAGATTTCATCCAGGGTATAAAAACATTTCTTTTTTAATGGAATACGTTTCTATTACGTTTCCTTAGGAAAAATTTCAAAATTTTTTCCATACTTATATTTTAATTCCTGATCCTACTTCCCCTCCTTGCCTTGTTGTGATTGCTGCATTTTATGCTATCCACTGAGCTTGGATTTAGAGTTAATAATAATAAAATAAAAAATAAAAATATTCGAATCTGACACGTTCATCGCCGCTGGCTCACATTTGTATGTATGTCCCAGCGGCATCTTCGTACTCGGTGATATTAATAATATGTATAATTTTATTATTTCTTTTAATTAATTTTCTATCTTCCAATTTGATTGTCACGAAGCATTTATTGTTCGTCAGGTCTTGTATCTACAGTCGTTGTGAGTTCACTTGTAGAAGGTTGATCAGAACGTTGAACAGAAGGATTATTGTTATCGTTGTCATTGTCACCTGAAATAAGCTCTTTAATTCTTTGTCTTTGTTTAGTTTTATGTTTAGCTTTAATGGTAGGATTTTTTCTATTCTGAAATCTTTTTGATTTACGGACGTGGGTTTTATAGTACTTATGTCAAGTATCTACGTCTATCCCATGATCCCTATCAAGTTCTTCTGTAACTATTTTTCTAAATCGTGGATTTCTTTCATAATGTTATATCTTTTCTGTCTTTATTCAGTTTATCTATAATTTTTTCTTTAATTTTAAGTGTTCTATTACGTATTTGTTCGTATTCGTTTTGGTTAACTTTTCCAGTAATAAAATCTATAGGTTTTCTATTGGTAGTAGAATGTATCGTATTGTTGTAAAATCTTATTATTTTTAAAACGTTTTCTTCCACAGTTTCTTGTGCAAATTTATTGAATTTACCTATTATTGCCATAAATAGTTGCTTCTGTAAGCTGTAAAACACGTCGATGTGAATGATCTCACCAGGTTTATTTGGCGTTTCTGTTATTTTAAATGTTGGCTTAGGAGGTTTCCTTTTATACTTCTCTAGATTACAAATTTCGCAATTATTTATAAACTGAGTCACTCGTTTCTTTAAATATGGATTGTATATCTGAACTTTTAGTTCTTTAAGAACTTGATCAATACCACGATGATTGTTTTTCAGATGTTCCTGTTCTATCAATTTGACTAACTCTTCTCCGTTTTCAACGTCGTTTAGTAATACTGTGCATCTAATGATTTTGAAATTGCTATTTTCTGTGAATGCTTTAGTATACGCATTCATTATTGTATTGAAATAATCTTCCTCTTCAACCAGTTGTGCGTTAAGCTGTTTTTTAAATACATTCAAGCATGATTCGCTTGTAGGAATATCCACGAAGAGTTCTTCTTCATTTGTATGAACTTCTATCCAAGATAACGCGTCCGCATTTGAATTTTTCGTTCCCTTATTACATAGTCGAATTCTGAAAGCTTAAGTCTCCATCGCACCAATTTCGAATTTGGTTCCTTTATATCGAACAACCACTCTAGTGGCTTGTGATCTGTCTCTATAATGAACTTTCTACCAAATACGTAAGGCCTAAAGTATTTCGTAGCCCACACTATGGCAAGAAGTTCTTTTTCGATTGTACTGTAGTTTTGCTCATGGGTATTTAAAGTCCGACTAGCAAAGCAAACAGGATGGTTTTCCTGTGAAAGAATTGCACCTATGGCGTATTGGCTAGCATCGGTGGTAATGGTAAATGTTTTATCAAGATGGGTTCGTTTATTAGCATTCTATTTAGTGTTTCGAAACTAGTTTTGTATTCCGGATTATTAACATCGACTTTCATATTTTTCTTAAGATATATCGTTATGGGTTTTGCTATTTTGAAATAGTCCTTAATGAACTTCCTATAGTAGCCCGAAAGTCCTAGGAATTGCTTAATTTGTTTATCCGTTTTTGGGATAGGAAAGTTTTTAAAGCAATCTATTTTCTTTGGATTTGGTTTGACACCCTCTTGGGTGACAATATGGCTAAGGAATTCTGTTTATCTTTTTAAGAATTCAGACTTATCAATTGAATTTTAAGATTAATTTCTTTCAACCTATGAAATATCTTCCTTAAGGAATCAATATGTTCTTTGAGTGATGTCGAAAAGATAATAATATCGTCAAGGTATACCAAACAATTCTTATTGATGTATTCCCTCAGAACATTATTCATAAGCCTCTGAATCGTGAAACGTCGATGTTGGGAATCGGATATTTGTCGTCGATGGTTACCTCATTAAGTTAACGGTAATCAATGACTATCCGCCAGTTAGTTTTGCCTGAGGCATCCTTTTTTTGGGTTCTATCCAAATAGGCGCTGAATAAGGGGAATTACTTGAGCGTATTATATTATTGGTCCACATTTCCTGAATTCGTTCTTATGTATATATGGATAGCGGTATGTTTTGATATGAATTGGAATATTGTTGGCAGTTCTGAATTCGTGCTTTATAGCATTTGTAAAAGTTAAATCAGAATCCTTTTGATAGAATATTTTCGAGTGTTGTTTGATCAATGTCATTAGTTCTCTTCTTTCTTCGGAATTTAAATGATCTATTCTCAATTGTCCCGTTATGTTCTTATTTTCTATTTCCTCTACATATTACTGTAAAAACTAATAGTCCGACGGAACCCGACAAAGGAGGTACTTTACTTCTCGAAGATAGAATTAAAACTTGTCCTCTGTAAGATTGCAAAAGACCAATTTCGATCACGGATGATGCCGGTGGTCGAAACTCACCCACGCACATACGACACTTGCGGTATGATATTAATATAATGGACATTGAGAATGACATAAAAGCACGTACGATACTTAAGGTATCGTGCAATGGACATTGCTTTGCGAAGGAATATCTTCTCTGGGTTTGAAAGTATTTGAATTAAAATATATTCCCAGATTCCGTGTGTGTAACAGTTCACCGCGATCGCCGTCACCGTTCGTTACGCAGCTCAGTTGATCAAGCGACAGGTTTCTCCCCATATAAAGTACTTTTTGGGGTTCAAAATGTGGAATAAGCAAGTTCTTACAAACTACTGAAAAATCTAGGTACTTTGAGCGACCAATGGCGCTACTTGAGGCCGACAAAGTGCAGCTAATTCGTGCAAAGGTCCAAAAGAACTTGAGCCATGCGTTTGAGCAGGGCAAAAAGAATTATAACCTGTGCTCAAAACCGATAGAAAGATGGGTCAGGAGATGTTTAGGTGAAACTTCATGCAGAGCAGTTTTCAAAATCAAATCAGTACTTATTTAGGGCGTAAATTTCTTAAATGTCGTATCACGTCACAAAAACGAAGCTCGCTATACGAGCTTGAAGATCTGTAAGGAAAGCCAATAGGGGTCTACCACGCGAAAGACATTATGTTGAGGGCTGGTTGAGGTAACGGGAGGATCGTTCAACTCACTTCGAAGTATGTCCTTCAATCATGGTAGCCCTAAAAAGGCATCGGTCCATCTTAACTGGTACCTACCGGATACCATTGTCCCGCTTATGACCTACCTAGCCTAGCGACCGGTAGTAATTGCACTTTTTCACACTCCGTTTGGCTTTCGATACCGGGACCAATGTCAAGCTCTGACCGAGGGTCGGCGTCACTTCTGGGGTATGTCTCTGACTCGCCATACACAGAGAAGGTCCAACAAAGCCTTTGTGGGTCGAGCATGCTATGGTCGCATGTGGGCGCGGCAGCAGCACGCTAGAGACATGTGTAAGCATTGTACGCCACTTTTATGTGATGACCCTGAGATCTGGTAGTCAGAGCTGTCAGTAGAAGAGTGTGTACCATGCGGGGGAGCAGTGAGAATCGGGCGATGAAAAGGCCAGAAATCTGACAGATGAGGGAGGGAGACATTTGTTTTTTCATCTTGTGGTGTGAATTTGAAATTGGTGGAAGAGAAAAAGTGCGCTGGAAAATTGCTTGCAATTTGAAGAGAGCTCGAGGGTAATTTATTAAAAATTTAAAGCCGGTGGTGACAGGAAAGCACTTATCATGTAGAAAACGTTGAAAAGTAAAGCGAGCAGAATATAAAAGTTGTTTAGTGAACGTGAAAAAAAGATTACGGAATCCTGGCATAGCGAACGAGGAAGGAAGCCACCTGCAAGTTAAATACAATTTGTTACGATTACCAAGTGCTCTGTCTCCGAGCTGAAACAAAGTTGTTTTAATCAAATAATTAACCTTGAATTTCAAGAACTTACCAGGGTAATCCAATTGAAGAGCACCAGAAATATATATATATATATTAGTGTCGTATATAAGATTTTTTCTGAACTTTATTGAAAATTACTCATAGAACTTACCAGGATAATCCAATCGCGGAGCGCCTGAAACAATACATATACATATAATCAAAGTATCGCATGTAAGATTTTTGAAGTATATTGGAAATTATTCATAGAATTTAGCAGGGTAATCCAATCGCGGAGCGCCTGAAAATGATATACAGGGTGTCCCGTATGTGGTCTGGCACCCGAAGGCTACGGATAGGTCACGCTTAGGCAAACAAAAAAATGTTTGGGTTGGGGGGAGGAAATCGTAACGGTTTCCGAGTTAACGGGACTTTAAGATATTTGGGTATGTTTTTATAGACAACCCTGTAACTTCTGACTGTTACACCCTGTGTCGGTGATTTAAATCTTCTTCGATTGATAATCGTTCGACCTTTCCAGTAGTCTATAAATTTTTCCTCTTCTCTCCTCCATTTTGAAGTTAAGGCTCTACAAAGTTGAAATTTAGGAATTATAACTAGTTTTTTTTATTTAACTACTATTTTTGAAAAAAATACATGTCATCACTACTGATTTTTCACATTGGATTTAAGAAGCCCAAAATCTTTGCTTTAAATTGACCTATCACACTCTGTAGCGAAAATGTAACCCTTTCTTCTTTTTTTGCACTTTTTCTTAAGCATGTACATCAAAAATGACTGAACAAGGTCACTTCCAAAAGATAATTGCCTACTTTCTGGCACTTATTGAACTTTTTCAGCCATTTTCTCTGGAGATGCTTAAGAAAACGTGCAAAAAACGTAGAAAGGGTTACATGTCGGGTACAGAGTGGGACTGGGATTTTAAAGCTAAGGTTTTGGGCTTTTTAAATTCAATATGAAAAATTGATACTGAAGACGTGTTTTTTGATAAAAATAGTAGTTAAATAAAAAAAATACGAGTAAAAATTCCGAAATTTTACTTTTGTTGAGCCATAACTTCGAAACGAAAAAGGGTTAGGGAGAAAGTTTATAGGCCATTGGAAAGGTCCAATGTTTATCTATCTACCCCCCCCCCCCCTCCCCCCACCCCTTTTGTTTGTCTAAACATGACCTATCCGCAGCCATCGGGTGCCAGACCACATGCGGGACACCCTGTATATATATACAATACAAAAATACAATACAATACCTTTATTTCTGCATATGTACACAAGATCAAGGATCTTATAACTAGTACAATATTAAAATGACGGCGTATTAAATTGGCAATTAATATATAACTAATACAAGATAAGAAATATGTAAAATTAAAAATAAGAGTTAGTCAATTTTTATTCAAAAGAGTGACTTACTATGATTAGTTAAACTACGTTAATAAAAGCCAGTATAAAATAAGAAAAAGAAAAAAGATACTAAAATAAGACAACTTAGATAAGATAAAAAGAAATAAAAACAAACTAATACGAGCTAAGCAACTACTTTGTGCAAACGATGAGAAGCGCCATTCTACAAGTTAGTGTATAATATAAGTTATTTTCGTTAGTATAATATAGTCATAAAATAATGAACATACCAGTGCAATCCGATCGGGGAGCACATGAAGTGCTACAGACAAGTAAAGTGTCGCATATTAAATTTTTAAGTAAAATATCGGAATAGTCCGTGAATTTAGTTAGTGCTGCCTTCCCACAGGAGCGCCTGAAGATAAAGAATAATGGTTTTTATTAGTTGTTTGCAATAAAATATCGGTTTTAGTATCATTACAAGTCGTTTTTAAGCGGATAATTAATTATTTACGAGCCTACCTAGTGCTTTCCTTTATGCAGGAGCACCTGAAACAAATAAGGTTTATTATTATGTTTGTTATTAGTGATAGAAGATCTATATTATCTTTTACACAGTCATAGAATGCTTTAGATTATTCACATGGGAACTCACCTAATGGTATCCCTTATGCAGGAACGTCTGAAATATATAGAAAAAAAGGAACAATTTGTTTTTGTTATCATGCAACCCAACGGGAAAAGGCGTGAAATTCCGGTTTAGCCAATATCAATCGACGGTAGATACTCCAGGAGGCCTTCTGGGGACGACCAGCATCGAATTAGAACAGCGAAGGTAACATTCACATATTAAGAGGAGAAATTATGATTTTTTTTTATTATAAATTCCCATTACCTTGGCCTAAAATAGTTCCAAGTAAGGAAACATGAAAGGATATGTGGACCAATCTAACCAATCAATGCAAAGTTATACATTTTTACCGCTACGAGGGTGATCTTAAAATAAAAGAAAAAAACATTTTTTACTTTGACTTGTATAAGCAACTTAATAAAGATTCGTGAATGATATGGTGAGTCGGTGAGTTTTCTCTTTACCTCTCTCGGACTTCCTCCTCTCTTCAACAGGTGAAAATATAAGGAACATCGCAAACACGAGCCAGCAGATGTCATTGGGAGGATGGGGCCCGGCACTGGAGCAATAATGCCATTTGTTCCTCGGCACTGATAACGTCTCAGGTGAATGAAGCAAGGTTCCTTCAGGACATGATGTGTGTATTTAATTCCAGTTTTTCACCTCGACTATTTCGGGAGAGTTAGTGGGTTGGGTAACCCAATCCTGCCACTGTCACGCCACCATTAACAAAAAAATTCGTGTCTTATTGCAAAAAAAACAACGAAGCTCTACATCCGGTCCTGAAGGACCCTTACGTCGTCACTCACCTTGACTTACTTTGAATACGCAAATGGAATGTCTTCTTTACTGTAACCCATCCACGCAATGACACTACGGGCACAATTTTGCACAATTTGCCTTAAGAAGGCTCCAGGAGAGAGGACGGAGGAAGAAACTAAAAATACAGCACATTTCATCGTTATATATTTATTTATTACTTTAACTTCCCTTTTGATTCAACCTGTTCTACTACTATCGACATTACAAATATTATGTTTCTTCCTTTTCTTGTGACTTACAATTATTATTCTGAATGTTAATTGTCTTTGCTAACAGAAAACTTGTCGGGATCTTACCCGATATTTATCTAATATGAAAAAAAAAATAATGATTGGGTTACCCAAATCCTGCCGTTGTCACAGCCCATATACAAAAGAAATGCGTGCCTCAAAACAATCAAGCACCACATCCTGTCGTAAGGGATGTTAACACCACTTACTTTTACCTATTGGGACGACATGGATGATGCGTCTTCATTGCCGTGCCCATCCACCCAATGACACTGCGGGCAAGATTATTATGATGACCTGAAAATTAGTTGGAGTGAACCTATTCAATCTTCATCGTTGCGGGAGGGCTCCAGAAGAGTAAGAAGAGAAAGAAAAAGCTTTAGAGCTTCATTTCGTTATAAACAACCAATCTATTTACTCATATTGTACTTAAATATGCATGGGGTCCTACCTCCAGATACATGTATTTCGCTTAATATCCGTAGCCTTTAAGTTCATCTCGTAAACTACGTTGACTTATAAGCTCAAAAACTAATTAGGCTAAGGAACCCACTTACATAAGTATATCATAACCTTACAGGAAGAAAAATAGAGACAAATCCCAAACAGAATTATTTTTGTTTCAATTACCTTGACCAGAGCTGTCCTCCACGGAGGCCTCCTGGAGTAGCCGTGCTTCTGTAAATAAAATTTAAATGCAAGAAGAACCCAATTCGGTAAGTCCGTCCGGGATTTTCTTTAAAATACGATACAATTAATTTTTATGACACAAAATGCTATTATACGTGGTATATTCATCGGGCAGAGGGCCCTATGCAAATTGTAAGGTAGGTACGTACGTATACATTCCTTCATAAATAAATTTCTTGCCTATACTGTATGTCTATTGTTGAGGTGATGACAGAATTTTTGTGGATTCCTTTAGAAAACTGTCAATGTTAAACGTCTAAATGAGGTTATGTAAGTCTAATAGTGAGGTAGGTAGCTTATAACTCATTAAATATAGCTAAATACATCTACGACGGAGGTAAGTATTCGAATACCTGCGGGCAGCATTGAAATTAGGGGGGATGGGGTCATTCTGCAATTAAATTTAGCAAAAAAAGAAATATAAAATGGGGCACCACTTGTCCAGCGCCGTCAGTTGCTTAGTTTAGCACCGCATTACTGTAGCTACTGTGAGGTACTACAAAGCTTTCCGCATTAAGCGGTTGGGATGATGTGTCATTTTTTAATATAATTTTTTTACAAAAAGTCATTTTTAATAGAATAGTAGTTTAGGGTGCAAACTGCAGGAGTCATTCAAACCAAACTTTTCTCCGTCTTACACACTAGCATATATATATATGGACTAGGAAGAGAAAATGAGGCTATGCGCGATGAGAGTGATTCAGATCAATCTCCATCGCAATAGGACGGCAACAGTCAACCTACTGCAGCTCCTCCTTTCAGACAACGCGGATGTAGCACTCATTTAAGAACCATGGGCCATTAATGACATGATTCCTGAATGGGACAAGACTCTAGGGGGAACCAACCATTTTAACACGCAATCGAAAAGAGGTCTTAGACCTAAGTCTGGTTATAAGTCATCTAACGTCGAATGTTCTCAATTGGAGGATTTCGACAGAGGTCTCATTCTCCGGTGGCCTATTGAAATCCTACCAGAACCAACTGGGAGGCTTTCAACCATATGTCACTGAGAGGTTCTCCAATATATCTGTCACTCACCCAACCTCGAGAGCGGACTTAGATAGAGGAGTCGAAAATATCACTATGGCGTTGATTCAATCTTTTGAAGCTTCGTGCATGGTCAGGAGTGCGGAACTGAACCCATGGCTAACGCGCGAACTAAAGAATCAACGAAAATTCGTGCGCAGGCTCTACAATAAAGCCAAAAGATCAAATGGCGCAAGCGATTGGTTAGCCTACCAAAACGCTTTGCGCGAGTATAAATATTAAATCCGTCGATCTAAAAGAAAGTCATGGCAACTCTTCTGCGAAAACGTATATGGGGTTAATCAGATGTCAAGACTCAAAATATTTCTATCCAAGGTACCAAATCAACCCGAGTTCCTCACAAATATTGACAGAGTCGGGGCCTCCTCCTTCGGGGAGTCTTTGGATATCTTGTTAGATGAACACTTCCCTGATGGTCCAAATGAGGGCTTTTCGTCTCAACGTACCGAAACCTTTTGTAATGAAACCGTTTCCGAGAATAGAGACGTGGCATTCATCACAGACGAATCGGTTAAATGGGCAATGAACTCGTTCAAACCTTTTAAATCCTCGAATAAAGACGGCTTTTTCCCGCACTTCTACAACACTCGGGTGACTTTTTGACCAGTAATCTGAATCTTCTCTTTAGGACGTGCATCAAAGTGTGCTACACACCGAAGTTGTGGCAAGAGGTCCGTGTTGTGCTTATACCTAAGCAGGTCGGGTTGATTACTCAACTGTAAAGGCATATAGACCAATAAGCTTGACTTCTTTCTTACTCAAAACTCTAGAAAGCATCGACGAGTAGGAACTGAGGTGCTCCATTCCCAGAAGCAGACTGTCACCGCCGCAACAGCACTCGCACATAAAAGGAAAGTCAGTTGAGATGGCCCTTCTTGGACATAAGTTTATTGAAATGCTAACAAACCATGGAGTGAACCGATCTTTAACATATTGGATTGCACACATGTTGAATAATAGAACTGTCTTTGCTCATCTGGGCGGGGTAAGCAGAGCTAAAAGAGTTCAAAGGAGCATCCCGCACGGTGGTATCCTATCACATCTTTTATGGGTACTCAATAACTCTAACCCAGATGGGGTACAAAGCAGTACGTTATGCAGACGATTTTAGTCTCCGTGAGTTATTAATTTGAACTCTGTGGACTGGTGCAAAATGCGGTCCGACTAGTCAAGCATTGGGCTACGGATTTCTGGCTGAGCATTAGTCCACGGAGGACCGACTTATATCTCTTCACAAGGAAAAGGAACATACGGAGTCCTAACCCTGCCTTCGATTGGTTCCACACGTTTGGAGCTAATGGACAGGGTAAAATACCTGGGTATTATAATAGGTAAAAAGCTAAACTGGAAAGCACACCTCGAAGACAGTGCGAAAAAAAGCTATTAGAGTCTTCGCAATGTGTCGCAGAACCGTGTGCAAAAAGTGGGGACTTAAGCCGCGGATGATTCTATGGATGTACACTAGCGTCATCCAATCCATGTTAACCTACGGTTCTGTAGTGTGGTGGAAATCAATAGAACTTGCCAATCATCGTAAGATATTGCAGAAGATTCAAAGACTGTGTCTCGTCAGCGCAAGCGGCGCTCTAAAGTCTGTCTAGCACTCGGGCCCTTGAGGTTATCTTCAACATACACCCAGTGCAAATCCATATCAAGCAGTGGGAGTCAACTACAGCGCTAAGACTGCATCCTAATCATGGCTGAATTCTTTCTGGAACAAGAGTGCCACACGAATCCATTTATGATTTCGTGCAGTCTATCGCACCTGGAATCGAAAGGGACAGTGACCACCTCCTCGAGACATGCTGAATAGCAATTTTGATGGAAATGGAAATGGAAATCGCCATACACCTCAAAAGCCATGCCACGGTTTTCCAGGCAGAAGTCAAGGCTATTCTTGAAGCGGGAAGACATCTCCTTAACTCAGATATTGAGAACAGGGAGAAAGCTATCTGCTCTGAGAGCCAGCTAGCTGTCAGGGCTTTATGTAAACCCCTAATAACATCCAAGCTAGTAAGGGAGTGTAAAAACACCTTGAATTCACTCTCTCGGAAAAACAGGGTAATTATTCAGTGGGTGTCAGGCCACAGCAATATTAGCGGGAATGAAAGGGCGGACGAGCTGGCTCTGATTGGTGCGGCCTTGGAGGAACCAGCCTCCATGATCGGAATTGCACCAAAATACCTCAATTATTTCAATTTAGGCCGACCGCCACAGAATCGCCTTTGGGTAGATGGCACCTCGGGCAGAACTGCAAAGGAACTGTGGGAAAACCCAACCCTGCCCAAATTAATAAGCTCTTGGGACTTAACAAGCCAACCCTGAGCACTCTAGTGTCTATTCTCACTGGGCACTCCTTTCTTAGGGGTCACCTTCACAGGATGAGACTTAGTGAGGATCCTATATGCAGAGGTTTCGGAGAGGAATCCGAAACGGTGACTTACTTTCTTTGCTACTGTCCAGCACTCTCAGGACAGCCTTATGGATTCCTTGGCTCTCACCTTCTGGACGAGCTGCATGAAGCCGACAGGGAGGGCTGGGGGCCAATACTTAACTTTATAAGAGCGTCCGGTGGACCTATGAGTTTTTCTCGTGGGTCTGCAGTGTGAACAATGCACCGTGCCTTGGCCTACGTTCGGGGGATATGCTAATTCATGCGGGCACAATTTTCTGTGTCAGAAATAGTTATTACGTCGGTGCCAACATTGGAAAAACCATTGGAACCATGGCGGGAAGTTGAAAAGTGATTTTAATAAAACCTTTTGAATTTCTGTTGAGTATATATGAATATATTGAATTTGGTAAAACACTTTTTATCATTAGTTAACCCAAATAACTAATTTAAAAACATTTATTTCGACGCATCCACTTATATATTTGTTGTTTATAGTTCTCTCTCAGTTGGTACTTGGTGCTTAGACCGAAAGAGAACGCTATATAGAAGTGATCAGTTTTTTTTGCAGTGTATTTCTATGTACGTAGTCAGTCCATATTATACATGTCAGTGGTTTTACATATGAATGCTTAAAATATTTTAGAATCTTTGGAGTTAGGACTAAGTTAGTGCTCTGATGTGGTAGTATGGGTCTGTTTCGTGGATTGGGAAGTGTTTCTCGAGTGTTTTGGATCACCCAAAGCCCAAACTAAAATTCTGAGAAAAACCTATACACATACATCACATGCATACAATAATATTCATTGAAATAAATTTTTATTTTTAAAGTTTTGAATTAAAAATATTTTGTAAAACTTTTTGAAGTTGAATTATATAAATAAAAATAAATGTAAAATAAAAAATATTTTTTCAAATAACTCAATTAATTAAATAGTTTTACTTTAATATTTTAAGGGGTGGTGGAGGGTCATGACCACCAGGCTCCCCTTGGATTACCACTACCTTCGGGTTAAAAAAAAATTCAAATGCTAAATAGGTAAATATAGTAAAATCTAAAATTTTTTAGTGAATAGTACTGAATAATATAGGAATTCAGTTGATTAATTGTTAAATATACATAAATAAAGCTCTAAATGATTAATAGTAAATATAGTCAAGACGTAAGTACGACCCTCTTTTGATTTCCTCTGTTTTTCAATTTAATTGCAGCAATCTGTGTCTTGGTGGGGGTTTTCCCCGGCCTACTTGGCCTATCCGTTTAGGATGCGTTAAATATGCAGCCTCTTTTTGCAATCAACTTAAGTTTAATCTTACAGAGATCCGATTTTTTTTTAAAACAATACCTTCTTTACCCAAAACACACTTGACAAATCCTTTTCGTTTCTTCCTCTTGTAGAGCGCATCACTATACACACACCATTGCCAATTAAATTAAATTAAATTAATCAGACAAAACACCCATAAGGTGATTCACTGCATTCTTTTGTACATGCAGAAAGAATAAAACAAAACAACATTGATCAGGCAAAACAACCATAAGGTGATTCACTGCATTCTGTTGTATATGCAGAATGCCATACAAAACGTGAAAATAAAATAAAAGTCATGTCCACCTGTTTATGGACAAGCGATGTGCATTATGCACATATAAGTGTCATGTATCAATGAATACAGGACGGCAAAGCTTTACGCTATGCTTGTGCTTTGCAATAGGAAAAGGAAAACCAACAGCATATGGTACGATAGAGTAAACGGTCAATGAAAAGCCTTACATTGTAGCTTTCTTTGTTTACTTCTACCTGACTGAAACTTTGGGTAATGCCCTCTGTGCATTATTTGCATGCACAGCAAATATGATCAATATTGAATATAGCAATGGCCGAAGGTGTGTGGTTGGTCAGAATGGTTGAAACGAGTAATGTCAGCAATTTTTAAAGTGTATAAATTCAGTGTAATTGAATTGAAATTCAATGTAATTGAACTCTAGCGGTGCGTATCTTTTAATTTAAATCCTAACTGTGAGCTCCCTTAGCTCCGACATGGCTGCACCCCAAGATAATTGAGCTCTTCAACTCTACCTTGTTTTTGCCAATTGAGCTCCTTATAGCTCTGGCAATCTGGTTATCCTAATAGAGAGCTCTATAGCTCCTACTTGGAATAGCCGCTTGGCTATCTATCACCAGATTTGAGTAACGAAAGAACAAGTTTTCTACACTCTTCTCCGTTCAATTTCGTTCACCAGAGCAACAGCTTACTTGTGCAGTCTTCTAATAAGCAGCACATTAGACTTGTGGGTCCAACCTAGATGTCACTAGAGGACAGAGCGACACGATGCAGTATACAACCTCTTGTGGTCCTACGACCATAATATGTAAAGACTCTGCTTAGAGCTACCTAATTACAAGTTTCTGTTATCCTAAGTGACACTAGCCTACCACAGATGGGACGAGACAAAGAAGTCTTTAGAAAGAAGACGAAGTAGAAAAAAAAATGTAAATTTTTTTGGTGAATTCCACCGCGTTAATTCTGTTACTTATAATACTTGTGATTGCACTATATGATACTCCAATAACTCACAAAAGGCATGGTTTTGGTATCTCGACGAAACTTCAAAGACAGCTGCGGTTTCAGCTTTATTCATTCGCCTCTGCAATTTTATGTAACGTATGCTATTGTGTAGCGAATTTGGTGTTGTCTGGTTTTGGGACCAGTAATCAGCTACTTATTCAAATTGCTTAACATGTGCAATGACAAATTTTCAAGAGTCGTAAGAATTTTGACATGAATCCATCCACGAAAAATTGGTTTTATTTCATTATTTATCAATTATTAATTTACTAAGCCCCGGAGGGGAGAGAAAGGTTGCTCAATAGATTCGTGTTCTTGATTCTTATTAATTCTTCCCCTGACCTAATGCAGTATAATATAATTTAATATGACTACGTCTGCTACACCATACTGCAACTAGTTCATTCCTGTATTCTGTGAGATTGTATTCGTGATGTATATTATAAATTGAGAATTTACATTACATCTATACATTTAAGGATAAAATTGATACTTGAATGTAGAGGTTAAAGAGTCCAGGTCAAAATAGTGCAGGCTGCCAAGGCATTGCAGGACGATTCTCCTTCGGGGGATTTTCCTCACTATTTGAAGCTAACTTCGCTAATGTGGCGCCGGCTGGCTTGGTGAACTCCACTTACTGACACGAGGCTAGGCATAAAAGTGGAATTTGTTCACAGCAAAAACTTTGAAATCTCGCCCGATTTATCTCAATTGCTGTCGCGGCTATTCAATCCAATATTTCTCTAAACTTGAACTGAACCTCCAGCCGCTCCTTTTCTGAATCATTTTCAGTTCGAACACGGTCCTCAACGCTCAGCTACCAATCCTTGCTCATAAAAAAAATTTGGCACATACCAATCATCGAAGCACTCCGTTTTCATTAACTTTTTCGGAGCCATTTGAGACTATTAATCAACACTACATTTACTTGTTTTAATTTTTAATTTTAATTCAAAGTTCTTGACGATTCGAACTTCGCTTTTCACACCTCTTCATCATCATGCCACCAGACTTTTTCCTCTTCTTTTTTTCGTCGTTCACAGTTTACTGGTGCCGTTGTGTCAAAAATGGCAGCACCTTGGCCAAGTGGGTTTGACCTAGTTTCCACACGATGCAGCATACTGCATCGCGTCGTCATGAGACCATCAGACTGTGATAATTCGAATTCCTTTATTTGATTTGATGAATGTCAAGTTCGCATGTAAGTTCCACTGGATGTGAGACTTGAGGTTAATGAACTAGCAAATTGCCAGAGGAACGTATCACTCTAAGTCCCAGTCTTCAGTAGAAGTGTTGTGGCCCATTCCCCATTGCCTAAAACAAGCAGAAGGCAAAGGCAAATTTGCTAAGCAGCCGCCGCCGCCTGCTAAAGAATTACCTCGCACGGTGAATGTCAGCACTAATCGGTTGTTTACAAATTAATCCAACAGCTGGGAGATGTGCACAGTTAACTATGCAGCTGGGAATGATGTAACCTATGCACAGGGCATAGTAAGTTATGCGACAGGTACGTGGTCACTAAAGCAACAGCTGCTCGGATATGGCAACGACCTTCTGTCGTTGCAAGTGATAAACAATGCACCTATGTGCATTTCCGCGGCAAAGTTACAAGCGAAGAAGATTTGTCTAGCTTGAGCAGTTAGCGTTAAGTTTCGAACTAAGGTATATTACAAGTTAAGAGCACGGGTCGTGATTATATGTAACATTGGTGAGATAGGGTAGTTTAAAAACAGTCAATAAAGAATTAAAGATAATTACCGTGCAAACGTCTTTTACTTGCTCGAGGGGCACGACAGAAGTCACAGTTAGGCGCAATTTTTGTTATGGAAGTACTTGTGAGTGAGTACTATTGGACGTGAAGCTCATTCTGTCAGCATGAGCTGCCGGCTCACTCAGTGAACAGCGTTGACACAGGACGGCACCCTAGCACCTCGGCTAGTGCGGGTGAGTTGTGGGTTGGGTTATATCAAATAACTGCCGCTGTCACACTGGGGCAAAATGTTATCAGCATCCTATATGACCTGCAAATAGAGCAGGAGTGGACACTACATGACCCCTGCCTTAAGAGGACTCCAGGAGAGTGTGAGGGAGAGAAAAAAGACTTAACAATTTATTACGTTATAAGAAGAATTTACTGAGGTTAACACGTTCCACTTCAGTAGTGCCAGAGCTCTACTAACTAATGCTAGGTTAAAATATATACACCTATTCCGAGATTTAGCTAAATCAAAATTAGCAAAAAGTGAGTGCAAATTTTATTCTACTAATAAATTTCGTGACAGATGTATGTACATTTCTATAGAAAAGATAGTGAGAGCGCAGAGAGTATTGTGTTCTCTGTACCGTGCTTTCCTATACATTTTCACGATATTTCGTCACTAATGGCGGAACGTGGTTCGTAATGGAATACCTTGTATTCTATATACCTTGCACCGTTACCAAGATATATAGAATATAAGGTATTCCCATTACGAACCACCTTCCGCCATTAGTGACGTAATGTTGTGAAATGAGTAGGAAAGTACGGTACAAAGAACACAGTACTCTCTCTCTGTCTTTCCTAGATAAATATATATATAGTATCAGCATGTAACGAAGTTCAAATAATCAAATCTATCAATATGTGTTTACATAAGACACAAAGTCATGTCTAGTAACACAATATATATATATATATATATATAATGGTACCAGTCCCTATTCAGACCAGAATCAATCTCTTACACGACCCATACGGCAGCACGAAGCTGTCCCGTTGTTGTGACTCAGGTACCTTTGCCCCGAATCACAACCATAATACCGATACATCAATATATCGTCCAATACGATATATTGATGTACCATTAATTGACCCTGAAAAAAAACATTTCAATTAAATTCCATTCAAAATTTCATATAAAAATTCAAAATGCATTTAGAAATGCATTCCCACATTATAACAAAATGCAATTTAGCATAAATTGCATTTTGTTATCAGACACACATTCCACTCACACGGTATGCACACTTACCTACATACAGTGTCTTCTTACTTTTTTTCCGTATGTACTATGTACATACGTACATTACAAACTTCCTCCAATCTAATTGTTTGTACATACATACATACAATTATCAAAATTATTCGCGCCCTCTTAAAATTAATATTTCAAGACGGGCGCACAAGTGCATATCGGATTACCGTTTTGCATTGATGCATACAGCTCGCATCAAAGAACTTTTGCATTTCTCACGTACGTTTTTCAACGTCGTGAGAAAACAATAAAAATGAAAAAAGAGCTGGGTGCAATATCGCCGACCCTCGAGGAGTTCGATTTTAAAAACCGCCGAGAGACGTTCGCGCATGGAAAGTTTAGATAAAGATAGATAAAAATATTGTTAACTTAAAAAGAAAAGTGAACTAAAAAAATAAAAGTGAACTATAAAGAAATATTGTACTTGTAAGAAAAGTGAAAAAAAATAAATAGAAATATTGCTCTGAGGAGAAAAAAAGGATCTTTTTTTTTATTTCACCACTTACCGAAAAGCTGTGTGCTATCCTTTTGGAGCACGGCACACACGTAAACGACAACAATTGGTGGCAGCGGTAACCGGTATCCAAACAAAAAATCAGTGCTAAAATTTTCTATTTAAAAATAATCAGTACCTAATAAAATGTCTATATAAAATAATAATAATATCAAATTGTGACAGTTATAACAAACTGGGTACGTCAGAAAATTAGTGCTTTTATTAATGAAAACTGAATTTTAATTGATATAAGCATAATAAAATCAGCTACATAATAAAAATAAACAACAAAAATAAGGAAATACAATATAATCAAACAAATGCATTAGTTGAAAAAAAAAAGCCCGGGTACCCAGGAGGTACTTAGAGGAATTAAAAGTTTAGCGCCCAAGCGCTCAACGTGGGACCCAAGGAGGCTTCATCCCTGCCTCACTAAGACGATTCCCAGAAGGAAGACTGCAAGAAATCGTCACCCAGGACGCGTGACGTATATTCATCATCTTCATCCTCGACAACATCCAGCATCAACCACAACAAAAGATATAGAGAAGGAAGGAAGACTACCAGGAGACGTCAGCCAAAACACCCAATACAACCATCATCAACATCATCAGATATACAACACTATCTACATCATCCAGCAGAAGAAAAAATCTATTCAATACAAGGAATAAAAACAAGGTAGAGAATAATAATTATATCCATTTTTTTTTAATATTATTACTAATTACGTTAATCAAACTACAAAGATACATATATAAGAATATGTTGTAGAGAAACGAAAACAAGAAAACCAAAGCATTTTTTCTCCGTTCTACCAAATAAAATTTTCCTTTATTTTCCTATTTTTTTAATTGCTGTTCCTAGAAGCGACCTCTGCGGCAAGACTTCGTGAGCTTGCTGGCCAGAGAACTTCGAACAAAATCAATAATCGATCCCCTGCAATAGAGCTTCATAGGCCTATTGAACAGTGTAAAGATTTTGGTTGTAATTAGCGATTTATGCTACAATACTTTTCCCTTTTTATTAATCAAATATTATACTAAAATTTCTCTGTTTTGAAAATCCCTAAATTTTTCCGATTCTTATTGTTGTTTTTTTTTATATATATTTAATACGGACATTTTATTTAAACATACATTTTTTTTTATTATAATACAATTCCTTTTCCTTGATATTGAAAGTTTATTTAAACCCTTCTTTTACTCTACCTCTCACAATAATCTACCACGATCTTATTATTCCCAAAAGAGTACGCAAATTTAATTTCCAAATTTAATTAAACACATAACAACAGGTGACAGACGGAATAAAAACCATAAGAGTTTTTCTACTAAATAAATATAAAACTATTTCTTTTTACTTTTCCCTTGCTGACAAATTCCACAATTCCTATCGCTGTGTTTTTCCCCAATTTTTGCAAAATTTACTTAAACATAATTAACTCCGCACAACGAATTTTGCTACCTGTTTATTGTTGTTGGGAGGACTTAAACAAAAATTTTTTTTTAACATTTCTTCCACAACTAATTAATTAATTTCCAAACAAAATATAATCAATTAAACATGACTGACGAAAACAAATCTTTCGATGGGCTTTGCTTGTCACAAGTCCCAAAAATGACAGAAATTAGACAAATTCTGGCCGATTACCACAGAGCGAATAAAAGTAAAAGGACTTCAGATTTTACTTCTGGAAAACTCCAACATTTGGAAGAACTATGGGCTTCATTTGAAAAAATTGAAATCCTGATTCAGGATCATGATGAATTCGATGAAACTCATGATTATTTCAAACAGTCATGCTATGACAAGACAGAGGGCTGGTATAATCTTACCAAGGTAACTCTATCTGATAGGCTGAAGTCCATATCAATCCACACAGAACGCACAAATAACCCCTTTTACATCCCACTCCCCAAGACTTCGCAGAAAACAACTGCAGCTGACACCCAAGACAATACAGACAAGGATCAGTCAAATGCAATACTGTTCAAATTGCAGGATCACAGGCAAAAGTCTATATCACGAATTATACAATCGATCAATTCTAATTCATTATCGACTACAACCCAGACATATCTGACACAAAAAATTAATTCATTGCAAAAATACTGGGATGATTTTGAGGACACGCATAATGAAATAATTTCATACACCGGCCCTAATGATTTGGGGCATGATTATTTCAAAAATGATGTTTACGCCGAGGTAGAAACATCATACACAGACACTGTAATTGCGTTGCAAGAACAATTGGACTCTCGATTCCAAAATGTAACAAATAATACAACTAATTTCAGGGAAAATCATACTAATGTCACCTTTAGAGACCAATCTACCTCCTTCCTATCAGAAGCTAGGTCACTTATTCCCAATTTTAGTGGAAATCCAAAGGATCTACATAAATTTGTTTCAAGTTGCGATGATATTTACACAACAACATCAACGGAAAATGAAAGGCACTCCCTCCTTAGCTTAATAAGGAGTAAATTATCTGCAGAGGCATATGATGTATATAGGTACAATCAAATTTCAGACTGGCCTGAATTGAAATCTATTCTGCAACAAACTTTTGAATTAAAAATTCCCAAATCTACTCTGCAATCTCAATTAAACAATTGCAAGCAAAGAATAGGAGAAGATGTAAAAGATTTTCTACAAAGACTTAGCACAACTCTATCCAAACTAAATGAGGCAACGCACTCATATACAAGTGATAAAATTCTTTTAAAATCTCTTTTAAAAGATAATGAATGTCAAGCAGTGAGAGCTATAGAGGATGGACTATCCAATCCACAACTACAGACTTTAGCAAAAGTCCAGTCTGATAAATCTTTCGCTTCACTAAAGTCACATATCCTAGAGCACGCATCACGTTTGGAACGAAGACAATCCAATTTTCAAACGAACTACAAAGTAAACCCACCCTTTCAAAAGAATACGAATCTCAATCTGCATTGTTTCAAATGTAATGGACTGGGGCATGCTGCGTCAAGATGTCCAGTCACACAACGCTCAACGCAAGATCTAAACGCAATTCCAAGAACAAACTCGCAATTACAACGCCCTACGGATTTCAATAGGGTTACATTTACAACTCCGACACAAGCGCTTACATGTCGATATTGTCATCGGATGGGACATTCTATCGAAGAATGTCGCACAAGAGTGGCGAACAACAATCGTTCTGGCAACAATCAGGGAAATCAAAACAATTTCCAGAAGGTGAGCAATACTCCACCAACAAACACGGCTCACAGACATCCTCAAAATAGGAACTGGCAGCAGCCAGTATTCCGAGAAAATCGAACTTCACCGCCGAGATATAATAATGCCAATATCTCGGCTAGATCACCATCTCCGAACAGGAAGAATAACAAAACTCCATCGGCATCCAGGCAGGGAAACTGGATGCAGCTGGGGGTCTCATTCGGCAACCCCCGGCAGATAGAAACAACGGCGCAAGTTCATCGCAATCCCGAGACAATATCGACGAAAAACTAAACATCGAAAAATTAATTCGTATCCCCGTCCAAATTAATAAAAATTCTCTAACGCTTTCTTTGCCTGTTGATATATGTTCTGCTCCAAAACTTACTTTTTTAATCGACACAGGAGCAGAGATCAGCTTAATTAAACTCCATCCTTTGAAGCCAGATAGCATCTGCTACAGAGATGCTGTCTGCAATATAAACACATTATTTACAGAGTCCACTTCTACAGAAGGACTCATTTTTGCTAAGTTAAACTTAAATTCTGAACATAATAACTCCATCCTAGAATACCCATTTCAAATAGTGGGAAATAACTCCATCCTCTCATACGATGGCCTGCTTGGTCATGACTTTTTATCTCGATACAATGCTAGTATCAATTATAAAAATAAATACATTTCTCTAGAAATTAATGATTCAAATGAATTTTATCCGTATGAGGATTACTATTCAAATTATCCATATGTGTATTTGAAAAGCGAAAACCCAGAAAAGAGGTCTCGAACTAAAAGTTTATTATATACGGAGATAACGTTCTCCAATAAAAATATTAATACAATCCTATCTCCATCAACTGCTTTACAAAGCAATAACAATCGATCTCTATCCAATACTCCATCAGAAGTGAAGACCAAAAATAATGAAAATCTATCTCCATCTATAGCCAGAAAAAAGGCTGAATTAAATAAAATTCTATCTCCATCCAAGGCTTCACAAGATATGAAGCAACAACATAAAAGTATATCTCCATCTAAAGCCGCACAAAAGGCTAAATATAATAAAATTCTATCTCCTTCATCAACAAATTCACAAAAAGTGAATTCCAGAAATAGATCAGAAAAGAAGTCAAAGAACTTCAATAAAGTTTTATCTCCTTCAAATTCAATCGAGTCGGAATCATCGAATAACTCCTTCTAAATTCCACAAAAGTTGGAATCATATCTCCTTCCAATAAAAATCCGAAAGAATCGGATAAATTCAATAAAATTAAAATTCCGGCTCGATCAGAATATATCATTGAAATTCCAACTCCTTCTATTCAAAATCAATCGGTCTGTTTCAAGAAATAAGGCCAGGTCTATTTCTTGGAAATTCGATAGTCGAACCAGTCAACGGTATGGCAAAAGTCCTAATCCTCAATACAAATGAGGAGGACGCCGATCTGGCACCTTACGAGGTGAACCCAGTTTACCAAGGCTTGGACAACTTTGTGGTAATCTCCACAGACTCTGACAGAGATCCAATTAAGGGCAGAATAGTTAAGCTGCAAAACCTTATAAACTTGGATCACTGTAATTTAGAGGAATCTGAGAGTATTCGCAATATCTGTAGGGAATTCAACGATCTCTTCTTCATAGAAGGGGATTTCCTATCTTATACAGATGCGATTACCCACAAAATCGAGACACTCCAAGACAAACCGCCCATCTATAGCAAGCCTTATCGACTTCCCGAAGCAAGCCGAACTGAGATAAACCGGCAAATACAAGAAATGCTCTAGTCGGACATCATCAGACCTTCACATAGTCCCTGGAATTCTCCACTTCTCCTGGTTCCCAAAAAACCAGATGAGAATGGAAACAAAAAGTGGCGAGTAGTGGTAGACTTTCGTCGTATTAACGACATTACTATTGGCGATGCGTACCCACTGCCTAATATCACCGATATATTAGACCAGTTGGGGAAGTCGAAATATTTTACCACACTCGACTTAGCCAGTGGATTCCACCAGATAAAAATGGACTCGAAGGACAGGGAGAAAACTGCCTTTAGCACACCCTATGGCCACTACGAATACAATCGTATGCCATTTGGTTTAAAAGGAGCCCCTGCTACTTTTCAACGAGCCATGAATAATGTCTTATCTGGCCTTCAAGGCATCTATTGCTTCGTATACATGGACGATATTGTAGTCCATGGATACAATCTCAAAGACCACAATTCCAGACTCACAGCAGTATTTAGCCGCCTTCGTGATTTCAACCTCAAACTTCAACCTGACAAGTGCCATTTCCTAAGAAAGGAAATTATGTATTTAGGTCACATAATTACAGAAAATGGAGTCAAACCAGACCCTGCAAAAATAAAATCAGTTCAGTTATATCCCAGACCCAAGAAGGAAAAAGATATCAAAGCCTTCCTTGGTTTCGTCGGCTACTATCGCCGCTTCAACCCAAATTTTTCGAGAATAGCCAAACCACTCACAAATCTTTTGAAAAAAGATACGCCTTTCGACGCAATCTGCGACGAGGCATTTTGCGAATTGCGAAATAAATTAATTTCAGCACCAATTTTATCATATCCCAATTTTGACAAAGAATTTTTTGTCACCTCCGATGCCAGTGACTACGCCATCGGAGCAGTACTTTCACAAGTTGATGATCAAGGAGATCATCCAATCGCCTACGTGAGCCGAGTTCTCAATGGTGCGGAAACTCGTTACTCAACAATTGAAAAGGAGCTCTTAGCTATCGTGTTCGCAGTTGAGCAATTCAGACCATACGTTTATGGCAGACAGTTTACAATTATAACTGACCATAAACCATTAGTATGGCTCATGAATCTAAAAGACCACTCCTCAAGACTGATGAGATGGAGAATACGTCTTGAGGAATATGACTACAAGATAGTCCACAAATCAGGTAAGCTCAACACAAATGCAGATGCTCTCAGTAGAGCAATTCCGGAAAAGTCCGAACATTCTGCAGAGCCAACCACCTTCGTAAATGTGGTAACTAGAAATCAAGCCAGAGCTCAGGCGAATATAAATACACCCAACGCAAGTGTAACTACTCCAAACCCAACTCCATCACCTGTAAACAATTCCTCAGTCATAATAACTGAGACTAATTTTCCTCTTTTACTGACTAAAAATGCGAATCCTAAATTTTTCATCTTGCCAATGCAAGATACAGAGCTTGAAAGAGTGTTGGATTCGAAACTAAAATTTTCAGATAAATCCCCACTTTCAGAAACTGAACTGAACTTCTTCAAGAAAAAAGACTCATCAATAATTATATCAAAAACTAATTTACCTTGTCGATCGCAAAGAGATAGATCAGACCTCGAAAAGATTTTAACTGAAATCTGCTCATACACAGAAGCAAATCAGTTAAAACAAATAAATATCTCCTTCCCAATTTTAGATCCACAGAATCTAATAATTATTAAAAACGCTTTTGTCCAGATCTTCGCTAATAAGCAAATAAACATAAAACTACATCAAGATTCAATTAAATATTTATCAGACATTAATGACATCGAACAAGTTTTAAAAGATTTTCATTCATTACCGACGGGAGGCCATCAAGGAGTTTCCCGTACAATTAAAAGAATCAAAAAGCAATTCTACTGACCTGGCATATCAGACGACATCGTAAAGCATGTAAGGAAATGTAAACTTTGTCAGGTGAACAAAGTATCCAGAAACCCTAAAATTCCAATGAAAATCTCGAGCATTAGCTCCAAACCTTTCGAAAGAGTGTACCTAGATGTTGTAGGACCTCTCCCAATTTCTCACTCTGGAAACAAATACATCCTTACATTTCACGACGACCTTTCAAAATTTTCTGAGGCTATTCCCGTAGTCGACACCGAGTCTAAGACATTAGCGGAAGCCTTCACGACAACAATAGTTTGTCGACATGGTATTCCAGAAAGTATCCTCACAGATCAGGGTTCTAACCTCATAAGTGGCATGTTCGCCGAGGTATCTAAACTGCTGAGAACTAAAAGGCTCAGAACTACTCCATATCACCCTCAAACGAATGGTGCATTGGAGAGAAGCCACAGGACCTTAGCAGAATATCTCCGATCTTATGTAGCAAAAGACTCACAAGACTGGGATACATGGATTCCTTATGCCATGTTTGTATACAATACTACCCCTCATTCGAGTACTAATTATACTCCTCGCGAACTCCTTTACGGATTCCCAGCCGAAATTCCAAACAATTTGAAATCTTCTCCAACCGTTTGCTATAATTACGACAATTATGCAAACGAGTTAAAAGCGCGTCTACAGCATAGCTTCAAAATAGCTAAAAACATAGCCATACCAATAAAGAAAAATCCAAACTACAATATGACAAAAATTCCGTCCAAAAATCTTTTATGGTAGGCGATAAAGTCTTACTGAAAAGCAGAGTGAGAGATAATAAGTTCTCACCACTATGGTCAGGTCCGTATGAGATAATGGAGATTAATTCCCCCGAAAATTCCACTATTAAAATCAATAAAAAAAACAAAAACAATGACCTAAAACTGTTCTCGGAGTAAAAAAATTCATCATCTTCAAATATCATTCACAGATATTAACATGGTGTCATCTTACAGGTTTCCAAAATGATGCATATAGCATTCATTCTAATTTTCATCCCCATAATCTACGGCTCAGGAATAGAGGTAAAGCAGCTAAATGCTACTGCAGGCATTTACTTCGAAGAGATTGGCAGAGCCAACCTCTACACCAACGAATGGAAAATCGTCACCTATTACGACCTAGTGAATTTTAAATCAGAATTAAGGAATATCCAGTTCATCGCACAGCAAATAACAGCAACCTGCCAGAAACTCAATAGCAATTCAGCGATGGCCCACACCTGCAATGGTACGTTACTGCAAATCAATCTTATTATAGCAAACATAGAATACAAAAATATGTTACTTGTAACCCAAAGTAGACAACAAAGGGCCTTATTTAATGCGATAGGCTCAATCTCCAAAGCTCTCTTCGGTACATTAGACGAAGATGACGCCAAAGTTTATGATGAGCAAATCCGTAACCTCACCCTAAACCAAAACTCCCTCATATCACTTATGAAAAGCCAAACCGCGATAGTCGAAGCTACCGCAAACATTTTCAACAAATCTAAAGCCGCAATTGAAAAGGAATTCATGGTTATGCATAAAAAGTTAATTTCAATACAGATAGCTACTTCAATAATGGAAAACAGAACATTGGATAACAAAATATCCATCGAAATTGAATCACTTATTTCCCTGGTTTCGTTAATGGCATTCAGATACCAAAATACCCAGTCGGAATTAATAGATATTTTAACAGATTCCAAGCATGGGAAATTCCATCCTACACTTCTATCACCGAAAAATATTGAGGAGCTTTTATCAAAGATCAGGCAAGAATTACCAAATTCACTGATGCTTCCTATGAATTCCAGAGACAATATTTTATCACAATTTTACAAATTGAGTACAATAGCAGCGAATATTTTCAATAATAAAATAATTATCGAGCTCCGAATTCCACTTCCATTCAAGGAACCATACCAATTATTCAAAGTAATGCCATTACCCACACTCCTTAACGGATCAGTCGTATATATCGAACCAACAAAGGAATATATACTAATAGACTACTATCGTGAGCACTATGTTGAACTAGCATTACATGATATCCATAATTGCGCAACGTTGGATCATATGCATTTCTATTGCAGGATATCATCACTGATCCTTAACGCAAATACAAAAGCAAACCAATGCGAAGTAAATCTGATAAAAAAGGAACCAATTACATCAAAATGTAACATCCTAACATTAGAACAAGATTATTATTGGAAACAATTAACGCAGCCGAACGCTTGGCTTTTCTCCTTAAAAGAATCCCTAGACATCGATGTAATTTGTGAAAATTCGATCAATTCAAAAAGCCTGCAAGGAACAGGAATAATGTATATTAATCCCGGTTGCTATGTTCGCAGCAAGGAACTCATCTTGCACGGACATAGCGTAAAAGTTTCCAAATTCAATTCCCATTTTATCCCAACGATAAGCATTTCCAATATAATACGGAATAGGACGTCTTTTCCCATGGAAACGTTTATAGAAACAAATCCCTTAAATATTACAACAAACACGGATCTAGAGAAACTTCTCGAATCCATTCGTTTCCAAAAATATCAAGAAGAAATTCCTTTAAATCCTATAAACAATCACCATATTCACCACTATACAGTGTCGTACCTGACAATTGCCTCAATTATCTTTATTCTATGTGTTTATCTGTATATTAAATACAACACAAAAACCCATAACTCAAAAAAAATAATACTTCCTGAACATAAACAGGAGAATGTGCCTACTCCGGCACCGAGAGAATCAAAATTCAAAATAACTCCTGCACCACAAAGAAAAACCACAGAAACCGTTTAACTTACGGACAATAATAAACGAACCACACTAACATTTTCTCATCCAATTTTTACCATTTCCAAAAACCCCTATCCCCATCCGAACAATCTAATGCACTCTATAATGAAAGAATATGAAATCATTAATATAAAAATGTTAAACGTAGAAAAAAAGGGAAAGTTTAATGTTTAATTTTTAGGTAATTTGTATACGTATATATGTACCAATATAAAAAAAAAACATTCTTGGCGACTAGAATAGAAGCATGGTTTTTTGAAAAACACATTTTTTATTTAGACTAATAAAAATAAATAAATAAATAAGACAATAAAATTATAGGTATACATAAAATAGAAGCTTAAGATCTATAAGAATTAATATATGCACAAGATCTTAAATCTTTATTATGTGTTTTTTTTGCAAGAAAAAAAAACAAATAAAATAAACCTTATTAGTATGTACTGTAATAAATAGAAGTCAAAAACAAATTATAAGTAGGTACATAGTATATCTAATTCTATTAAGAAAAAATAATAATATAAAAATAAAATCAATTAATTGTATGTAGTGCATAGTATATATATATTGATGGGCAATTTCACCCCTCAGATACAACTACTAATCTTTAATGTATAAAATTTATTTTAATTTATTCCCGTAATTTTATGTAATTATGTATACCTGCATTCACCAATTTTTATAAGACATATAATGTATACGCATGGCTTAAATTTTGAATCGAAAAAAAGTTTTCTTCCCCGAAAGAATAAAACTTTCTTTTCCCCAGGGGGGAGGGATGTTGTGACTCAGGTACCTTTGCCCCGAATCACGACCATAATACCGATACATCAATATATCGTCCAATACGATATATTGATGTACCATTAATTGACCCTGAAAAAAAAACATTTCAATTTAAATTCCATTTAAAATTTCATATAAAAATTCAAAATGCATTTAGAAATGCATTCCCACATTATAACAAAATGCAATTTAGCATAAATTGCATTTTGTTATCAGACACACATTCCACTCACACGGTATGCACACTTACCTACATACAGTGTCTTCTTACTTTTTTTCCGTATGTACTATGTACATACGTACATTACAAACTTCCTCCAATCTAATTGTTTGTACATACATACATACAATTATCAAAATTATTCGCGCCCTCTTAAAATTAATATTTCAAGACGGGCGCACAAGTGCATATCGGATTACCGTTTTGCATTGATGCATACAGCTCGCATCAAAGAACTTTTGCATTTTCTCACGTACGTTTTTTCAACGTCGTGAGAAAACAATAAAAATGAAAAAAGAGCTGGGTGCAATATCGCCGACCCTCGAGGAGTTCGATTTTAAAAACCGCCGAGACGTTCGCGCATGGAAAGTTTAGATAAACATAGATAAAAATATTGTACTTAAAAAGAAAAGTGAACTAAAAAAATAAAAGTGAACTATAAAGAAATATTGTACTTGTAAGAAAAGTGAAAAAAAATAAATAGAAATATTGCTCTGAGGAGAAAAAAAGGATCTTTTTTTTTATTTCACCACTTACCGAAAAGCTGTGTGCTCTCCTTTTGGAGCACGGCATACACGTAAACGACAACACCGTCATGACTATGCTAGCTATCATCTATGGATAAAACCGGCGACAATGCATTGTGAATACATAAGCATGTACCCGCCCAATCTCCAACACTCAGCAACACGCGGTGGACTTGCCTTTGGCTTTGCTTTGCTCAAGCGTGTTCACTCAAATTGGTAATAACTAGTTTTCCATGTGAGACTTAAGTTCCTTGTGTTCACAAGCGTTATAAAAGCCAGTTCGCAGCGCTGAAGAAATCAGTTTGTCAACGATCCTCGACTAGCTCGGATCTCAAAAAGATCCTTCCAGAACATCCAAACTACCCAGCATTCCATCTGTTGTGAGTACATCCACAACTAATTTTCTTTGGGACGTGAGTATATCCACGGCCATTTCGCCTTTGCATACGAGTATATCGGTATTCAAAACAACACTAGATTCTTTGGGACGTAAGTATATCCACGGTCACTTCGCCTTTGCATACGAGTATATCCGTATTCAAAAACAGCACTAGATTCTTTGGGACGTGAGTATATCCACGGCCACTTCACAGTTGCATTACTTGGACGTGAGTATATCCACGGTCACTTCACATTTGCATACGAGTATATCCGTATTTAAAAACAACACTAGATTCTTTGGGACGTGAGTATATCCACGGTCACTTCGCCTTTGTATATTTTGAGCTTGAAATAGACAAATAGATTTTAGTCAAAATTAGTGCCATTTTTGACTATAGGAATTAGATAGGATCCTAATTTTTTTTGCCTTAAAAAACAGTAATTTCTTCTCTTTAGATAAAAGTTCATTTATATAAACTGGGAGATCTCTGAGGAGCCCAACATTTTAGCAGTAAAAGTTCTATGTAATTTAGATGCTACTAAAGTACGATCTCTAATAAAATCAGAACTATACTTAACACGAATCGGCCCAGGTAGCTCCGAATAGCGTTTCTTGATATGCTGCCTATATGCTTTGACGACATCCGCATCAGCAGTTGAAGATTAAGTATTTTGTGCAGGCTGGTGACGTACTGGATTAAATTCTCATTCGGCGTAATAGGAATGTTACGAATTTCCAGGTAGTTTGACAGGTATATATCCTCTAAGGAAGTTATACGAGGTTTTAAGCCCAACGCATTAGAGTTGACATCCTCCAGCATCCTGAATCTAAAAGAATAATCCTCAAGTGCTACAGACATTCTCTTAATATCATTGAAGTCATTGACAAGCGTAATAACAGATTTGTTGAATTCATTTTGTTTGTCATGCAATAATTCAATTTCCCTGAACATACGTTTGACTGCAGCAAGAACACTTGCGCTGTTATCATCTGAATCGATGTCACCACTAGTATATGTGCTTACTATTTCTAAAAAATCGGTGCTCGATGATTGCACTCCCACTCACCGCAAAATTGAAGGTGATGGTGAGTGAAGTAAGTGAGTGAATTTATTAGCAGAATCAAATTTGCAGAAAAGTGACTCACTTCACTCACTTTTTGCCAATATTGATTTAGCTGAATCTCGGTTCAGGTATATATATTGTAACCTAGCATTAGTTAGTAGGGCTCTGGCACTGCTGGGGTCGAAACGAGTTAACATCATTAAATTCTTTTTATAACGTAGTAAATTGCTTAAGTCTTTTTTCTCTCCCTGGAGTCCTCTTAAGACAGGGGTCGTGTACGGTCCGCTCCTCCGTTATTTTCATATTTTTAGGCCATATAAGGACGCTGATAACATGTTGCCCCCAGTGTCTTTGGATGGATGGCGCACGGAAAGGCTCGCAGGACATCTGCGCTTTAATCACAGGTAAAGGTAAGTGGTGTAAGAGTCCCTTCTGGACCGGGTGGTGTGCTGCGTTTTCTTTTTCTTTGTGAAGGCACGAACATTTTTTTGTATATCGGCTGTGACAGCGGCAGTTATTTGGTATACCCACCCCAAAACTCTCCCGCAGTAGCCGAGGTGATAGCTTGCTAACCTGTGTCAACGCTGGTCACGGAGTGAGCTGTCAGCTGATGCCACTGCCATGTATATAAATGGACTGCTCGTTGAACCAAAAATGCATGAAAGCAAATGGCGCCACTTTCATATTCTTGTCTCTTTCCGTGAGAGCATACTTTCCCACTGAACTGTACCGATTGGGAACGAGATATTACTTGAGGTTCAGCGGTATTTCCAACCAAAACAGCCTTGTAAAAGCACTTCCTCCGACTCATAATAAATATTTAGCAATACAAATAGTCCCAAATGCTTTTGTGGTAAATTCGGTAAATCCCACTGATGTATATAAGCAAATTCCCAAATAATTTAAATATAGTAAATATAGCGCCTGTAAGGAAGTACCAGTCTTGTACTTACCTCATACTTAGTTTAGTACTATATATTCATGTAATCTATTATACAGCCATCAGCTGATATATATCGATGTAAACACTTTGTATTGTCATCTCGTGTTATAAACACTTATCGTAGCTTGTATAACTTTAATAAATTAAGATCTGTAAACTAAAAGCTAATCTTATACTTACTTGGTGCCGAAATCCGATAAACTTATAAATAAACGTTAGCCAATTTAACGAAACAAATAGTTTAGTGATATCAGAAGGATATTTTCATAAAAATGACGAAAAACGTTCGTCCTCCAAAACCACTCATGATTCAGCATAACAAGGACATGTCAAAGGAGTGAAAACTATGGAAACAACAGTATTGTACTGTCCGCTAGTGGAACGTACACGCAAATTTGAAGTTAGTGAAACTGAAATGGATGCACTGGTAAATTTGGATCAAGGTCAGTGGTCGAATCTCTTATCAAAACAAACACTGTTCACTACGTTTTAACTTACAATAACTTTTCACACTTATTTCTTAAGATTGCCCACTAATTATATTAAGATCAGATTATTGGAATGAGATATTAGGTCAGAGATCCACATACACTAGAAAACACTTATTATCACAGCTTTAGAATGTACGATTATCAAGAATAGTTGTTTGGGATAAAACTCAATATTAAAGTTTTGGGTCAGAGAATTTTTGTATCACACTGAAAACACTTATTTGCAGAAAGGTGCAATATAAAATCGTCAATATATATATGTAAATTGAAGTAGAATAAAATCAAATTATGATATTTAATAAATATGCATCAGAAGAGTATAATATGTAAATCTATATATGAGACAATATATAATAAAATAGATATACGAATAAATATTATTTTGTTACAAGTGACTGGTACTCACCGATCTACAACTTGACGCTGGAGGGTTGGCTTTAAGCTAATGTTAAGACCCTTTGTTCTAACCATGGGTTAGAACAATTCTTTATTTCCGTCGAGACCAGAAATAAAGCGTTAATGTTAGTAAGATACTATCTCAGTCAGGACCCGAGATAATATTCTTTAAGTCAGTCGAGACCCGGCTTAAAGTGTTATCTTATCTTCAGTTGAGACCCGAAATAATATGAGTTTATTCCCGTCGAGACCGGAAATAATTGTTAGTAAATATCTTAACTTCAGTCGAGACCCGAATTAAGATGTGTTTATTCCCGTCGAGACCAGAAATAGTTGTTAGTCCCTACAAAGCCAACTTACCCCAAGCGATGCCAAGTACAAAAAGAGAGCTCGAGATCAGTCAGCTTGTCGTTTATATAGCCCTTGCTTGCACACGACACCACTGATAGAGTAGCAGCGGCGCATGATTACAAGAATTGGCAATGCAGCTGTGCTCTTACGGTACTACCGATAAAATTTGCCTAGCAACGAACAAAAATGCATAGCAACAAGAAATTTAGAGCTTCACATGCTGCTGTGTTAAATTAAATTATATTTGCAAAAAATATTCTCTCTATCACGTAGCGAAGAACTTCCCGTTGGATATAGTCCTTGCAAATGATGATAATGATAGAGGCAAATTGATCGGCTTGATCTGATTATATTTGTGCCATGCATTTTATGCTACATGACAATGCTTTTGTTAGCAGTTGTACCTATTTTTGGCAAAAAATTGTAATTAGATTGAATTTATTTACTTTTCAGAACCCAATTGCAGTATGGTATTGTTGTAATAAGTTCCCTTTTCAGGAATTATTTCTTAGTACGAATTCAAACATTTGATAATGACCCCAATCCAATCTGCTCAATGATACTACATCTTTATATTGCATTTGCACAATATATGCTATATAAATGACAAACACCTGGCCTTGTTTGGCTGTGTATCTGTGTTTTGATTGAGTGATTAGATTAGCGTCAATTTTATAACAATTTTCATGCTTTGTGTTCAGTATGTTTTTTTTCAGAAGCCCAATATTAACAAAAATATATTCGAATCGATTAGGTTCGAACATACTGCCCCCCCCCCCCGTTGAAAGACTGAAAATGTCTTTAAAATAATTAACTGCAAGCTACCCTTTTAAGAAAGAACGAAGTTTGAACTCACAACAGTTTGGTGTTGTGTTGCTCGTATGAAGAGGCTTTCTTCGCCTAGAGTATGGCATACTTATAAATTATATATCAGTTAGGAATGCTCACCAATTTCCAAAGGGGGAACAAACAAAAATACAATGACTAACTCATAGAGAAAACATATGTGCACCGACCAATGCAGTGAAAAAAAAGGGTAGCAAGAAGCATGAAAAACAAACAAATTTTTATTTTATAATTTTAATGTTTCCATCGGCTAACAATCGTACCTTGATTTTCATCCCATCTTTAGTTCGAAACCGCTGGTTCCTTTTTTTTAATTTTTTAAGGCATCCCATGACACGGTGATCTTCTCTGTTGACCCTGTCTGATTATCTACGATGGTAAGAATAATATTATTGTCCAGACAAGCTGTCGGCAGCATAACTTGGTCGCTTATAATATTTATTTTTGCTGGCGTTCAAGCAAATAGCCTGTTGATCGCTGGTTGACGGTTACTGTGTATCATCTGGTTCGGATGATTGCCTTTCAAGATTCGGGGAGGTAGAAGGGGAGTCCTCAATCACGATGGTTGGTGTTGATTGATGATTTATGTTTATTTGGTTAAGGCCTCGGCTCACCTTTAATATTCTCGATTGTTGCTTCAATTCCTCAAGATGTGCAGTTAACCTCTGAATTTCCTTCTGCTCCTCGTCAAGACTTTGTTCAGGAGATGATGTTATCAAGTCAATTTCCTCATCTAGGTCCCAATCTTCCTCCATAGATTCATCCTGGTTTTCATCGGGCGATGGGGGGCTCTCTGTTATGTCCCTTTCTAGGTTCCACGCTGCTTCCAATTCTTCTTCCCAGTTGCGCCCAGGGGTGATAGGCAAGTCATCTCCGTAATTGGTCTGATGTGCCGATGTATCCATTTTTAGCAATATACTTTGACTGACAATTTTATCAATTTCGGGATTGTATATAAATGAACATAACGGGATTCTTGCTTTATTTTTGCCTACATTGCTTGGCTGGACTACAAAAGTTTGCGCAATGGTGATAACAAAAAATTGCATTTGATTGAAAATGCGGTTGGATCTCTTCGCTGTGGGGAGGGTTGTCATAGAGACGATCGTTTAGCGATGGAAGATAACGGCGGATGGTTGCAGGTGGTCAAAAATTTTAGAATTTGAGTTGCTTCGATAAACTAGTACTTTTGTGATAGAAGCAAAATTGGATATTTGAAAGTAACGGAACCTGAATAGTTTGATGATAATATGTAACTTTAAATAAATGAGTGGTTGTAGCATGAATTTTTCTATTAGCGAATTTAATACATGTAGAAATAGCGTTGGGTTTTTTTGTTTTTTGAACGATGTTGAATTGTATATATGAAATAGTAAAGTTAATCTTGTATCGGTAAGATATATATTTTTGAGGTTGGCCTTTTTAGAATTCCCTTAGCGGTTTTCACACTGACTACACGAATGTAATTATCAGTACCTGGATGAACTTCAATTATTCGTCCTAATAACCAACGGCTTGACACCAGATTCGGTTCTTTAATTATGACTAAATCTCCTATTTGAGGGTTCGAAATTGGAATTTGCCATTTGGGTCGATTTTGTAGCGAATACAAGTAATCGTTAGACCATTTATGCTAAAACTGTTGTTGCAACAGTTGGAGATGTTTCCATCTGGTAACTGATGAAACCTTATTTTCCAGTACAGGTTCTGGTGCAGGCGCGTATCCAGACCTGCAGCTTGGGGGGGGGGGGTCACAACTAAAATGTTCGAGGTGGGAGGAAAAAGTCGGAAGTAGTCACTTTTAAATTTTTTTTTATCATATTTAAGTTAGATATCACAAAATTCAATTTTTGGTTTGATTTGGAAAACCTGTCCATAATATTATCCACATCAATGTCGATCTCAGAGTGGACAGACATTACGGACTAATATCCAGATACTCTTTCTCGTGCAAAGATTGTAGACATTGATGTGATGCAACCTATTCTGTCAAGGCTGAAGTAAATGACAGAGAGTGAGAGCTTGCACCTTTATTAACATTCAGAGGAATAGGAGTAGAAGTGCATGATATGTCACTGACTATTTCTTTTGATGGGAACTTAATTGATCTTGCTTTCTTCTGAAAAAAGTTATCAATGTGCTTATCAGTCTTCTGCTTTCCACTTTCGCAACTATTTCTACCTCCATCGCTAACTATAAATTAAAAGTAAACGTGAAGTTAAATTAACCAACACTACTTGAATTCATACGAAAGTATAAGCAAAAGCAACGACAGCTGGCAGAGGAAAGCGAATGGTTTTTATTTTTATAGTCTTGCCGTAAAAATTGTGAAGAAAAATTGTAGAATTAATTTTAGTGGCATCAATCCAACTGATCGTTTTCAGCAACCAATAGTGTATAAAAATTCGAAAGAAAAATGTTCAATAACATTTTTAAGAGCAAAATGTATGGTTGCCAGCGCTCATAAATATCTTTAACGACCCAGATCAGCCAAGACACCTGAATCAATATAACTCTTTGGAGCCATTGTCCGCCGCCATGAAAAATCTAAAGAAAAATTTTCAGATCTTTCTAAGAAAACTGAATGCTTGTGCCCCTGTCGAAAGAGAGAACCACCAGAATCAATACACCAATTCGTTTGGACTTTTGTCGGTGAATAGTTAATCATTCAAATTCTTAAGAACAATTTGCAACTATATTTCTAAAGGTACGTGCACAACATGGCGAAGTGTGGCGAGGCTATATCAAGAGTTAAAGAAATAAAATGATTGCACGATGTACTATGAGAGAATTCATAAAAATGCTGTGGTAGCGTGCGATGTGCGGAGACACCTCGATGTAAAGCGCTCGAGAATTTTTTCGCGAGGTGCAGCGCACTAATTTTGATAGATGGCATATTTTATAGGTTTTTTTCTTTGATATAATCGAAGGGGTCTTTATTCATTCTCATATATTGGAAGAATCTATCAGGATCAGTCCGAAAATCTTCACATGAATGATGAATTCGCCAAATTCTAGACGTTTGGTCTTTATCGGGAGGCAAGCAAAAGAGCGGAAAGTACACTTAGGTCAAAAATTCCATACAGCTGCACTACTTGACAAACACAAAATTTCTACTTCTGAATCTGATGACATAATTTATACTCTCACTTCACAATTTACCAAGAAACTGAACGCCTTGTTGTAAACAATACACCTCGAGATATATCTTCACCTCGCCTCGCCAAACTGCCTAGCCACGCATCGCCTCGCCTCGCCTTGTTGTGCACGAACCCCAAGAAAAATTTAAAGCTTCCCTACGAATGTAAATATTTTGAACAACTCAGGCTTGAATCAGTGTCGCTATGAAAAATCAACGGGTGGCAAGACGTTGATTCCATAACTCGGGTTCTACTGGAAGAACCGTAAAACAAAAATTTGTTAAGTCAAGGCTAAAATACAATTGCGATGGGCAACGGCAAATGACGAAAAAATGCTGCTGTCGAACTTCTAAAAGCATATCGTCTTATGCGAATGCCAAAATTACGACGGGCGACGGTCAGCGGTCGACGAAGTTGCCGTTGGGATTGATCAATTTCTAATTTTTCCGTCGTCGCTGCAGTACTACCAACAAAATCAAACGAATGAACTTGTTGTAGCATTTATTTTTGTCAAGGTTGTAGGATATCGCGGCAATTTTAAAATAATGAATTTTGATGAAAAATTGATTGAGGAATTGTGAAGTCATAAAATAATTTATGATATACAAGACAACCAGTATAGACGAGTTGACAAAAAAGACGTGGTATGGATGGATATTTCGAGGCACTCAAATACAAATGGTAAAATTGTGATATTTTTGGCATTTAGTTAATTTCTGTATTTTAAATTTTTCCTTTCCGCACTTTGGTCCATTGCAATTCTTTCAAAATAATATAAAATATTTTCGATAAAATTTATTTCAAAACGCTCAAAACTAATAATAATGAAATTTCAGTATCTTCTTGTGCCCCCCCCCCCCTACCCTGCATACGCGCCTGTTCTGGTGGAAGTAATAAAGAAGTACCGATTAAAAAATGTCCTGGAGTAAGAGCATTGAGATCCTCTGGATGTCATGACCCCTGTGCCCCCCCCCCCCCTACCATGCATACGCGCCTGTTCTGGTGGAAGTAATAAAGAAGTACCGATTAAAAAATGTCCTGGAGTAAGAGCATTGAGATCCTCTGGATGTTCTGTGAGGCCTGGAATTTAGACAGGCTTCAATTTGTGTCAAAACAGTTGCGAATTCTTCAAATGTCAATGAAGTACCCTAAAATTCGCTTTAAATGAAATTTTATTGATTTAACTCCGGCCTCCCACAATCCCCCAAAATGAGGTGCGGAAGGCGGGTTAAAATGCCAACATATCCCGTCTTGGGCTAGTGTTTCTGCAATCTTGTAGTATGGCTGTTCTAAATTCCTTTTGTAGGACTTTATCAGCTCCAACGAAATTAGAGCCACAATCTGAAAAGAATTTATATACTTTCAGATTGAACGGACCAGCATAGTCTAGCCCAATTTGTTGAAACGGTCTAGTGATATTGACCCGTGGTGAAGCTAGATTTCCCATAATCTGATTTTTGATAGTTGCGGATTGCTTAAAGCAAGTTATACATTTATATAACACTTTTTTTTTACGGTTTTACGTCCTTGTGGAATCCAAAATTCGTTTCGAATGATGGATAATACCAGCTGTGGGCCTCCATGCAGCGTTTTTGTATGGAAGTGGACAATGATTAAAATGGTTAATTTGCTATCCTTTGGCAGGAGTGTTGGGTGTTTTCGATTATAAGGAATGTTAGCATTTCTTAATCGACAACCTACACGAATTAATCCATTGTTATCTAAAAGGGGGTTAAGTGATCACATCTTGCTTCTAACTGGAAGCGGATTCTGTTCTTGTAAACATTTAATTTCAGTACCGAAAGCTGCATTGAGCAATGAGCCGAATTTTTGTTTGAGCAATTTCTGTCGGTTTAAATATCTTTGGATCCACTGGTTGTTCTTGAGTGGACTTCACCGATGCCCTTTTGCATTTATTTATGAACCTAATGCAATAGGCAATTATGCGTTGTAATTTGGTAAAGCTGGAGAATCTTCCAAACAAATCTTCGATGTTTGAATGAGCCGTTGCAAAGTGAGTTACTCGTCTTTGTTCAGTTTCAGGCTAGCTGGAATTGGTTTAGATTTCGGCCAATTATTTTCACTGTCCTGCAGCCAATGAGGTCCATGCCACCATAACTCATGATCAATCAATAATGAAGACTTAATTCCTCTGGAATTGCAGTCGGCTGGATTGTCAGCAGATTTTACACGATGCCATGCCTTGATGTCGATCAAGTTCTAAATTTCCGCCACCCTATTAGCCACATATGTCTTATACTTATTAGGGTGACTACGAATCCAAGCTAAAACAATAGATGAGTCTGTCCAAGCAAACGTAGGAACTTGGTCAAATTTTAAATCGATTTTAACACGATTTATGAGTCGTGCTGCCCCGCATAATTCAAGACGTGGAAGAGATACGGATTTGACAGGCGCAACCTTTGACTTTCCCATGAGTAAATTGACTTGAACATATCCTTCTTCATCAACAACTCTAATATAAACAGCGGCAGAATACGCTTGATTAGAAGCATCTGAAAATCCATGTATTTGACAGGTGGATAGGTTACTTGTAGTATGTAACCAACGTGGTATGTTGATACTACTAATATGATGTAATTCTGCTTTAAATTCGCGCCACTGCTTATCAATGGATGCCGGTATTGGTTCATACCATGAACAACCTGCAAGCCATAAAGCTTGCATCAATATTTTGGCAGTGATTATAATTGGTGATATCCAGCCAAGTGGATCGAAAAGCGTTGCAATTTCTGAAAGAATAGAACGCTTTGTAGAGAGGCAATCTGATTTCCTTTTGTATTGTAGCGTGAAGCAATCAGATCCTGGAATTCAATCAATGCCTAAAGTTCTTACGAACTCATCGCTTGCGAATCGCATAGGAAGTTCAACTTCTCTGTATGGTTCGGGGATCCTAGATAGTAAATCTGAAGAATTGCTAACCCATTTGCTCAAATTAAATCCGCCGGAAGATAACAGATTGATAAGTTGATCTTGTATTTGGAAGGCTTCTTCCTTTGTATCTGAGCCTGTAAGAAAGTTGATGGCTAGTTGATTGAGCGTTTTTATTGCGCCAAAGGTTACAGTGGTTAATTTGTAATCTTTAATAGGTTCATTTTGATTATTCCTCCAAAGTATTCTTTGGTAGGTTTGATCTGGAGGTTGTACCTTTGAGGATGATTGAAAAGAGTTCAGACTGCAGTACTGGACCCGTATGAAGTTGTTCGTTTAGACTTTTCCATTAGTCGTTTTTGCTGAAGCATCAAAGACGACGCGAACCTTTGTGGTGGTGCTATCTTTGATAACAGCATGGTGAGGAAGATAGTAGCTTTATACATTGCTTACTATCTTATTAGCCACTGTCATGTGACCTAGTGTCTTGTATTCGTTGATACAAGTTTTGTATTCCTGATAGAGTTCAGGATTTCGTTCTAACTGCCGTTCTAGGCTGTAGAATCTGCGTAAGGCCATACCACGAGAGTCACCTAGGCTAGGACTTTCTGCGATGAAAGGAAGACGAACTTCGTAACGGCCATGTGCGTTATGAACATGAGTTTTTTGATAAAACTCTTCACATTCTTGATCTCCTTTCGACAGCTTTCTTCCTGGATTAACTTCTTCAGTTTCCCAAAACTGATGTAAAAGTTTATCCAGTGAAGTCTCGTCGTCGTAATGAGCCTTTGCTGTTAACGCAGATGCTGTTAAGAATGTGGATGTATTTTTTAGCTTTCCGAAAAGCATCCATCCGAGGGTACTGTTTTGGGCAGTTGGTGTTCCTGGAGGACCTTTCCGTAAACCTTCCAAGAGAATTTCGCTGTACACATCTGCTCCTAAAGGCAGGTCAATTTTTCCTGGTTTAAAGAAAAACGGATCGGCAAGTGGTAGCTCATGTATATGACTCCATTCTTTATTAGGAATGGTTGAAGGAGGTAAAATGTCCGTAATGGTGTCCACTATAAGAGCTGTAACTGTCGTTGCCTTAGTTGTGGTTGAATAAGGATAAATGTTCAAAGTAGTTTGTTTTTGAACATTTGTAGTTTCAGTTTTTCCCAGGCCCGTGATTTGAATTTCCACGTTTGTAGTGGATGATTGCAGCTTACGTGTGGCGGCTTGGGTTACAAATGAAACTTGTGAGCCTGAATCTATCAAAGCTCTCAATACCAACATATTTCCCTTTTTTTGTAGGAAGGTTTAGCAACGTTGTTGCAAGCAGTGCTTGTTTGGTATGATGATTTTTTGCGTGAAGCGTGTGAAGAGAGTTATTGGATGTGGAAGGTGAATTACAAGATTGAGCTTCTGATTGCTGCTGCCTTGGCATGATTTGGGGCGAGACCCTTGAAGTGGCATTATTCCTGTAAAGTAGAGAATGATGCCTCCTTCCACAGCGCTGATATGAAAACATACTTGTACAAGTTTTCGTGCTATGGCCTTTTGATAGGCAATTATTACACAATTGATTTGATGTGACAATTTTGAATTTAGTGTCTACATCGAGTTTTATAAATTTCGGACATTTAAATAGACGGTGCTGCTCTTTGCACAAAGGACATGCTTGGGTGTATGAAGTAAAATGGGTAGATGCTCTCGGGACTTGAGCATTTTTGTTGGCTAGGGACGGTTTGGTATCGACTATGGCTTCTAAAATTCTAAATCTAAATTGTAAAAATAATTTTAAGGACTCGAAAGTGGGAAGTCCTTCTGCAGTATTGACCTCTTGTTCCCATGGACGGTGCGTTTCTGCTGGTAAACATTGTACCACCATATAGATGAGAATTGCATCCCATTGCTTAGTGGAAACTTGCAATTCCTCGAGTTCGACGATACATTCGGAAGACTTATATAGCAAGGTTTTGATAGCCTTGGCTGATTCGTGGGCTGCTTTAGGTAGATTAAAGAGTGCTTTCAATTGGGCATTTACCAAGACTCGTTTATTATCATACCTTTCAAGCAGTATCTTCCATGCACTGTCGTAACTCAAGTTGGTCATAGGAAATTGATGCAGTAAGTGCTCTACTTCTCCAGATACACTTGATTTCAAATAATGCAGTTTCTGCACCGGAGATAACGCAGAATTTGAATGCACCAGGGAATTGAATAAGTCGTGAAAAGGTCTCCAGGAATCATAAGAACCTGAGAATTTTGGAATTGTAATGCTAGGCAATCTCAGAGAAGAAGAAGTTTTATGTTCTGATTTTGAACTTGATTCAATCTTTTCGAATGCATCTAATGCATCCCTAAGAATACCTCGAAAGGTAAAGTATAGATTTTCCATCTTCGAAAATTGATCATTCGCGAAATAATCATACTTTTGAAGTTCACTATCTTCCAAGGCCTGCGTGGCTTGGATAATTGTATGGTGATCTTTCTTATAATCTGACCAAATTTCCCTTAGAGCGGTTAATCACTCAGAAATAAGACCCCTCGTTCGTTTATCTACATCAGTTTTGGTGTAGGTATTGAACGACTTCTCGAAGATTATTGCAAAGGTAGCTTGATTGCCCGAAAGTTTTTGAAGTGCAGACATAATTAAAATATTGATAAGATAAAATACAGACTTTATATTCGGCTCGAAGGACCATAAAATGTACTGTCCGCTAGAGAAGTTAGTGAAACTGAAATGGATGCACTGGTAAATTTGGATCAAGGTCAGTGGTCGAATCTCTTATCAAAACAAACACTGTTCACTACGTTTTAACTTACAATAACTTTTCACACTTATTTCTTAAGATTGCCCACTAATTATATTAAGATCAGATTATGAAATGAGATATTAGGTCAGAGATCCACACACACTAGAAAACACTTATTATCACAGCTTTAGAATGTACGATTATCAAGAATAGTTGTTTGGGATAAAACTCAATATTAAAGTTTTGGGTCAGAGAATTTTTGTATCACACTGAAAACACTTATTTGCAGAAAGGTGCAATATAAAATCGTCAATATATATGTAAATTGATATAGAATAAAATCAAATTATGATATTTAATAAATATGCATCAGAAGAGTATAATATGTAAATCTATATATGAGACAATATATAATAAAATAGATATATGAATAAATATTATTTTGTTACAAGTGACTGGTACTCACCGATCTACAACTTGACGCTGGAGGGTTGGCTTTAAGCTAATGTTAAGACCCTTTGTTCTAACCATGGGTTAGAACAATTCTTTATTTCCGTCGAGACCAGAAATAAAGTGTTAATGTTAGTAAGATACTATCTCAGTCGAGACCCGAGATAATATTCTTTAAGTCAGTCGAGACCCGGCTTAAAGTGTTATCTTATCTTCAGTTGAGACCCGAAATAATATATAATATAATAATATAATATTCCCGTCGAGACCGGAAATAATTGTTAGTAAATATCTTAACTTCAGTCGAGACCCGAATTAAGATGTGTTTATTCCCGTCGAGACCAGAAATAGTTGTTAGTCCCTAAAAAGCCAACTTACCCCAAGCGATGCCAAGTACAAAAAGAGAGCTCGAGATCAGCCAGCTTGTCGTTTATATAGCCCTTGCTTGCACACGACACCACTGATAGAGTAGCAGCGGCGCATGATTACAAGAATTGGCAATGCAGCTGTGCTCTTACGGTACTAGCGATAAAATTTGCCTAGCAACGAACAAAATTCAAATTCAAATTCAAATTCAAATTTATTTATTAATTAAATTTTACATATGAGCTTTCGCTCTTTTGCATGTAATAACTCCAGGAAGAAAAGTAACAAAAAAATATATATATATATAAGTAAGTTGAATAAGTGAAATGATTTGCTGTGGCAATTATTACAGAAATTATTATATATAAAAAGAACAAATAAAAAGAAAGGTGAAAAAAGAAAAAAAGAGAAGAACAAAAAAAAAAGAAGATACAAAAAGGAAAAAGCATTTATTACAAGCATTGAATTGATAGGCATTAAATTAAATCGCGCAACAACATGGCGTGGTTAGAGGCTTATGGCAGCAAAGATGTATAAATACTCAGCCATAGTCAGAGAAAAAATTGAAAGCATTAATTTTGAAATCGCTGATAGTTACGGATTGTTTAATACTGGTCGGCAGGGAGTTCCAAATCCTGACACCCTAAACGAAAAAAGATCTATCGCTCTGTCTGCAATTACTGCGAGGAATGACAAGTTGGCAGTTTCTCGAAGATCTGAGCTGCTGAAGTTTACTGGACAAGAAATCAGGTGCAAGAGATCTAATTATCTTAAAGAGCATAATCGTCACATGATAATCAAGGTAATTATCCAAAGTACAATTTAAAATGCTGCGAGCGTGCATAGAAATATGATCGAAACGCCTCAAATTGAAAATGTATCGCACACAGGAGTTCAAAGCTACATTTAATTTCCTTCTACTAATATTGTCGGTCTTGCAGTATACTACACTACCTTACAGTATAACCGGCAGGATTAGAGTGATAATCAAACGAGTTCGAACATCCTGTGGAGTGAATTTTGCAAAAAACCACAGCTTACGAAGTGTACCATACACTATCCCTATCACTTTGTTAGTTTGTAGGTCCCAGGTAAGTGTGCGATTGAAGACAACACCAAGAATATTGACAGACTCTGAGTAAGGTATGATGGCATCACCTAATCTTATTGGGGGAAAGTTGTGTAAGTCGAAGCTTTTTAGATAAATTAGGATTGCTTGAGATTTCGATGCATTTAATAAAAGTTTGTTTTCAATAGCCCAGCGAGACACCCTAGCAAGTTCACAGTTCATCAGCTCTACAACATCTTTCATACAAGTAGCAGGAGCAGATAAAGTAAGCCGAACATCATCGGCATACAGGTGGATATTACCACAACGGATTTCTTCAGGTAAATCATTAATGTGTAATAAGAAAAGCAACGGTCCGAGAATTGACCGTGGAACACCTGAGAAGGTAGGTCTATATCTGGAAGCATTCACAACCATTTGGAACCTATCCGAAAGATAAGAAAACATTAAATTAACTGCAGAACTGCTAAAATGGAACCGTGTTTTAAGTTTACTACATAATACATTAATATTTACACTGTCAAACGCCTTAGAAAAATCTAATAATACGAGCAATGATACTAGTCGGGCATCCATATTTAATCTAATATTATCTACTAGGTGTAAAAGCGATGCAACTGTACTATGTCGTTTGCGAAAACCGGATTGAAATGCATATAAAAGGGACTGATCCGATAGAAAGGTTGAAATTTGATCACAAAGCAATTTTTCGGTAACTTTCGAACAGAAAGGAAGTATCCTAATTGAATGAAAATCTTCCTTAAGTCGAGGATTAAGTTTTTTATTAATTGGAACAACTTTAGCATATTTCCAAGCAGACGGAAATTTGGATGTCATGATACAGGTATTTATTATATGCGTCAAAAGAGGTACTATACACGGTAATATAATGCGTAGGAATCGCACGTCAATATTATGAACTCCAATTGCGTTGGATTCAATAGATTTAATCGCAAGTATAACATCAGAGGGAGTGATCGTATTAAATGCGAAACCATCAAAATTTAGTTCCATGCATAATTCCTCCCGAGAGTTAGCAGCACCATTGAAACAAGGTCCTTGCACGAAAAACTCATTTAATACATCAGGGTCAATGTTGCAATAGGCCGGTGATTTTTTAACTCCAATATCTCTGATGTTTTTCCAAAGAGTTCGCGGGGGAAGCGCAGGGTCAAGTTTCCGAAAACAAAAGTCACGCTTAGCTGTGCGAATCGCTTGGGTAGTTTTATTTCGCAGATATTTGAAATTTTTCAAAAAGAGGTCCGTTTTATAGGTTTTCCAGAGTTCATACGCATAATCTCGCTCACACATGAGGTTTTTAATACGTTTATTTATCCACGGGGATCTATTGTTGAGTAATCTGGATTTAATAGGGACAAACTCGTTATACAAGGATACTACTATAGCGTTAAAGTGGTCAACTTGAATATAACATCTGATGTTTCATAGATAGAATTAAAGGAGACGGTCTCAATGCTACTAGTTAGACCTTCAATGTCAATGTTTTTAAAGTCCCTGAACACCACACGCAAACTGTTTCGTTCGACAGGAAAAGAAAAGCGTGCACATACTGCTTCATGATCAGATATCCCTGGCAATGGAAATTGGTAGTGATCAACCAGAAGATCGATTCGATTTGTAATTATGACGTCAAGTAACGAACTTCCGAGTGGATGGTAACGTGTGGGACAACTATTAACTACGGCAAGATCTGATCCATTGATGAAGTTAAGGAAGCCACGTTTTGGGCTGTTGTCTGCCAGCAAATCTATATTAAAATCGCCAAGTAAGATAGTAGACGAATATTGGCTTGAAAAGAGCATGAGAGTATCATAAAAAGCGTCCATTGAAGAAACTCTCGGAGGTTTATAAACACAGGCTAACAGTAATTTATCATAAAACAGCGTTAATTCAAGAAACAAGAACTCGACGTGGGGGCTTACGCCATCTGAATAGGAGATTATCTGCCCGTTTAAACTTTTTCGAAGATATATGGCTACTCCACCGCCTGCAGAGTAGCGGCGATCATTTCTAAAAATCTGATAACCTCCCAGAGCTACTACTTGATCGTTTACGCCATCAAAAAGCCAGGACTCACTAATGCAAATTACATCAAAATTCAAAGGAGTGAAAACATGTACAAATTCTTCAAAATTTGAGCGCAGGCTCCGAGCATTTATGTGACAAATACTAAGAATGCTTTCACCGCGGTTATTCACTGATATGGTATTTACGGTGTCAGTACCTGCACTACCAGAAATATTTATCAACATGGTAACAATCAGCAATTTCGTCTGCATACCAATCTAGCCAAAAAACTAAACTCATGCTTGCAACAATTTGTACACTATATAATATTATCAGTTCAGAAAGCTGTAATGAAAAAGTACTAGAAAAATTCCAAAAAAAGAAAAGATTTAGTTTAATTAATTCTAAGAAAGAAGAAGTTAGAAGAAAAAGATAGAAAAAGAGGATAAACTAACAACAAGGTAAATAAGCCTAAGCGTAAATAAGAAGCACATAACTATTTAAGTAAGTGTGTTTGTATGAAATTATAACAAAAGCCATAGTATCTAGCTCTCAGCCATACTCGATACGATTTCCCCCGTGACTTTAACTGGATTTTCCTCAGATGAACGTCGAATATAAACAAGCCCATTAGTAGTAAAAACAGACACTATCTTCTTCTGATGTTTTAACTGCATTGCCAAACGAAACAGCTTCAGTGATTTATTGGTCAGACTCTCCTGTACGAAAATTCCTGTTGTGCCCGAAAACCCAATGTCAGCCAATTCCGGCTTCATCTTCCGAACAGCTTTAACAAATTTCCCCTGCTCATGACTAGCAGAAAATTTCATTACTATGGATGGTGCCATTTTTTTATTATTATGACGCAACCGAAAAATTGATGGCATGTTGATGGGCTTAAAGCGTATCGATGTGAACAATTTGTTAAGAATCTCACCGAGGTCTTCACCAGATGTTATGGGGTTGCCGTTAATCAAGGCATCAGTAGATTTCGAAATTCTTTGAAGTGATTCCACCTTGCTTTCCAGAGCGTTGACACAATTACGGAGCCCGCCAAGTTCCCCGTTAATTTCAGCTACTGCATTCTTACAACAAATATCGACAAATTTTTTTGTTTCAAGTTGAACTGACTCCATGAAAGCAGAGCTTTTTACCATTCTACTAATTTTTTCCTCGATAGATCTCTCAAAGCCACTTAATTTAACATCAATAGCGTTTTCGAGGGCTTTAATAGATTTAACTAGGTACATCCTCCAATGAAATTTGGGCGTCTGAGCTCGATGCACTGCGTAGCTGAACTTTATCAACCTTGGGCGGCATTTTATATAGTGATATATTTTAATATAATAATAGGAACCCGGAAAAACTTGATTTGATTTTTTTTTAAACAAAAACACTAATTAGAAATAAATCTGAGAGCTAGAACGAAAACACGTCTACTCGGTAGCCATTCACTAACTCAATTGCATAGCAACAAGAAATTTAGAGCTTCACATGCTGCTGTGTTAAATTAAATTATATTTGCAAAAAATATTCTCTCTATCACGTAGCGTAGAACTTCCCGTTGGATATAGTCCTTGCAAATGATGATAATGATAGAGGTAAATTGATCGGCTTGATCTGATTATATTTGTGCCATGCATTTTATGCTACATGACAATGTTTTTGTTAGCAGTCGTACCTATTTTTGTAATTAGATTGAATTTATTTACTTTTCAGAACCCAATTGCAGTATGGTATTGTTGTAATAAGTTCCCTTTTCAGGAATTATTTCTTAGTACGAATTCAAACATTTGATAATGACCCCAATCCAATCTGCTCAATGATACTACATCTTTATATTGCATTTGCACAATATATGCTATATAAATGACAAACACCTGGCCTTGTTTGGTTGTGTATCTGTGTTTTGATTGAGTGATTAGATTAGCGTCAATTTTATAACAATTTTCATGCCTTGTGTTGAGTATGTTTTCTTTTCAGAAGCCCAATATTAACAAAAATATATTCGAATCGATTAGGTTCGAACAAGTATGGTTATTTCGAAATCGCAACGCAGATTACAACGAAGCCACAAAATATTCAAATAGCTACATTCATGACAGCAATTGGCAGCACATCTATACAAATATAGAACACGCTGCAACAGCCACTTCCAGCAACAGGTGAAGAGGTAACTTTAGAACAGGTAAAAAGTACTTTTGAAAATTTCTCTCAACCAAAAATAAACGTAACATTTGAGCGTTATAAATTTCGCAAAATTTCTCAAAAAGACGGCGAATCCGTAAACGAGTTGATGTCAAGAATACACTTACAATCACAGAATTGCGCATATGCGCATTTAACCGAAAATATTATCAGAGATCAGTTAATGCTGGGAGTAAAAAGCGAAGAACTTCGTACAAAATTGCTAGCCCAAGAAATAACATTAACAGAGCCAATACAATTGTGTGAAGCTACCGAAATTACAAGAACAAGTAGAAGAAATCTCGAGAAAATGAACGTTCCATCGAATTGATTTACAAATCAAAACGTAATAACTAGTCATATACATATATGACTGTCGTGAGTGTGGTACGCGACATGAAGTACGTAAATGTCCACACCTGCAAAAAGTGCACTGATAAAAATCATTTTGAATCAATGTGTAGAAAGTCAAACAAACAAACAATAAATTAAGTAAAAACGAGTTTTTAAACAAAACTGAGGCCAAGCCGCATGAAAAAGTAGAAAATAAACTTTTCTTCACACACAGAGGTGGACTCAGATTTTTTGATTGGGACATTTCTCTTCATGAATCAAATCACTTATTACCTCTGATTGATCATACTGAAATATATCGGTGATTGTCAGCGAATAAAGTCTGAGTCTACCTCTGTGTGCGAAGAAAAGTTTATTTTCTACTTTTTCATGCGGCTTGGCCTTAGTTTTGTTTGAAAACTCGGTTTTTACTTATTTTATTTTCTGCCTTTTTCTTTCACGTTAACTTGTTATTACGTGTTGCATTTAGATATTTTAAAACAATTCTATGACGGCTGAAAAGACACTGATTTACTGAATTTTCCCGATTTTCCATGTTTTCCACAGACTTTTCCTATTACTATGAAATTTTTTTAAAAATTTACATGAATTTTCCTCGATTTTTCATGCAAGTTTTCATGATTGTTGAAAAGAAAGTATTGATGCCAGTAGGACGAAAAAAATGATTCCGCATAGCTTATAAAAGTTTTTTGTCGGAAAATTTTACGGAAAAGTCGGAAAATTCCGGAAATTCCAGAAAAATTGGAAAATTCTGCACTTTTCCTGAAACAGATTTATCACTAATCATATCGATGAAAATTTTTCCGATGATTTTTCCGCTTTTCCGGGTTTTCCCTGGAATTTTCCACAAAAGCAACTTTATGCAACTCATTTCGCTCTACAACTTTGTATTAGGTTGCAAAACGCTCAAACGCTTCCTTGGTCTGAAAAACTCCGGAAAAGCGTTTTACATGAATTTTCATCGATTTTTTCTGCAAGTTTTCACCATTGTCGGAGAGAAAGTAATGACGCCAGTTTTTTACCGGAAAAGTCGGAAAATTCCGGAGAATTTTTTCGGAAAAATCGGAAAACTCTGCATTTTTCCTGAAACGGATTTATCACTAATCAAATTTGTATCAAATTTTCAAATGATTTTTCCCGATTTTCCGGGTTTTCCAAGGAAATTTCCGGTTCAAATGTTGATAGATTCAATTGTCACGCGACATGAACATGTGTGCCAAATTTCAGCTCACTCTGATGACGAAAAGTGGGTCTACGAGAGTGCCGAAAATAGTAAGAAAGAAATATGCAGACAGACAAATTCGTGTACGAGTTAAAGGGACGGGCTGGCCTCAAAAAGTCAAACGGTTGCCAAAAAATGTTAACATATTAGATGACAGCATCATACAAGTAGGTTTATTGTCGAATGGTACAGCGAAATCTGACAATTGGACAGAAAATATCACAATCGCAAATCACAAATTCGACATAAAATTAGATACAGGTGCCTAATGCAATGTACTACCGAAAAGTGTAATTGATGTTGTGAATGCTAAAATCGATAAGTGTAATGTCAAAACGCTTCTATCTTTCAGTAATTATCGTCTGAAAGTTCTGGGACAATCAGAAATAAAATGCTTCATTGCAAATCTATGTTTAAAGTCGTAGCTGAAAACATAAAACCAGTTCTAGATGCCAATGCATGTGAACAATTAGGTCTCGTTCAAAGAAAAATATGATAGAAATGGACGTAATCCAACTAATAAAGGAGCCTACTCCTTTAGTTTCACAAATGGTAGTAGTGAAAAACAGAACAAAATTCGAATCTGTATAGACCCAACGGATGTTCATGTCAACATTCTACGACGTCACTATCCAATGCGAACTATTGATGAAATCGCAGTGAGGTTACAAGGTTCAAAATTTTACACGCTTCTCGATTGTAAACGAGGATTTTGGCAAGTACGTGTATCAGAAAAAACTAAAAAAATTTCACATTTTCAACACCATGGGGAAGGTTTTGTTGTAAGAGATTACCCTTTGGGATTTCATCAGCTCCAGAAGTCTCCCAGAAAACAATGCAATCAAAAAAGAGGTCATCTCTCGTCTAAAAGCCCCTACAAATCGAAAAGAATTGCAGAGAATTTTGGGTAAGTTCACCTACCTCAGTAAATACATACAAAACTTTTCAGAATTAACAACGCCTTTAAGGACATTACTGTCAAAGTCAACGCCGTGGGTATGGGACAGGCATCAACAAATTGCGTTTGATAAATTAAAGTCTATAATAGCCAAGCCACCTATTCTTAAATTATATAACATAAATGAAGACGGTAAACTCCAAGTAGATGTAAGCTCCACTGAACTAGGAGCAGTACTTCCCTAATCCCTAACTGAATGTCAAAAAAGATGTGCACAGTTAGAGAAAGAAGCCTTAGCAGTGAAATTTGGATGTGAAAAATTCCATGAATATGTATGGGGTAAAAAGGTTATAGTCGAATCAGACCACAAACGTTTGGACATTTTTTTTCGAAAGCCTATACATTCTTCGCCAGCCAGACTTCAAAGAATCAGATTAAGTGTATTGACTAACAATCCAGAAGTCATCTATAAACAAGGGATTAAGATGTACCTCGCAGATCCTTTAAGCAGAGACTGTGACAATCCAAGCCCCTATGAAAAATGTGTTCGACGAGCCAAGGACTGTGTATTTTAGACAAAAATGAATAGGGACATATATGACTATATTCAAAGATGTGCATCATGTCAAGCAAATCAGGAAAGTAACATTAAAGAACCTCTTGGTCGGAAAGAAATACCGACATATTCATTCGAAATTGTATCAACCGATCTATTCCATTTTAAAGGAAAAGATTATATCGTTATAACGGACAGCTACTCAGGATTGATTAAGTTTGAAAGTCTTGATGAAATAACTACAGGAAATATTATAAAATTTCTTAAAAACATATTCTCACTTCAAGAATCAGGCAACGGTCCGCAATACTCATCACTTGAGTTTAAAATTTTTTCGAAAATGTGGAAATTTAATAATCAAACTAGCTCGCCATACCATCCAAGAGGAAATGGACTAGCAGAAAAAGCAGTACAAACTTAAAAAAATATTTTGAAGAAGTGCGCCTACAATAATTATCAATATTGAACTTGATGAATACACCTAGAGGGAACTTAGGATCACCAGCGCAAAGACTTTATGCACGTAACCTAGGTTCACCAATACCTACTACTACATTATCACTACTACCAAATCAGGCTATAGTAGAAGACGTACCAGAAGCTTTGCGAGAAATACGTTAGCAACAAAAGAAGTACGCTGACAATAGTGCGAGAGAAAGGGAGCAAATAAGCCGGAAACCTTCTGTTATTGAAAGTCAAGTTCATCCACGATCATACATGATTAGGGATAGAAAGGGAAACACATACAGAAGAAACTCTTCATGTATCAAGTGAACTCAATCGCAAATGGAGTATCATACAAGAACGGTTGCCGAGAACAACGAAGATGACTCATATACACAACCAGACTCAACGTTACCTTTGGAAGACGAGTCATCAGAAGAGCATATGTTAAATAATATGACTAAACCTGATCAGACACCGTCAATTAGCAATCACCGTCAAACAGTTATAGATACTAAACAGAAGTTATCTGAAACAACCAGTACAAGGTGTGGAAGAATAATTAGACCACCGCAGCGCCTAAATCTATAGCTCTCATCATTCTTGAAAAGGTTGATGCAAGGTAGTACCAGTCTTGTACTTACCTCGTACTTAGTTTAGTACTATATATTCATGTAATCTATTATACAGCCATCAGCTGATATATATATCGATGTACACACTTTGTATTGTCATCTCGTGCTATAGACACGTATCGTAGCTTGTATAACTTTAATAAATAAAGATCTGTAAACTAAAGGCTAATCTTATATTTACAGTGCCAGTTTGCGACAATTGGTAGCATTTACAGTGAGAGCATACTTTCTGAAATCAAAACTGGGGCCACATGAAACAAGAGATCTGTCAGTCCATTTATATACATGTCAGTGGCTGATGCTGACAGAATGGACTTCACGTTCAATAGTACTCACTCACAAGTTTTCCATAGCATTCTGTATTTGCTTGGTACTGTCAATTAGTACCTGTATTGCTTCGACTGTTAGTTGATCTTATGGATTTTGTGATCAATTATCGTCTTTGGGAGTATTCATTTCTGATTTTGAATGTTTTTTTTTAATTTTTATCGATGTTATTAATCTAAAATACTCCTTCGATTATTTATCTCTCTTTGTAATTAAACGTATTAAGTGTTATTAAACTGACTCAAGGCCTGACTCTGGATCAACTGAGGTTTGGAATCTGTTTTACTGTCTTTAGTTCATTTCTTTCAGGGTTTGAAACCCTCAGTTAAAAAAAAAGGTTTTGTATGTTTATACCTTAATTTGCTAAGTCTGGCTTTCAGATGTGTTTGCTCCTACCTACTTTAGTACCTGTTCAAGCACTTTAAGGGCCGTATTCACCAAGCCATTTAATTGAAATTTAATTTAATTTCTGTTTTAGTACTCCCGTTAGAGAGGGTTAGTGCTCACTTAAATTAAAATTAAAGTTATATATGCGTTATTAACTATAACATAAAATAACCCAAATTAAATTTTAATTTAATTTTAAGTGTGCCCTAACCCTCTCTTACAGGAGTACTAAAACAGAAATTAAATTAAATTTCAATTAAATGGCTTGGTGAATACGGCCCTAAGTGTTATAAACTATTTGATTTAACTTATTTTTACTGATGTTAACCACTGTCGACCCACCGTTTATGTAGGTGGCCTTTTCCAGGACATTTCAATAAAGCGTTTCTGTATTGTATTGTATTGTACATGATACAAAGCTTAGCATATATAGCAAACAGGAATAGGTGAATCGTGTAAAATTCGTGTAAATGAGCGTAATTTTTCAAGAGCAGAGCATCATACATAGGAGTAAGTGAGATGCCGAGTGGGTTTTATTATCAAAACTAGGGTAGGATTGTCAAATGTGCTTTTACATGTTATTTTTTTTTATCTATTTTTTTTTTATTGTTCGAATGCTTTTTTTGAGCTTATGAATTTACTTTAACATATTCATTCTCTTAAATATTTCGAGCCTTTAGCACACTGATTATACTTACATTCTAGAGAAATGGTAAGAGTTGTTTCACAAATGCTAGTTGAAAAAACAGTCACAGTTTTCATTTTGAACCTAACAGATGCACCAAAAGTCCAAACAGAATTAGTAAATTTTACGCAATTGACTAAAAGTTTGCGCAAATTAAGATATTTAGAGAATATGGCAAATCTTGGCAAATCTTACCAATGCATTGTTATATGAAAGTCCAAACGTTTTTATGTTTTATGAACAACACTTTAAAAAACCCCAAGCTTTGTATATGCATTCAAAACAACACTGTGAAAAATTTGAATATGGATTACGAGCATAAATGCGAAACTCAAATTCAACAAAGATTTATTATTTACACCAGCTCATCATCAGGACATGAAGTAATTTTTAAATTACCAAAATTCGGACCCGTTGTTTGGATTCTATTAACAAAAATGATAATTTACATAGTGCACTTGCCTGAAACACGATTTACGTAGTTTAGAAGCCGATTTATATTTGCAAGCACTGACCGCACACTTCATTTCTGCTTTTTTAATTGATATGAAGGTTTTGACAGGCACTAGTGGTACTATAAAACTCTGTACCAAATAAACTTCAAAGATATATAGTTTTGACAAGAATTCATTCCGTACTTTTGTTAAATTTCGCAAAAGAATTTTAAACCTGTTCACAAAATAAAAAACAGTTTTAAACTATAAGAGAGCACTAAAAATTACTGGATTAAATAAATAGGAAAATTTAAATCTTAATGTATACAATAAAATAAGAGTAAAAGTAAAAAGTATTGCAGTTAACTAGGAAAGGAAGTTTTTTTAGTATGTAAACAAATAATAATAACAAGAATAAGAAGAAAGAAAGAATGAATAAACTAATAAAATAGTCGTGCACCTAATTCACCCGAAAGTCTTGCAAATTCACCAACAATTTTCGGAAAGATCCACTGGAGCTTGCTCTTTGAATATTAAATGGAAGCAGAGTTGGGCAAGTACCAAAGAAAAAGTACTTAAGTACAAGTACCGAAGGCCTAAGTACAAGTACCGCATGTATGAAAAGTACTTTGTAACGTCGGTGTTGGTGTGCGGGCAGTCAGGAGATTGTCCAGGGCCGTTTTCCGACGTTGCTGGGTTTCAGAGCGCTGTTCTAGCTCTGCGGTTCGGGCGGTATACGGAATACACACACACTACTTAATCTACAATCACTCACTTACTTATACTAACTTAAGACTACGCGGCGTAGGTGCTTTTGGATGATTTCACTTCGATGCTTACTAATCGACTGAGTGATCTTGCTACTGGCTGCCGGCTATTTATAGGCAGGCTGGCTGATGGCGTCGGCTGTAGAATGCTCCCTTCTACTATCACGCCACCAGCACGGGACACTACTGAGCTGCTTATCAGTAGTGTGCTCTCCCCTCGGCGGCTGGCATATTTTGTTGCGGCTGCTAGACACTCGTTTTCGCTGGTGTCTAGCTGAAATATATGTAACTTCGTTACATCTCCCCCTTTCTTCGCAAAAAAAAAACGAAATTGGTAAAGATTTCTTTTCTTTTTTTTCTATGCGGGCGGACTCTTCTTACGGTATGTATTTTATTGTCATTCCAGGCGCATACGGGTGTTGTGTTGACTCTGTATATTTCACTGCTGGTGTCCGGCAGTGGTTGTCGGGACAGTGCGTCGGCTACCACGTTCTGCTTCCCCCTCCGGTATTTGATTACGAAATCATATTGCTGGAGCTCGATGGCCCATCGAGCTAGTCGGCCTGACGGATTCTCTATGGTATGTAGCCAACGGAGGGCTTGATGGTCGGTGATCACACTGAATTGATATCCCTCTAAGTATGGTCTCATCTTTCTTATGCCCCAAATTACGGCGAGGCATTCTTTTTCGGTCACGGAGTATTTTTGTTCGGCTTCACTGAGAGTGCGGCTGGCATAAGCGATGACATGTTCGCTGGTATTTATCTCCTGCGATAGTACTGCGCCGAGTCCATTTTGACTTGCGTCGGTCTGTAGTACGAACGGTTTATTAAAGTCGGGGCAAGCGAGGACGAAGGCTTCGGTTAACTTCTGTTTGATGATATCGAATGCCTTCTGCTGCATTTCTGTCCATGTCCACCTTTTATTTTTCCTCAATAATTGGTTCATCGGTGCTACGAGTTCTGAGAATGATGGAACTAACCGACGGTACCAGGAGGCTACACCTAAGAATCTTCTTAGTTCTCTGACAGTACTGGGTGCTGGTATTGCCTGAATGGCTTTGATCTTGTCCGGGTCAGTTTGGATACCCTGCCGGCTTATTACATGTCCTAGGTACTTAATTTGTGTTTTAAGGAATTCGCATTTATCCATATTTATTTTCAAATTGGCTTTAATAAGCCTGTCAAAAACCTGGTTCAGCTTGGCAATGTGCTCGTCGAAAGTCTTCGTAACTATGATGATATCGTCCAAGTAAGCAAATGCGTATGGTTCCATCTCTGGGCCAATAACTTGGTCCAATGCTCTTTGGAACGTAGCTGGTGCTGAATGATGCCCGAATGGCATAACTTTCCATTGATATTATCCTCGGCCTGGTACGGTAAAAGCAGTGTAGGCTCGACTGATGGACTGCTCATTAAGCTGGCGGTAATCTATGCATAGCCTCCATCCTCCTTGTTTCTTTCTCAACAGTACTATAGTTGAACTATACGGACTGTTGGACGGTTCGATTTGGTCATTCTCTAATAGCTCATTGATCTCGCCATTGATAACACCTTGCATGGCGGGATTGCGGGGATAGTAGCGCTGTTTGAACGGCTGGTCGGTTCTCATTCGTAATCGGTGTTCTACTATTGTTGTCGGTTCGGAGATCTTGTCAAATCTGGTTAGTTGTTTTAGTAGGAGCTTTCGAAATTTTTCCTCTTGTGTTTTCGACAACTCACTCGGAATGTCTATTGCCCCAATAA